>CM071594.1:215634715-216969215 GCA_036435485.1 Saposhnikovia divaricata
AGGCCATTTGATAGTGGAGAGTGGCTGCGTAAGTTCCTGCCACTTGGGGTGATCCAACGATCTGCAACTGAACCTTGAGATTGTCGTAGATATGAGGGTCATCAAGCCTCCTGTTGAAGTTTGGAACAGTGTTATAAACACCGTGCCAGCATTGAGTGTAGTCTGAACAGTAGCAATACACGCTTGAGCATATTGTTCAAACCGAGTGTCTAAAAGCGCCATCCTTGCAACTACTGGTAAGCCTTTTCTTCCATGAAGAGTTAAAGCCATCCTGACAGCTCCAAAGTGAAGATGAGTATAACCATGAGCATGCCACTGGGCTGGCAATGTTTCTCCTAGTTGGATTGGAAAAACTTGTTCTGCTTCAGTAGAGGGAATAGGTACTTGTTCTAGCTTAGATGCTAGTACAAGCTCCTTGGCTTCAATTGCTCTGCTAGGCGAGAGAACGTGCTTTACTACACGAGAGACAGGATTGTGTTTTTTGGTGAATGTTCTATAAGGATTAAGTAAAGGAAGTTCAGTAATAGGGATTTTACTATCTTCTTTATGATAATCTACAGCATATAGAAAATCATTATTTTTAGACTTAGATGAACTAAAAGAACTACGGGAAAATGAAAAAGAAGGGGAAGGTGTAAGGTGTTTAGGACTAGCCATAGATTTGTTGATTCCTTATTCTTCAAAAGTTGCCTTTGATGTTATGGTGTTTTACGAACACACTAAGCGTTTAAACATTCATGAAATCTCTGCAATACAATGATCAGTAAGCCCCAACGCCGCATCCTCATCATAGCAGCAACACAGGCACGTTGATCAACAGTATTGCAACTATATCATGATATGTTTCTAGTCGATAGATTTCTGGTGTGGAGGATCCCCTGAAGGGGCAACCACAGAGCATACTTTCCTTAGACCATATGCAAACCACCATAACAATGCTGGGTTGTCGTGAAGAATAAGGAGAGGGAGTTTAAGCTTCCATGGCTCTGATACCAGGATTACAACTTACGAAAAGAGGTACAACCACTAAGGAGGTTACAAGAACAAGAATATTATAACTGGAAGGATAGTATATACAAGAAGTAGAAGAACACTCAGAGAGATATATGAACACACAACTTTATTACTCAGAAATATGTCTAAGGCTAGGATAGGATGCCTTAAACTGATACAAGGCTTCCCAATTTATAGCCAACTGGGGAAGCTTACTCGACACACTTCTACCGATAGCTTACAAGACACACTTGACACGTATTCTTATCTTATCAGATAAGAATCTTTCTTTACACACCACTAGAAGCTTATAGAATACGCTTCTAAACAAACTTACTGACGAAGCTAACTTACACACCACACACGCATCTCACATTTTTTATGTCAGGTACACATTGGGCCCCATCGTCACATCAGATAAAGTGATATTCGATTTTACAACTTTATTCTTTAGACATAATTATCACAAGCATACAAACAAACTTTTATAAAGCTTAATATTCCTTAGCTTCGTCAGTAAGTTTGTCTAGAAGCGTATTCTATAAGCTTCTAGTGGTGTGTAAAGTAAGATTCTTATCTGATAAGATAAGGATACGTGTCAAGTGTGTCTTGTAAGCTATCTGTAGAAGTGTGTCGAGTAAGCTTCCTCAGTTGGCTATAAATTGGGAAGCCTTGTATCAGTTTAGGGCATCCTATCCTAGCCTTAGACATATTTCTGAGTAATAAACTTGTGTGTTCATATATCTCTCTGAGTGTTCTTCTACTTCTTGTATATACTATCCTTCCAGTTATAATATTCTTGTTCTTGTAACCTCCTTGTAACCTCCTTAGTGGTTGTACCTCTTTCCGTAAGTTGTAATCCGGAATAATACGAGATATATTGCTTAACAACAATGGATGGAATAACAGTTTGGCACCAGCACCACCGAATCCAACAGGCCCTAAATTATACAGGATCGGTCTCTAACCGTTATTGGAAACTTGGAATACGTTTACTATACTACGTGAAAAATCGCAGAATATAATTATTTTCAAAAAGTATAGTTAGCGCAATTAATAAATGAATTGGCGTTCACCAAAAATTATAATCAAATGAATTGGTCACAGGCCCCTATATACTCTTCATATTATGAAATGTAATAAATCGAGGCCCAATCCAATAAGAATAGAAGTTTCCAACAATCTAGGTGAAATTTTTTAGGCTCAACTCCGTTATAATTATCAAAATTTACACAAAAATACATATCAACTAGTTGATAAAGCCGCGCTTCGCGGCGGCATTACAATATTTTTAAAAAAATTCAATACATTTACGTTATATTATAATATTAATATTAAATTTTAATAATTAAATAATCTTCTCTAATAAATCAATTTCTTGTTAAATACGATTCTTTCGATTGAGCCGCTCTCTCGTTAAAACCGAAATCTCAACTTTTTAACATATATTATAAAGACTTATATAATATTTTTTATCTATAAAATTGAACCGTAAAAATAAAAAAAATTATGACTTCAGTATCAAATTCTAATAGCTAATACAATCTTTTCTAGCGAGCCGTCTTCCCGTTAAATACGTTTCGAGCCGCTCTTATTTGAAACCGAAATTCTAACTTCATTATATAAAAAGAGTCAATTCCAATTTTTATATTCTTTAAACTTTCTAATATTTATGGAGTTTTAAAAGATGAAAATACATCTTATATTATCTGTATATTATAGATATTCTTGTATTTATTTACAGTTTCCGCATGGAAATGTCTTTCTGTTATGTTAACATATCAAAAAAAAAAATTAAAATACGAAGACTTTTCGTTACGGGAATAATATTACATTTATGGATATATTTTTGTAATGCAAGTACAATTATCTTGTATAAAAAAGTTAAAATAAAGGATTTCTAGGAAAAAAGATGTATAGTTTTAAAAAATCGTATAAGACGTCTCCACCGCCCTCGTATTCTACTTCCAATAAAACAATTTATTTTATGTATTAATTATATATTTAAACATCTTTTATACGGTCTTATCTAATGAACCGCTTTCTTATTAAACACAGTTATTATATTGATTCGGTCTCTCGTTAAGACCAAAAATCTAACTTTTACATATATTACTTGTATGATAATGTTTATCCATAAAAATCAAATCCTAAAAATAAAATAAAATTTATAACATCATATGATATTTTAATAGGTAGTACAATCTTTTATAATGAGCCGTCTTCCCGTTAAACACGTTTCGAGCCGCTCTCGTTTGGGATCGAAATTCTAACTTCATTACATATTATTGATGTTACTTATCTTACACAACAATTTTTTTCCTTAAAATCAAAACCTAAAAAATAGAGTGAATTCCAATTTATACTTTCTCTAGATTTTCTAAAAGTTTTGGCGTTTTAGAAAATGAAAACACATCTTATTTTCTCTTTATATTATAGATACTCCTGTATTTATTTAGGATTCCTGCATGAGATTGTTCTTTTACTCATTGTTCTTTTATTATGTTAACACATCATGAATAAATTTTCCTAATATAAGTATAATTAACTTATATAAAAATATATATAATTTAAGAAGATCGTACTTTCTATAAAGTATTTAATTATATGTCTGCTCTATATATTCAAACACCTATTCTAGTTCTAGTAGAACTTTTATTTATATATCAATATATCAATATCTATATATAAAGGAGGATAGCGGGAGTTTAGGTGGCGCTCTAATATCGTCTCAATCATTAATGAATTAAACGTTGATTCCATCAACGTTTATTTCCTAAAGTGATGCCTACTTTTCCATTTCTGTTCTTATTTGACACTCCCTGTTTCTTAACAGATTTTAACTCCTTCAGTTTGTGTTTGAGTTGTTTATCTGTCATTGAACCAATATTAACCTGTTTACCACTAGTTTTTACTGGTTCACTTTTAACAGCTTCTTTTTCATTATCAGACAAAAATTTACTGGCTCCATCTACAAAATGAGGTCTGATTTTAACTTGACTTTGAAATCTTAGTTCATCTCCCTCATTATATCCTAGACCAACAGTGTCAGTTTGAAAAATCTGTTGAGTGTCCTTTCCAGAATTAGTCCAAGTCCTAATTTTCTTATTTGCTTCCTCCAACTCAGATTCTAGTTGTTTATATTTCTGAAGCAAATCTTGTTCTATAGAAACATCATCATCTCTCTCTTTCTGAACTTGTTGCATGTTTTCAAGTTTTTCTTCAACAAGTTTATTTCTAACCTTAAGTTCAGAATTTTCAGATTTTATCCTTTCATTCTCTAAAGTCTGATCCCTATAACTTATATGCAATGACTTAAGATAAATTCTTAATTGAGAAATGTCATCAATATTATAAGCATAGGTAGTTAGAGGTACCTGATTTTCAGAAGTTTCTGATTCAGTAGTAGCCATGAGAGCATAGTTAATTTCTTCATCAGAATCTGAAGTGTCTTCCCAATCTCTGCCTTTTGTGATGAGTACTTTTCCAGTTTTACCCTTCTTGCACTCAGGAGCATAATGACCCATCTCCTTGCACTTGTAGCATTGAATTTCAGACTTATCCTTTTTCCCAGACTTGGTCTCTTTTCTTTCAGACCTCCTGAAACTTTTTCTGTCTTCATTTGAATCTCTAGAAAACCTTTTCCCTTTCTTGAAATTCTTGAAACCCATTTTCTTGAAGGTCTTCACCATCAACACAGCCATTTTTCTCATTTCTTCTTCATCTTCCTCAGAGTCAGATGATTCAGAAGAGTTTGAATCACGATCAGAGTTTGATGATTCACTTTCTGAGTGTATGACCAAAGCTTTTCCCTTTATTTTCCTTCTTGATGCCTCTTTCTTCTGAGGCTTCTTTTCAACCTTAAGAGCAACAAACTTTGCCTTCCTGCTTGATCTCCTGTTTCTCTGCTCCATTTCGAATTCATGAGTTTTGAGAAGCCCATAGATTTCATCAATCTCTGTTTCAGCAAGTTCATAGTTGTCTCTAATAGTGGTTGTTTTCACATCCCACTTTTCAGGTAGAGAAAGAAGAAACTTGAGATTTGAGTCTTCTAGATCATACTCTTTGTTGACCAATGACAGATCATTAAGCAATTTACAGAATCTATCAAATGTTTCTGTCATGGTCTCTTCAGGTTTAGCCTCAAAGTGCTCATACTCTTGTGTGAGTATATTTCTCCTATTCTTCTTAATAGCAGCAGTTCCTTGACATCTGACTTCAAGAGCATCCCAGATCTCTTTTGCAGTGGTGCAGTTAATCACTTTGTTAGACATAACATTGTCTAAAGCACTATGCAGTAAATGCCTAACCTTCGCATCCTTAGCAATTGATGATAGATCTTCAGGAGTCATGTCCTTCTTTTCCTTTGGAACTATTTTAGCTTCTTCACCAGCAGTTGCAGCAGATAGCTTTGTAGGATTGTGAGGGCCTTCATAAATCCTGTCAAGATATTCTGGATCTGTAGCCTCCAGAAACATAGTCATCATGACCTTCCACATGGCATACTCTGATGGCCTGAGAATAGGAACTCTGATTGGTTCATAACGACTCACAGTAGTAGGAGCCTTTTCAGAACTAGTAGATGTTGGTGGAGGAATTGCTGACATGATTATTGTTGTGTTTGGATCTTAACCTGTAATAAAGTAACAGATTGGCTCTGATACCACTTGTTAGGCCGAATACACAATTAATAATCAAATTCGTATGAGAGTTTAACAAATAAGATGATTATGCACTTTAAAACTTCTGAAATTAAACACCCTCTTCGTGATGGAAACTATCACAAAGAGCTGCTAGGTTACAATAAAGATAGTTCGATGCACGATTCCCTTCTAGGGTTAACCTAACTGTATTTATAAAATATACAGCTTCGATACAATCTCTAATTGATATTCCTAATAATCAGCTATACAATGATATCAATTACAGATTGTCACACGTCTCCTAAGTCAACTCGATCTCTTTGATAGCTATCCAGTCTCCAAAGATCTCGCTTCCATATCAATCTTCAATTGATCTCTAATATCTTCTGTTGACTCCGTACGCGCTGCTTCCAGACAGACTTTACTAAACTCTGTCCAGCTTCCGTCAGTCAGACTTTACTAAACTCTGTCCAGCTTCCGTCAGTCAGACTTTACTAAACTCTGACTTCCTTCCAGTTAAACTCTGATATATCACTGTTACACTTAAACACTGAAACATTACATCAATTATATCTAACAGGTTATAACTTTCTTCTGTGAAATTTCTCCTTCAATGCCTTTCAGCTTGAGTTTAGCTTCAGCTGCCGTTGATTTCTTTAATAATTGTGATCTTTGACTAACATCAGCACTTTCCTTGATCACAATGCCTTTAAGAACAGGCCTAGGAGCTTTTCCTTTCTTTAACTTTCCAGACTTTAAAGCCTTGAGATGTTCTTCTTGTAAACTCTTTTTTCAGCTTTAATGTCTTCAATTGTAACTCCTTCCTCATTTTCTTCAATAAACAACTTAGCAGCCAACTCTTCATCAGTCTGTTGATAGGTACATATCATCATCATGCATTCATCTTCTTTATTTGATAATACAAATATCATCAAATTATATCCATCTTTTCTGTACTGCGACAAAACTTTGGCATCTTATAAAAAATAGAACAGTCAAAATCACGACTAATTGTTTATGTTCAAGAAGATACAGATACTCTAAACGCAAACATAAATATAAAGAAAATTAATATTTTTAGACTTGGAGTAGAAAATTGTTTATTTATAAATCGAGTAAATAAGATTACAAACATGGTGATAAAATTTGATTATTAGAAGTAATGATTGTATATATATAAGAATATAAAATTTCTTTTCTATTTCGTATATATAATATAAGAATATAATTTTTTTTCTATTTCGAATATATAATTTTTTCTTCCCAACAAATTCGAAAACCTTTTCTATTTCGAATATGTAATTTGAATTCTTCTTCCCTACAAATTCGAGAACCTTTTCTATTTCAAATATGTTTATGTTAATGTTTATATTAATGTTAAAAAAGGAAGTTTTGATTTTTTTTCTAAAAAATAGGGTTTAAAGAAGAAAATTTTAATATAATTTTTTTTTTCTATTCCGAATATATAATTTTTTTCTTCCCAACAAATTCAAAAACCTTTTCTATTTCGAATATGTATTTTGAATTCTTCTACCCTACAAATTCGAGAACCTTTTTTATTTCAAAGATGTTTATGTTAATGTTTATATTAATGTTAAAAAAGGAAGTTTTGTTTTCTTTTCTATAAAATAGGCTTTAAATAAGGAAATTTTATTTTAGTAATTTAAAATAGAGGAGCTCTAGAAAAATAGATAAATATCCCAACAAATTCGAAAACCTTTTCTATAT
Source organism: Saposhnikovia divaricata (assembly GCA_036435485.1). NCBI lineage: Eukaryota > Viridiplantae > Streptophyta > Magnoliopsida > Apiales > Apiaceae > Saposhnikovia > Saposhnikovia divaricata. Next base: position 215,642,080 of record CM071594.1, read on the forward strand.
CGAATATGTAATTTGAATTCTTCTACCCTACAAATTCGAGAACCTTTTCTATTTCAAAGGTGTTTATGTTAATGTTTATATTAATGTTAAAAAAGGAAGTTTTGATTTCTTTTCTAAAAAATAGATTTTAAAGAAGAAAATTTTATTTTAGTTATTTAAAATAGAGGAGCTCTAGAAAAATAGATAAATATAAATCGAGCGATTCTAGAGTTCCACCAAACCGCGCTTCGCGGCGGCCTTATAAATATATTTTAATTTTAAATAAAAATTATTTAGTAAAAAACCGAGAAATATATATATATATATATATATATATATATATATATATATATATATATATATATATATAATATTAATATAGATTGTTCAACAATTAAATATATATAGATAATAATATGTTTTATTCATATATTTTTCTATACCCAATTTGTCTCACGATTTTTTAGGCTGACACCCGTTGTATATATTATAAAAAACGTACACAATACTAAAAATTTAAATAGTAAAATCTACTTTGACTTTGATTTCAATTGACACGCCGGTGAAATATTCTTAGGATTCAATTAGAATTGGGAGATACCGTTCTATAAGAAAAAGGTTAGAACTTGTTTTTTATATCCTAACTATAACATAATTTTGAGGTGATCCTTTTCTATTTCGAAGATGTTAATATTAATGTTAAAAAAGGATGTTCAGGTTTCTTTTCTAAAAAATTAGGCCTAAAGAAGGAAGTTTTATTTTTTTTTATTTAAATTTAAGGAGCTCCAGAAAAATAGATAAATAGAATAGGGCCTAAAGAAGGAAGTTTTATTTTTTTTATTTAAATTTAAGGAGCTCCAGAAAAATAGATAAATAGGATCCGAGCGATTCTAGAGCTCCACCAAACTCCCGGGGAATTTCCTTTATATATATAATAGACTAGTCGACTAAACCGCGCTTCGCGGCGGCCATATAATTTTTTTAAAAATTTTTAAATAAGGATCATTTAAGAAAAAAACACGACAAAAACATTTTTATAATATCAATATAAATTGGTGAATACAATATTGTATAAATTAAATATACATAGATGATAAGATAAATTATTCATATATTTTTCTATACCAATTTTATCTTACAATTTTTTTTAATTTTTTTGAAATAAAGATTATTTAAGAAAAAAAAATGACAAAAATATTTTTATAATATCAATATAAATTGGTGAACACAATATTGTATAAATTAAATATACATAGATAATAAGATAAATTATTCATATATTTTTACCGATTTTGTCTTACGATTTTTTAGGCCGACACCCGTCATATATATTATAAAAAAACAAAGCATAATAAAAATTTAAATACTAAAATACTCTTTGACTTTGATTTACCAATTTTGGCTCACAATTCTTTTTTAAAATTTTAAATATATCTATAATATCAATATAAATTGGTGAACACAATATTGTATAAATTAAATATACATAGATAATAAGATAAAATATTCAAATATTTTTTATGCCGATTTTGTCTCACAATTATTTAGGCCGACACCCGTTTGTATATATTATAAAAATACTAAGTATACAAAATAATAAAAATTTGAATACTAAAATACTTTTTAACTTTGATTTATCGATTTTGCCTCACAATTTTTAGTCCGACGCCCATTGCATATATTTTAAAAATACCAAGTATTTACAATGATAAAAATTTAAATATTAAAATCCTTTTTTACTTTAATTTCGGTTTAAAAATCATAGAATGCTATAAGAGAATCAATGTAATTAGAATTTGAAAATGCAAAATCATAGTAAATTATGATGCTAACAGTGTTTAAAAAAAATACACATATAATAACAACTATTTTGATGCTTGTATCACCAAAACTCTTTCCACAAACGTATACATATAAATCAAATTTATGATCAAAATAGACAAAAAACGAAGAGTGGTTAAAAGGAAAGGCAAAAAGTAAACATAAAAATTTAAAAATATCAATTGATCATGATCACCTGACACGATCTTTCTTCTTTGTTTACGTGAAGGTGGACATGGTGAAAACTGTATAGTTCAAATATAAAATTCTACTGCATAAATAAAAAAAATATAAAATTATATAAGTAGTTTCTCACAGAAATTCAAACCAAAACTTTTGTCATAGGAATATATAAAAAAAATTGATGTCGTAAAGTAGTAGGACTTGAGGAAACTCCTGAACCAGAATTGATAGGTACATATCATCATCATGCATCCAGCTTCTTTATTTGATAATAAAATATCATCAAATTATGTCCATCTTTTCTGTACTACGACAAAACTTTGGCGTCTATTCCTGCATCGTACAAAAAATAGAATAGTCAAAATCATGACTAATTGTTTATGTTCAAGAAGATACAGATACTCTAAACGCAAACATAAATATAAAGAAAATTAATATTTTTGGACTTGGAGTACAGAAAATTGTTTATTTATAAATCGAGTAAATAAGATTACAAACTTAGTGATAAAATTTGATTATTAGAAGTAATGATTGTATATATATAAGAATATAAAATTTCTTTTCTATTTCGTATATATAATATAAGAATATTTTTTTTTATTTCGAATATATAATTTTTTCTTCACAACAAATTCGAAAACCTTTTCTATTTCGAATATTTAATTTGAATTCTTCTTCCCTACAAATTCGAGAACCTTTTCTATTTCAAATATGTTTATGTTAATGATTATATTAATGTTAAAAAATGAAGTTTTGATTTTTTTCTAAAAAATAGGGTTTAAAGAAGAAAATTTTAATATAATTTTTTTCCTATTTTGAATATACAATTTTTTTCTTCCCAACAAATTCGAAAACCTTTTCTATTTCGAATATGTAATTTGAATTCTTCTACACTACAAATTTGAGAACCTTTTTTATTTCAAAGAAGTTTATGTTAATGTTTATATTAATATTAAAAAAGGAAGTTTTGCTTTTTTTTCTAAAAAATAGGTTTTAAAGAAGGAAATTTTATTTTAGTTATTTAAAATAGAGGAGCTCTAGAAAAATAGACAAATATCCAAACAAATTCGAAAACCTTTTCTATTTCGAATTTGTAATTTGAATTTTTCTACCCTACAAATTCGAGAACCTTTTCTATTTCAAAGATGTTTATGTTTATGTTAATGTTTATATTAATGTTAAAAAAAGAAGTTTTGATTTCTTTTCTGAAAAATAGGTTTTAAAGAAGAAAATTTTATTTTAGTTATTTAAAATAGAGGAGCTCTAGAAAAATAGATAAATATGAATCGAGCGATTCTAGAGCTCCACTAAACCGCGCTTCGCGGCGGCATTATAAATATATTTTTCTTTTAATTTTAAATAAAAATTATTTAGTAAAAAATCGAGATATATATATATATATATATATATATATATATATATATATATATATATATATATATATATATATATATATATATATATATATATATATGATATTAATATGGATTGTTGAACAAAATATTGTATAAATTAAATATATATAGATAATTAGATGTTTTATTCATATATTTTTCTATACCCAATTTGTCTCACGATTTTTTAGACTAACACCCGTTGTATATATTATAAAAAATGTACACACTACTAAAAATTTAAATAGTAAAAACTACTTTGACTTTGATTTCGATTGACACGCCGGTGAAATTTTCTTAGTATTCAATTAGAATTGGGAGATATCGTTCTACAAAAAAAAAGGTTAGAACTTGTTTTTTATATTCTAACTATAACATTATTTTGAGGTGATCCTTTTCTATTTCGAAGATGTTAATATTAATGTTAAAAACCAAACTCCCGGGAATTCGTTTATATATATAAAGTATAATAGATAGATAGATAGATATTGACTAGCATCCCATATATTTATATACGCAAACTTCAAAACCTAGGCGTTCGCAGCAGCCCTCCATGGAGACTAATCAATTGAGTGATTCTCTAGTAACAAAGATGACCTTAAAGCATGAATTACCTGAAGATCTGTTAACAGAAATTCTCAAAAGACTTACCGTAAAAAATATCATACGTTGCATGTGCGTCAAAAAATCTTGGTATTCTCTTATAAAATCTCCTGTGTTTATCACTCTTCACTTCAATCATCAGAAAGTCACAACCCAAAATTTTCTCTTGTTTAAGACCCCTTCTGGCCTTAAATTAACAATACGTTTTGATGATCTACAATCTGAAGAATACTGCCAAGTTAGATATCCCCGTAGTGCACCCAACTTTTCGCCCCGTTGGTGTACACACTCACATGGTTTAATTTGCATGTCTTCACTGTTTCGTAGCTGCGCATGGAGTCCTGATACTGGTTATCAACCCGACATATATTTGTGGAATCCTCTTGTTCAAAAATGGAAAACGATTCCCGTTTCACCTCTTTCTAGGTATAATCTTGATTATGGTTCTGCTGCTGGAGACCGTACTAGGTGGAAGGCTTTAGCTTTTGGGTTTTTGCCCGAAGTTAATGATTATGTCGTGGTACATATGGTTAAACCTCGTGTGATATGGAGAACTGGCCCTGACTCTGTGTTCATTGGTGTTTATAGTCTAAACACCAATTCTTGGAAGGTAATAACTCAAGATAATGTTTTTACGGATTGCATCGATTATGACAATGTTGTTTTCAGTAATAGTGCTGCATTTTGGTTGGGGGTTAATTCGGGGAAACATCTAATTATGTGCTTTGATACCAAGACAGACATACTACGAGAAATCCAGTTGCCTGTTCAGGCTGAACTTGCTAATCCTAATTTGGCTGAAATAAAACTTGCTCCTTTTATTCATCTATTTGGTCAATCTGTTGCTTGCTTCGTTAGGGACAAAAAATTAAATTCTTTGGACATGTGGGTGTTGAAAGATGATCCGATACACGAGTTTTCTTGGGAGAGCAAGATGAGCGTTAGTCTAAGTGGAGATGTTCGGGACATCTTGGGTGTAAGGAACAACGGTGAACCAATACTCAGAAAATTATATGATTTGGTTTCATATGATCTTGATGACCATGAACCAAGCAACTTTGTCCGTTCATGGAATTGTTGGACTTCTGGTTCCTATCCAAAGAACTTAGATGAAACCCCGTTCTTCATTAGTCCTTTCATGGAGACCCTGGTTTTGCTTGATTTTGATTGCAATAATTACAAAAAAAAATTAACACATTTATCATGACGAAGAAAGCTGTACAGTTACTGTGAGATCTGAGGCTGTTGATAATAAAGCCGGGTTCCTTGAAGGGAGTCAGTGACGAAAAGGTAATTTCAAGTATCACTTTTAGGACTCTTAAGATGGACTTGATGAACTTATTCCTATATGACATTGTAATATGAGATAGGCTTTGCACCGCTTTTTGACATATCCTATAATGGAGAGTCTGCTTTTGCTTATTTTAATTTTTAAATTATTTTTCGAAAATAGTGATTCGAAAACTTTGTTAATGGATGTGCATTCCAGATTCCTAATGCCAAATTAGGATGAGACAGATGATTCATGGATTTGTGGATTATGGTTCTGTTTTACCGTTATGACAATTGGAACAAAGTTATTTGCACAAAATTTGTAAAAAAAAAAATCAGTTTTTTTTTTTGTTCTCTTGTACTTATATCATTGGCACAACGATCGTATGGAGTTCTGTTTTTTTATTACAATGTTTGTAGTATTTACTTGATGATCCTACAATTAGATGTGCAATTAAATTATTTTCATATAGTTTGATCTTTTGTTTTTGCAATCCACAAAGCCTTCCTTGTCTGTACCAATTAATTTTTATTGTTCCAACTCGATTACATTTATGAATGTATGTGTCAAATTGTCCAACAAGCTCATAAGTAGCTTTTCTAAATTTTGAGGAGCATGTTATGTGACAATGGTGTGGTGTTCTAAACTACAATTGAAGTATCTAAGCAGGTGTGAAGTTTTTTTTTTTTTTTTTTTGGGGGGGGGGGGGGGGAATTGTATAGGTCGATAGTAAACAGTTTAGAAGTCTGCTTTTAAACCTTTGCGGTTGTATCCCCATTTCATGCTTCTTCAGTGAGTTGAAATAATGTTGCAAAGTGCAGGTTAGAAGATCTCTGATAATCATGCATCAAAGAGATGAAATTGAGTACAACAGAGAAAGTTGTGTTATTCTTCGAAAAGCTTAATGTAGCATACTTCCTGATTGAGTGTCGGGGCAACATTTGCCTTCACACCTTGTATAATGTCTACAATGCTCAGAAGCACAGTCTAGTTATCAAATGACAGTGCAGTTTGATAGTATAATGTTCAAGTTATGTTCTGTTTTTTGGACTATCCTTGTTGTGTAGGTATAAAGAACAGATTTAACTACTTCATTGACAGACGAACAAGAATTGCTAGGCTTCTTATATAGAGATACTCAGAAAGTAGCAGGTGGAGGTGGAGCCTTTTGTTAAGATGGGAATAGGACTATTAACTTTATTTCTTTTTACTTACTAAAAAAGGAATTTGCTTATTACAGAGTACTAGATTTATACCTGCGGGATAATTTATTTCATATGAGTTTATTTGTTTTATATAATTCTAATATTAATTTTTTTCTCAAAAATACTATTTAGTTAATATATTTCATATCAATATTTTTTTAGAAAGTATTATCAATATTGTGATGCACGAAATAATTTATCATTATCTTTTATATGAGTTTATTTATTTTTTGTAATTTTTAATATCAATATTTTTTCTCAAAAATACAATCTATATTGTTGTAATATGAAAATTTAATTTTGTTTGTTTTTAATGATAATAATACTTACATAATAATTATGAATTTACTGTGTTGGTACTGACTACCAAATCATCTAAAAAAATGGACAGGGGAGTGTTGAGTTTATCTAAAGTTATTATATCACATTACAAGAAATTCTACATTTTATTGATTTAATTTGATGTTAATATTTATGAATTAGTTATGGTGAAATCAAATTTCAAATTTTATTAAAATGATTAGACTATTTTGTTAGAATAAGTAAATCCTTATTAAAATACAATCTTTTGCTATAAAATTTAGTATCGTTGGTGGAATTTATATATGTTCTTTTAATATTAACTGAGCGGGTGATTGTCCTTTCTATTCACTTTTAATTATTTGAGAACGTTGAAGACGACCAGAGAAAGGAACTTCTGGAAGCTACATTCAATCTGGGATACGCCCATGGGAGTGGCGCATCCCGTGGGTAAAAAAATCGGTATTTTTCAGAAACAAGCATTTTGGTAAGTGGATAGTAAAAAAGTGAATATTTTGGACATTCTTTCTAACTGAGCGTCATTTTAAAATATATATTTGTGTTAGGTTTTTTTTTTAAATTAACTTTATGTTAGTTGAAATAACAAAGAGGGTGAACTTTCGAAACAAATAGTTTTGGTTTTGAAAATTTTATATACTATATTATAATAGTCGAAACATTAAAAGTTTTGATACTTGTTTTTTGATAATTGGTATTTTTATTTAATTATCCTTACTAATATATTATTATGTTTTTACCTAAATATCCTTATTTATATTTATCTATATTATAATATTAAAGTCAAAATATTGAAAGATGTAAAAAATACAATTATATATACCTAATCAATTTCTTTTTTCAAGTAAAGCATGTTACCTTTTTTTATTTTTTCAATAATTAATCAATTTACCTTTTCAGGTAAAACACATTTTCTTCTATATTTTTTCTAACTAAAATTTATCTTATTTTCAAAAACAGTACGGGAAATTCTATTTAAAAATATTATAATTAATAATACCAAACTAATTTATTTTTCACCTAAAAAAGGTTACATTTTCTATTTAATAAAATATTGTAATTACTAATAACTAATCGCTTTCCTTTTTTCAGATAAACGTGTTATCTTTTTTTATATAATCTAATTAAAATTTTTCTTTTGTCTAAAAAAATAACGGACATCATAATATATATAATTATTATAATTAAATCATACTCAAGGATGAGATTGAGTTCTTGATACGAAGGGGAAAATTAAGTCAGTTCACCAAGGGTGATGATCGTGGGAACCAGAGAAGGGACAATGACAGAAGAGACAATGAAAGGAGAGATAATAACAGGAGGGATGACAACAATGACCGCAATCCACAGCCCCGGAGGGCAGTTATCAACATGATCTGGGGAGGCCCGACAGCAGCTGGCACAACTAAGAATTCTCGAAAGGCTTATGCTAGAGAAGTAATGCACATTGCGGGAGAAGCCCCGAAACGTGCTAAAACTGAGATGGTAATTGGTTTTGATGATTCAGACTTGGAAGGGGTGAAATTCCCCCATGACGACCCGCTGGTCATAACTCCTGTGATTGGAAACTCAGAAGTAAAACGAGTCTTGATAGACAATGGGGCTTCTGTGGATATTTTGTTTCATGATGCATTTGTAAAGATGGGGTACAACGACTCTCAACTGACCCCTACAAACATGCCTATATACGGGTTTAACGGAGTGGAGTCCAACGTTGAAGGGACTATTCAGCTACCCGTGACTATTGGGCAGGAGCCTAAAGAGGCGACTCAGATGCTGAACTTCTTGGTGATCAAGGCAGCATCAACATACAACGCAATCCTTGGAAGGACTGGGCTTCATGCGTTTAAGGCTGTGGCCTCTTCCTATCATATGAAAATTAAGTTTCCGACACGGAATGGTGTCGGAGAACAAAAGGGTGATCAGAAGATGGCAAGAAGTTGTTATGTAGCCGCGCTAAGGGCTGATAGAGTCGGGGGACAGGTACTTCCAATTGAAGACATGGATGTCCGCGATAATGAAGAACATAGAGGGAAGCCAGCAGAGGATTTGATTCCATCAACGTTTACATATGAATTAAATTTTAGTAATCATCACTTCAGGAGTTGATGGGAAATCATTATTTTTGGTAGACAATTAATTCATTAATTGAATTAAAGTCACAATGGGAACCAGAAGATTATGAGATCATATGTCACATTCAAGTTGTTTTTCTTAAATATGTCCAGAGTTTATCATGTTTTGACGTAATTTTATACTGAAATATCAACGTAAATAGATATACTCATATGCAAGCTTTGCCAAATTTCTATCAAGATGTCTAGAATCATCATATCCGCACAGGAAAAAAAACATACTAGGTCATTCTAATTCTGATTGAATGGAAGCCAAGTGAGAGAATTAAGAACAGGATCTGTAAGTAAACTTTTTTTGCTCGACAGTCATTCACATGTGATTTGATAGTTGAGAGTCATTCTTGACATCCCCCCCGTGCTTCTTCAACACTCATTTAAGAAAGATTGAACCAAGTCCTGGAGTTTTTTAGGATGATCATGTTCATGAGCAATCTGATTTCTCCATAATCTAATAGGTGAAGTTTCAAATCTTTCCTCAGAACTTAGACTTCTTCCTATTACAGTTGGGGTAAAACCCATCCCCAACATCATAAAACCTTTTACTTCCTTCATGGAAAATCTCAACTCTGCTCCTGCTTCTCATGTAAATACAGTTCAATCAAAGAAGCCACACTTACCAAAACCTATGAACAGTTCTCGATATGTGCATACCAAAACTTACGAACAGTTCTCGAAATGTGCATAAAAGGTGATACCGGAATACAATTAATGGCTGAAGTTCCATATTTTCTGTATGTGCGGTCAACATTGTAGTACATGACTGGAGCTATGGTGCGGATTACCATAGCCAACTAGAGCAGCTATACGACCTAAGAAAATACTCCCTTTTCACATCAATCTGGTTCTAACTATGACAAGGAGCTCGATAGATTTCGCAATAAGGTTAACAATAACTGTTCAAATCTCCCTAAAACACTTCCTCGGTACTACATACAGTAGTACCATCACCAGGCCAAAAACAGATAGCTACTACCGAAAAGAATTAAAACATGAGTGAAACGCATATATACGATCACATCAATTATCAAAACTTATGCTGTGTTCTCACATATAATTCCATTTTAATTAATCAATGTATTTACCAGCTTAATTTCATTTTAATTAATCAATGTAGGCTGATTACATGTTACAACTGCAGTGCAATGAACCATTACAAAAAGACTAAGTAGTTATGCATAGTTAAGACTTTCGAAAAATCATTAACGACCAACTTAAAAGCTTTAATACACAATTATAAAACCTTAATCAAAACAACCTAATTCATGGTCACGCTTGCATACTTAGAACTCAAACAGCAGATTGCATAAGTGGCTAAATAATCATATACAGTTTTTAACACATATAAAAAACAGCTGCAGAAAAAAAAATATATAAAAACAGATGAAAATTAATCTTACAAATCGACGCAAATGCAAAGAGTTGTGGTGGCTGTGTCGCGGGAACCGAGGAGAAAATATACAGATATACAGATGGGATAATTTCTGTTTTTTTCTATAATTCTTAATAAACTAAAATAACTACAAATGGGCTTAAAAGAGTTTCTTCGGCCCATGGGCCATGTCCCAAAAGGGAAGAATTCGTTTGGGGCAAATATAGGGGTGTTTGGGGAAACTTTTTTCCGGAATAAATCAACTTATTTTAAGACAAAGTTAGAGATTCCTAACTTTCCAACTTATTTTTGTAAATTATTGAATCTCAAACATACGTTAAATATTTGTATAATAAAAATTATCAAAATATAAAATTTTTATCCGAAAATAAGTTCAGAAGTCCATAAAAAAAGGTGAGCCAAACGGGCACATAGTTTATCGTTTATGATTAAAATTTTAGCTTTTAATTTTAGCAAAAAAGAAAAATTTAGCTTTTAATTTTTATGTTTAATTTATTAATAAAACGAATTAAAATCGAATCACGTTTTTTGTTTTTAAATTGAACAACAAACTCTTTTCGAGCGTGTTGGTTCATTCAACAGCCCTATATAAAAACACAATCAAAATGTATGAACCAAATTAACCAAAAAAAAAATGTGAACACAAATGTAACTGCCAAAACTGGGAGTTAATTAGTTATATACTCCTACGTAGTATATAGTTACAATATGAACCCAATATATACTATTGTTTAGCTGGAATTAGTGGCTGTCTCTTTCCAAGAATATTATCCAGCCATTTTACTTTGGGTTCCCCGTCATCGACAAACATTTGCCATGGAACTTTTACATAACAAATAATTCACCTATTGTTGGATGGTTGATTCAACGATTAGGATTTAAAGAAAATTTGTTCTGTACCGCAGAAACTTTCCATAATACGAACAAATTATCAAAATACCTCCTGTTTCACACTAAAAATTTATTGTTCACATTTTGCGCTACAAAACAGGGTCCGTACCGTGAAAACTTTCTGCGGTATGTAGGATGGGAACATTCTGATAATTTACCCGTACCGCGAAAAATTTCTACAATACAATGAACATTTTTTTTAAAACCATAATAGTTGAATAATTGATCCAACGATTATAAAATCATTTGTTGTGTAATAATTGTATGGCAAACATTTTTCATAGAACGGACCCCTTTACTTTGTTTGTCACCATGCATATGTTTCTTTTTTGTTGGGGGGTTAATTTAAATGCCGTTTGTCTTCCATTTTTTTGAAAAGACAACTAGCCCCTTCCTTTTGCTTGGAAACAAGCATTCCAATGATATTGACCTGGCTGGAGTTATTCCACAAATGTCTCAAACCAAAAAAAGGCACTTTACGACATTTCTAAAAGATTGAGTCATTACTGCATTTAGAGCAAGTCACGTAAAATTCCCTAAATATGTTAAAGAACTCGTATAAGGAAGTTGGTAGACTTATTTTTAGGATTGAAAACTAATTTGACTAATCCAAAATTTGATTCGTTAATAACGAATATCCAAAAATGAGTAATTTGAATTCTATTTTGTAATTCAAACATATCGAGTTAAATTTCATCAATTTAATATTCGATCATATTTATATAGAGTAATTCGAATAATTTCAAAGTATCTGAATATTTATTTATTAAAGGTATTCGATTAGAATTCGTAAATTATGCATACAACATACATTATATATAAAATATATTTTAAAATAATATTCTATAAAAGAACACATTTTAGTTTTTTTTATAAATAATTATTCGAATATTCTTAATTTTTAATATTAATTTGGACTAATTTGAAATCGAATATACGAAAAAAGTAGTTCGGTATTCAATCGAGTCGAACCAAATCAAATACGAATATTCAAAATCGAATTTGAGTAAAGTATTCAAAATTTAATTTGAATTCGGGACCTGATCCGAACAAATAATTATAAATTTGATTCAAATATGATCATATTACTATCAGCATATATTCGACTCGTTTACATCACTAATTGCACTCACCAAATTACTCTTACTTCTAGAATTATTACGTCACCATGAATAAATCTTTCTTCCAGTTGATTTATATATTAAATTTCATTTTTGACTTAAAGTATATGTATTGCTTTGTTTAGATAATTATATTTGTATTCTTTGTTCAATGTAGTCAAATAATACTAATAGTAGTTTAGATAATTATATTTGTATTCTTTGTTCAATGTAGTTAAATAATACTAATAGTAGTATTCATTATTCAATGTAATTGTTTTTTTTGGTCTTCTTTTAAATAAAGTTCTCTCTTTTTTTAGAGTGGGTTTTAAACTATGAACGTATTGGGTTTGTTCTTTCTTATTTCCTTGTTGTGAGAGTCAGTTTGGTGCATTGACATGGATGGTATGGAATTGCGATCATGATCGGGTGTTTGAATACATTTATATTGTTAGATTATCTTTCTAAAAAAATTGCATATATCAACGATATGAGTGAGGAACGTATCACGGCCAAAGATAAAGATTGTAAAAGAAAATCTTAAATTGATCTATTTAATATGTATTTGATTATTTTTGATTATTTTTGTAGAGATGTGGTATGACTTTAATTCAATTAATGAATTAATTGTCTACCAAAAATAATGATTTCCCATCAACTCCTGAAGTGATGATTACTAAAATTGATTATTTTTAGTAATTGATGATTACTAAAATTTCAAAAGGTCATGTACAACCATCAACGTTTGCCGAACCGGAAAAGAAAAAGTTAATACTCGTCTTATGATAAGTGTATTTTTACATATTAAAAATTCATTAAACAATGCATTTTTTATTTTAATTTTTTTTATAATAATCCATAACAATTTACACATTGAACCCACAAAATTTGTATTTTTGAGTTATATCCATATCATTGGAACTTTATATTATAGTGTCGTCATTGGTGTTGATATTTATATCGAAACTCTTACTAAACGGAACAAGAAATGTAATTAATACTGAAATCGTCACTACCACTTACCATGAGACTCATGATAAATGTAGTTTTATTGATTTCAAGTAACTCACGATATTATCAAACAAAATGACCTAAGAATTATCAATTCCAAGCATGTTTCTTCGATTTTTTTATTAGATAACTGAAAAAAATGAATAATTATGTACTCTTTTTTTTTTTTACAGGAAACACCAATATACTTGCCATCTCTTTCAAACAAACAAAAAACAGACTCTCTTATTTCTCCGGGACTCAAATATCTTGGCCAGCCAATCCATTATGGAGACTCCAACTAACTAACAACCTCGTCGTTAACTTGTTTAATTAGATTGCTTCGAGTAGGGAGATGATTCACGTGGCTGATTAGGTTGAGTTTGCTGTTTACATGACACATAACTACTCCAGAACCATATAAAATGATATCAAAGCCAGATCTTCACTCAACCTGCAGTGCCTGTGCTGCTTACACTTTACTAATAACTCTAGTAATTTAAATGCAACCTTTCCCACTCTACTCTTGCCTACGCTTGCTTTAATTTAAAGTTTCACTGAAATTCAGTAGCCTAATTAATGTGTTTGTGTTGAATTTGTAGGGTATAAGTTGTTTATTAGAAACACGTTGGGCAGAGCAAACTGAATGCTTATGCTTCCATGTCATAATTAAATAAAAAAGACATTGATATTTTTATGGGAAATGCTGACTTATGGTTAAGCATTAAATATTTTTATATTTTCAACATCTTTTGTAAAAAGTTGTTTATTAGAAACACGTTGGGCAGAGCAAACTGAATGCTTATGCTTCCATGTCATAATTAAATAAAAAAGACATTGATATTTTTATGGGAAATGCTGACCTATGGTTAAGCATTAAATATTTTTATATTTTCAACATCTTTTGTAAAGGTTTTTAGTTGTTTTTAGTTTCCCAATGTTTTTTTGCAACGCAAATTTAATTTTCCAGTTAATAATAACGGGTCCCCTGCATTCACATTAATTTTCAACGATAAAAACATCTCAAATTTCTAAATAATCATATTAAATTCCGTGCATAATTGATGTATTAAGTGCAAAACTGATGTATTAAGCGCATCTCCAAGAGTCTCCTAGTTCACTCCTAAATTTATTATAAACAATTAAACTCTTAACAAGTTATTACATTGATTTGTGTGTCAACTCCAACAATGCTCCCTATAATTGCTCTTAATTTTATATTTTATTCATATTTCATTTTCACTAGTACAAACATTCAATAGAGGAAAGAGAAGGATCAATTCTTAACTAATAAAATATAAGTTAAGAGCTACTAGTTGCTCTTAAAATAGAGGAGAGAGAAGAAACTCTTAGTATTTTTAAGAGCCACTAAGAGTCTCTTAGAGCATCTCCAACTCCAACAGACTCCTACATTCACTCTTCAAAATAATATAAATAAATGTCTTTTAGGAAATTATTACATTGGTTTATGTGTCAAACTCCAACAATCCTCTTTATATTAGCTCCTTATTTATAATTTATTAATAAATTAACACTACTATAACCAAAAGTTGTAGAAGAATTGGTGGACATGTATATTTTATTTTTAAAATACAAGTTAAGAGCTAATAGTAGCTCTTAGAAATGAGGATAGAGATAAAGTTCTTAGTGTTTTTAAGAGTCGCTAAGAGTATCTTGGAGCAACATTTTCATTTTCTCTCCTCATTTTTTGAGTTAAGAGCATGAGTAGAGAGCCTCTTGGAGATGCTCTTAGAGCAACATTTTTGTTCTCTCTTCTCAATTTTTGAGTTAAGAGCTAGAGTAAAGAGATTCTTGAAGATGCTCTAAATGCATTTATTCATCTACATTAATATTTACCCTAGTCGTAAGGGCTATGTTTAATATTACCCTATTTTTATTAGTAATGATCTGGAGGGAGTAATAATCAATTGATGTCAATGGGCCATTATTTATTGTCCGTAGGACAGCTACAAACTGAATTATACAAAGGTAAGCATGAGTTGGTTGGTTTAATATTTGCCCTTCCCGCCATTTGTATTGATTTGGTTTGATTTTGTTTGGTTTGTAAGTTAGAAGAAATAATCAATTAACCATTCTATTACCGGTTCTTAACTTCTTATGCACCAAAACTTGTTGCAGAAAGAGAAAAGTTTGACGTTGCTTTCTGGAGAATTTGGAGTGATCATAGTAATAATTTTGTAAGGGGGGAAGCAAACTCTTGAGATATTTGACAATGTGCATTTTATCATTTCTTATTATCACACGTTCCAAAAGTCAAAGCGCATGCTACATTTTTTTCTTTTTTTTTAATTTCCTGCTAAACTTAATTATCGAATTAATTTTCTTCGGCATCCACATCTTAACTGTTTTCAATTATCAGTCATATGAGATTTATCTATTTTACGATATACTCTCTAGTGTAGTGATTGTATTTATAACACTACAGTATTAGTTTAAACAACAATTAACGTACAGTAAAATCTCCATAAATTAATATAGTTGGGATTGAAGAATTCTATTATTAATTTAGAGAGGTATTAATTAATCGATAAATTAATAATGATTAATTTATAGAGAATTTTTGACATTAAAGAAAATTAATTTCCAATTATATACATTTAAATAGAATGAATTGCACAATTTATCTTTTATACTTAATTCAGTTAATTCAAGTTTACAAATTTAATGAGTATTTGAGAGATTCAAAGTGCATATTCATGTATATTTAAATGATATCAAGGATAAAATGACATTTTTTGAACCTTTTTTACGTAAAGAAACACCTAAAACATAAAAACATCGATTAATAACTTTTTAGTGTTTTACGAAAATACTACATTCAAACTTTTGGATGCAACAAAGATGGTTAAAGATGAGTTTCTTATAGATTCAAATTTTAAGAACCCGAGAAACATATTTTACAAAAGGTTAATATATATAATTTTATGATTATAAAGGAATTATTAATTTATAATATTATTGGTACCTGTTGTGGAATAAAAAGTAGGGTTATCGAATTGCGGCTGGGGTTCGTGAGCTTTGTGCTTTAATGGCTGCGCTTGTGTTAACGTGACCTAATTCGGGTCCTCACAAGATGCCTACGTATCTCAGAGTTGAGAATCAAGCCAACGTAGTTCTAGGATGAGGGGTCACGCCCTTTATATAGGCTGTGGAAGCCTTAGAATTATAGTAGGTTTTGGAGACTTGATGGATAAGTCACCGTAATTGAGGAAGGTTCTGACTCCTTCCTTTTAGGAATTAGTTTCCATGTCGAATTTGGTGCCTTAGAGGCTACACAATATCCTGGGGATATTCTAGGACGTTCTTAGTTTCTAGAACGTTCCTGGTTTGTGGATCAGACCCATGTTAGAGATAGGCTTTTACTGGGCGTCCCCAGTTTGGGCCGTTCTTTTGGGCCTGACCATTAATTACGAATTTAGTGCCCAACTAGGGTTTCGGGCCATATTTACGGGCCAATAAATGTCACATTAATTGTGTCTTTAAGGGTTACTTTTCACCCATATCATTTGCCCCCCAACTTCTAGGAAAACTTGATTTCGTAGAAGTTTAAGGTCACATCGGCCCTACCAGGGTATCGTCTTACAGTGAAGTGTGGAGCGACCTACACATTCACAATGACTAAAATTCTCTCCCAAGTTAATACTTAAGAAAGTTAAACGTTCCTTGGCCTCTCGAACCTTTTTATTAAGATTTCTGGGCCTTTCGGGAATAGGATTAGTGCCGTTTTGAGCTCGTAGACACTAATCCAAGTGCAATTCGTGCATAGGATCCTTTATCATAAATTCATTAGTGCTTTATTTCCCTCAACTTATCTAAGTTAGGGTCAATATCAGGCGGTCATTGCTCATAAGCTTTGATAAGGGCTAATTTTTGAGCAGAAGACGCTATTTTGGCCCTAATCGGGGCTAAACAACCCTAAACGGGGTTATAAAGGTCTTGATTTAGGCCAACAAGTTCATACTTGATGTAATTACTATTAGGATATCCACTTTTAACCTTTGGATAGGTTAATTCTTGAGTGGAAGTCCTTAAACGTTGATAATTGAGGCTAATCACCCCCTAATTGCGATTAGCGAAGTCCTAACCCCAAATTTTGGAGTCAAGTTAGTTAAGTTGAGCTTCTTATAACCTCCTGGTTGCAAAAAGAATCGCGTGAAAATTCTCATTTTTGAGTTGTCTAGGGAAGAAATACTATCCCCTAGAAGGTGTTTCAGGGTCTTTCAATATCCCTGGTTTTCTAAACACCCCTGGCATCACCAAACCCAAACTTTGAAGTTGAGCTTATATGATGGGGATTCTTATAATCTCCTGGTATAAAGAAGAATCACATGAAAACATGCATTTTTGAACGTTCTGGAGGCGAAATACCCCATTTTTAGCTGATTTTCAGACCTGGTCTCGCACGTGATCATAACACCTTCCAAATTTCATGGAAACACTTGGCCACCTGCATAGGCTTGTAGAGGGCCTCACAAGGTTCTTGAATCTCAAATTTGAGCTCAAACGGAGCGTTTTTGAGCGTTCTGGAGGGTCATGAAAACACCCTAAAAAACAGGTCCCCCGAAAGCCTTCCGAACACCCTACCAAGGTGGCCTGGTCGGCTCACCCTGGTCGGCCATTCGGCCCATGGAGCCTGGTCGGCTAGGGCTGGTCGGCTGGGCCCCCCTCAAAATTTTTTTTTTTTTTTTTTTTGAATTTTGGCCATTTTTTGGCTAGTTGACTTTGACTTTTGACTTTGACTTTTGACTTTGGCTTTGACCAAAATCAAAACTTGTCTTAAACTCCCTTCCTTGTTCCTAGAAAGGATTTGGTGATACCTTGGTTGGTTTGATGACCCTTGGCCTCAAACAACCTACTTCTTGGTTTTCAGGACCTTCCGGGTCTAAACCTTTCTTGAACTCTTGATATCGAATAACCTTTGGTTAAATTATATCCCTTAGCTTCCAGGCATTCTCATGTACCTATGATAGAGTGTTTTAAACAACCTTAGCCTTGCCCCCCTTGTGTTGAGGGTCTTTACTTCTTTATTTGAAGATGTGGGGACTTCCCTTGTTTTCAACACCTGACTTCGAGTCTAGGATATCGTAGTTAGTTTCTCATCCTAGGTTTTAAACTTAAGGTCTTCACATCTCCTTCCTTGTTTGTAGGATCTTGTCCTATCTTAAGCTCATCATCCTTAGGCTAGCCTCAGGCCTTAGGCTTAAGCAATCAGCTTGATTCAGGACAATCAACCTCGTTGGCCATCTAGGCTTATATTTTGTGCTGGGATCCAAAACCCACATTCCATACTCCAGAGTAGGTCTTCTCATATCCTTAAAGATGTTAGCCTTTTAGCTAATCATCCTGCTTAGTGGCTCTAATCATGGTTTTTAGCTTAATCCCCTGTTTAGGCTTGATAAGCATATATTAATCAACCTGGGAGGTTGTTAACTATATTGTTGCTCCTGCCTGTATTTCCATTCGTTTCTTTCACATATTTTACGAATTAGATCGTTTATTTGACCCAATTCCGGGTTCACAGAGCCCTTTTCCTGCTATTTTCGGCTATTTAACCTGTAAACGCGGGTCGTTGGAAAGACGACCTGCTATTGAGGGTCATCATTTTCCTTATAAAAGAGTGTGAATTGAAGTCATTCTTCACACTTCCTTCTTCTTTCAAAGAAAATTTCTTTCTGTGAGCTCTCAAGTTTCAAGCACTTCTTTCAGTTTCAGACAAGGCTGTAATGGCAAGTGAGGGTGGTCAGAACGCCTTAGTTCCTTCCAAGGGCCTTCTTCAGGCGATTAACAGGAGAACCAAAGACAAGAACAGAAAAGGTAAGGTCTTTCCTCCTCGTTATCAATTATCTTTATCTGAGCTCTTAGATGAGCCCGGGGATGTGTTTCCGAACAACGCGGAATTCGACTCTTTTATGTTCCCTAGTACTTTGGATGCGGGAGATATCAGGAACTTACTCAAATATGAATTCCCTGCTGAGATGAAGCTTAGAATTCCCACACCAGGGGACAGAACTTGTAACTGGCATCCTGAGAACTTATTTGTGTACAAAGGTGCCATTGATGCTGGCCTTAGGTTTCCAATTCACCCTTGGCTTGTTAGGTTATTAGCTGAGGTTAAAATCAACCCCTGTCAACTATACCCCAACTCCTGGAAATTCATCTTCATTTTCATGGTTGAATGCATCAGAGGAGGCATCCGCCTTAGCATCCCGTTGTTTAGGCATCTATTTGCTTTAAGAATAGCCCTATCACTAGGAAAGGATGGGTGAGCATCCAACACCGCATAAAATCTAGGATGATTATTGACGCTTCTTCTGTGCCTGATTCTTGTCATAACTGGAGGCACGAATTTTTCATCCTTAGATGGAAAGGAGGTGATTGGGGTAACTTTTTCAGGTCTAAATTCAATCACGTAACTGATGAGGGTGTTAGTGAGCTTCAACTCACAACTGAAGAAATATCCCAACGGGATTGGCTTATTTCAGTCTTTCAGAAAACCCACTATCGTGAAGTTGTGACTGAACGTGCCTTGTTGGAGGTCGGGCTTAGTTATATCCCTCTCGAGGGTAATTCTTACTTTAACTTCTTTTCTTTCGTCGTACTTGTTCTTATTCCAACATCGTTTCCTTTGCTTTGTTTGCAGTTGCTGAGGAGATTGACAACCATCCGAGCCGACTTCCCCATATCACCAAAAGGATGATTAAGAAAGCTGAGAAAGAAGCTAATCCTGAAGACGTACCGGCCCCTGAGTTCCTTCAGCATTGTTCGAAGGCGGGGAAGAGAATTAGGAGTTCAGATGGGAGCATGAAGACAGCATTCATGCCTGATTGGGGGATATGTGAGCAGGATGCTATCAGGGACAACCACCTCCTTGCTCGAGAGTGGTCTCGGAACGCCATAGCCCCGGCCGACAAGGTCCATTTTGCAACAGCAACAGATTTAGAGGAAAATGAAAGCATGGGGGCATATCATGCCTATAACGTAAGTCGATCTCCTCTTCCTTTTCATTGTTATGGTTGTATATTGGCCGTCGTGGCTTAACACATTTTCTTATGGCGTTTTTGTTTTGGTAGCTAAATGCTCACTTCCAGAATGCTATCCAACTCGGGAGATCTTACAAGGACAAGGAGAGAACTGCCCTTAAGGCTGTAGAGAAGCTTCAGAAGGAGTCTGAAGAGTGGGAGGCTAAGTATTTCACCTCGGAGGACCAACTCTCATCCCTTAGGGGAAAGTATGCGGCTCTGGAAAACAGGACCCAGAATAATGAGAACTCCATCATTCAGAACTACTTAGGTTCAGACACTTTTCTTGCCTTCATTGATGAGCATGACAGGGAGGTCCAGCCGGACAGCATGACCATAGGTTGGGAGAAGGCTGTGAACAGGATTAGCCAAGATCATAAGGGAGTTGTCTTTCCTTCCTTTTATCCGAGTCCATGGAAGGTGACAGAAGACGATGACCTTGTTGAAGGTGTTTGGACCTCCCCTGTGAGCAAACGTGCTTCTGGTTCTGGGACAAAAGGCATTCCTCAACAAGCAGGGTCTAGTTCTGGGAGACGTCCCTCAAGATCCCATCAGAGCGGGAGTTCAGAATGCCCCTTAGCGGGACGAATCCGTGAACCCAAGTCGGTTAGTATCAGTAGCTCCTCAACCTCAACTTCCCGGAGCGAAGAAGAGGGTGAAGAAGAAGTCCCTGCTCAGACTGCTCCTCCAAAAACCAAGAAGCGGTTGGTGAAGACTGCTTCTATCAAGAAGTGATTGAGCCTTGCATGGCCTGTGTTAGCCTCGTGTGGCTTTAGTTCTTTTAATATCCCGTCTTCGATTATGGTCTTTCATGAACTTGTACTTTTATTCGTATGTGTGTAACTTAAACTTTGATTGTGCCCTCCTGGGTATTTTATCTACGTGCTTGTTTTCTATGTTCCATATGTTCTTTTATTTTCGGTACTTGGTCATCTTAGACTTACACACATCTGGTGCTTGATACATCACAAGGATTTACAGAATCATAGAACAGAAAACAAGCTTGTATTGATAATGCAAAATGGGCTCAGCCCTTACATAGAATATTATGTCCTACTAGGAGCAACATGCTCTGCAATGGTTTCATATGAACCTTATTTCTACTTCTATTAGATAGGCTAAAAGCTAAGTCCTTAATAGGAGAGCTTTAAACATAGTAAACCTTGAGATTCGAGGCGTGCCAGGAGCGGGGTACCTCGTTTCCATCCACGGTTTCCAGCTTATAAGAGCCTCTTCCCAACGTCTTTCTCACTCTATATGGTCCTTCCCAATTAGGGGCCAACTTTCCTGTCTGTCCAACTCCAGAGGCTTCAATTTTTCTCAAAACCAAGTCGCCTTGTTTGAAGAACCTTCCTTTAACCCTATGGTTGTAGTGAAAGGCTGCTCTTTTTTGGTGCTCAACATTACGGGCATTTGCTTCATCTCTGACCTCATCGATTAAATCAAGAGCAAGTCTCATGCCTTCCTCATTGGTTTCTTGCTCATATGCTTCCACCCTTGGAGATACGTGCGAAATTTCCAAAGGGACAACTGCTTCTGCCCCGTAGGCTAGCAAAAATGGAGTAGCTTCTGTTGTTACCTTGCAGGTAGTACGATACGCCCACAGTATAGGCAGTATTTCATCAACCCACGTGTTTCGAGATCGTTCGACCCTCTTCTTAAGTCCATCAAGGATAATTCGATTTGCTACCTCAGCTTGGCCATTAGCCTGGGGGTGAGCTACTGAAGTAAAACGAAGTTCAATGGCGTTCTCCTCACAGTATTTCTTAAATTCCTCATTGTTGAATTGGCGTCCGTTGTCCGTCACTAGGATTCGTGGGATCCCATATCTACAAATTATGTTCTCCCAGAAGAACTGGGCAACTTGTTGGGTGGTTATTTTTGCTAGCGGCTTGGCTTCAATCCACTTGGTAAAATAATCGATAGCCACTATTAGGAACTTCCTTTGCGCTGAGGCCACGGGAAAAGGACCAAGTATGTCCATCCCCCACATGGCAAACGGAATGGGAGAGTTAATTGACGTTAGCATCTCTGGTGGCTGCCTAACAATTGGAGCGTGTTTCTGGCATCTGTCACACTTTTTAACATAGCTTTTGGCGTCAGCCAACATTCCTGGCCAATAAAATCCCAGGCGGGTGATCTTATGAGCTAGGGCCCTGCCCCCCAGGTGCTGCCCACAGATCCCTTCATGAACTTCCCTTAATGCCTCTTCCGCCTCTTGAGGCCTCAAGCATTTCAGGTATGGGATAACAAAAGACCTCTTATAAAGGATGCCTTCAATCAAAGCATATCTCAATGCCCTCACCGATAGTTTTCGTGCCTCTGAGGCATCTTCGGGGAGCCAACCAGTTTCCAGATGAGCCTTGATAGGATCAATCCAACAGCTTCCTACTTCAATAGGTGCCACCAATTTTGAGTTGATGGTAGGGGCCTTCAGGACCTGATAATAGACGTTCCCTGCATAATTCTCTATTTCAGAAGAGGCGAACTTTGATAAGGCATCGGCCTTGACATTCTCCTCCCTTGGGATATGCTCTATACAGCATTCATCAAACTGAGTCATAACAGCTTTCACAACCCTTAGGTATTTTGCCATAGTTTCATCCTTGGCTTCAAATTCACCATTCACTTGTGATACTACGAGCCTCGAGTCCCCGCAGACTTTAAGGTTCTTGACTCTCAGTATACTGGCCAAGCCTAATCCGGCTATCAAGGCTTCATATTCAGCTTCATTGTTGGTCGTTGGAAAGTCCAACTTCAGAGCATATTCTACTAAGAACCCATCAGGGCTTTGCAAGACTAAGCCTGCACCACTAGACTTTGTTTTTGATGCTCCATCAAAATAGAGCACCCAATACTCCTTCTGATCAGGTTCAAGCTCCTTAGCTTTATCTTCATCTTCCTTGTTTAATACTACCTCTTGCCCCCCGACTTCTTGGTTGATGGTACATTCAACCACGAAGTCAGCTAAAACCTGAGCCTTAATGGCTGTCCTAGGCTTATACGTGATATCAAACTCCCCGAGTTCGATTGCCCACTTGATTAGCCTTCCACTGGCCTTCGGGCTATGCAATATACTTCGTAACTGTTGGTCCGTCAGGACTTCAATCTTGTGTGCCTGGAAATAAGGTCGTAGTTTCCTTGAGGCTGTCACTAATGCGAGAGCAAATTTTTCAATGGTCGAGTAATTCAATTCAGCTCCATGCAGCACCTTGCTCACGTAGTAGATGGGTTTCTGAACCTTGTTCTCCTCTCGAATGAGGACGGCACTCAGTGCTTGTTCAGATACCGCCAGATACAGGTATAGGGTCTCTCCAGAACTAGGTTTGGCCAACAACGGGGCCTTGGTCATGTATTCCTTCAATTGTTCAAAGGCCTCTTGGCTTTCTGATGTCCACTCAAAATTTTTTACTTTCTTCAAGGCCTGAAAGAAAGGTAAACATTTATCGCCAGACTTTGAGATGAATCTTCCCAAGGCAGCTATTCTACCAGTTAATTTCTGCACGTCTTTCACGGAACGTGGTGGCTCCATGTCGAGAATTGCTTTGATTTTATCTGGGTTGGCTTCAATGCCTCTTTTTGAGACCATCAAGCCCAAGAACTTCCCTGACCCAACGCCAAAAGCACATTTGGCTGGGTTCAGCATCATCTTATGGTGCCTCAGCACTTCAAACGCCTCCCTTAGGTGTTCAATATGGTCAGCTGTAAGCAAGCTTTTGACCAACATATCATCAACATATACCTCCATGGTTTTCCCAATCAGGTGGGCAAATATCTTATTTACCAGTCGTTGATAAGTAGCTCCTGCATTCTTTAGTCCAAAAGCCATGACAAGGTAACAAAAAACACCAAAGTCAGTTATGAAAGATACCTTTGGGATGTCATCCTTGTGCATCTTAATCTGGTTATAACCACTGAAACCATCCATGAAGCTTAGCATCTCATGTCCTGCCGTAGCGTCTATTAGCGTGTCGATCCTTGGTAGAGGGAAGCAGTCCTTAGGGCACGCATCATTTAAATCAGTGAAGTCTATGCACATCCTCCACTTACCGTTAGCTTTCTTGACCATCACAGGGTTAGCCAACCATTCAGGAAACTGAATCTCCTCAACAAAACCAGCCTCCAAGAGTTTGTCCACCTCTTGTTTAATGGCCTCTTGTCTTTCTGGAGCAAAGTTCCTCTTTTTCTGCTTAACGGTCTTCCGCTTAGGGTCGACATTCAACCTGTGAGTTATGAGTTGGGGATCAATCCCTGGCATATCAGCTGCTGTCCAAGCGAACACATCCTTATTTTCTTGTAGGAATTCAATTAACCTGCCCTTCATGGGTTCTTTCAGCGACGCTCCTATGTACGTGACCTTTTAAGGGTCCTTACTGTCCAGGGGTACAGGAACCAAATCCTCTGCTGGTTTCCCCCGGTGTTCGTCATCCCGAATATCCATGTCCTCAATCAGGAGGACCTGCCCCCCGACTCCATCAGCTCTTAACGCGGCCACATAACAACTTCGGGCCATCCTTTGATCACCCTTCTGTTCTCCAACACCATTCCTGGTTGGAAACTTGACTTTCATGTGATAACTAGAGGCAACAGCCTTGAACGCGTGGAGTCCGGTCCTTCCGAGGATCGCGTTATATGTGGAGGCGGCCTTAATTACCAAGAAGTTCAACATCTATATGGCCTCCTTAGGCTCCTTTCCAATAGTAACCGGGAGTTGGATAGTTCCTTCAACGCTAGATTCGACTCCATTGAACCCATATATGGGCATGTTATTTGGGGTCAGCTGGGAATCATTGTATCCCATCTTCACAAACGCATCATGAAACAGGATGTCAACAGAAGCACCATTGTCTATCAAGACTCGCTTCACCTCCGAATTTCCAATTACAGGAGTTATGACCAACGGGTCGTCATGGGGGAACTTTACCCCTTCTAAGTCCGAGTCATCAAATCCGATCACTACTTCAGTCTTTGCCCTTTTCGGGGCTTCTCCCACGATATGCATCACCTCCCTGGCATATGCCTTTCGAGAGTTCCTTGTTGTTCCGGCCGCAGTAGGACCTCCCCAAATCATGTTGATGACAGGCCCTCGTGGCTGGGGGTTGCGATCACGATCGTTATCCTTTCTATCATTATAATCTCTTCTATCATAATCTCTTTTTTGGTTCCCTCGACCTTCACCCTTTGTGAATTTGCTCAGCTTTCCTTTGCGGATCAAGAATTCAATCTCGTCCTTGAGCTGTCTACAGTCATCAGTGTCATGTCCAACGTCCTTATGGAACCTGCAGTATTGATCTTTGTTTCTCCTTGCGGGATCACCCCTAAGTGGCTTCGGCCATCGGAAATCCGCATCTTTTTCAATATCCATAAGGATTTGACTTCGAGGAGCATTCAACCTTGCATATTCAGAGAACCTTGGCCCCAAATTCTTCTTGGAAGCAGAATCGGAGTCCTTGCTTGTTCGGGGGTATTTGTCCCTTGTGTCATACTCCTGTTCTTGCCTTCGTTTCCGGGAGTTTCCGTTTCCTCCATTAGTGGTGGGAGCTTCCGTCTTCTTCATGCTTTCTTCTGCTTTTATGTATTTACTTGCCCTCCTTTGGAGCTCAGTCATGCTCTCAGGGGGATGTTTTGCCAACGACATCTGAAAGTAGGGGTTCGTCGTTCCATTCTCCAAGGCTATCATAGCTACTTTGTTCTCCAGATCCGGGACATTCAACGTCTCCTTAGTGAAACGCTTGAGGTAATCCCTCAGGTTCTCGTTCTTTCCTTGTTTTACTTGCATGAGAGAAGCAGAGCTTTTTTCGTGGACCTTTCCACTAACAAATTGATTGATAAAGGCAGTACTCAACTCCTTAAAAGAACCAATCGAGTTTGCGGACAATCGGCTGTACCATCTTTGAGCCATGCCTGCCAAGGTTTGAGGAAACGCCCTACACTTAAGAGCGTCACTAGCGGGTTGTAACAGTAGAGCGTTCGAGAATGTCCTAACGTGATTCGAAGGATCACCCGTCCCATCATATGCTTTTATCGTGGGCATCTTGAATTTTCGGGAAACATGAGCGTTCATCACTTCGTCCGTGAATGGAGGTGCGGGGTCGTCAGGGTCCCCAAGTGGCATCAGGTCTTTGGGATCACTCCTAGGGGTTTCTACCCTCGTAATTCCTCCAGTTGGGGCATCAGCCCTTCTCGGTCTTCTTAAGGACCCTTCCAAATCAATGAAGGGGATCTCCCTTGAGATTGGAGGAGGCCTATTCAGATTTTGCCTTGCTTGTTCTCTGGTTATATCATCCTTCAGCTTTTGGATCTCGGCTTCAAAAGCCTTGATTCTCTCAGCAGCTGTTTGAACGGGTCTATCATTGATCCTTTGAGTCCTCCTCATGGGTTCTTTGCTTGTACGTCGCCTCCTCGGGGCTATATCACGTTCATCATCCTCGGATGATGAATCATCGGAGTAAGGTCCAGAATAATCGTAATATCCTTGCTTAGGGGGGGCTAGACCCCTGATATAAGGTGGCTGATACGACTCGGGTATCCGTAGAGCGTGTCCACTTGGTCCAGGATCCCTTCGATTTGGGGGATAGTTTGGCAACCCGTATAACGGATCGGTATTCACGGGGAGTGTAGTGGTGGAGATCTGAACTCCTGAGGGCGGTGGACGGCTAGTCAATGGAGCAACCACCATCTGAAGTTGGTTAGTCTCTTGTCCCGGGTGATCAATCACCGGTAAGGTTCTCTCAGCATGGGGATTCGTCCCTGTAGTCTGAGAAACTTGAGGTTGTGTAATAGTCTCAGTCGATGGGGGCACAAGCCCTTGCTCCGTAACAACGGGCGGTGTAGAGGAGACGATTGGTGGGTCAGATGTAACAGGAACGTTCTCGGTTGATGTTCTTCGTGTGTTAACCATGGTTGATATCCTCGTCCCACAGACGGCGCCAAATGTTGTGGAATAAAAAGTAGGGTTATCGAATTGCGGCTGGGGTTCGTGAGCTTCGTGCTTTAATGGCTGCGCTTGTGTTAACGTGACCTAATTCGGGTCCTCACAAGATGCCTACGTATCTCAGAGTTGAGAATCAAGCCAACGTAGTTCTAGGATGAGGGGTCAGGCCCTTTATATAGGCTGTGGAAGCCTTAGAATTATAGTAGGTTTTGGAGACTTGATGGATAAGTCACCGTAATTGAGGAAGGTTCTGACTCCTTCCTTTTAGGAATTAGTTTCCATGTCGAATTTGGTGCCTTAGAGGCTACACAATATCCTGGGGATATTCTAGGACGTTCTTAGTTTCTAGAACGTTCCTGGTTTGTGGATCAGACCCATGTTAGAGATAGGCTTTTACTGGGCGTCCCCAGTTTGGGCCGTTCTTTTGGGCCTGACCATTAATTACGAATTTAGTGCCCAACTAGGGTTTCGGGCCATATTTACGGGCCAATAAATGTCACATTAATTGTGTCTTTAAGGGTTACTTTTCACCCATATCAGTACCATATATTTATATAGGGTATTTCAAAAAAATTATTATCTTATTATCTTATCGAAATTGATCTTTTTTTTAACTAGCCCAAATTGGGACCGGAAGAAATTAATAACTTACAAAGATTATTAATTTAACGAGGTTATACGATAGATTGTGTCCAGTAAATACGGTGTAGAATTAACATTACCAGAGTTCTACATTTTCCGAAACTAGTTAAATACTACAGTAAAATCTTTTCACTTTATGCAAGGTGTGAGTGGCTGTCCTTGACCTATAAAACGGACCTGTATATAATCATTCGAATTTATAATTATTGTTCTTAATTTCTGACATCTGACTATCTTAGGGTGCGTTTTTCTTTTTCATTTTTTCTTATAAATTACATATCATTATTGTTTAACCATTTGTAAAGGATTCTCTTTTCTTCTTTATTCTTTTACATTGGCATTGATCAAATAGTGAAGTACAAATATTTACATACTTTTTAATATGATTCTCTATGGTCAAAAAGTTATCTGTATTTGTAACACCCCCTTCCTAAAATGGAAGGAGATATTACCTATAATCCATAAACCTGCAAACAGAGCACTAAAATAATCTCTAATTAACGATTAAACAATCTAATAATCTCCAAAATTAAAATAAACCTCCAAATTACAGTTCAAACCAATAAATACGAAAACCACAAATCTGTAAATAAATAATCCAGTCTAAATAATTCTAGAAGTCCATAAATCCTTGGCAACGAAATAATGGGTAGCACTCCATCACACAGTCCCAGATCCCCCTAAGCACCTGCCAGACAAAGAATACGGCATGAGCCAAACGCCCAGTACGGATTTGGAACACAATATATAAAACCGAAAAATAGATAAGTATATTTGACAGTTATAATAAAACATTTATTTTAAAATACGCATGGCTGAAGCAACGAGGGGTTAGGATATTTCATACCGAGATCAGAACAGAACAGAACAAATACAAATACACACATCATAGGGTACCTAATGTGTGTAACAAATCGGATAACGTGTACGGCATATACAACGTCACCGCCAAATCAAATCACAAATCACAATCTGGGTGCACCCACGTATCCTGAAACAAATATCAAAATTGCGCAAAAGCTCGCCACCTGAGCTATCAGAAGGATACGCCGTGACCAATCACACTGCCACGGAAGTGTCATGCCACTGGTGCCGCAATGACATGGCTGTAGTACCCCTACAGCTGGTTAACTCGGTATACCCTATATCTCTAAGGGTTCAAATAAAATAATTTTCACAATTTAAAATAAATCACCTCGAGCAGATATTTCAAATATTCTAAACAGATAAGTAACAAACACAATTTTTGAAACCCGCAAAAACAGAGATTTAAATATTTCGAACCAGATTTTAAAACAATTTTCAGAGGTCAAACGATTAGGAACGGAACGAATAAATTTGAGAGTGAACGAATCAAATATATTTAATCCTAAAAAGAGTAGTACTGAATAAAAAGGGGACAGAATCCGTACCTCGAATATAGCAACTAAAATACTAACGAAATCCACAAACGATCCACTAAACCCCCGGTCCGCGATCTAAATACAAAATATAATTTATAATTAAAATACATTCTTTTATATATTTAATAGATAAAATTATCACACATTTTAATACAATAGTTAGCCCTGGACAACACTAACAATCTCCTGCATTAACCATTACCAGTTTACCACAACCTGAACCCATTTTATACCGCATCATTTAATGATTTACCTATAATAATATATATTAAATTAATAAACTGACACAAAAGAAGCTAAACCAGGAAACCAACGAAGTAGGTGTACAAGTTTAATAAAATTGTAACAAAATCATGGTGTACTACTTGTATATAATATAATAATATTAAAACTTAAAACTTGTTTTCATCTTGACATTACGAATTCTTGTGCGTGTGAATAAAATATTAACAATAAATTAATTTATTAACCACGGTTTAATAATTAACCAAACTAACGCATTCATTTTATTAAACAAAACCATAATTTTGACTCTAAATAAATATCACACGAATATTGGTACATGTTTTCTTATTTAAATCAAGTAAGCTTGATTTTGAATACAGTGCCTAACCACTTGACTATTCAGAATGAAAAAGTGTGATAACCATGTAAAATTTAAACCCCACTAACAACCTAACAATGGATATAACACGATCTAAATATTAAACATTATAAAATCATGCACTAGCTAGTAGGTGCTAGTAGCCTAGTACATGTGCTAATTCGTGTGATGTGAACATACAATAAAATAATAATTAAATAGCCAATAAAATAAATAGTCTTACTTGTGTGTTCTCTCAAGCACCTAGCCTGAAGCTCTGTTTTCTTCTCTTTTTTTTCGATCTCTGATTCTCCCTCTATGCGGCTCCTTAAGTAGAAATTAGGTTTTTTTATAATCTTGACGGGAGATGTGATAGTTATATAGAGTGACAACTAGCCTATACCAATTAGGAGTGTTTGACACATAATAAAATTAAAATACATTCCTTATTCTATTTTAATTAAAAAAAACAAATTTCATTAATAAATCTGATAAATCTGATTCTAATGAAATTCTATTATTATTATTATTATTATTATTATTATTATTATTATTATTATTATTATTATTATTTACTACGGGTATTACATATATACCCCCTTAAAAAAAGGATTCCGTCCCCGGAATCAAACGAAACTAAAACTCGTACCTGAATCAAATAAATGCGGATATCTCTCACGAATAGATTGCTCTAATTCCCATGTAGCCTCTCTCTCTGAA
This sequence comes from Saposhnikovia divaricata, assembly GCA_036435485.1. NCBI lineage: Eukaryota > Viridiplantae > Streptophyta > Magnoliopsida > Apiales > Apiaceae > Saposhnikovia > Saposhnikovia divaricata. The sequence goes on from CM071594.1 coordinate 215,672,684, forward strand.
TGATTTTTCCACAAAACCTTCACAAACGGTATAGTATTCTTCCTCAAAGCTCGCTCCTCTCGAGCTAAGATAGCTTCTGCTTCTTCCTCAAAGGAAAGATCCTCTCTAATCTTATGTAGTGGGTACTGAACTATGTGTAACGGATGATACTTATAGCCCCTCAAAACCGAAACATGAAACACATTATGCACATGCGATAACTGTGGTGGCAACGCAACTCTATAAGACACTTCTCCCACTTTCTCTATAATGTCAAACGGGCCAACATATCTCGGACTAAGCTTTCCTTTCATACCAAGCGCTTAACACCCTTGCAAGGAGACACCTTCAAGAACACATGATCACCAGGTTCAAATCCACCAAACTTCCTATGCTGATCTGCATAACTCTTTTGACGCGACCGAGCCTCCTTCAAGCTTGCCTTAGCCTTCTCCACCTTGTCATTAGTAACTCTAACTAGTTCTGGTCCTTCAATGACTCTCTCACCAACCTCATCCCAACAAGATGGTGCCCTACACCTCCTACCATACAAAGCTTCAAATGGTGGCATACCAATACTCGCGTGCCAACTATTATTGTACGCAAACTCAACAAGATACAAATACTTATCCCAATCACCTGTCCACTCCAAAGCACAAGCCCTCAGCATATCCTCCAATGTCTGAATCGTCCTCTCTGACTGTCCATCAGTCTGCGGATGATAAGCAGTACTAAAATTAAGTCTCGTACCCCAAGCTTGCTGAAATCCCTTCCAAAAACGTGATGTAAACCTCGTATCCCTGTCAGAAACTATCGACACAGGCACACCATGAAGTCTAACAATATCCCGCTGAAAAATCTATGCCAACTCATGAACAGGAGTAGTCTCTCTAATAGGCAAGAAATGAGCAGACTTAGTAAGTCTATCAACCACCACCCATATAACATCATTCTTTCTAAAGGTCCTCGGCAAATGAGTCACAAAATCCATAGTAATGTTCTCCCACTTCCAAACTGGAATATCCAACTGCTGCAACAATCCACTAGGCCTCTGATGATCTATCTTCACCTGTTGACATATGAGACATTTTCCCACAAACTCTGCTATGTCTCCCTTCATTCCACTCCACCAAAAGTGCTTCTTCAAATCTCTATACATCTTGGTGGAACCTGGATGAATAGAGAATGAAGAACTATGAGCCTCAGTCAAAATCTCTTCACGAATTGTCACATCCGCGGGCACACACAATTTACTACCCAACCATATCACACCCTCATCATCAACACGAAAATATTTTTGTTTACCTTCTGCCACCTTTGATCTAATACCTTCCAATCCTGTATCATTCTTCTGAGCTTCCTTAACCCTTGAAACCAGATTTGGTTCCACTCTCAAACTCGCAATGCTACCATCTGATCCTCTAACATACAGCTCAATACCAAAGCGCTCCATGTCTGAAATAAGATGCGGCTGAGTAATGAGAGATGCAACACTCCCCAAGTTCTTCCTACTAAGAGCGTCTGCCACAACATTCGCCTTCCCTGGATGGTACTGGATATTAGCATCATAATCCTTAAGAAGTTCAAGCCATCTTCGATGCCTCATGTTAAGCTCCTTCTGAGTAAAAATGTATTTAAGACTCTTATGATCAGTGAAGATATCACAAGTCTCTCCGTACAGATAATGCCTCCAAATCTTCAAAGCAAAGACCACTGCTGCTAACTCTAAGTCATGAGTAGGATAATTTACCTCATAAGGTTTAAACTGCCTAGAAGCGTAAGAAATCACCTTCCCATGTTGCATAAGAACACACCCTAATCCTCTCTTAGAAGCATCACTATAAACCTGAAATCCTCCACTCCCTGATGGCAATACAAGTATAGGAGCTGACACCAACCTCTTCTTTAACTCTTGGAAACTCTGCTCACGATCATCATTCCACTCGAACTTAACACCCTTCCTCATCAGTTGAGTCAATGGTAAAGCTATGGATGAGAAACCTTCCACAAAACGCCTGTAGTAACCTGCCAAACCCAAGAAACTCCTCACCTCTGTCACATTGCTAGGTCTCGGCCAGTTAGTGATAGCCTCGACTTTCGCAGGATCCAACTCAATCCCTCTAGAAGATACAATATGCCCAAAAAATGCCACCTGCTCCAACCAGAACTCACATTTTGAAAATTTTGCAAATAACTTCTTCTCCCTCAAGATCTCAAGCACAATACGTAAATGTTCCTCATGCTCCTCCCTGCTCCTCGAGTATATCAAGATATCATCAATGAAGACCACAACAAACTTATCTAGGTAATCATGAAAGACCCGGTTCATCAAATCCATAAACACCGCTGGTGCATTCGTCAACCCAAAGGACATCACGAGAAACTCATAATGACCATAACGAGTACGAAATGCAGTCTTCGGAATATCTTCTTCCCTCACTCGCAATTGGTGATAACCTGATCTCAAATCTATCTTCGAAAAGAATATCGCCCCTTGTAACTGATCAAACAGGTCATCAATGCGTGGCAAAGGATATCTATTTCTGATAGTCACCTTATTCAACTCCCTGTAGTCAATGCACAACCTCATAGAACCGTCCTTCTTCTTCACAAACAATACCGGAGCACCCCATGGAGATACACTTGGCCTGATAAATCCTCTATCCAACAACTCTTGCAACTGCACTTTCAATTCCTGCAACTCTAGTGGTGCCATTCGGTATGGCGCCTTAGAAATAGGCTCTGCACCTGGAACAAGTTCAATAATAAACTCCACTTCTCTCTGTGGTGGCAAACATGGTAGCTCATCGGGAAACACATCTGTAAACTCATTAACAACTGGATAATCCTCGATGCGAGGCTCATCCTTAGACGTATCCTTCACAAAAGCAAGATAGCCATCACAACCCTTAGACAAAAGTTTACCCGCCTTTAGAGCTGAAATCATTTTAATCTCTCCTTTCGGTTGAGAACCCTGGTATACAAATTCGGGTTTATCTGCATCTCCAAAGATCACCCTCTTCCCCTGACAGTCAATTGTAGCTCGATGCTCAGTCAACCAATCCATACCCAGAATAATGTCAAAATCATGCATCTCCATCGGAAGCAAGTTAACCTTACAATTTCTCTCCCCAACAGCTATCGAGCACTCTCGGTACACATCAGAAATAATAACAGAATTCCCCATCGGGGTAGCAATAGACATACGAGGATATAGTAATGAAGGTTCAACACCAAGATGACGAACAAACAATAAAGATACTAAAGAATGAGTCGAACCAGTATCAAATAACACATAAGCATCACGTCTACCAACAAGAAGTGTTCCTGAAACGGTACCTGAATTAGCTGCCGCCTGATTAGCAGTCAATGCGAACACTCTGCCTGAAGTATTCTGCTGACTGCCACTACCACTACCACCTGCTCCTCCACCAGTGTTACGCGATGCCGTACAATCCTTTGCCCTATGTGACATGCTACCACACAAGAAACAAGCCCCGGTCTGTTTATAACAAGCTCTCCCTGGGTGATGTCCACCACAAGTAGCACAAGGAGCCACTGGAATCATATTGGGGTTGCCCCCATAAACTGAATAACGACTCTTCCCCTGTTGGCGACCCTGCCACTGCCTAGGCTGCTGCTGCTGAAATCGCTGATTTTGATTCTGTTTCTGACCACCATACTGATTCTGACCATAAGCTGACTGAGTCCTCATATTCTGATATCTTCCACGCCACTGTCCCTGCTGAGTACCCTGACCTCCATTCCACTGCTTACCCTGTACAAAACTCTGATCATCTCTATTTCGCTTGCGATCATTCTGGAACTTGTAAGCTCTATACTCAGTGCGCTCCTTCTCAATATCCTTAGCTGCATCTGCCACCTCAGCCACACTAGGAAACCTCAATGAAATGATACCACCTCGTAAATTAGGCCTCAACCCCCATTTAAATTTCTCAGCCTGCTGTGCAGCAGTCCCTGCAACTGTCCCAGCAAATCCAGCCAACCTGATAAACCTTGCCATATAGTCAGTAATGCTCTCATCAAAATTCTGCGCAATAGAATGAAACTCCCTCAAGTAACCCTCTCTGTCTGCATTAGAAAAGTACTGCTCATAGAACACCTCCTTGAATCCCTGCCATACCAATGTCTCTGTAAATTCCTCTCCTCTAGTAGCTTTCACTCCTCTCCACCACCTCTGAGCATCCCCCTCCAACTTATACACAGCTAACCTGACCTTCTGAACCTCATCACAACCCAAGGCATCAAAAATCTTCTCAAGATGTACAATCCAGTTTTCAGCATCTATAGGAGTCGGCGCTGAATGAAAAGAATCCGGTTTCTGCTTAGAAAACCTCTCCAACCATGCAAATGGCTCTAACTGATTACCCTGGTCATCCTGATTGCCTTGGCCATTCTGATTGCCCTGACCATTCTGATTATTCTGATTTCCCTGACCATTCTGATTGCCTTGGCCATTCTGATTACCCTGACCATTCTGATTATTCATATTTGCCATAGCTTGTTGTATACCGTTCGCCACTGCTTGTCCTAACATATTAGCTAGCTGAGCCGGGCTAACATTCAGGGTAGTTTGATTTTGATTTTTCTTAGGAGGCATCTACAATATAAGATTAGCAAACAAATGAAGATCACAAGAATAGATAAGCAGAAGCAATTAAAAATAGATATCGAAAGAGTAAAGCAAGATGATATGAATTTTAAACAGAATACCCATCCTAACGTCTACCCAAACTCACAGGTCAACCTAAATAGGTTTTCTACAAGAAAGAACCTAAGCTCTGATGCCAACTTTGTAACACCCCCTTCCTAAAATGGAAGGAGATATTACCTATAATCCATAAACCTGCAAACAGAGCACTAAAATAATCTCTAATTAACGATTAAACAATCTAATAATCTCCAAAATTAAAATAAACCTCCAAATTACAGTTCAAACCAATAAATACGAAAACCACAAATCTGTAAATAAATAATCCAGTCTAAATAATTCTAGAAGTCCATAAATCCTAGGCAACGAAATAATGGGTAGCACTCCATCACACAGTCCCAGATCCCCCTAAGCACCTGCCAGACAAAGAATACGGCATGAGCCAAACGCCCAGTACGGATTTGGAACACAATATATAAAACAGAAAAATAGATAAGTATATTTGACAGTTATAATAAAACATTTATTTTAAAATACGCATGGCTGAAGCAACGAGGGGTTAGGATATTTCATACCGAGATCAGAACAGAACAGAACAAATACAAATACACACATCATAGGGTACCTAATGTGTGTAACAAATCGGATAACGTGTACGGCATATACAACGTCACCGCCAAATCAAATCACAAATCACAATCTGGGTGCACCCACGTATCCTGAAACAAATATCAAAATTGCGCAAAAGCTCGCCACCTGAGCTATCAGAAGGATACGCCGTGACCAATCACACTGCCACGGAAGTGTCATGCCACTGGTGCCGCAATGACATGGCTGTAGTACCCCTACAGCTGGTTAACTCGGTATACCCTATATCTCTAAGGGTTCAAATAAAATAATTTTCACAATTTAAAATAAATCACCTCGAGCAGATATTTCAAATATTCTAAACAGATAAGTAACAAACACAATTTTTGAAACCCGCAAAAACAGAGATTTAAATATTTCGAACCAGATTTTAAAACAATTTTCAGAGGTCAAACGATTAGGAACGGAACGAATTATCAGAATCTGGAAAAGGCCAATTCATTCGAGTAGGGGTCCTCTCTCCTCTGTAGAGTGCCCTGGCAGGATCTATTTTAATGAAAATAATATTTTTATTTTTATTTTCCTTAAAATGGTCCCGTCAGGGACACTTTTTTAATACTAAAAGAGTAGGAGACACAGAAGGAGGTATGGACAAGGGGACAGAGGATCCGGTCTCAATTCATTAGCATAGTTGAAACTTGAAAGTTATAGAATGGGTGTGGAGGTGTTTGTGAATAATGCAAGTTTGCTTTATTAATGTGTTTGGTTGGACACTAAAATTTCATAAAATTAACTTCTTAAATAAAGGGCGGGCTGGTGAGTGATAATTGTTTGGTGCAGGATATTGTATCACATTTTTTTTTTTACCTATGTGTATTGGAGGAATTTTGGTGTGAAAAATGAAAATATGGGAACCATCTTTATAAATATTATAAAAATATTTACGATATAATATGTTGGTAGAAATCATTTACCCTTAATCATACACCAAACAAAGTAATTAGACAAAATGAGAGAGAGAGCAAGAGAGAGAGCAAGAGAGAGAGCGGATTTTGAAATTTCAAAATTCAAACACAATGTCACAAACCCAGACTGTAATGAAAGAGAAAGATGGATGCAGAATCAAGGTAAAGACCAATGGTATCAGATGCAAAGGTCCTCTAAATCTGGGAAACTAAAAGCACAGCCTATTGAGAATCCGTGTTTAAAACAAGACACCTCCTATTCGTATGCGGAGGTGGTAAGGAGAGGGATAAACAGGAAGGATCATCAACTCCGAACTCCCAAAGAAGACTCAAGCAAAATATCGGTGATGTTTCATAACCTCCCAGCAAAGGCAATGGCAAGGGAGATATGGGCTACTCTAAACATCAACAACATGATTCTGGACATAATTCTACCCAAACGTAGAGATATCCGCAACTACCGCATAGGATTTGCGATGGTCAGGCACATACATCAGGCAAGACAGTTGGTGCAGGTATTCAATGGATCAAAATTCGGGGGGAATATTCTAACGGTTAAGATATCTAAACGAGATCGAGGTGTCCAAAACTCATCTCAAGATAGGACTAACTACCCACTAAACCCTGAAAAAAAAGTATCAAGAGAGGAACCGAGTATAGTACCCCAACCGAATTTCCGGACAATAACAGCATCTATCAACTTGGATCTAAAGGAGGAACTTGATAGAAGCTGGATTGGAATCACAAATGAGTGTGAATGGGCAGACATGTTGGAAGAAAAGATCAACTGTCAAGGCCTTTTCCATGTGAGGGTGAAGGGCATTTCAAACAAGAAATTCATTCTAACCTTTGCAGATAAGATGGATCTTAACGTTGATTGCAAGAGAGAGTTGCTAAGATTCTTCACAGAAATTAAAGAGGTCAAGTATTTAGATCTGGTGGTGCCTAGAACTGCATGGGTATGGTGTGATGGTTTACCGGTAGTAGCTTGGAATAAGGAAACATGGAGTAATATTATAGGGGATTGGGGTCATGTTTTGACAGAACAGGTGAAACCCCTACAGAATGGGATGTATCAAGGTTTAAAACTCTACATCTCTACCAGAAGGGTGGATAAAATTGAAGAAACTCTGAAAATAATGATAGAGGGTCAAAGCCATTGGGTGAAAATCAAAGAAATTACGACTGACAGTATCATTGGAGGGTCATATAGAGATACAGAGGAGAAACATCATACCAATGATTCATCTTATGAATCAGAAACAGAAGGGGAGGAAATGTTAGCACAAACCCCTTCAAACAATTCTCATTCTTCTTGTAGATTGGAGACAGTAGAGGAGGAGCTGTTAATAGAAGAACAATCAAACATGTTACATGTTGCATCTCAAGAAGAAGGAATCTCTAATGGGGAGGGGCTGGCAAATGAATCGGAACAAACACACATCAGTATTAATATCCAAGAAACAGCAAATCTTCAGGACTTGGATGCATGGAAGATGAGAGAACCAAATGTAACAGAATCTTCTATATCATCAGATATGAATGCAATATCCATAGCTCAGACAAGCTCCAAAGGGTCCATGGATTCAAGCCAAATGATTCATTCACCAGAAACGTTAGAAGGAAGCACTCTGAAGATAGCGAACCTCAATCTAGGGAAAAAAAAAAGGGAGGCCAAGAAAGCACCAAAAAAGATTCACCTTTTTAGAGCTAAAGGGAAAAAAAATGAAAAGCTCCAGTAAGAAATCCTTGGATAAAGGTGATCACAGCTGGCCCCTAGTGACAGAGAAAAAAGATTTGGCAACGGAGGTCCTAGAGACAGGAATTTTAATGGGACTGATTCCCCTTAAAGATAGGGAGGAAGCTCTACAAGAAATCAGAGCTCGAACATCAGAAAATCAGTGATCAAGAATTGTACATTGAATTGTCAAGGTAATGGAGTCGATCACAATTTTAAGTTGGAATATTAGAGGAGTTAACAACAATACTGCAAGAAAGAATCTACAGAGTCTTCTACTAAAGAATAATCCAATGTTGTTGCTACTACAAGAGACAAAATGTGTCACACTGCCAGATAATGTCAAAGACTACTTATGGGCACTTCAGGATCACTCATGGTTATTCTCACCAGCCAGGGGTTTATCTGGAGGTTTATGCATATCATGGAATCACAACCTCTTTGAAGTATCATCATCACATAAGAACACTTCATGGATTTGGATCAGAGGCAACTTGGCAAACTCACCTACATCGATCAACTGCATTAACGTTTATAGTCCAACTGAACTGCAAGATAAGAAAATACTCTGGCAGGAGTTGAGCCACATCTTAAATTCACGAAGGGGTGAGGCTTTCTGTTTGGTAGGAGACTTCAATAGTATCCTCAATGACTCGGAAAGAACTAATTGCAGTTATAGAAGAGCAGACTCAACTGGATTTAACTCCTTTGTAAGTGATAATGGTCTATGGGATGTAACCCCGGCTAACTACAAGTACACATGGTTTGGTCCGCAAGGTATCAGTAGCAAATTGGACAGAGTATTATTAAATAATGACTGGTTGGTACTAGAAAATAACTTGTACTTGCAAGGGTTAGGTAGAAAATCTTCAGATCACCAGTCAATCATTCTGAAGTCGAGTATTCAGAATTGGGGCCCAAAACCATTTAAGATTTTTAATCATTGGTGGAAAGAAGACAGCTTTCTAAATGGAGCGATAGATCACTGGAAGCAACTTCGGAATGAAGAAATGGATGTGCAGGAAAAGTTGAAATCAATTAGAATGTTCATGAAAGAGTGGAATCGAAGCATTAATGGGGATTGCTTCAACAGGGTGACAGAATTGGAGTTGGAATTGAACAACTTGGATAATGCTTCGCATAAAGAATCCTCAAAACAAAAGGAGGTGGAGCTAACCCTGCATGCAGCATATAGAGCGAGGGAGGATTTTTTGAAACAAAAATCGAGGATTCAATGGGACGCAGAGGGAGATTCTAACTCCAGTTTCTTTCACAAGATGGTTAAATACAAATCGAAATCCAACAGCATTCAAGGAATAATGAGTGAAGGATATTGGGTAACAAATCCACAGGAGATCAAGCAAGCATTCCAAGATTATTTTCAAAAGTTCTTCGAAGAACCACATGGAACAGACATCTTTGCTTTAGGAACTCTGGTGCAGGAAAAAATATCCTCAAGAGAAGCAGAGTTATTGGTCCAGGATATAGATTTACAAGAGATTCACCAGGTGGTGCAATCCATGAATTCTAATAAAGCACCAGGACCGGATGGTATGAACATAGAATTTTATAAAAAAATGTGGTCGGTTATCCATGCAGACTTATTAGGAATGATCAAGGATTTCACAAGATTCAAAAGGCTACCCACAGGCGTAAATTCATCGTTCATAGTTCTCATACCAAAAACAAAGGTTCCAAAGGCAGTGAAGGACTATCGACCAATCAGTTTGATCAACAGTTCGGTAAAGATTTTATTAAAGATACTAGCAAACAGATTGGGTTCGATCCTCCCTTCGATCATCTCTGAAGTACAAACAGGATTCATAAAAGGAAGAAATATCTCGGAAAATATAGTCATTGCTAATGAGGTGATACATAGCATTAGATCAAACAAAGCTAGAGGTATGATAATAAAACTGGATTTTGCGAAAGCGTTTGATTCTGTGAAATGGAGCTTCCTTCATCAGGTCATGAGAGGTCTAGGGTTTCCCTCTAAGTGGATGGATTGGATCAAATCGATCTTTCAATCGATAAGAATGTCAGTCCTAATCAATGGTAGTCCCTCGAAAGAGTTCAACATAAAGAGAGGATTGAGGCAGGGTGATCCCCTATCTCCAATGTTATTCAATATAGTGGCCGAGGTAATCAACCTACTTTTAAGGAAAGCATCCCAGTTAGGAATAATAAAAGGAATATCATTAGGAAAGGGGCCACTGCTAACCCACCAGCAATATGCAGACGATACAATAATCTTCGTTGAAAACACGGAGCATTCTTGTAGAGGCATCAAGATAGTTTTGAAATTGTTTGAGGTATTATCAGGGCTTACGATCAACTACAAGAAAAGTCTTTTGTACACATCTGAGGTAGACAAAGAAAAGGCAAGTTCTTGGGCAAACATAATTGGTTGTGGGGTGGGAGCATGGCCTATTTCCTATTTGGGAGTGAATTTGGGGTGCTCGACAAACAGACAAAAGTTCTGGGTTCCAGTAGTTAAAAAAGTCAAGACACAACTGACCAAATGGAAATGCAATACTCTAAATAAGGCAGGAAGAGCAACTCTGATATCATCAACTCTGAGCAGCATTCCATCCTACTGGTTTCAGATTTTCAGACCCCCAAAGGTGGTGATATCACAGCTGGAGAAAATAAATAGAGACTTCTTTTGGAATGAGATTCCAAACTCGGAAGATTCCAGGAAGAAATTACACTGCATTAGCTGGAATAAAATTACTACTCCAAAGGATCAGGGTGGTTTAGGTTTGATGAATGTAGACTTGAAGAATATTTCCCTCTTAGCCAAATGGAGCTGGAAACTCTTCAATGATAAAGGGAGTTTGTGGAATAAATTAATTCTTGGGAAATATGGGAGTAGGGTCTTGTTACATGGGAGTAACCAGAATCAAGAAAACAGGAATCTCTCATACTTCATGCAAAGTCTCAAGCAAATATCAGGAGACCCCACATATGAAGTAATTTTTTCCAAGGAATTCACATGGCAAGTTAAAAATGGTGCAAAGATTCACTTCTGGCATGATTCATGGCATTCAACAGGAGAGTTAGCAGGGCAATTTGAGAATCTATACAACTTAGCAAAAGATAAGGATTGCACGTTGCAAGAAATGAGGTCGAAATGGGAGTTGGCCAAAGGTAATGAAAGCCTAATATGGAAAAGACATCTAGATGTCCAAGAGAAGCACGAGGCAAATAGGCTAGACATGCTACTGGAATCAGTGAATTTGGTTGAGGGAGAGGACATTCTGAGGTGGGGTTCAAATGTTGAAAAATTTGATTCATCAAAATGCTACAGAAGTCTAGTCATGGATCAAAATATAGAGGGACCATGGAATCTCATTTGGAAGTTAAAGATCCCTTCAAAAATCAAATTATTTCTGTGGCAACTGGCCCATAGTAGCTTACCTACATTATCATTCCTACTCAAAAGGAATATAGTGGAAACAGCCATCTGTAAACAATGTGGTGAAGAAGTAGAAGACATTCCACATCTCTTTTGGAACTGCAAATCGGCTAAAATGGCTTGGAAAATCACTGTAGAATGGTTAGAACTTGAGCTAGAAGACATGTATGCAAGGAACTTAGAAAGTGTTTTCAAGAAGGTGGTTAAAGGTGCACACAAAATAGAAGGTGGGATATGCTTAGCAGCCATGTTCTGGACAATCTGGAAAGCACGTAATGACAACCTTTTCAATAACGTCACAATGCAGAAATCAGTCGCTGAAAATATCATAAAATCCCAGTCGTTCAGCTGGGCAGTTGCAAATAATTTGGCGAAAAAGGAGCAGCATAACTTATGGTTTTGTAATCCTTTGGGAGTGGTCAAGGCTAATATAAGGATTACGAAACAGAGAATCATTGATTACTGGTCGGAGGTCTCAGATATGGTAGGTTTCATAGATGGAGCATGGAAAAGGGAACATTCAAGTAACAGCAAAGCGAGTATAGGAGGATTCCTAATGAAGAATAAACAATCAGTGTTATTCGTCTTCTCTGGAAGGACTGAGGCATCATCTCCATATGATTCAGAATTAGCAGCACTATGCTTTGTTCTGAATCAAATAGGATCAAGCAAATACAAGCAATGCAGCTTCACAATCTTTTCTGATTCCAAACAACTAGTATCCAACCTACACTCTCTTAGAGCCAATCCAACTATCTCCAGTGCTAGCCAAGAAATGATTCATAAGATAAACCTTGTTCACATCGATAGATATCTAAACATGGAAGCGGACTGTCTTGCCAAAGAAGGTTTAAACAGAAGCAAAGTAATTGCTGGATGGATATAAGACAACCCAAAAAGTCAGTCGTTCATCTTCGGGCCTAAGGGCAATCAGATAATTAGAGTATTAGAGGATACATTACTAATGGGCTTCCGAGCTGGACTGCAAGAACAATTAGGAGGCCTTCCACACAGTTCAGGTAAGAGAAATATCTAAGGGGAAGCAAAATACATTCTTCAAATTACTTCCAAAATGAACAGTGGTGCACAAGAACTGTGTTGTCCCTCCATATTGAATGCACAAGGCGGGAAGAAATTTGGATATGCTCAGAAATCCAGCACAATATCCTTCACCTACAGATTGCAATAATGAATTTCTGGAAGCTCCTCTTTGTAAATACAGGTGGTACCATTGCCATTGGCTAAGGGTCACTCACATATTAATTCCAAGATCATGCCTAAGTGCAAATATCCTTCACATTTATAGCAAAGGCCGGAGGTATCATTAGTTTCATTAACTAGGGTTACCTAACCATTATTGATATTAATGGTATGTTAGCAATAATCTCCTAGGCCTTTATATCCTCTTGCCTGATCAATTCATTCTCCACACTCTCTTTCTCACTTCCTCTTTTTCTCCTCCTCAATCCCCCTCGAGAAATCATGGCTTTTCACTGGGTGCCTCCACCCCCTGGAGCTCTAAAAATAAACGTTCATGGTTCACACACAACTGTACCATTACTAAATGGAAACAACACAGGAATTGGTGCGGTCTACAGAGATGCAAACGGTCATCTTAAGCTAATAACCATTGGTGTGATTCCACGTCTATCAAGGGTGGGAAACCAGCTCTGGGCCATTTTCTGTGCGATGAGGAGAGCGTTCAAGGAGGGCTATCGTAACGTGATAATAGAAACAGATAACCGTGATGCTTTTCAGGCAATTAAAAACTTCAACCTAGGCGCTCCAGCCCCCATCTTTCACATCGTCAACCAGATAGACCTACTGCTCAAGAACAACGCCTGGTTGTGTGTCATTGGCTTCGTGTTTGCTGCACGTAACAAAGTGGCCAGGTACGCAGCAAACTTGGCAATGGAAGTGTGTCACAGGCTTTATACTCTTGATCATCCAGTTGGGGGAGTGCAAGAATTGCTTGACTGGGATTTAGGCCTTGGTGTCGACCACCCAGACTTTGTTGATATCACCATTCCAAACCATGCTCCAGATCCTGCAGACTTTGAAGGTGGAGTCGTCCTGTCAGACCAAATAGACGAACTAGGGTTAGGCCAAGAGGATGCACCTCATGCAGTGGCCATGGAAATGGAAGAGGACGAGCAGCAGTTGGCATTAGGAGAACTCAGAGAGGAAATCCATCACGCAGATCACGGTGTTAGCCTCTTTGCAACTGACCCTCCATTAGGAGATGTGGATTAAAGTGCCTCAGGTCGGCCAGGAGCATGCTTCAGTTTTCCGTCTTGAAGCATAATACATGGCAGTTAGCTTAAAAGTTGATCTAGCTTTTGGATAATGTCTATTAGTTGGCCTTGTTTCAGTACTAGTAGTGTTCCGTTTCAGTCCTAGTAATGCTCCGTTGTCTAGTCTGTGGTTAAGTAGGGGCATATCTATGCTAATGCCTAAGTTTTTGTGGTTGATAATCTCAGTATGGCAGTAGAAACAAAGCCATGTAACTTGCTCCTGTAACAATTCTGAATATAATATAACTTAGCTTATCAAAAAAAAAAAAAAGCCTAGTACATGTGCTAATTCGTGTGATGTGAACATACAATAAAATAATAATTAAATAGCCAATAAAATAAATAATCTTACTTGTGTGTTCTCTCAAGCACCTAGCCTGAAGCTCTGTTTTCTTCTCTTTTTTTTCGATCTCTGATTCTCCCTCTATGCGGCTCCTTAAGTAGAAATTAGGTTTTTTTATAATCTTGACGGGAGATGTGATAGTTATATAGAGTGACAACTAGCCTATACCAATTAGGAGTGTTTGACACATAATAAAATTAAAATACATTCCTTATTCTATTTTAATTAGAAAACAAATTTCATTAATAAATCTGATAAATCTGATTCTAATGAAATTCTATTATTATTATTATTATTATTATTATTGTTATTATTATTATTATTATTATTATTATTATTATTATTATTTACTACGGGTATTACAGTATTGCACGCTCAAATATGAGTAACTTTGCAAAACATATATTAAAATTAATTTATATTGTATCAAATTAAATTTCTTACTGAAAAATTCATAAAATTCCGGTTATACGGTACGCAACCGAGTTGAAATTACAAAATTCAAATGTTTAACCATCTGCATGTTCGATTTCCTTCCTAGACCCAACTTCATATTTGTGAATTGCTTGAGGTTTAATTTCAATTTTCATGAAACACGAAGTTTCCAACCATATGAGGAAACAATTACGTATGAAATTACATAGCTGTGACCTCATTAATACAGAGAAGTAAATGTGGGCATGTTCGAAAGATAGAGACCGTAATAATGAGAATTAAGAGTCACACGAAGCTGGTAGCTCTAGCTTGGGCCACCTCAAACTTCATAGTGCTCTCAGAGACAACATGTGAGTTCAGTAATTAAGATGGTAAACCCATTACATATCCAGTAATTAAGTACCCTAATTTTTCGTAAATTTTAGAAATTATTAATTAAATAAAAAAAATTGCAAGCAATTTATCCTTCTAAAATGGTTGCGACCTGTAGACTGTGGTTGATAAGACTGAGAAATGGGCTGCGACAATCTGATGAGTAGTTATTTTACTTTTGTTTGGTGAAGTACTTTTTCAGATAATTGACATAATTTTAAGTTATTATTAAATTTAAATAAAGGATGGGTCCCGGCAGAACTCATGTAGTTTCCCACTGAAGTTTGTTTTTGACCGATATTCAATTACACATTTTAGAAGAGGGCGGTGGGGAATTGGATTCATTTGTTTGCCACTTTCTAGGACGATGGATTTTGCTTCGAACCATCTATTACAACTTCTGTAATGCGCATTACCATTATTTTATGTGAAATGCTAGTCCCCATCATTTCCAAAAAGAATTCAAAAAAAATTCTCAAATACTTATTTATTAGAAAATTATTAATATTAATTATATCCTTATAAATGAGATAAATTGTTAATATTTAGTGTACAATACTTACATTAATAATCCTATTAATATTCGTTATTAGTTTACATATTAAATTGTTGTTATGAAATTGATATATATAAGATTTTACACGTTCAATTTA
Source organism: Saposhnikovia divaricata (assembly GCA_036435485.1). NCBI lineage: Eukaryota > Viridiplantae > Streptophyta > Magnoliopsida > Apiales > Apiaceae > Saposhnikovia > Saposhnikovia divaricata. Next base: position 215,688,141 of record CM071594.1, read on the forward strand.
TTATTTGTTTTATCTTAAATTCTTAAAACTTGATTTGGATGATTTTACAGCCTACGTGAAATTAACAAAATAATCTTTAATTTAGTGATGATTTAACAATTTTCTCCAATTAAAACTACCAAGAAACAAAAGAGAGATGAAATTGATGATTTTTTATATTGAAAATTTTATTCTATTTAGGAAATCTACTTATATTTTGTTTTGATTATCAAAATAACCTTCTTATTATTTGAAGATAGTTGTACAAACAACCAAATACACTTTTAATAATAAGTGTAGGAGGGATTTTGTCCAAAACTTTAGTAGTTGGTAGTCTGGTTCTCAGTACAATAAAAAAATAAGAACTGTTAGATCTTAAAGTAAATAAATAAAAAACGTTGGATCTAGCATAAAAAATATTTAATATTTAAGCATGTAAACTAAAAAGTGTATTTATATTGAAATAAGTGCTTGTCAATGATTTAAATCATATATAATTAGGTTTTCTATATTGAATAGAATTATTAACGTAGGTATTCTACACTAAATAGGATTAATGTAAAAATTCAAAATTATATTTTCTCTTGAGATTCTTAGTGTTTTCGTTTGGATAATAATTGTTAAATCATCACTAAATTAAAGATAATTTTTTGAGTTTCGCGTGGACTGTAAAATCATCCAAATCTGATTTTTATATCTCGAGATAGAGCCTAAATAGTAAATATGAACCTTTTTTAATATTAATAAATAAATAAATAAAATTCAGTTCTAATAGAATCTTTTATATCCTTTTCAGATTATAATTTTTTTTTAAATTCAATTCTAATACAGCCTTTTTAATTATATTCTTTTTAGGTTATAATTTTCTTTTTAATATGCTATAATCTTAATCGTCAATTTTTAAAAATATTATATTCGACAGTTGAGATTATTTTGGCGGTACAGTGACCAAACCAAAGTGAATAAACCAAAATTATGGATAATATCCCTTTTACGCTTATTATTTATACTATTATATAATAAGCTAACAGTGGTATAATTTGGTTGTTTGGTTCAACTTGGTTCAACCATCTAAAAGAATAGTGACCGTTAGATATTTAGTAAATAGATAATAGCCGTTAGATCTAATAATAAGGAATATTCTATATTTAAATTCCTCTTCTAAAGATCCAAGGTTTGAATCTCGTCAACAACAAATTTACATTAAAATTTTATATTATTAGTTCTAATAAATACATATCATCTATTAAATAACTATTATTATTACTAATAATTTTATTACTTAATTACAAAGTTAAATTATATCCATAATAAATTATTATACTCTATTTTATTTAATCTTATAATTTTAAAAATATTTAAAAGTAACTCGTGCTTTGTAGTGATTATAAGCTAATAGTATATATAAGATTATCATGTACCGGCAAATGAGCTAATTGATTGGACGAACGGACAGTATAACTGTAAAATCCACCCTAATTTTTGGCATACCATATCGTCCTTATTTTTACGGATCTTTTTTATCATTTTCTCATGCATATCAAGATGCATAAAAATTTATTGATGGAATCCTATGTAAGAATTCATTGTATGATATAATTCATAAATTCGGTTCCACTTCTCTTATTTACTAGGTATAAGACCAATTTTTATTACTTTTTAAATTAAATTTGTGTCAAATTTATGCTAACGAGATCAAGTTGGATAGAGATCCCGGGGTACGGGTTATTCAAAAAGGAAAAGGCGCTACTAGGCCGGTAAAGCAATTGCTTTAGGTTTTCAAATTTTATTAGACCTCCAACTTTTATTTTAAAATATTAGATGGATATTAATTAACATCAATAAAATTATTGTAATTGCTATTCTATTAACAGAAAAAGACTTATTTATTAAAATACATTATAAAAATATAATTAAAAATTATACATATAAAAAAATTAATTTGGTATAAAATTAATATTTTTCATTTAAGAAAAATAACAAATTTAATTTATTTTTTATAAAAAAACCACAAATTTTTATCTTGCTTTAGGCATCTATGACTAGGGCTGGCAATTTCGGGTTTCGAGTCGGGTTCGGGTCGAGTCAGCAGACTCGGATCATAATTTTGACCCAACCCGAACCCGACCCGAAAATTTAATGGGTACAGGTGCTCAACCCGAACCCGACACGAATGGGTTTCGGGTCAGTTTCGGGTAACCCGACCCGTTTAATTTTTGAAAATTTTAAAAATAATATATATATATATAATAATATTTATTAAAAGTAATATATATATATTAAAAATAGTATATATTAAAAATAATATATATATATTAAAAATAATATTATATATATATATATTAAAAATAATAATATATATATTAAAAATAATTATATATATATATATATATATATATATATATATATATATATATATTCGGGTCAGTTTCGGGTAACCCGAACCCAACCCGATTTTTTCGGGTCAAGTTAGGGTCAACCCGAAACCGACCCGAACCCGAAAAATATAAACCCGAAACCGACCCATGCGGGTTGGGTTCGGGTCGGGTTCGGGTCGCGGGTCGAAAATTGCTAGCCCTATCTATGACTAGAGCCGCCCCTGGGTATTGACGTTATAAAAATTTACAGTACAAGATCGACTCCACCACCACCACCAACAAGAGCATTTAAAAATTATGGATGTAATTCAAAATGAATTGACTCGAGCTCGATTCGGAAAATTGGGTTCGATTCGATTTAAATTCGTTATCAAGTTCGAGTTTGAACATGTTTTTGAATTCGATAAAAAACTCAAATCGAGTTTTTTTTATCATGATTCGAGCTCGACTCGATAAACTAGACTCGGCTCAAATTCAAATTCAATTAATTTTTTTAAATTTTTTCAAAAATAATCATGTGTTTACTATTTTATATGTCATCACTCAACTATTTATAAAATTTATTTTTAAAACTTAACTTGATATTTTTTTCATATGTTATGTGCAATATTATATTACTAATACAGTTAGTGAAATTTCTAAATTAAGTATGTTTTAATACGAGAATGTGAGATGTTTAATTATACATTGATTAGTAACTTGAATCAATGATTTTTTACATGCACAATTTTTAAAATTCAATTAATACTATAAATTGTTATTAAAGTATCAAAATATTTTAGATATCACGATTAGTTTATTACTATTTCGATTGATCTTTTGATCGATCCTTAGTTGTCAGCGTTCAAGTTCGATTTCTGAATTTTACTTCCATATATTTTGTCTTTGTACAATTATAAACTACAACAATAAGATAGTATTACTATCTTTTTCCCCGGAAAAATATTAGTAACATCATAGACTTGTTGTGTGCAATATTTTTATTAAATTATAAATAAAATTTATAAATTTATTAATAACTCTCGATGTAGGGTGCCTATTTTGAAAATATCAAACACATATGAGCTCACAATCCAAAAATGTTTCACATTTATTATTCTTATTATCATCGTTTACTATTTAAAATGCTTAAATAGTTAGATACATAATTTGTATTAAAGAAAAAAAATCTATATATATTATAATGCCAGGAGATCGGAAATGCACCAGAAGCGTTTAAAATATTTTTCTTAAATTTTCACTTTTCTGGTTTTTTTATTTAATTTTTTCTTGCATTAAATAGCATCTTAAGGACATCTTAATGACATCTTAATAATCATTAATTACGCTTATGAATATATATATATATATATATATATATATATTAAAATTTACTTCATATTATTATTTATATAAAAGATTAACAAATTTTATTTGAGCATTATAACTCTTATTCAAATTTAAAATATTAAGTATATGTATAAAACTAAGATTATTTTCATGTAAATTAATGACTTAAAATTGTTCCCATTGCATCATTTTTTATTACATGTTGAAGATTTTTGCAAGTTTTTTTCGGACAAGTGTAGGACAAACAATTTTTTATCACTAATTGTGGAAATCATTATAAGTTATGGAAGTATAATTTTGGTTAAAATATAGAATTTGTATAAAATAATATTGACAGCTTTTTTATTTTTTACATAATAAACTCAACCATTTTATTGATCGATTAAGTCGATAAAATTGTTTACACATGTTGTTTCATTATATTGTGTGAAAATAAATTAATATTCTTATTACATGAATTTTTATGCTATTATTGAGTATGTATGTTATGAGAGGGGTGGTGTCGGCTTTCAAAACGTTATTTAGTAATATTTAATATTGTAATTGTTATTTTTCATATTTATGATATTTTTAAGATTATTAAATTTTTTTATATATAATGAGAGTATTATTCCAACTAATAATTGATACAAACTATTTTAAATTACTTTTTTAAGAAATTTTTAAAATGTCAGTTAATTTTTATAAATAATAAAAATTAATTTATCTATTTTTAGTACCTAATAATAAAAATTTATTAACCGCGCGAAGCGCGGCTAAATTGCCTGGTATATTATAATAGCAGGAGACCGGAGAGGCTTGCACTTAGAAGCTTCAAAATACTTTTCTTGAATTTTGACATTTTTAATTTTTTTATTAAAACAATTTTCTTGCATTTAATTAATCATTAATTATACTTATTAAATATATATTAAATACACTTCATTTCATATTTAATATAAAAGTTTAACAATTTTATTAGTATTATTATCATTTTGTTATAAAATATTAATGATTTATATAAAAGTATCATTATTTTAAGGTAAAACAATAAATTAAAATTATTTTTATCGTGTCATTTCTAATCCTTATTCAAAATCGTTGCAATTTTTTTGGCAACAATTAATAAACGATTTTAGCTTTTCGATAAATTCGTAATCAATGATCGTTAGAATCATGATAAGATACATAAGTATAAATTTTTTTCGATTAACATCCACAATTTAAATAAAAGTAATATCGTAGAATTTACTTTTATACATGAACAAATTACACACGGGTGTGACCAACTCGATTAAATTGAATCAAGTCGACCCTTTTTTTCGTCGATTAAATCTATAAAAAAATTACCCATTCGTTGTTTGATTATTTTATGTTGGAAAAATTAATATTCTAAAGAGTGCGAGCTATCCAGTGGCAAGGGGTCAATGCGTTGATCCAAAGGATCACGAGTTCGATTCTCACCGGTTACATTTAATTATAAAAAAAAATTCTAAATAAACACATTCTTATACTATTATTAATCAGTTAATCATGCATGTATGTTATGAGATGGGAGACGGTGTTTAAAAACGTTAATTAGTTATATTTGATATTTATAAATTATTAGAATTATGTTGATATTGTAGTTTGGTTTTGGAAAAAGTAAGAAGTCTTTAAGGAGTTAATTTTTGTTATTTTAAACAAATTCTCACTTGCTGAGCATTGAGTAAGAGTGTTATAAAACGGGCATTGACTTTAAAAACAATTATAGGTACATATTTTTTATAAAATTTAATTAAAAAATATTAGAATATGTGAGTATCACTTTGAACGTATGTCAATGAATTTAATTTTAATATTACAAACAAAAAAGTTCTTATAAAATGCTTAAAAAGATTAATTAAATATAGAGATTGGGTGTCGGATCACTCCAAAAAACATGAAGCATGGCTTACAATATGCATTTGAATTCTGTTTTTTTGTCATAAAACCAAATATATCGATAAGTGAAGTCAATCACACCTCTCATCACATTTACATTCTACTTCTTTTCATCATACAATCAAATTTACTAACAAATTAAACAATCACGTTTTTCATAATGTCATCGATAATAGAAAAAAATCACATATGTTATTTTTACTTATTCAATGTTAAACTTTGCAAATGTATGTCAATATTGGATTTCAAAAACATTTTTTATACGACAAAATAGGTGTCGTCAATATATACTTTGAAATTATTATTATTAATATTCAAGAGTTTAATCGAAACATGTTTTTTTTTCACCTAATTCTTTTCACTTTAATTTTCAAACATTCAAATTTAATTACATTTCAAACAATTTTTAATTTATCATATCAACTTTCAAATAATAAAATTTAACAAACAACAATGTGATGTGTACAATTTTTAAAAATATTTTCGTTCCGCGTGTAGCGCGGCTTTGTTACCTAGTTATATGTAAATATATATGATTAGAATAAACTAAAAGATTACTTAGTTATTGGAAAAGTCGATTATCCGAATTATAAAATGTAAAATTTCGAAAGTTTATTATTTGAAATTTGGGGGAGGGGGGGAATTAGATTAAACTTGAAAAGAAAATAATATAAACAAATAACTTTTTTTTTTTAAACATGGGAACCCGCAGCCGCTACCCTTTGGGTGCGCTCTGGGTAAACCCATCGGTTCACGCAATAGCCTGCAAACCACGTAATCCAAGGCAAACCGCACAAGTGCGACAGGCTATGCCCCAGGATGGCATAATCACAAATCCGCCTCCCATGGGAGTCGAACCTGTGACCAAGAGGTGAGATGACCTCTCTTTAACCAACTGAGACAACCCTTGCGGGCTAAACAAATAACTTTCCTGGAACTTAATTCAAAACTCGAAAATTTGACAAGAACCGATAAATTCAAAAACTCAATAAGAACCGATAAACTCCAAAACTCGGTAAAAACTCTAAAAACTCCAAAATTAGGTAAAAATTCGATAAGTTTAAAAATTTGTAAACTCAATAAAAACTCGGAAACTCGTTTAAAAATTTGATAAACTCGAAAGCTCGATAACAACTCAAACTCGACTCGTATAGTAAACGAATCGAATTTGAACACAAATTTCAGACTCGGTAAATTTTAAACTCGATTCGATTCAAAAAAAAAAATCAAATTCAAATTTTATAAGCACAAATTCAACTTGACCCGACTCTAACAGCCCTATAAAAACAATATTCATGCATTCATTGAGGGGCATAGATTAGATATCAGGAGCCTTATTGCAAGCAATACTAAATTTGAGAGGACCCTTCAAATAATTGAATTCGAATGTACGTAATTATTATTAAATGTTATGCCATAAAGATATTTTTAATATATTGTGCAATGAATTTCTCATATGATTTTTAACACGTATTGCAGTTGTTTCGTATTTTTAAGAAATGACGATTAACACTAATTGGAAATGTTTTGATATAATTAATTTAAAGTTGGATTAGAAATATTTCTTTATAAAAGTTTGTCAAATATGATTGTTTGAAAGATAAATAATGATCTACGTTATTAATAATCGATCAAATTAAAAAATATAAAAAATTGAAAATTAAAATGATTTAACGCATATTAGAGCAATAGTAATGATTAAAATTATATAAAATAATGAATATGTAAAATTTATTTAATTCGTAAGGTGATATATTTCAATTTAGTTGATTAAATGATTAATTATATTTTAAAAATAGTATATTATTTTGACAAATTATTATAAATAAAATATATCATTATAATATAGAAATAAATGACATGACTAATTAGGGTTGAGCATTCGGTCGGTTCGATCCAAAATGGACCGAATAGAAAGAAAACCGAAATATCAATTTTTTCTGGACCGAACCAGACCGAACCGAATTTCGGTTCGGTCCGTCCCAAAAGGACCGAATTTTTTTTGTTTAAAAAAAGCTTAAATTACAAATAAAGCTAAAAATCATGATTTGTCAAAAAAAAAAAATTATCAATTAATCATCACTACTTCACCAACATAGATAAAATTAAATTTACAAATTAGATATTATAATTATAGCTTCTAAGATATATATGATATATATATATATATAGTGTATATAATACAAATATAAAAAATATATTTGATATAATTCGGTTTATTCGGTCCGGATCGAAATAGTTTTGTAAGAACCGGACCGAACCGATTTTCATTTCGGTCTATTCGGTCCGGATCGAAAAAACTGAATTTCCAGAAAATTTGGACCGAACCGAATTTGCATAGTTCGATTCGTTTTTTCGGTTTCGGTTCGATTTTGCTCAGCCCTACATGATTTTTCATTTTTTAGTGCTTTGACAAATTTAACCAATATATTTAGATTGGTTATAATTTTAGATTACAAGAGTAACACATTAGAATGGAGAATTTTTTACATTTTTTGTATAATTTTATTTTTAATACATTATATACATTTTTAAATAAATATTTTATATGATTGGAGATATTCACACTACAAGAAAAACTGGTTTTTGTGACGGAAAAATCCGTCACAAACAGGCTGAAATTCCGTCACAAACGCCTTTGTGACGGATTTGTGACGGATTTTTGCTGTCACTGAAACCATTGTCACAAATCGATTTTGTGACGGAAAAATCCGTCACAAACTTTTGTGACGGATTTTGTGACGAATTTTTCCGTCACAAAATCAGTGACGGAAATATTTCGTCACAAATCCGTCACAAATTTTGTCATTTTTTTGTACCGGTACACGTTTGTGACAGGATTTGTGACGGAATTTTCCGTCACAAAAAAACCGTCACAAAATTTGTATATTCCGTCACAAAAAAAACCGTCACAAAATTTGTATATTTTTTTTTGTCACAGAAAAAAATTGTGACAGTTTGTGACGGATTTTGTGACGGATTTATTCCGTCACAAAACAAAAATTTTTAAAAATTATTTTTAAAAATTCGAAAAAAAAAAATTTAAAAAGAAAATTCTTGCTGACTGAGCCGCCCAGTCAGCCCACCTCAGCACCCAATCAAACCCATCGAATTTAAGAAATGTAGGTGGGGGGACTCGAACCCCCGACCTCCAACTCCCCACAACACTCCCTCAACCAACCGAGCTACATGCACATTGTGTTATGTATTCAAAATACAATCCTTCCACTATGAAAATTCTTACATTTTATATTTAATTAAAAAATGCCTTTAAAATTAATTATTTTTTTAAAAATTCGAAAGTAATTAATTTTACATACTTTTTAAATTCAAAATTTAATTTTTTAATTTTAAAAAAATTAATTTTTTAATTCGAAATATCCCAGATTTTTTTTTAAAAAGTAAAAAAAATTAAATTTTTTTAAAAAAAATGGAATTTCCCAGTTTTTTTTTAAAAAGTCAATTTTTTTTAAAATTCGAATTTCCAAGAATTTTTTTAAAAAAAAGTCGAAATTTTTTAATTTTTTTTTTAAATTCGAATTTCTAGATTTTTAAAAAAAAAATAAAAAAAATTTAAAAAAAATTTTAAGTTCGAATTTCCCAGAATTTTTTAAAAAAAAGTCAAAAATTTTTAATTTTTAAAAATGATATTTTTAAAATGATATTTCCCGATTGCACAAAATGATATTTTTAAAATCTTTTTTCGACCAACCAACCGTACGGATGTTAATATTTAATGATTTTAGTGATATACACAAAAAATTAAAAAAATTCAAGTTATTTGATGTGATTTTATATTATAAATCTCCAAAAAACAATACTCGCGATAACTAGTATTGTCTCGATTGCAAAAACGATATTTTTAAAATCTTTTCGACGATCCAACCATACGGATGTTAATATCTAATGATTTTAGTGATATACACAAAAAATTAAAAAATTACAAGTTATTTGATGTGATTTCATACTATAAATCTCAAAAAAAACAATACTCGCGATAACTAGTATCGTCTCGATTGCACAAAACAATATTTTTAAAATCTTTTTTCGACGTTCCAACCGTACGGATGTTAATATCTAATGATTTTAGTGATATACACAAAAAATTAAAAAATTACAAGTTATTTGATGTGATTTTATACTATAAATCTCCAAAAAATAATACTCGCGATAACTAGTATCGTCTCGATTGCACAAATCGATATTTTTAAAATCTTTTTTCGACGATCCAACCGTACGGATGTTAATATCTAATGATTTTAGTGATATACACAAAAAATAAAAAAATTACAAGCTTATTTGATGTGATTTTATACTATAAATCTCCAAAAAACAATACCCGCGATAACTAGTATCGTCTGGATTGCACAAAAAGATATTTTTAAAATCTTTTTTCGACGATCCAACCGTACGGATGTTAATATCTAATGATTTTAGTGATATACACAAAAAATCAAAAAATTACAAGCTTATTTGATGTGATTTTATACTATAAATCTCCAAAAAAACAATACTCGCGATAACTAGTATCGTCTCCATTGCACAAAACAATATTTTTAAAATCTTTTTTCGACGATCCAACCGTACGGATGTTAATATCTAATGATTTTAGTGATATACACAAAAAATCAAAAAATTACAAGCTTATTTGATGTGATTTTATACTATAAATCTCCAAAAAAACAATACTCGCGATAACTAGTATTGTCTCGATTGCACAAAATGATATTTTTAAAATCTTTTTTCGACGATCCAACCGTACGGATGTTAATATCTAATGATTTTAGTGATATACCCAAAAAATCAAAAAATTACAAGCTTATTTGATGTCTTTTTTTAACGGTCAAAGTACAATTTTTTGATTATTGACTTTTTGTGACGGAATTTTCCGTCATAAATCCGTCACAAAATTCGTCACAAGTTCAAATCCGTCACAAAATCCGTCGCAGAAACAATTTTTTTGATTTTATTTTTTATTATTTTTTTGTAACGGAAAATTTCCGTCACATATCCGTCACAAAATCAAATCCGTCAGAAAATCCGTCACCGAAAGAAAATATCTTCGATTTTATTTTAATTATATTTTTGTGACGGAATATTTCCGTCACTGGAACAAAATTTTTTTGAAATTTTTTTATTCAGATTTTTTGTGACGGATTTTTTCCGTCACTAATTTAGTGACAGAAATATTCCGTTACAAGTCTGTCACTAATATAGTTTTGTGACGGATTTGTGACGGAAATTTGTGACAGATTTTTCCCGTCACAAATCCGTCACAAATATGTAAATTTTTTTATTTATACATTTTGTGACGGATCCGTCACTAATTTGTGACGGAATAATCCATCACAAATCCGTCACTAATATAGTTTTGTGACGGATTTATGACGGAAATTTGTGACGGATTTTTTCCGTCACAAAATCCGTCGCAAATTTTGTGACAGAAAAATTCGTCACAAATCCGTCACTAATTTGTGACGGAAAAAATCCGTCACAAATTTCCGTCACAATTTCGCTGTTTTCTTGTAGTGTCAAGTGTACTTAAATTGAATATGCATGAATAGTTTTTATATCAAAAAAAGGGCAAATGTAAATGATAGTTATAATAGTTAGCTCAGTAATGAAATATCTCTCAGTTGGACTATCGTATTGAGAGGATGGGAGGCGATCAAGGCGATTTTCAAATTTTGAATAAGAGGGTTGCTGATAACGGCTACATTGGAGGATCGACCAAGGCAAATCCAGAGTCAGAGAAAGGGATTGACGGGGATACTTTATTGAGAAACTTCATCAAAGAATATAAGGAGATAATATATGGTGAAGTTATGGATAGGGTCAGAAAATGGGATACTCAAGCGATTACAGATGCTTTAAATCAAATCCATTGGAGAAGTCTGAGAGTTAGATCGGAGAAGGTCAATAAAGATGGAAAAGGGCTCCCTTTCAAGGATAAGAGGAATGCAGTGTTTTTGAAAGAGGGAAAGAAGGCTACATATGTTGAAATGGTGAAAGGTAATAATCAAACTACAGTCAATAGTGGTAGAATAATAAATGAATAGAACAAGGTTAGGGCTAAATACAGGGAGGAATATTTGGATGTAAAGAAAGATTCAGGTTGTACGATATTTATGTATAAGATTCCAGATGAAACAACTGCAAAGGACTTGTGGGGTTTATTTAAATCTTGTGGTGAGGTCAGGGATGTGATTCTTCCCAGGAAAAGAGATAAGAGAAATAACAGAATAGGTTTTATCAAAGTAAGCAATGAGTTGGAGGCAGGGGTACTGATTAATAATGTCAAGCAGAATAAAGGATTGGGGAGAAGGTTAAGATTATCGATTAATTCGAATTCATTGATGGATAAACCAAAGGGAAAGCAGGAATTCCAAAAATCTTATACTCCTTTGTTAAAAGGAAAACCCAATAAGGTGTTCCTCAAAGATAAGGATCTCATCAAAGATAAGGATAGGGAATTGCCAATAGTCTCTCATAGGCCTCAGGTGAATAAGCAGGGATTTAGTTACAATAAAAGTTTTGAGTTTATTGAGGCTGAAACTGATGCCAATATTGAAGAAGTTTTTGAGAGTAGTCTAGTTGGTATTTCGGTAAAAGATCAGTGTCCCAATGAGGTGTTGTCGTGGTTGATTAATGAAGGTGTCAAAGAGGTTAAAGTTCTTATGATAAATAAGAAGAAGTTCCTATTCTCTTTAAATCAGTATGAAGGAGAGATAGATTCTTTGAAAAACATTTTGAAATCGAGATTCTGTAAGATAAGGAGTTTTGAGAAGGAGGATTATAATATGCCAAGGATTGCACTGATTGAATGTGTGGGACTTCCAATGAATGCCTGGGTTGAGGATAATATGAAAGCATTCTCAAAGTCATTAGGGGAGTGGATTACTTGGAGTTTTCAAAATAATGAAAAGAAGCTTGTGCATAATCCAATAATTGAGATTCATATAACTCGAAATGAGGTGATTAAAGAGGAACTGGTGGTATTGGTTAAGGGATCGAAATATAAAGTATTTTTTGAGGAAGTTAGATTTGAGGATTTAAGTGAGAAATCGATGTTATCTGAAAATTCTTCAGTTGTTAATGATTTGGGAAGAGAAAGTGGTAATGATACTACTCCAAGTAAGGAAATAGGTAATACTGAAGAGCCTAATTCAAGTGAGATATCACAAGATATCAATGCAGTAAAGAATGGAGTGATGATTGAGAAAGGTGGTATTGGATCAGATACAGTGGTACAGAAAACATTAGAAGAGGAGAACAATGTAAGTTTTGAAAAGGATGGTAAAGGTGAGCCAGTCAATGGAATTGGATTAGAAATTTTCAGGGGGAATGATTTGAAGGACCAATCTAGTTTTTCAGAATCTTTTTTAGAAAGAGATGGGAAGAGCAAGGAAGGGGTTATTTTATCTGGAGAAGATACGAATGATGTAAATCCTCTGGTGTTTTCTCATAACTCGATTTGCAATAATCTAAAGCAAATGAAAATGGGGGGGAAAAGAGGGAGACCTAGACTTAAGCCAAAGTTCATTGGTAATCCTTTTGACTTTAAGTTGGGAAAAAGTAGAGGAAGGGGTTCTTTTAAGCATAAGGGTCCGATTAGGAAAAATAATAGATTTGTTGGAGGAACCCTGTCTGTACCAAGAATTGATAGTACTAAGGAAGCAGCAGAAATTTTGGACACTGCTCTAGCGCTAGGTTTGGAAATTCCTGAAGGGAGGGATAATGGTATAACAGCGCTTGCTGAGGCGATTGACAAGAACACAGTCTGAGTTAGTAAGTGATCTTAATTATTGTTATCTGTATTCAATGAAGAATCTATCCTTACTTTCATGGAATATAAGAGGGGCATGTAACTTGGCTTCAAGAAAAATGGTTGGTAAAATGGTCTGCGATAACAAGGTCAATTTTTTGTGTCTACAAGAAACTAAATGTGGGGAGTGGAGTGAGGCAATGGTGAATTCTATCTGGGATGCTAGAAGTGTTGACTGGGTTGTACTTAAGGCTGTAGGTCTCTCATGGGGGTTACTTTGCTCATGGTTTAAAAATGAATTTAAACTGATGTCTACTAGTAGTTGTCAAAATTGGTTGTGGTGTCGTTTCCAGAATTCTTATGACATGAATTTCTTTCATATCATTAATATTTGTGGCCCTCAGGAGGTGGGTGAAAAACAAGCTTTATGGGATAGATTGAGGGAAATTCTTAGACAATTAGTTGATGAAGATATTTGTGTGGTGGGAAATTTTAATTGCATAAGGGATGAAATACAGAGAGTGGGCTGTAATTACAGACGCAGAGATATGGTGGACTTCAATGATTTCATTTTAGATGCAAATTTATTTGATCTAGAGATTGTTAACTCACTCTATACTTGGTTTGGCCCTTTAGGGAGGAAAAGCAAGCTTGATAGAGCGTTGGTTAATGCAAGTTGGTTGGATAAAGGTCAGTGGATTCTTAAAGCTTTATGTAGAATTAATTCGGATCATAGACTTTACTACTCAAGGTTGAAATTGTGAACTGGGGTCCTAAACGGTTTAAGGTTTTTAACTGCTGGTTGAAGGAAGATTCACTCAAATCAATTCTTGAAGGTTTTTTGAATTTGGAAAAATAGTAGGTTAATTCTGGACTCTCAAAGTCTGGTAAGAAGATTCAAGTCTCTCATTAAAAACTGGGCTGGTAATTCGAACAATAATGTTGATGTTAGAATTAAAAAGTTAGAAGAGAAACTCAATTTGTTGGATGATAATGCTTCAACATCTAATGAGGAAGTGCTTATTAGAGAAGAGATGGTCCACTTGTATGATCTCAAGACTCAAATGATCAGGCAAAAAGCAAGGGTAAATTGGGCTACTTTTGGTGATAGGAACTCAAAGTTTTATCATAGGGCTGTTAAAAAAAGACAGAGTAGAAACACGATTAGGAAAATTTTATGGCAAGGTGATTTGATCTCTTGTCCTAAAAGTATCAGAGAGGCTTTCTTTACGCATTTTTCTGCACTGTTTACAGCTAAAAGACAGCCTGTTGTCTTGAAGATTGGTAAGCTCAAAGGGAGCAAGGAGGTTAGTGATTGGTTGGAGAGGGTTATAAAAATGGATGAACTGGATCAAGCATTAAAATATTTCTCAGATGAGAAGGCGCCTGGGCCTGATGGCATGAACATGGGTTGCTTGAAATTTTTGTGGAAACAACTTAGAGAAAGACTTTTACATGATTTCCTAACTTTCTCAGAAACTGGGTGTCTTCCTTTGGGGATGAATTCTTCATTCATATCATTAATTCCAAAGAATGGTTCTCCTTTGATGGTATCAGATTACAGACCAATTAGTCTGATTAATTCCACCATGAAACTCTTTACAAAAATTCTTGCAAACAGACTTAGTTTGCATATCAAGGATATTGTTGGAGAAAATCAGTACGGTTTCATGAAGAATAGGCAAGCAGCTGATAGTATCCTGATTTTAAATGAGGTTTGTCATAGATTACAAATAGGAAGTGCATCAGGTTTCATTTTTAAAATTGATTTTGAGAAGGCATTCAACTCGGTGGATTGGTCATTCTTATTGGATTTGTTGAAGTATTTGGGTTTTGGGGATAAGTGGTGCAAATGGATTCTTAGTTATTTGAATACCATTAGAACATCGGTCTTGATTAATGGTTCTCCAAGTAAAGAGTTCTCCCCATCAAGAGGAATTAGACAAGGCGATCCCCTATCACCAATGCTTTTTAATCTAGCCGTTGAAATTTTAAGCAGAATGTTGAAGGAAGCATCCACAATTGGTTTTTTCAAAGGTATTTCAACAGGGAATAACTCAATAAGTATCTCTCATCTGCAATTTGCAGATGACACAGTCATTTTTATGGAAAATAGCCAAGACTCGGTTAAAGCTTTAAAGAGAATATTGCAAAGCTTTGAATTGCTAACTGGTTTGAGAATAAATTTTAACAAGAGTAAACTTTATGCTTTTGGAAATGATATTGTCAACTTAATGAGGAGTGCAGAAATGGTAAAGTGTTCGATAGGAGACCTGCCTATGACTTTTCTGGGGGCTACGATTGGATGTTCTCCTAGAAGATTTAAATTTTGGGATCCTCTTGTAGGAAAAATAAAGGGCAAGCTAGCTTCCTGGAAGTGTGACTCATTAGATATGGCTGGTAGATTGGTGCTGTTAAAGGCTACATTAGATAGTTTGCCAGCATATTGGTTTAACACTTTTGTCATGCCAAGTGAGGTGTGTAAAAAGATTGAAGTTATCAGGAGAAGTTTCCTATGGGGAGGCTTCAAATCGGATGGATCTATAGTGAGAAGACTTCACCTGCTCAATTGGAAGAAAATTTGTAGTCCCAAGGAGCAAGGGGGATTGGGAGTAATCTCTGTTAAGTAAAAAAACTTATCAATGATAGGAAAGTGGTGGTCCAGGTGGTGGCTAGAGAAAGACAGGGATTGGAATAGGTTCTTAAGAAATAAGTACAACTGTACTCTGGGAGATGATTTGAACAGCATTTTAAAGAGTAAAGACTGCTCAGAAATGCTTAAGGGAGTGGTGAATATCAACAGTAATGATGGTTTCAACTCAGCGTTATCAAAATCTAATTTTAGATGGACTGTAAAAAATGGGAGATCGACACTTTTTTGGGAAGACTATTGGAGAGAAGGTAACAATCTGATGAACATTTTTCCAAGATTATACACCCTTTCAAAGATGAAATTTTTTGCAGTTAAATATTTTGTTAGTTTGTGGTGTGATCTGAGCCAAAGCACTACTAACTTTTGGAATAGATCATTAAGAAATTGGGAATTGGAGGAAGTAGTTAAGTTGAGTGAGATTATCTGTGATGTGGTTTTGTCTGAAGGGGAGGATATATTGATATGGTCGAAGTCAAATGAGAAATATCACTGCAAAGATGGTAGATTATTTCTGGAAGGCACTGGTTCTACTCAAAGAATCAATTGGGTATTCATTTGGAAAATTAAGGCTCCACCAAAAATACTAATTTTCCTTTGGAAATACCACAATATGATTCTCCCTTCAAAGTCCTTAATTAGAGCTAGACTTGGGAATTCTATAGCCAACTTTAATTGTTCATGGTGTCTGGAAGATGAAGAAACTCAGGACCATATCTTTTGGTTATGTCCTCTAGTTAGGGATTTGTGGATTGAAATTTTAAACTGGTGGGGAGTTCCAAATAATCTCAGAGCACATCAATTGGCAAATATCTGGGAATTCCAAAATCAGTCTCATAAATCAAGTGTATGTCTAGGTTGGAAGACTTGCATTGCTGCATGTCTGTGGATCATATGGTTAAGCAGAAATGGTTTGAACTTTGAGGGTGTTAGAACAAAGGTAAATGATTTGATTACATTAGTTAAAATCAGAACATTTTAATGGTGTTCAGCTGCAGGCTTGGTTAGTGAAGGGATGAATAATAATTGGTTTATTTATCCAGTTACCTCTATAGAATCTCATTTCAATCATTGTTCTAGAGTACTTTTCTATGATGAATGTGAACTATTTGGTTTTACAGATGGAGATTTTGTTAGACTAGATGTTGATAGGTCCAATGCAGGAACAGGTGGCTTGTTAAAAGACAGGGATCAAAATCTTTTATACATTTTTTCGGGTCATTCCAATGCCTGTAGTCCCCTCCAAGCTGAGTTGGAAGCTATAACACATATTATCAAGGTATTACACAGTAATAATAAGAGAAATTTGCCTTGTAGACTACACTCTGATTGTGAAGTTCTTGTCAAAGCTTTCAGCAAGGTCAAATCAGGGGGAATTTCAGATGTTTTGGAGATAAATGTTAGTCACAGAGGCATGCCTGAATACATCTAATAACAAGACTAAGTATGTGTAATGCTATGCATTACCTACATGACCTCTTAACTGAGGGAACCTCTAGTTGTAGAGTTTCTATTTGTTCTGTACTTGTAATAGGCATCAAATCCTAGTTGTGTAACTATACTTATAAAGTCAAGAATAATGCTTGAAAGAAGTTCCAAGGTTCATGCCTCAAGCAAGGAGATAAAGACTGCCAAATAATAACAGTTGAGATTTGAAGAAATGAAGAATTTGCCTAAGTACCAATTCGAGAAGTACATTTGTCTATTCGTGAAGTCTAGCATTCGAGAAGTCAGGGGTTCGATATCTCAGAAGACACTATTCGATATCTCTGAATACACTGTTCGATATCTCAGAGATTCGATATGTCTATTACTCTGTTCGAGAACTCAAGGAGTCAACAGGTCAAAGGTGATATTCGAGTTCTCAAAAGGGTCAACAAGTCAATGCTCTATTCGATATCTCAAAGACTCAAGATGCTATTCCACATCTCAGGGATTCGATATGTCAAAATGTTCTATTCGATATCTCAAGAACTCCCAGAGAAAAGAGCTATTCGAGAAGTGATTCGATATGTCAATATAACACTATTCGAGAACTTAGAGTTATCGATTAAGTTAATTCTAGTTCTCGAATCATTCACTTAGCCACTTCTCGAATACATTCTTAGAGACAAAATACTGAAAAATTGTACAAGTCAGAAACCTGCAACAAGCCAAGACGCTTTATTTGACTATGTACTATAAAGCACATTGGAAAGCCTACAAAGAAGCTTGGAGAGATAAGACAAAGGGACAAGGAGCTAAAGAAGTGGATCTGAACAGGCTTTGCAAAGTCAAATATGTAGCCGTTTGGACTCTTACTCAAATGAGACAGACAGACTGGAAAGTATTTTGTTTACCTACCTTATTTGTAGTAAGTAGGTGTATCCATGTCTATAAGGATACAACCTCACTTCCTTAGCTGATAAGAGATAAGTTTTTCATATACATCACAAGAAATATCTCTCTGAGAAAATCATAGCTGAGAATACTATCATTTGTATTCACAGATTGTAGCAAAATCTTTATCTAATAAAATATTAGATTAAAGTGATATTGTGTTGTGTTTGTCTTTGTTATCTGCACTTACATATCTCACACACTCAACACATATCTTGCTGCAAAGATTCAAGAACGAAGAAAAGTTCAAGAATCCATTCACCCCCTCTCTGTATTCTTTTACTCTATTCAATACTCAACAAGTGGTATCAGAGCAGGCTGTTTAATCTAAACAGAAAACGATCATGAGTTCGAATACACCAAAGACTACAGGTACGGTGAAGGTCACTAAGTTCGACAAAGAGAATTACAACCTCTGGAAAATAAAAATGTTGTTGTTCATCAAAGCTGCCAATCCTCTCTACCCTGACATCCTCAAGAATGGTCCATTTGTACCACAACAAGAAATTGCTGAATCTACAGTGGGCTGTGGGCACAATAGTCATTCCTAGATCATATGTTGCAAAAGAGCCATCCAAATGGACGGACTTAGAGAAGGAAAAGGTTGCCCTAGACAGTCATCTCATGTTGCTGATCATAGACTCCATGGATATGTCGATGTTTGCCAACATAGCATCATGCACATCAGCCAAGGACATGTGGAACCATATCGAGGTGTTATGTGAAGGGACAGAGGAGGTAAGAGAGAATAGGAAACAGATACTGGTCACACAGTATGAGGCTTTCATGGCACAGTCCAAAGAAAGTATTACTGATGTGTTTGAGAGATTTCACAAGCTGGTGACTGAGCTTCAAATGAATGGGAAATTTTACAGCACTAAGGAACTAAACATGAAGTTTCTACTATATGCACCAAACCATCTAGAGCAAAGGGTCATATCTCTAAGAGAAAGAGATTTGAATAAAGTCACATATGATGTGCTCTAAGGGGTTTTAAAGACTCATGAGCTTGAGCTGCTTCAGAAGAGGGTTATCCAAGCCAACCAAGGCAGAATGATAAACACATCCTGTGCCTTGATTGTCAACAAATCTGTTCAAGACCTGGAAGCATCTACAAGTCAGCTGAGAATAGAAGAGATAGTAGATGATGAAGAAACTAAAGAAGAAGTGACTGAACCTGTTGATGAAAAGGAAGAAGATAAGTTCTACACTCTTGAAGAGTTGGATGCCATGGAAAACACTTCATATGCTTTTATGGCTAGAAAATTCCCAAACATCAGATTTAAGAGGAATCAGCCCTTCAAGCCTAGATCTCAAAATCATTCATTCAATAAGAGCAAGGCACCTGTGAAAGCAAACAAAAACAGATTCAAAACCAGCTATGTGGATAGGTCATCTGTGAGATGTTATAGATGCAATGACCTAGGGCATTTTGCCAGTGAATGCAAGAAACCTAGAAAGAAGGATAAGGAGTTTCTTGAGCTTGAAGCTAAGTATGAGGCTCTGCTAAAGAAGCATACACCAGGTAAGGCCTACATAGTTGAAGGGAAGTGTTGGGATGACTCTGATAGTGATGGAGAAGAACAAGAATTCTGCAACTATGCCTTGATGGCAAACTCCAAGGAAGAACCATCTGCATCAGACTCTCAGGTACCATCCCTCACTACCATAGACATGTCTGTTTCTGAATACAAATCTATGGTTGAACAACTATCTGTTGAGATGTTTAATATTCATACTAGTATGACTGCTGCTAATGAAGAAATTGCTAGACTGTCTACTAAGAATGAACTGTTGAACAAAAGAAATGAGGAACTAGAACTAACTGCTATTGCAAATAGAAAACCTTAAACAAGAAATTGAATATCTAAAGAATAAGGTTCTATGTGCTAGTCAAGTTGAGAAAGCTCTTAGGGATGAATTAGCTGAAAATGAACTTAAATTGAAAATATTTAAGAATTCCTCTAGTCTATTGCAATCCTACCATGAGAAAAATCTAGCTATACCTAAGGCTGCCATTGGACTTGATTATGACACTCTTAAATAGAGGAAAGGCGATGCAGTCATTGAAGATGACATTGTTGTTCAAGAGGAAGTGCCTCAGGTTTTGAAAAAGGCTAAGACCCCAATATTTAAAACACCAACACTTGAGATTGATAAGGATGCCTTACTCATTAAGCAAATGTTGGATGATGAAGATAAGGCACAATCAAATGAACAACAAGCATCCTCTAACAGTGAGAATGTCAAAACCAAAGCCAAGGAGCCAGTAGGAGGTAGACCTAGACCTGAGAAATTTGTGAAGTTTGTTTCAGCTGGGAATAATGAGTTTGAGAAGAAAGTGGCAAAAAAAACAAAACAGGAATGGAAAATTGGGAATTAACAAGGACAACAACTATACTTATGTGCCAAATGCCCCTAGGAAAGTTTGTCAAAACTGTTTTAGCACTAATCATTTAACTCATGCATGCAAGAAACTATCTGGTAGTGTTGCTAAACCATTATATGATTGCTCTGTGCCTTTAAGACATAGAGACTCTCCTTTCTGTGATAAACTTGATTGTATGCCATGTAACATGAATGTAATGACTAGTTGTTTTAATTTGAGAAGACAATTCATGGAAGGTTGCATCAGTCACAATGTTCACACACACTACACAAGAACAAAGTCTTCAAGTCCTCCTAAAGTTAGGAAGGTACCTCTGTCACCTAAGTCTAAGAACCCTGATTCTAAGACTTCTAACAGTGACAAGAAGACTAACATCAAGAAAATTGATAAGCATGCTGTTTATGATAAAACTGTTGCTAAGCCACATGGACCCAAACTTATTTGGGTACCAAAGGAGAAGTAATACCCTTGTGTTTGCAGGGCAAAGAAAGTGAAAAGAAGGTCATGTGGATTTTGGACAGTGGATGCTCAAACCATATGACTGGTGATATGGCCCTGCTATCACAGTATGAGGAGAAGGCTGGCCCAATGGTTGCTTTTGGAGATGACAGCATTGGCAACACATTAGGATATGGCAAGTTGGAAATTGGAAATGTCATCATTGAAAATGTAGCACTGGTCAAGGGGCTCAAGCACAATCTACTGAGTGTTGGTCAATTTACTGACAGAGGCTTCAAAGTGAATTTTGACAAAGATGAATGTTTGATCACCCACAAGAAGACTGGTGACTTTGCTCTATCTGGAGTAAGGAAAGGAAGCCTGTTTGTAGCCAATATGAACTCTGCAAACAAGGACAAAATTTGTTGTTTTTACTCAAAAGCATCAAATGAAGATAGTTGGATGTGGCACAAGAAGCTATCACACTTGAACTTCAAAGGCATTAATTCTCTAGTCAAAAGGGAGTTAGTGAGAGGCATGCCCACACTTGAATTCTGTCAAGAAGGAGTGTGCGAGGCTTGTCAAAAAGGAAAAATGAAAAGATCAAGCCACAAGTCAAAAACAGTGACATCAATAACCAAGCTCCTACAACTAATTCATATGGACTTGTTTGGGCCTGTCAATATTATGTCACTAGGAAGGAAGAAGTATGCTCTAGTGATGGTTGATGATTTCACAAGGTATACATGGGTAGAATTTCTTGCATCAAAGGATGAGGCTCCACAAGTAATCATTAAGCATATAAAGAAAATTGACAAGGAAGCGAAGGCCAACAATGCAAGTTTGATTGCATTAAGAAGTGATAATGGAACAGAGTTCAGAAATGCCAGGCTTGAAGCATTTTGCAAAGAGAATGGTATTTCTCAACAATTCTCAGCTCCAAGGACTCCACAACAAAATGGATTTGTTGAAAGAAAGAATAGAACTCTGATTGAGGTTGCTAGAACAATGTTACTTGATGAAAAGATGCCTACATGTTTTTGGGCTGAGGCTGTGAGCATTGCATGCTATATCCAAAACAGAACCCTCATCAACAAAAACACTGGAAAGAAACCTTACAACTTGATGACTGGAAAGAAGCCTACTCTAAAGTATGTTCATACTTTTGGAAGCAAATGCTTTATGTTAAAAGACAATTCAGAATATGTTGGAAAGTTTGATGCAAAAGCATTTGAAGGAATTTTTCTTGGTTACTCGATGGAAAGAATTGCATATAAAGTTTATGTCATCAGTCAAAAGAAAGTTATGGAAAGCACAGATATGACATTTGATGACAGCAAACTATCTGGATTAGAAGAAGCCAATGATGAAGATAAAGATCCTTTGAAGTTTGACAATCAGATGATTCTGATGAGGAGATTGAAACTGAATTTGAGCCCACAATCCAACAAACTCAAGTGAATGAAGAACCTGTGTCAATCAACAATGAAGAAACAAACATCCAAGACACACCTGTGACTAGTGGCAACTTCACAGGGGGAGGAAATGTAAATGGTCATGATCTGGATGATGAAGCAACATCAAGGCTGAGAAATCAATCTGAACATACAAGGAAATGGGATAGATCACATACTGCAGATCAGATAATTGGAGATCCAAATACAGGAGTGAGGACAAGGAGAGCAACTCTAAATGAATGTCTCTATGGTTGCTTTCTATCCCAAGTTGAGCCTAAGAAACTTGATGATGCATTGTTGGATCCTGATTGGATAATTGCTATGCAAGAGGAGCTAAATCAATTTGAAAGAAGCAAGGTATGGGAACTTGTGCCTACACCAAAGGATAGAACCATTGTTGGAACAAAATGGGTTCTAAGGAATAAGATGGATGAAAATGGTGTAGTCATAAGAAACAAAGCAAGGTTGGTTGCAAAAGGATACTCTCAACAGGAAGGCATTGACTATGATGAGACTTTTGCCCATGTTGCTAGACTAGAGTTCATCAGAATTTTCTTGGCATTTGCTGCACATTCTAATTTCAAGGTTTATCAAATGGATGTCAAGAGTGCATTTCTGAATGGGGAGTTGGAAGAAAAAGTATATGTGCAACAGCCACCTGGCTTTGAGGATCCACAATTCCCTCACTTTGTCTACAGATTGCTTAAAGCATTGTATGGACTTAAGCAAGCTCCTAGGGCATGGTATGACACATTATCACAATTTCTACTGGAGAATCAATTCACTAGAGGCACACTGGACAAGACACTGTTTTACAAGAAACATGGTGATGATATTATCTTAGTTCAAATCTATGTGGATGATATCATATTTGGCTCTACAAATGAGAAGCTGTGTGAGAAATTCTCTAAGCTCATGCAGAGCAGATATGAGATGAGTATGATGGGAGAATTAACATTCTTTCTTGGACTGCAAGTCAGTCAAAGGAAGGATGGCATTTTTATAAGTCAAACCAAATACATCAAGGATCTATTGAAGAAATTTGACTTGGAAGAATGCTCACCTCCAAAGACACCCATGGCCACTGCCACCAAGTTAGATGAAGATGTTAAGGGCAAGAAGGTAGATATCTCAATCTACAGAGGCATGGTTGGTTCTCTACTCTACCTCACTGCTAGTAGGCCAGACATCATGTTTGCAACATGCTTGTGTGCAAGGTTTCAATCAAATCCAAAGGAATCACATAAGACAGCAATAGAGAGGATTTTTAAATATCTAAAGGGCACTCCAAACTTGGGGTTATGGTATCCTAAGGACACAGGGTTCAATCTGGTTGGTTATTCTGATGCTGATTATGCTGGATGTAGAGTGGATAGGAAAAGCACCTCAGGTAGCTGCCAGTTTCTTGGACAAAGGTTAGTCTCTTGGTACAGCAAGAAACAACAATCTGTGTCAACTTCTACAGCTGAAGCTGAGTACATAGCTGCTGGAAGTTGCTGTGCTCAAGTGCTTTGGATAAGAAACCAACTTAGAGATTATGGACTTGTGTTGGAAAGAATTCCAATCATGTGTGACAACACAAGTGCAATCTCTATAGTTTCCAATCCTGTCAATCATTCTAGGACAAAGCACATTGACATCAGATATCACTTCATAAGGGAGCATGCAACTAATGGAACCATTGAGTTACATTATGTTCCCACAGAAAAACAACTAGCTGACATATTCACTAAGCCATTAGATGAAGCCACCTTCACATGGTTGGTTAGTGAGATTGGAATGCTGAATTCTTCAAATTCTGGCTAAGTGAATATATCAACTAGATTGTTGCAGCAGTAAATACTTACTTTATCAAATGCTCAATATTTTTGAAGTAAGTATTGGCTGGAGTATGATTTATAAATATTCCATAATGCTGCATATGTTGAAAATCATAAATCTTTAGCTTGAAATTTCTGTGAAATTTTGAGAGAATCACTATTTGATTTGGTAGAATATTCTTCAGTGAATATTTCTGGTAAATTTTAAAAGATAGTGAAAATTGAATTTTATGAATGAAAGGTATAGTTCGATAAGTCAGACTTCTCGAATGGTTCATTGTTATGTCATGGCTCGAGTTCTCGAATAGGCCTATCTAGAACCCTCTTGAGTTCTCGAAGAGTGTCTTTTGGAGAAATCAAATAGCACACTCTGAGTTCTCGAATACTGTATTTGAGTTATCGAATCATTTGAAAAGGCTGATTTTTCGCTGACACTTAATCGCTTTTTGGATTTATATTCAAAATTTCATTTCGCTCATAAAAACATATTTTATTTAGCTTAGAATTATTTTCTGAGTTAAATAACTGCCAGCTGTGAGTTACAAACTGCTTGAGATATCGAATAAGCCTTTCTTGACTTATCGAATAGTTGTTTTATACTTCTCGAATGACTGTCTTGTCGATTCAAAATTTATATCTAATCGACAACTCAAGTCACTCACATATATACAATTTCACAACTATTCAACTCATTTCGTTCGATTTCTCAAGCATCTAAACTCCTAAAACCTCTGAAAACCCTAACTGCGAATTTCTTCTTCAACCTTAATTCTCTTTCTCCTCTACCCAAATGGCAAACACTCAACTCACCATACCATCTCAAACCAATTTCATCGCAATTACCAGTGATGTGGAAGCACCAAAATGCTAATTTCAAGTGCTTTGTTCGATGGTTGTCTGAATCTTACATCAAGGGTGCACTCTCAGCCAACCCAACCCTGTACATAGACTTATTAGAACAATTCTGGAGGACAGCTACTGTGGAGGTCATCGCCCTTGAGAATGCTATCACCTCATATGTTGTCTACTGCAAGATTCAAGGCGAGGATATTACTATCACTACCGCAGACATGAATCAAGCCTTGGATTTGCAGCAAGAGGCATATGACTCCCTGGCCACCGATGCTGAGTTGGAAGAATTCTTGAATTTATCAACTACTTAGATGCTATTAAACTTGGAAAGCTGAATAGGAAGTACTTGAGAAAGGAATGGAGCTATGTTTTTGCTACACTCCTTCATGTATTCACTGCCAAGAAATCAAGCTTTGATCAGATTAGTACACC
This sequence comes from Saposhnikovia divaricata, assembly GCA_036435485.1. Lineage (NCBI taxonomy): Eukaryota > Viridiplantae > Streptophyta > Magnoliopsida > Apiales > Apiaceae > Saposhnikovia > Saposhnikovia divaricata. The sequence goes on from CM071594.1 coordinate 215,713,911, forward strand.
TGTGCAGCAGCTTGCCTATGCCTTGGCTCATGGGAGAAAGATAGATGTTGGACATCTCATCATACAGGAGCTATATGGGAGACTTGGTAAGAACACAGCCAAGAGAGGTACTGAAATTTTCTTTCCTCGTTTTATTCAATCAGTACTTAATTTTAAAAATGCTTCACTGATTGAATTGCCTGGATTAGATAAAAGTAAAATAGGTTATCCTAGGTCCATGACCAAACTCATTTTTGGTAACTTGGAGACTAGGAATGATGTGGATGTAAGGCTTAAGTTAACTCCCCACATGGAGGGTTTGTTTAGGTCTTACCCCCATAACATGCCAATATTTGAATCTAAGTCTCAGTTAGCACAGCCTAAGCAAGAAGAACAAAATGCTAACCCAAGTTTTGCTAACCAACCCTCTCAGACAAACACTCTACCAAACAAAGAGCCAACTGCATCATCCTCTCAAAAGGGTGATGTTAGTAAAAAGAAGAGAAAACAGGTTGCTTCTGAACCTTTAAACATCTTAACTGAAGCAGCCTTGGCTGTAGAACTAGGTTTAGATTATGAGGAACCTGAGTCACCTATCATTAACCTAAAGAAGAAGAAGTCTAAAGCCACCTCTTCAGTCACCCAAATGGCTGAAGTTGTAAAATCAGGGGCACACAGCTCACTAGATGTATCCTCTCAACAGGGTGCATCTATAGAATCAAGCATCCTCCCCAATGCACCTATTTGTACAGAGTCAGCACATAGGAGTGATAAGGCTGGCACAACACTGAGTGGAGAGCACATCACAATTGAAACTCCTTCTATCTCTCAGGGGGAGTTGCCAAAATCCAATCTACAATACACTTCTCTTCCAGAATCTACCACTCATATTTCTTTGGAGCCTGCAACTCAAGCAATTGAGGAGCAAGGCATTGATCATCAAGAATTCTTTTCTCTTGATTAGCCAATGGATTCAAGTGACTTGGTGCATAACACCTTGCTCACCACCCAGGTACCACATTTAGATGGTCAGGGAATGCATGTTGGGGCATATCATAATGACACCATCACAAACACAGAGGATTCACTAGTTTTCACTAGAGACTCTGTGCCTGTGTCACCTACTGTTGTAACTCATCCCACTCCTGTGGAGACAACAGTAGTAGAGTCTTTCCATCCGGTTACAGAAGTTGCATCTGTAACTGAGGAGTCTAGCTTGCCTAGCTCTAGCTCTAACTATATGTCTCAATGGCTGAAGCCTGTGCAACATGAAAGTGCTTCAGGATCAGGGTCTGTTCCACCACAATTGACGGCTGAAGCACTCCAAAGCTTAATTGTGGATCAGATCCCTGAGTTCACAAAGATTGCTCAGCACCTTCTCACTGCAGACATGCCCAATCCAGACTATGAAGCTATCCTCTTATGCCACAGAGATGATGTAGAACAACAGAAGGCAATCATAGATGAAACTGAGAGAGATGGAAATGTAGATGCTTGGCTACAAGGAACAAATGACATCCCTCTCTCAGAAGGTCTCCAGTATCTCAGAGAAGAGTACATCACTTCACTAGGGTCCAATGCCAAATCTCTCACCCCTACTGATGTGTATGAAGCAGTGAATGACAGCTACAAGGGCATTCTCAAGGCTGCACACTACCTTGGAAAAGGTCTAAAGACAGAAGTTAATGAAGTGTGTTCAGCCACAACCAAGGAGGTGCATAAGATAAAGAGGACTTTTGATTCCAAATTCCCTCAATTGGAGACTGTAGTCAAGGATATTCTAGCCTGTAAATCTACCTGCACCAAGATGGATGACAAGGCAGTCGCGTGCCTATCAAATAATAATTTCTAAGAAATCCTTCTAACTATGTAGTTGGGTAAGTCAGAGTCGATCCCACAGAGACAAACGTATCAATCACTAGTTGTTTCTGATTTAATTCGGCTAAGCAAGTAACACAATAAATATTGAGGATTTATTAAACTAAACTTATACTAATTCGAATTGAGTTTATATTAAATCAAATATTAAAAACATCCAGAATTAAGTATCCCCACTAGCATGAATTGATGCAATCGTGAATTTCCTCCCCGAATCAATCGTATATAATACTCAAAAGGAAAGATGCGCCCTAAAAATACCAATAATCTCTCTAGAGTATTAATGGCTTCTCTAAAATACAATCAAGCCTATTCTCATGGTATCATGCAATTTAGAGACATTAATCACAGCACCCTAACTTCCTAACAATCCGTTCTACCTATTCTCATGGAGAATTTCATGTCCTCATTGGATAAATCACAACCATCTAAATCCAACTCTCGTTGATAAATAGACAATGGTTCAAACAATAAACATAATCACGTCTGATTTGTAATTGCTAATTAAAACAACTCAATAAGCAAGAGCAATTAAACAATCAAATTGGGGGAATTGGGAAAATCACACATCAATCATAACTAGGGTTCTACTTAACCCTAGATTAATTATCTACTCACTCATAATTGAATTAGCAAAACAAGAATTAATAATTAAACACATAATTATAAGAATAGAAGAAAAACCTTTAATCTTGATCTTCAAAGAAAATAAATATTCTCCCAAAAACCTCCAGAAGAAAGTGTTTACAAAGTTGTGTGTATAATAAGAAAATATTCGATCCCCAAATCAATCACCTAGATGAGTTTTTATAGTGTTACAAGACTTAAGTAATTGCCTTAAATAAATAGGCCCAGCTAAAAGTAATTAGAATTATATTACAAATAGGAAAAAGGATCAAAATTCTGCAGTAAAATTCCCGCACAGCCACGCACGGGCGCAGCTGCGCGAGGAAGGGCGCAGCTGCGCGCAATGAATTCTGCTCCCAGTGCTTGAAGGGCGCAGCTGCGCGAACTGCTGTCTGTCGAGCACTCCTTGACAAAATAAAGGCTGCACTTCCGCGTTTTGTTGCCTGGTTCGTGTTGCGCTTTAGCATCATTGCGAACAATTTATTAAGCCTCAAATCTTTATCAACGATCCACAATTCCATCACTTCTTCTCACAAATTCATAAAGTCATTGTTCGGAGCCAAAAACACCGTAAAATCGTTAAATCCCTTCAAACTTGGCAATACTTTATTTCCTGCGATAAACTCATCAAAAACTAATTAAATTCTCACGATTATTCACAAAAACACTATAAATGTGCCAACAAAATCCTCTAGAGTATATACAAAATACACTCTATCAATGGACAATGGTTTAGCCATTCTCAAAGATGTTGTCACAGGACTGGGGCACAAATTTCAAAATCTCACTGATCAGACAACTGAGGCCAATGCCATGCTCAGGACCCTCTTTGCAAATCAATATGGAGACAAGCTGGTCACTGAGGTCCCTATGCATGAGATGTCAAGGTTTGAAGTGCAGAGACTTAAAGCACAATCCCTTTCTGGTTTTAAGGCCAATGAGCTCTTCACTAAAGTGGATACTCTTGAAAAGGAGGTAGCTTCTCTCCAACAGTCTAATGCTCATCTTACAGACGCTGTAACCACTCTGACTGAGCAGTTGAACACTCAAGCCACCACCACAGCTGATGTTCTTCTGCATCAACAATCAATGTTGTCTGCAATGATGAAGCACATGGGTCTCCCTCTACTTGAAGAATCTTCAACCCCAAAGGTCACTCCTACAGCCTCTGTGCCTGACAACAAGCCTAAGGGGGAGAAGAGGATTTCAAGGTCAAATACAAAGGGGGAGAAACCAACAAAGGGGGAGAGACCACTAGAAAAGGGCATCAAGTTCAATGAGGGTGGCCATCAAAGAGCTTCAAAATCTTTAACTCATGTGCCTGGAAAAGGAAAAAACAAAGTTGATGAGCCTCCTACTTCTCTGCCAGTTGTCACTCTACCAACTGTGCACATCACTACTCCCAATGGTCAAAAGCAATCTATCACAACCACAATGGTTGCAGGGAGTATGCCATCTGACAAACCTCCATTCTCCATATCTAAGAGTGCCAAGCCAGTAGAAGTGAAGGTGGTCACTGAGGCCAAGCTACAAGAAATTGCAAACTCAAATGTCTATCATGATGATGTATTCTTGGAGTTTCTGAAAGTCTCAAGAGAACAGGCTGGTGATGCTTTATCATATCACAGGAGTTTGAAGAGTCAGATTGACTATCTCACTGTAGTACCAAGGAGAGTTAATGGCCTATGGCTCAAAGAGATAATGATGGTAGGAAAGAATAAGATATGGCACTTAACCATCAACACTCTACAAGGTCTAAAGCACTCAGAAGTGGATGTTTTCCTTGCACTAATTGAAAGAAGGAATGAGAACAACAAGAGTCTCTATGATGAGTTAAGGGATGGTTGAAAGGTAGAGTGTGTAAACTTGTAACACTATAACTAATGTAACTCAAACTAAAGGAAAAGATACTTAACCAGAAGACAATCAAGAACAAGAAGTCACAAGAAATCAACACTAAATGAAGACAAGGTAATTGATACAATTCAACATGTTAACTATGATCAATCCAAGAAGAAATCATTGAGAGAAGTTCAAGTCAAAGTTGTTCATGCCTCAGTGATTTGGAAAGCCAAGAATCAAGATCATAACTATCAGTATCAATAAGACCAATTGATTTCAAGTGAACAAGAAGGAAAGCAAATATTGGAAAGCCACATTTGTAATTGGATATGGTAATTTATTCAAGAAGCAAAAACCCTATCAAGACTAGTCACTTATGAACCAGACCGTTGCATCAAGTGTCAGGACATTGATAGCAAGTTTATGTCAGTAATAAAGATCCATATTCAAGAGCTTGGTGAATAATAAAGAAGACATGAAGATATCACAAGTTCAAGATGTGCATTGAAGTTTCAAGTTGAAGACCAGAATATTTTCTAAGTACTAAATATTCTAGATGGCCAAGTAGAAGTTCTACTTAGAACTTCGAGATGGCTAAGTAGAAATTCTCAAGTAGAAGTTCTACTTAGAGTGCAGCTTCAACATGACACATGGCATCTTCTGATTGGCAGATTTCCAAGCTTTCAAGATAAGGCAAGATTTATGTGGACATCATTGGGCCACGTACATCTTAGTCTTTGAAGACTACAGGACATAGATTACATGTAGTATAAATAGAAGTACTTGTGTAATGTTTCAGTTAGTGAGCAATTCTTGAGAAAAACACAAGAGAAAGAGAGAGAGTGCATTCACAGAGCTTAGTATCATTCACTTCTCTCTGAACTTCTGTTATACTTTGTAATGAATGTTGTAGCAACCCTTTCAAGTTATATATAAGACATATATTCCTTGAATCTGTGTGTTCATTTATTGCATCGTATTTATTGCTTCTCATATTCGAAAAGTTGTATTCACCCCCCTCTACAACACATTTGGACCTAACAATTGGTATCAGAGCTATATGTTTAACATACAAAACATAGATCCTTGTGTTGAGTAGAAGAATCATGAGTTTTCATTTTTCAGATCTACTTTTCATTTTCTCGAAAAGTGTATTTTAATTCGTTGGTATTGAAAACTCATCTGAAAAATTATTTAAATGCTCCAGGTGTGATTATTTAGCTTGGATGTATTTTAATTAATTTTTGTGAATTAATCTGGGTTCGTTCATATTTGGTGTTCTTGAGTGTTCATCATCTGTTCTTATCAAAGAAGACAACCCAACAACTTTTTGATCTCCTTTTCAAAAGTAAAAGAATAAAAAGGTGGTTTTGGATTTTTTGATTTGCTTTATTCGGCCGAAAGTATACAGACATACTCAGTACCTAGCATGTGGGTTAGGTGGGTTAGGTGAGTAAAGCATTCAAAGTCAAAAGGTGTTAAAGAGATAATATTGTTTATTCAATATTAAAGTAATCTGCAGAAAAATTATTCTAAGGACAAAAGTTCTACATAGAATTTCTACTTGAGAATTTCTACATAGAATTTCTACTTGAGAATTTCTACATAGAATTTCGACTTGGACAATTTCTACTTGGTGATTTCGACTTGAGCAAAATTTCTACTTAGAGAAATTTCGACTTAGGCAAAAGTTATACATAAATATTCTACATAGCCTAGTCTTGGGTACTTAGAAACTTTTAGTGACCAGAATTGAGATGGCTCCTAAAAATGCATTCAAGATCCCAATGTTCAACAAAGATCACTATGAAGAATGGGTTTTCAGAATGAGACTATATTTAGAGACTGTTAACCCTGAATATCTGGAAGTCCTTGACAAGGGTAAATTTGTCCCAATGGTGGTTATTCTTGCACATACGGAAGGAGGAGTGGTTATACCACCTCGGTCTGAGCCTAAAAAGGTCTCGGAGTTTTCGGATGCTGACAAGGAACAAATAGCTTATGATACTGCCATACGACAAACCTTGATGGAATCTCTTGATCATGAAATGTTCAACATAGTCAAAGGTCTGACTACAGCGAAGAAGATTTGGGACAAGATAGAAGTTGTCATGGAAGGATCTGCAGAGGTCAGAAGCAACAAGACACTCATACTCAAGATGGAGTATGACACCTTTAGAATACGAAAAGGAGAAGGCATAACAGATGTCTACCTACGATTCAGTCAGTTGGTATTGGATTTGAATCTGAGAGGTGTAACTCTCCCCATGGTTGAGACTAATACGAGATATCTGAGGAACCAGCCAAAAAGCATTGAACATAGGGTCTACGCAATAAGAGAAACCAGAGATTTGCATACAACTTCTCTGGAAGAATATTATGGAATATTAAAGACCTATGAGCTGGAAACTCTTCAAGATCAAGCATGGGACAATGATTCAAAGGGAAAAGAAAGTGCATCAGGATTAGTTGCTCATGAGGAAGAGTCTAAGAAGGCAATGGTTGCAGCAAAGCCTAAATCATCACTTGCACCACATCAAGTTGATAATGATGACGAGTGCGCATCTGACAGTGATGATGACTACTACACCCAAGAAGAGCTGGACAACATGGACGATAGTGTCGTGGCATACATGGCAAGGAAGTTCAGCAACATGAGATTTAGAAAGAGCAACCGACCACAGAGAAAATCTTCATCTTATTATCGGGCTGCTAGGGATGGTGGTAGTTCGTCAGGCTACAAAGGAAAAGGCAAGAATACCAGCTACAAATCTCCTTTGGATTTCAAAATGAAGTTCAAATGCTATAATTGTGGTGAAGCTGGACACTTTGCCTCGGACTGCAAAAATCCTAAACAGACTTATCCAAAGGAGACATTTGAAGCTCTCAAAAGCAACTATGAAGCACTGTTGAAGGAAAGACATGGAAAACGAGCTTTATTAGTGACAGAAGGAAGAGCTTGGGATGATTCAGATGAGGAAGATGTTACTCATGTAGCAAACTTTGCCCTCATGGCTGAGACATCAGAGGAACCAGAGGTACCAGTTCTGACTCTTAAAGTAGAAATGTCTATTGATGATTATAAGGAACAGAACGGGGCTCTTAGTGAAGAGATCTATATGTTGTGCAAAAGCCTAGACTCTTCTCAAAAGGAACAGAAAACACTTGTTGCCAAATGCAGAATGCTTGAGGCAAAAGTGGAAGAGCTAGAGGCTGCTTGCACTGTAGATACTTCCCTATGAGACTTTATTAAATCTCTGGAACACAAGCTCGTCCTTAAGGAAGAAGTAGAAGCATGTCTTAGGAACAATCTAGCTGAGTTAGAAACAAAATGCGAAGCTTACAAACTAGCTGCTAGTAAAGTGTATGTAGATAATGACACATTTAAGAAAATAACTGGAGTAGGTATAGGACTTGATTATTCTGACCTTCCTAAGAAAGAAGGAAAGAGACCTATTGACCCTAGTTCCAGTGACCTTAAACAGGAAACACCTAGAATTCTTAAATCGGCTGTCAAACCTATCTACAAACATCTTGTTCCTAGAATAGAAGAAGAAGAGACTGAATTGATAGCTAGATATGAGATTGAGATGGAAGATCGCCAGAAAGAACAATCTATAACTCCTATTAAACAAGTGAAAATCAATTTCCCTAGAGATGAATCTAGACTGGGATTAGGAGCTAAGGCTGTTAAACAACAAGGAAAGAAAGAAAAAGGCATAAAAGAGGTTAAGGCTGAACGAATAAAGAAAGCATGTTATCATTGTAAATCTACTGAACATCTTTCTTATGCATGTAAAGCTAACATAAATGTTCCTGCTGCACATGCCATGCCTGCTACACATACAATGAATAATCTGCATCAGAATCATGCACAGTGTGGTCAACCTAATTGTATGCCATGCACTTTTAACATCATGCAAACTTTTGTGCATTTAATGAATGCATCTAGCCAGTCATGCTCAAATACTGTTGCTAGTTCAAATATCAAGAAAAAGTATGGGAGAGCCAAGACTGTCAGTCCTCCTAAAGTTAGGAGTGACAAACCTTCTCCTAAGACTGACAAATCTGTCAAGTCTGAGAAAGGAAAGGAGATAGTCGAAAGCTCTAGTAATGTGAAGAAAAGTGCATCTCCTGTTGTTAAATCTGTTGATTCTCGATCTTATCGAAAAGCCGGGCCCAATCAAAGTTGGGTTCCGAAGAATGTCTAACCAATCTGTCATTGCAGGGCATTAAGCAGAATAGAAATAAAGTTATATGGGTGCTAGACAGTGGAGCATCGAGGCATATGACTGGAAACAAGTCCCTGCTTACAGAGTTGGTTATGAAAGCTGGCCCTTATGTTACCTTTGGAGATGACAGCATAGGTGTGACTAAGGGATATGGCAAACTGAAGACTGGCAATGTCATCATTGAAGATATTTCCTATGTTGAGGGACTAAAGCACAATCTGTTGAGTATAAGTCAATTATGTGACAAAGGTTACGAAATTGTCTTCAACAAGAAAGGTGTATTAATCACTCACATCAAGGAAGGCTCACTAGCTTTGAGAGGAGTTCGAAAGGCAGATCTTTTTGTTGCAGATATGGATTCAGCAAATCAGGATGAGGTCACCTGTTTCTACAGCAAAGCCTCGGATGATGAAAGCTGGTTATGGCACAAAAAGTTATCTCACTTAAACTTCAAAACGATGAATGCTCTCGCGAGGCGAGAATTGGTGAGAGATCTACCTCAAATGGAGTTCGCTCCGAAAGGACTCTGTGAAGCTTGTGAAATGGGAAAGTCGAAGCGAGCATCGCATAAAAGCAAAGAAATTTCTAGTATTACTTAGCCTCTGCAACTTCTTCATATGGATTTGTTTGGCCCAGTGAATGTCTATCTTTGTCTAGGAAAAGATATGCTTTGGTAATCGTGGATGACTTCTCCAAGTATACATGGGTATTGTTCGCAATGACGAAAGACGAAGTACCTTTCTTAATCATTGATCACATCACTCAAATTGAGAATGTTTCAACACTTACTGTGAAGACGATTAGATCAGACAATGGCACTGAATTTAAAAACGCAGTGCTGAATGACTTCTGTGTATCTAAAGGAATACGTCGTCAGTATTCAGCCCCGAGGACTCCACAGCAAAATGGAGTAGTTGAAAGGAAGAATAGAACTTTGGTTGAAGCAGCAAGAACTTTGTTGTATGATTCAAAACTTCCTTTGTATTTCTGGGCCGAAGCAGTGAGTACCGCTTGTTACACTCAAAATAGAACCTTGATCATAAAAGATAAAGAAAAGACACCATGTGAGCTAATGAACAACAGAAGACCAACAATCAAATACTTTCATGTCTTCGGAGCAAAATGCTATGTGCTTATAGATGATGAAAATCTAGGCAAGTTTGCAGCAAAAGCTCGTGAAGGAATTTTTGTTGGTTACTCTACAGACGTGGTGGCAGCTTATAGAGTGTTCTTGGTGAATGATCGAAAAGTGACTGAAAGTTACAACGTCAGATTCGACGATACCAAACTCTCATCAATTTCAAGAGATTCTAGTGAACCTGAGTCCCTAAAATTTCAGAATCTGGACTTAGAAGATCTTGAAGATGAACCTGAGTTGGTTGTTCCATTAAATGTTCCAAGTGTACGTGAAGAACCTGAGTCTAGTGAACAAGCTAATTCTACAAGATCAGGAGAGACTTCTTCAGTACCAACCGGCAACAACTCAGGGGGAGTAAATAGCAGCTCAAGGACTACTGTTCAAGGCTCAAGCCGAGTTGACTCTAGTTCTGTAGGAGCTGGCACTAACTCAGGGGGAGTTAGTGAAAATAATCAAAGTAGTCAGCACCCCAACTCAGAAAGTCAAGCTGAATCATCAAGACAATTTCCAGGTGAACGGGTATGGAATAGAGACCATCCGTTTGAGTTAATTATTGGTGATCCAGATGCTGGTGTGACTACTAGAAGAACTGCAAGAGCTGACATGGCTAATATCTCCTTATATTCTGGGTTCTTATCCAAGCTTGAACCTAAAGAAACAGAAGAAGCTCTTGGCGATGCTGATTGGGTGATTGCAATGCAAGAGGAACTCAATCAGTTTGAAAGGCAGAAAGTTTGGAAACTGGTACCCCGACCAAAGAACATATCCGTAATTGGAGCTAGGTGGGTATTCAGAAATAAACTGGATGAAAACGGACTTGTAACACGAAACAAGGCTCGTTTGGTTGCAAAAGGTTATTCTCAGCGAGAAGGAATTGATTATGATGAAACCTATGCACCAGTTGCAAGACTTGAGGCAGTCAGGATGTTCTTGGCATTTGCAGCACATAAGAACTTCAAGGTTTTCCAGATGGATGTGAAAAGTGCCTTCCTGAACGGAGAGTTAGAAGAAGAAGTGTATCTGGAACAGCCGCCTGGCTTCGTTGATCCAGAACATGCAGATTTTGTGTATCTACTCTTCAAATCTGTCTATGGCCTCAGGCAATCCCCAAGGCAATGGTATGAAACCCTATCCCTATTCTTAATTGAAAATGGTTTTGTTAGGGGAGTAATTGATAAAACATTGTTCTATAAAGTTGTGAGAAATGACTTAATACTTGTTCAAGTATATGTGGACGATATTATTTTTGGGTCATCAAATGAGCGCTTGTGCGAAAAATTTGCCAAGCTAATGCAGGAAAAATATGAGATGAGCATGATGGGAGAGCTGTCCTTCTTCCTTGGATTACAGATCAGTCAGAGAAAAGATGGTATCTTTATCTGTCAATCAAAGTACGTCAGAGATTTACTCAAGAAGTATAATCTAGAAGATGCATCAGCAGCTAAGACTCCCATGGCAACAGCCACGAAACTTGATGAAGACAAATCAGGTAAATCAGTTGACATCACAAGCTATCGAGGTATGATTGGCTCACTCCTCTATTTAACTGCAAGTAGACCAGATATAATGTTCGCAACTTGTTTATGTGCAAGGTTCCAAGCGGATCCTAGAGAATCACATCTCGTAGCCGTCAAAAGAATTTTTAGGTATCTCAAGGGCACACCAAATCTAGGGATTTGGTACCCAAGAGATACAGGTTTTAATCTTATTGGCTATTCGGATTCAGACTATGCAGGTTGCAGGATTGATAGGAAAAGCACATCTGGTGCTTGTCAATTTCTTGGCAGAAGATTGGTGTCCTGGCAAAGTAAAAAGCAACATACAGTATCTACTTCTACTGCTGAAGCTGAGTACATTGCTGCTGGAAGCTGTGTAGCTCAAATACTGTGGATGAGGAACCAATTGAAGGATTATGGCATGGAGCACAAGAAAATTCCAATCATGTGTGACAACACAAGTGCCATTGCCATAACCAACAATCCTGTAGATCACTCAAGAACCAAGCATATTGACATCAGGTATCATTTCATAAGAGAACATGTCGAGGAGGGGACTGTGGAGCTACATTTTGTGCCCACAATGCAACAAATTGCAGATATATTCACCAAACCTCTTGATGAAGTAACATTCAATAGGTTGGTTGGTGAATTGGGAATGCTTAACACAAGTTAGTAAAGCCTTCTATCTGTAAAATCCATGTTTATGTTTGTATGTGCAAGCTAATCAATCATTATGTGCTTAGACTTTAATATGCCTAATTAATGATTGTTATAGGTTGCATATAGTGTGATTTTGCATGAATTCATTGTGTTTTAAGTGTCTTTTATAGCACAAATCTGTGAATTTATGCTTGTTAGATTGCATGATCATAGGGGGAGTTAAATTCATAATATTCTAAATATTGCATGATTTTTAGATGAATTTACCTATGAGTTTCATGTAATTAGAGGCCTTAGAATTAAAAAACTTCAAAATTTCGAGTTAGGTTCTATCTCGAAAGTCATCTAGAAATTCGACTTAAGCTGTCAGAGTGAAGTTTTGAAAATTCTAAGTCTGGGAAGAATTTCGAGTTGGCTATCTCGAAATTCATCTCGAAATTCGACTTCGAGTTCGAGTTCGAGTTACCAGTGTGCCTAGTTCTATCTTCAAAATATTCGAGATAAATTCTATCTCGAATTTTATCTCAAAAGCTGAGATGAGGTTTCCTTTTAAGGGAATATTTTGAAAAGAACTGAGAATTAACTTCGAGTTAGTCTATCTCGAAACTCAACTCGAATTTCGACTTGGTGTTCGAGATAGAGTTCTCAGTTAAGCTTAAGGGAATTTTTCGAGTTGCACTCCTAACTCGAAACATATCTTGAATTACCCTGTACTTTTTGCTTCAAGGGGGTATTTTGGAAAGAATTTGGGATTAACTTCGAGTTAGTCTATCTCGAAACTCAACTCGAATTTCGACTTGATGTTCGAGATAGAGTTCTTAGTCTATCTCGAGACTCAACTCGAATTTCGACTTGATGTTCGAGATAGACTTCTAACTCGAAAAGTATCTTGAATTTCCTTGTTTTTCTTAAGAGGGGAATTTTCCAAGTTTACTACAAATCAATAATCTTCAAGATAGGATTTCCCTATAGTTTCTGCTGTAAAATTGGTTAAAGTGCTTATTTGTGCATAATTGTTCGAGTTAACCTCTATCTCGAACTTTATCTCGAAGTTCGACTTGATGTTCGAGATAGAGATGTTCGAGATAGAAATGTTCGAGATAGAGTTCGACTTAGATGTCCCCTGTATGGACTTAGTACTTTTCACATTTTTTAACAGGGACATTTTTGTCATTTTACATTCATCTATATATACATCTCTAACTCGATGCCTAATTCACTTTACCTAATTCTAATTTTCACAGCAGCCTCTTCACAAAACAAGGCGATTTCATAACTCCATACCATTAATCTTTGTTTTGTGATTAAACTCATACTAATCACGAATTACTGCCAATTTTTGGACTAATCTTGACTGTGTTATCCTTAATCTTTGTGTTGGAGTGTTTTGTGTTCATCCATATACACGCGCATATACATACACACGAACATATATTGTTTGTGTACTGTTCATAAAACGCGATTTCATATTCACCATTCATAAACACACACGATTTCACTGGTACACACGAATATTCATCTTCTTTGAATATTCAGATTTAGTAATTGGCTTTTGATTGTTCATCCCGTAGTTTAATTTTCTCTAAGGGACTTTTGTTCTTTTTGATAAATTAAAAGGGATACATCATTTAATTCGTAAATTATTTGTTTTTCAAAATTAAAAAAAAAATTCACATCTTTTAAAGAAAAACATTTAATCAAAATGGCTCACCAATTTTCACTTGCTAAAAACAATTTTTATAATATTTCTACGGAAATTGGTGATCAACTCCCGCGGTTTAAGTTTTGGATACGATTTCTCAATTTGTACTCCAAAGCTAGCCATGCTTTTACTGCTAAACCTACACTAGTACATGATGCTTTACAGCAGTTATGGACTAGTGCGGTTACTTTTGGGAGCAAATCAACCCCCTATGGTTTCAGGTTTACCTTAGCGGGTCAGGAATATGAGGTGATCGAAGAAATTGTCAACAGGGTTCTGGGATTTCCAATTAAAGATGCCTATGATCCAGAACCTACTGCTGCAGAACGCCTCAGATTCTTTGAAGAAATTGGATGTTATCCCCCAAAAGGCCCAATCACGGGAAATATCCAAAAACAATTCTTCCATGTGGAATGGAATTACTTTTTCGAGGCCATCACAAGATGTTTTCGGGCACGCGAAAAAGACTTTCATCAAATTCCAATTCCAATGCAAACCTTTGCAGTTGCCCTAGCAAGAGAACTGGATATAAACTATGGACGCATAGTTCTCTCTGAGATAGTGGCCTCAATGGGATCCCTTGCAAGCAGAGACCTCACTACAAATGATGTTGTCTGCTGGTTTCCTCGGTTTCTTCAAATGCTGATCAATGACTTAATACCGAAGGATGCTCTTGCTGTTAGACAGGGATTTGCCAGAAGCCCCACATCTGAATCGCTAGGGATGGGCACTAAGTCACTTTCAACCATTGCTAATCAGGATAAACATCAAGGTAAACCAATGTCTACTCCTGAAAATCTTCAAATGTGGCTTAGATATGATGCAGGAGTTACCAATTTGGTGGCATCATCACAAGTTTCATCACATGCTCAAAATCCATCTGTTCATGCTGAGGCATTTGATGAGATTCCTGATGAGGAAAGCGATGATGCACAAGGTAATCAATCAGGTAATCTCTCCATGCATACTATTCATTCCTCCTCCTATGTTTCTGATTCCGCGACCCAAGAGACTGCTAACCCGCAGGATCTATCCCAGGGTGAGAGCCATATTTCTGACTCTGAGTCTGATACACATTCCTATTCTCTATCACCCCTGTTAACGGAAGTCAGAAAACCAGCACGTGTATATGTACAAGATGATGAGGAGAGTGAAACCGAAGAGCAGCAACTTATTCGAAAGAAAGCCAAACTTTTCCACGCTACTACTTCACAACCACAGTCAAACCCTAGCGTGTCACACGCAACCACTCCACCTCACGCGAGTGGTTCACTCCTTGAACAATCTGCACATAGGGATTTTGATTTTGGTGAGGATGATGTACCTCTTGAAGATACTGTTGCTTCAAGAGTACATGAAGTCTTAAGAACTTCAGCCGTACCTTCACCGGTACGTACTGATGCTGCAAAGAGGATCGGTTCTGATGTCGTACAAGGACACTTTGCAGCCTCTCAGCCTGAGATTCCAACTCAGGAACAAACAGAATTTGATCCCATAACTGTCAACAACATTTCTTATCAATTTTCTGCAGGTACTGCTTCATTATTTGGATCAATCATTGAAGACATACACGAGCGTGAGACAGGGAGTGTGTGTGAGAGGTTAGGGAGAGAGGAACCTTCATTTTCAAGGCCCGAAACCGAGCGTCAAATACCAACAGAACGAGTATTAGAGCGAGGTCACCTAAACCAAACACCGTCCCTTAACACTGAAAATCTTGATACGCGTATGACTTCTATGGAAAATCAGATGAAGCAGTTCGGACAGACGATGGGGCAGTTTGGGATGAATATTGGAAACAATCAAAGGGCTCTAGACGACTACGCAGCAAGAATGGCAAGCCAAGCTACAGCTTTTGATGATTTGACAAATAAGGTCAATGACTTGGGTCATGCTGGTGGTGTCCTGGGAAGCACTCTCAATGAGAGGATGGGGGCATTGGAGTCTACAATGCATACAATGGCTGTGGAAATCAGTAGAATGATGTTCGCAGTCAGGAGTTTTGTGCCCCCGGAGTGCTTCGAGTCACAACAACCTCCCCCCGATGCTGGTGCAGGTGGTGCTAGTGGAGCGGGAGCCTCTGGTTCTGGTTTTGGAGGTTCCTATGCAGCTGGTGGATCTGAAGACCAAGGTGGAGCTCAGGATAACTCACCTAAGGGGGAGAGTGGAAAGGAGACGAGACAGCAGGCAGTTCACATCGAAGAAATTGAAGAACCCGCTGATCTTGTCAAGGAACCAGAAGTTGAGCCGTCTGTTGATGAAGAGGCTCTGAGGATGAGGAAGGGTAAGGCAGTAATGGTTGATGAACCATTTATTGACCTGAGTCATCAGGAAACAGTACAGGAGGTACTTGACTCAGATTCTGACATGGAAGACGTACCGTTGGCACACGCTATAAAAAGATCTTTGAAGGAACAAGGTGGAGGTGCTGGGATGTCTTCCGGAATGCCTGAAGAATTTTCTGTTGATGAGGAAACCCTTAAAGCTCAACAGTTAGCCTTGGAACAAGCTCAGTTCAATAAAATGAAGATGATGCAAGAACATGCTGCATTCCTAGAAAAGAAGGGTGAGCTACAAGGGAAGCAGTATGAGTATGAGCTTGCAAGGCTAGTTGATCCTCAAGTTGATCTGGACAAACGAAGGATAGGGCAGAAATGGGATGAAGCAAGGAAGATAATGATGGGACCCTGTGCGAAAGGAGTTCATAACAAGGATGCAGATGATCTGTTCTACAACTTGAATTTGCAGAATCCAATGACTGGGGACTATATAAATGCTTTGAAGAGACTAATTTCTAAAGTCAGGGTTGGATACAATGCAAATCTTAAGGAGTGGCAGGTTATCTTGTCTTTGGTAGAAGGAGTCCCAACATCTTTCCTATATGTGGATGACCAATTCATTATGAGAAGATCTGCGTCAGAGTTGTTCTTGCTAGCGACTAAAATTCAATACTCTCAATCTGAGGAGCTAAGCATTCTGTACAGGGATCAGTTAATGCAGCTAGCAGAGGACAAGGGTCCAGAATTCTCAGCTTATCCAAATTTTGTCCGGATGGTAGTTGACGGAAAGATGAAGAGGGTTAGCATGGAGGAAAATGATCTAATGGAGCTTTCAGTAGAATCTCTCAAAGCTGTCTGTAGACAAATGATGAGTAAGGGATTCGCTTCTGAGCTTAAAGATAAATCCGTGAAGATCATTGAAAGAGTTATATTCAAGAAGAGCAATGAGGTGTGGAAGTGTGATGTCATTGCTCCAAACCCTCTTGATGACGTGAAGATTGAGCCGGAGCTGATAGAGAAGAAATGGAATATTCTTCAAGCCATGAAGAATGTAGATGAAGCTCTGACTCTTCCTTCTGGAGCACTAGAACAAGGAGAAATAAGGGAGGCTATTGGTGTTCCAGGAAGTGAAAGTGTATACTGGATACATGCTTATGTTGAAGATACAGCTGATGCCTTAGTATTCATAGATGCAGACCAGAATCAAACAATCTTGCATATGAGTAGACAATGGCTGCTACGGACTCAAGATACTGCATTTCTGGAGAGAGTATTATATGTATTCAAATGGGGCGAAGTGGAAGATAAGTTTGTTGAAGAAAAGCAGAGACTCATGAGTTACCTGTCTGAAGTAGTGGTGGAAAAGAAGAGAATGGAGCGAGATGCGGCCAGTGTCCACAATACTGACCGTGTCAAGGGCTACCCCAAGATGATCTATTGTCAGTTCAAATCTGATAAATCTCACTGGAAACCTCAGCTCATCATGAAGAACTTCGAGGATATTCCAAAGATCAGAACTACTCAGGAGGTGGACAAACTCAGAAGGCTTTTCAAACATCCTTATCCAGAGCCCAAGAACCCTCTAGAAATGGAAGCTGTGAGTCTGTTGAATGCTAGGTGGAAGCAGCTTAAAGATCCAGTATACAAGAAAGAAAAGCAGCAGAAGGAGAAGCGTAAAAGGCAGAAAGAAGAGAGAGACCAAGCTGCTGAAGCTAGAAAGAGGAAACGGAATTAGGGTTAAAGGTCAGAGTGGTGTGAACTTGAAGTTGGAAAAACTTCATGTCTTTCGGTTGCTTTAACTCACTTGAGGAAAATTCACCTTAGAGTGAATCCAATAAGGTGATACAAGTTTGACTAAAAGGTATGAAATAATCCAGGTGATAGGAATCACTCAAATGATCTTTAATTCGAAGTTCGAATTCTGTTTCTAGTTTAAGTTCTTTGTATTGTTTTCGTGTAAATTTCAATTGTAAATTATTCAAGACTGTAATGTTAATTATCTTTTCTCGTCTCATTGTTTAGTTGAGTTATCCTTCATTAATTTGAATGTCATTGTTAGACAATCAAATTGGGGGAGATTGAAAGGCAGAGTGTGTAAACTTGTAACACTATAACTAATGTAACTCAAACTAAAGGAAAAGATACTTAACCAGAAGACAATCAAGAACAAGAAGTCACAAGAAATCAACACTAAATGAAGACAAGGTAATTGATACAATTCAACATGTTAACTATGATCAATCCAAGAAGAAATCATTGAGAGAAGTTCAAGTCAAAGTTGTTCATGCCTCAGTGATTTGGAAAGCCAAGAATCAAGATCATAACTATCAGTATCAATAAGACCAATTGATTTCAAGTGAACAAGAAGGAAAGCAAATATTGGAAAGCCACATTTGTAATTGGATATGGTAATTTATTCAAGAAGCAAAAACCCTATCAAGACTAGTCACTTATGAACCAGACCGTTGCATCAAGTGTCAGGACATTGATAGCAAGTTTATGTCAGTAATAAAGATCCATATTCAAGAGCTTGGTGAAGAATAAAGAAGACATGAAGATATCACAAGTTCAAGATGTGCATTGAAGTTTCAAGTTGAAGACCAGAATATTTTCTATGTACTAAATATTCTAGATGGCCAAGTAGAAGTTTCTAAGTAGAAGTTCTACTTAGAACTTCGAGATGGCTAAGTAGAAATTCTCAAGTAGAAGTTCTACTTAGAGTGCAGCTTCAACATGACACATGGCATCTTCTGATTGGCAGATTTCCAAGCTTTCAAGATAAGGCAAGATTTATGTGGACATCATTGGGCCACGTACATCTTAGTCTTTGAAGACTACAGGACATAGATTACATGTAGTATAAATAGAAGTACTTGTGTAATGTTTCAGTTAGTGAGCAATTCTTGAGAAAAACACAAGAGAAAGAGAGAGAGTGCATTCACAGAGCTTAGTATCATTCACTTCTCTCTGAACTTCTGTTATACTTTGTAATGAATGTTGTAGCAACCCTTTCAAGTTATATATAAGACATATATTCCTTGAATCTGTGTGTTCATTTATTGCATCGTATTTATTGCTTCTCATATTCGAAAAGTTGTATTCACCCCCCCTCTACAACACATTTGGACCTAACAATGGTCAACCAGCAAGGCTACCTGAAGTATTCACAAATCCTAGAACCATCATCTATCAGGCTGCAACAAGAATTGATGATATCAAGCAGCTGGTGATTCCTAAGCATCTAACTCCTCAGAACAAATCTCTCATTATTGTCATCATTGAGCAGCTGAATAAGAAGAAGGGTTTAAGAACAGCAGAAGAATTGGAAGCTATATTTTATCTCAGGTCATACATTGCAACTGGCATTGTACCTGAATCTGTTAAGTTCAACCTAAGCAAGGATGGTTATCAAGACAAAGATGGAGACAGAAGTGATGGAAGGAGAAGACATCACATGAGTGATAAGGGTGATGAAGATAAGAAGAAGAAGAAGGATAACAAGGATAAGAAAAATGATAATGATCAAGGTAAAGTCTCTGAGAGGAAAAGTGGTAGACAGCAAGCCTTAGGCATTGCTAACAGTAACCTCACCACAACACAAGACTCTAAGTCTAGGGTGAATACTGTTAGTAGTGACCTACCAAAATCTACATCTATGGCTTTTGCAACTGTCTTGCCACCTCAAGAAGAGAAGAAGATTCAATGTAAGAAACCATTTGTATATTTCAAAAAGCAAACTGCTAATGGAATACTACAATGGTCTACAAACAAAGGTCACATGCTACTGCCAGACAACCATGTAAAAAGGATCAAATTCAAACAAGCTGCAAAGAAACCAAAGCTATCTAAATCAAGGACTCTGACACTCTATCTAGGCTTAAAACTCCAACCACTAGATGAAGATTTTGATGAAGACCAACTACAATTCTTACAAGCTCAAAGAATCTACCATGTTGCCATTGTTGATAACTACCTTGAGATCAAATATACTGATGGAAGGGAGAAGAAATTCAAACAAGGAGGAGGTCAACACTGGGGAAAGCTACATGACATAAAAAGAATCATTGCATTGTTGAGCTCAGAAGATAAAGTGGAAAGAGTGTTGAAGCTGGAGCTAATTGATTTTGTGAAGATGAAGAGAGATCATGAGGAGAGAATCAGAAAAGAGTGTCTTGAGAAATGGTTAGCAAGGGAGAAAGAAATTGAGAGACTGGAGATTGAAGCAGAAAAGTTAAGGGCAAAGGGATTGTGTAGAGTTCAGTTTAATCCCTATGTGGTGAAGTATAGGAGGAGAAATGGGGATCAGGTCTACATCAGAATGAACCTACTCAACCACTATCCTGTAAACATTCTGAAACCAGTACTTGAAGATTTCAAAGACTCAATTTTGCTTGAAGAATTGGATGCTATGGCAGAAATAATAAAAGCTATGGATGAGAATACAAGGAAGGAGAAAGAAAGAAGACAGAAAGCATATGATGATTTACAAGCCAAAGCTATGGAAAGGAAAACAAATGACAATGGCTAGTACTTCATCATAGGCTGTAAGATTACTCACCCTGTAATTCTATCCACATTGCTAATCACAGTTCATACATGTACTGTCAAGTTTTATCTTTTTGTATGTTAGGCTTGTTATCAGACATGAAATTGTGACTAAGGGTCTTACTCACAATTTGGGGGAGATTGTTAGTCACAGAGGCATGCCCGAATACATCTAATAACAAGCCTAAGTATGTGTAATGCTATGCATTACCTACATGACCTCTTAACTGAGGGAACCTCTAGTTGTAGAGTTTCTATTTGTTCTGTACTTGTAATAGGCATCAAATCCTAGTTGTGTAACTGTACTTATAATGTCAAGAATAATGCTTGAAAGAAGTTCCAAGGTTCATGCCTCAAGCAAGGAGATAAAGACTGCCAAATAATCATAGTTGGGATTTGAAGAAATGAAGAATTTGCCTAAGTACCAATTCGAGAAGTACATTTGTCTATTCGAGAAGTCTAGCATTCGAGAAGTCAGGGGTTCGATATCTCAGAAGACACTATTCGATATCTCTGAATACACTGTTCGATATCTCAGAGATTCGATATGTCTATTACTCTGTTCGAGAACTCAAGGAGTCAACAGGTCAAAGGTGATATTCGAGTTCTCACAAGGGTCAACAAGTTAATGCTCTATTCGATATATCAAAGACTCAAGATGCTATTCGACATCTCAGGGATTCGATATGTCAAAATGTTCTATTCGATATCTCAAGAACTCCCAGAGAAAAGAGCTATTCGAGAAGTGATTCGATATGTCAATATAACACTATTCGAGAACTCAGAGTTATCGATTAAGTCAATTCTAGTTCTCGAATCATTCACTTAGCTACTTCTCGAATACATTCTTGGAGACAAAATACTGAAGAATTGTACAAGTCAGAAACCTGCAACAAGCCAAGACGCTTTATTTGACTATGTACTATAAAGCACATTGGAAAGCCTACAAAGAAGATTGGAGAGATAAGACAAAGGGACAAGGAGCTAAAGAAGTGGATCTGAACAGGCTTTGCAAAGTCAAATCTGTAGCCGTTTGGACTCTTACTCAAATGAGACAGACAGACTGGAAAGTATTTTGTTTACCTACCTTATTTGTAGTAAGTAGGTGTATCCATGTCTATAAGGATACAGCCTCACTTCCTTAGCTGATAAGAGATAAGTTTTTCATATACATCACAAGAAATATCTCTCTGAGAAAATCATAGCTGAGAATACTATCATTTGTATTCACAGATTGTAGCAAAATCTTTATCTAATAAAATATTATATTAAAGTGATATTGTGTTGTGTTTGTCTTTGTTATCCGCACTTACATATCTCACGCACTCAACACATATCTTGCTGCAAAGATTCATGAACGAAGAAAAGTTCAAGAATCCATTCACCCCCTCTGTATTCTTTTACTGTATTCAATACTCAACAATAAACCTGATCAGAGAGATGGTATTGGCACTTAGGGTATCTTTTATAACTATAGATAGAAGTTTTAATGTCGGTGCAGATGATTTGGCCAAACCGGGTCTCAGCAGAAATTCTTTGGTAGGAGGGTGGTTTACTTAGGACTTAGCTAGAGATTTGAGTGTATAAGAGAATTAAGGTTTTTTAGTGGGCTTTTAATAAATTTATGGAGTTTAGTGAGCTTTTTAAAACATGTGATTAGCAGAATGGTATTAGTTGTTTTATTTGGCTTTTAGTTTGGGGTTACTAGTTGGGTTTTTTGTCTGGTAAGCGGGAAATTTTGTTTTGGAATACTAACAGGCGTTTGAGTTAATAGGGTTGCATGGGAAGTTGTAACAGTCCGGAGTGTTCCATCGAAATAGTCATTAGTATTTATACAGATGACTAGTTCTTTAGATAGTATTCATCTATTTCTTGTAAACAGTCATTAGCTTTTCACATGGAGCCAGTTAATGTTCTTTGGCGCCTCCCTTCTCAAGGGCGTTACAAGATAAATGTGCATAGTTTCTTTATTGAAGAAGCTCTACCTAATGGTAATGTATCTGGGATTGGTGTGGTTATTCGCAATCACAGGGGAAGGATTCTTCATATGCTTGCAGGTTCTCTGGGGATAGATGATAGGAGACTTAATGAGTTGTACGCTCTTATTGAAGGGCTCAAAAGGGCCTATCTTGATGGCAGATTTGATGTATTGATTGAATCAGATCATGAAGAATCGATCTGGGAGTGGAGGCTTGCTGAGACCAATGGTGTTATACCTCTTCATCGATATGATGTTCAGCAGCTGCAGCAAAGGAAAGCAGACCAAAATTTCCGTATTGTTGAGAGGATTATTGAAGCTAATGCAAATACTTGCTGCGTATTTAGCTCGTTATGGTGCTGAAAATTTCAATAGAATGGTTATATTGGCTGGTCCGGTAGGACGTGTGCATGAGTTATGGTGCAATGACATGGGTCTTGGACCAATAGGGGAGCAGTTTATGGCAGTGCATGAGCTAGATCTGTTGGCAGATGTAGACCAGGAGGTGGTTCAAGGTGATGAAATTGTGCAAGGAGAGCAAGGGGCTGAAGGTGAGGATATGGAGCCTTTGGATGATGAAGAAATGCTAGCTCAAGAAATGTTGTAATCGAGCTGTTGCTTGCTGGGAGAAGATGAATCGTTTTGCTACTATCAGTTTATAGTATCTAACTGCTGGTCTTTTATCTAATAATGGGTCCCAACTTTTACTGTTATGTGTTCTTTGATTAGGTCTCTAAAAAATCCTGTTAGTATTTTTAGTGGTATCTTTTGGGTTTTTCAATCAATTGGAGGGTGTCTTTGTGTAAGTTTTTAATGCAGTGCATTTTATATAATGGCTGCATTGAATATCTATTAATAGATCTTTCTGCGTTTCAAAAAAAATAGTTATAATAGTTAGCTTAGCCTCACTTAATTATGGAACAAAATTTAATATTTTTATTCGAATTTAGTAAATAAATAAATCGGATCAGACCCATTTATACAAGCTAAATTCAATTTTTGTTTATTAATAACTTGATTTATTTATAGCCTACTCAATACTAACATAGTAACATATGGATGATTGTGAATTTGTGATAGAATAGCAGACTAGCAGCATGGTAATAAGAGTACAGAGATGATAATTCATACGTACAGAGCCGAAAAATTTATTTAAATTAATCGGTAATTTTGTATAAAAATAATTATCATAAATATTATATTTTTTTTGAGATTTTATTATTTTTTGAAATCATTTGCTAGTTTGTGACAAAAAACAATCAAATGCAAATTCATTTTACGCTTTTTCTAAAAATTACTAGAAATCATAAAATATTTAATTAAAAATATTTTAAGAAAATACAACATACATGACTCCAATAAATACATCATGTATGCAAGTTACTATGTTTATAATAAAAAAATAAAATATTATAGAAATCCATCATTTCAATATTTTATTAAAAATAATATAGAATTGTAGGAAAAATAAGAATTTTGAGGTGTAATCAACTTGGTACCGAATTAAAGTTAAAAGGAAGTTTTCCTTATTAATAAAGGTTGTGGTAAAATTAATATGATATAATATACGAATTGTAATCGAATTTTAATAATTTTGAAAGATACGAATATGCTATAAAATTATTATAAAGATGAAATCAAATTTAGTATCGAAGCATCATTCAAATAGGATTTCATTTATTCATAAAGATTTTATTTTTCTAATATTTGATTATGAATATTTGAAGAAAATAAAAAAAAACACAACATACACTATTGTAATAGGAACATTATTTGTGCAATTCAGTACAATTATAATTACAGAATTATAATATAATAAATTCCAATAATTTTAATATTTTATTAGTAGATAATACAAAATAAAAAAAATGAATTTTGGGATGAAATTAAAATAAGAATAGAACAAAATTTGATACCAAAATATAATTGAAAAGGAATTTCATATTTTAATAAAGGTTATGGATGCCTGAATCATTTTGAATATTGAGTTCCATTATCAATCAAACAGGAATTTTAAAATGAATGCTACTTTATTAGTGTATATTTCTATTATTGAAATCGACTGATTTCTGAAAAATCATCGATAAATCGATTAACAATCGGGCAAAATTTTGGAATTGATTCTGCTGATTTTGCAAAAATCGCTTATAAATCGTAAATTTTTTAACCAAATCACCCGATAAATCGTAAATCGGTACCTCAATCGAATAGTTCCGATTTCCGAAATCTGCAACACTGATATATATCCAAAATGGGTAGAATGTTCTGTTGTCATTATTTTTCTTGTAATATTATTGTGTTTAAGCATATTCAACTAAACATTGTGTATATTTATTTTTATAAAGTTTAAAAATAAGTATCAAGATTATTATTATTTCATCCAAATATATTAAATGAATCATTCATTGTAAAAATGATTCAATGTTGTCATCAATCTAAAATTTTGTATCATCTTAATTATTAAAAAATTGAAAATTATTATCAATTTAATCATTCCTAAATAATCTTCTTGATACAAATTTTAAAAATTGTCACTAAATCAAGCTATTATGGCAATAAGTGACTCCATAAATATATTTTAATAAAATAAGTGATGACGTTGATATTTATTCCACAAATTTTATTGAATAATTACACTAGTTTATGCTTTATATATACTAACTTATAACCCGTGCGAAAATTTTAAATATTTCTATCTTAATATTTAATAATTTTATCTTATTATTCATAATTACGTTTGCTTTTTAATTAGTAAGAAAATAAATTATAAAAGATAATAAAATATAATAATATGTATTTGATAGTATTTGAAATTCTTGAAATAGTTTATAATATAATATAAATGTTTAATAATAATATGGTGAAAATAGATTATATAAATTTTTAACTAAAATATGTTGTTGAGGGGATTCGAACCTTGAACTTTTAGGAGTAGTTTACAAGACGATATATAAATGTTTAATAATAATATATTGTTAACGGGATTCGAACATTGAACCTATAAAAATATTTTATATATTATAAAAAGAATATTTTTCTAGCATTACATCCAACGGTTCTCATTAATCTATCTCAAAATCCAACGGTTGCTATTGGGTGTGACAACCAAACGAACAATCAAATATACTCTATTTCGCTTATAATAATATAGTATAAATAGATAGTATAGATAACTTGTTATATATAAAATAACATCAAATTAATTTCAATTAATGATTGAAAAAATCATAATTAATTGTTAATTATTCGATTAATTCTTGAACAATTATTTCATCGATCAGGTCCAATTTCCAGTTTTTATAATTTCCTACATGTCATCGTTTCTTTGAGGGTGTTTGGGATTGCTTAAAATAAGTTACTTTTGACTTAATGGGGTATTTTTAACTTAAAGGAGAAAGTAAAGTTGTTTACTTTAAGTTGAATGAAAGTGTTTGGGTAATTTTACTTAAAGTTAAATGGGGGTTTAATTATTTTGGCTTAAAGTGAAATTTGACTTTAAAAAAAAATTTAAATTCATGATATTTAAGCTTTACAAGAATTGTGAAAAAAAATAAAAAATAAAAAAAATCCATAAGTCATAAGTCAAAAGTACCTAAATGGAATTTATGGCTTATAACAGTTTTTTAACTTAAAGCCGGCTTAAAGCTCCCGTTGCCAAACACCTCAAAAACGACTTAAAGCTAATTTTTGCTTTAAGCCCATGTACCCAAACGGGCTCTTTGTCTCAACCTGAAATTTACCGTCTAATCCAAAAATCAGTGATTAATTTAATTTATTGTTAAATGGATGGGTTCCATCTCTGGAATTGTTTTTTCAAAAAATCGGTTAAGAATTGATTCAGACAATGATTAAACATGAAATGGTTTGAAATTAAAAAATATCGATCATTGTTAAAATAATAAAATTATTCTTTAAGAAATAATGAAAATAAAGTATACTAGCTTATAACCCGTGCGATGCACGGATTTTTTTTGATATGTAACAAATTTTATTTTATGTTATAATTATATTTTTATATAATCATTGTTTACAAAATTTTATTTTAATTTTAATATTAATAATTTAATATAAATAATGATATACATGATTTAAAAGTTATATTACAAAATTTTAAAAGAAATATGTCGTTGATAGAATTTGAACCTTGAATATAATATATTTAATCATTAGATCTAACGATTTTAATTTTTTACTAAAAATATAATGGTCATTATTCGTAGTATACAGATTTTTATTATATTTTGTTAGTGATTAGAAGATATGATGTGATATTTTTGGGTATATATTAATTATTGCTAGATATGATATGATTGGAAGATATGATATGATTGATGTTTTTAGGTGTTTATAAAAGGTAATATCTTCAACTAAAAGTAAGTATGAAAAAGACAATCGACTAATTACCATAATTATATTATATTATTATTTATTTTAGGTGCTTTAATAGTATATATATTGTATATATTTTTCTTTATAATAAAGGTTAAATAAGTAAATTCACGAAACTAAACAACATATACCAAAAAATAGGTGCCAAAATTTTTAATATTTCGGCTAATGTTTCCTTATTATAAACAATGTATAAATATTTTTAATATATTTTATTAATAATTGAAAAATATGATGTTATATTTTCAGGTATATATTAATGATTGTAAGATTATTTTTAAATTAAAAAGGTAACGTGTTTATTCGAAAGGGATTATTAATGATTGGAAGATATGATACGATTGATGTTTTTAGGTGTTAATAAAAGGTAATATCTTCACTTAAAAGTAAATATGAAAAAAGGTAATTGACTACTTACCATTAATTTATATTATGTTATTATTTATTTTAGGAGTTTTAATAGTATAGATATCATATATATTTTTCTTTATAATGAAGGGTAAATAAGTAAATTCACTGCGTACCAAAAAACAGGTACCAAAACTTTTAATGTTTCGGCTTTTATATAATAGTAAAAGGTAATATCTTCAATTAAAAGTAAATATGAAAAAAGGCAATTGACTACTTACCTTTAATTTATATTATGGTATTATTTATTTTAGGAGTTTTAATAGTATAGATATCATATATATTTTTCTTTATAATGAAGGATAAATAAGTAAATTCACTATGTACTAAAAAACAGGTACCAAAACTTTTAATGTTTCGGCTTTTATATATTAGTATAGATAACCTTAAATCTCTAATTTTAAAATTTCTTCTAATTTCAATTTTAAAATCATTTTAATTAATTAAGTTGGAAAAATTGGGTAATATGTAAGTATGAAACTTCTCATTTGTTTATTACAAATTTCGTAAGTTCCATACTACCGAAATTGTACGTATTTTCTTACAAATGATTTGTTCTTAAAATTGATTTTGATTATTGGTGTTTATTTATAATAACTAAAATTATAAATTTAGTAAAATTTATTATTTTAAAATGAATATTACAGAAAATAAAAGTTTTATTTAAATTTGTTAAAGTGAACTCACTACAAAATATAGAGGTTAATGAAATATGATTTATTTTATAATATTTTATTGATAAATTGCTTGCTTGTATATAAATATAATATATTTATTTATTAAATTAAATTAAACTATCTCATAGTAATTTTTTGTTTAATTATTCCGATATTTGTTATAATGTAGTGTCACCAATTAATACCGATTTTTGCTTTTCAAAATAATGAATTTACCATGTTAATTGATTTAATATGTTTCGTTGTTGAATTTACTTCCATAACAGCGTCTTAGTTGATTTCTAATAAATATTATAAAATAATGATTTTTAATATTTTAGAAATTTTGTTGTGTATACCAACTTCAAAAATAAACCCTATGCTCAATCCGTATCATAATAATAATAATAATAATAATAATAATAATAATAATAATAATAATAATAATAATAATTTTTTTGTGTATACCGAATGCTGTTTTCCGGAATGAATTAGAAGTTGCGCCTATTGCTGAGAAAGTTAGAGAAGGGAGATTGAGATGGTTCGGTCACATCCGCAGGAGGCAAGCTACGGCCCCAGTGAGTAGGGTAGAGAGTATTTCAGTCGT
The DNA here is from genome assembly GCA_036435485.1 of Saposhnikovia divaricata. Taxonomy (NCBI): domain Eukaryota; kingdom Viridiplantae; phylum Streptophyta; class Magnoliopsida; order Apiales; family Apiaceae; genus Saposhnikovia; species Saposhnikovia divaricata. The sequence goes on from CM071594.1 coordinate 215,742,330, forward strand.
AGGGGTGAGAAGGAGAGGTAGACCGAGGAGAACTTAGGAGGAGCAAATAAGGTTAGATTTGCAGGACTTAAACCTTAGCGAGACCATGACAGCTGACAGGTCCACTTGGAGGCGTCGTATCAGAGTTGTGGATTCTATTCTAGGGAGTGGTTCTGCTATTGAGAGTCTGAGAGCTGGGTTGTCCCGTTTAGCTTTGTCTTAGAGTTGGGTTGTCTCTTTTAGCTTTTAATATTTGACTGTTTGATGCTTGTGGTTTAGTGTTTGGCAGGAGAGGATTTTTTGGCAATGAGTGTTGCTCGGAGCCGACCTATATCAGGAGATGAGTTTCAATTGGCCGCTTAGGTAAGTCCCATGGTGTCCAAGCCATGGGCCCAGATTCGGCTGAATACTTTCACATTCGTAATCATCTTTGTATAGAACACACACTATTTTTGTTGTGCACTAAGCCGGGGGTCTTCACGGAAACAGCCTCTCTATCGTAAAAAGTAGAGGTATGATCTGCGTACATCTCACCCTCCCCATACCCTGCTCCGAGCGGGATATACTGGGTTTGTTTGGTTTGGTTTGGTTTTTCTTATATATAATAAGCATAAGAGGGATCTCATCCAAATTTTTGGTCTGGTCGCTGTACTACGAAAATCATATATGATCCGTTGGATTAAAAATAGACGATCAAGATTAGATCATATTAAATATATATATATATAATCTAAAAAGGATATTATTAGAAAATTATAATCTAAAAAGGATATGATTAAAAAAGTTTGTATTATGATTGAATTTTAAAAAGAAAATTATAATCTGAGAAGGATATAATTAAAATAACTTGCATTAAAATTGAATTTTATTTATTTTATTAGCATTAAAAAAATTAATATTTATTATTTGGGCTATATTTTGAGATCTATAAATCAAATTTTGATGATTTTATAATCCACGCAAAATACATAAAATTATCTTTAATTTAGTAATGATTTAATAATTATTTAAATGAAAATACACAGAATCTCAAACAAACGAAAATATAATTACGAATTTTTACATTAATCCTATTTAATGTAGAAATCCTACATTGATAATGTTATTCAATGTAGAAAACCTAATTATATATGATTTAAATAATTGACATATATATTTTCGTACTTCAATATAAAGACACTTTTTATTTTATAACATATTAAAATATAAATATTTTTTAATGCTAGATCCAACGATTTTCATTTATTTATTTTAAGATTTTTGTCGTACGGAGGACCAGACTACCGATTATAAAAAATTTGGACAAAATTCCTCATACATTTATTATTAAAATTGTATTTAGTTGTTATTAGAATTATATTCAAATAATTATAAGGATATTTTGATAATCAAAATGAATTATAAGTATAATTCATAAATCAAATAGAATTTTCAGCGTAAAAAATTGTCAATTTCTTTTCTTTTTTGTTTCTGCGTAGATTTAATTAGAAAAAAATTATTGAACCATCACTAAATTAAAGATTATTTTGTTAATTTCACGTGAGTTGTAATCGTCCAAATCAAATTTTAAGAATTCAAGATAGAGTATGAATATTAAATCGAACGTGTAAAATCTTATATATATATATATATCAATTTTTTAACAATAATTTTATATGTAAATTAATAACTTTTAAAATTTTAAAATATTAATATAATTATAGATATTAAAAAAGGAGTCATAAGTTGCACGAGTTATGAATTATTATATCCTTATATATAATAAGCATAATATGGATTTTATCCATAAATTTCGTCACTGCACTACAAAAATAATCTCAACCGTTGAATCTAATATCTTTAAAAATAGACGATCAAGATTATATCATATTAAAAGAGGAAATTATAATCTAAAAAGGATATGATTAGAAAAGTTTCCCTTAGAAGTAAATTTTAAAAATAAAATTATAATCTAAAAAGGATAAAATTAAAAATGTTGTATTAGAATTGAATTTTAAAAAGGAAATTATAATCTTGAAAGGATATAATTAAAAAATGTTGTATTACAGTTGACTTTTATTTATTATTTATTAGTAGTTAAACAAATTCAAATTTATTATTTGGGCTCTATCTTGAGATCTGAAAATCTGATTTGGATGATTTTACAATTCAAGCGAAACTCATTATACTACCAAAATAATCTCAACCGTCGAATCTAATATCTTTAAAAATAGACGATCAATATTATATCATATTAAAAGAGGAAATTATAATCTAAAAAGGATATGATTAGAACTGGTTGCCTTTGAAGTAAATTTTAAAAATAAAATTATAATTTAAAAAGGAAATAATTAAAAAGGTTGTATTAGAATTGAATTTTAAAAAGAAAATTATAATCTTGAAAGGATATAATTAAAAAAGTTTGTATTACAATTGAATTTTATTTATTTATTAGTATCTAAACAAATTCATACTATTTATTATTTGAGTTCTATCTTGAGATCTAGATATCTGATTTGGATGATTTTACAATTCAAGCGAAATTTATAAAATTATCTTTAATTTAATGATGATTTAATAATTATTATTCAAATAGAGACACTTAGAATCTCATGAGAAAATATGATTACGAATTTTTGTATTAATCCTACTCAATGTAGAAGACTTACATTGATAATGTTATTCAATGTAAAAAACCTAATTATATATAATTTAAATCATTGACATACACCTTTTCGTATTTCAATATAAATACACTTTTTAGTTCATAACATATTAAATTATAAAATATTTCTTTTTTGCTAGATCAAATGGTTTTCTTTTATTTATTTTAAGATCTAACGTTTCTTATTTATTTTGTTCTACATATGACCAAACTACCATTTATCAAAGTTTTGGACAAAATATCTCATACACATATTATTAAAATTATTTTGGTTGTTAGTAGAACTATCTTCAAATAATAACAACCGTATTTTGATAATCAAAACGAATTATACGTAAAATTCATGAATTGAATAGAATTTTCAACATAAAAAATCGTCGATTTTCTTCTCTCTTTTGTTTCTGTGTAGGTTTAATTGGAAAATAGTTGTTAAAGCATCACTAAATTGAAGATTATTTTGTTAATTTTACATGGGCTGTAAAATCGTCCAAATCAAATTTTAAGAATTCAAGATAGAGTACAAATATTAAATCGAATGTGTAAAATCTCATATATATCAATTTTTTAACAACAATTTGATATGTAAATTAATAACATGTAAAATTAAAAAATTAATATAATTATACATATTAAAAAAGAAGCCGTGCATTGAACGCGTTATAAGCTAGTAGTAATAATAATAATAATAATAATAATAATAATAATAATAATAATAATAATAATAATAATAATAATAATGATAATGATAATAATAATAATAATAATAATAATAATAATAATAATAATAAATTTGTAACTAACTAAAAATAATATAAAGACAACTTATGGAAAAATGGAGTGAAACAAGTTTTTATTGATGAAAATAAAGTTAGGGATGACTAATAATTCCCCAAAAATAGGGAATATGTAGGAATTTTTAATTAGAATAAGTCCAACAGCTTCTTATTAAGTTAAAGTTTAGGAAATTTAGTCCACAATAGCACTTCAACCGTGCTAGTGGTTCTTTAAAATACTAGGAACCCGTAAAGCAATTCCAATAGCTCCTTAGTTGATTACTAAAAATATAATAAAATAATAATTTTTAATGATTTAGAAATCTTGTTTTGTACATCAGTTTCAACAACATTTCTTATATTCATTTCTTCTTATTATTATTATAATGATAAATTTGAAATCAATTGGAGAATGAGATATGAGCAAATATTAAAAAAAGGTAGGAAATTAATTTTTTTTATTGATAGAAATCATATTAGGGATGACTAGTGTTTTACCAAAAGTAGAGAATAACTAGAGGTCCTTAGTATTTTAGGGAATCAATATCACACTGTTGGAGTGGTATTTTGTACTAAGTTCCTTAATTCTTGACTTACGAACCAATATAGAGAAGCTGTTGAACTTGCTCTTAGTCATTTCCTATTGTTGTATTGCTGGGAAACCACCCGCCATCCCTAACTTATTTTTTATTACTAAAAAAAAAATTATTTTCCTCTATTTATCATTACTTGTCACTCCTTATTTCTAGCTTGTTTCAAATTTAATATTATAGTAATGACAAAGAATGAACTTAGGAATTGTTGTTGAAGTTTATGCACAAAATAATATTCTTAAAATATTTGGTTGATTTTAAATATAATTCTCTCTTTTTTTATATAAATTTTAAAGAAATATTAGGATTTAAAAAGCCAAAATTTTCATTTCATATAAAATTTGAATCATAATTCTATTTGGCAAAAGTTGATGACTAATTTATAAATTTAGAAAAAATATTAAGTTTTTTTTGGGTTTAACATATAATATAATTATTTTACAAATTTATAAAAAAGATTTTGATTTTAAAATAAAGAAATTTAATTAATTTGATTTTAAGAGATTGTGAAGTGTTTCTGTCGAACTCAAACCTTTCAAGTGTTTGTACACCTTTCTAGCTGTTAGCTTTGTTAAGGTCAACATATTTTCTGTCAGTCAACCAGCTTCATTAACGGTGATGTCATTATTCTCAATTATAATGGTGCAAATAAGTTACCGATAATTTAAAATGAATTTTTTGAAATATGTCATTGACTTCAATAATCATTAAAAAAATGAATTTTTTTAACCGATAGTAAAACTGTTTGGCTCGTCACTCCTTATAACGTCTAGATAGTTCTTAACTAAAATTTTAAAATACTAACAGAAAGTAGTAATAATAGATAATATGTGAGTATTATATTGTTTAACCTGTCAAAAAGAGGTCGAGGAAAGAGACATTAAATATAATATTTTTCACTTTTCTGTATATTAGGTGATAAGTAAATAATTTTCTTTTGACTCGGGTATCACCGTATCACATCCACCTGGAGTCTAATGCAGCTAGAAATTCGTAGAGCAAGTTTTTATTTTTTGTTTAAATAAAGCAAAATATATATATTGAAAATTGCGTAAACAACAAAAACACCATGCTTACCATTAAACATCTTCCAAGTGAAAAACAGTTAAATTACCATAGACACACTCCATATTACTAATAAAAACCGCTAAAAAAGAATTGCAACTCTCCCTATTTTTTATGACAACCAAATCATATTACTAATCATTCATTAGCTTTTTTAAACGGAAAAAACAAAGTACATTCTGAATTTAAACATGCAAAAACAGCAAGTCTCAACTTAGACAGTATTACAGTACAGTCTGGTCAAGACCATTACACAATCATACATACATAATCTTCAACTACTTAAAACCCCCACCCCCCCCCCCCCCCCTAATATATACACACATACTTCTGTATATATACAGTGTACAAAAAGTGAACTCATCGTCGTTTCCTTTTTATCAGATTCTACCGATCCCCATTATCCCCATCCACCTCCTCTCTCTCTCTCTCTCTCTCCGCGGACAAAATCTTGCTTATATTAAACTCTAAAAACACACACACAAACAGTTTGAAACCAGCAGAGAATTGAGTAAAGAGAGATGGGTATTTGCGTTTCAAAGCCCCCGCCGGAACCCAATCTCTCCGATCACATTGAAGTTAAAGACAACCCAATTAACCCAGAAGCGAAAAAATCGAGAGAAGACGGTGAGTTGGGCAAGAAATCGCCGTTTTTCCCGTTCTACAGTCCAAGTCCGGCGCACTTTCTGTTCTCGAAGAAATCTCCGGCGAGATCTCCGTTGAATTCCAGCTCGAATTCGACGCCAAAGAGGTTTTTCAAGCGGCCGTTTCCTCCGCCATCGCCGGCGAAGCATATAAAAGCAGTGTGGGCTAGGAGAGTGAAGGCTAATGAGGTGGCGATACCGGAAGGAGAAGAAGTGGATGGGAGTGGGTTGGATAAGAGTTTCGGGTTTTCGAAGAATTTCGAGAGTAAGTGTGAGCTTGGAGAGGAGGTTGGGAGAGGGCACTTTGGGTATACTTGTAAAGCTAAGTTTAAGAAAGGGGAGAGTAAAGGGAAAGATGTAGCTGTTAAAGTTATTCCAAAAGCTAAGGTATCGATTTCGAGTTTAATTTGAATTTGAATTGCGTTAAGATGATTTTGATGTTCCATGATTAATTGTTTGTGTTTAGTTGTATTTTTGTGTGAATTGTTGATGGTAAGATCAGATCTCAGATCTTTGTGTAGAGTGATTTTCAGCAATGTCAATTGGTGATCTTGGGATGATAAAACTCAACTGTTTGCTTTACTTTAAATATGTGTTTCTTTTTCGGTTAAGTTGATTTTGTTCAGCTTTATACAAGAAACGTTTTAAGCTGGCCAGCGTAAAGTTTTCGAATTGTGTGATTGACTGATAGATTTTTTGATATTTGTTGTTTGGAGATTTATTTAAGTTTTCTAAACATGGAAGATTAGTTCTACGTTGTGTATACAAGTTGACAATTGCTGCTGCAGTGGACTGAAGGTAATAGACTGCTAGGATGGAGTGTTATTGTGTCACGATGAACATGGTAAAGGTTACTGAGGCACATTAGTAACGGTTTTGAAAGGAATAAGGGAAACTAGAAAGCATACGAGAGTGAGAAGGAGAGATGATGCTAAAATACAAGTGAATCTTAATGCTTTTCTGCTAGTAATCTTGGCTTAAGTAGAATATTAAATGTATCTTGTAGTTGCACACTCGCTCCAAAAAACATTCCTTTCTTTTTGTGTCACTGTCCGGGCAATATTCTTGCGGAGTCTTGAACACAAGACTGCATCATGTCGAGTGGACCGCTCGCCAGCTGGTGAGACTGGTATGTTGTACTAAAATATGCATGTCAGTTGCCAAATGATCTTAGGTTTATTGAAGTATGTAATCCAGTGGGTGGCTCTGTAATATTGATGCTTCTTGCTCTAAGATTAGTGGTCGGTCAGATTTAATACACAGGCATAGGCGTTATAACACGAAAGCTACCCTTTGTCAGTTGTAGTAGTTTATACTCGTGTATTTGCTATGGTTTTGATGGAGACCGAGGCCCAGTAGGAACAACTCACGGACACCCACTACATTAAACACATGCACTCACCTTTCGGCTTCAGCTTTAGGTTGTCTTAACGTCTGTACAACTCCAAGTATAATTAGGCTAGGGTTACTGTTTTTGAGAGGTTATATTGTTTGAATCTTTATCTGTAAATTCAGCAGAATTCAATTCTTTTTATTACTTGCTCCACCTACTGGGAGACTGATATTGCGTCATACAGTGAACATATATTATTAGTATATTACAGTGGTTTTTTTAGTCTATTGCTTCACTGTGCCTTTCTTGAAATTTGATTGTAAGTTCATTTTCTTTTTGTTCCCAGATGACTACGGCCATAGCCATTGAGGATGTGAGAAGGGAGGTGAAGATTTTGAGAGCTTTGACAGGACATAGTAATTTAGTGCAGTTCTATGATGCATATGAGGATCATGAAAACGTTTATGTTGTGATGGAGTAAGTCTATACTTAACAGTCAATATGTATTATATGTATCCGTTTCTTTTTGTCATGTTAGCTGTTAGTTTTGTTTATACAACATTCTCTATCATCGCTAGACAACATCCAATATTTTTCTTTTATCGAACCGAGTGTTGTTATTTGATAAAGAAGAGGATTCCAATGTTGTTATTTGATGAAGAGAATCCTTGTCCCCTTCCCCCCAGAAAAAAGAAGGAAGAGGTAACGAGGAGGTAAAAAATGGTGTTTTGTATTAATTAATATGCAATAATCTTTATCTTGTAAACTTTAAAGCTTGATTAAATTGAAGAGGGTAATTTTTATGCAAAAAACATTTTGATCATTTCTCATACTGATTAGTCATAGACTCATAGACCATAGTAATAATACATGATGTGTCTAGTTGTATTTTTCGACATGTGTAAGGAGCCTGTCTGCTTATATCTCTGTAATTCGGACTGAAATAATGAAATCTTACACATATTTCAGGTTATGTGAAGGTGGAGAACTTTTGGATAAAATACTTGCGAGGTATTACTTGTACTGGTAGCTACTCAACTGTTTTATTTATGTTTATATATGGATCTGAACAGCAATGGGAAATGGTTTATATGGACTGAATTCCTCAGCATTCCATGTCTTTAAAATGCTCATGATTTTGTATTGCAGGGGCGGAAAGTACACAGAAGATGATGCCAAAGCTGTGATGATACAGATATTAAATGTCGTCGCATTTTGTCATCTGCAGGGCGTGGTACACCGGGATCTTAAGCCAGAGGTGAGAGATGTTTTATAGCTTAAAAATCGTATTTGCATAGTACTGCATTTAAAGCTCTTGTCAACAAGAATTAAGGAATTTTTACTTATGGAATGCATTGCAATGGCATTTATTTTGTGCCGGGTCTTTTTACAAGTTACTAGTTGGTCATACGTTGTTGGCTTCTTCATTGGCGAGTTGCATGCATTTAATGTATAAATGATTTGAGAACATGGAGAATTGAAAAACATATGGTAACATCCTAGTCACAAGCTTAGTAATTGTTTATGTGTATATATGTATTAATAAATTGCTTATAAAATCATTCATGGAATCTTGAGAACTCCCGATTGAATAGGTTTTTCATGAATTTATGGCAGGTTCTTTTTCTAAAGTTCAGGCTAAATATTAATTCTCTTAAATGCTATCAGCATATTATATGCAGTATATCTATCACTGTCCTCTGCTGCATTTATATGTTGTCTCTTGTCATTAAATCTGACTGCAGCTAATCTCTTGTACAGAATTTCTTGTTTATGTCAAAGGAAGAGGACTCACCACTGAAGGCCATTGATTTTGGTCTTTCAGATTTTGTGAAGCCAGGTATTCCCCTTTACCTCCAATAACCTCTTACTTCCGTGTTTTCCACACTGTTTCGTATCCGAAAGTTGACCATTCTAAGTGTTCATTTATAGATGAAAGGCTCAATGATATCGTTGGCAGCGCTTATTACGTTGCGCCTGAAGTTTTGCATAGATCTTACAGTACAGAGGCAGATGTCTGGAGTATTGGTGTCATATCATATATATTATTATGTGGTAGCCGTCCATTTTGGGCTCGAACAGAATCTGGAATCTTTAGAGCAGTTTTAAAAGCTGATCCTATATTTGAGGAACCACCTTGGCCTTCTCTATCTGCTGAGGCAAAGGACTTTGTCAAACGTCTACTAAATAAAGATCCAAGGAAAAGGATGACTGCTGCTCAAGCTCTCAGTGAGTGCCTCAACTTTGACATTCTTGATTCTTAGATACCATTCTGTTCCCCTTTCCCATATGTTCATGAACGATACAAAATGTACCTTGCAGGTCATCCATGGATTAGGAACAATAATGACATCAAAGTGCCACTGGACATATCAATATTTAAACTCTTAAAGGCTTATATGCGTTCATCTCCTCTCCGGAAATCCGCTTTAAGGGTGTGTATGGTTCTTCTTCTTATATTGTAATCACCACTTTTAGTGTTTTCTATTTACACAGAACCTTCTTTTTGTGTGTGTAGTTTCAGTCCCCATGTCATATTACTGGCTATTGCTGATTAGTTTTCTTACTTTATATATTTGTATATAAAGCTAGTTGCCTGAAGTTACTAGTGTCCTGGAGAAATATGTGTGCAAGTTGGTACAGAATATATGTACTTATTTTGACCTAGGTTTTGATTTGTGGCCGGACTTAAAACTTATGAACTTAAAGTTTACACAAAGATGATCACTGTTGTCTCAATCTTACTCCCAAGTTGAATTTGACAAATTGATGACGGTAGTATTCTGGTAGTTCTGGCTTCTACAATCTCTGGTTCCATATAATTTCAAAAAGATTGTTCTTGAAAAAAGTTTTTGCTTGTGTAGTGTTCAAAATCATATTAAGATACAACAATTGATATTTGTTTTAAAAACCCATCTAGAGGAGAGAAAGCGATAGTATGGAAAAAGAATTAATAGGAAATATATCCAGGCAGATTTTCCTCTTCATTTAGAACCTACATATGGAAATCATTCAAATTTATAATGCCTTCACTGACTCGATTCTGCATTTACTTGCTGTGGAGTGCTAGTGTAGGACTAGCACCAGTAAGTCATTGGTTCTTAAATAGTAGTAATGATTATCATGTTCTGCGGAATCGAGGACTACCCGGGTGGCTGTGTTTCTCATCTGGTTTCTTGCGAATGATTTATTAAGGCTGTGTTTGTAGTCTTTTTGACATGTTGCATTATTCTTTTGAAAATTGAATTTTTTTTTTTTAAATAATTCTTGGTGTGCATGTGATGTTTTTGATAGACTTCAAGGTCCTTTACACATTCTTAATAGTTCTATTCACTTTTGCAATCCTTCGCAGGCTTTATCCAAAACATTGACTGTAGATGAGTTATTTTACTTGAAGGAGCAATTTGCATTGTTGGAACCGAACAAAAATGGGTCCATATGCTTGGATAACATCAAACAGGTTAATTTCTTGCAAAATATTATGTTTCTGTAATTATCTTTTATTCGAATTATAATCTTATATTCAAGAATTTTGTCAGGCTTTGATGAGAAATGCGACAGATGCCATGAAGGAGTCACGTGTTCATGATTTTCTCGCCTCAGTAAGTGCTTCAACTTTTACATATTTCGAGGCTGAGATCAACCCTTCGCCCTAAATAAAAAAGTTGTTTTCAAGTAGCTAAATTATGTTTTCTTTGTGTTAGCTTAATGCCCTGCAATATAGAAGAATGGATTTTGAGGAATTCTGTGCAGCAGCTACAAGTGTCTATCAGCTTGAGGCTCTTGATCGATGGGAGCAACATGCTCGTTGTGCATATGAACTTTTCGAAAAAGATGGTAACAGGGCCATTATGATTGAGGAACTGGCTTCAGTAAGTTGCTTTCTTCCTGTTAGGCTATCAAAATATATTCTCATAAGTTTCTTATATTTAAGCAAGTTTAAGGAAATTACACGTTCTATGATCTTAAAAGTTGAGTTTTTGAATTATCCAACTTTTTCGAGTTTCTTGTAGAACTTTACTCATCAGAAACATCATACATGACATATTGTTTCAGGAGCTTGGCCTTAGCCCATCTGTCCCCGTTCATGCCGTCCTACATGACTGGATCAGACACACTGATGGAAAGCTTAGTTTTCTGGGATTTGTCAAATTGTTACATGGAGTGTCTAGTAGAACCCTTGCGAAAGCTCAATAACATAGCCTCCACCTCAATCATCGCTGCTTCATTGCCATGTGAGCTATGCAGAGAAGAGGTGTTTAAGATTCTCCCAGACATCATCAGTTCATCTAGTTTATATTCTGTTGCAGGGGGGCTTTTCAAAAATTGTCAGTAGTTAGAAATATATTAATTTTATTTCTTGTAAAATGAATTTTTTAAGTGGAAATGGGATGGGGAGCCATTGCTCAAACTCAGAGTTATCATTGTTAGTTGCGCAAAAAGAACTCATGAAAAGTGACACCCCCTACCCTTTTGTCAAATACCCACATTTTTCGTCGTCTGCACTTGATTTTCATTTTTTGTATTTGTAATTATTTAAAAGTGTGTTGTGTTGTTGATGATGTTAGTTGTGTGACACAATTTAAGTTCTGCAATTATATTGAAGTCCCGTAAATACATGTTCTGGTAATATAGGTTTAGTGGTTCAGTGTCGAGGTGTTGCTGATAGACTTTGGTATAATACAATTGGTTTTTGGTCATTACTTACAACTGTTGGATCTAATTTGTCTTTGTAATATTGCTATTAAAAACAGAATGAATTATCAGAATCTGGAAAAGGCCAATTCATTCGAGTAGGGGTCCTCTCTCCTCTGTAGAGTGCCCTGGCAGGATCTATTTTAATGAAAATAATATTTTTATTTTTATTTTCCTTAAAATGGTCCCGTCAGGGACACTTTTTTAATACTAAAAGAGTAGGAGACACAGAAGGAGGTATGGACAAGGGGACAGAGGATCCGGTCTCAATTCATTAGCATAGTTGAAACTTGAAAGTTATAGAATGGGTGTGGAGGTGTTTGTGAATAATGCAAGTTTGCTTTATTAATGTGTTTGGTTGGACACTAAAATTTCATAAAATTAACTTCTTAAATAAAGGGCGGGCTGGTGAGTGATAATTGTTTGGTGCAGGATATTGTATCACATTTTTTTTTTTACCTATGTGTATTGGAGGAATTTTGGTGTGAAAAATGAAAATATGGGAACCATCTTTATAAATATTATAAAAATATTTACGATATAATATGTTGGTAGAAATCATTTACCCTTAATCATACACCAAACAAAGTAATTAGACAAAATGAGAGAGAGAGCAAGAGAGAGAGCAAGAGAGAGAGCGGATTTTGAAATTTCAAAATTCAAACACAATGTCACAAACCCAGACTGTAATGAAAGAGAAAGATGGATGCAGAATCAAGGTAAAGACCAATGGTATCAGATGCAAAGGTCCTCTAAATCTGGGAAACTAAAAGCACAGCCTATTGAGAATCCGTGTTTAAAACAAGACACCTCCTATTCGTATGCGGAGGTGGTAAGGAGAGGGATAAACAGGAAGGATCATCAACTCCGAACTCCCAAAGAAGACTCAAGCAAAATATCGGTGATGTTTCATAACCTCCCAGCAAAGGCAATGGCAAGGGAGATATGGGCTACTCTAAACATCAACAACATGATTCTGGACATAATTCTACCCAAACGTAGAGATATCCGCAACTACCGCATAGGATTTGCGATGGTCAGGCACATACATCAGGCAAGACAGTTGGTGCAGGTATTCAATGGATCAAAATTCGGGGGGAATATTCTAACGGTTAAGATATCTAAACGAGATCGAGGTGTCCAAAACTCATCTCAAGATAGGACTAACTACCCACTAAACCCTGAAAAAAAAGTATCAAGAGAGGAACCGAGTATAGTACCCCAACCGAATTTCCGGACAATAACAGCATCTATCAACTTGGATCTAAAGGAGGAACTTGATAGAAGCTGGATTGGAATCACAAATGAGTGTGAATGGGCAGACATGTTGGAAGAAAAGATCAACTGTCAAGGCCTTTTCCATGTGAGGGTGAAGGGCATTTCAAACAAGAAATTCATTCTAACCTTTGCAGATAAGATGGATCTTAACGTTGATTGCAAGAGAGAGTTGCTAAGATTCTTCACAGAAATTAAAGAGGTCAAGTATTTAGATCTGGTGGTGCCTAGAACTGCATGGGTATGGTGTGATGGTTTACCGGTAGTAGCTTGGAATAAGGAAACATGGAGTAATATTATAGGGGATTGGGGTCATGTTTTGACAGAACAGGTGAAACCCCTACAGAATGGGATGTATCAAGGTTTAAAACTCTACATCTCTACCAGAAGGGTGGATAAAATTGAAGAAACTCTGAAAATAATGATAGAGGGTCAAAGCCATTGGGTGAAAATCAAAGAAATTACGACTGACAGTATCATTGGAGGGTCATATAGAGATACAGAGGAGAAACATCATACCAATGATTCATCTTATGAATCAGAAACAGAAGGGGAGGAAATGTTAGCACAAACCCCTTCAAACAATTCTCATTCTTCTTGTAGATTGGAGACAGTAGAGGAGGAGCTGTTAATAGAAGAACAATCAAACATGTTACATGTTGCATCTCAAGAAGAAGGAATCTCTAATGGGGAGGGGCTGGCAAATGAATCGGAACAAACACACATCAGTATTAATATCCAAGAAACAGCAAATCTTCAGGACTTGGATGCATGGAAGATGAGAGAACCAAATGTAACAGAATCTTCTATATCATCAGATATGAATGCAATATCCATAGCTCAGACAAGCTCCAAAGGGTCCATGGATTCAAGCCAAATGATTCATTCACCAGAAACGTTAGAAGGAAGCACTCTGAAGATAGCGAACCTCAATCTAGGGAAAAAAAAGGGAGGCCAAGAAAGCACCAAAAAAGATTCACCTTTTTAGAGCTAAAGGGAAAAAAAAGGAAAAGCTCCAGTAAGAAATCCTTGGATAAAGGTGATCACAGCTGGCCCCTAGTGACAGAGAAAAAAGATTTGGCAACGGAGGTCCTAGAGACAGGAATTTTAATGGGACTGATTCCCCTTAAAGATAGGGAGGAAGCTCTACAAGAAATCAGAGCTCGAACATCAGAAAATCAGTGATCAAGAATTGTACATTGAATTGTCAAGGTAATGGAGTCGATCACAATTTTAAGTTGGAATATTAGAGGAGTTAACAACAATACTGCAAGAAAGAATCTACAGAGTCTTCTACTAAAGAATAATCCAATGTTGTTGCTACTACAAGAGACAAAATGTGTCACACTGCCAGATAATGTCAAAGACTACTTATGGGCACTTCAGGATCACTCATGGTTATTCTCACCAGCCAGGGGTTTATCTGGAGGTTTATGCATATCATGGAATCACAACCTCTTTGAAGTATCATCATCACATAAGAACACTTCATGGATTTGGATCAGAGGCAACTTGGCAAACTCACCTACATCGATCAACTGCATTAACGTTTATAGTCCAACTGAACTGCAAGATAAGAAAATACTCTGGCAGGAGTTGAGCCACATCTTAAATTCACGAAGGGGTGAGGCTTTCTGTTTGGTAGGAGACTTCAATAGTATCCTCAATGACTCGGAAAGAACTAATTGCAGTTATAGAAGAGCAGACTCAACTGGATTTAACTCCTTTGTAAGTGATAATGGTCTATGGGATGTAACCCCGGCTAACTACAAGTACACATGGTTTGGTCCGCAAGGTATCAGTAGCAAATTGGACAGAGTATTATTAAATAATGACTGGTTGGTACTAGAAAATAACTGGTACTTGCAAGGGTTAGGTAGAAAATCTTCAGATCACCAGTCAATCATTCTGAAGTCGAGTATTCAGAATTGGGGCCCAAAACCATTTAAGATTTTTAATCATTGGTGGAAAGAAGACAGCTTTCTAAATGGAGCGATAGATCACTGGAAGCAACTTCGGAATGAAGAAATGGATATGCAGGAAAAGTTGAAATCAATTAGAATGTTCATGAAAGAGTGGAATCGAAGCATTAATGGGGATTGCTTCAACAGGGTGACAGAATTGGAGTTGGAATTGAACAACTTGGATAATGCTTCGCATAAAGAATCCTCAAAACAAAAGAAGGTGGAGCTAACCCTGCATGCAGCATATAGAGCGAGGGAGGATTTTTTGAAACAAAAATCGAGGATTCAATGGGACGCAGAGGGAGATTCTAACTCCAGTTTCTTTCACAAGATGGTTAAATACAAATCGAAATCCAACAGCATTCAAGGAATAATGAGTGAAGGATATTGGGTAACAAATCCACAGGAGATCAAGCAAGCATTCCAAGATTATTTTCAAAAGTTCTTCGAAGAACCACATGGAACAGACATCTTTGCTTTAGGAACTCTGGTGCAGGAAAAAATATCCTCAAGAGAAGCAGAGTTATTGGTCCAGGATATAGATTTACAAGAGATTCACCAGGTGGTGCAATCCATGAATTCTAATAAAGCACCAGGACCGGATGGTATGAACATAGAATTTTATAAAAAAATGTGGTCGGTTATCCATGCAGACTTATTAGGAATGATCAAGGATTTCACAAGATTCAAAAGGCTACCCACAGGCGTAAATTCATCGTTCATAGTTCTCATACCAAAAACAAAGGTTCCAAAGGCAGTGAAGGACTATCGACCAATCAGTTTGATCAACAGTTCGGTAAAGATTTTATTAAAGATACTAGCAAACAGATTGGGTTCGATCCTCCCTTCGATCATCTCTGAAGTACAAACAGGATTCATAAAAGGAAGAAATATCTCGGAAAATATAGTCATTGCTAATGAGGTGATACATAGCATTAGATCAAACAAAGCTAGAGGTATGATAATAAAACTGGATTTTGCGAAAGCGTTTGATTCTGTGAAATGGAGCTTCCTTCATCAGGTCATGAGAGGTCTAGGGTTTCCCTCTAAGTGGATGGATTGGATCAAATCGATCTTTCAATCGATAAGAATGTCAGTCCTAATCAATGGTAGTCCCTCGAAAGAGTTCAACATAAAGAGAGGATTGAGGCAGGGTGATCCCCTATCTCCAATGTTATTCAATATAGTGGCCGAGGTAATCAACCTACTTTTAAGGAAAGCATCCCAGTTAGGAATAATAAAAGGAATATCATTAGGAAAGGGGCCACTGCTAACCCACCAGCAATATGCAGACGATACAATAATCTTCGTTGAAAACACGGAGCATTCTTGTAGAGGCATCAAGATAGTTTTGAAATTGTTTGAGGTATTATCAGGGCTTACGATCAACTACAAGAAAAGTCTTTTGTACACATCTGAGGTAGACAAAGAAAAGGCAAGTTCTTGGGCAAACATAATTGGTTGTGGGGTGGGAGCATGGCCTATTTCCTATTTGGGAGTGAATTTGGGGTGCTCGACAAACAGACAAAAGTTCTGGGTTCCAGTAGTTAAAAAAGTCAAGACACAACTGACCAAATGGAAATGCAATACTCTAAATAAGGCAGGAAGAGCAACTCTGATATCATCAACTCTGAGCAGCATTCCATCCTACTGGTTTCAGATTTTCAGACCCCCAAAGGTGGTGATATCACAGCTGGAGAAAATAAATAG
Source organism: Saposhnikovia divaricata (assembly GCA_036435485.1). NCBI lineage: Eukaryota > Viridiplantae > Streptophyta > Magnoliopsida > Apiales > Apiaceae > Saposhnikovia > Saposhnikovia divaricata. Next base: position 215,759,005 of record CM071594.1, read on the forward strand.
AGACTTCTTTTGGAATGAGATTCCAAACTCGGAAGATTCCAGGAAGAAATTACACTGCATTAGCTGGAATAAAATTACTACTCCAAAGGATCAGGGTGGTTTAGGTTTGATGAATGTAGACTTGAAGAATATTTCCCTCTTAGCCAAATGGAGCTGGAAACTCTTCAATGATAAAGGGAGTTTGTGGAATAAATTAATTCTTGGGAAATATGGGAGTAGGGTCTTGTTACATGGGAGTAACCAGAATCAAGAAAACAGGAATCTCTCATACTTCATGCAAAGTCTCAAGCAAATATCAGGAGACCCCACATATGAAGTAATTTTTTCCAAGGAATTCACATGGCAAGTTAAAAATGGTGCAAAGATTCACTTCTGGCATGATTCATGGCATTCAACAGGAGAGTTAGCAGGGCAATTTGAGAATCTATACAACTTAGCAAAAGATAAGGATTGCACGTTGCAAGAAATGAGGTCGAAATGGGAGTTGGCCAAAGGTAATGAAAGCCTAATATGGAAAAGACATCTAGATGTCCAAGAGAAGCACGAGGCAAATAGGCTAGACATGCTACTGGAATCAGTGAATTTGGTTGAGGGAGAGGACATTCTGAGGTGGGGTTCAAATGTTGAAAAATTTGATTCATCAAAATGCTACAGAAGTCTAGTCATGGATCAAAATATAGAGGGACCATGGAATCTCATTTGGAAGTTAAAGATCCCTTCAAAAATCAAATTATTTCTGTGGCAACTGGCCCATAGTAGCTTACCTACATTATCATTCCTACTCAAAAAGAATATAGTGGAAACAGCCATCTGTAAACAATGTGGTGAAGAAGTAGAAGACATTCCACATCTCTTTTGGAACTGCAAATCGGCTAAAATGGCTTGGAAAATCACTGTAGAATGGTTAGAACTTGAGCTAGAAGACATGTATGCAGGGAACTTAGAAAGTGTTTTCAAGAAGATGGTTAAAGGTGCACACAAAATAGAAGGTGGGATATGCTTAGCAGCCATGTTCTGGACAATCTGGAAAGCACGTAATGACAACCTTTTCAATAACGTCACAATGCAGAAATCAGTCGCTGAAAATATCATAAAATCCCAGTCGTTCAGCTGGGCAGTTGCAAATAATTTGGCGAAAAAGGAGCAGCATAACTTATGGTTTTGTAATCCTTTGGGAGTGGTCAAGGCTAATATAAGGATTACGAAACAGAGAATCATTGATTACTGGTCGGAGGTCTCAGATATGGTAGGTTTCATAGATGGAGCATGGAAAAGGGAACATTCAAGTAACAGCAAAGCGAGTATAGGAGGATTCCTAATGAAGAATAAACAATCAGTGTTATTCGTCTTCTCTGGAAGGATTGAGGCATCATCTCCATATGATTCAGAATTAGCAGCACTATGCTTTGTTCTGAATCAAATAGGATCAAGCAAATACAAGCAATGCAGCTTCACAATCTTTTCTGATTCCAAACAACTAGTATCCAACCTACACTCTCTTAGAGCCAATCCAACTATCTCCAGTGCTAGCCAAGAAATGATTCATAAGATAAACCTTGTTCACATCGATAGATATCTAAACATGGAAGCGGACTGTCTTGCCAAAGAAGGTTTAAACAGAAGCAAAGTAATTGCTGGATGGATATAAGACAACCCAAAAAGTCAGTCGTTCATCTTCGGGCCTAAGGGCAATCAGATAATTAGAGTATTAGAGGATACATTACTAATGGGCTTCCGAGCTGGACTGCAAGAACAATTAGGAGGCCTTCCACACAGTTCAGGTAAGAGAAATATCTAAGGGGAAGCAAAATACATTCTTCAAATTACTTCCAAAATGAACAGTGGTGCACAAGAACTGTGTTGTCCCTCCATATTGAATGCACAAGGCGGGAAGAAATTTGGATATGCTCAGAAATCCAGCACAATATCCTTCACCTACAGATTGCAATAATGAATTTCTGGAAGCTCCTCTTTGTAAATACAGGTGGTACCATTGCCATTGGCTAAGGGTCACTCACATATTAATTCCAAGATCATGCCTAAGTGCAAATATCCTTCACATTTATAGCAAAGGCCGGAGGTATCATTAGTTTCATTAACTAGGGTTACCTAACCATTATTGATATTAATGGTATGTTAGCAATAATCTCCTAGGCCTTTATATCCTCTTGCCTGATCAATTCATTCTCCACACTCTCTTTCTCACTTCCTCTTTTTCTCCTCCTCAATCCCCCTCGAGAAATCATGGCTTTTCACTGGGTGCCTCCACCCCCTGGAGCTCTAAAAATAAACGTTCATGGTTCACACACAACTGTACCATTACTAAATGGAAACAACACAGGAATTGGTGCGGTCTACAGAGATGCAAACGGTCATCTTAAGCTAATAACCATTGGTGTGATTCCACGTCTATCAAGGGTGGGAAACCAGCTCTGGGCCATTTTCTGTGCGATGAGGAGAGCGTTCAAGGAGGGCTATCGTAACGTGATAATAGAAACAGATAACCGTGATGCTTTTCAGGCAATTAAAAACTTCAACCTAGGCGCTCCAGCCCCCATCTTTCACATCGTCAACCAGATAGACCTACTGCTCAAGAACAACGCCTGGTTGTGTGTCATTGGCTTCGTGTTTGCTGCACGTAACAAAGTGGCCAGGTACGCAGCAAACTTGGCAATGGAAGTGTGTCACAGGCTTTATACTCTTGATCATCCAGTTGGGGGAGTGGAAGAATTGCTTGACTGGGATTTAGGCCTTGGTGTCGACCACCCAGACTTTGTTGATATCACCATTCCAAACCATGCTCCAGATCCTGCAGACTTTGAAGGTGGAGTCGTCCTGTCAGACCAAATAGACGAACTAGGGTTAGGCCAAGAGGATGCACCTCATGCAGTGGCCATGGAAATGGAAGAGGACGAGCAGCAGTTGGCATTAGGAGAACTCAGAGAGGAAATCCATCACGCAGATCACGGTGTTAGCCTCTTTGCAACTGACCCTCCATTAGGAGATGTGGATTAAAGTGCCTCAGGTCGGCCAGGAGCATGCTTCAGTTTTCCGTCTTGAAGCATAATACATGGCAGTTAGCTTAAAAGTTGATCTAGCTTTTGGATAATGTCTATTAGTTGGCCTTGTTTCAGTACTAGTAGTGTTCCGTTTCAGTCCTAGTAATGCTCCGTTGTCTAGTCTGTGGTTAAGTAGGGGCATATCTATGCTAATGCCTAAGTTTTTGTGGTTGATAATCTCAGTATGGCAGTAGAAACAAAGCCATGTAACTTGCTCCTGTAACAATTCCGAATATAATATAACTTAGCTTATCAAAAAAAAAAAAAGGTGATTCTCTTTTTCCTCCGATTTTTCATGCAAGTCGAATGCTCTTGTAAGAGTTTTTCTTTAAGTTAACCGAGTGGTCGATTCCCACCTAAATTAATTGAAAAAAAGTGTGAAAATGCAGAAATGATGACCAAAAGCAAAAATGAAATTATAGTACAACTCTTCTAAATTAATATTTTTTTAAAATGATAATTTTTTAGTGATAAAATAATCTAATGTGATAACATGTTTGCACTAATAATTTTTTTCATTTAAATGATATCATTTTAGAGGGGTTATATTCCATAAAAAAATTAGGGTTGAAAACTGAGTTAGACATAATCACTATGCATTTGGTTATTAGGTTACGCTGGGCAAAAATTAATTTTCATTTCTAGAAATTTATCTAGATCCGAATTTTTTAAATCGAAGAAAATAAATGACGAGTGAGTAAAATACTTTTATCCTATTTTTGAAATGAAAATGGATTTAAATTGTATTCATTTTTACTTGCTTCCCGTGAAATAAAGTGGTTAGGACTTAGAACACAATTATTTGGCTTGATTGCATAATATTTTAATTATAAATTCAAATTTTAAAATTTCAATGACATGCTAAACCACATGAATTAGAACTAAAATGAATTTCACATTTTCATGTATATCATACATATCAAAAATAGATAAACAGAGCATCTCCAATGGAAGAGACCCCTTAGGTAAATTTTAAATTTAATTACCATAAATAAGAATTATAAAGAATGTGTAAAAAAATTTACGCTCCAATGGGACAAAACTGTTATCTATAATTATAGATAATCTCTTAATGTTGGTTATATTTGTCGAACCTCTAGAGACCTGTAGTGAATTGCCACATCACTTATTTCTATATTAAAATTATATATTCCATTAATAACAACTTGAAATATTAATAACATACCATTTTTAAAATATAGCCAATCATTTTTAGCTAACGCTATTGAAGATGCTCTCAGTAAACTTAACAGCAACATACTAAAATTAATCTGAATTGCCCACATTTTTTGCTATTTAAACAAAAAAGTTGTTTCTTTTAGGCTTTAGCTATTTGTTTCCGTGTATAAATAAATAGACAATACCAAGTTACCAACGGAAAAGATTAAAAGAGGATTTTAATTTTGGGCGAAAACAAAAAAAAAAATGTGCGAGACAAGAGGCAAAAAGCGCGCTTTCATTTCAATTTCATCCGACGATGAAGATGAATCTGAATACCAAGACGATGATGATGATTGTGATGAAGATTTTGACGCCTCTACTTCCTGGTAATAATCTTCTCTTTTTCTTTAGTTGTGTATTTATTTTATTTTATTTTTTTAGTTTGATCAATTGTTTTCGCTAATTTTGTGATTTTGAGTTATAAACTGTGATTGCTAAGTTATTCGATTTACTTAACTAGTGATAATGATGATGTGAGTTACTCGGATTTCGAGAAGGATGTTTCCGATTCTGATGATAATTGTAATGGTGAAGATGATGATGTTGATGATGCAGACAAGGAAGAGGCTATTTGCAACAAAGTTATTCGCCTTCTCAGAGGTTTACGTTTTTCGTTTCGTTTCGTTTGTTTTTTAATCATCTGCTGTTTCTACTGTATTTATGTGCTTAGGGTAATGTGTCATTTTGAAATGAATGTTGTTATAAGATCATGATGATTTTGCGGATGGTTAAAAAAAATTAGAATTGTTTGGTGCCATTTTGAAATGAATGTTGTTATGAATGACTTGATCATGATGATTTTTCGGATGGTTAAAAAAATTTGAATTGTTTGGTACGTTTGATTTAAGGACTTCGATACAGTCGTTTATCTAATTTGAAGGAACTTTAAGTTCTTGATAGATCCAGAATTTTATCCGGTTTAACTTATCTATAACCTTGCTTTGCTTCCTTCCACGTTGTGTAGGTTACAATGTTAACTGAAATAGTTAAAGTGATTCTTGTACTGCTTTTTGTATCAATAGAACTTTGTTGAGCCTTTCTGTAAATACAGTTTTACCACAATAGGCTCTCAAATGCCAACACTTGAATTTATGGCTGGTTAGTTAACTTGAGGATGTCTTCGTGTTTTACAGAAGGGAGTCAATTAGAAGAGCTAAATCTAATTGAATGCAAAACTTATTTGAGGAAACTTAAATTAAGATTATCGGGCACAAAGGCAGAGTGCATAAACAGAATCAAAGAGTATTGGAGGTGAGCCTTTTCATTTAAGTTTACTGCGGTTTCTGTGGCAGTGTTGTTTGTTCTGGTCAGATGTTGTGTAGTTAAGTTCGAATATACAGTTGCAATTATATTGATTGTTCCTTCATGATGTTGATAAGATAGGATTTTAGAAATTCATATCTCCTATATTTTTGAAGATTTGATGTGCTGATGTAAGAAATCACCTAGTAGGACCTTAATGTTAGTCAATTCATAGTTTCATCCTGCTGTGTCCTCCAAGATGAAGTGCTTCATCTCTCCTCTATAAATAGTTGTAGTTGAAAGTGAATATAGATATGAGCTACAGTCTTATAAATTCAAGTAAGGCATATCACAACTGCGTAATGTATCTGCAAATGGCAGACCTAGGACAGGTCTTGTTTCCCATGGCGGGCCACTGGCCCCACCAAAATTTTCCATCTATGTACTACCCAGTTACATGTTTACATGTATTATTGTTTACCTAATTTATGTTTATGAATTGATTGGGCATGCAAGTTTTATCATCTGAGTTCTTGTATGTATTGTTTGTTGTGTTTAAGATAAATGTGTACATCAACTTAAGTTGGTTGATTGTTTAAAAACAATACATCTAGTTTCAGGACCTAAAAATAGAATGATAGATTTATCGTGTTCAATCTAAATTAAAAGGAGTAATTTAGTTGAGAAAAGGTTGGACTACCTGGCAGGTCTTAATTTGCCAGTTGTTCTAGCTAGCATCTGTTTTCAACGTTGCACCACAATTATGTAGGATCTAGGTGATAATGTCCGGTGGAATTCTATCATTTGACATTTTAATATCTCGAAGTGGACTGCAAACACGTAAATTTTATATGAGGTTTAGGGAAAATTTTATATCTCGAAGTGGAATTCACCATTTTATATGAGAATTATATGAGATGACATTGTTTCTTACTGCATGAACTTGTTTAAATTTAGGGTTAAAGATGGAAATGGTGAAGCTTTATATCCCAGATCATCCTTTAACATCAACTGCACTGGTATATTATGAGTTCTTTATCTCGTTTACTTATATCTTTATACATCCACTTTTTGACTAAATATATGCAGTTTGTTCCATTGTGTAGGTGATGTCTGTAAAGGTGACATTGTTTTGTTTACGCAGAAAGTATACCAGAAGTAACAGTTTATTACTGAGAATTATATTTTATGCATACATCTTCTGCTTCACAATCTGTAAGATAAGATTCTTTGTATTGAAGCTTATTATACCTACAGGTTTGACAAAATGAAGCGGAGTGGAAATATTCTGGGGAAGAGAACTATTGCTGGCAGGATTACCAAGGAAAGTTATGGTGCAGCCAAGCAGCAGCATACATTCACGGTAAGGCTTTTTCTGTGGTAAATTTCTTGGTTTGAGCCACTCATTAAGAATGTCTGATTGGACAAATGTATGTATTTTTGCTTCTTGTTAATCTGTTTTGAGTGAATGCACCAGTTGTTAATAGTGTAAGTTATGCCTCCTGAAGCCAGTGTTTTCATCTCCCAAATTTATTGTTTTCTTTTTCCTTACCAACTTTAGATTTTTTTTAATTAATGTGATTCTCAAGGTTGAAGTGTTTTGGAGTAAAGGGATTAAGAAACTGGCTCCTCTTTTTCCCTTGCTTGTGAAAGGTCGAAATCTCTATAAGATGAGGACATACCGACAGGTAATGATGCAGCAAATTCTTTATTATTATTTCTCAAACAAATTATTTGCTTCCAAGTGTTTATTTGGTTTCAATCTCCTTGTAGCATTGGAAGGATGAATCAGAAAGATTGGTAGTGCTTGCCGAAAAACACAAACGGGGAGCTGCAGCAAGAGAGGTGAGAGCTAGGAAGAAAATGAAGAAATCTTCCACAACAGCCGGTAAAAAGGAACTGAGGCCTGGAGGAGGTAAAACTTCCACCATTATCTGTGTAACTTATTTGTGGATTACTAGACTGCTGGACTTTCATTTCGATTTAATTTTAATTAGGCGGAAATCGTCAGAAGCCATTTAACCATCAACTATCTCAAACAAGTCGAAGTATTGAAGCTGATAAAACAAGGGGTGTTCGCCAACACCAATACACTCAAGTGAAAAATTTCAGGGCAAATGATCACCATAGAAACTCTCTTACTGTTGGACGAAGGGAATCAAATCAATTATATCAGTCGAGACAATGTGAGTCTGGCAGGAGGCAGCATGACCAGACTCACAATAATGAAGTCAGGATTCCCACATATCAGTCATACACTACTAATTCCGAAGATTATTACCATACTCGATCAGAATTGGAACGTCAGAGAGCTCATTTAAGCCATCCTTTTGAAAGGACTCATACTACGAGGTTATCTCATTTCAGGCCTTATGTGGATGATCATACTTTGAGATTACCTCATTCCAGGCCTTATGTGGATGATCATACTTACATTGCAGCGAAACATCAGAGGAACAACAATGTCACTTATCCTCACCATGCTTACGCAAGTCGTCATTATGATCCTGGCGCAAGGAGTTTCAGTAGATTGCCAGTCTCACTTTCAGTGAACAGACCCTTCCATACTTCACCTTACAGAACAGATGCGTATGGACCCAGCAGCCAAGGAATTTAGAATACAAACTTTTTCTTATGTAAATATATTATCAAATTTGAAAGCAAAGTGGAATGTTCTTCAGACGTTACAGTGATTGTTGGTGAGTTCCTTATGCCAAATGTTACTAGCCTTTTGGAATGTCAAATTGGAAGTTCGGACTGTTTATGTGAATTTGTTTTTATGAGTTCGTGGATTTTTCTTCGCATGACTTAACATTGTCTTGTACCTTTATTCCCTCCGAATGAATCCACCATCTAGGAAGCATTTTTATTATTATTAAATAATAAATAAAAAAAATTGAATTCAAGCGATATTATTATTTTTCTTAATTAAACAAACTCACACGCCTACTTCACATCTTGTCAACAAATTCGAAACACTGACATCCAATAAAAAGAGCACGGTGAGATAACATTAGACCAAGAAGTTATTAACTCACCGTTCTTCCTTTATGTATTAAACTAGTTTCTATACCCGTGCAAGGCACGAGTTTGTTTCAATATATTTGATTATTGAGATAATATTTGGCATAATAATTATGTAGATAATTATTATATATATAACTGTTAGGTTAGGGGACCATACACAATCCGAGATTCACAAACACTAATACAGAGCACCTACAATCAATCGATTAATTGACAAGATCAACCAAAGTGCGGTTAAACACTATTCAAGTATTAAATCTACTTCTATGATCTATCAACAATAAGTAAAAGCAAAACAAGAACACCAAACAATATTTGACGTGGAAGCACCCACGTCCCAACCCGTATTATTAATCCAAACAATTATTAATAATACATCAAAAAAATAACACCTTAACGGTGTCCCATACCCTGATACTTGAGCCAACAATGCTCAAGCATCTCCCAAACAATACCTAAGACTACATCTCTTAAGTATTCACACATCAAACAAATACAATATGACTATGTATATATAGCCATCCAAAACTTAGCCACCAAGACTTACCATACTTGTTCTACAAGTCTTACCATACTTGTTATACAAGTCTTCCCATTCTTGGCACCTAATTACCAAACTTAGTGATCAAGACATACCATATATAATAATTGTTTACACATACAATTATTATCTTACCAATATATATCTTGTACCACCCAAGCCCATAAACATCATATTGGGTTGAAACCCAACAATAACATAGTTTTATATATTTAAATATCTTTAACTAAGTTTCGTTAAATCGTGTCCATTTTTTCTAATTTTAAGGATATCATTTAAACAGAAAGTGAAATTTTAACTAAATTTATTGGATGTACAAAATATTTTACATTTCTCAGTATAATCATTAAAAATATAATACAACATAACTCATTCTAGTACATATTACGATTTTGACAATGGACCATTTTCGTATTCATTGTTCTGTTCAGTTGAAGTATCTACTTTGCTCGTGTTCGAAGTGTTAGCCGAGTGTTTCTGATCTTTTACTCAAAAATGTCTTCCGAATTATCCAACTCGTTATCAACATCATTCGTTACAGAATTTTCTTGAAGTAATTTATCTTAAAGTCGTAATCATCTTTTATAGACAAAATGTTTATTTCTTTTCTCTTATCTATCTATTTTCATTACCTTATTCGTAAGTATACGTTCTGCATTATGTTACATTACGACTTTGTAATTCAATCGATTACGACTTTGTGAAATTTAATATGTAATAATAAGTTACATACTATTAATTGAAAGTTAATTAAAGTGTTATAGTTAATTAATATAAATGGACCAATTAAATACTGAGCTATTAATTGATATATATTAATTACAAATGATGAAAAGGTAATATAGATTTGAATAGAATGTGATACATTGCCCTATTATATATATAGTAGATTACTAAATCTATTATATATGGTGAACCTCGAGCTCTAGGTGTGCATCCGCATTAGGTTTAATATATTGGTGTAATTGATCCGTCAACTAATTATGTTCAATTGATTGAACACTTATTTAATGAGAATCCATAGATTATGTATTTCTTACAAAATAAGCAGGATGGCATGACACTTTAAACGCATGTTCGTATATTATATAAAGCACCGACTGTTAGCAGTATTAAGGTGAAAAATATAATGAGGAATTGGAAAAAGCTTATTACTTTAATTGACATCTTTAATAAATTAGAAAAATCTAGCTTCTATACCGGTGCAAGGCACAGATTTGTTTCAATATATTTGATTATTGAGATAATCTTCGGTATAATAATTATATAGATAATTATTATATATATAACATATTTTTTTATATATTTATGTATCTTTAACTGAGTTTTTTAAAATCGTGTCCATTTTTTCTAATTTTAAGGATGTCATTTAAACAGAAAGTGAAATTTCTACTAAATTTATTGGATGTACAAAATGTTTTACATTTCTTAGTATAATCATTAAAAATATAACATAACATAACTCATTCCAGTACATAATACAATTTTGACAGTGGACCATTTTCGTATTCGTTATTCAGTTCAATTGGAGTATCTACTTTGTTTGTGTTAGCCGAATGTTTCTGATCTTTTACTCAAAAACGTTTTCCGAAATATCCATCTCGCTATCAACATCATTCGTTACAAACTAATTCTTGAAGTAATTTACCTTAAAGTCGTAATCATCTTTTATAGACGAAATGTTTATTTTTTTTTCTCTTATCTATCTATTTTCATTACCTTATTCGTAACTGCATTATGTTAGATTACAATTTTGTAATTCAATCGAATGCTATTAATTGCAAGTCAATTAAAGTGTTATAGATAATAAATATAAATGGACCAATTAAATATTAAGTTATTAATTGATATATATTAATTACAAAGGATGAAAAGATAATATACTCTTTAATAAAATGTGACATGTTGCCACATTATTATATATATAACATATATTTTTATATATTTATGTATCTTTAACTGAGTTTTTTAAAATCGTGTCCATTTTTTCTAATTTTAAGGATGTCATTTAAACAGAAAGTGAAATTTCTACTAAATTTATTGGATGTACAAAATGTTTTACATTTCTTAGTATAATCATTAAAAATATAACATAACATAACTCATTCCAGTACATAATACAATTTTGACAGTGGACCATTTTCGTATTCGTTATTCAGTTCAATTGGAGTATCTACTTTGTTTGTGTTAGCCGAATGTTTCTGATCTTTTACTCAAAAACGTTTTCCGAAATATCCATCTCGCTATCAACATCATTCGTTACAGACTAATTCTTGAAGTAATTTACCTTAAAGTCGTAATCATCTTTTATAGACGAAATGTTTATTTTTTTTTCTCTTATCTATCTATTTTCATTACCTTATTCGTAACTGCATTATGTTAGATTACAATTTTGTAATTCAATCGAATGCTATTAATTGCAAGTCAATTAAAGTGTTATAGATAATAAATATAAATGGACCAATTAAATATTAAGTTATTAATTGATATATATTAATTACAAAGGATGAAAAGATAATATACTCTTTAATAAAATGTGACATGTTGCCACATTATTATATATATAACATATATTTTTATATATTTATGTATCTTTAACTGAGTTTTTTAAAATCGTGTCCATTTTTTCTAATTTTAAGGATGTCATTTAAACAGAAAGTGAAATTTCTACTAAATTTATTGGATGTACAAAATGTTTTACATTTCTCAGTATAATCATTAAAAATATAACATAACATAACTCATTCCAGTACATAATACAATTTTGACAGTGGACCATTTTCGTATTCGTTATTCAGTTCAATTGGAGTATCTACTTTGTTCGTGTTAGCCGAATGTTTCTGATCTTTTACTCAAAAACGTTTTCCGAAATATCCATCTCGCTATCAACATCATTCGTTACAGACTAATTCTTGAAGTAATTTACCTTAAAGTCGTAATCATCTTTTATAGACGAAATGTTTATTTTTTTTCTCTTATCTATCTATTTTCATTACCTTATTCGTAACTGCATTATGTTAGATTACAATTTTGTAATTCAATCGAATGCTATTAATTGCAAGTCAATTAAAGTGTTATAGATAATAAATATAAATGGACCAATTAAATATTAAGTTATTAATTGATATATATTAATTACAAAGGATGAAAAGATAATATACTCTTTAATAAAATGTGACATGTTGCCACATTATTATATATATAACATATATTTTTATATATTTATGTATCTTTAACTGAGTTTTTTAAAATCGTGTCCATTTTTTCTAATTTTAAGGATGTCATTTAAACAGAAAGTGAAATTTCTACTAAATTTATTGGATGTACAAAATGTTTTACATTTCTCAGTATAATCATTAAAAATATAACATAACATAACTCATTCCAGTACATAATACAATTTTGACAGTGGACCATTTTCGTATTCGTTATTCAGTTCAATTGGAGTATCTACTTTGTTCGTGTTAGCCGAATGTTTCTGATCTTTTACTCAAAAACGTTTTCCGAAATATCCATCTCGCTATCAACATCATTCGTTACAGACTAATTCTTGAAGTAATTTACCTTAAAGTCGTAATCATCTTTTATAGACGAAATGTTTATTTTTTTTCTCTTATCTATCTATTTTCATTACCTTATTCGTAACTGCATTATGTTAGATTACAATTTTGTAATTCAATCGAATGCTATTAATTGCAAGTCAATTAAAGTGTTATAGATAATAAATATAAATGGACCAATTAAATATTAAGTTATTAATTGATATATATTAATTACAAAGGATGAAAAGATAATATACTCTTTAATAAAATGTGACATGTTTCCACATTATTATATATATAACATATTTTTTTATATATTTTTGTATCTTTAACTGAGTTTTTTAAAATCGTGTCCATTTTTTCTAATTTTAAGGATGTCATTTAAACAGAAAGTGAAATTTCTACTAAATTTATTGGATGTACAAAATGTTTTACATTTCTCAGTATAATCATTAAAAATATAACATAACATAACTCATTCCAGTACATAATACAATTTTGACAGTGGACCATTTTCGTATTCGTTATTCAGTTCAATTGGAGTATCTACTTTGTTCGTGTTAGCCGAATGTTTCTGATCTTTTACTCAAAAACGTTTTCCGAAATATCCATCTCGCTATCAACATCATTCGTTACAGACTAATTCTTGAAGTAATTTACCTTAAAGTCGTAATCATCTTTTATAGACGAAATGTTTATTTTTTTTCTCTTATCTATCTATTTTCATTACCTTATTCGTAACTGCATTATGTTAGATTACAATTTTGTAATTCAATCGAATGCTATTAATTGCAAGTCAATTAAAGTGTTATAGATAATAAATATAAATGGACCAATTAAATATTAAGTTATTAATTGATATATATTAATTACAAAGGATGAAAAGATAATATACTCTTTAATAAAATGTGACATGTTGCCACATTATATATATAGTAGATTATATGTTTGAAAGGATTTTTCTATAGTAATTTGACAGTATTTTATTGTATTTGTGATTTTTTTTTGGTTTTATTCTAATGAATATAATATTTTTTTAAAGTGTGCTCAAATGAAAAATTATATTATATCCTATTATATAATAAGAGTAAAAGGGATAATAAGAGCGTACTGTCAAAGGTCAAGGGTTCAATACTTCTTAACCACTTATTTAATTCTAACATTTTTAATTTCAAATATAATATATCATAGTTATATGTTTATAATATAATAAAAAAATTATATTCATAAGATTTGTTATAAAGACAATAAAACAAGATTCAAGATTTAAATAGTACAAATTTTCATATTTAGATATATGTTGAACAATTGTCATGTTTGTGTTACAGACATGCATTGCATTATAAATTGAACTGGGCGCTAGGGGTGATTATAAACCGCACCAAACCATACAAACTGCTCGCACCGCACCAAATCGAACCACACCGCGTGGTTTATATTTTTTGTGGTGCGGTTGCGGTTTCAAATTTTGATAAACCGCGTGGTGTGGTGCGGGTTGCAGTTTTAGTTTTCTGAAATGCGGTTCAAACCGTACCACACCGCAATATTTAATATATTATACAATTTTATATAATTATATATATAAATATATTATATTAATATTTTGTTAAGTATTTAGGGGATAGTTTGCAAACTATTTTCTTCGTTAGTATCTACTGCCTAGTCGTAGTTTATTTTAGAGGCTTATACTAGGTACTGATCAATTGGGATACACCATATTTCTCTATTTTAGTATCACAAATTTTAATACTACAGTGTTCGTATTTCATTAAGTCTGTAGAGGTCATAGTCTTGTACATATTTTATTAATGCTATAGAGGTCATGGCCTGCATAAGAATTAAGAAATGTGATTGAGTAAGAACTTTAAAATTAATTTCACATGCATAAAAATTAATATTTCAAATTTATAATTATTTTTATCGAATGTGCAAACCGCACCACACCGCACCGCATTTTTGCGGTGCTGTTTATGCGGTTTTAAAATTCCGTGGTGCATTTGCGGTTTGAAAATTTGACCAAACCACATACGCGGGTTGATCCACGATTTTGGGGAAAAACCGTACCACCCGCACCGCGATCACCCCTGGGCGCACTCCACATAATATAGTCTAAGGTTTTAAGATTAGTGGTGGGTTTATACAATGTTACTACAAATGTTACACGAAGAAAACAGGCACTGTTAAAAAATAACCGTGCATTAAATTTTAATCATTATATCATCAAAATAATTCCAATCATCGAATTTAATATTTTTAAAAATAAACGATTAGGATTATATCACATTAAAAAGAAAATTATAATCTAAAAAATGAGATAATTAGAAAATATTGCATTACAAGAGAATTTTAAGATAAAATTATAATCTAAACATGAAATAATTTAAAAAGGTTGTATTAGAATTGAATTTTTTAAAAGAATATTATAATTTGAAAATTATGTAATTAACATTGTCGTATTAGAATTGTATTTTATTTTTATTAATATTAAAAAAAATTCATATTTACTATTTGGGCTCTATCTTGAGATCTAGAAATCAAATTTGAATGATTTTACTGTCCAAACAAATCTCATACAATTATCTTTGATTTAGTGATGATTTAATAATAACTATTCAAATGGAAACACTCAGTATCCTAAGAGAAAATATAGTTATGAATTTTTACATTAATCCTATTCAATGTAGAAGTCCTACATTGATAATGTTATTCAATGTAGAAACCTACAATATATGATTTAAATAATTTGAGAAAGCCTTTTCGTATTTCAATATAAATGCATTTTTTTGTTCTTAAAATATTATAATATAAATATTTTTTTTTATGCTAGACCCAATGATTTTCATCTATTTATTTTAAGATCTAACGGTTCTTATTTATTTGTCGTACTAGGACCCGACTACCGATTATCAAAGTTTGGGACAAAATTCCTCTTACACTTATTATTAAAAATTGTATTTGGTTGTTAATAGAACTATTTGCAAATAATAACAAAGGTATTTCGATAATCAAAACGAATTATAATTAGAATTCATAAATCGAATAATATTTCATCGTAAAATATCGTCAATTTCTTCTCTCTTTTGTTACTACGTAGTTTTAATTGGAAAATAATTGTTAAACCATCACTAAATTAAAGATTATTTTGTTAATTTCTCGTGGGCTTTAAATCGTCCAAATCAAATTTTAAGAATTCAAGATAGAACATAATTATTAAACTGAACGTATAATATATATATATATATATATATATCAATTTTCAGCAATAATTTGATATGTAAATTAATAACGTATAAATATTAACAAAATTAATATAATTATAGATATTAAAAAAAGAGTCGTGTGTTGCACAATTATAAGCTATATAATAAGCGTAAGGGGATATTATCCAATTTTTTTTGTAGTTCGATAATATAGTCGTCAACCAAAAGAGTATGGACCGTTAGATCTTAAAATAGATAGATGTGATCCATTAGATCTAATTTTAAAAAATTTATTCGATTGATAGTAAGATTATATTCAAATACCAAAAAATAATTTAATAATCTAAACCAAATATAAGTAGGTCTTCTAAAATAGATAAAATTAGATCTAATATTAGAAAGTAAGTTTATTTGATTGATAGTATGATTATATTTAAATACCAAAAGGTAAATTTTAATAATGTAAACCAAATATAAGTAGATTTTTAAATTGAATAGAATTCTTAATGTAAAAAATCATAACTTTCTTTTTCTTCAATTTCCGAGTAGTTATAGTTGGATAATAATTGTAAAACCTACACTAAATTAAAGATGATTCCTTGAGTTCTGTGACAGGTAAAATCGTCTAAATCTGATTTTTAAAACTAAAGATGGAGCGAAAATAGTAAATTGACAATACGAAATCTAATAAATAATAAATTTTTATATATTTATACTCAAATTTTATTATTTTTTCTCTAAATCTGTCAAAATTTTAAGAGTTCCTTATTTTTTTTCAATAAAATATTAAAATTTCTTGATAAAATAAAATTTAATATCAATAAATCTTAATAAATATAAATATAAAAAAATTGTTTGATATCATAATTTATATAATTATAAAAAAAAAAAAAAAATCGTGCATTGCACGGGTTATAAGCTAGTAACTAGTAATTGTTTTAATATGTCACTTGTGATTTGATAAAAAAACAACCAAAAGACATGCTCCAAATTGTACGTACGCCTTTTGTATGTATTAGTAGCAGATTGTAGTAGGTTCGACATCTCGGAAACTGTATGCTTTTAGATGAATAACCCGTGCAACAATTTTACTACATTCCACTCCTTTGAAACAAAGCATGATAACGCATATTCTGAACTTGCGCTTTTAACTTCCGAAAATATTAATATCAGTAATCACTAATTACGGTTCTAAGCGTAGAGTCTAGGCCCGTAACAGATTATAGCCTAATGACTTTAGACTATTATGGTTTAGATGTTTCAGTCAAATGATCCTATATATTTCTGTAAACAATGGTGTACTATCAACATAGCAATGTCGTGTACAATTTAACAGCAAAAGAAATTGGTCAGCTAATGTAACACAACAGAAGCTCTCACAAACCATGGAACACCATTAAATAACTAACAATTACATTATCTTCATCTTTTTTCGAGCTGGGAGTCGGTGTTTGACATGCACATTTTACGGCAAAAAAATATATAATGATAAATAAAATAGATAAAATTTTATATATAAAAAAAAACTCAAAACAAAATTGGCACACAGCTCAGAGTGGAGCTGCTATTTGATATTTTCTGGGCCTCTGGGGTCATACTTGATACTTGGGTCTCACTGTCCATCTTCCTGGACTATCATCACATTTTACCTTTCTCAAAAGGTCATCAATGGCCTGAACCTCTGTTCCCATAGGGATTGCTACTGCTAAATCCATTTCGACTCCGTCCCTCTTTTCGTTTTGTATTCCTGAATTTAGACGCACTACTATTTATGTTAATGCTAACCTTTGGAGGATTATCAAAGCAAAATGAAGCTGCCACTCCCTGCAAAGAATAATTAATTGGTCACGAGCTTGTGAAAGTATTCAAATGTCAACATTCACAAAATTTATGCAACAGAAATGATGCTCAATGAACTGTAAAACACTAGACGTAAAAGTTTATCATATCTCCCAATAAAGACTGACAGATTATTTGGGCAAAAAAAAAAAAAAGACTGACAGATTATTTGACTATTTGTGATGTACCAAACTTGCTATCCTGACTGGCACAAATACTTTGAGTATCCCTAGTTCAAAATTTTGATGGACGAATGAAACTGCACCAATGGCTTTGTGCAGTTAATATTTATATCTTTCCAATACTACTAGACCAAATCGAAGGGTAAAACTGCACATAGCAATCAGTATTATCGACCACAATTCTGCAAAAGAATTAATTTGGAGACTCACTAATCCTTTTTTCACATCCCTAACAACAAACAAAAAAATGTCTGAAAATGAGAATGACCAATAAGTACTAGGAGTCACCTGCAGATCAAGGCGGTGAACATTAAAGATGTCCTTGCTAGAATGTGAATTGTATGCCAATACATAAGATCTATATGCTTCTTTAGCAGACTTGTTAAGATAATAACTGTTAGACACTGACTTTTCCTGCACATATTAGAAAGAGTTCATTAAATATGGCACCCAGATGCATACAGCAACAAGAAACTTATAATTACATACACATGGAATTTACCAGATGAGAATGCACATTAACCAGCTTCTTTTCAGGAAATTCATACTCTTTTACAGGAACCTTAGCTGCCTGAAAAATTCAATGTGATATTCATATAAGATAGACATTTAGACATTTCATCCAAACAGTTAACAGCATTGGAGTCCAAAAAGCTCTGCAGAAGCACACTAGCTACTTAGCATATGGTTACAATGGATAGCTTTAGTTCATCACTGTGCTATAAACTTCTGTGATTAAAACCACTCTCATCTTTTAAATGATAACAATATTAAATTTGTGATCAGACCGAGAAACAAATCTTTTGGACAATTATTACTAGCTTGAAAGATCTTAATTGTGCACAAATAAAATCATAAAACTTAATAAAAGTAATTGTCATGTGCCCCACCTAAAACCTAATAATATAAGACTTCCAAAAATTTTGCTGAAAGAGCAAGCCTCTATGATCGGAAGTAGTAACATTTGTGTTTACTAGTGTTGGATCATTATTATGTCCTTTATTAATGATGTATTGCTAACCAATGAAAATATGGAAGACCTTAAGATGGCTGAGAAACTGCAACTCTTCTGGCGTCAGGAAAAGCAGGGCATTTCCTTTTGAACCTTCACCACGAGCTGTTCGACCAACTCTGTGCACATATTCCTGGATTAGGTATCAAAAGCAGGTTTAACAAGTTGAATATTAGAAGTTCAAGAAGACGCGGTGATAATACTGAGAATCTCATTTGTATCATAAATATAAGAAATAACTACAACAATTTAGAAAAAAGTTGATCAACACCTTAGGATCATCTGGCGGATCGTACTGAATAATCCAGTCCTACAATCAATGTAACACTTATCAGCATTTAGTTAAGGTTTACTGTTTCTATAATCAGAAAGAGAAACACTACAAGGGTACATCCTCATCTCAGTATGATAAGAGAGCACCATAAAATACGGCACTTCAAACAATTACTCAAAAGTATTGCTCTTCAAATTACAAGACTAGAGTCTGGTTCCACACGTCCACACACATAGTAATTAGTACGAAACTTAGTATTACTCCTTAATTCATACTCGTACAACCTGTCGAATTCAAATTCCATAAGCATTTATATATTAAAGAATCACATACCACAGCGGGAATATCAAGACCGCGAGCAGCAACGTCAGTACACAACAATATTCCTTTCTCTGCTTTACAGAAGTCAAAGAAAGTAGTAGTTCGTTTCTGCTGCTTTTGCTGTCCATGAATGTCGAAGCAATCCACGTGAATTTGCTTCAGCAGCTCTGAATGAAATTTGACAGAGTTGACTGAAGAGAAGAAAACCATCACTTTCTGTGATTGATGTCGTTTTAAAAAGGAATAGAGTACGATAAATCTCTTGGCACATGGCACAACACAATAGCCTTGCTCCAGTCCTTCGTTGGTGACCTACAGATCATTACTTGTCATTCATGAGCAAACGACAGTTTAGTTTACCAATCATGTATTAGATAAGGTAGTCTGTTTACCCTCTTCCTTTCATCGTCTACACCAACGTAGACAGGATCTTTTAAGGATACGCGTGCCAGATCTGCAACCTGGAAAAGACAAAGAAGGCATCAGGGAACTATAAGAGTCCTTCACGATAACAAAAATTTGGGTTGTGTGTGTGAGAGACTCTGATGTTTAATGTTCCACAGCATGTGAAATCTGGATCCAACATACATTACAATAAAAATGTCAAAGTGCAATATAATACAAAAATTAAGGACTGTGTAGTGCCCAATGGTGGCAAAGGCACTCCTAGTGCTAGAAAAGATCCAGAGTTTGATTCTCTACCCACCCACCCCCCACCAAAAAAAATACTAAATAGATATCAGCTACCAGGAAAAAAAAGGGTAATATAGGAAGGATAAAGTTTCCATACCTTCTTAGTCTGGGTAGCAGAGAAAAGAGCTGCTTGCCTCTCCTGCAAGTCAAGTAACAAATAAAGCTTAAAGACTATAGGACAAGTAGCATTTGTTAAGAACTTGCTTCAGATATGACGACAAGTTTACTGAAGTCATTGAGGTGAAGCACAATAAGGCAGTTAACAGTCTGTCAGTAAAATATCGGAATAATTGTTACATGAATTCCAAGATAATATCAGTTATTTGTATAAATTACAAGGTTGCCAGGAAATAAGACCTTGGGTAAAATTTTAATTATTTGCTTCATTTCTTCTTCAAAATTCGATTCCAAAATTCTATCAGCTTCATCAATCGTCAAACACTGCAACATTCAAAATACAAGTGATAAAAATAGCCTAATCCATAACAGCTATCAAAAATACAATAGCGATGTTAACAGAGAAATACTTGATATTTAACCAAAAAAATAAAGTTAATGCATCAAAAACTTTTGAGGAGGCAACCATGAACATATACACTGCAGTGCAAGCCAGGGCATTACAGTTTTCTTAGCTACCGCGGCACAGCATTCACACAAACTGGGGAAGTCACCAGGCTACCGACACTTGTGTCCATTTGCCTACATCTAGAGTCAAATCTAAAGTTCTGATCAAACTTCCAAGTCCCAATTCAAATAGGATGACTAGATGAGGGTGCTAAATTACAAATCGAAAACTGAGGAGGCTTCCAAGATCATAGTTATATAAACTATTATCTTCAGTACTATATTACGGAGTTTATTTATTCATTGGCTTTCAGAGTTCAGACAGGCATCTTTAGTAGTAACTAGTAAGAATAGCTCAAGTGCTATACCTACTAACATGACTAAAATATCATTAAGCCCGAGCAAGTAATTGCAACCATGCAACTCTACTTAATGTTTCATGCAGTTCAATCTACCATTTCAATATTCATTTCTTCTATCGCATAATGCCCATATAGTAGAACAGGTTCGATTAATACACTATCCACACCCAGACAAATGAATTGAATAAAAAGTGAACTAATGTCTTGTAATGTGTTTCTGACATAGACCACTTGGTACTCCTCCAATTCAGAATGACTCAGTCTAAGCATCTAAATCATCTCTTTATCCTCCTAGTTGTTCTTATAGCTAAAAGAATATCCAGGAGAAACTCACAACTATAAATGCCATCATATTTTCAGACCAAGGTTTCTGCCATGTTAACCTAATTACCAAGTTAAAATGAGCATAACTGGTATTGATGATCTTGGTAGCAGAACAAGAGATACATATAATCCATCAAGGCTTGCATATATGAAAGTTTAGGGATGTGACGATGATAGCCACAGATACCTTCAGACGATTGTATATAAACCCCTTGGTGTTTTGGAGATGATCAAGAAGTCGTCCAGGGGTTGCTACCAATAAATTAACTCCTTTAGCTAGTCGCTCTGCCTCGGTCTTCCTTGCTGAACCACCAATGACCAACCCATGGGTCTGCGAATGATACTTTAGAAGCTTCTTTGCAACTGCATGGGTCTGCGAATTTCCAAAATTACATTTATTAGATGAGTTAGCTATAAATGTCAGTTAAAAATCATGCTATCAAGAGTCAAAGCCAGTAATTAAACAAAACATCGCGTGTGTGAAATTCCAAGTCATTTAACAAGGATCTCCGACTTAAAAGTGTTGCAAACAACAATATAAAAGTTACTTTGATAAGAAAGGAGGACTATACCTGTATGGCAAGTTCCCTAGTTGGGCAAATGACGATAACACCCGTTCCATTCCGAGGAGCAAAATGAAGTTGATAAAGCAACTCAACTGCTGGTACTAAAAAGGCAAGTGTCTTCCCAGAACCTGTCCTGGCAGCTCCAAGGACATCTCTGCCTTCAATTAGAAGTGGCATAGATCTAGCTTGAATCTGCAATTGCATATAGTTTTACTTAAGAAAGGCAGGGTCTATACACAACAAAGTGCTTGTTGTACAAGGGTTGTATGTACAATCAATCAGAAGTACTTACTACTTGCTGGATGGAAAACAGTACAAATTCTCAAAAGCAACAAATGTTATGGGCAAACAAAAAGTATCATCAAACAGTTCTTTCTATCGGAATAGCTCAACTTTCTAGTTCCATTCCAAAGATCCCAGCTTCTAGTAGTAGGGAAAAATTAACAATATTGGTCAATTAGGAAATAGATCTTCCCCGGTCTTATAGAATATCAATTACTGATTTCAGGAAACCCCAAATTGTTACTTGTAACCACATTATAGGAATAGGAGTACCACAAAACCCCATTACGGTATGGCAAACAAATATTTTAGTCCATGCTTGACATAATTGTCTATATAAACACTGCCCTAAAATTTAACTTAGATTATATACAAATAAGCACCATGGCTAACTTACCGATAACATATTACGACTAAGGGGTCATTTGGCAAATTTTAATATAAAATATCTGAATGATTAAAATTTCTGAATCATTAATTATCTGAATGGTTAATGAATAATATTGTTTGGTGAATAAAATTTTAAAATATTTGAATGATATAATATTTTATTTTTTCCTTAATTTCTCTTCACAAATAATTTAAATGTTTAATTTAAATGAAATCACACAAAAATCAAAGAAACTTTTTTAATTTAATATTTAGTAATAATCATTATTATCATATTTTATTATCTATTTACTATAAATAATAAAAAATAATAATTAAAATTTCAATTTATATAGTGAACATATATATATATATATATATATATATATATATATATATATATATATTGCCATCATAAATTGCCGAAATAAATTAACAAAACAACTTGTAATCATAGAAATTTATTTTTAAAAAATGTTCTAAATCACGTATGATTACATTAAAGTGAAATCATAAACTGGTTTAAGATTATACAGGATCATCTTTCTTAATCGTTAGGCTTGTTTTTTTTTCTTAATGCTTAAGATGTTTTTTAACGCTTCAGATGCTAAAAAATGTCAGCCAAATGATCTTAATATGCTGAATAATTAAGAAATGGCTCATTAAGATGCATTAAGAAGAAAACAAATGGGGCCTAAGTACCAATAAGGTCAAACTATCAAATGCATCATTTTCACCAAACAAAAATTACTCAAAAGAAAAAGGGGGTAGTACTATTTGATACCTCAGTAGTGTAATGAAACCCCATGTCTTTAATAGCTTTCATCGTCGGTTCCGACAAGCTCATCGACTCGAAAGTAACAGTGCTCATAATCCCACTCCCACTTTTCACCTTCTTCTTCTTAATTTCCTTCTCTTCCTCAACCTCATCATCCACTTGTTCTTCTTCTTTATCAACCTCACCATCATCTCCTCCCTCTACTTTCACATCACTGTCACTTTCGACAATTTCATTACCCTCCACAACTTGTTCCACCTTCGCTGCCTCTAATTTTTCACTCTCTTTCTTGCTTCTCTTTCTCTTTCGTTTCTTCTTCGTGCTCTCCTCTTCTAGTTTCGGGTTCGGGTCGGGTATTTTTTCGGGTTTGCCCATCGCTTAGCCTCTCTAGTTCACTGTTAGAACAATTGACAAGATTAATAATAATTCACAAGCACATGTTTATTGTAATATACATATACACCGTGTAAAAACGTGCTGCTATGCAGAATATATAAATTACCGGCGGCGGAGACGGAGATAGAAGGAAACGGAAGCTTTTGTCGACTCTTAAACCCTAACGACGTTGGGAACAACAATTAAATTCTGCTATTTAACTCTTTTTTTAATTAAACCAACGCTCTCATTTTTTTTCTTAACAAACCATGACTAATTAATATTCGAATTAATATTCGATTACTTTGTGTATATGTAGTTTGTGTGTCGGACCATTTGAGATATTGTACTTTAAAAACTATCACGGGCTATGTTATACTTTACTTTTCGTTACACAAACTGTATCGCCGTTAAATCTGTTTAATTCTGTTAGAAAATGCAGGGGTAAAATCGTCTTTTAATCGTTTTCTTCTTCATCAATCCATTTCCACCGTTAACAATTTATTTAGAATTTGGAGCTTGTATATCTCAATCATTTTTTAACCAAATCATTTCATTTAATAATAAAGATTTGGTTAAAAGACAATGTTGAATAATAAAGATTTGAATAATGGGAAATTTACACCAATATTCGCAATGTTAGTTTATTAACCTCGTATAACATAATGACACAGACTTCTAAAATTTATAAAAGACATTGTAAACTCTGAATACCTCCCGACTTAAGCTGTACTCTTGAAGAACAGAGGGTGAAAATGTTGGAATTCGGGCATAATAACGCAACGAAATAACGTAAATAACAATTAAAAACGAATTCCAAAGCCCGGATCCATGTATAAAATGATAATTATGGTATAAAAATTTTCAAGAACAAGATTGTACCTTGTTTATGCTTTCCAATGGATGACAAATGGAGATCCTAGCTTGTTGATCTTGAGAGTTAAAATTATAACTCCTCCACCGGAATCCACACTTGAATGCTTGCTTGAATCGTCGAACGATTACGCCACGAAAATTGGTACTAGCCAAAATAAATAACCTTGGATGTGTTCTTGACTTAGCTTGATTTTTTCCCCTTTGTTTCTCTCTTGTATAAACTGAATTTTCAGTTCATCTCTTCTTATGTGACTTGCCAACACTTGGCTTTTATAGAAAAACAAAGCCAAATGGAGCCTAAAACAATTAGGCTATTTTATTTAAACAAATCTTATTTATTTAAATAAATTAATTAAGTCATACTTAATTAATCAAATAAGTCAAGAAAATACATCTTCAAATTTTATCTTTAACTAATCAAGTCTCACTTAATTAATTTTATAAAATTCGAATTATTATTTATTATTAATTTAAATTCATAATTTAAATTATTATTAATTTAAATTCATAAAATAAATTAATTTCCCTTTTAAACATTCTATGTGTGTGACCCTGTAGGTTATTATTTAATTGGCAACAATTTTATTCTTTAATAAAATTGTAAACAATAAGCGGCGTCTAGTAACACATTATTGCTACCCAATTAAACAATAATTAAATCAACGATTCAATCAACCTTTTATGACTAATGTTCCATGTAATATAATCCCTTTAAATCATGATATTATAGATTAAACTCGAGGCATGTAATGTGTCATCCTCTTCATAATTTAATCTTCATTTTCTTGATCGATGAGTAGACTATTTAATCAAATCAACATTTGAGCATGGCCATGCATTTCATAGTCTCACTCAAACAAGAGGCCGATAATATCACTCCTTTATCAGGAGATTTAAATCCCATCTAGATCGTTCATATTTCTCACATGATTCATAATATATCCGATATTCACCTTTATCATTATCCGGTTAAAGATAACTTTTGACGAATTCAAAATATATTAATTCTCATGTAGAATTATAACGACTTCAGGTCTAATGATCATTACACCATTATCACTGTGAGAATACATATGACACATTTATTATTATTATTTACCATGATGTATCTCACGGTGGGTCTGTCCAGTACCCTGTACTCGTACAGTTACCTATGCATTGCTTTCAGTATCTGCATACTTATGACCAATGAGATGTGGTCATCTTGTCAATAAACATAGTAGCCTTAATGTATTATTATTGTCCTAAGTAATAATAATACTCGGCTAGGGACATTTAAGAATATGATACAATCATTATATAATCTCATGTTCAAGTCACATACTTGCAACTACATAATTTGTATCAAGATTCCAAGGACATTTATTATACTTTATTTATTTCGCAGTAAATAAAGCCAATAATAAATATATATATCAAATATATAAAATCACTCAAACACAAATACAATTGATTGTATTGACTCTAGGGCACCAATACTAACAATCTCCCACTTGCACTAGAGCCAATCATTCATGTATCGAATACCCATGCTACTAGTGTGACATTCATGCTTCTGCTGCGACAGAGCCTTAGTCAGCGGGTCTGCAATATTATCATCAGTATGCACTTTACATATGTGAATATCTCCTCTATCATTTATCTCTCGAATAAGGTGATATCTCCGAAGTATATGCTTTGTTCTGCTGTGAGCTCTGGGCTCCTTGGCTTGTGCTATAGCTCCATTATTATCGCAGTAAAGATCTATGGGATCTGCGATCGATGGAACTACACCAAGTACTGTAATGAACTTCCGTATCCATACAGCCTCCTTGGCTGCTTCACATGCCGCAATATACTCGGATTCCATTGTAGAATCAGCTACTGTGTCTTGCTTCGAACTTTTCCAGCTTACAGCACCTCCATTTAGGCAAAACACAAATCCAGACTGAGACACAGAGTCATCTCTGTCAGTCTGGAAACTAGCATCCGTGTAACCCTTTACCGTTAGCTTCTCCTCTCCTCCATACACCAAGAATGAATCTTTATTCCTTTTCAAGTACTTAAGAATATTCTTGACCGCCGTCTAGTGACCTTCACCTAGATTAGACTGGTATCTGCTCGTCATGCTCAAAGCATACGAGACATCCGGACGAGTACATATCATTGCATACATGATAGATCCAATTGCTGAAGCATATGGAATCTTACTCATGCGGTCCTTATCATCCAATGATTTAGGACCATTCTCTTTTGAGATCGTTATCCCATGAGATATGGGGACATATCCCCTTTTTGCATCTTGCATTCCAAAACGATGCAAAATCTTGTCAATATATGTACTCTGGCTTAAGCCGATTAATCTTCTTGATCTATCTCTATAGATCCTGATCCCTAATATATAGGTAGCCTCGCCCAAGTCTTTCATAGAAAAACTTTGTCCTAACCAAGTCTTTACAGCCTGTAGAGAAGGAATGTCATTCCCTATTAGTAATATATCATCAACATATAATACTAGGAATGCCACATGGCTCCCACTAACCTTTTTGTAAACACATGGTTCATCCACGTTCTGAATAAAGCCAAAACCTTTGACTATTTCATCAAACCGGATGTTCTATCTCCGAGAGGCCTGCTTCAATCCATAAATGGATCTATGCAGCTTACATACCTTTCCGGCATCCTTTGGATTTCCAAAACCTTCAGGTTGTGTCATGTACACATCCTCTTCAAGGCTTCCGTTAAGGAAGGCTGTTTTGACATCCATCTGCCATATTTCGTAATCATAGTAAGCCGCTATTGCAAGCAAAATTCTGATGGATTTTATCATTGCTACTGGTGAAAAGGTTTCATCATAGTCAATACCATGAATTTGTTTGTAACCTTTTGCAACCAGTCGAGCTTTATAGGTCTGTACTTTACCATCCATGTCGATTTTCTTCTTGAAAATCCATTTGCACTCTATAGGTTTTACCCCTTCAGGTGGATCAACCAAAGTCCATACTTGGTTTTCATACATGGAATCCATCTCAGAATTCATGGCTTCTTGCCATCTCTCAGAGTCTGGTGAGTTCATAGCATCTTGGTAGGTGAGAGGCTCATCTTGGTCTATGAGCATCACATCGTCATTTTGAGTTAAGAGAAATCCATAATTCCTCTTTGACTCATGGCGAATCCTACTAGATCTACGAACAACCTGTGTTTCTTGAGCAATGTTATCTTGTATTTCTTGCTCATGCTCCCCTTCTGGTTCAATGTTATCAAGTGGTTCTCGATCTTCATCGAGATCTATTTTCCTCCCACTGTCTTTTCTAGAGACTAGCTCTCTTTCCAAGAATACAGCAGTTCGAGCAACAATTACTTTGTTCTCCGAGGGACTATAGAAAGAATAACCCTTTGTTTCCTTTGGGTATCCCACAAAATTACATTTTTCAGATTTCGGTCCAAGCTTGTCTGATGTTAGGCGTTTCACAAATGCTTCACATCCCCATACTTTCATAAAGGACATGCTTTGTCGTTTCTCTGTCCATATCTCATATGGAGTTTGTTGAACCGTTTTAGTAGGAACACGGTTTAGTGTATATGCAGCCGTTTCCAGGGCATAACCCCAGAAACTAATTGGAAGATCTGCTTGACTCATCATAGATCGCACCATGTCCAACAAGGTACGATTCCTCCTTTCAGAAACCCCATTCCATTGTGGTGTTCCAGGAGGAGTTAGTTGTGATACAATACCACACTCCCTCAAATAGTTCTTAAACTCATGGCTTAAGTATTCACCTCCTCGATCAGATCTTAGAGTTTTTATGCTTTCGCCAATTTGCTTTTCTACTTCTGCCTTATACTCTTTGAACTTTTCAAATGCTTCGGATTTGTTCTTCAAAAGATACACATATCCATATCTACTGAAATCATCAGTAAACGTAATGAAGTAGAAATAGCCACCCCTTGCCATCGATCTCATAGGACCACATACATCGCTATGTATTAGTTCTAGTCGTACGGTGGCCCTCTTACCCTGTCCGGTAAAAGGAGCTTTAGTCATCTTTCCAAGTAAACAAGCCTCGCATTCATCATATGATTCAAAATCAAACTGATCCAAGAAACCATCTTGATGTAACTTGGAAATGCGTTTCTCGTTTATATGGCCTAGACGACAGTGCCAAAGGTATGTTTGATTTGAGTCATTAGTCTTAAGTCGTTTGTTATTTACATTCAAGATAGGAGTATCTAAATTAAGAACATACAAACCGTTAAATAATTGTGCAACACCATAGGTAATGTCATTCAAACCAAAAGAGCAACCATTGTCTTTAAAGGTAAATGAAAAACCTTTCTTGTCCAAACAAGAAACAGAAATAATGTTTCTACAAATAGAAGGCACATACAAACAGTTTTCAAGTTCTAATATAAGCCCAGTGGGCAACGATAAATGGTAAGTCCCTACAGCCAAAGCAGCAACCTTTGCTCCATTTCCAACTCGTAGGTCTACCTCTCCCTTAGCCAGTGCCCTACTCCTTTGCAGTTCCTGCACATTTATACAAATGTGAGAACCACATCCGGTATCCAATACCCAAGATGTAGAAGTAGACAAATTGACTTCTATTACATAAATACCTGAAGCAGAAGTCTGGCCAGCAGCCTTCTTCTTCTTAAGTTCTTCCAAATATGCATGACAGTTTCTCCTCCAGTGTCCCGGTTTACCACAGTGGTGACAATCACCCTTTTCAACACCTCCTTTAGGCTTGGTAGCCTTCTTGGGAGCAGAATTAGGATTGGCAGCAGATTTGGACACATTCCTCTTCTTATTGCCCTTCCACTTTCTTTTCCCCTTGGCACCTCCTTTGTTCACCATCAGCATGGGAGTAGGAGATTCCTTCTGAATGTTGGTTTCAGCAGTTCTTAACATGCCCAACAATTCAGTGGGTGTCTTATCTATCTCATTCATGTTGTAGTTCATAACGAATTGAGAAAAGTTCTTGTTAAGTGATTGTAAGATCAAATCTATTTGAGCCTCCGGACCAATCGGGAAGCCCAAGGTACTTAGTTGTTCAATGTACCCAATCATCTTAAGAACGTGTGGTCCAACCGGGTCTCGCTCTCCCTGTTTGCAAGCATACAAAGCCTTGCTCGTATCATATCTCTCCTGGCGAGCTTGTCCCTCAAACATGCTTTTGAGGTGCTCAATTATTTCAAAAGCATTCATCAATTCATGTTGCTTTTGAATTTCAGGAGCCATGCATGCAAGCATAAGGCATGACACATCAGTTGAGTCATCCAAATGCTTCTGATAAGCATTTTGCTCGGCACGTGTGGCTCCAGCAGGAAGAGGATTTGGGTGAGGAACTTCAATGGCATACAGCTTTCGCTCCTGCCTGAGGACAATCCTCAAGTTCCTAAACCAATCTAGGAAGTTTGTCCCTGTCAGCTTTTCCTTTTCTAGGACTGATCGTATCGAAAAGTGGTTTGTGTTGTTTGCCATTTATTATCTACAATTTTGTAAAAGCGCATAAAATGAGTTAGTTTGCATGTTTCGTAAAACCAATTATGTTCAAGTTGATTTATAGCATATTCGTAATATACCTCCCACTATTTTTATCAAATTAATAGCCCTTACTATCAATTCGGAAAATGGTTCCCATAAAACCTTTCTTAGTGAGCCAAGATCCATATTTCGTCATATTTTAAGTCAGCTTTGGCTTTCCTCTTAAATATGATTATTTAGGTAGACCGTTATGTCGATTATATCGTATATAACTCTTGGATAGCTTAGTGAACAACATATTGCTCTGATCTATCTAATAGATTTCACTAAACTCTATGCTTATAAGTTCATAATCCTATTATGACGACTTATTTAAGTTGGACCCAACAATAACATTTTAAGTAAGCTTGTTTACTTAATCACATCTCACCACGATAAAAGAGAAGCCCTTGCTTTGGCAAATCCACTCCTCAATGATCTAGGATTTAATGAGTGTTATTTGTTGGAAAGTATCTGTTTAACTTAATATTTCTTAAGGGATTTTTAGAAAAATTTAACGATCTTGATCGTCTGTTTAAATCTTAAATCGTTACAGATTTTATCTTGTTTAAACATGGCATATGTGTCGTATCTAATACATACATTCTAAAATATCCATACATCCATTCATATATCTAATATATCCATGCATCATATGTAAAGTGCAGTTACGCAAAATTAAACGTGCAATGGTTATGGCCCGATCCTATGCGATCTTTTCGAGCTAATGAAAAGATCAAGGTCAATCTATGGTTGTAATAACTAATTATTACAAAATTCTTCATTGCTTCCAAAGCCTCCATTGATTGCCTCCAAGCTCGTTTTGAAATACATTACAAAAGAACTCGAGTTGCATTCGAGAAATAATAATTACAAGAATAACGACATGCAAGTCGTATTTAATTATTACAGACCATAAATAAAATTAAAACATTTATTCTACGGGTCTTTAGGCCATAACCAATGCACCATGCTCATATAACAATTATAGACATCAAATTAATCATGATCACATCGATTAATATTTAACTCCTCAATTTAAATACCTAATTATTTAAAAGGGAATTAAATAAATCAAATTTAATAAATTAAATTCGAATTAATATAATTAACTAATTAAAAATTTAATCCGAATAAAAAAAAAATTAAATCAAAATTAATTAATCAAAATTCGAATTTAATATTAATATTCAAATTCATAATTTAAATATATTATTAAAATTCGAAATTAAATTAATTAATAAATTTTGAATTAATAATAATTTTTAAATCCATGATTTAAATATTCAATTATTAAAACTTTAATCATTTAGGAATCTAATGATTAATGGCAACAAGTCTAACATGGCAACTAATTGTATTATTAAAGCAAAAGCAAAAGCAAAATAATTAGAATTAAATAAAACCCATCACAGCACAGCACAGCACGTCACACTGTTTCTGCAGACAAAAACCGTGATACGCATGTCGTACATGCGCAACACCTGCTGTCTACGGGTGATGCGCATGTCCGACATGCGCAACCCGCCTGAAAACTGCTGTTGCGCATTACCAGAATGCGCAACCCGCCTGTAAACTACTGTTGCGCATTACCAGAATGCGCAACACCTGTACATACAGATTATCCAGAAACCTGCAGACTGTCCAGAAACTATGCAGAAAATTTATATTTCAGTTTTAATCAATTCTAAAATTATGCCAATGATGTGATTAACATATCTAACATATAATACATCATCCAAAACATGTTATAACAATTTATAACATCATACAAACAATCATAACAATTTATAAAATCTTTTGTATGTTAAAATGAAGCATGGCAAAAATTCATAAATTCATGTATGTTTCATTTTCAAGAACACAACACCAAATCATCCTTTTATACATGTAGCTCTGATACCATTGTTGGAATTCGGGCATAATAACGCAACGAAATAACGTAAATAACAATTAAAAACGAATTCCAAAGCCCGGATCCATGTATAAAATGATAATCATGGTATAAAAATTCTCAAGAACAAGATTGTACCTTGTTTATGCTTTCCAATGGATGACAAATGGAGATCCTAGCTTGTTGATCTTGAGAGTTAAAATTATAACTCCTCCACCGGAATCCACACTTGAATGCTTGCTTGAATCGTCGAACGATTACGCCACGGAAATTGGTAGTAGCCAAAATAAATAACCTTGGATGTGTTCTTGACTTAGCTTGATTTTTTCCCCTTTGTTTCTCTCTTGTATAAACTGAATTTTCAGTTCATCTCTTCTTATGTGACTTGCCAACACTTGACTTTTATAGAAAAACAAAGCCAAATGGAGCCTAAAACAATTAGGCCATTTTATTTAAACAAATCTTATTTATTTAAATAAATTAATTAAGTCATACTTAATTAATCAAATAAGTCAAGAAAATACATCTTCAAATTTTATCTTTAACTAATCAAGTCTCACTTAATTAATTTTATAAAATTCGAATTATTATTTATTATTAATTTAAATTCATAATTTAAATTATTATTAATTTAAATTCATAAAATAAATTAATTTCCCTTTTAAACATTCTATGTGTGTGACCCTGTAGGTTATTATTTAATTGGCAACAATTTTATTCTTTAATAAAATTGTAAACAATAAGCGGCGTCTAGTAACACATT
Source organism: Saposhnikovia divaricata (assembly GCA_036435485.1). Lineage (NCBI taxonomy): Eukaryota > Viridiplantae > Streptophyta > Magnoliopsida > Apiales > Apiaceae > Saposhnikovia > Saposhnikovia divaricata. Next base: position 215,791,814 of record CM071594.1, read on the forward strand.
ATTGCTACCCAATTAAACAATAATTAAATCAACGATTCAATCAACCTTTTATGACTAATGTTCCATGTAATATAATCCCTTTAAATCATGATATTATAGATTAAACTCGAGGCATGTAATGTGACATCCTCTTCATAATTTAATCTTCATTTTCTTGATCGATGAGTAGACTATTTAATCAAATCAACATTTGAGCATGGCCATGCATTTCATAGTCTCACTCAAACAAAAGGCCGATAATATCACTCCTTTATCAGGAGATTTAAATCCCATCTAGATCGTTCATATTTCTCACATGATTCATAATATATCCGATATTCACCTTTATCATTATCCGGTTAAAGATAACTTTTGACGAATTCAAAATATATTAATTCTCATGTAGAATTATAACGACTTCAGGTCTAAGGATCATTACACCATTATCACTGTGAGAATACATATGACACATTTATTATTATTATTTACCATGATGTATCTCACGGTGGGTCTGTCCAGTACCCTGTACTCGTACAGTTACCTATGCATTGCTTTTAGTATCTGCATACTTATGACCAATGAGATGTGGTCATCTTGTCAATAAACATACTAGCCTTAATGTATTATTATTGTCCTAAGTAATAATAATACTCGGGTAGGGACATTTAAGAATATGATACAATCATTATATAATCTCATGTTCAAGTCACATACTTGCAACTACATAATTTGTATCAAGATTCCAAGGACATTTATTATACTTTATTTATTTCGCAGTAAATAAAGCCAATAATAAATATATATATCAAATATATAAAATCACTCAAACACAAATACAATTGATTGTATTGACTCTAGGGCACCAATACTAACAGAAAATGCTTTCATTTCATCACAGTTGGCAATGTAGTGGTCACTCCAGGAGTAACATTTTTGTCCTTAATTTCATACACCGAGTCATCAATGGGAGAAGTCGCTCCAAGTGGCAACGTAGTACTCATTTGCTGTGTATCATCTTTGTAGTTGATGCTATCAACCCGGTCATCCCTTGATCCAGTAGGAGACTCCAAAATATTGTCAAGAGCAGCATCACTGGTTCCATTAACATCATAATGACAATTAGTTGCATGATTGGGACATGATGTACGGATGCCTACATTATCTAACACTGACTTGGGTGAAGTGTTGGAACTGTGTGGATCTAAGATTGGTTTTACAGTTTCCAAGTATGATGAAAACCATGGTGTCCCCTGCTTTGCATAGAACAATATATAGGCATCTTGTAAAAGAACTTCACCTTTTGGAACCCGAAACACCTATTAAGCAACAGAAAAATACCATTCAGTGTAAAGTGTAAACCATATATAAGAGCATCTCCAACGGTGTTTTATAAAATGATTGGCTAAATATTGATTATGTAAAATTTGTTGAACCTGTAATGTGTTTTACTCCAATGGGATTGACTATATTGGTTGGCTATATTTTAAAAATGGTATGTTATTATTATTTCAAGTTGTTAAAAATAGAATGTATTATTTTTATATGGTAATTGATGATGTGGAGTTAAACTACAGGTTGCTAAAGGTTCGACAAATATAGCCAACCAATTGTGGTTATCTATATTTTTACCGAAGAGTTTGGACAAAATTTTACATATTCTTTATATATCTTATTTAAGGTAATTTATTTTGAATTTTACCTAAGGGCTTGACACCATTGGAGATGCTCTAAGGTAATAGTTAACACAAGTTTCCATTAATGTGGAAATTACTTGGTGTCGAATACTTTCACAACAGGTGGATATGACTGGGCAATCACTTTGTACCCCAATGGCAAGAAAGAAGAGTACAAACATCATTTAGTGCTTCACCAGGCTGATAAACCCGTAAAATTCAGTCATGGATCATATTAAGCTCATATTTTGAGAGTTAATCTTTATTATTCAAAATTGATATCATATTGTAGAGGAGAAAGAGACGATCTTAATTCAATTTAAATGAGCTGATTTGGTTAAGAAATGAATGAGATATACAAGCTCCAAGTTCTAAATAAATTGTTAATGGAGGAAATGAGATTGATGAAGAAGAAGATGATTAAAAGACAATTTTACCCTTGCATTTTGTAACAGAGTTAAACAGATTTGACGACGATACACTTTGTGTAACGAAAAGTAAAGTACAGTATAGCCCGTGGTAGTTTTTGAAGTACAGTATCTCAAGTTGTCTCACACACAAACTACATAGATACAAAGTGCACTTTACTCTTAATATTTCTGTGATAAGTTTTTCCTCCTTGTAATTTTATACTATCATAAAACTAAATTCCTGCTAGTGAAGCATTCCAAGGAATTTACTGTTTTCTCCCTAATTTGAAGGCATTTTGGTATTTTCCCAAGGATAAATGGGATGACCCGAACCGGTTGTTACCCAATGAAACCAAAAAATGGAGTTGGCGCTTTTCAAATTTAATTCCCCACTAATTAAGGCTACGTCTTTGCTATCCTAATCTGATCTTCTTTGTTTACTATGTCAAACAAATTATCAAAAGAATTTGAATGATGTAGAAGCTTTTGCCTTTTCATGGCGTAAAGTTTTAGATGGTTACATTCTCCTGTTTACCAATGCAATCATAATTACCTGTTTCGTGTTCAGTAATAATGGATAAGAATCATACAAACTCAACGTCAACCGGTGCAAATCCGTCTAGTTAGTATGGAACAGTCCATATACATACTCCTTGAATACTTTTATCAAGTTTTTACGTTTACGTGTCTTCGTTTTTCTCGTGTTTACAGGTTCCAAACGTCCACCTTTGTCTAACCAATTATCTCCTTCGTCGATGAAACCTGGTATACAATGTTATTTGTCATAGTATCCTTTGTTGTGTTTACAGAATGTCATATTTAAGCAATATCTAAATATGTACAGTTTTGAGAAGGCGTATGAATCCAATTGATAAGTTTGCAAGTCAATCAGCAAACACAAGACAACTACAGAACAACTCAGAGAATGTTCCTCCAAATCTACGCAGAAACGGTACGATCCAATTCTACGTGTTATTTTCTCCAAAAATATTTATTAATAACATTGTCAATACCAAGTTTTTGTATCAGTTTAAGATGTTACTTCTTTTGCTTCAAATGATTAGATTCCACACATTGCCCACTCTCTCAATTGGACCAGAATATCTCTCTACCTTTTATTAGAAGGCCACTCTCTGAACTAGACAAGAATATCTCTTCCCATTTTCTTAGAAGGCCTCATTCAGGAAATCAAAATTTGAATACTTCAAACCAGGTTACCTCCTTGCAAAATCAGTCTTCTGGTAATCAGAATGCCAATAAAACAGGTTAATCTTTGTATTACATAATGCTAACATACCCATTTTTACAACATACTATTTCACATTTTAATTTTTTGAACTATGACAAAGGTATCAAGCAGAATAATCTCATCACATCTACGAACAGATCACCATGGACTTCACGCTTCCTCTCAAACAGCTCATCAGGTTTATAATTAATCGGCTAAGCGGCGATTAGTCGGAATGATTAATCAGAACATTAATCGGATGTATTAGAATATGATTTTTTATATAATTTATTTTTAGTATTTAAAAATATAATTTATATAATTTAAAATATGTTATATTTTTATTATTGAATTTGATAAGTGAATTGACCTTTTAATGTATAAAATATATTGTTTATTAAAATAAATTACAAAATAAATGTTTGATTTTTAATTTTACTATGTTTTAAAGATTTGACCGATTACACCTGATTAAATACTATTAATCGCCACCTAATTGATTATTCCCGTCTAAGTCATTAAACCGTCTAATATTGCTTAATACCCTCTTATTTAGTATTTTCAGCCAGCTTTTGTTTGTATTCCATTGTGTATTCTTATTTAGTATTTGGGTTTTTTTTGTTTTCGATATCTTCGAATTATAAATTTTCGTAACTTTTGAATAAAATAAAACACCTTATTACATATTATTACATAATAGACGTACATAAAGTCATTGATACATGTTGTAATCGTAAATCCAATTACACAAAGAATTTTATATTTTTTTATTATACTTTTTGTCTCCTTAATTTCTGGTGAATCATTGTTAAATTTTCATATTATATTTTTAAAATTGAATTTGATAAGTGAATTGACCAGTTAATGTCTAAAATATAAATTTTATTAAAAAAATTATATTTTAAAAGTTTTTTTTTTAATTTTACAGTGTTTTAAAAATTTGAACGAATAATCCTGAATAAATACTATTAATTGCCGTCTAATTGATTATTCCCGCTTAAGTCATTAAACCATCTAATACTGCTTAATACCACCTAATTTAGTATTTGCATCCAACTTTTATTTGTATTCCACTGTGTATTTTTATTTAGTATTTGGGTTTGTTTGTTTTCGATATGTTCGAATTATAAAATTTCGTAACTATTGAATAAATTAAAAAAACTTATTATTTAGTAGACGTACATAAAGGCATTGATACATTTTGTAATCGTAAATTCAATTACACAAAGAATTTTATATTTTTTCATGGTACTTTTGTCTCCTAAATTTTTGGTGAATCATTCTTAAATTTTCATATTAGTCAGACTACCCAGATTGCTAAGTTTTTTAGAGCATCTCCAATGCTACACACCTATTAGCTAAAATTGATGACATGACATAATTTTTAGATAATATGTATATTTTTTCTTCTCCAACCATACTTCCTGTTAGGTAAATTTTTAGATAATCATCTTGACGTCCTCTATATTTGGAAGACATCTATAATATATAGATAATATCTATAATTCATTATCTCCACTTATATCGTGACACATAATTGATCTTATTTAATTATATATATATATATATATATTATTAAAATAATAATAAAATACTATTTTTAAAATATAGCTATTTATTATAGCTAATACCATTGGAGTAAAACATCTTATAGTTCAGCAAACTTTTAGATAATCATTATATAGCTAATGATTTTAGCTATTAGCGTTGGAGATGCTCTTAAAATGGAATCTATATCATGTAAAATTACATTTAATTTGGAATAAGTTGTAAAAATATCTTTTAAAAAGTTGTTTTGGATCAAAATAAAACATCGGAAAATATGTCGTTATAGTTTGATTTTGGACAATTTCCTAAAAATGTTACTCGCTCTGTCATTTATGGTGCTCAACAATCCTACAGTGTCTTTTTCCAGCTAGAGCCGTGGTCTGACTCTGAATTTTAGCCTTACCCTTGCCCGATGTATCCGAAAGCTGATTGTAGCTGATAGACGAGTTCATTGACTCAATTCAATCTGACACCACATCAACAACTTTTATTCCAACTCCTCTAATGCTCCTCTGGCATTGAATGTCGATCTCAAAATCACAGCTGATCATCATGTAATTTGTATAGCTGTACATAAGGCTTGGACAGCCTTTGGCCATATTGATGTTGTAATCAAAAATGCTGGTATTAAAGGTATGGTGCCATTCAGTTCCATCATATTTCTAATACATTAGTGTGATAAAATGCAAATTTAATTCCAATATGTGATCTCTTATCAATTTGTAACAAATACATGAACATTGAAAATCTTCACAACATGACAATGACACATACAAAAACAGATAAGATTCCAATGTTATAATCTGCTGTTTAAGAAACTAACACCAAAAATAACAGTTTGTTATCTGATCATCCTTGAGATTACCAAACATGTGGTCAGCGATTATGGGTAAATGCAACCATAAAACCAATCTGTCCACCATCTTCTTCTTAAGTAATTCTGATAAATTCTAATAAACATCATTACACTTTGCCGAAAACCTTTAATTGGTGCGTTTGATTTAAGGACTTCGATACAGCCGTTTATCTAATTTGTAGGAACTTTAAGTTCTTGATAGATCCAGAATTTTATCCGGTTTAACTTATCTATAACCTTGCTTTGCTTCCTTCCACGTTGTGTAGGTTACAATGTTAACTGAAATAGTTAAAGTGATTCTTGTACCGCTTTTTGTATCAATAGAACTTTGTTGAGCCTTTCTGTAAATAGAGTTTTACCACAATAGGCTCTCAAATGCAAACACTTGAATTTATGGCTGGTTAGTTAACTTGAGGATGTCTTCGTGTTTTACAGAAGGGAGTCAATTAGAAGAGCTAAATCTAATTGAATGAAAAACTTATTTGAGGAAACTTAAATTAAGATTATCGGGCACAAAGGCAGGTGCATAAACAAAATCAAAGAGTATTGGAGGTGAGCCTTTTCATTTAAGTTTACTGTGGTTTCTGTGGCAGTGTTGTTTGTTCTGGTCAGATGTTGTGTAGTTAAGCTCGAATATACAGTTGCAATTATATTGATTGTTCCTTCATGATGTTGATAAGATAGGATTTTAGAAATTCATATCTCCTATATTTTTTAAGATTTGATGTGCTGATGTAAGAAATCACCTAGTAGGACCTTAATGTTAGTCAATTCATAGTTTCATCCTGCTGTGTCCTCCAAGATGAAGTGCTTCATCTCTCCTCTATAAATAATTGTAGTTGAAAGTGAATATAGATATGAGCTACAGTCTTATAAATTCAAGTAAGGCATATCACAACTGCGTAGTGTATCTGTAAATGGCAGACCTAGGACAGGTCTTGTTTCCCATGGCAGGCCACTGGCCCCACCAAAATTTTCCATCTATGTACTACCTAGTTACATGTTTACATGTATTATTGTTTACCTAATTTATGTTTATGAATTGATTGGGCATGTAAGTTTTATCATCTGAGTTCTTGCATGTATTGTTTGTTGTGTTTAAGATAAATGTGTATTGCTAAATGTGTACATCAACTTAAGTTAGTTGATTGTTTAAAAACAATATATCTAGTTTCAGGACCTAAAAATAGAGTGATAGATTTATCGTGTTCAATCTAAATTAAGAGGAGTAATTTAGTTAAGAAAAGGTTGGACTACCTGGCCGGTCTTAATTTGCCAGTTGTTCTAGCTAGCATCTGTTTTCAAAGTTGCACCACAATTATGTTGGATCTAGGTGATAATGTCCGGTGGAATCCTATCATTTGACATTTTAATATCTCGAAGTGGGCTGCACACACGTAAGTTTTATATGAGTTTTAGGGTAAATTTTATATCTCGGAGTGGAATTCACCATTTTATATGAGAATTATATGATATGACATTGTTTCTTACTGCATGAACTTGTTTAAATTTAGGGTTAAAGATGGAAATGGTGAAGCTTTATATCCCAGATCATCCTTTAACATCAACTGCACTGGTATATTTTGAGTTCTTTATCTCGTTCACTTATATCTTTATACATCCACTTTTTGACTAAATATATGCAGTTTGTTCCATTGTGTAGGTGATGTCTGTAAAGGTGACATTGTTTTGTTTACGAAGAAAGTATACCAGAAGCGAGTTTTATATGATATGCATACATCTTCTGCTTCACAATCTGTAAGATAAGATTCTTTGAATTGAAGCTTATTATACCTACAGGTTTGACAAAATGAAGCGGAGTGGAAATATTCTGGGGAAGAGAACTATTGCTGGCAGGATTACCAAGGAAAGTTATGGTGCAGCCAAGCAGCAACATACATTCACGGTAAGGCTTTTTCTGTGGTAAATTTCTTGGTTGGAGCCACTCATTAAGAATGTCTGATTGGACAAATGTATGTATTTTTGCTTGTTAATCTGTTTGAGTGAATGCACCAGTTGTTAATATTGTAAGTTATGCCTCCTGAAACCAGTGTTTTCATCTCCTAAATTTATTTTTTTCTGTTTCCTTACCAACTTTACATTTTTCTTAATTAATGTGATTCTCAAGGTTGAAGTGTTTTGGAGTAAAGGGATTAAGAAACTGGTTCCTCTTTTTCCCTTGCTTGTGAAAGGTCGAAATCTCTATACGATGAGGACATATCGACAGGCAATGATGCAGCAAATTCTTTATTATTATTTCTCAAACAAATTATTTGCTTCCGAGTGTTTATTTGGTTTCAATCTCCTTGTAGCGTTGGAAGGATGAATCAGAAAGATTGGTAGTGCTTGCCGAAAAACACAAACGGGGAGCTGCAGCAAGAGAGGTGAGAGCTAGGAAGAAAATGAAGAAATCTTCCACAACAGCCGGTAAAAAGGAACTGAGGCCTGGAGGAGGTAAAACTTCCACCATAATCTTTGTAACTTATTTGTGGATTACTATACTGCTGGACTTTCATTTTGATTTAATTTTAATTAGGCGGAAATCGTCAGAAGCCATTTAACCATCAACTATCTCAAACAAGTCGAAGTATTGAAGCTGATAAAATAAGGGGTGTTCGCCAACACCAATACACTCAAGTGAAAATTTTCAGGGCAAATGATCACAATAGAAACTCTCTTACTGTTGGACGAAGGGAATCAAGTCAATTATCTCAGTCGAGACAATGTGAGTCTGGCAGGAGGCAGCATGACCAAACTCACAATAATGAAGTCAGGATTCCCACATATCAGTCATACACTACTAATTCCGAAGATTATTACCATACTCAATCAGAAGTGGAACGTTAGAGATCTCATTTAAGTTATCCTTTTGGAAGGACCCATACAGCGAGGTTACCTCATTTGAGGCCTTATGTGGATGATCATGCTTTGAGATTACCTCATTCCAGGCCTTATGTGGATTATCATACTTACATTGCAGCGGAACATCAGAGGAACAGCAATGTCACTTATCCTCACCATGCTTACGCAAGTCGTAATTATGATCCTGGTGCAAGGAGTTTCAGCAGATTGCCAGTCTCACTTTCAGTGGACAGACCCTTCCATACATCACCTTACAGAACAGATGCGTATGGACCCTGCAGCCGAGGAATTTAGAATACAAACTTTTTCTTATGTAAATATATTATCAAATTTGAAAGCAGCAAAGTGGAATGTTCTTCAGACGTTACAGTGATTGTTGGTGAGTTCCTTATGCCAAATGTTACTAGCCTTTTGGAATTTGTTTTTATGAGTTCGTGGATTTTTCTTTAGTTATTGTTGGAGAACAATCTTGTTTGATATACTTCAAGTACACGTAGCAAATGTACGCATGACTTAACATTGTCTTGTACCTTTATTCCCTCCCGAATGAGTCCACAGGAGCAAATGTACGCATGACTTAACATTGTCTTGTACCTTGGTCAAAACGTGTTGTTCAGGACACGCTAGTCTGCCTGGATTATATACCAGGACCGGCCGACCAGCCCCATGATCAACACCGGCATGTAAATCCGTGCGGTAAGTCCCTGCGATACGCAAGATACACCGCGCCTTGTCTTGGTCAAAGTTTCCACTGTCTCTCCAACACGGCTACACGCAGGGGGCGGGTGAGGATGAGTCCACCATCTAGGAAGCATTTTTATTATTATTATTATATAATAAATAAAAAATTTTGATTTCAAGCAATATTATTATTTTTCTTAATTAAACAAACTCACACGCCTACATCACATCTTGTCAACAAATTCGAAACCTTGACATCCAATAAAAAGAGCACGGTGAGATAACATTAGACAGAAGTTATTAACTCACCGTTCTTCCTTTATATATTGCTAGCTTATAGCCTGTGCAAAGCACGGGTTACTTTTAAATACTTTTAAAATTATGTGATTAAATAAAATAGAGTATAATAATTTATTATGGATATAATTTAACTTTGTAATTAATTAATAAAATTATTAGTAATAGTTATTTAATAAATGATATGTATTGATTAGAACTAATAATATAAAATATTAATGTAAATTTGTTGTTGACGGGATTCGAACCTTGGATCTTTAGAAGATGGATTTAAATATAGAATATTCCTTATTATTAGATCTAACGACTATCATCTATTTACTAAATATCTAACGGTCACTATTCTTTTATGCGGTTGAACCAAGTTGAACCAAACAACCAAATTATACCCTTGTTTGCTTATTATATAATAGTATAAATATTATATATTTGAAAGGATTCTTCTATAGTAATTTGACAATATTTTATTATATTAGTAATTTTTTTTATTTTTATTCTAATGAATATAATATTTCTTTAAAATGTTAAGAAATGAAAAATAACTAATAATTGTTTTAATATGTCACTTGATTTGATAAAATATAACCAAAAGACAGTGCTCACAAATTGTATGTACGCCTTTTGCATGTAACTAGTTTTATACCCGTGCAATGCATGGGATATTTTATAAATATTTTTTATAAAATTATTTATAATTTTATTTATGAAAAGATATAAAAAATGTTTAAAAATGCACATGATACTTTATAAATATGATTTATGAGTTTATTTTAATTGATCACTTTAGTTGTTGATAAATTTTTTCCTTGAACTTTCATGTTTTTTTAATTTTTAAAATAAATACATTTATATTTTTTAAATTATTTTTCACTAGATAACTTTATTATACTATATATAACTAATTTTTATTTCCTTTTTGTAAAATTTCAAATTATTATTACAAACTACATTCTCGATTTTTCTAATATGGTGTATAATTTAACAATATTTTCTATTTTCAATTTATACTCAACATTATTTGGAACAGATAATTACTAATAATACATGACAAATTTACCCCTGACACCAAACCAACCACATTATCTTCTTTACGTCAATCATCAATATCAATATATATATATAAAGGAGGATACGCGGGAGTTTAGGTGGCGCTCTAAGATCGTCTCAATCTATTTTTCTAATTTTTTAGAATTTTAGAATTTTAAACACTAATAAATATAAAAATATCTTTTTAACATATTAGAAGTAGAATAGGTGTTCGAATATATATATGATAGTTTGAATTTATAGGGAAAACATATAATTAGAAGTTCCATTGAAAGTAGAATAGGTATTTAATTATAAGGCATATGATTAAAAGTTCTATTAGAAGTAGAATAGGAGTTCAAATAAATACTAATAAATATCAAATTTATAGATGCTAAGAGTTCGAATTTATAGGAAAGACATATAATTAGAAGTTCCATTAGAAGTAGAATAGGTATTTAATTATAAGGCATATGATTAAAAGTTCTGTTTGAAGGAGAATAGGAGTTCGAATAAACACTAATAAATATAAAAATATCGAGTTCTGTTAGAAGGAGAATAGGAGTTCGAATAAACACTAATAAATATAAAAATATCTTATAACATATTAGAAGTAGAATAGGTGTTCGAATTTATAGATGAGAAAAATTCGAATTTATAGGGAAAACGTGTAATTAAAATTTCTATTGGAAGTTTAATAAGTATTTATAAGGCATATGATTAAAAGTTATATTGGAAGTAGAATAGGAGTTCGAATTTATACAGAATAAGAGTTCGAATTTTTAGAAAAAACATATAATTATAAGTTCTATTGGAAGTAGAATAGGTGTATGAATATATAAAAGTGACATATAATTAAAAAAATTATTGAAAGTAGAATACACGGACGTTGGTGACATTTTTTACAATATTTTAAAATTATATATTTTTATACAAATTATTTATACTTCTATTAGGAAAATTTTTCATAAATCCAATACTAATATCATAAAAAAAAATCTTATATATTTATAGAAATATATATAAGTTTCGAAATATCTAAAAAGTTGTTGTAGAGCCATTTGTTTTGGTTTACCAGGAGCAATGACGTGTTAAAAGATAGAGTTTAAATTCATAAATTAATTTTCATTTAATATACTAAAAAAAGTCCACATTTGAAATTTTAGAAAAAAAATTTAGATTTTCGAACTTTTAATCAATGCTTATATAAAAAAAGAAAAATTCTTTAACATATTAGAACTTTAGAAATAGAACTAGGTAACAAAGCCGCGCTACGCGCGGCACGAAAATATTTTTAAAAATTGTATATAACATCATTGTTCGTTGAGTTTTATTATTTGAAAGTTGATATGATAAATTCAAACTTGTGTAAAATGTAATTAAATTTGAGTGTTTAAAAATTATAGAGAAAAGAAAAAAAAAACATGTTTTAGTTAAACTCTTAAGTGTTAATAATAATATTTTCGAAAATATTGATGACATCTATTTTGTTGCATAAAAAATACTTTTGAAATTCAATATTGATAAACATTTGTAAAGTTTGATAATGTATAAGTAACATTTTTGAAATATTTTTGTTATCGATGCCATTATGAAAGACGTGATTGCTTAGTTTGTTGATAAATTTGTTTGTATGACGAAGAAAAGAAGCAGAATGTAAATATGATAAGAAGTGTGATTGACTTAACTTGTCGATAAATTTGGTTGTATGACAAACAAAAGAGAATTCAAATGCATTTTGTAAGTCATGCTTCATATTTTTTGGAGTGATCCGACACTTGTATATATTCATTTGATTAATTTTTTTGAGCATTATTTGTAAGAACTTTATTTGTATGTAATATTAAATTTAAATTCATGGACACATGTTCAAAATGGTACTCACATATTTTAATACTTTTATATCAAATCTTATAATAAATATGTACATGTAATTATATTCTATCTCCAATAAAAATGAATCTAAAAATTATTGAATTCTGAATAAACACTAAGTCATTTAAAATTAATTATTTAAGCAAAATGAAGAATCTCTAACATATTATCAACTTCATCAACTCCATAAAGGCCTCTTATTTTTTTTCCTACCAAATTACACTTTCAACATAATTTTTATAATAAAAATTTATAAATATTAAATAAAATGTTATTCAAAGCCGACACCCATCTCATAACATACATGCGCGATTAATTGATTAGTATTAGTATAAGAATGTGTTTAGTTAGAATATTAATTTATTCCAACACAATATAATGAAATAACGAATGTATAACTTTTTCATTGATTTAATCATTAAAGAAAAAGGTTGGATTGGTTCAATTTAATCGAGTTGATCATACCCCATGTTTCATGTGTAAAAGTAAATTATATAATATTACTTGTATTTTAAATTGTAGATGTTAATTAGAAAATTTATATACTTCCGTAACTTATCAGGATTCTCACGGTCACTGATTACGAATTTATCGAAAGGTTAAATCGTTTATTTATTATTGCCAAAAAAATTGAAATGATTTTGAATAAGGATTAGAAATGAACTATATAAATAATTTTAATTTATCATTTTAACTTGAAATAATTGTACTTTTATATGGATAATTAATATTTTATATTAATATAATAATTAAAATGTTCTAATAAAGAAATAATAATAACTAAAATATTTTATATAGATAATTATAATAATTATTGGCTAAAATTTTGTTTTAAGTATAAAATAAAGTGTATTTAATATAAGTTTAATAGATACAATTAATGACTAATTATAATTCTATTAAATGCAAGGAAATTATTTAATAAAAAAAATAAAAAATGTGAAAAATCAAGAAGAAAAAATTTGAAGCTTCAGAGTGAAAGCCTCTTCAATCTTCGGCTATTATAATATATGTAGATTGATATTTTAAAATTTTCCTAAAAAATTGATTTAAAACAGTTTGTATGAATTATTAGTTGGAATAATACTCTAATTATATATCAAACAGTTTAATAATCTTAGAAATATCATAATATGAAAAGTAGCAAATACAATATTAAATAGAACTAAATAACGTTTTGAAAGCCGACACCCCTCTCACAACATATATGCTCAATAATAGCATAAGAATTTATATAATTAGAATATTAATTTATTTTGACACAATATAATAAAACAACATGTGTATAACATTTTTATCGACTTAATTGCGCAATAAAATGATTGAGTTTATTATGTAAAAAATAAAAAATCTGTCAATATTATTTTGTACAAATTCTAGATTTTAACCAAAAGATTATACTTCTATAACTTATAACGATTTCCACAATTATTGATAAAATATTGTTCGAGAAGTTAAGATCGTTTGTCCTACAATCGTTCGAAAAAAGTTTGCAAAAATCTTCAGCATGTAATAAAAAATGATGCAATGTGAACAATTTTAAGTCGTTAATTTACATGAAAATAATTTTAGTTTTATACATATAACTAATATTTTAAATTTGAATAATAATAATGCTCAAATAAAATTTGTTAATCTTTTATAAAAATAACATGACGTAAATTTAATATATATATATATATATATATATATATATATATATATATATATATTCATAAGTGTAATTAATGATTATTAAGTAGCCATTAAGATGTCATTAAGATGCTACTTAATGCAAGAAAAATTAAATAAAAAAAAGTAAAAAAGTGAAAATTTAAGAAAAATATTTTAAACGATTCTGGTGCATTTCCGATCTCATGGCATTATAATATACTAGGCAATTTATCCGCGCTTCGCGCGGTTTATAAATTTTTATTTTAAAGTATTGAAAATAGATAAATTAATTTCTATTATTTTTAAAAATTGATTGGTCTCTTATGAATTTCCTAAAGAAATTGATTTAAACACAATTTACATGAATTATTAGTTGGAAAAATACTCTCATTATATATCTAAAGTATGGAAAATTTTAAAAATATCACAAACATATGAAGATAAAATTACAATATGAGCTTAATCTTTATGATCAAAAGTTACAAATATTGAATATAACTTAATAACGTTTTTTAAAGCCGACGCCCCTCTCATAATATACATGTTCAATAATAGTGTAAGAATTTATTTAATTAGAATATTAATTTATTCTGACACGATATAATGAAACAACGGGTGTTTAAATTTTTTATTGATTTAATTTTCCGATAAAATGGTAGGATTTGTTCAGTTTAATTAGTTTGATCATAACCCATGTGTAATTTATTTATGTGCAAAAGTAAAAATTTGTCTGTATTATTTTTTTACAAATGTCAGATATTAAGTAACAGGAAGTGTGACTTCCATAATTTATTACAACTTCCACAATCATTGATAATAAAGATTGTTTGAGAAGTTAAGGTTAATAACGTTTTTTTAAAGCCGACACTCCTTCTCATAATGTACATATTCAATAATAGTGTAAGAATTTATTTAATTAGAATATAAATTTATTTCAACACAATATCAACAATGGGTGCATAGATTTTTTATCGATTTTATATTCCGATAAAATGATTGGGTTTATTAAATTTAATCGATTGATCATAACCCATGTGTAATTTATTCATGTGCAAAATTAAAAATTTGTCTATATTGTTTGCATACAAATTCCAGATATTAAGTAAAGATCTTATACTTCCATAATTTATTACGACTTTCATAATCATTGATAATAAAAATTGATTGATAAGTTAAAGTCGTCTGACCTACAGTCACCTGAAAAGAAATTACAGTGAGCTTGAATAGGGAATAAAGAAGAACGCAATTTAAACAATTTTTAATTGTCCTTTTACCTAAAAAAAACTTAACTATATATAATTAATATTTAATATTGAAATAATAACCATAATGTTCAAATACAGTTTGCTAATTTTTAAACAAGTTAAATAGAGTAAATTTAATGTGTGTTTAATAGGTGTAATTAATGACTAATTAAAATATCATTAATAGCTATTTAATGCAAGAAAAGAATTTTAATAAAAAAATGAAAAAATGAAAATTAAAGAAAGATACTTTGAACTATTCTGGTGCATTTTCGATCTCCGGGCATTATAATATACTAGCCAATTTATCCGCGCTTCGCGCAGTTTATAAACTTTTATTTTAAAGTAGTGAAAATAGATAAATTAATTTCTCTCATTCTTAAAAATTGATTGGTCTCTTATGAATTTTCTAAAAAAAATAATTTAAAAATAATTTACACGAATTATTAGTTGGAAAAATACTTTCATTACATATATAAAAATTTGATAATCTTAAAAATATCATAAACATATAAAAATAAAAATTACAATATGAACGTAATATTATTTACAATCAAAAGTTACAAATATCGAATATAACTTAATAACATTTTTTAAAGCCGACACCCCTGTCATAATATACATGTTCAATAATTGTGTAAGAATTTATTTAATTTGAATATCAGTTTGTTTTGACACAATATAATGAAACAACGGGTGTATAATTTTTTTTCAATAAAGTGGTTGGGTTTGTTCAATTTAATTAGTTTGTTCATAACTCATGTGTAATTTATTTATGTGCAAAAAAATCTGTTTGTGTTATTTGTCTACAAATTTCAGATATTAAACAAAGATCAGTGTACTTTATTACTACTCCACAATCATTGGTAATAAAGATTGCTTGAAAAGTTCAAGTTAATAACGTTTTTTAAAGTAAACACCCCTCTCATAATATATATATTCAACAATAGTGTAAGAATTTGTTTAATTAGGATAAAAATTTATTTAATGAAAAAATGGGTGTATAGCTTTTTTTTATCGATTTTATCTTCCGATAAATGACAGAGTTTGTTAAATTTAATCAATTTGATCATAACTCATGTATAATTTATTTATGTACAAAATTAAAAATTTGTCGTATTATTTGTTTGTATTCAATTCCAGATATTAAGTAAATATCTTGTACTTCCATAATTTATTACGACTTCAATCATTGATAAAAAAACTGATTGAAAAGTTAAGGTCGTCTACCCTATAATCATCCGAAAAAAATTATAGTAATCTTGAACAGGGGAAAAAATAACGCAATATAAATAATTGTTAGTCGTCATTTTACCTAAAAATAAACTTAACTATATATAATTAATATTTAATATTGAAATAATAAGTATAATGTTTGAATAAAGTTTGCTAATTTTTAAACAAATTAAATAGAGTAAATTTAATAGATGTTTAATAGGTATAATTAATGACTAATTAAATTGTCATTAATAGCTATTTAATGCAAAAAAATACTTTTAATAAAAAAAAATCAAAAAAACAAAATTTCAAGAAACATACCTTAAACTGTTCTGGCGCATTTTCGATCTCCAAGCATTATAATATACTAGGTAACAAAGCCGTTACGCGCGGCATGAAAACATTTTTTAAAATTGTATATATAACATCATTATTTGTTGAGTTTTACTATTTGAAATTTGATATGATGAATTGAAATTTGTGTAAGATGTAACTAAATTTGAATGTTAAAGAATTATAGAGAAAAGAATTAGTAAAAAGAAAACATGTTTCAGTTAAACTCTTAAGTATTAATAATAATATTTTCGAAGATTTTAACGACACTTATTTTGTTACATAAAAAAATGCTTTTGAAATCCAATATTGATAAACATTTGTAAAGTTCAACAATGGATAAGTAAAAGTAATATTTTTGTATCATTTTTGCTGTCAGTGACATTATGAGAGACGTGATTGCTTAGTTTGTTGATAATTTTGTTTGCATGATGAAAAAAGAAGCAAAATGTAAATGTGATAAGAGATTTGATTGACTTACGCCCGTCTCATAACATACATACATAATTAATTCCCGTCTCATAACATACATGCATGATTAATTGATTAGTAATGGTATAAGAATTTGTGTAGTTAGAATATTAATTTAATCCTACACGATATAATGAAACACCGAATGTATAACTTTTTCATTGATTTAATCAGTAAAGAAAAATGTTGGATTGGTTCAATTTAATCGAGTTGATCATACCCCATGTGTAAATCGGTCATGTGTAAAAGTAAATTATACAATATTGCTTGTATTTAAATTGTGGATGTTAATTGGAAAATTTATATGCTTCCGTATCTTATCATGATTGTCACGATCACTGATTACGAATTAATCGAAAAGTTAAAATCGTCTATATATTATTGCCGAAAAAAATTGCATCAATTTTGAATACGGATTAGAAATGGACGATATAAATAAGTTTATTTTATCGTTTTACCTTGAAATAATTGCACTTTTAGATGGATAATTAATATTTTATATTAATATAATAATTATAATGTTCTAGTAAAGATTGCAAAATTTTTATACTAAGTATAATATAAAGTGTATTTAATATAAGTTTAATATGTACAATTAATGACTAATTAAAATGCTATAAAATGCAAGAAAATTATTCTAATAAAAAAAAATCAAAAATGTGAAAATCAAGAAAAATATTTTGAAACTTCTTAGTGAAAGCCTCTCCGATCTCTTGGTTTATTACGACTCCACAATCATTGATAATAAAGAATGCTTGAGAAGTTCAGGTTAATAACATTTTTTTAAAGCCGACACCCCTCTCATAATATACATTTTCAATAATAGTGTAAAAATTTGTTTAATTAGAGTAAAATTTTATTTCGACACAATGTAATGAAACAATGGGTGTATATCTTTTTTATCGATTTTTCTTCCGATAAATGGCTGGATTTGTTAAATTTAATTGATTTGATCATAACTCATGTATAATTTATTCATGCGCAAAATTAAAAATCTGTATGTATTGTTTGTATACAATTCCAAAAATTAAGTAAATATCTTGTACTTCCATAATTTATTATGACTTTCACAATCGTTGATAATAAAAATTGCTTGAGAAGTTAAGGCCGTGAAAGGCATATGACTCAACGTATTTGTAGTTAGAGGATCCTAATCAACTTAAACCAAATTGTAATGTAATAACCGCGAATTTTCGAATTTATTTTCCTACTCAATTTTTAAGTTTTATTTACGAGCGATGCACTAGTATATTTTAATTAACGCGTTTTGCAAATTTTTAAAATTTTATATATTCGTATTATATCTATTTAATTATATTTACTTGGTATTTATTAAAATTAGGAAATTTAGGAAAATAGGATTTTTTTTAATTTTGAGTCGTATTTATTTTAGAGAACGAAATTAAAGTTTCGTTTTAATTACCCAGCAGGGGAGAAACGAACTCTTTTTACCAAACCTTGCACTAAATATGATCATTATTATGACATTTATTTTGTCCCCCATGTTTTGATTTTTTTATTTAATAAAAATCCACCTACAAAACATGATCATTATTTTTTTTCCAGCATTTATTTTTGTCTCCCACAATTTATTCCTTTTAAATTTAATAATGTAAGGCACTAACTAGCTAGCCTCATCTTTATTAGCTGGAGTATTTCATTTTCAATCAAAAAACCAAAATAACTCGAACATATACATAGATGCAAAAACAGAGTACAGAACAAGGAGTTTTATTTTCTTCATTTCTTGACCACTGTCTATCTTCCCTTAAATCACAAAAAACGCTACCTTATATTTTCTTACAAACCGGGTATATACTATCAGGGTAGGATTTCAAGTTTTATTCCTCTCTTTTCTTCTTCTTTAATAACATTTTTTTTTCGATTGATATTTGTATCGTTGTTGGTTGAATCGGTGTTAAGGAGAGGTTGTTAATGGGTGTTGTCGGAGATGGGGATATGGAGTAGAGAGAGATTTTTGAGGTTTTGGTCACAGGTTGTATTTGAACTGGCGGCTTGGATCAGGACTAAAGGGGGGAGTCTGTGTTGGGAATTAGTAGGGAGGACAGATGAGTTGTGTTGTTGTGTGTGTTTTGAGGTGGTTTGGCCGGAGAATAACCGGAATAGAGAGAGATAGAGTGAAAGGGAGAGAACGGTGAGAGGTAGAGAGGAGAGGGTAGAGAAAGAGAGGATGAGCGAAAGAGAGGAGGAAGGGAGATAGCGAGAGAGGGGCAGAGAGGACGAAGAGAGGGAGAGACAGGTCGAGAGAGAGAGAGAGAGAGATGAGGGAGAGATGAGAGAGAGAGAGAGAGAGAGAGAGAGGAAGGAGAGAGAGATGTGGAACGGAAAGGAGAAGCAGGAGAGGTGGTGGCGCGTGTGCCCACGCGCCGTTGAGGGGAGAAATATTATGTTTTTTTTGTTGTCTGACAGTAATATTTGGTTTGTTAAAATTGAATATTATTAAAACAGTTAGTAATAAATAATTAAAAAAATGGTTTAATTGATTATTTATTTAAATAAAAATATTATATGATTATTTGGACATAATTAGAGATTTAATGATTTATTAATAAAAGATGGAATATTTGTGAATAAATAGAGTTAAGTATGGTTTTAAATTTTAGAAAGCTGATAATTAATATTTCCGGATTATTTTAATTAACCGGATCGGATTAGATTATTTAGAAGCTAAAAATCGGATTATTATTAAATTAATTTTTAGATTTAAAATGGAAGAGAAATTAGTTGGTGAGATTAATAATAATAAATATGGATTTAAATTGAATAAAAATGGATGTTTGAATTTTTCATTTTGAGTAAGAATTGAGATTTCCAGATATTAAAAATAGGATATATTCTCCAGATTTAATTCCTGAGTTCGAAGAGATATTTATTTATTCCGGAATTAATATCCGTTATTTATTCCGGAGATTTTTATGAGATATTATATTATTACTAATTATATTATCGGATCGGGAATATTTTATTCTGAAGAATCACTCACGTATTTCTGGTTGCCATTTTTAGAGAATAATTCTCGAGACGTAGATCGACGCCAAGTTCACGGGTAGAGTATAATTTTTATCTGCATTCATTTGCACTTCGAGATCGAGGCAAGTTTATTCCTACCCTAACTTTTGGAAACTTTGAATTGCTGTTCGTATTATTTAATTCCTTAATTATTTTCGAGATATTATATGTTGAGATTTATCTGTTGCTCCGTATGATGCAATAATTTCTTTTGAGCATTATTTCTCGTTAAATATTATTATGCTGTTAATTTAGTTTATTTGAGAATTATAATCCCTACAAGCGTAGAAATAATTTAGTTGCTATCGGGTCGATCTCATTAATTCGAGACGACTATTATTTTGATTCAGTGAAACTAATCTCATTCGTCTGAGATAGTTAAATTCATTCTTTTCGATTGAATTTATTGTACAAATTCAACCGCTATTTATTGATTATCTTTTAGTTAGTTCCTCGTTTGAACTAACCGATAGAAGTTTAAAAATTATAATTATTAGAGATTTTTACTTGTCGATTAAGTGAAAAAATATTCTATTTAAACGTTCATCAATGTTGAGTATTATAAATATTGAGAAGTACTATTTGTTCAGTACGACTCCCAATTACTTCATTTTTAAGACTATTCTCATAATTTCGAGATAGTTGAGTTTATTGTCAAGGTTTGACAATTTGTTCGTGTCAACCGATAAATTATTATTATTGAGAATTTACATCAGTCCATTGTTCGGATTGGTGGTAAAATCGAGTCAGACTGGCAGTCCGCCAGATTTGTAAATATTTTCTGGAAGAATTATTTCAAGTTATCTGTACCCCAAATATTCGGGAATTCTGTATTCTACTGGTCAATGTTGGGCAAGAGGCCCATTACAGAGAAAGAGAGACTCGTGTACCGTTTTACGGACCCGAGAATAATTAGGCACTTTGTTGCCATGGTTGAATTGATAACCATTATGATGCTAGCATTCATACATATATATTATTGTTGATATCGTATTGTAGCCGTGATCGGGCGAAGTGCGGTGTCATTGGAGGCCGGTATTCTTGGTTGGTTAGTTGATCGCCCCACCGAGATACGGAGAGGTGGAAGACCAGTTCATTCTTAAATCATGAGTGATCAGAGTTATATCAAATGAGTAATGAGTCTTTTGAGTATTCTGTTTTGAGATGAGTTTTGAGCCTTTCGAGTATGATATTTTCAAGATGAATTTGAGCCAAATCATATTGTGATATCCGATATTAAAATTTTGAGTATTTATTTCGGTAAACCTTATTATATTTATATACCGAGCGAGAAGAGAACTTGCTGAGCACTATAGTTGCTCATTCTTGCTTTACAACATTTTGTTCAGCTGTCAAGACGGAAAGAGGCGAGACGTCCAGCCAGGGCTACAGAGGCAAGGGGAAAGCGCAAGGCTATGTCGACTATAATTAGAAGATCCAGATGGAATCTTTATATTTCTACTGTTGTGAACTTTTGTAACATATTATTTCGAGATGTATCAAGTTGGATTGTACTATGTTGTGAAGACGATCTTGGACCTGCGGAGTGGAACATTTTATGCTCCGTTGTAATAAAATTTGGTATTGTTATTGCGTTATCATATTGAGACAATGTGACGACCCGAGTCCCCGGTCAGGGTGGATTTGGGGGCGTTACAGTTTTGGTATCAAAGCAATAATTATATTTTTAGGAAACGTGAGAGCCTAGGAATATGACACGACGTGATAATTTAGAGATTTAATAAGATGTTGAGATTTTAAGCACTAAGTGCCTTACACCCTTATATATTTATATGCGTTTATAGTCGACTAGAACCTGTTTGTGACCAAAACTTTTTGTACCTTTGTAGATGTCTATTTCTGGATCTGTTGTCTTTCGTCCTATTCGAGACAGATCTCCTACACCTTATCCGCACAGATCCCTAATTCCCAGTTGATTTAAGATAGGGTGCCTAAGTTTCCATTATTGTTAAGATTGGATGTTACCTTGCAGAGAGTTTCCACATTTTGTAGATGTTGTCAATATCTTTACCGGTCAGAGTTGGACTAACATGAGGTGCGTGCACCAGAGATGGGCTTAAAGAGGGATGCAACTATGTGTTACAAGTTTGAGGCTAAATTCTTAGACGATTTCGTGATCGACATTATTTTTCTAGAGATATAACTTATAGAGGTTGAAATAGTTCTCTGTGTTGATGTGTTTTTCGTACATTCCCTTTTAGAGATTTTCTTCCCTGACGAGTTACCAGGGTCTACAAGTGTCGCTTTTATTCGAGAATCAATAGTTGTTCCTACGAGCTTACTTTGAGCTAGGAAATCGTTTTTTTTTAAAATAACTTCCTTACCAATGATTATCGATAAATCTTACCATTCGAATTTACTCAGACAATTTCTACCATATTTGAAAAAGGACCTATGTTGTTTAGAGGTTAAGTTACCCATCATCATGTACTTTCATAAATACAAATCCATTTAATACCCATTCCTATATTTGATACCCTTTGAGATATTGAGATGAACAACCCTATATATAGGGGAAGACTATCAGTCTCTGTGATTGAAGTCTGGTGGGACGCCACCGTTTGTACTGTTGTTTGTCATTAGAGTACTAAAGGCTGGCCACCTTGTGTACTATGACGGTTGTCCTAATGACACATACAACAAAACAGATGTTCAATGATCATTATGATCTCTCAGTTAATCCCTTGTTAAGATTCTCACTATCAAAACTTGAGTATTCACATGTTTTTGTTTAACATTAATTCCTTTATGAGTTATCTCTATTCAAAGTTCTTATGGATCCTAAAATGATCGGTGTCTAAGAATTTCAAAGAGGTATACTGAAATTTGAATGTGATGAAACGTTACTCCCAGAAAAGAGAATTTCAGCAATTCGAGTTTGAGTACCAATTTCTAATTATGCATAGACTATTACGCTAATTATTCGCTAGTCAAATCTTCGAAAGCCTACGTAGTGTCTCATGGTTATGTGTTAAAGTGCTAAGAATTTGGTTTGAATGCGGAACAATTTTTTAAAAGTGAGAAGCGAGTCGATACTGAGTATACATTGATGATATATTACTTGTTGATGAAAGAGTGATCGTTTTTCATATAGGAAAAGAAATGAGAACATGGTTGAGAGAAGTGTAGAATATTTTCTTTGTATAGTGTTGAATAAGCTAGGACTATCTCCGTTAATATGTTATGGTAAATAAAGCTATTGGTGGAAGGCAAAAGAGAACTATTGAAGACACGATGGTGATATCTTAAGTTAGAATTATTGAGTTGATATTTAGCAAGTACAATAGTAAGTATGTTGTGAAACATAGGGGAATCAAGCTCCTTAAAAAAAAAAAATCCAAGACTATATGAGCAGAATATATATATATTTCTGGGAGAGGGTCAATATTATTAATTAAACTACGTAAAGAAGGGTATTCCTACTTCAAATGAGGAAGGAATGGAGATTTTGGACGAAAAATATTATTAACCCGAAAGAAAACACAGTTATAAGATTGGCTACCCAACTGCAAGAATTACTTGAGAAAGGCGTAATCAGACCAAGTGTATCCCCGTGGGGAGCTCCAGTGTTGTTCGTGAAAAGGAAGGACGGATCTATGCGACTATGTATTGATTATCGTGAATTGAACAAGATGACCATCAAGAATAAGTACCCTCTACCTCGAATCGACGATCTGTTTGACCAACTTAAGGGAGCTAGATGTTTTTCAAAGATTGATTTGAGATCCGGCTATCATCAACTAAAGATCAAGCCTGAAGATATTCCTAAGACTGCCTTTAGGACCCGATATGGACATTACGAATTCTTAGTCATGTCTTTTGGATTGACGAATGCGCCAGCTGCTTTTATGGATTTGATGAATCGTGTGTTCAAGAGGTACTTGGACAAGTTCGTGATTGTATTTATTGATGACATCCTGATATACTCAAAGTCCCCTGAGGAACATGCTGAACACCTCCGTTTAGTTCTGGAAACGCTGAGAAAGGAAAAGTTATATGCGAAATTTTCAAAGTGTGAATTCTGGCTAAAAGAAGTTCAATTTTTGGGACACATTGTAAGCGGCGAAGGGATTTCTGTAGACCCCGCAAAGATAGAAGCCGTAGCAGATTGGGAGAGACCAAAGACTCTAACCGAAGTTAGAAGTTTCCTTGGATTGGCCGGATACTATCGTAGATTTGTGAAGGATTTCTCAAAGATAGCTACGCCACTGACTCGACTTACCAGAAAGAGTGAAAAGTTCGAATGGACCCCCAAATGCGAAGATAGCTTTCAAGAATTGAAGAAGAGATTTACTACTGCCCCGGTGTTGACCTTACCCGATGAGAAAGGCGATTTCGTAATTTTCAGCGACGCTTCTCACAATGGTTTAGGATGCGTTTTGATGCAACTCGGAAAAGTAATAGCTTACGCCTCTCGACAACTGAAGGAGTATGAGTCCCGTTACCCTACTCACGATTTGGAACTTGCTGCTATTGTTTTTGCCCTCAAGATTTGGAGACATTACCTTTATGGAGAGAAATGCGAGGTTTACACGGATCACAAGAGCTTAAAGTATATATTCACGCAGAAGGAATTAAACATGAGACAGAGAAGATGGTTAGAATTGATCAAGGACTATGATTGCTCGATAAACTACCACCCAGGGAAGGCTAATGTTGTAGCTGATGCATTAAGTAGAAAGGAGAGACTAAGCCTGTTGACAACCTCAGAAGAATTGGTTAGAGAATTTGAGAAGATGGAATTAGAAGTCAAGGTCCCAGTCCAAAACAATGAAAGAGTTTACAGCATTCAGTTTCAACCGGAGTTACTCGAGAAGATTCGCCGTTGTCAAGAACAAGTAATGGAAGAAAGAAGATCAGAGTTGACCCGGAGAAGAATTTCTAAGTTCAAAAGATGATAAGGGAAGTAAGCGATTTGCATTGAGAATATGGATTCCTAATGTTACAGAATTGAAGGAAGAAATTATGAGCGAAGCGCACAACTCGAGATATTCCATTCACCCAGGGAGCACAAAAATGTATCAAGATATCAAGTTGAATTATTGGTGGCCTAACATGAAGAGAGAGATTACAGAATGGGTAAGTAAGTGTTTGACCTGTTAGAAAGTGAAAGCCGAACATCAACGACCAAGTGGACTTTTACAACCTTTAGAGATACCCGAGTGGAAATGGGAACATATTTCCATGGATTTTGTCGTAGGATTGCCCCGAACTAGAGCCAGCCATGATGCAATTTGGGTTATCGTCGACCGACTCACTATATTTGCGCATTTCCTACCAATTAAAGATAAGTACTCCGTTGAGAGATTGGTGAGCATATACCTAAAGGAAATTGTGATTCGGCATGGAGTGCCCGTTTCAATTGTATCTGATAGAGATGCCCGTTTTACTTCTCGGTTTTGGAAGAGTTTTCAAGAATGTCTTGGCACGAAGTTAAATCTGAGCACTGCATATCATCCACAGATCGACGGACAAAGTGAAAGGACGATTCAAACAGTTGAAGATATGTTAAGGGCTTGTGCACTTGACTTCAAAGGAAGTTGGGATGAGCATTTGCCCCTAGTTGAGTTTGCTTACAACAATAGTTACCACTCCAGCATAGGTATGGCACCAAATGAAGCATTGTACGGAAGGAAGTGTAGATCACCTCTATACTGGGATGAAGTAGGAAAAAGAAAAATACTAGGACCAGAACTACTACAACAAACTAAGCAAGCGACCGAAGCTATTCGAAAAAGATTAGTTGCAGCCCAGGATCGACAGAGAAAGTATGCAAATCAAAAGAGAAAAGATAAAGTATTTGAAGAGGGAGATAAAGTGATGCTGAAAGTTTCACCTTGGAAAGGAGTAATGAGATTCGGGAAGAAAGGCAAGTTGAGCCCCAGATATATACGACCTTTTGAGATTCTCAAGAAGATAGGACCGCTAGCTTATCAGTTGGCCCTACCTCCAGACCTTCAGCATATCCATAATGTGTTTCATGTTTATGCGTTAAGAGAATACCATTCTGATTTCAGACATGTTATAGCCTACGAACCAGTAGAAATACGTCCTGATTTGACATACGAAGAAAAGCCAGTACAAACCCTAGATCACTAAGTGCAAGAGTTAAGAACTAAGAAAGTAAATTTGGTGAAAGTACTTTGGAGAAACCCCCAAGTTGAGGAAGCCACGTGGGAATTAGAAAGTGAAATGCGAAATAAATATCCTGAATTGTTTAGTGCGTAATTTTGATTCTGAGGACGGAATCCTATAAGGGGGGAAGACTGTAATAACCGCGAATTTTCGAATTAATTTTCCTACTCAATATTTAAGTTTTATTTACGAGCGATGCACTAGTATATTTTAATTAACGCGTTTTATAAATTTTTAAAATTTTATATATTCGTATTATATCTATTTAATTATATTTACTTGGTATTTATTAAAATTAGGAAATTTAGGAAAATAGGATTTTTTTAATTTTCAGTCGTATTTATTTTAGAGAACGAAATTTAAGTTTCGTTTTAATTACCCAGCAGGGGAGAAACGAACTCTTTTTACCAAACCTTGCACTAAATATGATCATTATTATGACACTTATTTTGTCCCCCATGTTTTGATTTTTTTATTTAATAAAAATCCACCTACAAAACATGATCATTATTTTTTTTCCAGCATTTATTTTTGTCTCCCACAATTTATTCCTTTTAAATTTAATAATGTAAGGCACTAACTAGCTAGCCTCATCTTTATTAGCTGGAGTATTTCATTTTCAATCAAAAAACCAAAATAACTCGAACATATACATAGATGCAAAAACAGAGTACAGAATAAGGAGTTTTATTTTCTTCATTTCTTGACCACTGTCTATCTTCCCCTAAATCACAAAAAACGCTACCTTATATTTTCTTACAAACCGGGTATATACTATCAGGGTAGGATTTCAAGTTTTATTCCTCTCTTTTCTTCTTCTTTAATTACGTTTTAATTTTTTTTTCGATTGATATTTGTATCGTTGTTGGTTGAATCGGTGTTAAGGAGAGGTTGTTAATGGGTGTTGTCGGAGATGGGGATATGGAGTAGAGAGAGATTTTCGAGATTTTGGTCACAGGTTGTATTTGAACTGGCGGCTTGGATCAGGACTAAAGGGGGGAGTCTGTGTTGGGAATTAGTTTAGGGGAAGGGAGGACAGATGAGTTGTGTTGTTGTGTGTGTTTTGAGGTGGTTTGGCCGGAGAATAACCAGAACAGAGAGAGATAGAGTGAAAGGGAGAGAACGGTGAGAGGTAGAGAGGAGAGGGTAGAGAAAGAGAGGATGAGCGAAAGAGAGGAGGAAGGGAGATAGCGAGAGAGGGGCAGAGAGGACGAAGAGAGGGAGAGACAGGTCGAGAGAGAGAGAGAGAGAGAGAGATGAGGGAGAGATGAGAGAGAGAGAGAGAGAGAGAGAGAGGAAGGAGAGAGAGATGTGGAACGGAAAGGAGAAGCAGGAGAGGTGGTGGCGCGTGTGCCCACGCGCCGTTGAGGGGAGAAATATTATGTTTTTTTTGTTGTCTGACAGTAATATTTGGTTTGTTAAAATTGAATATTATTAAAACAGTTAGTAATAAATAATTTAAAAAAATGGTTTAATTGATTATTTATTTAAATAAAAATATTATATGATTATTTGGACATAATTAGAGATTTAATGATTTATTAATAAAAGATGGAATATTTGTGAATAAATAGAGTTAAGTATGGTTTTAAATTTTAGAAAGCTGATAATTAATATTTCCGGATTATTTTAATTAACCGGATCGGATTAGATTATTTAGAAGCTAAAAATCGGATTATTATTAAATTAATTTTTAGATTTAAAATGGAAGAGAAATTAGTTGGTGAGATTAATAATAATAAATATGGATTTAAATTGAATAAAAATGGATGTTTGAATTTTTCATTTTGAGTAAGAATTGAGATTTCCAGATATTAAAAATAGGATATATTCTCCAGATTTAATTCCTGAGTTCGAAGAGATATTTATTTATTCCGGAATTAATATCCGTTATTTATTCCGGAGATTTTTATGAGATATTATATTATTATTAATTATATTATCGGATCGGGAATATTTTATTCTGAAGAATCACTCACGTATTTCTGGTTGCCATTTTTAGAGAATAATTCTCGAGACGTAGATCGACGCCAAGTTCACGGGTAGAGTATAATTTTTATCTGCATTCATTTGCACTTCGAGATCGAGGCAAGTTTATTCCTACCCTAACTTTTGGAAACTTTGAATTGCTGTTCGTATTATTTAATTCCTTAATTATTTTCGAGATATTATATGTTGAGATTTATCTGTTGCTCCGTATGATGCAATAATTTCTTTTGAGCATTATTTCTCGTTAAATATTATTATGCTGTTAATTTAGTTTATTTGAGAATTATAATCCCTACAAGCGTAGAAATAATTTAGTTGCTATCGGGTCGATCTCATTAATTCGAGACGACTATTATTTTGATTCAGTGAAACTAATCTCATTCGTCTGAGATAGTTAAATTCATTCTTTTCGATTGAATTTATTGTACAAATTCAACCGCTATTTATTGATTATCTTTTAGTTAGTTCCTCGTTTGAACTAACCGATAGAAGTTTAAAAATTATAATTATTAGAGATTTTTACTCGTCGATCAAGTGAAAAAATATTCTATTTAAACGTTCATCAATGTTGAGTATTATAAATATTGAGAAGTACTATTTGTTCAGTACGACTCCCAATTACTTCATTTTTAAGACTATTCTCATAATTTCGAGATAGTTGAGTTTATTGTCAAGGTTTGACATTTTGTTCGTGTCAACCGATAAATTATTATTATTGAGAATTTACATCAGTCCATTGTTCGGATTGGTGGTAAAATCGAGTCAGACTGGCAGTCCGCCAGATTTGTAAATATTTTCTGGAAGAATTATTTCAAGTTATCTGTACCCCAAATATTCGGGAATTCTGTATTCTACTGGTCAATGTTGGGCAAGAGGCCCATTATAGAGAAAGAGAGACTCGTGTACCGTTTTACGGACCCGAGAATAATTAGGCACTTTGTTGCCATGGTTGAATTGATAACCATTATGATGCTAGCATTCATACATATATATTATTGTTGATATCGTATTGTAGCTGTGATCGGGCGAAGTGCGGTGTCATTGGAGGCCGGTATTCTTGGTTGGTTAGTTGATCGCCCCACCGAGATACGGAGAGGTGGAAGACCAGTTCATTCTTAAATCATGAGTGATCAGAGTTATATCAAATGAGTAATGAGTCTTTTGAGTATTCTGTTTTGAGATGAGTTTTGAGCCTTTCGAGTATGATATTTTCAAGATGAATTTGAGCCAAATCATATTGTGATATCCGATATTAAAATTTTGAGTATTTATTTCGGTAAACCTTATTATATTTATATACCGAGCGAGAAGAGAACTTGCTGAGCACTATAGTTGCTCATTCTTGCTTTACAACATTTTGTTCAGCTGTCAAGATGGAAAGAGGCGAGACGTCCAGCCAGGGCTACAAAGGCAAGGGGAAAGCGCAAGGCTATGGCGACAATAATTAGAAGATCCAGATGGAATCTTTATATTTCTATTGTTGTGAACTTTTGTAACATATTATTTCGAGATGTATCAAGTTGGATTGTACTATGTTGTGAAGACGATCTTGGACCTGCGGAGTGGAACATTTTATGCTCCGTTGTAATAAAATTTGGTATTGTTATTGCGTTATCATATTGAGACAATGTGACGACCCGAGTCCCCGGTCTGGGTGGATTTGGGGGCGTTACATGTAATAAGTAAATATACATATGAACTGTCACAGGAATCTCAAGAAGTATTATCTGTCAGAAGAAAGAAGAAAAGTCAATCTATAGTTTTGATGTCGTACACTGGAAGACGATTCAGTTATCTGATCAAGCCCCAGTATAGCATTGAAGTGAATGGATTCATTTGAACAGTGATAGAGATTTTTTGAGTGATAGTTTGAATGTCAGTTACAGTACAAGAGAATTGAGAGAAGAAATAAACCACAACCTAAAGTCAAAAGTGAAGAAGCATCATTGAAGTTAGTCGTTCATGAACCAGACAGTACATCGAACGTCAACACAAGTCAGTGGTAATTCTTTACTATCTTTAGTGGTTTGTAAGAATTAAATTAATTAATTATTGATTTAATTAAATTCATTTATAATTGATATAAATCATTTAGTTGATTTAATTAAATGAATTAATTCTAGAAGAATTAATTTATTTATTAAATTAATTATTGTATCAATTAAATATGAATTGGTTAATCATTAATTAATTAAATGGATCAATATGACTTAAAGAAAGAAGGTTTAAGTCATGCTGGAGCAGTTAAATATCCTACAGAAAGCTAGCAAGACTTATGACTGATACAAAAGAACAGAACACAGCAGATTAAGTCATAACCCGAAAAACAGAGCAGAAAACAGAAGATCCAGCAGAATAGAATTTTCTCTCAAGAACACCAAGAACACCAAAGCTTAAACAATTCCCAGAAATTCAAGTTCTTTATCTTTGTAATATTCTATCCGCTAGAACTTGTCTATTTGTGATTCTTGTACTACTAGCGAATTAAGTTTCCTAGTTCTTATCTTGATTATTATTAACTAAATTAGAAAAGTTCATGTCGAATTTTCTAATTAGTTATTAACATCTTGATAAGTTGTTATACTGATTTTGTAACACCACATCAAGTTAATATACAGTTATATTGAACTTGAAAAATTGTGTTAAATAATTCCGCACAAATTTGTCTTTGCTAAAATATTATCTAAAGGACAAATTTCGATAAAAAGGTAAAGATTGTATTCAACCCCCCTTCTACAATCTTATCGGACCTAACAATTGGTATCAGAGCCGATTGATTGATACACAAATCAAAGATCCCATTTTACTCGACTAAAAATCATCCCCGAATTTTTTAACTCTCTTAAAAAATTCATCATGTCTTCTAAAGTTGGAACTGTGAAAATTCCCATATATGACAAAAACAGTTATGATATGTGGAAGAACAAAATGTTAATGTTCCTCGAGGTTGCAAATCCTAAATACATGAAAGTCTTATCAGAAGGACCAATAATACCTTTTGGATTAATTCCTGAAGTTATTACTGATGGAAAAGTTATTGCCCCTGCAAGGTTTGTACACAAAGATTCTTCTGAGTACACTCTTGTTGAAAGAGAGGAAGCTGGACTTGACATTAATTTAAGACTGATCTTAATAGATTCTCTAGACTCTGTAATGTACAGTCATGTGATTAACTGCAAGACTGCAAAGCAAATGTGGGAAACCATTGAAACTGTGAATGAAGGAACAGAGGAAGTTAGGGAGAATCGACTAGAAATTCTGACATCTGAGTATGAACACTTTCGATCAGCATCCAATGAAAGTATTCAAGATGTGTTTGAAAGATATAACAAACTTGTCAACAATTTACAGATGCATGGCAAGTACTACACTCAGAAAGAGATCAACAGAAAATTTCTACTGTCAATGCCTGTTCATCTAGAACATAGGATTACAGCTATCAGAGAGTCGAGGAATCTAAGTGAAATTACTGTAGAAAGACTCTTTGGCGTTTTAAAAACCTATGAACTGGAACAATCTCAACAAAAGGAGATTTATGGAAAAGGAAGAGTTGCTAATACTTCTACAGCTCTTATTGTTGAGAACAAACAGGAAGTGGAAGATAAGGTTATTCAATCTTGTAGTGTTGACAGTGGCAAGCTTGAAGTTGAAGTTGATCAAACGAATGCTAGTCCTGATGAAGGAGACTTCTATTCGTTAGAAGAGCTAGATCAGTTGGAAGATGAGTCCATGGCTTTGTTGGTAAGGAAATTCAGTAACTTCAGATTCAGGAAGAATCCCAAGTTCAGGTACAAATCTAACTATAACAGGTTCCAAAGAGGAGGTTCTTCATCCTCAAGTAACAGAGGAGGTTACAAAACTGGAACAGTTGAAAGAAGTAAAATTAGATGCTATAACTGTAATGAACTTGGACATTTCGCTACTGAACGTCAGAAGCCAAAACAAAACCAAAGAAAAGACTTTGGATCTGAGAAGAAGAAGACAGGTAAAGCCTATGTGGCTGCTGGAAAGAGTTGGGATGATACAGACTCTGAAGAAGAAGAGTATGGCAATCTTGCCCTGATGGCAAAATTTGATAACTCCAGTGGTACTTCATCTGAGGTATCATGTTCTGAAAGTCAATATATTTATCAACTTAGTGATTCACTAGGTTATGCTAATAGAGAGATTGAAAGGATCAATTTGTTAAATACAGATCTTAATAATCAATTATCAGAATTACACGATGTACAAAATTGCCATGATAAACAAAAATCAGAAATAAGAATTCTAAAAGAACTTGAGAGGTCTCTAGCGTTGATAGTGGTTCAACAACGTGAGACAATAGCTGAACTAGAAATAAAGGTTAGTGCTACTTCTAATTCATGTAAAGTGGCTAAAGAGTTGTTTAACCAACAAGCTATTAATCAAACCGTAGGAATTGGGTTTGATTATAATGAAGCTATGGGACGAACAAGCATTATTACCCCTAATCGTGTTAGTGCTGTAGAAAGGGGTATACCAATAGTGCTTAAGGGTGTTAGTAACCCACTCTTTAAGACATCCATAGCAGAACCTTTGGATACAACATCTTTAATCATTAAGGAAGAGATGCGCATTGAGGATTTAGATAATGGCGTAGTCTTAGAAAGTAATCAAGTTGTTAAAAATGATGAAGATAGAAAGTCCGTGTTTAAGAAAACAGAAAGAGTTGGTGAGTCTACTAGTTCCTTGAAAACTAGTAGTAGAAGTAACAACATGAATAAATGCAACAACATATCTACCATGCATGCTATTCCTGTTATTGATACTGCTCATAAGAAATGCAATGCTGTTAATTGCATGTCTTGTGCTTTTAATATAATGTCTGCTTACTTTAACGGTAATCATGCATGTGTTAATAAGAATGTTCCTAGACAGCATATGAGCAGAAATAAACATGTTAGATCCAGGACTGTAACACCACCTAATTCTAAGACTAGGACACCAAGTCCTTCTCAGAATATGGTGAAGACATGGTTACCCAAGCTGAAACCAAAACAAGTTAAAGCTGTTTACAGAGTTAAATGTCCAGTACCTGAAGAAAATGTTGTTAAAATAAAAAGTGTTGCTTTGCCTGATAAAGGCCAATTCTTTAAGTACTTCGGACCCAATCAAATTTGGGTTCCGAAGAAAGTTTAACCAATTTGTCATTGCAGGGTTTAAAACTGGTTGAACGAGTCATGTGGATTCTGGACAGTGGATGTTCAAGGAATATGACCGGAGATAGAGCCCTGCTGACAAATGTGGTGGAGAAGGCCGGCCCAGTCGTTACCTTTGGAGATAACAGCAAAGGTAAAACTGATGGATATGGCAGATTAGAAGCTGGAAATGTTATCGTTGAAGATATCTCTTTTGTGAACGGCCTTGAGCACAATTTGCTCAGTATTAGTCAATTCTGTGACAAAGGTTATGAAGTTCATTTCAACAAGAAGAATTGTCTAATATCACACAAGAGAAATGAAAGGCCGCAGTTGACTGGAGTAAGAAAAGGAAACTTGTACATAGCCAATATGAACTCTGGAAGCACATAAGAAATTAGATGTTTTTATTCAAAAGCATCCACTGATGAAAGTTGGTTATGGCACAAGAAACTTTCTAACCTAAACTTCAAAACAATGAATTCTTTAGTTAAAAGAGAATTGGTGAGAGGTTTACCTTCGATTGAATTTACTCAGGAAGGTCTATGTGATGCTTGTCAAAAAGGAAAGTTAAAAAGGGCAACTCACAGGAGCATTAACACATCATCAATAACTGAACCATTACAACTTCTCCATATGGATTTGTTTGGTCCAGTTAGTGTGATGTCCATGTCAAGAAAAAGATATGCTCTAGTGATTGTTGATGATTTCTCAAAATTCACATGGGTACTATTTCTGAACTCAAAAGATGAAACTCCACAACTGGTAGTTGATCACATTAAGTTAATTGAGCTGGACTCTAATCGTCCAGTTAGAGCTATAAGGTCAGACAACGGAACTGAATTCAAGAATGCAGTTCTGAATGACTTTTGCACTGAAAAGGGTATAACTAGACAGTACTCGGCTCCCAGAACTCCTCAATAAAATGGGGTAGTTGAAAGAAAGAATAGAACCTTGATTGAAGCTGCACGTACTATGCTAAGTGAATTAAAGGCTTTCATTGAGCTTTTGGGCTGAAGCTGTCAACACTGCATGTTATACTCAGAATCGAACACTTATCAATAAAGACTTAATGAAGACACCATATGAAGCTCTACATGACAAGAAACCAACTCTCAAGTACTTCCATGTATTTGGGACAAAATGCTTTGTGCTGAAAGAAGGAGATGATCAAGGTGGTAAATTTGAAGAAAAAGCACATGAAGCAATATTTATTGGTTATACTAGAAGAGCCTACAAGGTGTATCTTATTGATCAACAGAAAACTATGGAAAGTGTCAATGTTACATTTGATGACACAAAACTCCCAAGTATCCAAAATGAAGATCCATCTGAAAAGCTTAAGTTTGATGACATGTCAGACTCAGATTCAGATGATGACAATCAACCTGACGTTGTTGCTGATAATAATAATCCAAATGTTGGTGGTAATGATCAAGGTGATGCTGGTGAAAACAATGATAATTTTCAAGACACCACTGATACTCTTGAACCATCAATAAGTCAAACTGGCAACAACTCAGGGGGAGATAATGAAGGGTCAACAAGTCATACTCAACATCATACTGAAGATCAAGGCGAATCGTCAAGATCAATTCTTCCCAGACAAACTGTTTGGAATAGAGCTCATCCTTTTGAGCTGATTCTTGGTGATCCAGATGTTGGTGTGAAAACAAGAAGAGCTTATCAGAATCAATGTAACTATTCTGGGTTCTTGTCTGTCATGGAACCTAAGAAAGTAGAAGAAGCTCTATCTGATCCTGATTGGGTGATTGCTATGCAAGATGAACTCAATCAATTTAAGCAACTAGAAGTATGGAAGCTGGTACCCAGACCTAAAGATAGAAAAGTGGTGGACACAAGATGGATATTCAGAAACAAACTAGATGAAGATGGCACTGTGATAAGAAACAAAGCAAGACTGGTAGCTAAAGGTTATTCTCAAGCTGAAGGCATTGATTATGACGAGACCTATGCTCCAGTGGCAAGACTTGAGGCCATCAGAATATTCTTGGCATTTGCATCCTATTCAAGATTCAAAGTTTATCAAATGGATGTCAAGAGTGCCTTTCTGAATGGTATGCTAGATGAAGAAGTGTATGTAGAACAGCCCCCTGGTTTTGAAGATCAAGATCATCTGGACTATGTCTACTTTCTTTACAAAGCTATCTATGGTCTTAAGCAAGCCCCAAGAAAATGGTATGACACTCTCTCTGAATTTCTATTGGAAAATGGTTTTATAAGAGGTGTCATAGACAAAACGCTCTTCACTAAAAGACATAAGAATGATATAATACTAGTCCAAGTCTATGTGGACGATATTATATTTGGGTCTACTAATGAGCTTCTATGCAAGAAGTTTTCTAAGTTAATGCAGGGTAGGTTTGAAATGAGCATGATGGGAGAACTGAAATTCTTTCTTGGATTACAAATAAGTCAGAGACAAGATGGAATATTTATTTGTCAATCTAAGTACATTAAGGAGCTCCTCAAGAAATATCACATGGAGGAGTGCTCATCAGCAAAGACACCATCAACTATAGCTGTCAAAATTGGTTTATGTGAAAGTTCTGCCAAGGTAGATATCACAGGCTATAGAGGTATGATTGGCTCATTACTTTACCTAACTGCTAGTAGACCAGATATAATGTTTGCCACATGCTTGTGTGCAAGGTTCCAAGCGAACCCTAAAGAAATCCATCTCACTGCTGTCAAAAGAATCTTAAGATATCTAAAGGGTACGCCTAATTTAGGCATCTGGTACCCTAATGAATCTGGTTTTACTTTAATTGGATATACAGATTCTGACTATGCAGGAAGTGTTGTAGACAGGAAAAGTACATCTGGGAGTTGTCAATACCTAGGTGGAAGATTGGTATCCTGGTTCAGTAAGAAACAGCAAACAGTTTCCAACTCTACAGCCGAAGCTGAATATATAGCTGCTGGAAGCTGTTGTGCTCAGATCTTATGGATTAGAAATAAATTAATGGACTATAGCATTGTATTGGAAAATATCCATATTTTATGTGATAATACAAGTGCCATAGCAATCGCCAGCAATCCTGTGCAGCACTCAAGGACAAAGCACATTGACATAAGGTATCATTTTATAAGAGAGCATGTAATGAATGGTACAGTGCAACTACTATTTGTAGGCTCTGGAGATCAAACTGCAGATATTTTTACTAAGTCGCTTAATGAATCCTCATTCACTAAAATTGTTAGTGAATTGGGTATGTTAAACAGTCCTAGTAATTAATACTGTTAATATCTGAAATTTGATCTTTAATAATTTTGCAAGTGATTATTCTGTGAATATTTGTTGTTTGAAATCACTTGTATAATTATTTTACCAACTGATTTTCTTGCTTGTTTATTTATTTTTCACTCTGTTTATTCATATTATTTAATACTTCATATTTCTGTATTTTTAGAATATTTGTAGATATTTATTTCTATTTTAATAATTAATTTATCATATGTTTTGTAGTGTTTGTCCTGTTAATATTGCTTTGTTTTCGTTAATAGGATAGCATATGGTATTTATAATTATTTTTATTGTTTGTTTAATTTTCTATAATATTTTTATTATTTTTATAAGTTAATTGTATATTTTAGGTGTTTTTAATGTTTGTTTTAAGTTAATATGACTTAAAATTAGGTAAAACTCTCAATATGACTTACAAGAAAATCGGTATGACTTAAACAGGTTAAGTCTTACCGAGTTTTTGTTAGATTAAGTCATATTCTCGAGTCTGTTAACATTAAGTCATAGCGAGTTTTTAAGTTAAGTCTTATTCGTCTGTAATTAAATAAGTCTTACTGGTAATTAATTTAAGTCTTATTCGTAATATGTATATTATTAAGTCTTATTCGGAGTTTTAAGTCTTGTTAGTTATATTTAAGTCTTATTCGACTAGTTTGTATATATATAGTAATTAGATATGTTAAGTCTTATTTCATTTTATGTCATTCTCACATGTTAAGTCATTGAGAACTAAAACAGATACATACATATACACACGCATATACGACCAATTCATGCCCAATTTTTGACTTAAAACCGAACTGAAATCACGAACCAAGCACAAACGTCGACTTCTTGTTCGATTTCCTTCAGTTTGATAGTTTAAAATCGCGATTTGGTTGAGTTTTTGAACGATTTTGAATTCGTAAGTTCGAATTTTTCGATCTATTTTTTAGAGAAATTGGGTTCGATTCTTGAAAATCTAAAAATATACTTGTGTTCGTGTGTGTAAGGAGATCATTGTGTGAATTTTTCAGAATTTTTGGAGAAATTTTAATTATTTCGAATTTTTAATTAATTATTAATTCGAAAAATTAATTTTTAAATCATAATTTTGTAAAATCTGAAATTTTCAAAGAAATTAAATCTTGATTAAAATGGCTGATCGATTTGAAATTATTAAACATAATTTAATCGGTTATTTTGATCCAGAAAAATGTTCAGTTGAACGTTTTCGACCGTGGATTCGATTTTTAAATGAAAATTCATTGGTTCGCACTGCTTTGAGCTTAGATGCTCCATTGAAAATTGAACCCTTGCGAATCATGTGTACTACTGCTGTCATTTCTAATGATAACAGATCATTTGTCTTCTCTGTAGGAGACAATCGGTACACAGTGAATGAAAATACAATAAATACGCTCTTAAATTTTCCAACTGACAATTTCGAAGAGTTACCATCAGATCAAGAATTGATAAATTTTTTGAATGGTATATTCTATCAAGACAGTCCTGATCAAACTGTCTGGAATAAAAAGAACATCGTTCAGGAATGGGACTATCTGTTTGACACATTAGCTAGAGTCTTTGCCAATTCTACTAAAGGGAACTTTGGGGTATTACCATCCTTCTTGCAGCATATTGGATATGCAGTTGCACACAACTGAAGAATTAATATTGGTAGACTACTGTGTGTTCCGATGGTTAGAAGAATTATTGATGCAAAGAGGAATTTTGATAATGGACAAAAAGTATCATGCTATTATCCAAGATTCCTGTCATTGATTTTTAATCATCTAGTGGAACTAGAAAACCAAGCCCAATTCCTGAATGGAGAATCACTGGCGTCAGGTAAACCTACTACCAGATTGTTCACTGAGTACAGCAACAAGCCTAAATTCACAAACATACCTGTAGTTGTCACCCAATACATGTCAAACTATATACAACTACCTGTCATTGAACCTGTACCAGAACCTGAACAACCTGAACAAAACCCTGAACCACCAGTGGAAAACATACTTGTTGATAATGAAGATCAAGGCAATCAACAAGTTGAACCTGCTCAGCAAATTGTTCCTCAGCCACCTACACTTGCTGTTGAACATCCAGTGGAAGAAACTGCATCTGTTCCTGAACCTGAATTAAATCAACCTATCTTATCAGAGACTATCGCAGAATCAGCTGACCAGGTATTGTCTTTTGTTTCTCAAACTATTTCTACTTATCAATCTATTTCTGGAACCCAAGTGGTTGATAGGGCTGACCAAGGGATTGTAAGACCGCAATCTCTAACCCCGGTCATAAAGCCAAACACTGAATCAACATCACTTAAAACCTTTCACTCCAGAAAGAAAATTCCATTTCAAAGAACAAAGAAAAGAAGAAATATAATGAGTGAACCCACAGCTCTGCCTCTACAAAAGAAAAGTAGAACTGATTCAGAGGCAACTGTAAGCCCATCCGTATCTTCCCAACAAGATATGGACGTTGATATGGCCATGCAACAGTTACTAGGATCATCCTCTCAACAGGATGATACTATTGAAATTCGCCATAGGGCCATTGCATCCTGTAATGTGTCAGGCACAACCCCTTTGTTATTACTAACAATGGGAGAACAAATAGATTATGATGCAAATAGGGACACATTGACAGGAGAGCACATAGAGTCTGAAACAGTGCCTACCATAGTTACGGTAGAAGAGTCTTCACAGACTTCTGAGGGAAATCTTGGTTCCCTGCCAACTTTAATGGAACCATCATCTCCCCTGCTAGGAGAAACATTCCTAGATCCCTCAAGGGAGTTTCCACTCGCAGTTTCGACTGAAGAAAGTGGAAGGCAACTTGATCAATCTACTACTGAAGCAATTCAGATTACAAATCCAAATGTACAAGTGGAATTGATTGAGGACAGGGATTTACGAACTCCCATTGCACCACCACTGACCTTCCCAGAGGAGGCTAGGGTGATTTTAACTGCAGGTACCGCTTCTGGAAAAGCTAAGGAAATTGAGAGGAGTGATGTGAGGATTACCACAAAATTGAGTGATACACATGCACATCAGGTGAGTGAAATTCAGAGTGAAACTCAGGTGAGTGCACACACAGACACATACACTCTCTCATTGTTACAAAAAAAATACAAGATCTGGAAAGGGAACTGGAAGCAAGTAAAGCTGAAGCTAAATTACTTCGAGCACAAGTGGATAAACAGTCTTCTCCATCCACCTCTGTTGATAATCAGCTTACTTCGATAAAGGGTGACATCAACAACTTGAAGACATTCTTCACTAATAAAATCAAAACTCTCGAACTTTCTCATGAAAAAGCTCTTGATGATTCTGGTGAGGTCACGGTGGCACAAGATAAAATTATTGCTGAAATCTCCAACAAGGTTGACAATCTACAGGAAGAAGTGCATGAACATCAGCGTTCTACTGATTTGCGACTAGATCAAATTGAGAAGCAAAATGAACATCAAGCTAAAGGATTAAGGCATTTATTTCATCTGATCAGTCAAAATCGCACACCAACTACTGAAGAAAGAGAATTCTTTGCAAGAACAGATGGTGATGATGATGAACAAGATCCTGAAGCTGGTGCAACTGATAAAACTGTAGAGGATTCCTCAACTAAGGGGGAGAAATCACAACAACAGGCAGAGAAATCACAAGGAGGTGAGAAAGGACAGGGAGAAAAGGGAGGTAAATCTGATAAATCTGATACAGACAGTGAAGACAGGAGGAATAAGGGGAAGAAGAAAGTTGTTGTAGATGATAATCAAGTCATGGATGAACCAGGTAATCTTGATGTTTTTGATGACTTTGATTTTTCTGATGAAGGTGAGAAATTACCTGAACCAGATTTAAGTCACTGGGAAGAAGAAGAACGAGTGATATCTGAATCTGAAGCTCAACAAGCAGAGAAAGAATCTGAAGAATTATTTGCTCAGAGGGAAGCTAATTTGCTAATGAGAGAAGAAAAGCTTCAAAAGTCATTAGAGCAAATTGCACGAAATGAAGAACTTCAGAAAACTGAACAACAAGCATTACAACGATTACATGCTATAAATGTTGAGAAGAGAAAGACATATATCAGACTAAAGAGCGGTGATAAATGGGAACGTGCTCAAAAAGCAATTGATTCACCTCAGAGTTCTGATTATGAAGATCGTCGTCTTGGAGAAATTCTCGAGGAATTCAAACTGGCAAATCCAATTCATGATATGTATATAAAGGCCTTAAAGGTAGAAGTCATCAGGATAACTACTGCATTTGAACCCAAATCTGATGAGCTGGTAATATTTGTGGATTGTCATAAAGTTGGAACTTTCAGAGTATCTATTCAATTCTTTTATGACAGATCGCTGACAGAGATTTGGGTACTTAGGCCTAAGGTGAGAACATCTTCTGAGCTAGGTGTGTTGTTACATGAGAAGTTCAAAGAATTTGCTGAAAGAGCTGGACCAGAAGTGATTAAGGATCCTCCACAAGTAAAATTTCTTAAGGGAGAGGTACTTCATTCAATCAATCTTCAGACAGATGAGTTATATGAACATCATGAAAAACACTTGGTATATGCTGAATATGCTCTCAGAAATCATGGATTCTTGACTGAAGAAAAGGTAATAGCTGCAGATCACATACGATCCTATGCACAAACGAATATAAAAGATTACAAGAAATTTCAAGGTGAACTGAGAAAGAAGCTTGGAATTCCTTTAGTCTTACCTCAAGGATTGTCATCAAGAAGAGAGCGTCTTGTTGATTCTGATTTACACATGAAACTTCAAGTCACAGATGAGCCAGAAGAAGGAGAATTCAGAAGGGAAGACAACTGAAGAAAAAGAATTGCTCTACATGTTATATCTTTAGAGCTTAGATAAACCTTGATAGGAATTTGTATCATCTGATCAGTCTAGAGGATCATCTATCTTGTATTTATCTTTCATGTTTGAATCTGGCAAATGTTAAATATAAAACAGAACTTTTTTTTTCATATTTACTTAGTATTTAAAGTTTTATCTTTCATTTGGTTAAGTTGGATTAGTTGAGGTATCCTCTAGGAATTTGCTTGTTATTGTCTAACAAACAAATAGGGGGAGATTGAAAGGCATATGACTCAGCCTATTTGTAGTTAGAGGATCCTAATCAACTTAAACCAAATTGTAATAAGTAAATATACATATGAACTGTCACAGGAATCTCAAGAAGTATTATCTGTCAGAAGAAAGAAGAAAAGTCAATCTATAGTTTTGATGTCGTACACTGGAAGACGATTCAGTTATCTGATCAAGCCCCAGTATAGCATTGAAGTGAATGGATTCATTTGAACAGTGACAGAGATTTTTCGAGTGATAGTTTGAATGTCAGTTACAGTATAAGAGAATTGAGAGAAGAAATAAACCACAACCTAAAGTCAAAAGTGAAGAAGCATCATTGAAGTTAGTCGTTCATGAACCAGACAGTACATCGAACATCAACACAAGTCAGTGGTAATTCTTTACTATCTTCAGTGGTTTGTAAGAATTAAATTAATTATTTATTGATTTAATTAAATTCATTTATAATTGATATAAATCATTTAGTTGATTTAATTAAATGAATTAATTCTAGAAGAATTAATTTATTTATTAAATTAATTATTGTATCAATTAAATATGAATTGGTTAATCATTAATTAATTAAATGGATCAATATGACTTAAAGAAAGAAGGTTGGATTATGTCTTGGTGAAGCTAAATTCGGTATGACCTAAATTATGTCATACCGACAGAATTCAAGATTATGTCTTACCGAGCTATGAAGATTATGTCTTACCGAAACAAATATCATGATTAAGTCATACCGACCTCCTGCAAGCTGTTTTAAGTCATACCGAACTTTTATTAAGTCATACCGACCAGGTTTATGTCTTAATGGAGGTTTGTGTAAGTCTTAATGAAGAAAAATTAAGTCTTGGAAGCAGTTTAAGTCATGCCGGAGCAGTTAAATATCCTACAGAAAGCTAGCAAGACTTATGACTGTTACAAAAGAACAGAACACAGCAGATTAAGTCATAACCCGAAAAACAGAGCAGAAAACATAAGATCCAGCAGAACAGAATTTTCTCTCAAGAACACCAAGAACACCAAAGCTTAAACAATTCCCAGAAATTCAAGTTCTTCATCTTTGTAATATTCTATCCGCTAGAACTTGTTTATTTGTGATTCTTGTACTACTAGCGAATTAAGTTTCCTAGTTCTTATCTTGATTATTATTAACTAAATTAGAAAAGTTCATGTCGAATTTTCTAATTAGTTATTAACATCTTGATAAGTTGTTATACTGATTTTGTAACACCACATCAAGTTAATATACAGTTATATTCAACTTGAAAAATTGTGTTAAATAATTCCGCACAAATTTGTCTTTGCTAAAATATTATCTAAAGGACAAATTTCGATAAAAAGGTAAAGATTGTATTCAACCCCCCCTTCTACAATCTTATCGGACCTAACAGGCCGTCTATCCTATAATTATCCGAAAAGAAAATATAATGATCTTGAATAGGAAATAAAAAATAGCGCAATATAAACAATTGTTAGTCGTCATTTTACCTAAAAATAAACTTAACTGTATATAATTAATATTTAATATTGAAATAAGAATTATAATGTTCAAATAAAGGTTGCTAATTTTTAAACAAATTAAATTGAATAAATTGAATAGATGTTTGATAGGTGTAATTAATGACTAATTAAATTGTCATTAATAGTTATTTAATGCAAGAAAAGAATTTTAATAAGAAAAATCAAAAAAACGAAAATTCAAGAAAAATACCTTAAATTGTCCTTGTGCATTTTCGATCTCCTGCCATTATAATATATATAGATATAAATAGGTATTCGAATCTATAGATGAAAAGGGTTCGAATTTATAGGACAGACTTATATATACAAATTTTATATGAAGAAAAATAAGTGTTCGAATTTATAGAGGAGCATAATTTGAATAAATTGATAAGATGTATAATTAAAAGTTTTTACAGAAGTAGAATAGGTATTCAAATTTATAGAGGATAAGAGCTTGAATTTATAAAGAGTACATATATAATTAAAAGTTCTACTATAAGTACAATATGTGTTTGTAAGACATATAAGTCATATCAGAAGTAGTAGAATAAGTGATCGAATTTATAGAGAATAAGAGTTCGAATTTATAGAAAAGAAATATAATTAAAAGTTTTATTGGAAATAGAATAGGTGTTTGAATATATAGCGGAGAATAGTTCAAATTAATAGAGAAGACATGTAATTAAAAGTTTTGTTGAAAGTAAAGTAAGAAGGCGATGAGGTGAAATTTTTTACGATCTTCTAAATTATTTATCTTTTTTTTAGAGAAATCCTTTATTTTAAATTTTTTATAAAGTTAATTATATTTATCTTCTAAAATTATTTTCTTTTTTTTAGAAGTAGAATATGTGTTCGAATTTATGGAGGAGAAGAGTTCGAATTTATAGGAAATACATACAATTAGAAGTTCTATTGGAAGTAGAATATGTATTTATAATTAAAAGTTCTATTGGAATTAGAATATGAGTTC
This sequence comes from Saposhnikovia divaricata, assembly GCA_036435485.1. Classification (NCBI taxonomy): domain Eukaryota; kingdom Viridiplantae; phylum Streptophyta; class Magnoliopsida; order Apiales; family Apiaceae; genus Saposhnikovia; species Saposhnikovia divaricata. The sequence goes on from CM071594.1 coordinate 215,836,335, forward strand.
GAATTTATAGAAAATAAGAGTTCGAATTTATAGAAAAAACATACAATTAAAAGTTCTATTGGAAGTAGAATAGGTGTTTGAACATATAGAGAAGACATGTAATTAAATATTTTAAATTAGAAGTAGAATACAAGGGCGATGGTGACATCTTTTACGATTTTCTAAAATTATATATTTTTTTATACAAGTTAATTATACTTCTATTAGGAAAATATACTCATAAATCCAACACTATTCTCATAAAAAACGTTTTCATATTTAAAAAGAAAAGAATTGATGTGTTAACATAATAAAATAAAATAACATTATCATGTAGGAACCCTAAATAAATACAAGAGTATCTATAATATAGAGAAAATAAGATGTACTTTCATTTTTTTAAAACTCCATAAATTTTAGAAAGTTTAGAGAAAGTAAAAATTGGAATTCACTTTATTTTTAGGTTTTGATTTTAAGGAAAAAAGTTGTTGTAAAATATAAGTATCATCAATAATATGTAATAAAATTGGACTTTCAATCCCAAACGAGAGCGTCTCAAAACGTGTGTAACGGAAAGACAACTCAATATAAAAGATTGTATTAGCTATTATAATTTGATATTGATGTTATAAATTTTATTTTATTTTTAGGATTCGATTTTTATGGATAAACATTGTTATACAAGTAATATGTGTAAAAGTTAGGGTTTTGGTCTTAACGAGAGAGTGGCTCAATAGGAATACCCATGTTTAACAAAAAACGGTTTATTAGAGAATACCATGTTGAATATTAAAATTCAATATTTATTATATAATAGAAGATAAATATATTTTAAATTTTTTAGAACTTAGGATTTTAAATATTAATAACTAAAAAACTGTGACGCCCCTAGATCAGGGGTCATGGATCACGGTCCAATTTCCATTCATTAAAATTCTACTCTTGGTAGCTGGAATATAAATGCATAATAAAACTCACACAATAGACCCCACACTTTAATATTAACACACACCAGTCATATGCTCAGAGAACAACATCCATAAATGATAGCAGTTAAAGATAAACTATTGTTACAATCCCAGAATACCATCTATTATACCCATATATAAGTATATACTACCTTGAGAACATGTGTCGATACTCTCTCATAAGGTAGACTTCCCCTTTACCCTCTTCCGGGTTGTACTGCGACGTTTCGGCACCTGATCAAGAGTGAGCTATAATAGCTCAGCAAGATAAATTTTATAAACTAGCTTCAAAAGAAACATAAATATATCTGTATAATAAACCGAAAACAAATCATAATTATTATAAAAAGAATTTTTTTTTAATTTGAAAACTACTCCTTCCAAATATTTTTATACTAAAAGAAATAAATAGCATTCTAATATCTGCTTCTCTTCTAATATAATATCAGTTTTTCTTCTAAAATAATATAATATCAGTTTTTCTTCTATAATAATTAAAAACCATTACATCACCTCAGCATAATATTTCAAGATAATATATCATCTGCACATCATCTCTCAATACAATCTTTCCATTTCTTTTTTTATACAACAATTATATAAAAATAATATAAAATCAGTTTCTCTTCTTACTTTAAAAACAATTCCATCATTTCATACCATTTTCCTTTTTCAGAATACAGATATGAAAACCATTATCAATTCTTTCTTTTAAGTTTTGGGGATATCTGCTAGCGCCAGATACGTAGGACGATGATCAGTCGCCTGACCGTACCTGCTCTCTGTTTACTACTAGTAGAAGGGATGATCCCACCTGGTCATCAACCCTGGAGGAAGGCTACCTACTACATCCTCATTCGGCAACTCTTGGGCCGTAATAAATATTGAGTGCTGGACTGTGCCGCACACAGCCTCTTACGCTTTATTGGGTGCCGGACTGTGCAACTCCCACACAGCCTCTTACGCATACTGTTGCAATCCCCCTTTTTCAAATCGTTATTCCATTTATAAAACATCATTCCACATTTTCCATTTTTCCGTTTCCATTTCCATTCACATTTCCATTCACATTTCCATATATCATTCACACATATCATTTCCATTCTCATATATCATTATACTTTGATTATAATTCAGACATCTCCTCCATATTTAATAAAGTCAAATATGCCCTTATATACAAAATATTTTAACTATTTTAAAAGTATTAAATAATAATCAAATAATATTTATTAAATCACAAATGTTTAAAGATTATCTTTAAAAGAATATTATAAACCATATAACCCTAGATAACAACTGATACCATTGTTTTATATACCTTTAAAACATAAAGTATATTCGCTCTATCCATATTCATATTCATATCCATAATCTATATTCAAAAATCTCAGTAAACAGGGAATATATCCCTAATCATCTCATCATATAAGATTCATATATTATCCACCAAAACCATTTTCTTTGAACATAAACAGTTTATCAAAATAAGGATAAAAGAAATCTTGCTCCCTTTAATCCATATCCATACTCATATTCATATATATATATATCTCCCTTTAATATCCAAAATCAGGAAAACAAATTCTTAACAATATAGTAATAATAGAATCACATATATATTCCATGAAATCATTTTTTATTTGAAGATAAATAATTTTTCAAAGTAAAGATAGAAGAAATCTTGCCTGGATCTCTAAAGCGAGTAGGTATGATCCTGAGTTCGTCTCCCGTCTCTATAGAAACGAAAGGATCACCGTTAGTATATATCCCACTTAATCACCTAATCTCTATACAATAACACCCTTGACACATATTATATGTTTAACATAGTTTTTATGCACCACAAGTTTACATGAACTTAACCATTTTTAAACTCCATCAAAGTTTTAGTGTATTCCACCATTTCCTTTGGGATTCCTTATTGACTACACTCGACTGTAAAATTTCTCATAAATTGTAAATTTTGAATTTTGACACAAAGTCAGTGGGGTTTGACTCTCTATTCACCCTACTATATTGTCCCAAAATTTCATAACTTTTAAAGATGTTTAAGTATGGTAATTATAGCCTCAAAATTGACACAATTACGTTTTCTCGGTTTTCAGTGGTTTTCACTTACATGACCTCGGCTTAAACTTTTCTATAAAATCAACCGTTTACTTTTTCGAGGTGATTCCTTCGCACACATACACCTTATGATATCTAGTATTTAATAAACTCGATTCGCCACCAAAATCATACCATTAAGGGGTTCAATTGAAGTCATGAACTTAGCACTTATGCGATCGAACCACTTTTACGAATTTGGTCATTTCTCCTAAACCGTAAATCAAAATGCTACAAGGCTTTCGCCAAAATGATATATGAAACAATATCTACAAGTTCTAGGCAGTGGTTCAACATTTACAGAGGGTATGTGTCTCGGGTGCCTACTGTTTTAAGCCTCAACAACTATTCGTCATTACGACGGCTATAAATCGAATAATCCAAAAATCCAAATACTCCAAATATCATACCATCCACCCCAAACAACTCATACCTCAAATTTAACATTCAACAAAGGGTATCCACTGCCTATGCTACTAGGATACCATTTGTGACAATCAATCAAGCCTAATCATAAATCTAAGGTCCTAAACATGCATCAAAGCTTTATAACTCACTAAACCACTAAACTCAAAGTAAAAGCTAGGGTTTCCAAAGATGGTTACCTTCCTTGATGTGTGTAATAGCTTTCTAAACCTTGTATAGTCCTTGTATACCCTTGGGTAAGCTTGGATGATCAAAAGAATTGAAAAAAACAAAGTTAGTAATTCGGAGTTATTAGAACCCGACTGAAAGATCATGAAAAACGAGGCCCTTACCTAGGTTTTCTGGACGAGGCTTCTAAAGGAAAGTTGTAGAGCATTTAACCAGCTTTCCAACCATATAAAGAACACAAAATTCCATTGAGTAATGAAGGAGCCGTTTGAAAATCATCACAGAAACTGTCAACAATCTGGACAGTTTGCTTCTTCAATGATTTGCCTAGGCTACACTACTTGGATTTCTATGAAATTTGGAGCGAATATTGCCCATGGAGTGGAGAGGCTTGGGTTAAAATTTGGTGATTTTATCATGGATAGAAATGGAGATTTGAATTTTTCTTTCCTCCTTGTTCTTGCTGGGCAGTTTGAGAGAAATGGAGAGTAATGGATTTCTCTTGCTTTGTTTTGATCTTATCTTGTCTACAATGCATTATTTTAATATTATCTGGCTAAATCTTGAGTGTTCTAGAGTTTTATAGAAACTTATTGAAGTTGATAGATAATTCCCCCATGTGAAGTTACTAATTTGCCCTTAAACAAGAGTTAGTAGAAGATGATATCACTAATGATGTCACTTGGATGATCTAATACTCTCTTTTCTTGATTTTCTAAGTAATATGCTAATACTCTTGGTAATAATAATAATAATGTGGTATGTATCCTTGTTATATTACTAATCTTGGTTGCTTGGTTTTCATACTCGTTTAATCACGGTTCGTTTCGAATACACCTCGTTATCTCAGTGGTTCTGAAATCGCTTAAAAATCCAAATTCCCTTGGCATTTCCTTGACTTAATAATCCCTTGGTTTAACCTAAATTCACTAATTCCTCAATATATATATAAACCTTTTAATATTTCCTTGCTCCTTAATATCCAGTAAATAGAGTTCATTCGAAATCAAAATCCTCAAAATCCATATTCAGGAATTTCTAAAATCCATCGTCGTTTTGAGTCACTTATTTTCTTAGTACAACACTATTATGGTTTCTGTTTACTTATTATCCATTTCGAACATAGGGTACCTACACGCCATTTTCCTAATTTCCCCAAAATCACTATTCATTTAGGCGCTGTAGTCTTTCTAAAGTTAGGGTTATTACAGTCTGCCCCCCTTAAAAGGATTCCGTCCCGGAATCACGTTGGAACTATTGAAAAAATATCTTTTTCACATTCACCTTCTACTTCTCATATTATTTCATCCGTCCTTTAATTTCTCCTTAAATATCTCTATCTTGTTTGCGCAGAAATACACCAACATAAACTTTCTTGTCATTCATCAACATGCCATTTAGCTTATCAATAGTAGTACTTTCACTATCTTTTTCTTGCAAATTCCCTCCTGTTTTCAGTCATTCCATATTATCTCGTCTCTCCTTCCTCTTTCGACTAAGGGTATCCGCCACCACATTGGCCTTTTCTGAATGGTAGTGTATCTCACTATGGTTTGTCTATATTTTGATCTCTATCATGACATAAATATTAACACCTCAATATTTCTATATCTCATCTCTGTAAAATTTTCCAGAAAATAAGCTCTACTTATATTCTTTAAAACAATTGTAAGAAAATATTACCTATAATATATATTTCCTGTTCGTACTTAAACAAGAATGTACTTTTCCTTTATCCTTGAAAAATATATTTTCATACTTTCCCCAATACTCTTAATCTCCTTTTTATAGAGTTCTCTGACCCTTAACAGATATTGATTTTCCTCATCTAGATTGTCAACCTACCTACACCATTCATTGACTTAGTCGATCCCTAACCAAACATTTACACTTAAATAGTTAAGTTAGAGCGTACCTGCAATTTCCTCCGGATACCTTATCCCATATGTCTATTGTTCACTATACACTCTTTACATCTTGCTGATCCACCTTAGTTCCTTCATTATATACTATCTACTCCACCTCTGAAATTTTCCTTTGTTATTCTCATTAAAATCTTTATCTCAAGTTTTACTCATTCACACCTTTTGGATTAATCCTTTGAATACTTAACATCTTTAATCTCTCTCTGCTACTTAGGGTATTAGTCACAATATTGGCCTTCCCTCACTAATAGTTATTGCACCTCGAATCCTTCATTAATTATCCCCACTTCCTTTGTTTATCCTTATTCTGAATCTATCCTCAAAATACACCTTATTCTCAATCGTAAATCTCAATTACACTTTAAAATTCCTCATATTCTTTTCTCTTACTAATCATCAAATATACCCATTTCTTCTCACGAAATTCCTTCCTCTCTTATATTGAAACGCTTCTAGCTCTAATTATCTCTTAACGAAGTTTCCCTTGGAATCTCGAGTTTCCTCGTATAATCACGTATACTATAAACATTGCTTCCATCCATTAATGAAATCTTCTATATTCAAAACAATTAATAGAATTTAAGAGACTTTGAATTGAAACGAACCCAGAAACAAGCAAGGGTCCCACAATAATTTATAAAATTAAGAGTTTTAAATAACCTTTATTCGAAACAAAAGAATATTTGAGAAATCAATATGATGGAAGAACCCGTATGTCACACAAGTGAGGGCGTCCCCTCCGACTTTCAATCACACAGACAGATCGTCCTTGTGTATACATATAGGATTGTTCCTCTTAGTTGTAGTAAAAATACAAAGAAAATTTTAAATCCAAAATGATCAATACCATCTTCCGAAAGTAATCTTAGAGGAATATTTTGAATAAGATAGATAAAATAAAATTTTGAAACACATCCCCAAGGGTACCAGAAAGTTTTTTTTTTTAAAAGATACCGGCACTTAATGAATAATTACCCATTAGTAGAGGAAAATTTGAAACTCAATAATATAATTTAGCAGGGCTTTAGGAGCTTGAAAATAGGTACCGTTAATAGCCTCTGCCCAATTGAAAATCCAAATAATGGAAGGTTTTCCTCAAATACTATTTATATCTTAGACTGCGTACCCTCCAAAATTTCTTGAATTTGGCACTCACCATGTAGCCTTAACCTATCGTCTGCTATTCCCAATCATCTTCATTTACTTAGTCGTGACTAGGCTCGATACTCTCTGCCTTGATCCATAATAGAACACAACCTTCTAATCGATATACTTTCGTAATATTGATCGTCTTGACCTGACACTGCTCTGGTATTAAGGACCCTTCAAACTATACTTCTAAATTGCATATTCTAACATATCTCGTATACTCACGAGGTTATCTAACGTACACTTCCCGATACATGAAGTATTCCCTTTCCCATACCGATCCCGTGTGCTACATAAACTTAACACTTTTACCATAATAACCTTTCCATTTAAGTCAATCTCGGAATTTCTCAGTCTGTCTTGGTCCTTAAGGTATATCTTGGCTTTACCGACAAATCTCAGTTTCACCATTTCATCTCCACAATCAATTGAAACAATCAGTGTCTGTTCACTAATCCACTTACAATATTTCTTCAAACTCCCTTAAACACAAGAAGACTTTAAATACCCTTAACTTTGGCTCACCAATCTCATCTCCCTATACTAAAACATAAACTTTTATTAGTAATAATCTATAAAATTATAATCCCTACTTAGAATAAACGCTTCGTTCGATAAACCACCATTGAACTCGATGTGAGTTCATATTTTATATCATTACATATATATCTATATGTGTATATTATTATCACTTTTGTTCCTGAGCAATATGACTCTTAGCTCTGATACTATCTGTGACGCCCCTAGATCCGGGGTCATGGATCCAGGCCATCACGGTCCAATTTCCATTCATTAAAATTCTACTCTTGGCAGCTGGAATATAAATGCATAATAAAACTCACACAATAGACCCCACACTTTAATATTAACACACACCAGTCATATGCTCAGAGAACAACATCCATAAATGATGGCAGTTAAAGATAAACTATTGTTACAATCCCAGAATACCATCTATTATACCCATATATAAGTATATACTACCTTGAGAACAGGTGTCGATACTCTCTCATAAGGTAGACTTCCCCTTTACCCTCTTCCGGGTTGTACTGCGACGTTTCGGCACCTGATCTAGCTGTTATATAAATAAATAGCAAGAGTGAGCTATAATAGCTCACCAAGATAAATTTTATAAACTAGCTTCAAAAGAAACATAAATATGTCTGTATAATAAACAGAAGAGAAATCATAATTATTATAAAAAGAATTTATTTTTATTTTTTATTTGATAACTACTCCTTCCAAATATTTTTATACTAAAAGAAATATATAGCATTCTAATATCAGCTTCTCTTCTAATATAATATCAGTTTTTCTTCTAAAATAATATAATATCAGTTTTTCTTCTATAATAATTAAAAACCATTACATCACCTCAGCATAATATTTCAAGATAATATATCATCTGCACATCATCTCTCAATACAATCTTTCCATTTCTTTTTTTTATACAACAATTATATAAAAATAATATAAAATCAGTTTCTCTTCTTACTGTAAAAACAATTCCATCATTCCATACCATTTTCCTTTTTCAGAATACAGATCTGAAAACCATTATCAATTCTTTCTTTTAAGTTTTGGGGATATCTGCTAGCGCCAGATACGTAGGACGATGATCAGTCGCCTGACCGTACCTGCTCTCTGTTTACTACTAGTAGAAGGGATGATCCCACCTGGTCATCAACCCTGGAAGAAGGCTACCTGCTACATCCTCCTTCGGCAACTCTGGGCCGTAATAAATATTGAGTGCTGAACTGTGCCGCACACAGCCTCTTACGCTTTATTGGGTGCCGGACTGTGCAACTCCCACACAGCCTCTTACGCATACTGTTGCAATTCCCTTTTTTCAAATCGTTATTCCATTTATAAAACATCATTCCACATTTTCCATTTTTCCGTTTCCATTTCCATTCACATATCCATTCACATTTCCATATATCATTCACACATATCATTTCCATTCTCATATATCATTATACTTTGATTATAATTCAGACATCTCCTCCATATTTAATAAAGTCAAATATGCCCTTATATACAAAATATTTTAACTATTTTAAAAGTATTAAATAATAATCAAATAATATTTATTAAATCACAAATGTTTAAAGATTATCTTTAAAAGAATATTATAAACCACATAACCCTAGATAACAACTGATACCATTCTTTTATATACCTTTAAAACATAAAGTATATTCGCTCTATCCATATTCATATTCATATCCATAATCCATATTCAAAAATCTCAGTAAACAGGGAATATATCCCTAATCATCTCATCATATAAGATTCATATATTATCCACCAAAACCATTTTCTTTGAACATAAACAGTTTATCAAAATAAGGATAAAAGAAATCTTGCTCCCTTTAATCCATATCCATACTCATATTCATATATATCTCCCTTTAATATCCAAAATCAGGAAAACAAATTCTTAACAATATAGTAATAATAGAATCACATATATATTCCATGAAATCATTTTTCCTTTGAAGATAAATAATTTTTCAAAGTAAAGATAGAAGAAATCTTGCCTGGATCTCTAAAGCGAGTAGGTATGATCCTGAGTTCGTCTCCCGTCTCTATAGAAACGAAAGGATCACCGTTAGTATATATCCAACTTAATCACCAAATCTCTATACAATAACACCCTTGACAAATATTATATGTTTAACATAGTTTTTATGCACCACAAGTTTACATGAACTTAACCATTTTTAAACTCAATCAAAGTTTTAGTGTATTCCACCATTTCCTTTGGGATTCCTTATTGACCACACTCGACTGTAAAATTTCTCATAAATTGCAAATTTCGAATTTTGATACAAGGTTAGTGGGGTTTGACTCTCTATTCACCCTACTATATTGTCCCAAAATTTCATAACTTTTAAAGATGTTTAAGTATGGTAATTATAGCCTCAAAGTTGACACAATTACGTTTTCTCGGTTTTCAGTGGTTTTCACTTACGCGACCTCGGCTTAAACTTTTCTATAAAATCAACCGTTTACTCTTTCGAGGTGATTCCTTCGCACACATACACCTTATGATATCTAGTATTTAATAAACTCAATTTTCCACCAAAATCATACCATTAAGGGGTTCAATTGAAGTCATGAACTTAGCACTTATGCGATCGAACCACTTTTACGAATTTGGTCATTTCTCCTAAACCGTAAATCAAAATGCTACAAGGCTTTCGCCAAAATGATCTATGAAACAAGATCTACAAGTTCTAGGCAGTGGTTCAACATTTGCAGAGGGTATGTGTCTCGGGTGCCTACTATTTTAAGCCTCAACAACAATTCATCATTACGACGGCTATAAATCGAATAATCCAAAAATCCAAATACTCCAAATATCATACCATCCACCCCAAACAACTCATACCTCAAATTTAACATTCAACAAAGGGTATCCACTGCCTATGCTACTAGGATACCATTTGTGACAATCAATCAAGCCCAATCATAAATCTAAGGTCCTAAACATGCATCAAAGCTTTATAACTCACTAAACCACTAAACTCAAAGTAAAAGCTAGGGTTTCCAAAGATGGTTACCTTCCTTGATGTGTGTAATAGATTTCTAAACCTTGTATAGTCCTTGTATACCCTTGGGTAAGCTTGGATGATCAAAAGAATTGAAGAAAACAAAGTTAGTAATTCGGAGTTATTAGAACCCGACTGAAAGATCATGAAAAACGAGGCCCTTACCTAGGTTTTCTGGACGAGGCTTCTAAAGGAAAGTTGTAGAGCATTTAACCAGCTTTCCAACCATATAAAGAACACAAAATTCCATTGAGTAATGAAGGAGCCGTTTGAAAATCATCACAGAAACTGTCAACAATCTGGACAGTTTGCTTCTTCAACTTGGGGAGATGATTTGCCTAGGCTACACTACTTGGATTGCTATGAAATTTGGAGCGAATATTGCCCATGGAGTGGAGAGGCTTGGGTTAAAATTTAGTGATTTTATCATGGATATAAATGGAGATGTGAATTTTTCTTTCCTCCTTGTTCTTGCTGGGCAGTTTGAGAGAAATGGAGAGTAATGGATTTCTCTTGCTTTGTTTGGATCTTATCTTGTCTACAATGCATTATTTTGATATTATCTAGCTAAATCTTGAGTTTTCTAGAGTTTTATAGAAACTTAGTGAAGTTGATAGATAATTCCCCCATGTGAAGTTATTAATTTGCCCTTAAACAAGAGTTAGTGGAAGATGATATCACTAATGATGTCACTTGGATGATCTAATACTCTCTTTTCTTGATTTTCTAAGTAATATGCTAATACTCTTGGTAATAATGATAATGTGGTATGTATCCTTGTTATATTACTAATCTTGGTTGCTTGGTTTTCATACTCGTTTAATCACGGTTCGTTTCGAATACACCTCGTTATCTCAGTGGTTCTGAAATCGCTTAAAATCCAAATTCCTTGGCATTTCCTTGACTTAATAATCCCTTGGTTTAACCTAAATTCACTAATTCCTCAATATATATATATATATATATATATATATATATATATACCTTTTAATATTTCCTTGCTCCTTAATATCCAATAAATAGAGCTCATTCGAAATCAAAATCCTCAAAATCCATATTCAGGAATTTCTAAAATCCATCGTCGTTTTGAGTCACTTATTTTCTTAGTACAACACTATTATGGTTTCTGTTTACTTATTATCCATTTCGAACATAGGGTACCTACACGCCATTTTCCTAATTTCCCCAAAATCACTATTCATTTAGGCACTGTAGTCTTTCTAAAGTTAGGGTTATTACAAAAACAATCCTTTAACATATTAGAAGCATAATACGTGTTCAAATTTAATAGAATAAGAGTTTGAATTTATAAGGAAAACATATAATTAAAAGTTCTATTGAAAGTAGAATAGGTGTTTGTAAGATATATAATTAAGAATTTTGTTGTAAGTAAAATAGGAGTTCTGATCTATAGAGAAGAAGAGTTTGAATTTATAGAAAATACATATAATTAAAAATATTATTGGTGGTAGAAAAGATGTTTAAATATATAAAGAGTACATATAATAAAATGTTTTATTGGATGTAGAAAATAAGGTCGGTGGAGACGTCTTATGCGATTTTTTAAAAGAGTATATCTTATTCCCTAGAAATCCTTTATTTTGACTTTTTATACAAGTTAATTATACTTGCATTAGAAAAATATATCCATAAATTCAATATTATTCACGTAACGAAAAGTCTTCTTATTTAAAAAAAATTGATGTGTAAACCTAACAGAGACATTTTCATGCGGAAGCTATAAATATAGAATATCTATAACATACAGAAAATATAAGATATATTTTCATCTTTTAAAACTCCATGAATATTAGAAAGTTTAAAGAATGTAAAATTTGGAATTTACTCTCTTTTAAGGTTTTAATTTTTAAGGAAAAAATGATATTTTATAAGATAAGTGTCATCATTAATATGTAATGAAGTTAGAATTTCGGTTCCAAATAAGAGCGGCTCAAAACGTGTTTAATGGAAAGACGACTCACTAGAAAAGATTGTATTAGCTATTAGAATTTTATACTGATGTCATAATTTTTTATTTATTTTTAGGGATCGATTTTTATAAATAAGAATTATTATGAAATCATTATAATATATGGTCAATCGAAAGAATCGTGTTTTGCAAGAAATTGGTTCATTAGAGAAGATTATGTAACTATTAAAATTTGATATTGATAATATAATATAACGTATATATGTATTGAATTTTTTTAAAAAAAATTGTAACGACGCCGCGAAGCGCGACTTTATCGACTAGTTATATATAGGATATAATTTATTAGCAAATTGTTGTAGGTTCCAATTATATATGGGATTAGCAGATTGTTGTAGGTTCGACATCTCGGAAACTGTATGTTATAGATGAATAACCCGTACAACAATTTTACTACATTCCACTCCTTTAAAACAAGAGAAAAGGTCCCCAATATCATAATTCTAAAGTAATTGATCCAAAATGTCAAAATTGGGGATTAGTCCTAAATATCACAATATAACGATAAATCGTGTGCGTTCAATATATTCCACCAAAACCAAATCTAATGTAGCGTTTTGTACTCTGTTAACAAAATCTTAAATATCGTTTAGAGTTGAAACAGAAGTGGGAAGGCAACAACGTTACATTATGTGGCGTTGTGGGGGAAAATTCTAGTTAATTTAGTGTTTAAAATATTAAAATTATTCAAATATTAAAATTTTATATATTATTTTTTTAATTTAATATTTTAAAATTTTATCGATAACTTTTTTGTGTTAAATAATTTTTATTTGTGGTTCAACGGGTTACATTTGGAATTTAGAAATATTCCATTATTTAATTAAAATTTTTAAATTTTATCTACATTCTTTTGGGGATTCAACAGTTAACCTTTGGGGTTCAACAATTCCATTTTGGGTTATAAAAATATTCCGAACGACGAATAAACCGTATACGAACTTAGGGTTTAAGGTTTAGGGTTGTTTACATTTTGGATTCAGGCCGCCAGATTCAATTTTTTAATTAAATTTTTTAAATTTTATCTGTATTCTCTCTGAGTTTCAACAGTTAACCTTTGGGGTTCAACAGTTCCATTTTGGGTTTAGAAATATTCGGAACAACGAATAAATCGTATATGAATGTTAACACAATATCACGCAAGTATACGTGGTCACAAGTAATACAATTAAAGTTCGTTCCACTGAGATCTGGTTAAGTTCTTTTCAGTTAATGCACATATTCAACAATGTATGATTTTAATTCACTGCGAAGACAATTAATAAATTGAGGTTTTAATTAACTAAATTAAACTAATATGAAAATTAAGAAATTAAAAATTAATTAACTAACAAGATCTAAAATCAAATTACTTATATGAGAATAAACATGGAATCCTAACTTCATTATCTACTTCACTTAGAGTCGATGCCTTTAATCAATACATGTGATGGTTTTGATATCTGATCGAATAACACAGAACAAGTAAAAGTTACCTCTCGGTATACTAATACCAAACTACGCATACATCCACAAAAGAGATAGAAGATGGGTAGACACCAATTATGTTTAGACCCTATATCTCTATGGTAAAGTATAATGTAATGTAATATGTAATAGAGGACATATATAACTCAACTAGGATAAAAGATAAATAATATTAACTCTATACAGGGATCGTGAAACTTGAAGAACAGGCACCGACAAGAATCAAGTCGCTGAAAGAAGTTCGTTAACATGATCAAGCCTCAGTGACAGAATAAAGATGTATAGATGATTCAGTTGAAGGGACAAAAGATTCCATGTAGTTATTATTTGAAGATATTGCTGCAGGCTAATCAATTGGAATGTAACGAAGGTGTGAAGATCAAGATCAGTGCTAGTCACTTGTGAACCAGACCAGTGCACTAAGTGTCAGCACATACGAGAAGGATCAACACATAATTCACAGAAAGAATTGCCAAAGCCTATTGACGATCAAGGACATATATAATATCTCAAGCAGAATAAACAGAAGAGAGAAGCAAAAAAAAATGGTAATACTATTCACGGTTACTATTCACGAAGTTACTATTCATGAAGTTACTATTCACGGCTACTATGCAAATAGTGGTTACTGTGCAAATAGTGATTACTGTGCAAATAGTGATTACTATGCAAATAGTGGTACTGTTCAACTAGTGGATGGTGGGGCCCACGGGAGAAAATTCTTTCAGCAGACACGTTTTGAGGTTGGTGGAATAGTGAGGTGGGGCCCACTGCATAGTGCAGCATAGTACCGCATAGTAACTTTCTAAAATCTATAAATAGGCCTGTTATATTTCATTTCAAAATACACCTCAACACACAACTCTCTCTTCTCTCTCTTATATCTTCTCTGTATAAGCTGCTGGACAGTCCATCTAGTAGGAAAGCCGGCTTAGCCCGCTTTCAGGAAGTGTCGGGTAGAAGGTCCTCGTGCCTAAACTATCCTTAGGAGTGTTCAGGTTTTGAAGCTAATCCATTGGATTAGAAGTTGTAACACCCCTTCGGGTTTATTATCAATAAAGATATATTCCTGAAATTGTGTTTCATTCGAAAAATTGTTATCCGCAAAAATCTTGAAAATCAAAATATTTTGGTAGTATCGTATTCAACCCCCCTTCTACGATACTTCGGGACCTAACAATTGGTATCAGAGCAAGCTTCTAACATACAAGAAGTCTAAAGATCAAAACCATGGGACACTACAAGAAAAACGTCCATCAGCGACCGACTATCAGCGACCGTATCCAGTCGCTGATGGCTATCAGCGACCGATTCCAGTCGCTGATAGCGGTCGCATAAGAACTGGTCGCTAAAAGGCTCTTCTGCGACCACTTTTTGCGACCGGGGTTTCAGCGACCGGAGTCGGTAGCTAATGTGTAGCGACCCCTATCAGCGACCGATGCGGTAGCTAATGCTTAGCGACTGCTATCCGCGACCGAACGCGGTCGCTAATACTTTATGCGTCTGTTTTAGCTTCAGCTGACGCATAAATTGTTATTTTATGCGTCAGTTTATCAGCTACTGCATTCGGTCGCTAATAGCGGTCACTGATGTAAAATTATTTTTTTTAAAAAAAAACAGCAGCTTCTGCTGCTGCACCGACCAGGAAGAACAGGCCTGATAATTCCCAGATTCCGGTACCGGATTCAAAATCCGACGAATCCAAAACTCAACAGAAAATTCCGAAAAAAATATATACATGTGGACTGAGTCGCTAACTGCACTCTGTCTTGTCCATTTCTTGGGTAAAGTCTCCCAACTATATTTGAAAATGAATTGGGCTCGATAAGTGTCTTCTTCACTTCATCACAAATACTAGCATTAGCATATGGATACTACAAACAGGCTTGCTGCAATTGGCTTTCCCCAGCCCCTTCTCATCAATGGACTCCTGACGTATACGAAGGAGTGCGGTTCGTTCGATACATTCGGTATACCTCAATACAAGACAAACACAGGAAAGGATATTCAACCAAAACCGGGCTATCGCCCTATCTAAGCAGGTTGGCCCTATCCTCTACGGAAGTCATTTTTTCATCTATTTCTTTCAGTTTCTGTGTCTATCGCTATCGCCCTATTATCTCTCAATTCCCCCAGGAGGCTCGGCAGCTACCACGGCCGTAAGAATGACTCGAAAGACGGGCCCCCGCCCCGATAGTAGCGAGAAAATCCTTTGGAACAACTCGATGAATTTAGTAGATCTTTTTACCGCCCTTAGACTCGTTACGTTGTTCGACTGAACTCGTTGGCTCCGCGCTCTATTCGGCCGGAACCCGGTTCGAGAACCTTCTCTCATAGATTCCCTTCACCAAGTCATCTCCATAACATCTCGACTATGCATAAACCAAACCAAAATTTCGAACAAATATATTAAAGGCTCGATTCTGGCCAACTATAATTATTTCCGACGATCTCAAATATTTACAAAAAAAAAAACAAAATTAATACATAAGCATCTACAACCTATGATCTATACATTGGCTAAAACAAAATTCCGAAATACATAATAAAACTCAGATTCCGGTCGCTGATAATATTGGTCGCTGATAGGCCTGTTTCTTGTAGTGGGAAGAAAGGATACAGGTGTGAAGATTCCAATGCTTGACAAAGATAATTACTTTCACTGGAAAGTAAAGATGCACCTTCATCTCTCAGCCATTGATGAAGGCTATGTAGATTGCATAGAGAAAGGACCTCATGTTCCAATGAAGGCCAACTCTGGGATTGGTCAAGATGCTGCCACTGTAGCTGCTGGAAGGCCTATTCCAAAGAATCAAGCTGAGTACACAGATGAAGACTTGGAGGAGATTCACAAAGATAAGAAGGCTATGAACATCCTATTCAATGGCATCGACCAAGATATGTTTGATTGTGTTATAAACTGCACTACTGCCAAGAAAGTGTGGGACACTATTCAAACAATCTGTGAAGGAACTGAGCAAATCAGAGAAAATAAGATGCAGCTCCTAATACAACAATATGAGCATTTTCACTACTCCTCTGGTGAAAATCTAACAGACATATTCAGTAGATTTCAAAAGTTACTGAATGGTCTAAAGTTGTATGGGAGAAAATATGAAACCAAGGACTCCAATCTAAAGTTTCCGAGATCTCTTCCTAAGGAATGAAAGCCAGTGACAGTCTCGTTGAGGAACTCTCAGGACTACACAGATTTTACACTTGAGAGACTGTATGGCATCCTGAAGACCTATGAGCTTGAAATGCAACAAGATGAGGAAGTGGAGAAAATCCAGAAGAAAGGTGGATCTGTTGCCTTGGTGGCCAATATTCCAACAATCCAAGGTGGTGGAAGAATGAAGAGTGAAGAAGCCACACTAAGTTCAAAAACTTGTGAAGGTGAAGCTGAAACTAGCAAAGGTAAAAGCAAGATGATTGAAGAACCTGATGCATTAAGTGATGATGAAGCTGAAGATCTAGATGAGTATTTGGCATTTCTGTCAAAAAGATTTTCGAAGCTAAAATTCAGGAAGAATCTAGCAGGAACCGGGCAATTCAAGAAAAGCTATCAACCGAACAAGGATGTGGTTGAGAGATCAAAGATCAAATGTTATAGCTGTGGAATTGCTGGTCACTTTGCCAATGAATGCAGGAAATCCCAAGCTGAGAAAGAAAAGAAGCAGTTTGAAGCTGTTGATTACAAGAAGAAATACTTTGATCTTCTTAAGCAACAAGGGAGAGCATTCGTGTCAAAAGATAGTGACTGGGCTGCTGGAGGTGACTCAGATGCAGAAGAGGAGTTTGTCAATCTTGCACTCATGGCAAACGAAACTGATGAAGAGGCTAGTTCAGCAAGCAACCAGGTATACTCTACAAACCTAACTAAACTTTCCAAAGATGAATGTGATGATGTTGTTAATGAAATGTCTAATGAACTGTATAACATGCATGTCACATAAAAATCGCTGAACAAGGAAAACAAAAAGATTAAAGATCTTAATGCTAAGATAGGTGATAGGAATACTCTGTTAGAAACTCAACTAATTGATTTTGAAACAATGAAAAGAGATTTCCAGGATGCTAAGAATGAGTTACTTGAGGCTCTGAAAAGAGAAAATTGTTTAATAAAACAGTTAAAAGAGGAACAAGACTTAATTGCTAAGTGGAAGGGATCAAAGGCTAAAACTGAAGAAATTTATAGTAAACAAGGAGTTGATTCTTTTCACAAATTAGCAGAAGTTAAGTTAGATGTTGATAGGGAAGTTACTTCAGATAGTGAAAAAGAATGTTCTTTGAGACTTAAGCCTGTTAGCAAAGCAACTTTAACTAAATTGAATAAAAAGTACGGGTCTGTCAATAAGAACTTTGTTAATGGAGAGTGTAGCAAAACCAAGTCAGTTGAACAAGGAAACATAGGCAACTTGTCAATCAAGAAATTGAAGGATAAGTTAGAAAAGACTGAACCTAAGGCTAAGGCTAATAAGAAGAATAGAAATGGCAAGGTAGGAATTAACAAACATAGTAATTACACACCTGATAGATATGCTCCTCGAAAGAAATGTGTGAACTGTGGTAGTGTTAATCATTTATTTGTCAACTGTAAATCTGTTAAGAATGCTTCTGTGCCTAGTATGCCTAAGTCAGTGCCTATGCCTGCTATGAATGTTATGCCAAACATGTTTGTCCAGCCTGCTCATGCATCTAGTCATTATGCTAACATGCCATTCATGTATAATCCATATTACAATGCTTTTAATATGCCTCAGTTGCCATGGATGATGAATAACATGTTTGCACAGACTATGCCAAATTATACATCTAGTTTTAATGCAAGTGAGCAAGTGAAACAACCTATTTTTCAGAAACCTACACCAAGAGTTAAGGTTGATTTAACTCAATCAGAACCCCTGGGTAGTAAGGGCTTGAAAAATAAGAAAAATGCTAACAAGGCAGGACCCAAGAAAACTTGGGTACCAAAATCAACTTGATTTTGTTTTGATGTGTGCAGGGAAACAGAAAGAATCTTTAGTATCTGGACAGTGGTTGTTCTAGGCATATGACTGGAGATTCTACCCTGCTCACTAAGCTTGAGGAGAGAGCTGGCCCTAGCATTACCTTTGGAGACAACAGCAAAGGATATACTAGAGGATATGGCTTGATTTCACAAGGGAATGTTGTCATTGAAGAAGTAGCACTGTTTGATGGACTTAAGCATAACTTGCTAAGTGTCAGTCAACTGTGTGACAAAGGCCAAAATGTCTGGTTCACATCTGAAGCTTGTGTCATTTTCAAGAAAAGTGACAACAAGGTAGTGTTGACAGGAGATAGAAGAGGAAATGTGTACATTGCTGATTTCAATTCAAAAAATGCAAACATGACTACATGTCTTCTCAGCAAGGCAAATGAAGATGAAGGTTGCATTTGGCATAAAATACTGTCACACTTAAGTTTTAAAGCAATGAATGAGTTGGTAAAGAAGGATTTGGTTAGAGGTATTCCAAAATTGGATTACTCCAAGGATGGATTGTGTGATGCATGCCAGAAAGGGAAGCAGAAGAAGGCCTCTTTCAAATCAAAGTCAATGTCATCAATTGATCAACCCTTGCAACTACTTCATATGGATCTCTTTGGACCAGTCAATGTGTTGTCAATCTCAAAGAAGAAATACTGTCTTGTGATTATTGATGATTTCTCAAAATTCTCTTGGACATTCTTTCTGCACTCTAAGGATAAGGCGGGTGAAGTCATTATAAATCACATCAAGATAGTCAACAAAAATCCTTTACTGTAACGATCCCAAAATCCGGGGTACAGATTTGGGGCCACCAACCACAATCAGCATTTTACTAACTAGGATATAAACATAATATCAACTGATAAAAACAATAAAATCCCTTAACCAAGATCGCATACAGGTTATGGTATGAAACAAACTATCGAACTACATCATTACAACTCAATCTCAGAATAAAAGAATATTATACAATTCTGTGAATATACAAAACCACTATCTAACTACATATCCAACCACTATTTGACGAAGTCCACAACTCGAACGTCTCTTCTCGCTGCCCGGAGATCAATACTCCCTGTCCACTACTAGGTCTACTAAACTTCACTATTAACTGGAGAAAATCAAACAAAAGCAAGAGTGAGCCAACGATGCTCAGCAAGTGCATAAAGTGATAACAATTTTAATATCGAAACAATTCTGATAACAAAAGAATTTCAATTCATTCTATGAAAGAATCTGTGATATTAACTTTTAAGTTGCCACGAGGGGCAATACTTTACCATTAATGAGGTGCAACAGGAACTAGAACAGATAAAAATTTTGTTCAACTAGAATAAGCATTGTAAACTACAAAGAAACCAGGCTTTAATGATTCAATAATGATACTCGAAAACTCAAGGTCAAATGATAACCATTCGATAATAATACTTGGAAATTCATGGTCAAGCAATACGAATCAATGTCCAACTGGATACTCAATCTATAGATTAGAATTGGATTTTTTCCATTTTGACGCAACGAGTTAAAGTGGATGATCAGTCACACTAAAACTCCGGATATACTCTCTTGGTATATCCAAATACTTAACTGGATCCATGGCCCATTTTGGCCTAAAACATAATACTCATACTCTGACTGGCGTCCACAGTCCTGAAAACATTTTCATTTAATAAAAACATTTCCAATTCTATCCTTAATACTCAGGTCAGGTGTCGGGACAATGTACTATCCTGTTTCAACCAAACAACTGGAAACTCATGTTCAGAATAATAACTCATGATTAAGAGTTAAGAAGAAGGCAACAACATTTGTTAGTATCGACAAGTTCGATAACAATTGGGGAGGAGATTATGATGAGCAATACTATGAGTTCATATCAAGAAGATAAATGTGAATAATTTGTACTTATAACATCAACAACTTATTTAAAGAGAATTTCACTTGAGTACATGAAAGATATACAATGTAATAAGACTTTTCGACCATCAAACTCTAAGTTAAAGCGAAGATATGGTCAATTACTAGACATACTAAAAAGTGTGAGTTTCCATAAACATATAAAATGATTTAACATTTGTTTGAAAAACAATTCCAATATGGAACAGTTCAGGTCAATTTAAAAGAAAACATTTTTCTAAATGGGGAATCCATTGATGGAAATATGCTAGAATTGAGAATTTTGCTAGCAGACTTTCATAAGAATTTAAAATCTGGGATTTCCTTTATTTAGGGAGTTCTCAACTCCATTCAACGAAAATAGAAGAAATGGCACTTCAGGGATAGGAAAATGAGCAAAAAGGGTTATTTGAATTACGGGTAGGGGAGGTAATCAACATTACACTTATCTGAAAAGTATATGAGTCATCTATACTTGGCCAAATAATTACTATGCAAATAGTGATTACTGTGCAAATAGTGATTACTGTGCAAATAGTGGTTACTATGCAAATAGTGGTACTGTTCAAATAGTGGCTGGTGGGGCCCACGGGAGAAAATTCTTTCAGCAGACACGTTTTGAGGTTGGTGGAATAGTGAGGTGGGGCCCACTGCATAGTGCAGCATAGTACCGCATAGTAACTTTCTAAAATCTATAAATAGGCCTGTTGTATTTCATTTCAAAATACACCTCAACACACAACTCTCTCTTCTCTCTCTTATATCTTCTCTGTATAAGCTGCTAGACAGTCCATCTAGTAGGAAAGCTGGCTTAGCCCGCTTTCAGGAAGTGTCGGGTAGAAGGTCCTCGTGCCTAAACTATCCTTAGGAGTGTTCAGGTTTTGAAGTTAATCCATTGGATTAGAAGTTGTATCACCCCTTCGGGTTTATTATCAATAAAGATATATTCCTGAAATTGTGTTTCGTTATTTTGATTTCAAGATCCGAAAAATTGTTATCCGCAAAAATCTTGAAAATCGAAATATTTTGGTAGTATCGTATTCAACCCCCCCCCCTTCTACGATACTTCGGGACCTAACATCTATAGAATTTGAAAACATAAAGGTTTAAGCACAAGTTATCCACTTAGATCACATAGGGTAGCATAATATCTCTATTTACGCCACAAATCATGATGTTAAAACATCAACCTATCTTATGTTAACATGGCAAGTTCTAAATCTCAAGATCCACTCTCGTTTAGCAAGAGATTAACATATTAGATGTTAGCTACGCATCTAAATTCATGAAGCACAACCATACAAGGATATCAAGAATTCATCACACATAAATCTTTAAAGCAATCAAACTACTAAGCTACATAGATAAATCTGCTAGGATCCCATGACAACGATTAGTTCATAATTGAACCGTTCGTCACCATGGGATTAGATGAAAACATGATATTTAACAAGATATGAAAGAAAGAAGCAATAATATTAATAAAACAAAGAGTTGAGAGAACAAATCTATAATCCAAAGTATACAAAAGATGAAGTAGATCTAGATCTTTGCTTGTCACCGAGCGTTGAATCCTTCTCCACTTTTCTCTCTTGCAGTTCTACGTTACAATAATAAAAACGATGCGAATTACAATGCTAAGATGTGTTTAAATAGGCTTTAGATTTCTTTCCCAGCAAGAAATTACCTTCTATTACAATTAGAATTCGATTAAGGTACTAAAAACTGTCCAAAATACAATTAGAACTTGAAAAGGGCAAAACAGTAATTTTCTGCTCCCATCAGTCTGTTTGCCACGCTGCCTGCGCCCACCACACACAGCCTGCACGTGGGATTCCTGTCCTAAGTTGTATAAAATCTCCCAGGCTTCGCGTGGACATTAAGATCGCTGAAAATGGACTTCTAGAACTCCAGATATGGCCAAAACAGTGTAGACTGCGCAACCTTCCCGGAAAATCCACCATAATCGACATTCTTGCAAACCTGCACAACTACAAAAAACACATCAAAACTACAACAAACTTGAGTCCAAGACAATCAATTTAAGCCGATATGGAATGCTCCAAGGGATATAAAATCCACTTATCACACCCCCAACTTAAACCGATGCTTGTCCTCAAGCATAAACAATTAACCGCTAACTAATTAGTACCACTTCCGTAGGTGATCACGGTTGCATTTGGCATATGCAACAAGCCCTTTAAACCCCTAGGCAGCCCTAGTGGACGAGTAAGGTCTCGTGAGCGCCTATAGCGAATGTACCCACAAAATCCAATGCAATGCAATGCATGAATGCAACTAATATGAAAATGCATATGATTTACTATTAATATCCTACCATACCTTCAAATCCTCTCATGCCATATCAACTTAAGAATCAAAGTAAATACGCAATGTCTTGGTGTCGAAAGTGCAAGTATTCACTTAGTCTACTCAATGAACATGCATAAGTTCCCACAAGTCCATGTCAAATGTAAGAATAAGTTAGTAAACATGCTAAGCCTACAAGAGTATATCTTTGAGACAAAACTCGGGATCTCATACGCAAAAACAAGTAAACACTCACAATCCACTCACAAAAGAATACTCTCTCAAGAACAAGGGTAAGTGTATCACTCAATTCCAACAAAATCATAAGCATGCTTGACATTTGGTATCAATCTAACTCTTAACACAACATACATCAATGACGATAATCAAAAGGTCTTTATTTGGGTTGTAACGGGGCTAGGGACAAGGTATGACAAATAAGCCAAATCAGGTGAAGTGTCAAAAGCTAGTAAGTACCATAATGAACATGCACAACACCTTACTTTCCCCCCACACAAAATTTTACTATTTTTCTTCCAACAAAAACACTCGACTAGTCGACTAAAGTAGGATCACAACAAACACAAATATGCTCTCATAATATATTATTTTTTTTCATTCTTTTTTCATTTTTTTTTCATTTTTTTTCTTTCTTCTTTTTTTTTCGAGAGCTAAATATAACAAAACACAATAATATCAACAATAACAATTATCCCACAATTTTATTACACATGCCGACTATCACGTAAACCACTAAACCCAATTTTCAATATTTCCCCCAAAAGTATGACCAACAATGAACCCCTCCCTTGCACACCTTATTACTCCCTTAAGCACTCTACTAGCCTTTGACAATGTGGGTTCAAATTAATGTAAGGCCAATACAAGAAAAAGGTCTAGGCAAGTAATGTGGTATGTCACCCAAAAAATAAGATTAAGCTCAACGGGTTAACTAATTGATCATGTAAATATGGTGTGGTAATATGGGAAAATATGCGGTTATTCCTAAATACCTTTATCATTTTAATCGTCAAATAATGTCATGTGTTTCAAGAAAGACCTCAAACAACTGCTAGCAATGCAAACAATCCGTGGACACTCAAGCAAACGAATAAAATTGCAACAAATATGCAATAAGGCTCAAAAGCTCACTCGGTGGAAAAACATACTCAATCCCAAGCAAAAATCTCTCTAATGCACCTACTTGTATTCAAAGCATGCAAACTAAATCATCTTGCACATATTCATGTCCTTCTAATTACCTACAACATTCAATAAGTCTACTAGCTTCAACTTACTAGTGTATGTGTGTGCACAAGAACAAAGCATACCACTTCTCAATCAAAAGCCTCAACAACAAAAAATTCCTATCAAGCATGGGTGCAAATGCAAACTATTATGAACTCAGATGATATACGAAAATAAAAACAAAATGTCCTATATGAAACAAACGTAGATAACACGAACATATATGCATAATTCACTACTACTAATATGCACAGCATGAAATCCTACATGAACACATAATACAACAACAACTACTAATCCCCCAAACCACCCCCAAACTTAAAATATGCAATGTCCGCATTGAATGGAAGGAAATACGAGGGATAGCAGAAAACATACCTACTCGTCTAAATCATCACCCTGCTCGGGTGAATCTGGATCTGGCGGTGGATATGGTGTACGAGCTCCATATACCGGCCACTGGACCACACTACCTGGTGTC
Organism: Saposhnikovia divaricata; assembly: GCA_036435485.1. NCBI lineage: Eukaryota > Viridiplantae > Streptophyta > Magnoliopsida > Apiales > Apiaceae > Saposhnikovia > Saposhnikovia divaricata. Next base: position 215,861,019 of record CM071594.1, read on the forward strand.
TGGAAAGCTGCACTCAACGCCACAGCCATATCCTCATAATACTGGCGGTTGATAACATGCATAGCATCCATCCTCCTAGTCATAGCATCCAACCTCCTAGTCAATCCACAAAAATGAGCATCCAACCCTGACATATCAATACCTCGACCTCGACGGCTAGGACCTGCTCGAGCAACCCTAGGAACATCCACTCCCGCTTCACCAGGACCATGAACCTGATAACCTAAACCATGGTGATGTGGAATGCCGCCAGGCCATTCCCCCATCCCATCAATAGTAGCATCAACAATCGGATTACCCGGCATCTGCAACGGCTCATCTGCATCCCAACTAACTCCGGCCTCCATACACAAACCCGCTACAATAGAAGCATGCGGAATAGCTGACTGTCCACCACTTCGCAAAAACCGAAGTATGTTCTGATGTACTAAATAAGCTACATCAATATATTTGCCTTGAAGAATACCCCATAAAATAATGGCTCTCGGCACAGTCACATCGGACGGATGAGATGAAGGCAAAATGTTAGCACAAATAAACGAGTTCCACGCCCGTACAAACTTGTTCATAGCCGAGGCCGGAAAAGTAACCTGCTCAAAAGTGCCCGGCCTTAATTTCCAAACTGTACCTGGTACACAAATCTCGGCTACAATAGCATCCAAACAACATCCTCTCTAGTCTTCTTTACCCAATTTACGACCCCCCTTGGCTTCGAGGGTTGTCTTAATATCTGACGAATAGCATCCACCCGATAGTCTACTTGCTTACCTCGAACCATACAAATACCACTTTTCTCCATCTTTTCATTAGCATAAAACTCCCTAACAACACCCAAAGGAACCGGAGAAGGCGCCTTACACAAACCCTGAAAACCATGCCCTCGAATCATACAAACCAACTCCAAATGGGTGATCGGCAAAAACCCTCTTTCTTTAGTAATCGACCTCGCCATCAATTTATCATACTCGTTTTGATCTTCCACCGACACAAATTTCTCCCCATTACCTCCACTAGCATCCTCATCCGAGGTTGGACGGGTACTAGTACTACCTCGTTGACGCTTAGGTGCCATATAAATCAATACCCAACTCACAAAATTCACCAAAATCCACAAAAAATTCGAATTCACAAATACCCCCAAATAATCAAGAACACACAATCCTAATAATGCAAGAACACAATTCGTAATATCAAAATAAAAGGAAGAAATATACCCCAAATACGAACCGGAAAGGTGAGCTTGCAATTAAAAATCCCCCCAAACTTGAATCTTGAAGCCTTGAAATTGATTGTAGGAAATATAATTGGAATGGGGTAGGATTTGTGTGTATATATAGGTGTATATATAGATGGGTATATAGATTTAGGAAAAAAAATATGAAATAGGAGATGGATTGGGAATGATTTGGAATTAATATAGGACTAGAATTAGGATTTTAGGTGGAGAAAATAATTAGAAAAGGGGTTGGAATTGATTTAGGAGATGAATGTTTATTTAATAAAATATGTGTTAACACACATAAATACTCACGGACAAAAAAAAACTGGTGGACAGATATGTTGCCACGCTGTGGCGTGATTTGGGCGCTGCGGCGCGAGTTTTCTGCTGTTGACACTTTGTTCGATTTTTTTTTTGAACATGTGTTAAACACATGTATACACTAACAAGACCTGGACAGAAACTAGTGAAGGATATGGCACAGACTGGGCGACGCGGCGCATGAGATTAGCTGCTGAAAATTTTTTTCCGATTTTTTTTTTTCAAAACACAACACAGACTTGTACACATCCTGGACAGACAATTTGCCACGCTACCTCCTGGAATTGGCGTCATGTCGCGTAGAAATTTCTGCAATTTTTTTTTTGAAACAAGCCTACACCTCTAATAAAATATACAACCAAATTTGGGTTGCCTCCCAAAAAGCACTTCTTTAATGTCATTAGCTTGATATTTTTCCGAAAAATCAAGAACAAGATAAAACTGCGGCAACCTTCTCGCGGTTCACCATTCCTCCATAATACGGCTTGAGTCTCTGTCCATTCACTTTGAAAGCATCATCGAAAGAACCCCTATATATCTCCACTGCTCCATGTGGAAACACGATTTTGACTGTAAACGGACCCGACCACTTTGACTTGAGTTTACCAGGAAAAAGTTTAATGCGAGAATTATAAAGCAAAACCTGTTGGCCTGACACAAACGACTTATGCACCAACTTCCTATCATGCCACCTCTTCACTTTCTCCTTGTACATCTTAGCATTCTCGTAAGCCTGCTCACGAAATTCCTCGAGCTCATTTAACTGAAGTAGACGTTTCTCACCCGCGGCTGAAATATCTAAGTTTAACTTCTTCAACGCCCAATAGGCCTTGTGCTCTAACTCTGCCGGCAAATGACAAGCCTTACCAAATACCAACTGATAAGGAGACATACCTAGGGGTGTCTTGTAAGCAGTTCTATACGCCCAAACCGCTTTGTCTAACTTCAAAGACCAATCCTTCCTTGATGGATTTACCACTTTCTCAAGGATTCTCTTGATTTCACGATTCGAAACCTCTGCTTGACCATTAGTTTGAGGATGATAAGCTGTGGCAACACGATGAGTCACATTATACCTTGCCATCATAGCAGTAAATTGACGATTACAAAAGTGTGTCCCCTCATCACTGATTATAGCTCGTGGAGTTCCAAAACGCGTGAAAATCTGCTTGTGAAGAAAATTCAGCACCACCTTAGCATCATTGGTCGGTAGAGCCTTCACCTCGACCCATTTAGAAACATAATCCACTGCTAAGAGAATATACTGATTATTGCAAGACGAAACAAACGGACCCATGAAATCAATCCCCCGTACATCAAAAATCTCAACTTCAAGAATCGTACTAAGAGGCATCTCGTTCCTCCTAGAAATATTACCAACCCTTTGACATCGATCACAACTCATCACGAACCTATGAGAATCTTTAAACAGAGTTGGCCAATAGAATCCCACCTGAAGTACTTTCTGAGCTGTTTTATCACCACCGTAGTGGCCTCCATATGCGGTAGAATGACAATCATGCAAAATACCTTCCGTTTCACTATACGGAATGCACCTCCTCAAAATCTGATCCACACCAAGCTTGAACAAGAATGGCTCGTCCCAACGATACCACTTCACATCATGCAGAAACTTCTTCTTTTGAGCCTAAGAAAATTCCGGAGGGATGACATTACTAACAAGATAGTTCACATAATCTGCAAACCATGGCTCTTCACCTTGCACCCCAAAAAGCTGCTCATCGGGAAAAAATTCATTAATAAGAGATTTGCCATGTGAATCCTTACCGTGGTCCTCCAAACGTGAGAGATGATCCGCTACTTGATTTTCTGTGCCCTTCCTATCTTTGATCTCCAAATCAAATTCTTGCAATAGAAGCACCCAACGAATCAACCTAGGCTTTGAATCCTTCTTCGACATGAGATATCGAATCGCTGCATGATCCGTATAAACAATCACCTTCGTACCAAGCAAATAAGACCTGAATTTCTCGAAACCATAAACAACTGCTAGCAACTCCTTCTCCGTAGTAGTGTAGTTAAGCTGAGCATCATTAAGGGTTTTACTAGCATAGTAAATCACATGAAAAACTTTCTCCTTCCTTTGCCCAAGCATAGCTCCCACAGCATAGTCACTAGCATCACACATTAGCTCGAATGGTTCCTCCCAATTAGGTGCGGTAATGACAGGTGTGGTTGTCAACTTCTTCTTTAACAGCTCAAAAGCTGCTAAGCAATCATCATCAAACTTGAAAGGAACATCCTTCTCCAAAAGATTGCACAAAGGTTTAGAAATTTTCGAGAAATCCTTGATGAATCGCCGATAGAAACCCGCATGACCAAGAAAACTGTGAATTCCTTTAACTGAAATAGGTGGAGGAAGATTTTCAATTGTTTCCACCTTAGCCCTATCCACCTCAAGTCCTCTACCAGATACCTTGTGCCCAAGAATAATTCCTTCTCGCATCATGAAGTGACATTTTTCCCAATTAAGCACCAAATAGTCTCCACACCTTTTCAATACCAAGCCAAGGTTATGCAAACACTCGTCATAAGAAGTACCAAAAACAGAGAAGTCATCCATGAAAACCTCCACATTAGTGCCAATCATGTCTGAGAAAATAGCCATCATGCACCTTTGAAAAGTGGCAGGAGCACCACATAACCCAAAAGAAACTCGACGAAAAGCAAAAGTACCAAAAGGACATGTGAATGTAGTCTTCTCTTGATCTTCCGGAGCGATGCAAATCTGATTATATCCGGAATAACCATCAAGCAAACAATAATACTCGTGACCAGCTAATCTGTCTAACATCTGATCAACGAATGGAAGAGGAAAGTGGTCTTTTCTTGTGGCTTTGTTGAGCTTCCGATAATCCATGCAAACTCTCCATCCCGTGACTGTCCGAGTAGGGATGAGCTCGTTCTTCTCATTAGCAACAACTGTCATGCCACCTTTCTTTGGCACACATTGCACTGGACTCACCCAAGAATTGTCTGAGATAGGATAGATAATACCTGCATCTAGCCACTTTAGAATTTCCTTCTTCACCACCTCTTTCATGATAGGATTAAGTCCTCGCTGATGTTCAACAGTAGGTTTAGCTCCTTCCTCTAGCAGAATTTTTCGCATGCAATAAGAAGGGCTGATTCCCTTGATATCTGCTATGGTCAAACCAATTACCGACTTGAACTCTCTCAGAATTCACAAGAGCTTTTCCTCTTCACTATCTGAAAGATTAGACGAAATAATAATAGGTAATGTAGATGCATCACCTAGAAAAGTGTACCTCAAGTGCTCAGGCAATGGTTTGAGTTCAAGTGTAGGAGCTTCTTCAATAGATGGCTTAAGACGCTCCGTAGAATTTTTCAACTCCGCTAACCCAAGAGATTCAAAAGGCATGTCAACTCTCCTTCTCCAAGGAGCTGAATTTAATTGTTGTAGCTGTTCGGCTATGTCTTCCTCTTCAAAATCAGAATCACCAACTAGAACCCTCTCCAAAGAATCAGACTTTAACAACTGCTCAATCTCTGTATTGACTGCAGAATCAACCAAATCCACCTTCAAGCATTCTTCTTCATCTGTGGGAAATTTCATTGCATTGAACACATTAAAAGTGATATTCTGGTCTTGCACCTTCATGGTGAACTCCCCTTTCTGCACATCGATCAAGGTTCTACCAGTAGCTAAGAACGGTCTTCCCAAGATTATGGGAATCTTCTTATCCTCCTTGAAATCCAAGATAACAAAATCAACTGGAAAGATAATCTTATCAACTTTTACCAAAATGTCCTCCACTATGCCCCTTAGATATGTGATCGATCAGCCAACTGAAAAGAGATGTTGGTTGGCTTTGGCTCTGGTAGACCAAGTTGCAGGTAAACTGACAATGGCATGAGATTGATGCTAGCCCCTAAATCACATAAGCACTTGCTGAAAGAAAGATTGCCAATAGTACACGGGATGGTGAAACTTCCCGGATCTTTAAGTTTAGGTGGCAACTTCTGCTGCAGAACTGCACTACACTCTTCCGTCAAAGCAACGATCTCCAATTCCTCGAGCTTCAACTTACGAGAGAGAATACCCTTCATGAACTTGGCATAGCTCGGCATCTGTTCAAGAGCTTCCGCAAAAGGAATGTTAATCTGCAACTTCTTGAACACCTCTAAGAACTTAGCAAATTTCTTATCCAAATGTTGCTTCTGGAGTCTTCTAGGATAAGGAGGAGGGTAGATCTGAGTATTCTTCGTAGACTGCTCCGGAGTAGCTTTTTCAACAGGTTCCTTGCTCTTTTCTACTTCATCATCTTGCTGATCAGCCACCAAATCAGATTTAGCAATTTCGGGCACTGCAGATTTTTCAACCTGCTGATTCTGAACATCTTCATCTTCTTCAGCTGCTGATTTAGGACCTGCTATAACTTTTCCCGATCTCAAAGTCACTACTTTCACTTGTTCTTTGTTGTCTCTCCTACCTGGATTAGCCTCCGTATCGCTAGGCAGAGTCCCTTGTTGCCTACTAAGTAAAGCACTAGCAAGTTGCCCCATCCGGTTCTCCAAAGTCTGAAGAGAAACTGCCTGACTTTTAACCATCATCCTCAACTCCTCTATTTCTGATTTTTCATTAGAAGATTGACCCGCACTTGCCTGAGGCTGTTGCTGAAATCCAGGGGGTTGATATGGTTGCCTTGGAGCATACTGCTGCTGAAAACCTTGATTGAATGGCCTAGCTTGCTGACCCTGAAACTGCTGATAAAGCTGTTGTTGTTGAGCACCTTGAGTATTGCTCCAGCTGAAATTGGGATGATTCCGATTATTAGGATGATAAGTGGTTGGAACTGGTGCAGTAGGTCTATGGAAATTACTCACGAACTGTGTTGATTCAGAAGAGATAGCACACTGACTTGTCTCATGTGCGCCTGCACATAACTCACAAATACTAGCAACCTGCTGAATTCCACAATTAGCAAGAGAATCCACCTTCATAGTGAGAGCCTTCAATTGAGCTGCAATGGCTGTAGCCGCATCAACTTCAAGAACACCTGCTACCTTGCCTTGAGAAAGCCTCTGGGTTGGATTTTGATATTCATTAGCAGCCATCGTCTCAATAAGATCATAAGCCTCCTCATAGCTTTTAGCCCACAGAGCTCCACCTGATGCTGCATCTAGAAAAGGTCTATACTGTGCTCCCAACCCATTGTAGAAACCGTTAATAACCATCCAATCAGGCATGCCATGATGAGGACACTTTCGAAGCATCTCCTTATAACGTTCCCAAGCCTCACACAAAGATTTACCAGATTGCTGCTGAAATTGAGTTTGCTGGTTCCTTATTGCTGCAGTTTTCGCCATAGGGAAGAATTTAGTAAGAAATTTCTGAGCAAGATCCTCCCATGTAGTAATGGAACCGGCTGGTAAAGAGTATAACCAGCCCTTAGCCTTATCCCTCAGAGAGAATGGGAAAAGCCTCAATTTGATCGCATTATCCGGCACACCATTAAACTTGAAAGTGTCGCAGATCTCAATGAAGTCCCTGATATGCATGTTAGGATCCTCCGTAGGAGCACCGCCAAACTGAACTGAGTTCTGCACCATCTGAATCGTGCCCAGCTTGATTTCGAAAGTATTAGCTGCAATAGCTGGCCTGACAATGCTAGACTGAATGTCATTGATCTTAGGCTGAGAATAATCCTTCAAAGCCTTAGCTGGTGCTGGTAAATCTGCCATCTCTTTTGCTGCTGCAAGTTCTTCTTCTGCCAGTTTACGAGTTTGCAAACGTGTTCGCATACACATTCAAGTACCTGAAACACCAAGAAACAAACAAACTAAGTAAGAAAATCCGAGTCAGTGAACGCTAAAGACCACTGATGACAAGCACATAAACTAAAAACAAAACACCAATGATTCCCGGCAGCGGCGCCAAAAACTTGTTAACACAATATCACGCAAGTATACGTGGTCACAAGTAATACAATTAAAGTTCGTTCCACTGAGATCTGGTTAAGTTCTTTTCAGTTAATACACCTATTCAACAATGTATGATTTTAATTCACTGCTAAGACAATTAATAATTGAGGTTTTAATTAACTAAATTAAACTAATATGCAAATTAAGAAATTAAAAACTAATTAACTAACAAGATCAAAAATCAAATTACTTATATGAGAATAAATATGGAATCCTAACTTCATTATCTACTCCACTTAGAGTCGATGCCTTTAATCAATACATGTGATGGTTTTGATATCTGATCGAATAACACGGAACAAGTAAAAATTATCTCTCGGTATACTAATACCAAACTACGCATACATCCACAAAAGAGATAGAAGATGGGTAGACACCAATTATGTTTAGACCCTATATCTCTATAGAATTTGAAAACATAAAGGTTTAAGCACAAGTTATCCACTTAGATCACATAGGGTAGCATAATATCTCTATTTACGCCACAAATCATGATGTTAAAATATCAACCTATCCTATGCTAGCATGGCAAGTTCTAAATCTCAAGATCCACTCTCGTTTAGCAAGAGATTAACATATTAGATGTTAGCTACGCATCTAAATTCATGAAACACAACCATACAAGGATATCAAGAATTCATCACACATAAATCTTTAAAGCAATCAAACTACTAAGCTACATAGATAAATCTGCTAGAATCCCATGACAACGATTAGTTCATAATTGAATCGTTCGTCACCATGGGATTAGATGAAAACATGATATTAAACAAGATATGAAATAAAGAAGCAATAATATTAATAAAACAAAGAGTTGAGAGAACAAATCTATAATCCAAAGTATACAAAAGATGAAGTAGATCTAGATCTTTGCTTGTCACCGATCGTTGAATCCTTCTCCACTTTTCTCTCTTGCAGTTCTACGTTACAATAATAAAAACGATGCGAATTACAATGCTAAGATGTGTTTAAATAGGCTCTAGATTTCTTGCCCAGCAAGAAATTACCTTCTATTACAATTAGAATTCGATTAAGGTACTAAAAACTGCCCAAAATACAATTAGAACTTGAAAAGGGCAAAACAGTAATTTCCTTCTCCCATCAGTCTGTTTGCCACGCTGCCTGCGCCCACCACACGCAGCCTGCGCGTGGGATTCCTGTCCTAAGTTGTAGAAAATCTCCCAGGCTTCGCGTGGATAGTAAGATCGCTGAAACCGGACTTCTAGAACTCCAGATATGGCCAAAACAGTGTAGACTACGCAACCTTCCCGGAAAATCCGAATTTTAATCAATTTAATCTCCAAAAACGATAGAAGCATCCACCATAATCGACATTCCTGCAAACCTGCATAACTACATAAAACACATCAAAACTACAACAAACTTGAATCCAAGACAATCAATTTAAGTCGATATGGAATGCTCCAAGTGGATATAAAATCCACTAATCAATGAACTTAGGGTTTAGGATTGTTTACAACCCAGATCCTAAACCCTAACTTATCCTAATTTTTAAAAAATCGGAACTGGACCCCAATTTTGTAAAAATCAGAACGCCGGACTAAGTTAAAAAATACAATTTTAATTGATCCTTTAGTTATAAGTTTTTTTAATATTATTTACAAATATATATTTAGGAGAAAAAAAAAACTCAACGAGGCTGGTACTTTTTGACTAAAAACAATAGTTTAACTTGCGTTTTGCTGTTTGTTAACAGTAGTTTATCTTGCGTTTGGCATGACATGGCAAGATGTTGCGTTTTGTGATGATTGAAAACATAAGATGAACTTGCATTTTCTATTATCTATCTATTACTATATACTAGCTAACTTATCCGCGCTTCGCGCGGTTTATAAAATTTTAGTTTAAAATATTATAATAGATAAATTAATTTTTATTATTCTTAAAAATTGATTGGTCTCTTATGAATGCTCTAAAAAATTAATTTAAAAATAATTTACATGAATTATTTGTTGAAAAAATACTCTCATTATATATCTAAAATTTTGATAATCTTAAAAATATCAAAAACATATAAAATTAAAAATTACAATATGAACGTAATATTTATGATCAAAAGTTACAAATATTCAATATAACTTAATAACGTTTTTTAAAGCCAACACCCCTCTCATAATATACATGTTCAATAATAGTGTAAGAATTTATTTAATTTTAATATTAATTTATTTTGACACAATATAATGAAACAACGGGTGTATAAATTTTTTATCAATTTAATTTTTCGATAAAATGGTTGGATTTGCTTAATTTAATTAGTTTGGTCATAACTCATATGTAATTTATTAAAAATTACATTATATAAACTACTGTAGGCGTTCTGAAGGTCTGCAAACTATCAGGGTTCTTGCTCCACTACCAAAGCATGCTATGCAGTGGACTAATGGATTTCCTACCAAGGTATTTTGATTATGATATATAACTTGATCAAGTATACTTTGACATTGAGTGATTATCCATGTCCTTTTAACAATTTCTCTCTATTTAATTTATTTTGACACAATATAATGAAACAACGGGTGTATAAATTTTTTATCAATTTAATTTTTCGATAAAATGGTTGGATTTGTTTAATTTAATTAGTTTGGTCATAACTCATATGTAATTTATTCATTTGCATTATTTATTTACAAATTTCAGATATTAAGTAAAGATCTGTGTACTTCCATAATTTATTACGACTCCACAATCATTGATAATAAAGATTGTTTGAGAAGTTTAAGTTAATAATGTTTTTTAAAGTCGACACCCCTCTCATAACATACATATTCAATAATTTTGTAAGAATTTGTTTAATTAAAATAAAAATTTATTTTGACACAATAATGAAACAATGGATGTATTTTATCGATTTTATCTTCCAATAAATGGCTAGGTTTGTTAAATTTAATCGATTTGATCATAACTCATGTATAATTTATTCATGTGCAAAATTAAAAATATGTCTGTATTGTTTGTATACAATTCCAGATATTAAGTAAATATCTTGCACGACTTTCACAATCATTCATAATAAAAATTGCTTGAGAAGTTAAGATCGTCTACCCTATAATCATCAAAAAGAAATTATAGTGATCTTGAATAGGGAATAAAATATAACACAATATAAACAATTGTTAGTCGTCATTTACATAAAAATAAACTTAACTATATATAATTAATATTTTATGTCGAAATAATAACTATAATGTTCAAATAAAGTTTGCTAATTTTAGACAAATAAAATAAAGTAAATTTAATATATGTTTAATAGGGGTAATTAATGACTAATTAATTTGTCATTTATAGCTATTTAATGCCAAAAAAAAAAAGAGAATTTTAATAAAAAATCAAACAAACGAAAATTCAAAAAAAATACCTTGAACTGTTCTGGTGGATTTCCGATCTCTACCTTTTCAGCAATCTTTCACTACCATACTATATATCAAATTGATCGCCTTTTCACCCTCTACATGTCTATACCATTCGTTTTTCATTTGTTTCACCGGATTAAAAAGACCCAAATCGAAACTTTTTTCCCGATCCCGTTTTCAGATTTGTTCGTACACGCCCCTACGGGGCTAAAACTCAACAAATGAATATGGCAAGATGTAGAGACACGTCTGCGCTTCGTTTTGATGCCCTCGGGAGGAGTGAAGGTAGCCGGACTGTGGTGAACGAAGTGAGGCAATCGGAGAGGCGATTTTGAGCGAGAGAGACGACCGGAACTGCAATTGCAAAAATGACATCATATGACGTCATCACACATATGGGAGATGCGTGACCCCATATCTGCAAAAGAAAATGAAAGAGAAAGATAAATTAGGATAATGTCAATGCAAGTCCATGTCTAAGAATAATAGGTGAAAAATACTTTAATGACATTTACCATACTTAAATGGCATTTACCTTCATTTAATAAATCATTTAATAAATTAAGGTAAAATCACATAAAAAAATATACTTTAATGACATTTACCATACTTAAATGGCATTTACCTTTATTTAATAAATCATTTAATAAATTAAGGTAAAATCAAATAAAAAATGGTTAAAATTAAAAAATGACTATTTTTAAGATTGCAAGAAAACTATTTTAAAGAAACCTCGAAACTTTCTAATCTCCTGGCATTATAATATATATAGATTAAAGGAGAACATAAGAGCAAAGTTTACCATTTTAATGGCTGTGAAGTTACAGTTTTACCCTTTTATGTTAAAAAATTTCAAAAATGCCATTGTTTTATTATTTATACAAAAAATATATAAATTTGGGTTACCCAGGAATCGAACCCCAAACCTTTTTTTAAAGAAGTTCATGTCATAACCAGTGTGCTACTCAATCGCTTGTGTTTACTTTAAAAATCTTAATAGATAAACCACGCATTCTCCTCTTATTTTACTTACTTTCCTTTTTTGTTTTAATTTTTGTGTTAAATAAAAATATTAGATTGTATTATTTATAAAACTCTCTTTTGTTTTAGATTTTTCTGCAGCTAGACAACACAAGGTGAAAAGTGTCAATAAAATAACTGTGAAAATTTTATTTTATCCCTGTAAATTAAAAAATTGCAAAAATGCTATCCTTTTATTATCTATTACTATATATTAAACTTCAACACAAGGACAAAGATTTCCAATTTAATGGGTGTGAAGTTACGATTTTACCCATATTTTTTAAAATATTACAAAAAGACCTTCTTTTAATAATTATGTAAAAAATAATGAAATTATGCTTGTGTTGTGATTTGAATTTCAAACTCATACCTTAACCAATTGTGCTACAGTTGATTCTGAGTTTTGTCTAAAAATCCTATAAGAACCACCAACCTTCTCTTTTTGTGTCGTCATTTTTTTTAATAAATGAAATGTTGATTCATATTATTTTTAAAATATTGGATGGATAAAATTATAAAATATGTTTTAATCGACTGAGCATACTATACAATTCTCTTTTGCCATTTTAAATAATTGATATAGAAAAAAATTGATTATACATAATGTAACCGAGTCCAAAAAGAAAAAAGATTTATTTACATATGTCTCCATATAGATGTTAAATTATTTAAATAAAAAATAAGATTTGATTTTAAGAAATATATAAATTTTAGTTATCAAACCATACATAATTAATAACTGCATCACATTACGTATATAAAATTTTAAATATGTGAATCATATTAGAGGGTTTTAGTCGACCAACTATTTAGACTTTCAACGATTTAAACATATGATTGATCTAAAAACATACATATTTAAATATATACGAAAGAATAATTGAAATTATGTTAAAAAGATGAAAACTCTAAAAATATGATATATGTTATATATTAAAAAATAATATAATTAACATTCAAATTAAAATAAAAAACATATAAATTTTTCAATCATAAATATTACAAAAGTACAATATTTAAAATGATCAGTTAGATTATAACTCGACTATAAAGTATGGTACGTATGAATTTTTATATAATATTGAGTAAAGTGCACTTTGTGTACCTGAACTTTGGCGAAGACACCACTTCGCATACCATAGTTTCAAATCTACCACGGCAATACTGAACAAACTAATTACTTACAGTTAGTGTACTGTCGTCTATTTTCCATTAACACCGTTAAATGCCCAGAGGTAATACAGTCTTTTCCCTAGTAATGTTATTATCAGGTAAAAAAACCAAATATTTCTCAATGTTATTATTAGAGCTTATTCAATGAGCAAAGACCCAGTTGAGGGTTTTGTTTTGTTTCGATAAATGTTGCGAAAAAACATTCGATAAAGTGCCTGTTTCTTGTTCGTTTGTTACTAAGGCTTGGATTGAAGGGTCGTTATTGTTAGGTGGGTTACCGATTCATGGGAGGGTTTTCAGAGATGGGCATCAATTGGATAGCCTTTTGATCAATTGGAGATGCAGAAAATGGATATTACTCCTGACAAACAAATATTTACTGGTTTTCTTTCTACTTGTAGTCGCTCTGGCCTGCTTGATGAAGGTCGTACTGCTTAATGAAGGTCGTATGTTTTTCAATCAAATGAGCAATGAATTCGGAATAATGCCTAATCTTCATCAATATGGATGTATGGTTGATCTGATGAGTCGATCAGGTTTGCTTGAAGAGGCGTACAATCTTATACTCTTTATAAGAATGAAGCCAGATGCAGTTATGTGGAGGACTTTACTTGGGGCTTGTAAAATTCACGGTCAAGTAGAACTTGGAGAATGAATAGTTGGACAGCTAATTAAGCTTAAGGCTCAAAAGGCAGGAGATTATCTACTGCTTCTGAATATATATTCGTCCACAGGTGACCAGGAAAAGGTGTTAGAAGTTAGGAAATTGATGAAGGAAAAAAGAATTAAAACTACCACGGCGTCTTGTACAATTGAGCTGAAGGGAGATATACATTCGTTTGTTGTTGATGATACTTCACATACATCCCAGAAAGAAAGAGATCAATGATATGCTTGAAGAGATAGAAAAGCAACTGAAAATTGTTGGTTATGTTACTGAAATTACAACTGAATTACATAAAACGGATGATGCAGCGCCTGCAGAAAATCAGTTTAGGTTTTCTTATCACAGTGAGAAGTTGGCAATTGCTTTTGGAGTTGTCATGACTCCACCTGGTACAAAGATTAGAGATGCAAAGAATTTAAGGACCTGTGTTGACTGCCATAAGTTTGCAGAAATATTTTCAGGGGTTTATAACCGTGATGTGGTAATAACAACAGAAGAAGGATGGGGGCTGGTCTGTTGTATATATAGCTGCAATTCCCGCCTACTTCGCTGAGCCCGCGCCAAAAACCCAGCTGGAAAAGACTGTATTACCCCTGGACATTTAACGGTGTTTGTGGAAAATAGACGGCAGTACACTAACTGTAAGTAATTAGTTTGTTCAGTATTGCCCGTGGCAGATTTGAAACTATGGTATGCGAAGTGGTGTCTTCGCCAAAGTTCAGGTACACAAAGTGCACTTTACTCTATAATATTGATCAATATAATATATAATGGTCGAGTTATGACATATAATTAGATCAATATAAGATAAAATAAAAAAATTGATCTTAGATTTCATATACACGCACGGGTCATTAAGGTTATCATATTTTACATCGATTGAAATATTTAAAAAAAATAAAATTGAGTTAAAAAATAATTCAAAATTATAATATAAAAAATATTTCAATTTACATAATTTTTTATTGAACTTCTATATAGTGTAATAAATATTAGACTGGAAATAAAAATTAGAGTTTAAAAGTGTATAAATGTATATGTTTAGAAAAAATGATTGAGATAAGGATGATTTTTATTCAATATTAAGAGATTTTGTAATATGTCTCAAAATATAGTCTTACATATACGATCAATTTTTTATAACAAAATCAATGAATTTACATATGCCTCTATTGTAAACGGATAATTTACTTAGATAATTATTTATATTATACTCAAATGTTCAATTTGATAAAGTTCATTTCACGCAATTGAAAACTAAATTAATAATTTAACAATCATAAGTATTCATATGATTATTATCGTATGAATATTTATCCAAATTTTATGAAATCTAATCAAATTATAAATGTTTGGTTAAAAAAAAGTATACAATATTACAAAAAAACTATAAAAATATTCAGTAAATCAAAATCACCGTTGCACGGGCATTTACGCTAGTGATTACTTATAACACATGTTTAACTAGCGTTTTGTGTTTTAATTTTTTTTTTTGAAAAATGAATATCACCTTAACGCTAGGCAATCCAGCGTTCTGGCATTAACCCTACAATCATTCTTTTATCCCGCATTTTACCGTGATATTTGGGAACACCATTTCAGATTGTGATATTTGAGACCATTATTTTAAAATTCTGATATATGGAACCAATACCCTTATGTTGTGTTTGATTATGTTGTGTTTGATTGATTGGGATGAATGAAATTGGAAGGAATGGAATGAGATTTCAATTATAAAATGAGTAAAAATTCAAAATTTTCATTCTTTCATCCATTCCATTCCTAACAATTGAAATTATAATTCAAGCATCTTATTTTGAGAATGAATGCTCCATTCCTTACCACCCCCATTTTCTTCACAATTCTTATCATAACAAATTTGTACTACATCAATTTTTTCCAAATCTTCTCTCTAATCTTCACTAATTTCCTTTAATTTCACTCATTCCATTCCATTCACCCCAACCAAACACAATATTAAAACAAAGCATTATAACACACACGAGGTCATTACACATATTCTGAACTTGCGCTTTTAACTTCCGAAAATATTTATATCACTAGTCACTATTTAGGGTTCTAAGCGTAGAGTCTAGGCCCGTAACAGATTATAGCCTAATGACTTTAGACTATTATGGTTTGGATGTTTCAGTCAAATGATCCTATGTATTTATGTAAACAATGGTGTACTAACATAGTAATGTAGTGTACAATTAAACAGTAAAGAAATTGGTCAGCTAAAGTAACACAACAGAAGCTCTCACAAACCATGGAACACCATTTAAATAACTAACAATTACATTATCTTCATCTTTTTGCGAGCTGGAGTCTGTGTTTGACATACACATTTTAAGGCATGAATATATAATGATAAATAAATCAGATAAAAATTTATAAAAAGAAAAACTCGACACAAAATTGGCACACAGCTCAGAGTGGAGCTGCTATTTGATATTTTCTGGGCCTCTGGGGTCATACTTGATACTTAGGTCTCACTGTCCATCTCCCTGGACTATCATCACATTTTACCTTTCTCAAAAGGTCATCAATGGCCTGAACCTCTGTTTCCATAGGGATTGCTACTGCTAAATCCATTTCGACTCCGTCCCTCTTTTCGTTTTGTATTCCTGAATTTAGACGCACTACTATCTATGTTAATGCTAACCTTTGGAGGATTATCAAAGCAAAATGAAGCTGCCACTCCCTGCAAAGAATAATTAATTGGTCATGAGCTTGTGAAGTATTCAAATATCAACATTCACAAAATTTATGCAATAGAAATGATACTCAACGAACTGTAAAACACTAGACGTAAAAGTTTATCATATCTCCCAAAAAAGACTGACAGATTATTTGACTGCACCAATGGCTTTGTGCAGTTAATACTCATATATCTTAACAGTATTATCGAACACAATTCTGCAAAAGAATTAATTTGGAGACTCACTAATCCTTTTTTCACATCCATAACAACAAATAAATAAATGTCTGAAAATGAGAATGATCAATAAGTACTAGGAGTCACCTGCAGATCAAGGCGGTGAACATTAAAGATGTCCTTGCTAGAATGTGAATTGTATGCCAATACATAAGATCGATATGCTTCTTTAGCAGACTTGTTCAGATAATAATTGTTAGACACTAACTTTTCCTGCACATATTAGAAAGAGTTCATTAAATATGGCACCCAGATGTATACAGCAACAAGAAATGTATAATTACATACACATGGAATTTACCAGATGAGATTGCACATTAGCCAGCTTCTTTTCAGGAAATTCATACTCTTTTACAGGAACCTTAGCTGCCTGAAAAATTCAATGTGATATCTTTAGACATTTTATCCAAACAGTTAACAGCATTGGAGTCCAAAAAGCTCTGCAGAAGCACACTAGCTACTTAGCATATGGTTACAATGGATAGCTTTAGTTCATCACTGTGCTATAAACTTTCATCTTTTAAATGATAACCAAAATTATATTTGTAATCAAACCGAGAAACAAAATCTTTTGGACAATTATTACTAGCTTGAAAGATCTTAATTGTGCACAAATAAAATCATAGTACTTGAATCTTGATAAAAGTAATTGACATGTGCCCCACCTAAAACCTAATAATATAAGACTTTCAAAAATTTTGCTGAAAGAGCAAGCCTCTATGATCGGAAGTAGTAACATTTGTGTTTACTAGTGTTGGATCGTTATTATGTCCTTTATTAATGATGTATTGCTAACCAATGAATATATGCAAGACCTTAAGATGGCTGAGAAACTGCAACTCTTCTGGCGTCAGGAAAAGCAGGGCATTTCCTTTTGAACCTTCACCACGAGCTGTTCGACCAACTCTGTGCACATATTCCTGGATTAGGTATCAAAAACAGGTTTAACAAGGTGAATATTAGAAGTTTAAGAGACACGGTGATAATAATGAGAATCTCATTTGTAACATAAAAATAAGAAATAACTACAACAATTAAGAAAAAAGTTGATCAACACCTTAGGATCATCTGGCGGATCGTACTGAATAATCCAGTCCTACAATCAATGTAACACTTATCAGCATTTAGTTAAGGTTATAAGGTAGTAGTACTGTTTCTATAATCAGAAAGAGAAACACTACAAGGGTACATCCGCATCTCACTATGTTAATAGAGCACCATAAAATACAGCACTTCAAACAATTACTCAAAAATTATTGCTATCCAAATTACAAGACTAGAGTCTGGTTCCACACATCCACACACATAGTAATTAGTACGAAACTTAGTATTACTCCTTAATTCATACTCGTACAACCTGTCGAATTCAAATTCCATAAGCATAAATATTAAATCACATACCACAGCGGGAATATCAAGACCGCGAGCAGCAACATCAGTACACAACAATATTCCTTTCTCTGCTTTAC
The DNA here is from genome assembly GCA_036435485.1 of Saposhnikovia divaricata. NCBI lineage: Eukaryota > Viridiplantae > Streptophyta > Magnoliopsida > Apiales > Apiaceae > Saposhnikovia > Saposhnikovia divaricata. The sequence continues at coordinate 215,879,170 of CM071594.1, forward strand.
AGAAGTCAAAGAAAGTAGTAGTTCGTTTCTGCTGCTTTTGCTGTCCATGAATGTCGAAGCAATCCACGTGAATGTACTTCAGCAGCTCTGAATGAAATTTGACAGAGTTGACTGAAGAGAAGAAAACCATCACTTTCTGTGATTGATGTCGTTTTAAAAAGGAATAGAGTACGATAAATCTCTTGGCACATGGCACAACACAATAGCCTTGCTCCAGTCCTTCGTTGGTGACCTACAGATCATTACTTGTCATTCATGAGCAAACGACAGTTTATTTTACAATCATGTATTAGATAAGGTAGTCTGTTTACCCTCTTCCTTTCATCGTCTACACCAACGTAGACAGGATCTTTTAAGGATACGCGTGCCAGATCTGCAACCTGGAAAAGACAAAAGAAGGGATCACGGAACTATAAGAGTCCTTCACGATAACAAAAATTTGGGTTGTGTGTGAGAGACTCCGATGTTTAATAGAATACAGCATGTGAAACCTGGATCTAACACACATTACAATAAAAATGTCAAAGTGCAATATAATACAAGAATTAAGGACTGTGTAGTGCCCGATGGTGGCAAAGGCACTCCTAGTGCTAGAAAAGGTTCAGAGTTTGATTCTCTACTCCCCCTATAATAAATATATATCAGCTACCAGGGAAAAAAAGGGCAATATAGGAAGGATAAAGCTTCCATACCTTCTTGGTCTGGGTAGCAGAGAAAAGAGCTGCTTGCCTCTCCTGCAAGTCAGGTAACAAATAAAGCTTAAAGACTATAGGACAAGTAGCATTTGTTAAGAACTTGCTTCAGATATGACGACAAGTTTACTGAAGTCATTGAGGTGAAACACGATAAGGCAGTTAACAGTCTGTAGGTAAAATATCAAAATAATTGTAACATGAATTTCAAGATAATATCAGTTATTTGTATAAATTACAAGGTAGCCAGGAAATAAGACCTTGGGTAAAATTTTAATTATTTGCTTCATTTCTTCTTCAAAATTTGCTTCCAAAATTCTATCAGCCTCATCAATCGTCAAACACTGCAACATTCAAAATACACAAGTGATAAAATAGCCTAATCCATAACAGCTATCAAAACTACAATAGCAATGTTAACGGAGACATACTTGATATTTAACCGAATAAAATGCAGTTAATGCATCAAAAACTTTTGAGGAGGCAAACCATGAACATATATACTGCAGTGCAAGCCAGGGCATTACAATTTTCTTAGCTACCGCGGCACAGCATTCACACAAACTGGGGAAGTCACTAGGCTACCGACACTTGTGTCCATTTGCCTATATCTAGAGTCGAATCGAAAGTTCTAATCAAACTTCCAAGTCCCAATTCAAAAGGGATGACTAGATGAGGGTGCTAAATCACAAATCGAGAACTGAGGAGGCTACTAACATGACTAAACTATCATTAAGCCCGAGCAAGTAATTACAACCATGCAACTCTACTTAATGTTTCATTCAGTTCAATCTACCATTTCAATATTCATTTCTTCTATCGCATAATGCCCATATAGTAGAACAGGTTCGATTAATACACTATCCACACCCAGAACAAATGAATTGAATAAAAAGTGAACTAATGTCTTGTAATGTGTTTCTGACATAGACTTAAATTATGGGAAGAGCCCGTTCATTGAAATAGAAAATTTAGGACGAATTTGGTTGGAATAAAATGCCAATAATCTGTATCCCTTTGCTTTCGAGATACAAATATGGGAATCCTGGAAATATCTCTTTGATTGAAAGAAATTTATTCATAAAATACAGTACTCCACTAGAATCCAATGTAAGGCAATAAATGAAGATATTTTTTAAATAATTCAAAAAATGTTGCAGAACAATCTAGAAAACAATTGATATGGTTTGATTCCTCAATCAATTCGTAGCACCTCTAGAGCCCACTTCTTCCCCACACTTGGTACCCTGCCAATTCAGAATGACTCAGTCTAAGCATCTAAATCATCTCTTTATCCTCCTAGTTGTTCTTATAGCTAAAAGAATATCCAGGAGAAACTCACAACTAGAAATGCCATCATATTTTCGGACCAAGGTTTCTGCCATGTTATCCTAATTACCAAGTTAAAATGAGCATAATTGGTATTGATGATCTTGGTAGCAGAACAAGAGATACATATAATCCATCAAGGCTTGCATATATGAAAGTTTAGGGATGTGACGATGATAGCCACAGATACCTTCAGACGATTGTATATAAACCCCTTGGTGTTTTGAAGATGATCAAGAAGTCGGCCAGGGGTTGCTACCAATAAATTAACTCCTTTAGCTAGTCGCTCTGCCTCAGTTTTCCTTGCTGAACCACCAATGACCAACCCATGGGTCTGTGAATGATACTTTAGAAGCTCCTTTGCAACTGCATGGGTCTGCGAATTTCAAACATTACATTTATTAGATGAGTTAGCTATAAATGTCAGTTAAAAATCAAGACATCAATAGTCAAAGCCAGTAATTAAACAAAACATCGAGTGTGTGAAATTCCAAGTCATTTTACAAGGATCTCCGACTTAAAAGTGTTGCAAACAACAACATAAAAGTTACTTTGATGAGAAAGGAGGACTATACCTGTATGGCAAGTTCCCTAGTTGGGCAAATGACGATAACACCCGTTCCATTCCGAGGAGCAAAATGAAGTTGATAAAGCAACTCAACCGCTGGTACTAAAAAGGCAAGTGTCTTCCCAGAACCTGTCCTGGCAGCACCAAGGACATCTCTGCCTTCAATTAGAAGTGGCATAGATCTAGCTTGAATCTGCAATTGCATATGGTTTTACTTAAGAAAGGCAGGGTCTATACACAAGAAAGTGCTTCTGTACAAAGGTTGTATGTACAATCAATCAGAAGTACTTACTACTTGCTGGATGGATAACAGTACAAATACTCAAAAGCAACAAATGTTATGGGCAAAAAAATAGTATCATCAAACAGTTGTCTCTATCGGAAAAGCTCAACTTTCTAGTTCCATTCCAAAGATCCCAGCTTCCAGTAGTAGGGAAAAATTAACAAAACTGGTCAATTAGGAAATAGATCTTCCCCGGTCTTATAGAATATCAATTACTGATTTCAGGAAACCCCAAATTGTTATTTGTAACCACATTATAGGATTAGTAGTACCACAAAACCCCATTACGGTGGTGGCAAACAAATAATTTAGTCCATGCTTGACATAATTGTCTATAAACACTGCCCTATATAACTTAGATCATATACAAATGAGCACCATGGCTAACTTACCGATTACATATTACGACTAAGTACCAAAAAGGTCAAACTATCAAATGCATCATTTTCACCAAACAAAAATTACTCAAAAGAAAAAAAGGGTAGTACTATTTGATACCTCAGTAGTGTAATGAAACCCCATGTCTTTAATAGCTTTCATCGTCGGTTCCGACAAGCTCATCGACTCGAAAGTAACAGTGCTCATAATCCCACTCCCACTTTTCACCTTCTTCTTCTTAACTTCCGTCTCTTCCTCAACCCCATCATCCACTTGTTCTTCTTCTTTATCAACCTCACCATCATCTCCTCCCTCTACTTTCCTCTCAATATCTTCGATTATTACATCACTGTCACTTTCGACAATTTCATTACCCTCCACAACTTGTTCCACCTTCGCTGCCTCTAATTTTTCACTCTCTTTCTTGCTTCTCTTTCTCTTTCGTTTCTTCTTCGTACTCTCCTCTTCTAGTTTCGGGTTCGGGTCAGGTATTTTTTCGGGTTTGCCCATCGCTTAGCCTCTCTAGTTCACTGTTAGAACAATTGACAAGGTTAATTATAATTCACAAGCACATGCTTATTGTAAAATACATACATATACACCGTGTACAAACGTGCTGCTATGCAGAATATATAAATTACCGGCGACGACGGCGGCGTAGACGGAGATAGAAGGAAACGGAAGCTTTTGTCGACTCATAAACCCTAACGACGTTGGGAACAACACAACAATTAAATTCTGCTATTTAACTCTTTTTTTAATTAAACCAACGCTCTTATTTTTATTTTTTTAACAAACCATGACTAATTAATATTTCTGCGATCAATTTTTTCTACCTTGTAATTTTATACTAATTTTATACTATTAAAATAAAGAGTAAAGTTCTATGAAGTACTCATTTAATTGTACTTGAAGTACATATACACTCTGCATTCAAAATTTTGCAAATTTTATTATTTTGCAAAGCTTATTACATGAATATCATTATTTGTTAGGTCCGATAAAATTGTAGAAGGGGGGTTGAATACAATCTATACCATTTTCTCGAAATTTATTCGTTAAACAATTTTCACTTAAACGAATATTTTGTGCGGAATAATATAACACAAATTTCAAGTTGAATATAACAATATATTAACTTGATAGGTGTTACAAAATCAGTCCAAATGATTATCAAGTAATTAATAACTAATTAGAAAATTCAACATGAACTTTGCTAATTTAGTTAATAAAAATCAAGATATCAATTTGTGAACTAGGAAACTTAATTCGCTAGTAGTACAAGAATCACAAGTAAACAAGTTCCAATGGATAGAATATTACAACTAAGATGAACTTGAATTTACAGAATTTAATTGGTAAGTGTTCTTGAGCTTGAGAGAGAGAGATATGAGCTGCTGTGTGTAATTTTTCTGTTATGCTCGACTGACTTGATTCCTTCTGCATTCTGCTGCTTTATATAACACAGCCATAGTCATATTGCTTTGTTTTAACTGATATAACAATCAGTTAACACTAATATGACATTCGGTATGACTATCAATTGAATGTAATATGACTGTCCAGTTTAAATATAACTTTCGGTATAACTATCCAGTCAAATATAACATTCGGTATTACTATCTAATGAATGAAATATGACTATCCAGTTGAACTGTATATGACTATCTCCTTTTGAACTAAATATGACTATCGGTATAACTATCAATTGATAGTTATATTATCATATTTTTCAGTTTATAATTAATTAAATGATTTATAAAAATCATTTAACTAATTATTTCTTTTTCATATTAATTCTTATTTAATTAATCTAATAATCATTTTAACAAATATATTAATTCTGATAGAATTAATTTATTTAATTAAATTAATTACTTGATTTAATCAATTAAAGTAGAATTAATATAAATCCTTTAATAGTCAATACTTCACTGCGAACCACGTAATTATGATAAGGAACATACACTGGAACGATGTTGACGCTCGATGTACTGTCTGGTTCATGAACGACTAACTCCAATCTCTATTCTTCATCGTGACTTTAACACTGTGGTCTTTTTATACTCTTCACTCTCATCAATCATTCGGTACTGAAATTGTTTCTTATCACTTATAGAAAATCTCTGTCCCTTAAATGAATCCATGTGTTTCAATGCTACCTTGAGGCTTGATCAGATATCTGAATCTTCTTCCAGTGTAAAACATCAAAACTATAGATTGACTTGTTGATTTTTCTTCTGACTGTTATCATCTTTTGAGATTCCTGTGACAGTTGATATTATTTACTTATTACAATCTAGTTTAATTGGATTAGGATCCTCGAACTACAAATATGCTGAGTTATATGCCTTTCAATCTCCCCCTATTTGTTTGTTATACAATAACAAGCAAATACCTAGAGAATTCTTCAACTAATCCCAATTAAACAAGTAAAAGAAAACACTTTAAATGCTAAGTAAATAATGGAAAAGTTTTGGTTCATATTAACATTATCCAGATTCAAACAGAAAAGATAAATACAAGATAGATGATCCTCTAGACTGATCATATAAGACAATTATCCTATCTTGTTCTATCAAAGCTCTAATGATATAACTTGTAGAGCTAATCTTCATTTACCACCTTCTTCCTCGTTGATTTCTCCTTCTTCTTGTTCATCCATATTAGGTAGATTCTTGATCAATTCAGAGTCAACAAGTAATTCCCTTCTGGATGACACATCTGTAGGATAAACCAGTGGTATTCCAAGTTTCTTTCTCAACTCACCTTGATACTGCTTATACTTCTTCATGTTGGTCTGAGCATAGGATCGAATATGATCTGCAGCTTCAATTTTTTCTTGAGATGCAAAACCATGATTTCGAAGAGCATATTCAACATACACCAAATGTCTGGCAAGATGTGTATATAATTCTTCTGTCTGAAGATTAACAGTGTGAATAACTTCTCCCTTAAGAATTTTAACTTGTGGAGGGTTATCTATAACTTCAGGACCAGCTCTTTCAGCAAACTCTTGAAATTTTTCATGAAGCAGTATACCTAGCTCAGAAGATGTTCTTACTTTTGGTCTCAGCACCCAAAGCTCTGACAGAGATCTATCATAGAAGAACTGAAGAGATACTTTGTGAGATCCAAGCTTATGACATTCAACAAAGATAAGTAGCTCACCATTCTTAGGATCAGATGCAGTAGTTATTCTCACAATTTCTGTCTTCAAAGATTTTAAGTACATGTCATGTACAGGGTTCTTCTTTTTAAAGCTTTCAAAAATAGCAATCATCCGACGATCATCATAGTCAGAAGTTTGTGGTGAGTCTATTACCTTTTGAGCACGTTCCCATTTATCACCATTTTTGTACTTGATGTACATCTTCCTAGCTTCCAGCTTTTGAGCATGTTGCTTTTGAAGTGCTTCCTGTTCAGCCTTTTGAAGTCTTTCATTATGGGCTAACTGTTCGAGTGTCTTCTTGAGTCTTTCTTCTCTCATAGACAGATTAGCATCATTTTGTTCAAGTTCTTTATTTGCTTCAAAATTCATTCTTTGTGTTTCAACAGAATCAGGAATTATTGGCTCTTCATCATCCCAAAAACTGAGATCCGGTTCATCGAATTCTTCACCAACATCAGGAAACTGTAAGTCAGCAAACAGATCAATATCAGGTTCACCTGTATAGTAATAACCTTCTACAGCATCATCATCATCCTGTTCTGCTGCTTGAGTTGTCTTCTTCTTCCCCTCACTCCTATCTTCATTTTTCTCTTTACTCACACTTCCTCCCCCTCTAGATTTCTCCCCCTTAGTTGAGGAATCCTCTACAGCTTTATGGCTTGTACCAGCTCCAGGGTCACTTTCATCACTACTTCCAAAGAATTTCTTCTCTTCTGCTGTAAGTGAGTGAGTTCTGCTAATGATATTATATAAGTGTCTCAACCCCTTTGCTTGATGATCATTTTGCCTTTCAATTTGACTGAGACGATGTTCAGTGGATAAGTGATTCTCATTTATGTTATTCTGAAGATCTTCAATCTGATTTGACATAGAAGATATAATGAGATCTTGAGCCACTGTGACATCTCCAGAGTCTTCGATTGCTTGTTGCTGAGAGAGTTTAAGTGCATTGATCTTGTTGTTGAAGATAGTTCTCATGTTATCCATGTCAAACCTTAAGTTTTTATTGTCTTCTTCAGCTTGAGCAAGACTTTCTTTCATTTGATCGAGTTGTGCCATGAGAGATAAAGTGTATATGTCATTGTGTGCTCTCACCTCAATCGCTCTATGAGTATCACTCACCTCACGTGCTAGTGTTTCACTCAGATTTGAGGTAATTCTCACATCACTCCTCTCATATTCCTGAGCTGCATCCATTGTACCTGCACTAGAAATCACCCTAGCCTCCTCTTGGAAGGTCAGTGGTGGTGCAATGGGAGTTCGGAAATCCCGATCAACCTGTGAGGGTTCTTCTGCCGTAACAATGGCAGGCACTGTAACTTGCTCTTCTTGCATAACAATGTTTTCAGCTTCATGTAAGAAAATATCTTCCCCCATTGTGAGTAACAGGGGTGTGCTTGAAGGAATGAATGGGTTTATGATTGCCTTTGACATAGTTTTACCTTTCTTTTGTAAAGGCAAATTTGTTTCACTCAAGACATCACTACTAGGGTTAGCTCTTTTGAATGACAATTTCTTTCTGCGATAGTGTTTGGAGAATTTAGGATCAGTGTTTGATGCATTGACCTGGGATAAGGGTTGTGGTTCTATAGCCCCTTGGTCATTTCTCACAATTAATTGACTATCAGAAAGATATTCAGATTGCAAAGTAGTTGAGTCAAATACCTGATCATTAACAGGTACATCATCTTCATTCTGAGTGGGTTGATCCACTTGAAGTTGAGGTTCAGAAGCAGTTAATGGTTCTGGGTCAGGTTGAGGTTCTGGTTCTGGTTGATGTTCAGGAGCTTGTTCTGCTTCATGTTCTGGATCTTGTTCAATTTCAAGTAACCCAGCAACTGGTTGAGGCATAACATTTTGCAAATTTATGAATGTGGACATATATGATGTTATGACCACTGGAACATGCAACAAAACCTTAGAAGTATCCAACCTAGTGTAGAACTTCTTGTTTGGTTTACCAGACCATTGAATTCGATCATTTGGAAAAGGAATGTCAAAAATCGAGGATAATGACACTTAACCATTTTACCTTTCCCAAAGTTCTTTCTAGCCTTCTTCACACGATTTAACAAAATAGGCCATATCAAGCTGCCAAAGTTGATCCTTCTATTGTGAGCAATTGAGAAACCAATTGACTGTAACATACCTGTGATGACAGTATTGTTACTCTTGGTAGAATTAGCAAACACCTTTGCTATGATCTCGAAGAAAATGTTCCATTCTTGAACAAGATTGCTTTTGAGTGGACGTTTAATATCCAGTTGACCTTGATAGTTCAGATTTGTAAAGAATTGAGCCAACTCATCATTTGATGGCGCTTCAGCAAGTTGTTCAGTAGGAAGTTTCAGAGCAGCATTGAAGACAGATTCATCCACTGTATATGTCTTATCATTAAAGTTGAAAGAAAACGATCTTTCATCTGAGACAGCTGTAGTACACATTAGTTTAAGTGGACCAAATTTCATGGGAACATTTGCAGTTATAGCATGGCTACAGGTATTTTGTTCATTCAGGAATTTTATCCAGGGCTTGAACCGATCCACCGAGCAATCCTCGGGCTTAAAATATCCAATATAATTGTGATTAACAAGCTCAAAATTATTATAAGCACCAGCCATTCCAAATCAAGGATTAAAATTAAGAAATCTGCAAAATTCAACAATTAACCCAATTAAATCACAAAATTCGAATTGATAATTACTTAAAAATTCGAAAAATCGAAATCTTCACCAAAAATTTTGAAAATTTGAGGCAAAGATCTTGATATCAGTACAAACACAAGTATATTTTTAGTTTTTGAAAAATCACAACCAGTTTTCTTGAATTTTAGATCGAAAAATCGAAGTTTTGAAACTCAAGAACATCAAAGTCGATCAAATCTCACATTTAAATCGTTGAAATGAAGCTAATCGACTGGATAATCGATTGTTGATTTCAGAAACGTGATAATAGAGTGATTTTCAGTCAAGAATCGGGCAGCAATTCGTTAGTATATACGCGTGTATATGTATGTATCGAGAGAGCGACTCGGTGACTTAACACGCGAGTAATTAGAACAATAAAGTGATATAACTATCCAATATAACTATTAGTATATATACAAAACGTTCCTAATATATCTATCGGTTGATAGTCATACCGATAGTTATATTGCGAACAAAACGAAATATAACTAATCTGTACAGAGTTATATTGCATATTGTTTACTAAAAAAAACTACCGAAAAACAAATAATATGACAATCGAATAAATAGTTATACCGATAGTCATATTTCGAGTAAAACCCACAATATAACTATAAACTAATAACAGTTATATTTACAGAAAACAGAAATATAACAATCTACTTACTAAGTTATATCTAGAGTTATATTACACTAATTTAACTAATATAACTATGACAAATTCGAATATAACAATCAGATAGATTGTTATACCGATAGTTATATTTTAACAAAACAGCTAATATAACTATCCTAAAATTCAAATATTTAACAGAATATGTACCAGTAATAAATTCTAATAATAAAACAACTTAATTATTAAATAATATATTATATAAATAACACATTAATTTACACTAACATTAGCAGACATAATAAAAAAATATTAAAACGATCATAGGTGGTCCTTTTTACGAAATCAAACATTAATATCAAAAGGACAAACACTACAAATAAAATAAAATAAAATAACATACTAGATATTTACATAATTATTTCTGATTAATTAATAAATCTATAAGTTTTATAATAAAATAATTTCCATATAGAAAATTATTCAAAAAGAAACTATAATTTATTTAAAACATCAAAAATAATTAAACTGAATTTAAGATAATAACATTTTCAAGAAAAATAGATTTCTCATAAATTACAGCTTGTAAAATTCGAGAAAAATATTTTTAAAGAAAATGAATTATTATAAAAACACAAGAAGTAATTAAAAAATATAGAGAAGATAATAACAATGATTTAAGAAGAAACAAGCAAAAGTATAAGTTGATAAAATAATTATACAAGTGATTTTAATAACAAATATTAACACATCAATCACTTGTAAATTATTAAAGATCAAACCTCAGATATTAACCAGTTTAGTTACTAGGACTATTTAACATACCCAATTCACCAACAATTCTGGTAAATGTGGATTCGTCAAGAGACTTAGTAAAAATATCTGCTGTTTGTTCTTCCGTAGGTACAAAAAGTAACTCCACGGTACCATTCATGACATGCTCTCGAATAAAATGATACCTGATGTCAATATGCTTTGTCCTTGTGTGCTGCACAGGATTGTTAGAGATTGCTATGGCACTTGTATTGTCACATAAAATAGGAATTTTATAAAGTACAAAGCCATAGTCTCTCAGCTGATTCCTGATCCACAAAATCTGTGCGCAACAGCTTCCAACAGCTATATATTCAGCTTCAGCTGTTGAGTTGGAAACTGTTTGTTGTTTCTTGCTGTACCAGGAAACCAGTCTACCACCTAGGAATTGACAACTCCCAGATGTGCTTTTTCTATCCACAACACTTCCTGCATAATCTGAATCTGTATATCCAACAAGATTAAAACCAGAATCTTTAGGGTACCAGATGCCTAAGTTAGGCGTACCCTTAAGATATCTCAGGATTCGTTTAACAGCAATGAGATGAACATCTCTAGGATCCGATTGGAACCTTGCACACAAACACGTAGCATGCATAATATCAGGTCTACTCGCAGTAAGGTAAAGTAATGAGCCTATCATACCTCTGTAGCTTGTGATATCTACCTTGGCAGAATTTTCATATGCTCCAAATTTGACCGCTGTGGATGATGGTGTTCTTGCTGAAGATGAGTCCTCCATTTGATATTTCTTGAGAAGCTCTTTGACATACTTGGATTGACAGATAAATATTCCATCTGTCCTTTGATTTACTTGCAATCCAAGAAAGAACTTCAGCTCACCCATCATGCTCATTTCAAACTTACCCTGCATTAACTTAGCAAATTTCTTGCAAAGAAGATCATTAGTAGACCCGAATATTATATCGTCCACATAGATTTGAACTATTATTGTATCATTCTTATGTTTCTTTGTGAAGAGAGTTTTGTCTATGACACCTCTAGTAAATTCATTTTCAAGTAAAAATTCAGAGAGAGTGTCATACCATTTTCTTGGTGCTTGCTTAAGACCATAAATAGCCTTGAAGAGAAAGTAGACATAATCCAACAGATCTGGATCTTCAAAACCAGGTGGTTGTTCTACATATACCTCTTCATCCAGCTTACCATTCGGAAAGGCACTCTTGACATCCATTTGATAAACATGGAAATTAGAAAAGGCTGCGAATGCCAAGAATATTCTAATGGCCTTAAGTCTAGCCACTGGAGCATAGGTCTCATCATAGTCAATGCCTTCAGATTGTGAATAACCTTTTGCTACCAGTCTTGCTTTGTTTCTTGTTACTGTGCCATCTTCATCAAGTTTGTTTCTGAATACCCATCTAGTACCAACCACTGTTCTATTTGTAGGTCTGGGTACCAGCTTCCATACTTCTTGTTGTTTAAATTGATTGAGTTCATCTTGCATAGCAATCACCCAATCAGGATCTGAAAGAGCTTCTTCAGTTTTCTTAGGTTCCATTTCAGATAGAAACCCTGAATAATTACATTGATTTTGCAAAGCTCTTCTAGTCTTTACACCAACATCTGGATCACCAACAATTAGCTCAAAAGGATGAGCTCTATTCCAAACAGCCTGTCTGGGAAGATTTAATCTTGATGATTCACCTTGTTCTTCATTGTGATGTTGAGTATGACTAGTAGATCCTTCATTAGCTCCCCCTGAGTTGTTGCCAGGATGATTAGATGAGTGTTTAGAAGTATGAGTGGTGTTTTCAATATTATGATTATTTTCACCACTATTATTCTGATTAGACTCATCATTGTCATTGTTGTCATTTGCATCAGCAAAAACATCAGGTGGACTATCATCATCTGAATCTAGATCTGTCATATCTTCAAAAGATAGCTTTTCAGATGAATCTTCAGTTTGGATACTAGGGAGTTTAGTGTCATCAAATGTAACATTGACACTTTCCATCATCTTCTGATGTTCAATCAGATACACTTTATAAGCTCTTCTTTCATAACCAACAAAAATTGCTTCATGTGCTTTGGCTTCAAATTTCCCACCTTGATCATCTCCTTCTTTAAGTACAAAGCATTTTGCTCCAAATACATGAAAGTATTTGAGTGTTGGTTTCTTTTCATTCATAGCTTCATAGGGTGTTTTCATCAAGTCTTTGTTGATAAGAGTTCGATTCTGAGTATAGCAAGTAGTGTTGACAGCTTCAGCCCAAAAATACAATGGAAGCCTTGATTCACTTAACATAGTACGTGTAGCTTCAATCAAGGTTCTATTCTTTCTTTCAACTACCCCATTTTGCTGAGGAGTTCTTGGAGCTGAGTATTGTCTGGTTATACCTTTTTCAGTACAAAAGTCATTCAGAACTGCATTCTTGAATTCAGTTCCATTGTCTGACCTTATAGCCCTCACTGGATACTTGGAATCCAACTCAATTAACTTGATGTGATCAATCACCAGTTGTGGAGTCTCATCTTTAGAATTCAGGAACAAAACCCATGTGTACTTTGAAAAATCATCAACAATCATAAGAGCATATCTTTTCTTTGACATAGACATCACATTCACTGGACCAAATAGATCCATGTGAAGTAACTGTAAAGGATCAGTTATTGAAGATATATCAGTGATTTTGTGAGTTGCCCTTTTTAGTTTGCCTTTTTGACAGGCATCACATAGTCCTTCCTGTGTGAATTCCATAGGGGGTAAACCTCTCACCAATTCTCTATTTACCAGAGAGTTCATGGTCTTGAAATTTAGGTGAGAAAGTTTCTTGTGCCATAGCCAACTTTCATTTGTGGATGCTTTAGAATAGAAGCAATTGATTTCTTCAGTGCTTCTATTGTTCATGTTGGCTACATACAAGTTTCCTTTTCTGACTCCCGTTAGAGATGGTTGTTCACTTCTTTTGTGTGTAATCAGACAATTCTTTTTGTTAAAGTAGACTTCAAATCCCTTGTCACAGAATTGACTGATACTGAGCAAATTATGCTCAAGTCCTTTTACAAAGGACACTTCTTCAATGATAACATTTCCAGTTTCAAGTCTGCCATATCCATCAGTTCTACCTTTGCTGTTATCTCCAAAGGTAACTACTAGGCCTGCCTTCTCCACCACATTTGTCAGCAGGGTTCTGTCTCCAGTCATATGCCTTGAACATCCACTGTCCAAGATCCAGGTTACTCGTTCAACCTGTTCAATACCCTGCAATGACAAATGAATTAAACCTTCTTCGGGACCCAAATTTGATTGGGTCCTGCGGATTTAAAGTATTGATCTTTATCAGGCAAAACAACATCTTTAGTCAATAAACATTTAACCTTATAAAAAGATTTGAAAATCTTTTGTTTTATCTTGGGTATCCATGTTTCTCTAGCAGCAATAACACTTGTGTCATTGACTGGACATTTGACCTGGTAAACATTCTTGGTAACCTTTTGTTTAGGATTAGGTACAAATGTCTCTCTCCTAACTTGAGGAGGAAAAGCAGTCTTTGATCGAACATTATTGTTCCTGTTCATGTGCTGTCGAGGAGCATTCTGTTTAACACATGCATAACTACCATTAAAATAAGCACGCATACTGTTAAAAGCACAAGACATACAATTGATAACACCACATGCTTTATGATTAGAATCAATGATAGGCATGGTATTTTTCTGTTTCAACTTATTACCACCTAATCCAGTCTTAGAAGAACTAGCTGATTCAACAACTTTGACTGAAACTTTAGGTACATCTTTCTTGGATGAAACATTCGTTGTATTAGTGTCCTCAACTGATTTAGCCTTAACAAAGACCGTGACATCTTTCTTGGATGAAACATTCTTTGTATTAGTGTTCTTAACAGTTTTATCCTTAACACATTTATCCTTAACAAAGACTGTGCCATTAGCACTATCCTCATTTCTCATTTCTTCTTGGATAACCATAGAAAGAATATCTGGTGGACCAGCATCAGATTTTTTAAATAGAGGTTCTTTAACATTTTTGAGCACATGTGATATTCCCCTTTCTTTAGCACTAACAGGGTTAGGGGAATTTATGCCCAACGATCCAACAGCTTCATTGTACCCATACCCTATACCTGTTGTTCGTTCTACAACTTGATTGTTAAAGAACTCTTTGGAAACTTTAACCGAATTATAACAAGCCCTGACCTGTGTTTCAAGTTCAGTAATTCTAGTCATTTGTTTGCCTACAACTTCTAGAATAGCTTTCTCCTTTTTATAAAGCATTGTTATTTTATCTCTTTGTTGATCTTGATTAATATGCACCTTTTTAAATTATGACACTTCATTGCCAAGATTAGTGCTTAACAGATCTAGTCTTCTATATTCAGTTTGTGCATTACCTAATGAATTATAAAGACTACGAATCAACTCAATGTCAGTAAGAGTTACCGGTTTGTTATGATGATCAGATGCTTGATCATTTGCCACCAGTGCAAAATTTCCATATTCTTCATCTTCGCTGTCCGTGTCATCCCAACTATTACCAGCCGCAACATAGGCTTTTCCAGGTTTCTTTTTCTCAGCAGCAAAATCTCTTTGAGTTTGCTTCGGTTTCTGACATTCAGTGGCAAAGTGTCCTAATTCATTACAGTTGAAGCAACGAATCTTGCTTCTGTCAACAGATCCAGTTTTGTATCCTCCCCTGTTACTAGAGGAAGAAGAGCCTCCTCTTTGGAATCTGTTATTTGACTTAAACGTGTACTTTGGATTTCTTCTGAATCTGAAGTTGCCAAATTGTCTTACCATCAATGCCAGGGATTCATCTTCCAGTTGATCTAACTCTTCCAATGAATAGAAGTCTCCACCATCCTGAGTAGGTGGTGTTTGACCAAGTTCTACTTCAGTCTTTTCCTTGTCTGAGTTGTAAGGTAGAACAACCTTAGCTTCCACTTCCTTAGGTGCCTCAACTACAAGAGCTGTAGATGAACTTTGGCACTCTTCCTTTACCAGAGACCTCCCTCTGCTGTACTTGTTCCAATTCATAGGTTTTCAGAACACCAAACAATCTTTCAAGAGCAATCTTATTCAAATCTCTTGATTCTCTGATGGCTGTTATCCTATGTTCAAGATGAGTGGGCATTGTCAACAAAAACTTCATATTAATCTCCTTCTGTGTATATTGCTTGCCATTGACTTGCAAGTTGTTGATAATTTTGTTATACCTTTCAAACACTTCCTGAATGCCTTCATTAGGGCCAACTCTAAAGTGTTCATACTCAGAGGTTAAAATCTGAAGTCTGTTTTCCATAACTTCATCAGTTCCTTCATTGATAGTCTCAATAGTTTCCCACATGTGTTTTGCAGTTTTACAATTTATCACATGACTGTACATCACAGGATCCAGGGAATCTATTAAAATAAGTCTCAAATTCTTATCTAGTCCTGCGTTCAACAGGAGTAAAAGAATCAGCATGCTTTGGAACAGATGATGCAGGTGTTACAACACTTCCTCCAACAATAGATCCAGGTATGTGTTCGAGTGGAATTATAGGTCCGTTCTGTAGAACACCCAAATATTTAGAATTTGCGACATCAAGAAACAACTCCATTTTATTTTTCCACATTGTATAATTGTCCTTGTTAAAAATGGGAATTTTAACAATGCTTTTTGACGACATGATGAATTTTTAAGTGAGTTAAAAATTCGAGATAGATTTTTGACGGAATAAAAATAGGATCTTGATTTGTGTATCAATCAATAGGCTCTGATACCAATTGTTAGGTCCGATAAGATTGTAGAAGGGGGGGTTGAATACAATCTATACCATTTTCTCGAAATTTATTCGTTAAACAATTTTCACTTAAACGAATATTTTGTGCGGAATAATATAACACAAATTTCAAGTTGAATATAACAATATATTAACTTGATAGGTGTTACAAAATCAGTCCAAATGATTATCAAGTAATTAATAACTAATTAGAAAATTCAACATGAACTTTGCTAATTTAGTTAATAAAAATCAAGATATCAATTTGTGAACTAGGAAACTTAATTCGCTAGTAGTACAAGAATCACAAGTAAACAAGTTCCAATGGATAGAATATTACAACTGAGATGAACTTGAATTTACAGAATTTAATTGGTAAGTGTTCTTGAGCTTGAGAGAGAGAGAGAGATATGAGCTGCTGTGTGTAATTTTTCTGTTATGCTCGACTGACTTGATTCCTTCTGCATTCTGCTGCTTTATATAACACAGCCATAGTCATATTGCTTTGTTTTAACTGATATAATAATCAGTTAACACTAATATGACATTCGGTATGACTATCAATTGAATGTAATATGACTGTCTAGTTTAAATATAACTTTCGGTATAACTATCCAGTCAAATATAACATTCGGTATTACTATCCAATGAATGAAATATGACTATCCAGTTGAACTGTATATGATTATCTCCTTTTGAACTGAATATGACTATCGGTATAACTATCAATTGATAGTTATATTATCATATTTTTCAGTTTATAATTAATTAAATGATTTATAAAAATCATTTAACTAATTATTTCTTTTTCATATTAATTCTTATTTAATTAATCTAATAATCATTTTAACAAATATATTAATTCTGATAGAATTAATTTATTTAATTAAATTAATTACTTGATTTCATCAATTAAAGTAGATTTAATATAAATCCTTTAATAGTCAATACTTCACTGCGAACCACGTAATTATGATAAGGAACATACACTGGAACGATGTTGACGCTCGATGTACTGTCTGGTTCATGAACGACTAACTCCAATCTCTGTTCTTCATCGTGACTTTAACACTGTGGTCTTTTTATACTCTTCACTCTCATCAATCATTCGGTACTGAAATTGTTTCTTATCACTTATAGAAAATCTCTGTCCCTTAAATGAATCCATGTGTTTCAATGCTACCTTGAGGCTTGATCAGATATCTGAATCTTCTTCCAGTGTAAAACATCAAAACTATAGATTGACTTGTTGATTTTTCTTCTGACTGTTATCATCTTTTGAGATTCCTGTGACAGTTGATATTATTTACTTATTATAATCCAGTTTAATTGGATTAGGATCCTCGAACTACAAATAGGCTGAGTTATATGCCTTTCATTATTTCATTGAAAATCTTGAAAATTTTGTATGTTTTGCTAACAAAATATTGCAAAATGAATTGTTCTGCGAAACACATTTGGATTGCAAAACATATATGTTATGATTGCAAAATATAAAGGATTTCAAGATGATATATGATTTTCAAGATTATCATAAGATATTCATATAACAAGATTTGCAAAATAATAAATTTTAAAATATTCTGAATGCAGAACGTATATGTACTCCAAGTACTTCAATTAAAAGAATACTCCATAGAACTTTTCTCTTAAAATAAAAGGATAAGATATTAAATTAAAACTTAGAATTAATTTATATAGTAGATTTTGTATAATTAACAATTAATATTTATTCATTTTGCAACATTGTAGGATATTTTAGTTTTGATGCAGCATATTTATATAAGTAAATAGTATGGTGTATTTAAGCAGTACACATTAGAGTGTTTTCTGGCATACATATTTTTTTTTAAAGAATAAATTATTTTTCATGGAACATAATTTTTTTTAAAAATAAATTATTTTTCACGTAATTCAATGTGTACTTCATTAATATAATATGTTTTAAAAAAATTAATTGATCATAATTAAAATATTATAAAAATAAATAATGTTTTGCAGCATTATATATTAAGTAGTACTAAGAATTCTAATTTTAAGTGATTCTATGTGAAAACTTACCTTAAAATATAATGTTTTTAACTTATTACAACTCATCATTTTTAGTATTTAATCATCCATTATTAGATTCTTTCATAATTTATGAATTAACTAGTTACTAATATTCTTGAGGATAATAGTGAACAGGATTGGAGACACAATCCAACAAAGACTATCCATTGTATTAGATTACAGTTCATCAACAATTTAAAGACATGCTGTGATTTTTTTGGTTATATTGACGGATCATGGAACAATAATTCTAACCAGACTCGAGCAGGTATAGGGGGACACATCAAAAACAACTCTGAAGAGCTATGCTTTATTTTTAGTGGGCCAGTGTTAGCAGATAACGTCCTGGAAGCAGAAACTAAGGCACTTATTTTTCTTCTCAAACACATCAACAATATCACTTCTACTCGACATAAGACCATTATACACATAGACTCTTACAAGCTATGGGCCAACGTCAACAACTACCTAGCTGGTAACTCCCAATCGATACTATATGCTACCAACTTGGACTTACAGCTTATTAAGCACATTCATTTAGACCTTATCAGTCGAACTTTCAATACGGGTGCTGATTTCCTTGCTAAACAGGGGGGCCGTAGGCCCAATATTATTTGGGGGTACTAGCAGCCCAACATCTAACACCAGTCCATTTCTTAGCGATTTGTATTGGCTCCTTAGCTATATAAGTCTCTAGGATCTCGTTGTAGCTCAGACATCCATGCTCCCCGATATACACACTCAACTTTCCCATGCCTCTAACAATAGCTGCTTCCCCTACCTCCTTTTACTTTATCTTTTCTTATTATGTCATTGTACTTGCCTCCCCCATACCTGTCCTCTTGGCCGCACCTTTCTACACTACTCACCTTACCTTGTCTATCACATATCACATCCATTCTTTTTTACTTTCTCTCTATATATCTGATATACTACTAGTATCACATTCATATTCTCTACTACACAATTCTTTTCTACATGGCATTCTACACTTGGAAAGCTCCCCTTCGTGGAACATTCAAAGTCAATGTTCATGTGCTTCACACCTCGCGACATGTCAATGGGAACAACAATGGTGTCGGTATCATCATTCGGGACCATCGTGGGAGGTTAATCAAAGCTCTTACTGGGACCATGAGAGGCCTCTCTCCACTTGCAACTCAGCTTTGGGCGATTCACCTTGGTATCAACCATGCAAGGCTTTCTAATTGCGAGCTGGTTCACCTCGAGACAGACAACTACAATCCATACTTTGAAGTTACTCGGCTTGATGGTAAAGGTGATAGGACGTGTTTATGGATCGTTGAACAGATCAAGAAATTACTATGCTACAATCCTGAGTGGGATAATATTATCCATTATGTCCCAGAAACATCCAACCGTGCTGCACACTATCTGGCAGCTGTAGGCTTAAACAACTGGACTACAATGCACTACGTTGTTGAGCCTTTTGGTCGTTTACAAGAGAAAATGGATTTGGACATGGGCTTTGGCCCACCAATTCCTCAACTTCTAGTTTCTGCAATCCTTCTCGATGAACAAGGGAGGGTTCTTGGCTTCGCCCCAGTGGTTGAAGCAGTGGTAACGATGGCCATTCAGGATCAAGACTCGGTTAACGGAGGAGAAGTCTAGATGGATAGGTTTTCTGGGTTCTAGATTTTCCCTGCTTTTGTTTAGCTCTCTTTTCGCAGACTTTAGGTTTTCTGTTGTTTAGCTCGCAGCCTTCTACTTTGCTTGCTTGCTGTAACCTTGTCTGCTAGGTTTGTTTCCCCTGTTTAGGGATCTTTTGGGCCCATTGTCTTGGGTTTGTTTTGGGTTGGTTGGGCTTCGAGTTTCTCTTAAAGTATTACCAACCTCTTTAATGAAAATCATAATTATATAAAAAAAAACTAGTTAATTTTATAAATTTCAATTTTAAAATTGAATTATAAGTAATTCTCTTTATTATGAGAAAAAATATTTATATATAACTAATTTCCAAAAATGTTCTAAAATTATATTAACAAGTAATGATAAAAAATAATAACAATAAAATAAATATCAAACAAATTTTTAATTATTTTCTTTAATTTAAACTAAATTATATTTCATATATTACAAATTTCAGAGTATTTCGATCATATAATTAAAATAAATAATTCAAATTTTTTTGTAAATAAAAAATGTAAGAATATTGTTGTAATTTACAAAATGAAAATTTTAATTATATCCTTATATATAATAAGTGTAAAGGGAATCTTATCTAATCTTTTTGTAGTACGGTCGTTGACCAAAATAACATGGACCGTTTAATTTTAAGTAGATAGATGTGATTCGTTAGATCAAATATTAAAAATTGTATTTGATTGATAGCAAGATTATATGCAAATACTAAATTTAATAAGTTAAACCACATATAAATAGTTCTTCTAAATTGAATAGAATCCATCTATTATATATATAATAGGCCAACATAAGAAGAAAATGTGAGATTTTTTAATGCACATGAAAATACCAATTTGCCCTCATGTTTAATATTTATTAAAAAATGTGTTGTTCATGAGAATCGAACTTGAGTCTACCAAATAACTTAGGCATGCTCTTACCACTACGCTACAATGTTAGATGTGTTTTCAAACCATACACATAATAAGTGAACGTCGTTTAAGAGTAATACATTTGTAAATAACCTATGGAACTAAATTAAACTTAGGTAAAACACCAACACATTTTTATTAAAAAAAGTGTTGTTCATGGGAATCTATCAAGTAACTTATGCATGCTCTTGCCACTACGCCACAATGTCACATGTGTTTATAAATCATACACGTAATATGTGAATGTCTTAACAGTAATACATTTGTAAATAAATTTGGAGCTAAATTAAACTTTAAAATAATAATAACAATATAATAATAATAATCAACATAATATTCATAGGGTCACCAATTTAATTCACACATCTTTCTATCACTAAATCATAGTGAAGTAAAAAATTTAAGTCAATATCTATTTGACTAATATTATATTATGAGTGACTAATGAATAGTTAAAAATGTAAACATAAAAATAAATTTGATAAATTATCTATTTGAATAATGATATTAATTTTAATCAAATAAAATTCTCGAAACAAAATAAGTCATTCAAAAAAGTACCTCCTACCAACTTTTGACTTTAAGCTATTTTTTTAACTTTAAGTCAATTTCTGACTTATTACACAAATAGACATTTTTTGATTTAAAGTAAAAAATGACTTTAACCTCCGACTTAAAGCCGTTGCCAAATAGGCTCTTAGTCTCATGTGTTTTAAATCATACACATTATAGATGTGTGTGCATGCATTACTTGAGTGAAACAAATTTTGATATTTTTATTATTGTAACATATTAACAATTTTTGGCTATATTTTATTTTTACATTTATTGATTCGGATTATAGTATATTATGTTATATCATTTATTAATATTATTCTCTATCGATGTCAATATTTAGAACTATACAAATTATTCATTTGACGAATTTATTGATTTATCAAATATTTATTTACCAAGACACAATTAATTAAAGGTAAAAATTTTAAATTTTTTTAAATAATTAAAATATCAATTAAAAAATTATAATAAATTTTAGAAAATAAGTAAAGCTAGCTAGAGACTCGTAATTCAACAAACTCATTCAAGTCTTTGGTCTATCAATTAGAATCCAATAATAAACTTGTAGTTACACAAGATATATTTACTCAGTCAATTAGAATTATCTGGTGTTTTACAAGTCTAGCGGACAGAGGAATAGTAAAGGACAAAGGATGCTTAAAATGAAGAAATTAGAAGAAAATAGATGAAAGAGTTGGAAAGATAGTTTTAAGAAGTGAAAAGCGCAAGGCCAGAGTAGAATATTTGAAGATTTACGAAGTTTTTAATTAATATCAAGAGTAAAACCTACATTCGCAAAATGCAATATCTTGAAGCCTATTTAGTTTGTATCTTGAATATTATTGGAGATCGAACTAAATGGATGTATCATTTTCAAAGAAGTGGAAGAACAGTTTAGTATTGTAAGTGTTCTATAAAATCTTCTTAATTAGACGATGCCTATAAAACACTCGAATTCTATTATATGACTCATAAAAAGAAAAACTAACATGACTATTATCAATATTACTCATATTAATTTTCAGATTACAAACTTGAACATCCTTAAATAAGTACACAATAATAGCATATGTGCCATTAACAAGCAAAATTCCATTAAAATCAATCACATGGAATACTTTGAAAGACATTGATCATGCATAATTTAATTTAAAATACAATTTAAAATAACGACCCGTGCCTCGCACGGGTTTTTATGCTAGTTATACTTATTATAGGCCAACAAGCCTTTTCAATCTATTTAGTAAATTACACATTTACCCCTATTACATTAATGTTTAAAAAAAATGTTGGTCATGAGAATTGAACCCATGTCCTTCAAGTTTTAGAAATGAAGAATGTACCAACCTCCAACCACTATACCAAAGAAATTTATGATGACATTCTAAAAATCATTAACTACATGCACAAAGTACTCACATGCTTTATTCTACTTAATATTTATTTTAATATTTAATTAAGTTAAAATTATCAAATATTACTCCCTTGCTAATAATTAAAAATTTTATTCAAAAAAATTATGTTATTTGTCTATTATGTTTAATATAGGCCAACATGATTTTTTGACCAATTATAAAATGACTAATGTATCCTTTATACTAATTTAAAACATGGTTTTGCGATCAATTAAATTATTACATATGAGATATAAATATTATATTGATTATCAATTAAATAAAAAAAGCGTTGTTGGGTTAGAACACGATATTATAAATTATATTTAGATGTAATACAAATAATTATAAGATTAAGATGTATAGCTATGTTGATGAAATATAGATATTTTAGCAGTTACTCGAAAGTCGAATCTATTGTGAGAGAACAAAAAATGAGATGAATGAGCTATCGAAGGTGTGCTAAGAAATGTGATTGGAATTCAGTGACAAACGTGTTCGCAAGTTATTTTTAGAGTAGTGATCGATTTGGTGACATGAAGGAAGGACTGTGTGACTGATAACGTTGGTGTATTGTTGAAGATGGTGTAAATAGCACCGAAAATAGCAGAGGTAGGAGTGTAAAGGTGGAGATGTAGATTATATTTGAATGTGCACCACCACTTACACCATGAAAATTAAAATACAATCACCAAAATTTCAAATTGAATCACCAAAATTTGAATCCAAATTATACAAAAAAAAAAATTATACAAAAATTACTAAATATTTCCAGATCTAAAATTTTGATGGTGCTTTAAGGTGTCAGTGATGGCGTTGACGGTGGTAGAGTGGGTGAAAACGACATTAGTGGGGATTTGTATACTCATTTCTATTGTGAGAGGAAGAACAAGGAGATGAATAAACTATCGAAGGTGTGACCGGGAATGTGGCTGGAACTTGGTGACAAAAGTGTTTGTAAGTTATTGCTATAATGATGGTCGATTTGGTGACACGAAGAAATGACTGAGTGATGATGGTGTATATATGCGCGCGCGCACACACACATTTTTGCATGTATGTATCATGAACGATGATGATGAAGGAGATGTACAAGTGGAGGATAAATGGTGATAACGTGGGTGTATTGCCAAAAA
Organism: Saposhnikovia divaricata; assembly: GCA_036435485.1. Lineage (NCBI taxonomy): Eukaryota > Viridiplantae > Streptophyta > Magnoliopsida > Apiales > Apiaceae > Saposhnikovia > Saposhnikovia divaricata. The sequence continues at coordinate 215,903,171 of CM071594.1, forward strand.
TGGTGTAAAATGTTTCTAGAAATGTAAGAGACGGGAGGGTAAAGATGGAGATATAAAAATGTGCGGCTATATATAAATACATGTATAAACAAAAGAGCGTGAGGTTAGTTCCCGGTTCTCATTATAATATTAAAAGTTATCATTTGAGTACTTGCCTATATATGTCTACATGTGAGTCTATTACCTTAAGGGTAGATTTTTCAATGTATGTATTGTTTAGTCTTTCTAAGTTATGTTTTTAAAATTATTTATAAAAAATCATATGAGTTCTTAAATGTGAGTAAATTGTTACGATCATATATGTAATTCAACTAAGAAGTTCAAGTTATTATCAATATTCATAAAAGATATATTTTGTCAAATGTATCACCCTAATAATGTACAAAAATTCAAAAATTACGAATCATCTACTTCGAAAATCAAAACAACTGAATTATACGAATTTAAATGGTGCCCGTGCTTCGCACGGGCTATCATGCTAGTTAAATCTAATATTAGAAAGTAAGTTTACCTGAATAATAGAAAGATTATATTCAAATATGAAAATTAAATTTTATTGATCTAAACCAAATATAAGTAAGTTTATTAAATTGAATAGAATCTCAATATAAAAATTTGTAACCTTCTTTTCTCCTTAATAGAAAGATGTCAGAAACTTACTTATTTGTTTCCGGTGAAAAACATGTCATGAAGCCATTAAATTTGAGTATATACAATCATGTGCTATGTGAGCTAACATAATGCATGTATTAAAAGCACACATAGGATCTACGCATCAATTACTTGCGTTTCAACTAGAAAACAAATGTATTACTTGCATTTGAACAACAAAATTTTAAACAAATATGATGGAATGAAGCTACACGTAAATAAAAAATGTATTTGCATGGTCATGCACTCTCAATACATTATTAATGTGCTAGTGCGAGACCAGTTTCTCATGAAGTGCTATTTTGGACTTGTTGTTTCAAGATTGGGCCAAAATAAACCAAAATTCTAGCTTACACAACTTTCATCATCTCCTCTACCAATCTAAGTTGGTGAGAAAAATGATTGTTCAACATAAATAAATTGTTCCATGTTTTTTTTTATTTGTATACACACGCACACATCCATCTTGTTTTTGACAAGATTCGAACCCTCGATATCCCATAAAGGAAGTGAGTGAGATAGCGCTACACTAAGAGGTGAGAGGTGAATTGTTTCTATTTTTATCATCACAAAGATAATAAAATGTGTTTTAACTTAAATTGTGATTGTCTTTAGTTGTTAAAATGAGACTAATGAATATGTAAAAAGGGGGTAAAAAGTTTAAAAAAAACTCAATGATTGAAAAGTTCAACTTTATATAAAATAAAAATTGACTAACTTCTTTATTTTAGTAGACAAAAAGAAATTAATTTACAACATTGTTTTCAACACTCTGATATCTCATGTTCCTGATGCTAGAGTGTCGTGCTCACTGAGATTTATGTTTTGTGTCCAACTATTGTGATTTCCAACTGATGAAGAAATCATTGGATGAAAGAATTTTTTTTTGAGGAGGAATAACAATATCTTCCCCCATATACATACATAGATTTGATTAACTAGTTACTCAAATCTATAGTAACTAAGATTTGATTAACTAAGGTGAAAATCTATATTAATTAAGATGGATATTTACGTAATTACTATAATTACGTAAATATCCACCTTAGTTATTATACCTTAATCAAATCTATAATAATTATACTAAGGTATAGTATACCTTAGTATAGTAACTAAACCTTAGTTACTATATTATTATTACTATACTAAGATTTGATTAACTAAGGTATACTATATCTTAGTATAGTATCCATAGTTTTGTTTTTGTTGAAAACCATCAAAAAATCCACGTATCCATACTATACCACGTAGTATATACCTTAGTTAATATACCTTAGTTACTATACCTTAGTTAATCAAATACCTTAATCAAATCTATAGTAACTAAGATGGATATTTACGTAGTATCCATAGTTTTGTTTTTGTTGAAAACCATCAAAAAATTCATGTAATATCCATAGTTTTATTTTTTGTTGAAAACCATCAAAAAATCCACGTATAGTATACATTAGTATAGTTACTATACTAAGATTTGATTAACTAAGGTATAATTACTATATTAAGATTTGATTAACTAAGGTATAATAACTATACCTTAATCACTATACCTTAGTTAATATACCTTAGTTAATTCGATAATATACCTTAGTATAGTAACTAAGGTGGATATTTACGTAATTGTAGTAACTAAGATTTGATTAACTAAGGTGAAAATGCAGATTTGATCTATACCTTTTTCTTTCTAAATGCATATATAGTAGTACTCCGTATATGTTTGCTTTATAGTAACTCCCTCTCTCTCAGTTTAGGAGCAAGTAGGAACAACAAGGTATGTTGGTAATTTGTCAATATTATAATTTATATGTTTAATTTGTTAGGATTTAATCTAAAATATATATTTAATAAATTTAAGTTTACGTAGTTGCTATGTATTTGGTGTTACAGATGATTCATCTAAACTGGGAGCAGCGGGAGATATTCAAAAATACGTTTTTAAGGGATTGGGTCGGCCAACGCTATAACAGAAAAGCCGAAGCTAAAAATTGGGAAGTCCTTAGTTGGTCAGATGTGATCGAAGTAGCCAAACAATTTAATTTTTGTCACTGTTCTTCGGAGGTAAAAGTTACTATTTTATTATGTAGCTTTAGAGACTTTTCCATCCATATTATCATGTATAGTTTTGTTTTAGTTTTAATTTTTATTTTATATGTAACCAGTTGTCATTTAAACAAAGGCGGATAGGTGCAATTTCATTAAACCTAAGTTTCCGAACATTCATGAGCGCGGACAAACAAGTTCCCAAATGTCTTTGGGATCCTTACATGGTATTTCCGGTTCACGAGTGAATGAAGTGCAAGAGTACTTGTGAAGAATTACGAATGATTTAATACGCACGAAGGAGATAGAAATCTTTAATTGGAATTCTAGAAATTTGTTGAAAGTTGGCAGAACATGAGGGTTTGAGCTAGGTGATGGGACAAATTTGGCGACTAATGACTTATTTTTAAGATCGGGTGATGGATTGAAAGTGGAATTAACGATCAATGTGATTTATAGGTTTAAAAATCGTCATCTCTAGTAGTGCAACTGTAAAATACTTGTCAAGATTCCAAGTAATGGAAAGGTCTTTTGTCTTTCGGTTCTGTTACGAAACTTCCAATGTAGTCCCCAGGCGTGGCCTGTTTCATTTTTAATGATTTTACAAAACAAAAACAAAGACTCTTTCATTTTTATTTTTAATGGTTTTTCAAAACAAAAAAATACATCTACGTGTATTTCATATAATCACTAAAGCAAAGCAAAGTCCACATAATGTACACACTAGATACAGCGCACTTAAAAGACTAAGTATGTGTAGTCTCACACTAGTAAGTATGTTTAGTCTCAAACTAGTGTCGAAAATAGGAAGGGCAATCTGTATAATAGCGATGAAAATAAGAAAAATGAGTAAAATAGTTTCATTAAATCAACTGAAACTCAGTCGGAACAAACCGCCAACAGTACAACCTCGTTGAAAAACAAAAAAAGAACAAATAAACAAGCTAAAAACAAATAAAAAATAAATAAAAAACAAACAAACAAACAAGCTAAACAAATAACCAACAAATAAAAATCAAATAAACAAGCTAAAAACAAATAAAAAACAAATAAACAAGCCGAATGAGTATATATATTCTTGACAAACCTCACCTAATGAGGCTAATTATTGAAGGAAAACGAAAAGCAAAACAAGGAAAAAGAAAAATTAGGGTGTGTGGCGGGTCAGGGTGGAGGCCGGAGAGACACGACCAGAAAAAAGAGAAGACGGCTAAATAAAAATAGTTTATAGTTTATTTTATTTTCTATATAAATTAAAATTTGTATAATATTGTGTCCACTAATTTATTTATCGATATTTTCTTTTCGATTATTCTCTTAAATAATCTTTATTTTAAAAATCTTAAAAAATATTAAATGACTGCCGAAGTCAACTACTAAAATAAAAAGAACATACTTACTCTCTAGGTCTCATGGAGGTGATGGTGATACTTACACACCGTACGTTTAATATCACGTGGTGATTCAAAGATGAATATATTTAAAATTACGATTATTTGGGTAAGTGAAGTGAATATAAAGGAGGGTTCAATGAGTTACTATTAACTCATGATGCTGATTGGTGAACTAAAACTTGTATCACGTGATTATCATCTATAACAATACATGTTTACTAATAACAAACTGACTTTAAACATTAAGCACATAATAACTGCAATTAATTTATGTATTAATAACAATGTAATTTAATATAGTAATATTATAACAATGTGATATAATAATAATATAATGTGATTTAACAAAATAATATTATGCGAAATTAATGTGATATTCCTTTTTCTCAATTTATTATTGTATTATGTTATTTAATACTGTAATGAATGTGTATGGTAGGCATCAAAACTACACCATTTAATAGGGTATTAGGTAGAATGGTGTAAATGTAATTTATTATCCACGACACGAAATGCAACACCCCTACTCTTTCAAGTCCAAAGTATGTACACAATATTATATATATATATATATGTGTGTGTGTGTGTGTGTGTGTGTGTGTGTGTGTGTGTGTGTGTGTGTATGTGTGTGTGTGTGTATGTGTGGTCTTGTTCTAATAGAAACTAAATTAGAATAGAAACTAGAAACCAAACCCAAATAAAAAATTGAAGCTAATCTAATGACCAAACTAGGGGTACCCCAATACAAAAAACGCATAATAATCTACCCTTTATTTAGTAAAAAAAATAAAATTAAAATTAAATCACTGTTCACTGTGCTGACGTGTCAATGACGTCAGCGTGAACAATGCTTTTTTTTTTTGTTTTTTTGCTGGACGTTGGTGAGTTAATTTAGGACATTTTTTGTGAAGGTGCCCCTGGCAAGGCCCTTGGAATAGATGAAATATAATTTATTTAGTGATAGTTTCTAGTTTCTATTCTAAGTTTGGGTTTCTATTTGACCAGGAGTATATATATATATATATATATATATATATATATATATATATATATATATATATATATATATATATATATATATATATATATATATATATTTGTAAGCGCATACCTGTCTGGAAGAAGTATGGAAGCAAATATATATATATATATATATATATATATATATATATATATATATATATATATATATATATATATTTGTAAGCGCATACCTGTCTGGAAGAAGTATGGAAGCAACTTTATGGTGAAATTTTTGCAATGCAGAAGGATACTACAAAACATTTGTGATTCAGGGGTGTTTCTTATTTAGTGGGAAAACCGTTGGGATATGATGAATTTCACCCATCTTCTTAACACTAGTTGTAAGGATTCAGAACCCCATAGGGGGTTCTAAATAAATATAATTTTTTATAATCCGTTTGAAAGATTTTAATTAAATGTACTTTTTTTTAACTAAATGTAATTTTATATAGCAATTAAAGTAATGATTCAGAAAAAGGTAGATTATATTATGGAGTAATGATTTTGTGTTTCTCCCCTGTTTCCCCCACCAATCTCTCACACTCCCCCCTCAATTCCTTAACCTCTTCTCGAACAATCCTGTCCCTCTCCTTCACCTCAACAAGCCTCGACTTCAAACCACTATTCTTCTCAATCACACCATCATATAAAGAAAAGATAGAAGAGAATGGAGATGAAGTGAATGACAAACGTTTGTAATACAAAAAACACAGCAGGAAATGAATGTATATGTATTACTCAAGCAAAATGGAGAGGTGCTACATCTCTGTTTTTTTTTTAAAATTATGGTTTAGCTTTGCAGGTTGTTATCTAAGCATCAAAAAAATAAACACATAGCTTTATAACTCAACCTAGTTACACATGTTAGTGCTTAACTGTAGTGTAGGTATAGACATTACAAGACATCCACATTATTCAACAAGAGCCAAAAATATAATTCTGATCATGACTTGACTTTTGAGACACTTAGCAAAGAGAAGATGGCACTTCTATAAAACCAGAATTGAAAGCAAACATCATACATAAAATAACAGTACATTGCAGCAGATAGCAAGCAACAGTACATTACATTGATTCACAAAATCAAATTACTGTTCACGGAGACAAACTCAAGGCATTGGCTAGGTTTCTTGTACTGCATCAATGCTCTCTGCTTTCCTATATAAGAAAAAATAAATAACAAGTACATTACATTGATTCACAAAATCAAATTACTGTTCATAGAGACAAACTCAAGGCATTGGCTGGGTTTCTTGTATTGCATCAATGCTCTCTGCTTTCCTATATAAGAAAAAATAAATAACAAGTTAATAACAAGTTAATAGAGGATAGGAGTGAAAGATAGAGGATAGAAATACATACTTCCTATCATAACCTTTCTTGACAAAGTCATCCTCTCTCCAGGACTCCTAGCACAAAACAGTGACATTTGTCCATAATATTTTGTCATCTCGTATTCAGCCCAATAGAACTCTTCATCTGTCAATGCCACTTTTATCATTTGTAAGCTTTCAGCAAACTTATTATGCTGTGATGGGTTCGACTGGGGTGGTAGGATCATGCCAGACGATCCATGCCCATGTGAAACCTCTGTTGAGGATGATCCCCGATACAATTCTATTGCAAGGGGGCGGAAGGACAAAAAAAGGAACTGAGGTATTCACCTACATGTTCCCTTCCATTTTTGAAGGCTTGATGGACAAAGTCAACTGTTTTTACTCCCAAATATGTTTCAGGAAGATTTAATTCTGACACTGTTACATCCTTCACAAAGAGTACATGTACAAAAAATCATAAACATTTATTTTATATCGATAGAGGCATGACATTATGTGCCAACCTGAATACAACAGACACTACAAAATGCATAAGTGAATATAATCTAGCATATAATAACAGAGAGCACTAGCAGTTAGCAAGCAAACATCATACATAAAATAATAGTACAATGTAAGCAGCTAGCAAGCAAACATCAACAGTTCAAAGAATTGAAAGCAACAATACATTACAATTTACACTGATTCAATATGAAAATTAAACTCCAAAATTCAAATTAACCTTTTGATATATTCGATAATACTGAAACACAGTCAATTTCAAGTCTTCTACTGAAATTCTTATCTGCAAGAATAAGCACATTCAAACATCATTTGCGTGAAATCATAAAGAAATCAGAGGTTAAAAAAACTAAACCTCACCAGCAGCGTCAAAGTGTTTATAATCTTTTGCCACAACACATCATCTTCCCATCCAAGTGTATGACTTTCATAAGGATGCTGGTAAGACTTTTCCTTAACTAATTGCCAAATAATTTTAACAATTATCTCTGAATTAAAATGTATAGTCCGCGACATGTCCATGTTGGCAACCCTTGGTCATTTTGACATCTAAAACACACACAAACCTAATTAAATTTCAAAGCAATTATCTAAATTATTAGATAATTCTGAAAGGGCAGTGGTTTACAATTGGGTGGGATTCTCCTGTGCATTCGAGCTCTTCCGCTAATTTTCTTTTCAGTTTTTGAATGAGGGGGGTGGCATAATAATATAATTATTCCCCTTAAATCACTTCACAGGGTCAAGCGACAACTCAATTCTGTAATATATAATACAACTACATTCTATTGTAATAATTCCCTGCACAGGGACATGCAATTTTAGAATCTAATAACTAATTGCACTGAGCACAAAATGAAATGACAAATTGAAATAAAATTATACAGTGTTTCTCTAATCACATGTAATCATTCTACCTTTTTATGGTCTGTGATAGCTTACAAAAAGTTCATAGAAGAACGAACTTTATGGTCAAGTGGCGAAGCCCTGAAGTATACATTGTCATATAGAGTATGTTGTTCCAATTTAAGGATGTAAATCTAAAGCTCAGATTTTTTTTGTGGCGTTATTTCACAGAGACTTTGCCAACGGCCTTCCTACTCAAACTAAAGCTAGGAAATTCATTTGATGCTAAGATTTGCAAAAGATGCGGGAAGGAGGTTGAAACACAAGACCATTTTTTTGGGATTGTGAAGACTCTGTTTAGGTCTGGAATCTTATCCAAAAGTGGTGGGGTTTGAACTTATCAAAGGACTCTTGTTGGCATTTTATATTGTCTCTCAAAAGTCTTGCAGTTAAAATGGCTTGGGGAATTATTTTTCTTGCGACATTATGGTCAATATGGTTGTATAGAAATCAGCGGGTTTTCAAAGGCAAAGGCCTAGGCTAAAAGAACATCAAAATCATTACAAGGCTGATAGCATATAAGTGGTGTGAAAGCTCAAACCTGGTCAGTTCAAAATTACAAAGAATATGGGAAGTTAAGAAAGATTTGGTTGATGACATAAGGTTTTTGTTTGGATTTATGGATGGATCTTGGAAGAAGAACAACGAAGTAAAGGTTGTGGCAGGTATAGGTGGTCACATACAAGACAGTGAAGGTAACTTGCTGAGTCTATTTTGATGTGTGAAATGGAGGCATTAGAATTCTTGCTAGTGCATTTTCAGGGTAGTCCATGGAAGACTAACAAAATTAAAATCTATGACGACAATGGGGAATAACCTAAATTATTAGGGCAAAACACATACAAACAACAACTAATTCCAGCTAATTCAGTAAAACTTTCTTAAATACAAACTTACAAACTTTTTTTGTTCAACACACATATAACTTGGGTTCAACATCATTTTTTTTAATCAAAGTAAAAAAATACACATAATTAATAACGAAAACATATTATATCGTTTTATAATTTATTAAAAACATATTTATTTTTTTACAAAAAGCTACATTTTGTTTTGTAACGAGCGTTCAACGGATATATAACTTGAGTTCAACATCATCTGTTGAACAATAGTTATACTTGTGTTGAATTCAAATATATAAAATAATTTTACATTAGTATGATTAAAAAAAATTGTATTAAATTAATAATATTTCATATTTCTATACCTAAATTTGGCATTGGTGAACCCCAAATGGATAGTTGAAAATTATATAAAATTCATTCAACAAATTTTTAACTACGGTTCAACACACTGTATATTAAACAATTAAAACTTCATATTTCTATACCTTATTTGGGTGCTGGTGAACCCCGGAAGGATATTTTGGAATTAAATTATGTGTATTCAATAAAATTTTAATTATTATTTGATAATCTGTGTTGAACCGAAGTTATAAATGTGTTGAACAAAATTTTTTTTGTAAGTTTGTATTAAGAAAAGTTTGTATTTGATCATGATTATATATATATATATATATATATATATATATATATATATAAGGTATGTGTTTTAGTAAACCACAAGTACAAAAAACATAAAACCTTTCTATTCGATATAAATACATTTTCTCGTATTTATATATACATATTGTTTTTGTGCTAGTTGTGATTGGTAAAAAGATAAAATTAAATTTATGACACGGACATATTGAGGATTTTAAACTTGTATGGACTGGAGTATAAAAAAAAAACTCTCGCGAATCCAAATAAACAAAAAACGTCAATTCTTTCAATCCACCTACAGCTACAACAAGCCAAATTTAAGATTAGAAAGTTAATATTGAAATAATAGCAAACAAACACATGTAAACTGATAAAAATTAGGTATGTTACTAGTAAACTTAATCCTACACGTTCATTTCTAAAAATATCCAACACGTAAAGCATTTTCTATTTTTTCACAAAAAAACTTTACCATTATGCACATAGAACAAATATATACTAACAAAAAAGCATAAAAAATTTAACAAAAATTTTTGTTTAAAAAAACTAATTAATATAACACATATTACCATAAACATCCTAAAACATATAATAAGCAGAAACAAACAAACCAATATTCAAACATATAATACCACTCATATTTTCAAAAGTGTACAAAAACATCTGGAAAAATATACCTGTCACACAAGAAAAAATACCATAACAAAATCTCAAAAAAAAATTAGACAACCACACTTATGTTAACATACATAAAAAAAAGTGATAAAAAAAGAATAATTATGCGAATATAGCAAGTAACATGTATGTATCTTATGGAATCTAATAATTTGAAAAAATAAAACACCAAGAAAAATAAATATATTAAAAAACATGTTAGGCTAATCTTTATAATTCAACTACTTTTTGCATGACAATAATTTATGTGATATACAACATATACATTTTTTCTAATTTTTAAAATTCATTTTTTAGAAAAATACTCCATCTGTCCCTCTCAATTTTTTACAATTGGGATCGAAGGTTTGACACACATTTTAAGGCTCGTGTAGAGTATAGTTCCAGAAATATTAAAAAAATTGTGAAACTATACCTTATATACACCTTAAAATGCTTGCCAATCAATGAAATAAACTGTAAAAAAATGAAAAGGACGGGGATAGTAGGTTTTTGTTTTTTAAGAAATTAATTTTAGAAAAAAATTGGCAGAAATGCTTTATTTTTTTAATTCATTTTAATTTGTTAAGATAGATTTCTGAAAATAAAAAGCAAAATATTAAACTTGCCCTCGAGAAATTTATCGATCTACCCTAAAAAAGGATTAAATACATGAGCAAAATATTATATCATTGCTTAATTTAAATGATTTTTTCACTTACCAAAACCAAAAAAATAAATATTAAACTAATATTCTTCTTTTAACTATAAAATATAACAAAATTACCAATTTATTAAACTAAATAACAATAATAATAATATCATATTAAAATTTTAAAAGTTATATTATATTCATATTTGTAATCAAATATAAGTATTTTTTTTAATTAATCTCAACGGTGCAAATGCATGGCTACCAATCTAGTTTAATACAAAAAAATTTAGGAATTTTTTTATAATTGATTTAAAAAACATTTCACCCTTTGAATATCAAAACCGAAATAAAAATGATTCAATTAGTTTTATGGGGCATTTGGTTAGAGATATTAAATAAAGTGAAAGGAAATGAAAGAATGCCCAAAATACCCATTCTGGGGTGTGTATTTGCCCAAAATACCTATTTTTAGAATCAATTGCCTAAAATTTCTACACATGTCAGATACTCCTTATCCAGTGGAGTATCAGATGTGATACTCCTTACCCAGTGGAATATCAGCTGTGATACTCCTTACCTAGTGAAAAGTATCAGGAGTGAGTATTATAGGTGATACTCTTTACTCAATGAAGTATCAGGGTTGATACTTCTTATCTAATGAAGTATCAGGGGTGATAGTCCTTACCCAGTGGAATATCAGGGTGATACTCCACTAGTGGTGACGCATCATCCTAATACTCCTATGACATTGACGTATCATCGTGATACTCCTCTGACAGTGAAGTATCTAGTAAGTATTTAGGGCACTATTTATTCAATATGGGTATTTTGGTCAAATGTTAATGAAAAATGGGTATTTTGGGCACTCACCCAAAGGAAATCAATTGGATTCATTTCCTTTGTTGATGTTTATTTTGATACTATTGTCATTTTATGTTGATAGTTTTTCTATGTATAAGTTCGTTCTACTATTAATTTAAGTTCAAGTTTTAATATCTTGATATCTAGAAGTGTGAGAAATAATTGGTGTGTTTGTTATTAACTAGAGTAAACTAATTATAAGCAAGTAAAACTAAGATTTATTGATGAGGAAAAGCAACCCGAGAACTGGGTTTCTTCAATTGGTTCAATAATGTTGATGTAATGCGATATCTACCTCTCGTACTTTGCTAAAAACAATCCTTCTAAATTCTATACTGTTCTCTCCCAAGATACAATATAACGCCTGCAATTACACCTCAAAAGTCACTCCCATGATCAATTGAAATACAATTATAAACTATTAACACCCAAGAATTATAAGTTTCATAGTTCTCTTATTAATCTCCCGATTCAATAATCGAACTATGTCTACCAAATCATGAACAAGAAATATGACTCCTCTCCCAATTCATCATAATCCCTATGAATACAATTAAAGGTTAGCTACTCCCTTAATTGGGTTAAGACCTCAATAATAGATTAGCAAAGTAGAGAATTCACATCACAATCAAACAAATATGTATCACTAATGAATACTACCTAATTCTCGGATTATAAAATTAGTTACCCATGCTAGATAAAGAAAATAAGCATATATTAATGGGTAGAATCATGATTAAAAGAGTTTAGAGTGAAGAAAATACAACTTGAAGAATATCTTGAAGCTTGGAGTAAATCCCCTTTATCCTTGCTCTCCAACCAAAATAGAACTTACACAAAAATAAAGTGTATAAATTAAAACTAAAATTACAAAAAAAGTTAATGAAAATTGAGAGAATAAACTGAACATTCGGTTCAGGGGGTCCTTTTATTCTATGCAAATCACTTCCTATTTATAGGAGAAATAAGCCCGCGTTTAGCACTAAAGAATTCGGCCGAAAGCAGCAAAACAGGACTAAAAAAATAGCGCGTTATCAATCCCGCCGCCCACTTTCACGCGGCTGCCTACTCTTGTTTACTTAATTGATTTGTTTAATCAATTGTTTACTTCTGCCGACAGCAACATCCAGACCTTTTACTTTTATAATTCACAATCAACAATTTGGGCCTATTTTGTTTTATATGAACTAGCTCCGTAGAAATGCTTTTTAACCCGCACAGTTTGTAATCTTTAATTAATAAATATTTTATTTAATTCAGAAATTATAAAAATAAATATCTAATATTATTAGATATTTATAACTATAATTTTCTAAATAAATAAAATATTTATTAATATAAATAAATCCTTAAGTCTTATGCTGTGGTCTATTAAGGGCTTGGAACCGGACTCCTTTTGCTTCCAAAATTATCCTATAAACATAAAAAATCATCTTAGCATCCAATCCAAATTAAAATGTTACTAACACTGCTAATCAAGGACAAAATTATTACAAACTAAGGATAAATGAGAGATAACATGCTACAAAATGTACATAAAATTAGCATGTATCAAATACTCCCCAACTTGACCTTTGCGCGTCCTCGAGTAAACCAATATAAAATAATTACTTACTAATACCACTTCCGTAGGTGATCACGGTTGCATTTGGCATATGCAACAATCCATTTAAACCCCTAAGTAGCCCTAGTGGACGAGTGAAGTCTCGTGAGGGCTTATAGTGAATATACCCACAAAATCCATCTAGCTCATGTAAAAGATCGAATGTCAATACAATACCACACATACAAGTCCTCTCATGCCACATCAACTTAAGAATCAAAGTGAATAATGCAATGCCTTAGTGTCAAAGGTGCAAGTATTCACTTAGTCTACTCAATGAATATGCATAAGTTCTCAAAAATCCATGTCAAGTGTAAGAATAAGTTGGTAATCATGATAAGCCCACAAGAGTACATCTTCAAGTCAAAACTTGGGATCTCATATGCAAAATACAAGTAATAACTCACCTTTCACTCACAAAAGAATATTCACTCAAGAACAAGGGTAAGTGTATCACTCAATTCTAACAAAATCATAAGCATGCTTGACATTTAGTATCAATCTAACTTTAACACAACATACACCACTGATGATAATCAAAAGGTCTTTATTCGGGTTGTAATGGAGTTAGGCACAAGGTATGTCAAGTAAAGCCAAAGAAGGTGAAATGTCAAAAGCTAGTACCTAACAACATAAATCATTCAACTCCCCATCTATCATCCCCACACTTGAATTCTTTTTCCAACAAATAACTTAATTAGTCGAACAAATAAGGATCACACAAACATAAGTATGCTCTCATATAAATATATTTTTTTTAAGATAAGGAACTAATGTATAAACAAGTACAATGATCCTTCACATTCTTATAAAATTTGACTAACAAGTAAACAACCAAACTCGATATTTCCCAAAGCAATGACCATCAATTAGCACCCCCTTTGCACACATTTTTACTCCCACAAACACTCCACTAGCCTTTGACAATTTGGGTTCAATTTAAAGTAAGGCCAATACAAGAAAAAGGTTTAGGCAAGTAATGTAGTGTGTCACCGAAAAATAGGATTAAGCTCAACGGGGTAACTAATTGATCATATTTAAATGGTGTGGCAATATTGGAATTATGAGGTTATACCAAAATGCCTTTATCATGTTATCATCAAATAATGTCATGCATTTTAAGAAAGGTCTCAAACAAGTGCTAGCAATGTAAACAACATGTGGACACTCAAGCAAACGAATATAAGATGCAAAAGATATGCATATAGGCTCAAAAGCTCACTTGGTTGCAAAACATAATCAATCCCAAGTAACTAGTCTCTCTAATGCACCTACTTGTACTCAAAGCATGCAAACCAAATCATCTTGCACGTATTCATGTCCTTTTTAATCACTTACAACATTCGAAAAGTCTACCAGTTTCAACTTGCTAGTGTATGTGTGTGCACAAGAACAAAACATATCACTTCTCAATCAAAAGCGTCAATAACACAAGATTCTTTTGGCATTCATGGGTGCATCGAGCTAACTTACAATAAGTAATCTTCACAAGACTAGAATTCTTTTTATGATTTTTAATTTTTAATTTTTTTTAATTTTTTATTTTTTTTACTATTACTACACCACCACATAACCCAATAAGATTCTATATAAATGAACATACCCCCCCCAACTTATCACGTTTCTTGTCTATAAGAAACAACCACTAACCACATATAACCTAAAGAAACAAACTATATATATATATATATGTAAATGACAACACAATGGACTAATATGCGAGGAAGAAAAGAAAGAACTCCCCTGAATCATGGTCGAGGTGGTAGTGTGCAACCAAGAAATGCCATTATGACATCCATCTTAAAATGAAGATCCTCCTGCGCACAAGAATATTATAAAAATCTTAACACATAACTTACTACATAATTAAAACAACAAAATTCCTTGGGTTGCCTCCCAAATAGCGCTTGTTTAACGTCATTAGCTCGACACCTCTCGTGATGAACTTAAGCTTGAGGATTGGATAGAAGCCAATTGACTCCTCTTGGAATGTCATTACCAATTAAATATGACTTGAGTCTTTGCCCATTCACTTTAAACACCTCGGAACCATCTTGAGTGATATCCACAACATCATACGGATATACCTTGACAACTTTAAACGGACCAGACCATCTTGACATCAATTTTTCGGGAAAGAGTTTCAGCCTTGAGTTGAACAGTAGAACTTGTTGGTCAACTTCAAACTCTTTCGGTCTAATGTGCCTATCATGCCACTTCTTTGTCTTCTCCTTATAAATTGCAGCGCTTTCATAGGACTTAAGTCTCAACTCATTAAGTTCACTTAGTTGCATCAGCCTGTTAAGTCCCGCAGCTTGTAATTCCATGTTCAAGAATCTTGTCGCCCAAAGTGCTTTGTGCACCACTTCCACGGGTAAATGACATGATTTTCCAAACACCAACCTATAAGGAGACATACCGATATGTGTCTTGAATGTCGTCCTATAAGCCCATAAAGCATCATCAAGCTTCCTTGCCCAATCTTTTCTGGAACTAGCCACTGTTTTCTCAAGAATTTGTTTAAGCTCTCGATTTGAAATCTCCACTTGCCCGCTAGTTTGAGGGTGATAAGGTGTAGCAACTTTTTGAGTCACTCCATACTTTTGCAAAAGATCTTCAATTAATTTATTACAAAAGTGAGATCCTCCATCATTGATGATGGCCCTAGGCACTCCAAAACGTGTGAAGATATGCTTCTGGAAGAACTTCTTAACCACTCTACCATCATTTGTAGGACTAGCAATCGCTTCCACCCATTTAGAGACGTAATCAACTCCCACCAAAATAAATTTGTTCCCATAAGACGATGGGAACGGACCCATGAAATCTATCCCCCAAACATCAAAGAGCTCAACCTCAAGAATAGGTTGCAAAGGCATCTCATTCCGTCTTGCAATATTTCCTGTTCTTTGACATCGATCACAATTCGCAACAAAGCTTCTGGCATCTTGATACATTGAAGGCCAATAAAATCCAGATTGCCAAATTTTTGCCACCGTTTTTGCGCTACTATTGTGACCACCACACTCTAAAGCATGACAATGATTCAAGACATTCGGAATTTCCTCTTGTGGCATACACCTCCTCATGATACCATCAGCACATTCCTTGTAAAGAAGTGGTTCTTCCCAGAAGAGTGTTTTACATCAAATAAGAATTTCTTCTTTTGTTGATAAGTCAATTGACTTGGTACAATACCACCCACGAGATAATTTACAAAGTCCGCATACCATAGTGTAGACAAAGATATAGCAAGAAGTGTTTCTTCCGGGAAGGCATCATTGATAGGCATATCAACTCCTACCACTTCATCTCCCTGGTCCATCCCGGATAAATGATCAACTACAAATTTTTAGAACCTTTCTTGTCTTAGATTTCAAGATCAAACTCCTGGAGTAAGAGAATCCAACGGATTAGATGAGGCTTGGCATCCTTCTTTGACATTAAGTAACGAATCGCAGCATGATCCGTATAAACAATCACCCTAGACCCCACAAGATAGGATCTAAATTTGTAAAAGGCAAAAACCACAACAAGTAGCTCTTTTTCAATGGTGGCATAATTGATTTGTGCATCATCAATTGTATTTCTTGCATAATATATCACATGCATGCGTTTTTCCTTCTTTTGTCCCAAAACAGCGCCCACGGTAAAATCACTAGCATCACACATGAGCTCAAAAGGCAAGCTCCAATCAGGGGCTGACATTATAGGTACAGAAGTAAGTTCCTTCTTCAACCTGTTAAAAGCAACAAGACACTTCTCATCAAAATCAAACACACTATCCTTTTCAAGTAAATTACACAGAGGACGAGAAATTTTAGAAAAATCTTTGATAAAACGACGGTTAAAACCAGCATGTCCAAGAAAACTTCTAATCCCCTTTATAGATGAGGGTGGTGGTAATTTCTCAATCACTTCAATTTTTGCCCTGTCCACCTCAATACCTTTACTCGAAATCTTGTGCCCAAGCACAATACTATCTTTTACCATAAAATTACACTTCTCCTAGTTAAGAACAAGATTAGTGTCTTCACATCTCTGCAACACTTGAGACAAACTAGTTAAACAAGAATCAAAGGAAGAACCATATACAGTAAAGTCATCCATAAAGACTTCCATGGTTTTTCCTATAAAATCTGAGAATATGGCCGTCATGAGCCGCTGAAAAGTAGATGGGCCATTACACAAACCAAAGGGTAGTCTACGATATGCAAAAGTACCATAAGGACAAGTAAAGGTTGTCTTTTCTTGATCCTCGGGAGCAATGGGAATCTGAAAATATCCCGAGAATCCATCTAGAAAATTATAATACTCATTACCCACTAGTCTTTCGAGCATTTGATCAATAAATGGGAGAGGAAAGTGATCTTTACGAGTAGCATTATTTAATTTCCTGTAATCAATACAAACTCTCCAACCTGTTACAGTCCTAGTGGGGATTAATTCATTATTTTCATTATGCACGACAGTCATCCCACCCTTCTTAGGTACAACATGTATTGGACTAACCCAGTTACTATGTGGAACAGAGTATATAATGCCAGCATCTAACAACTTAGTTACCTCTGTCTTAACCACATCTTGCAAATTAGGTTTCAATCTTTTTTGTCCCTCAATCACAGGTTTATGAATATTTTTTAATGAAATCCTATGCATGCAAAGAGCGGGGCTAATTCCCTTGATATCTTTAATTGTCCAACCAATTGATGATTTAAATTGCCTAAGCACATGTAACAATTTATCTAGTTCATCATCATGGAGCAAAGCAGACACTATCACAGGATATGTATCATTAGGACCAAGAAAAGCATACCTTAGATTAGAAGGAAGAGGTTTGAGTTCTACCTGAGGTACCTCTGAAATTGAAAGTGCCATCTCAATTGTCGGCGTACCTGTTTCTTGCATATCAAGTGCAAGTGATTCTTCAACTTCTTTATCATCTAAGGCTTGTTCCACTTCTGCTAAGTCTGCATCTTCAAGACTTACGATCTCATCCACTATGTCAACAGTGAAACATGTAGCATCAAATGAAGGCATCTTCATAGCTTTGTTGAGATCAAATTCAACATTTTCATCACCAACATTTAATGTCAATTTTCCAGCTTTGACGTCAATTGTGGTTCCAGCAGTAGCCAAAAATGGCCTTCCCAAGATAATGGGCATCTCAACATCTTCATCCATCTCCAACACCACAAAATCACAAGGGATAAAGAATTTATCCACTTTGAAAAGTACATCCTCAATGACTCCCAAAGGATACTTAATAGTACGATCAGCCAACTGAAGTGAGATTCTTGTCTTCTTGAGCTCTCCAAGACCAAGTCTTCCACAAATGGAGTGTGGCATTAAACTCACACTAGCCCCTAAATCACACAAGGCTTTAATATTCTCCATTGTTCCAATAGTGCATGGTAAAGAGAAGCTTCCAAGATCTTTTAACTTCTGCGGAATTGATTTTTGTATGACTGCACTACACTCCGCATTTAGAGTAATAATTTCCACATCCTCAAGTTTCCACTTTCTAGACAACATCTCCTTCAGAAATTTGGCATAAAGTGGCATTTGGGCCAAAGCATCAGCAAAAGGAATATTTATATGCAATTGCCGAAAAGTTTTCAAGAATTTCTCGTATTGTTTCTCCAATTGCCTGTTATGAAGCCTTTGTGGGAAAGGAATTGGAGGCACATATGGTTTCACTGGTACTTTTGGTGTGACCTTTTCTTCTTTTTGCTCATCATTCACCTTCTCTGAAATTTCTGCTTCAGCTTCTACTAACCCACCTTCTTTTGTACGGATCTTCTTTCTAGGCTTGATAGCCTCAATTTCTGGAAATTCTCTTCCGTTCCTCAAAGTGATGGCCTTGCAATGTTCTTTACCATTTAGGTCTGGTTGACTAGGAAATAATCCTTGCTCATGAACACCAACCTTACTAGCAATTTGGCCAATTTGCATTTCCAACATCTTTTGAGATGAAGCCATCTGATCAAGCCTCGACTCGACCTTTTCAAATCTGGTATCCATGTTGGCAAATGCCCCAGTAGTTCCTTGTATCATTTTATTGAGCGCAACCTCCCAATCAACATGTTCTTTCTTTTCCCTTGGTGGTGGTTGATATTGTTGTTGTGCCTGACACTGCTGACGTGACTAAAAACCAGGAGGTTGATTTTGCTTAGGAAATGCATATGATGGATTAGCCGCATGATTGCTGCTGTATGAAAGATTGTTATTGGGCCTCTGATTTGGATTGTAGTAGGAGTTATTCTGAACAAGCCATGATTGTCTTCCCTGAATAAAAGATGCTTCCTCTGGGAATTGTTGTGCATAAGAACACTAATTAACACCATAATCATTGTACCCTTCCCTGGGAGAAGAAATAGCATTAGCATTTATATTCGCCTTTTGTCCACGTACCTCTTGAGTAAGAGCATCCAATTTAAGAGTCAGCAAGTTCATCATCTCAGTATCTTGTACTGATTTAGCTGAGCTCGTCCCACTAGGTGCCCAAGAATAGTTATTTGCTGCCAATTGCTCAAGAAGTGCTTTTGCCTTATGAACTGGTGTTTTCTTGAAATCTTCCCCAGCTGCCACATCCAAACTTAAGCGAATATCTGCATTCAAAGATCCGTAAAAAGTGCTCAGAATCATCCATTCAGTACAACTGTGATGTGGACATTTTCTCAACAATGCCTTGTATCTCTCTCATGACTAATACAAGCCTTCGCCTGGTTGTGTTTTGAAACTTAGAATGATTGTCCTCATTTGTTGAGTCTTGTTAGAAGGATAATATTTGAACAAGAACTCGGTAGAAAGACTCTCCCAAGTAGCAACTGTAGTTTGAGGAAGCTGTTGGAACCATTCCATGGCTCTCCCTTTTATCGAGTAAGGAAACAAGTGAAGACGAATCTGATCAGCAGTAACTCCAGTGACCTTGAATGAACCACACATCTGCACGAAGTGCTCAAGATGACAGTGTGGATCCTCTCGCTCAATGTCCCCTTCAAAAGCTGAATTGCTCACCATCTGAATTAAACTCGGATTGATGTTGTACTGAGCTGCATTAATTTGAGGAGTCTTGTACATGCAATTCGTAGGATTGGGAGTCTCATGATCCCAAATAGAAGTCTCATCGAGAACAACTGGTGGGTCAGGAGGATTAACAACTTGACGATCTCTTGGTTCCTCCATATGGTTTCTTTCTTTCTTTTGCTTTGTCTCTCGCCTTAAAGCTCGAAAAGTGCATTCAATTTCTGGATCAAACTTTAAATCTCCCGCACTTGTAGAACGTCGTATACAAGAGTTATAGCACCTAAAAACAAAAGACCAATAAGATAGATCTTGGAAACAAATTTGATCAAATCTAAACAATAAGAAATCATTAACCTAAACTTAATTATGCTGCCTTCCCCGGCAGCGGCGCCAATTTGTTGATAGTTTTTCTATGTATAAGTTCGTTCTCAGGGAAGGACTATTAATTCAAGTTCAAGTTTTAATCTCTTGATATCTAGAAGTGTGAGAAATAATTGGTGTGTTTGTTATTAACTAGAGTAAACTAATTATAAGCAAGTAAAACTAAGATTTATTGATGAGGAAAAGGAACCCGAGAACTAGGTTTCTTCAATTGGTTCAATAATGTTGATGTAATGCGATATCTACCTCTCGTACTTTGCTAAAAACAATCCTTCTAAATTCTATACTGTTCTCTCCCAAGATACAATATAACGCCTGCAATTACACCTCAAGAGTCACTCCCATGATCAATTAAAATACAATTATAAACTGTTAAGACCCAAGAATTATAAGTTTCATAGTTCTCTTATTAATCTCCTGATTCAATAATCGAACTATGTCTACCAAATCATGAACAAGAAATATGACTCCTTTCTCAATTCATCATAATCCCTATGAATACAATTAAAGGTTAGCTACTCCCTTAATTGGGTTAAGCCCTCAATAATATATTAACAAAGTAGAGAATTCACATCACAATCAAACAAATATGTATCACCAATGAATAATACCTAATTCTCGGATTATAAAATTAGTTACCCATGCTAGATAAAGAAAATAAGCATATATTAATGGGTAGAATCATGATTAAAAGAGTTTAGAGTGAAGAAAATACAACTTGAAGAATCTCTTGAAGCTTGGAGTAAATCCCCTTCATCCTTGCTCTCCAACCAAAATAGAACTTACACAAAATTAAAGTGTATAAATTAAAACTAAAATTACAAAGAAAGTTGATGAAAATTGAGAGAATAAACTGAACATTCGGTTTATGGGGTCCTTTTATTCTATGCAAATCACTTCCTATTTATAGGAGAAATAAGCCCACGTTTAGCACTAAAGAATTCGGCCGAAAGCATCAAAACAGGACTAAAAAAACAGCGCGTTATCAACCCCGCCGCCCACTTTCACGCGGCTGCCTACTCTTGTTTACTTAATTGATTTGTTTAATCAATTGTTTACTTCTGCCGACAGCAACATCCAGACCTTTTACTTTTATAATTCAAAATCAACAATTTGGGCCTATTTTGTTTTATATGAACTAACTCCGTAGAAATGCTTTTTAACCCGCACAGTTTGTAATCTTTAATTAATAAATATTTTATTTAATTCAGAAATTATAAAAATAAATATATAATATTCTTAGATATTTATAACTATAATTTTCTAAATAAATAAAATATTTATTAATATAAATAAATCCTTAAGTCCTATGTTGCGGTCTATTGAGGGCTTGGAACCAGACTCCTTTTGCTTCCAAAATTATCCTATAAACATAAAAAATCATCTTAGCATCCAATCGAAATTAAAATGTTACTAACACTGCTAATCAAGGACAAAATTATTACAAACTAAGGATAAATGAGAGATAACATGCTACAAAATGTACAAAAAATTAGCATGTATCATTTTCTTTGATCCTTTTTTAATTCTAGAATTACCCAATATCCCATCCCCACCTCCACTAGTTATTTCGTTTCCCTTTTCTAATTTCATTTTCATTTTCAATTATAATTTTTATTTTAAACCATTAAAACATAGACATGTAAATTAAGAATAATTATGATATAAATTTTGATTACGTTTATGGATCAAACCAAATAAGTAAAACAATTCAGGATAATCCCTTTTCTTCTCCTTATTTTCTTCTCTGAATTCCATTCCGTTTTCCAACACGAACCAAACACCTATGAACCAATTAACACGATTTACATCGTAATAATAATTCTACACATGATAGTTTTAAAAATTTAAAAATTGTAAAAGTAACATTATATATATAAATAACATACTTTAGAATAAAATGGAGAATTATTAAGGCTTCGTTTGAGATTGTTGTTAAAAATTATTTGTTGAAAAAAGTGCTGTTGTGAAAATCAGATAACTATTTGGTAATATTTTTGATACATGCATGTTTTTGGGTATAATTTATATAAAATAATGTTTTTAGTAAGGTTTGATATTGAAATCATTAGATACTTCCCGCAAAAGCTGAAAAGCAATTTTTTTTCAAAAGTATGGGGAGGATATTCTTTCTCTAAAAACAATTTTTCAACCAAAAATGTTTTTGAGAAAAGATACTTTTAGAATTTACCAAATGATGAGCAAGGTTGGATAGCCCAAGTGGTTAAGGTATATACTTTGTCGATCCGATCATGGGTTCGACCATCGCTCACCCCCGAGAATTGTTAGAACAGATACTCATTTGTAAGCTTATAAGAGCAACTCCAACAAACTCTTAAATTTTTCACTACAAATAATATAATTAAATTGCCTCTTAACTATTTAAGATTCAAAATTTCTCATCATCTCCACCAACATCTTTATCCTACCTCCTAACATATTTTTTATTAATAAATGTACTCATAATATTGGGAGAGGGAAAAATGATGCTATTAAAAAGTTGAAAATAAGTGATGTGTATTAGTAATGGAATAGATGAGGAGGGTAGAGAGACTCTTAAAAGTGAGGAGAATAAATTGACTCTTAACTATTTGAGGAAGAGTTAGGAGATTTTGGAGCTTGGTTTTCAAGAATTTTCCTCAAAATTTAACTTGGGAGCTTGAAATGAGGAGTTGTTGGAGATGCTCTAAGTACTTTATTGTCAAAAAAAGAATTTACCAAATGTTTTTTACCTACTTTTCAGATATAAGCTGTTACTAGCTTATAACCCGTGCGATGCACGAGTTTCTTTTGATATGTTATAAATTTTATTTTATTAAATAGTTTAGGTATTTATTAAAGTTTAGTTAATATTACAAAATATGTTTTTATATAATTATCAATTTAATAATTTTTTAAATTTTGATTTAACATAATTTAATATACTTATATTTACGTATTATACTAATATTTTCTTATTATAAACAATGTGCAGGAATTTTTAATATATTTTATTAATAATTAAAAATATGGTGTGATATTTTTGAGTATATATTAATTGATTGTAAGATTAGTTTTAAATAAAAAAGGTAATATATTTTAATTAAAAAGG
Source organism: Saposhnikovia divaricata (assembly GCA_036435485.1). Lineage (NCBI taxonomy): Eukaryota > Viridiplantae > Streptophyta > Magnoliopsida > Apiales > Apiaceae > Saposhnikovia > Saposhnikovia divaricata. The sequence goes on from CM071594.1 coordinate 215,926,778, forward strand.
AAATATTAATGATTTGAAAATATGGTACGATTGATGTTTTTATAAAAGGTAATATCATGAACTAAAAGTAAATGTGAAAATGGCAATAACTAATTACCATTAATTATATTATGTCATTATTTATTTTAATAATTAGGATAACCAAACCGATCAAATTTTCAATATTTCGACTTTAATATATTAGTATAGATAGATTGCTATTTACAACAACCATACCAAAAGCGACCTAAATACATAAAAAAATTATAAATCATACATTCAAAAATTAATAATATTATTTTTTATAATGCATAAATTCAATAATGATTATTTTCCAACTGATATTGGGGCTGTTTGGCTGACCTTAAAGTCGGCTTATAAGACAAATAAGCCAATAAGTCCTTATCTTGAAGTGTTTGCCTACCAACTTATTTTAAGGACTTATGATCTTATAAGTTCATAAGTTGAAAGTTAGAAAGTCCCAACTTTTTTCCAGCTTATTTACTATTCACTGATCCCTCCGTTTTTAATTGGATTTTTGCTGTCAAGCGGAGATATTTTTTTTTCAAATCTAACTTCACCATATTTTTCTCCATCTCCCAACGATCATTTTGCATACCATATGTGTTATATTTCGACGCAATTTAGGAAATTTGTATAAAAATATTTGTTCTACAGTAAACTTATAATTTCTGATTTACCAAATACTTTACTAACTTATAAGCTTATGAGCTCCGCCAAACAGACGCTTACTTATAACTTATAATCAACTTATGGGCTTAAAATCATAAGTTACTTTTTTTAAGCTAAGCCAAACGGGCACAATAATTCTTAGGACTTTTTAAACCCATAAAGTTAACTCACATCAATTTGACCCGGCCTACAGATCTTCCCCTGCTCTCTCTCACCATTTCAATTTAGAAATCTCTGTATGTTGCACTTGTATGTATAGATCTTCTCTTCTTCATAAGTTCCAGGTAAATAAATATTCATTAAATCTCCCATCTAATCTTGTTTAATCTCTACATACATGCTTGTGTATCTAAAATATCCTCATATTAATTGTACTATAAGTCTCGCTCTTTCACGATCACGCTAATTAATTAATTAATTAAATTAAATACTTCAGTTGTTTAATTTGATCTGTATTGCTATCTAATTATTTGATTTTTACATCATTATTATGTGAATTAGAAGTGAAATTTGAAGAAGATCGATGGAGTGGACGACTGTACAGCATCTAGATCTTCGACATTTTGGGCGTAATTCGAAACTGTTACAGCCTCACGCTGCTGCTTTTCATCCTTCTCAAACTCTCATTGCTGCCGCTATCGGAACTTACATCATTGGTATACTTTATCGTCTTTCGTAAATATGCGTGTGTATGTGTGATTTAATGTGTTGTGGAAATTTTATTAGTTGTTTCGGATGTTGATGTGGAATTTGGGATGTTTGATGATAATGTAGAATTCGATGCGTATACGGGAAGTAAGATCTCGTCTATTGACATGGGTGCGGCTGTGGTCCGTATGGCTTATAGTCCGATCAGTGGTCATACTGTCATTGCTATACTCGAGGTCAGTTATTTTGTGGTGAAATAGCTTAATTGAGGTGGCAGTTTATTCTCTTTAATATTTTTTTAGTTGTATTTGTAAACATGATTATTGTATGGCTTCGAGTAGTAACTAAAGTTTTGCTGCAACTTATAATTGTGGGATATTCAATATGCAACTCGAGTAGCAACTAAAGTTTTGCTGCAACTCGGGATATTCAATATGCAACTTGCCGAAGTTTTGATGTTGAGTTTTTTCCCACAAGCAATGTGATGGAAGAGGTCTTTGAAGTTGAGTAACAAGGCCAGAGGATGATAAACTTCCGTAGATTGTCTGGATTACAGTGTAGACAGCCTGGGAAGAGGAGTCGAGAACTCATTTTTTTCTTAGTATGTACTTAAATGTACAGTTTTATACAAGGAGAAAAACTCTCTCGTTTACCTAACTGGTTTTCTGAAGTTAATAACCCCGGGTTTGGGAGTTGGGAGAAAATAAGACAGGATTAGTTGTCCCGAATTCTAATGGGGGAAGGATGACCCCAAATAATAATAATAATAAAGAAAAACAAAGATGCAAATGTTTTAAATGGTTGGTCTGTAGGCGTCAGATTGACATATTGATCATTTTCTAGATAATTGACAATCATGTTGTATCCATGTCAACTATAATCTTAATTTATATTAATATTAATATCTTTGGTTCAGTATGTCCAAGTTTGAGTTGTAATAATTTAGCAAGAAAAGAAGAAGTCAGGAGTTGACTTTTTCTTCTCTATAGTGTAGCAGACATCGTTTTATTGACTCCTGTGTTTGTTACTAATTGATTGATCGTATTGCTTTGCTTTGGTTTAGTTTAAATTTGCACATTTCAGTTGAAGAGGGTTAGGTTAGAGAACTTAGTTGAATGTCTCTGGTCGTCGAGATTGCCCTGTGAAGTTATGCTATTAGCCCTCACTTGTTAAAGTTGGCTATGCCAGAATGCCATATATGAAGATAAACATCCACAAATTGCACTAGACAATGCATACAACTAGGCAGCACAACTTTTTCTGGTCAGTACAGAAACACAGTTGTATTGCAATAAAGTCAGTGGATAGGTTGATAATGCATGAACACTCACTCATCGTTATCCATTCAGCTAAGCTGTACATTTGTTTTCTGCTTTGGATTCATGACTTCTTATAATCTTGATTTTTTTTAGAATTTGTCAACTGCCGAATACCCACATATTTTCGAATCTCGACCAACTATAGCAATATAGTTTAACTAAAACCAAAATAAAGTTGGCTATGCCAGAATGCCATATATGAAGATAAACATCCACAAATTGCACTAGACAATATATACAACTAGGCAGCACAACTTTTTCTGGTCAGTACAGAAACACAGTTGTATTGCAATAAAGTCAGTGGATAGGTTGATAATGCATGAACACTCACTCATCGTTATCCATTCAGCTAAGCTGTACATTTGTTTTCTGCTTTGGATTCATGACTTCTTATAAACTTGATTTTTTTTAGAATTTGTCAACTGCCGAATACCCACATATTTTCGAATCTCGACCAACTATAGCAATATTGTTTAACTAAAATCAAAATAGAGAGGGAACTGCTAGAAAATTTTATCGGTAACAACACTATTTAGGTTTTAGGAACAGAGTTCTAAAGGCCACGGGGGTAGAATCTCTGTTACTGCAGCCTATATTAATATCCAGTGATGATCCGACCTTGTGGATGGGACGATTTTGCCAACATAATGAAGGATTATTTTCATCTAGTTTTGTGGTGTACAGTGTTTTTTAGTTTTACGCTCTTTAACATTTTTAGTTGTACTATTTACTATTTAATTTAATTTTTTTTTATTTTTTTTGAAACCAGGCCTATGTAAATGAACTGGCTTTTCTGACTAGTGTTTAAGTTGCAATCAAGTGTTAGTTTGCTTTGCGTTGTTAACTTGAACAACTCTTAATCCCTTCGGTTAGTGGTGGAGAAGATCAATATGAAAAGCTACTTAGTTATAATTTAGATTGGTGCTCTCCTGTTTACTAGTCAGTTTACATTAATTCTTGTTTTGTCATTCTTTATTTTTTAGGATTGTACGATCCGATCGTGTGATTTTGACTCCGAGCAGACCTGTGTGTTACATTCACCTGAAAAGAGGATGGAACGTATATCCATTGACACTGAAGTCCATCTTGCTCTGACTCCTCTGCTACCTGTAGCATTTTTTGGTTTCCATCGTAGGATGAGTGTGACAGGTTTGTTGTTTATCTGATACATTCTTTCAAATTGGCAATTGATCCATTTGAGTGTTGTGATTACTTTATTAGTTGTCTGAGCGAGTTATGTTCGCAAATAGCTTGATAGATATTCTTGGGGGGTCCGATAATATTCATCTGAAAACTTTCAAGATGTTGGATGTTTATTCATTTATTCAACCTTCTCCTTCATTTGTTTATTTTGTTCGTTGGCCTTACACTTTGTAAGTTGTATCATTTTCTACTTAAGTCTCTAATAATCAAATATATTAACACTTTCATTAGTCGAGTTTCTGATTAAATTCTAATTAGAGTTGACCATGATCGACATTGTTTGAGTAACTATTTGTGATTTTGTGGAAATGATGTATCAGATCTAGATAGATAAATATCTTATATTTGTGATTCTTTAGATGATTAATTTTTTTGCTATATTTATCATCAAATTTTTCTTCATGTCTAACTTCAATTAATCCGAAACCGGAGAGTTGTTTACCCATTTTCTTGCATGCAGTTGTTGGAACTGTTGAAGGGGGAAGAGCGCCAACAAAAATAAAGACCGATCTGAAGAAACCTATTGTGAATCTTGCTTGTCATCCTCGACTAGCTGTGCTGGTAACATGTTTGGATAATTGATACAATTTGTAGTGTCATGTATTTATATAAATAATTTTGACAGTTTCTCCTTTGCTTTATTGCCAGTATGTAGCTTATGCAGATGGTCTTATCCGTGCATACAATATCCAGACCTATGCTGTCCTTTATACACTACAACGTAATACTAGAGTAGAGCAGTTCTTTTATGTCTTTTGAAATTTGTACTTTTCTTTGATTTTTGCAGATACTTTTTTAAAAAAAGAACATTTTGTGGTTCATTTATTGCAGTTGATAATACCATTAAACTTTTTGGGGCTGGTGCTTTTGCTTTTCATCCAACATTGGAATGGGTTTTCGTCGGTGATAGAAGGGGTACACTTCTTGCATGGGATGTTTCAACGGAGAGACCTATTATGATTGGCATGTATGTGCTGTCATAAATCTTAGTTACATATAACATGTCTTTTTACTAGTTTGGCTTAATTAGAATTTTCGCTTTGGTTGTCTCATGCCTTGTGCTTCAATAAGTGATCCTTGTTGGATATATCTAGCCTAGATAATGGTGTAGAAACATTCATTAATCAGGCATCACTAATTCATGCTCAGTGTGTATCAAAGCGTATGTATCAGAGCTGAGAGGTCTTAAGTTTGAATCCGTTTCCCCAAATATTCTCAATTGGATCCAATTAAGTCCTGACACAAGGTTTTAGTATAGCTAGAAAAGTTAATGTCACATCAGTATGAAGTCCTTTTGTATACTCCCTCTGTCCCTCTCATTTCTTTACATATGAATTGGGCACGGAGGTTAAAAAAATGTGTAAAATAGTGGAGAAAAGTAAGAAAAGTGAGTAAAGTGGTAGGACCAATGAATATCTAATGTAAAAACTAAAAAGTGAGTATAGTGGAGGACAATAGTGGATGTAGTTAATTTTTATATCAGAATACTTTAATTCTTTTGGAAACTTTTGGAATGAAAAGAATTGAGATGCACATCCAGAAAAGGGAAGTCTAAAGAAATGGATGGGACAAAAGAGTACTAGTTATTGTGATGTATGAAAAGAGTAAGAAAGGGTTAGAAACAGCAGATGTAATTATTTACCACGGAGAATCAGTAAAACTCAATTATACTATTAGTTTGATCAAATATTCATTAAATCATAATGTATAAAATCTGATTAATAGAAGATAAGTGCATCCCCTCGTGTACGAGTAAAACCCTTGCTTGGATGACGTAAACTAGTTCTAGTAATTATCCAGATTCCTCATAGATAACGATTACTTATATCTGAATTGAATATTAGAATTATTTGATAGAGAATACATCTACTGAATTACAAGTACACTTGTATCTTAGAAGTTATATAAAACTTAACAAATTTAGTTTATTCCTACTCTGCATTATAGTCCAGAAGCACTATGAATAAATGGGAATTTCAGAATTTACATTCTGTTCTGTATGCCGTAAGTGATAATTGCTCAATTTTTTTTAATGGTTTACGATGCTGCTTACCATGGTCCTCTCCTCTGTTATAGTTTTTGTGGTCTTGACCTCTGAATTTGCTCTAATTTCAGTACGCAGGTAGGCTCTCAGCCAATAACCTCAGTTTCTTGGCTTCCAACATTGCGCGTACTTGTCACTTTATCTAAAGATGGAGCTCTTCAAATGTGGAAAACAAGAGTTATTCTAAACCCTAATAGACCTCCAACACAAGCAAACTTTTTTGAGCCGGCTGGTTAGTTTTAAACTTTTTTGAGCCTCCAACACTTTCTTATACATAACCTAAATTCTATCTAGTAATCTGTACTTGAACATGGGATATAGTTTATATAACCATTCCAAACATTCTGGCATGTTTTAATGAATGTCCATATGTAATGCATGTATGTCTACACTCTACAGTCTATTTGTATGCATGCAAAGTTGTGTAATGAACGGTTGAAACTAGTAAGACCTCTTTGAACAATATAAAATGGACTATAGAAGCAAACATTTGTATCATGATACTTTAAAGAATATTGTGTGCAAGTATTCTGTTATATTCATAGTCATAATATGTGATATTAGGTGCACTCAAATTTTATTACTCTCTTGTTCCACAGCGTTCGAGTCAGTTGACATCCCTCGCATTCTATCTCAGCAAGGGGGAGAAGCTGTATATCCCTTACCGCGAATTAAAGCATTTGAAGTTCATCCAAAATTAAATCTAGCAACATTGCTGTTTGCAGTTAAGAAAACCAAAGTACATTTTGATATCAACTTGTGTATTGAGGAATGAATACTGACTGTGTTGGAACAGAATTTGGCAGGCAGCGAAAATTCGAAAAATCGAGCTGCATACACCAGGGAAGGAAGGAAACAGCTGTTTGCTGTTTTGCAAAGTGCAAGGGGATCTTCAGGTGATTTCCATGCCTGTTGTGTTCAACTTGGGTGCCTTTCCAACTTGTATTCACCTAGTCATTGTGTAATATTCATATTTCATTACGTATGCAAGTACTTACGATTTACTTGTATCACTATGTCTGATTTTGTGATTTCATATGCATTATCTAATTATATTATTTATATAGATTCTGGTCACATTATTAATACGACTCGTTTACAGAAGATCTGACCACACATTAATGAAAGACTTCTGTGTTCTATATATTTTATTGCTAACTAGTACCTACAGTTTTAAAAATATTTATTGACTTATTTAAAGAAAATTTAAATCTTAAAACTCCACAGGCGCCATGTGGACGCCATGATGATAGTCGTAATGATATATTATCCTGTAGGTCCACTAGCCGCACACCATAAAAACCTTGCTAGTGGCTACCTTAAAATGATATTTTTTACTGAAGCTAACTTTAAGCTGTTTACAGCTTCTGTTTTGAAGGAAAAACTCTCATCCCTGGGATCATCAGGAATTTTAGCCGACCATCATCTTCAAGCGCAAATGCAAGAACATCACCTAAAAGGGTGAGTTGCAGACTCCTAAATTTGTTGAACTTGCTACCTTGTCAGAGTGGACAGAACATTGCATTCTTATTTGCTTTATTGTGTTGTAGTCATTTTGCAAATATTTTCCACGTAATTCTTTTGCTATTTTTTTCATCTGTATACATCATTTGTCTCTAGTTTGTTTTCCTATGGTTCACCAAGTGTTAAATCACATGGTTTTACAGTGATCAAAGAACTCAATACTATCAAGGTTGATTAATTCTAGTAATGAAGGGATGAAATATATTATTGATCCAGCTAACAGATTATTTATAAAGAAAATGTATTATTTTGTTTTCTGATTTTAAGTTATGTTTTACTGAACTTCGGATCTACTATGACATGTCAAATGTTTTTTTGAAATTATGTAGAGTTTAATTCACCATTTTGTTATAGGGTGGCATGTTAGTTATGTCACTAGCTGTATTCTGTGTAATCTTAATTTTTGAAATGATATTTTATGATCTTGTTTGGTTAAAATAGGATTTTTCACTGCCTCTTCTATTCATTGCTTTGAAGATCTTTAAGGTGAAATAATGCACATTATGTGGTAATCTTGTTTTTTTTAATGAAGATTGCTGCATGCAATCATTTGAAATAATTTGGATTCTCAAAACTCATGTAGAGTAGTTATATTAGGCGTCACAGAAGACAAAGCAAATTTTACATACAGATATCAGCATTCAGACATTTAACATGAATGTATATTTCCTTCAGGGACACAAGTTTTAAGAAATCATATTTATTAGGCTTAATTTAATTTGGAAATTTGCTATCCTTGTTTTCATGGTTCCACTCTCTAAGTAATGATCCGGTATGAATTAAGACATCACCCAAATGATCTGACGAGGAGTGTTGGTACCCATATTGCCAGGGAGTTAAAACAAAACATTGTTGTTAATTCTAAACTCTGGAGTGGAAGTGTGGAACATAAAAATGTAAGTAAAAAATCTGGGGCCACAATTTAGGATTTCCCATGATATTGAGTGAAAGTTTTGGATCTTGCCTTGTTTATTACCATCAGAATTTTAAACTTGAAAGTGTTAGAAATTAATTTAGAGGCTTTCAGCTGTGATGATGGTGGTATCTTTAGTCCACTGGTAGTATTCAAAATGATCCATAAAACATGTGAAATACAAGTAGCATTATGGAAAGAGCAAGATGTAACATAGACAAGGAGCTTATGGAATGAAATTTATTAGCTTAAGAGAAGGGGGGCTTAATGACAGAATGAGGGTTAAGGCTTGCAACTAAGTTATTTACTGGATAGACTTTTGGAATCTTTAGTTAATTCAAATATCAAAGAGCTCTTTGACATTTATTCTGCCTTAGGTTATATTATATTGCACAAAATTATATCTGCGCATTGATGTCATTCTACTTGGTAAGAGGTTAGGCTGGTATGTGCTACTATGTCTATTTTTTTTTACTTTGGTGAAACGTGCTTATACACTTGTGTATTAACTTGATGAGATATAGTTTATCCATGATATATATATATATATATATATATATATATATATATATATATATATATATATATATATATATATATATTTATATATTCTTATTACGTGATTCTTGGGAATGTGCTGATGATAGGAGTTACAAATTCTATTGAGTTCAAAGAGAAAGCTTGGATCATTTGTGTTTAAGTACAGTAATTAGTCCGTTTTCAAATCCCTGATACTTGTGAAGAACCTGTCTCTATTTTATCTCATCCGTTAGTTTTTTTAATGCACTAAATTACTTTTATCTGGAATGTGATATTGATGAATTATATATCATTTTGATAGTTTGTGCTCTCTTTTTTCAGCCAAAATCAGCTTACAATCTCAGACATAGCACGAAAGGCTTTTTTATACAGTGTATGCATCTTTCTTATCTAAGTTGATTAGTTGATACCCTTAGTATTGCTTACTGCAATGACCTGTACCAAATGAGGTGCAATGCATTTAATCCATTTATTAATTTTTTGAATCAACGCATCTGTCCCGAATGTGTCATCAAACCACAAACCGTTCACTGAACAAAGCATCTTGTCATCTCACATTCTTCAAATGTCCTAAATTCTGTTGAAGGCAACTCCCAAACAAAACCGTAGGATAACACCACAATTTTAGTCATGCCTATAGCATGTCTAAATCCGTGATCGTTAGGAGACAACTATGTGGGATTGTTATCGTTTACATGACTGTGTCCCTAGTTTCAGCTGTTTTGGCTATTATCTTTTTAACTAATGTTGCAGCATTTCATGGAAGGACATGCCAAAAGTGCACCAATATCTCGGTTGCCTCTCATCAGTGTAGTAGATACTAAACATCTGCTGAAAGATGTCCCTGTTTGCCAGGTAACTCTGAATGATTGTGATAATTTGTGAATCTTATGTTCTAATAATAGAATTATTTCTGATTAACCAAGTATCCTGTCACAGCCATTGCATCTGGAGCTCAATTTTTTTAACAAACCGAGCAGAGTTCTTCATTATCCTGTCAGAGCTTTTTATGTGGAAGGTGCAAACCTTATGGCCTATAACTTAACTTCTGGAGCGGAAACTATATACAAAAAGCTGTACACGTCGGTAGGGCTGATCTTATGTCCATACAAGTTTTAAAACTCGATTCTACATTTATAGTTATTATAATTTTTTAGTTTTGAAGCAAATTCTGTCTTTCATTTTCAGATTCCTGGGAATATTGAATTCCATCCCAAGTACATTCTGTACAGTAGAAAGCAGCACTTATTCCTTGTGGTACATGAGTTTAATGGTACTACCAATGAAGTGGCTCTTTACTGGGAAAATACTGATACACAGTTGGCTAACAGTAAAATTAGCACTATTAAAGGTTCTTTTGGTCTACTTATTTATTTTTACATTCTAAAGGCTACAAACCTGAATTTTTTTTTTGTTTAATTGTACAAATTCAAAAAAATTACTATGTTCATGTTACGATTAATTCAGGTCAAGATGCTGCTTTTATTGGCCCTAATGACAATCAGTTTGCTATACTTGATGAGGATAAGTCGGGAGTCGCGTTATATATTTTGCCTGGAGGGGCTTCAGTAGATGTTGCTAAAAAGAATGAATTAGCTATTGAAAACCCTACTGCAGTGATTGATGATGATACAGATACTGGATCCATTAAAGGCCCAATTCCGTTTATGTTTGATAGTGAAGTTGATCGTATCTTTTCCACTCCAATAGGTGCTTGAGAATTATATTACTGATGTTTATATACTATGTGCCAATACTCTGAATAACACTGATCGTATCCTTCTGTATTCTAGAATCAACTATTATTTTTGCTACTCATGGGCACAAGATTGGTATGTCTAAGCTCGTCCAAGGATACCGACTTTCAACTTCTGATAACAATGAGGACCAATTTTCATCTGCAAGAGCGGAAGGGAAGAAGTCAATCAAGTTGAAAACAAACGAGATTGTACTTCAGGTAAGTATTTTACCATTCTAATAATTTGAACTATTCATCATCAGACGATTAAAGAAGTATATGGGGATATAGTGAGGATACCCCCGAGGGGGGGGGGGGGGCTTGGGACTGCCTATTGTAATATAAAGGTGTGAATTTCCTTATTTTTCTTGTTGTCCTTGTAATCCCACAGCCGTCAAATATTTACTTGGGATTGTGGACAAAAGGGTAGGTGGATTATTTCTATGCAGTGATATCTACTTGGAGTAGTATCTAAAGATACAAGCGAATGCTTGTTTTAGACTACTGGGGAATACTTTCAATCTTCATTTTACTCGTTTTAAATGGTTAGAATTAGCATACTAAATGTTCTATTAATCTGCTTTCAGATTCAGTGGCAAGAAACTCTCAGGGGATCTGTTGCAGGGATACTAACTACACAAAGGGTGCTTATTGTTTCCGCAGACCTAGATATACTGTCTAAAAGCTCTGCAAAATTTGATAAAGGGCTTCCTTCAATATCCTTGCATGCAGTTATTTCGGTTTTTTTACAGAGTGAGTTAGTTTGAGTGATGCCACATTGTCAGTAATTAGTTCCCACTTCCCCATTACTATTTAAACTCCTTAACCATTTATCACTTTAGATCTCTTCTCTGGGTTGGTCCTGCACTTTTGTTTTCTACTGCCACTGCTATCAGTGTGCTTGGGTGGGATGGAAAAGTGAGAACAATCCTTTCAACTAGCATGCCAAATGCAGGTGAATATCTTCTGTTTGCTTCAGATGTTAAGGTTTTTTTGTTGTGGTGTTTGAGGCTGCTAATCGTTTTGTTGTTCCTCGGCTTATGTTTTTGTGACTGTGCCTTTAGTTTTAAATGTTATGATGGTAAACTTTCTTACATGCAGTTCTAGTAGGAGCTTTGAATGATCGATTATTGCTTGCAAACCCTACAGAAGCAAGTCCTAGACAGAAAAAGGGAATTGAGATAAAAAATTGCCTTGTTGGGCTTCTTGAACCTCTTCTTATTGGTTTCGCAACCATGCAACAATATTTTGAACAGAAGGTTGACCTGTCAGAAACATTATACCAAATAACTTCAAGGTTCTCCTTCCAATCCTTTAATGTGTGGTATCTTGATTCTTAATTACATAGGATTCTACCCGTTGTCCATTTTGTCGTCTATTTGATATGATTTTGACATCTGACAGCTCAGTTATATATTCATCTTGAAGGTTTGACAGCTTGCGCATTACACCAAGATCTCTTGATATTCTTGCTACTGGCTCTCCTGTTTGTGGAGATCTTGCCGTTTCATTATCACAATCAGGTCCGCAATTCACCCAGGTGAGTTCTCAAAGTTGTGATTTACTGCATTTTTACTAATTGTTGATCATTTTTTACTTTATATGTAATAACTACTTAACTTAGGTGTTGCGGGGAACCTATGCAATCAAAGCTCGTCGTTTTTCTACTGCGTTGTCTGTTCTAAAGGATGAGTTCCTTCGTTCAAGAGATTATCCACAGTGCCCTCCAACCTCTCATTTGTTCCACCGATTTCGCCAGTTAGGATATGCATGTATCAAGTATGCTTCTAACTAACACAAGCAGGAAGTGACATAGCTATAAATGTTTCATATATCTCTCTAAATTGATCATTGGACTTTTTTTGTGTGTCAATTTTAAAAATCAGATCCTCGATTAAAAACCCTTTCATTTATCAAGTGCACTTTGTACAAAGAAAAGGTCTGATATGTGCATTTTAAACTATAGTTTCCACTTTTAATGCTTTAGCTGCTGTACCCCTAAACTCTATATAGGCTACATGATAGTTCTTAGTTTTATATCACATCTCTCCGGCTCACATTCTATACTCTTTTGAAATCCAGAACTTCCACAATACAAAACAAAGTATAAATATTTTTGGATCATAAGATTTTAAAGTACATCTGTACATGTTTTAATATAGAACTTGGAATGTGTTATTATATTTTTAGTTGAAGTTTTTCTGTAATAAACTCCGGCCGTCCAAATTTATATGAACTCGAGGTAGCAATTAAAAATTACATGAAGTGGCTAACTTTTTTAGGATGTTCTAAAAATTGCTCCACTTTAAATTTTTTATTTCTAAAAATGTATTTATTTTTTAATAAAAGAATGTAAAATAATTATGTGGATGCATTGCTCCTCTTGTGTCCTGATGTAATGTTTGTAAATTGTTATGCATCGTAATAGAATAAGGCTACACAAATCCGGTGGATGGTTTTGTTAATTACAGCTTTGTGCACCTACAAATATACGTGTGTCCAAGCATTAGTTTAGTAGGTTCTTCTGTTCAACTCGCCTTACACTGGGGACACTTTGAATAGCATAGAATGCTAATCTGATGTTAGCATAGTTGTTAACCCTTTGTGCTGTGTTATCCAAGCATTCACACTTTAATTGCTTGTCCTCTATATATTAATATACATATTTCATATGATGTCCTTTGTTTGCATGCTTCTTTGTTATCAATAGCCATGTGTTTTTCTTAGTTGGTCGTGCTTTCATGGCTATAGTTCGATAATTAATAATTTCAACTGCAGGTATGGACAGTTCGACAGTGCTAAAGAAACTTTTGAAGTTATTGGTGACTTTGAGAGCATGTTAGACCTCTTTATCTGCCACCTAAATCCTAGTGCGATGCGTCGTCTCGCTCAAAAATTGGAAGAAGAGGGCACTGACTCAGAGTTGAGGCGATACTGCGAAAGGATATTAAGAGTCCGGTCTACTGGATGGACTCAAGGCATTTTTGCCAACTTTGCTGCTGAAAGCATGGTTCCTAAAGGACCTGAATGGGGTGGAGGGAATTGGGAGATCAAGACGCCCACCAATCTTAAGGATATACCACAGTGGGAGTTGGCAGCTGAGGTGACACCATACATGAGAACTGACGATGGAAGCATTCCTTCTATTGTGACGGACCATATTGGAGTTTACCTTGGGTTGATTAAAGGTAGGGGGAATATTGTGGAGGTTAGGGAAGATAGCTTGGTTAAAGTACTTAAGCCTGAAGGCACTGAAATTAGAGCAAATGGACTACAAACTTCTGCAGTTACTTCGACATCTAATAAGACTACTGGGTTGCCTGTTGGTGATTCCAAGGTCGAGCCATTGATGGGCTTAGAAACCCTCACTCAGTCTTCAGGTTCAACACATGTTGTTGATGAGCAGGCTAAAGCCGAGGAAGAATTTAAAAAGTCACTGTATGGCACTGCTGGTGATGGTAGCAGCAGCGACGAGGACAGTACTTCCAAATCTAAAAAATTACGTATAAGAATTCGAGAGAAACCAGTTACTTCTGCTACTGTTGACGTGGATAAGATAAAAGAAGCCACAAAACAGTTTAAACTCAGTGAGGCACTGGGCCCACCAGTGAGGACAAAGTCGTTAACTGGTGCGCAACCTGATTTTAGTCTATTAAATCCCCAAGCTGTTCCCACTAATGTCGGAACCCCATCGGTTCCTTCAGTTTCTGCCCCAATCGATCCATTTGGAACAGACTCACTGACACAGGCTGCACCTGTACCACATAGTGTTCCCATGCTCAAGGGACCTGGAGTTGCAGCTGGACCCATCCCAGAGGATTTTTTCCAGAATACAATACCATCCCTCCAGGTTGCTGCATCACTGCCTCCTCCTGGTACTTTCCTAGCTAGAATGGATCAAAATTCTCAAGGGCTTGATAGCAATAAGGTTCCACCTAACCAGAGTAATGCATCGGTTGCTGATGCTGGTCCATCGGATGGTAGTCTGTCACAAGCAACTCCACATCCTACGATGTCCTATGGGCTTCCAGATGGTGGTGTACCACCACAATCTGCGGGACAACCTTCTGGCATGCAACAGTTTCAGGCTCAGGTACCACAATATATGGGACAACCTTCTGGCATGCAACTGGTTCAGGCTCAACAGCCAATCTCCAGTCAACCCCTTGACCTTAGCTCTCTTGAAGGTCCTGGTTCTTCGAATTCAGGCAAACCTGCAGGTCCACCCTCACCAAAATCTGTGCGTCCTGGGCAGGTAATTGTATTATCTCTACTGTGTAGACTAGTACAATATCCTTTTAAGCTTCATGCCTTAATTTCTAGCCGTCATATTACTCTCATATCAGGTTCCTCGCGGGGCAGCTGCTTCATTTTGTTTTAAGACTGGACTCGTCCATCTTGAGCAAAATCAACTGGTAGACGCATTATCCTGCTTTGATGAAGGTTTTCTTGCATTGGCAAAGGATCAATCTCGTGGAGCTGACATTAAGGCACAAGCCACTATTTGTGCTCAGTACAAGGTTGCAGTTACTCTTCTTCAGGTATTGGTGGACTTATGAACTTGCATTTTTCTAGTTATTTTGTTCCTTGGCTTTACTTAAATTTAAAGATTGTTCCCTGAAAGTGAAAGTAAATTCATAGGTTTTACTGAGCAAATCGAATTAATGTTAGAAAATTTCCTGAAAAACTCGTTGGCTGTATCCTGCTCTCAAAGTTATAGGATAGAGCTGGGATTGGAAATTCAGAGTTGGGGACTGTAAAGTTACTGCAGACGAACTTTCTGCTCTGTCCCCTTTGGTCACTGGGTACATATTACTAATTGAGCTAGTTGATATTACATCTTTGGGCCTGGGTCAACTTGCACCATTTTCTTTTTTTAAGTTATATGTATTTTGTATATGGGGAGGTAGAGTGAGGAATCAAACCCATGACCTTACCACTAGGATAAAATCTCAATCTCGGCCAATTTGCACTCATGCATTATAAATTTGTAGAAGTTGCAACTACTAGCCAAATTTCATGCATATTGCACCCCTGGTATATGTTTTATTAAGAAAAAAAGTATCACCTTTAATCAAATGTGATTCTAATTTCTAGCTTTAAAAATGAAGTTTACAAGTGGCACAAAATGGTGCTAATTATGTTTAATGGATAATGGATTACGGGTGTAGTATGAATGTGCACTTGAATGTTGTCATTTAGTTGTAACTGCCAGTAATTTGTGCATCTAATGAAGTGCAAATTGACTCAAGTTCGGGATGCGAAGTTGAATAACTACCTGGCCATGAGCTAAAAAGTTACCACTCAAAAACAATTGCTTAGTCAGAAAATAAATCTGACAGCCTTTAAACCTTTCTGGTCTTTCGAAATTTAAATTGAGTAACTTGTTCCCTTGGATTGACTTGAGAAAATAATTAGTTTTTGTGGTAGCTCAAGTTTTTCTGAATTGTACATGTAAGAGAATATCCAAAATATTGAGCGAGATACACCAGGTATAATGTTGGTTTAGTATATTTAAAGGATGGAAGAATTTGTTTTGAGGTAATTAATATAAGGCTTGCAGGTTTTATCATTGATACTGACATATAAGGGTCAAGTACCCTCCACATCAGACATCACTGTATTGCTTTATCCCCTGTTGCTAATCACTAAATCTGAAATCAGGAAATTGGGCGATTACAAAAGGTCCAAGGTCCTAGTGCCATCAGTGCCAAGGATGAAATGGCAAGATTGTCTCGTCACCTGGGTTCATTGCCTCTTCTAGCAAAACATAGAATAAATTGCATCCGCACTGCTATTAAAAGGAATATGGATGTGCAAAATTTTGCTTATGCTAAACAAATGCTTGAGCTCCTCCTATCTAAAGCTCCTCCAAGCAAACAAGATGAATTAAGAAGCCTAATTGACATGTGTGTACAGAGGGGTTTGACCAACAAATCCATTGATCCATTAGAAGATCCCTCACAATTTTGTGCTGCCACACTAAGTCGTCTTTCAACTATTGGTTACGATGTTTGTGATCTCTGTGGGTCCAAGTTTTCAGCACTTTCTTCACCTGGCTGTATTATTTGTGGCATGGGAAGCATTAAAAGGTCAGATGCCCTCGCAGGTCCTGCTCAGCCAAATCCATTTGGTTAAGTTGCGGAAGCGTTGATAGATTAGATGCCATTATATGAATTGCTTAACCAGATCAGTTGTCGATCAAGTTCAGGCAGTACTGTGTGCCTACTGTCCATGCTGCCCAAAATGTACACAAGGAAGATCAAGCAATTGGGAAATAGCTTTGGTGTATCATAATATTATTTTTAGGTAAAATAGTCTCATGTTTCATATTCTGTGAATAAGTTTCTATGGTGTTTTTTTGTCCTTGAGTGCTTGTTTATAGCTTCTCATTGTACAGGCTTCATTACTGGGGTAAACAGTCCCTCCCATTGAGTTGAGTATCCCTATGTACTCTTGGACTCTGGATCGTGATATTGATATAATGTGTGCTTTAATGATTAATTTAAATTTTGCGAGTTAGCTTCTAGTTGGGCGCGTTATTATCTGATCTTATTTCCACACAACACAAAAACAGAGAGAGAGAGAGAGAGAGAGAGAGAGAGAGAGAGAGAGAGAGAGAGAGAGATACACAGCACACAGAGACATATGTCAACGGATTGGGTTTGGATCGGATCTACCTAAATGGATATCCATTTATTTTATCCAATTCGGATTGGATCAAATATTGAATGTGGTTGCTGCAATGAAACATGGATTAAGTGGGCTGCTTTGGATAGATAGGCAGTGTACTTATTTTTATCTTCAAAAACCCAAACATCATTTTATATTTCTCAGATGTCTGTTTTATGTTCTACGTGACATAAAATAAATATCAAAGTTCGGAAACTCACTACAACAAAATCTTGTGAGGTACGGTATACCAATTCTTAATAGCACCTAGTACTGTAGGGATCATTAACTCCCACCGCAATTCCCTTACCTTGTGTTTAGTTGGAATTAATGGAATGGAAAGGAATGAAATGAAATTTGAACTATGAAATAGGTTAATGTCTAAAATATTCATTCATTCATCCATTCCATTCTTAATCATTTGAACTAGAACTCAAACTCACCTATTTAAGAAGGAATGATCCATTCTCCTCAACATTCAATTTCTTCACATTTCTCATCATAGAAATTTTGTACCTATTTTTTTTTTTTTTTTCCAAATCTTCCCTCTACCTCCATTTTTTTCTTTTAATTTCATTGATTCAATTCCATTCCATTCTATTCTCCCAAACCAAACACAACATTAAATTTTTTATTCTGACCTTTTAGCATACTATCCCGAATGCAATGCAATGAGTTCGAGGAAAAATTAGTAATAATTTCCTAGATCAGAGAAGAGCAAGCAAGTGAATAGTGATGGACTATGCTTGCTTAAGCTGCGTACAGACATGGGCCGAAAGCAATAATTCTCATTGCTACAGTCGTAACTTAAACATAAGCTATAACATTGTATGTCCGGTGGACTTGGCTGGTTGGCTAATCATTTTAATGTTGATGATCATAATATTCAGGATCTATTAGTTCTCTAGCTGGAATATATTAGAGGTTCAAGGATGCTTCTCAGCAGCGCCCAAGCGGCTGATGTAAAAGCTTAGCAACTCATAGTTGTTGGTCATTTCTGTTGCATTCATGGGTAATAAATTTGGTGTATATGAACAGTAAAGGCTAGGTGTAATATTTGGCATCGTTCTTTTTCACTCACTTCTCTTTTACACCTCTCTACATCATTTATGCGCGAACGGCCACTTACTTAAGAGGTCTTTTGTGCTCAGTCCAATATTCTTTTCCCTCTTAATAATTACTCATTTATGTTGTCCACTATTTCCATTTTCGTTTTTTCCTAAAAAATTCTCCATATTTAATAATTATGGTAAATTGATAATTTTAATTTCGTTAATATCCCTAGTTAGCTAGTGATTACTTAAAGCTTAATTATTAAAAAGGAACTATTTTGTAAATTCAATAGCATTTTAGAAAAGTTTCAATATATTTAACTTTGATTGAATAAAAGTGGATTTGATTGATGGACAAGAAAATTGGGACGGAGGGACTAATATATTTTAATTATTTGTTACTAAATAAACTAAAATTTTTTAGCACAAAAGTTTTCAGTTTCTGAATATACAGAAATTAAAATATTAAAATTCAAAATTATAAAAAAACATTATAAATTTTATTATTATATTCGTAAAATTTATATTTATTTGAGGGGGTAAAGACGAAATATTATAAAACATGAAGGTGGCACTCTAGAGAAAACCACCTATATAGAATCCAAGAGGGAACCACCACAAAATACTTGCATTTATCTTATTTTATATTAGCTTATAACCCGTGCGTTACACGGCTCCTTTTGTAATATATATATATATATATATATATATATAGGGTCTTGTTCTAATAGAAACTAACTTAGAATAGAAACTAGAAATTAAACCTAAATTAAATATTTCAAGCTAATCTAATGACCAAATTAGGGGTACTCCAATACAAAAAACGTTTAAAATTATTGTCTCTATTCAACAAAAAAATAAAAAAATATTTTTTTTTAAAAAAAAGTACTGTTCACGTGATGACGTGGCACATGAACAGTAACTTTTTTTTAATTATTTTTTTTTTTTATATTTTTGTTGAATAGATCCAAGAATTTTAAACATTTTTTGTGAAGGTTCCCCTAGCGGGGCCATTAAAATAAATGAAATATAATTTATTTAGTGTAGGTTTCTAGTTTCTATTCTAAGGTTGGTTTCTATTTGAACGCTAGCCTATATATATATATATATAGAGAGAGAGAGAGAGAGAGAAAAGGGTGTCCTTCAATAGCCACCGTTGGTTGAAAAATGGCGCACAACCACCAACTCGTACACTGCCGCAAGTGTTCATTGCGGCAGGAAAAAAGACACCTGCCGCAAGTGTTCATTGCGGCGACGTTTTTAACTTAAAAAAATTTTTATTTTATGTAGAGTCGATCTCAGGTCCTTCACCTAAGATAACAACAACTTAACCACTACACCAAACAAAGACATTTGTAATTTTCTTCAAAACAAAACACTATTACATATTATTTTACGTTATTATACTTTTATTTTTATTATTTATTAAAATTAATAAAAAATGGTAAATTAATACATTATAAAATATAAAAATGTTTATAAAATTTGAATTATTACATAAAATTTTAAATAAATTATTATAGTTTTATATTTAATAAAAATATTAAAAAATAATAAATTAATAAAAGCTGTTTGAACTATAAAAACAAGTACAAATATGAAATTACGTTTTCACAATCCAAATTGCTACAGCAATGATACAAAGCGGAGGAAATAAAATCTGAAATTACTTTTCTACCTTTATTGCTGCCGCAATGAAACAATGCGGATGCCTAAAAATATGCAATTACATTTTTACCCTTAATTCTTCTGCCGCAATGATACAATGCGGAGCACAGAAGTATACAATCACTCATTGCGGTTTCCGCGACCCGAACTAAACCCTAATTATACACAGAGCTCGATCTGAGGCGATTTCCAGTCGATTCCGGGCGATTAACACACAGAGGCAACTAATCTCAGGCTATCTTCCTCCTCTAGGTATCTTCTAATTGATACTTACACACACACGCACATAGTTATACATACACACATGCACTACTATATACATTGCTACTCATGATTATATTTACATGGTTTGATTCGTTTTTAACTATGGGTGGTGTTTATTTGCTTCATTTTAGTTAAAATCATGAATTAAACCGAATTATTAGGGTTTATAGTTCGAATTTTACTCATTTTTGGTTTGAACTAGTTTGAAATTAGGGCTTTTACCCTCAATTGAGTTGAAATTAGGGTTTCTCATCTTCAATTAGGTTGAATTAGTTCGAATTGCCAAATTTCTTATTATGATTCAAATTATTATCCGAATTTTTATTAAAACTATGAATTAATTCGAATTATTAGGGTTTATAATTATGAAATTATAATTATAATTTTTTTTATGAGTTGTGGAAATTTTAATTCGAATTTTTGAATTATTAATTTGAATTTTTGAGTTTAAAATTCGAATTTATGAATTAATATGATTTATTAATTCGAATTTTGATTAATTAATGTTATTAGTACTGCATTTTATTTGATAAATGATATTCATTGTTAATTTATTCTTGTTTTAAATATGTCTTCATGGAATGATAATTTTAGCCAATTTTGGTACATGTTTATGAAATGTGCCTTATTTCTTTGATTTTGCACATTGCAGATACTATGGATATGCAGTGCGGGCCTCTCGATAGGTCCCTCTTGACCATGCAGGATGATCATATTAGCAGGCACATATGGCAGGGGGTGAGAGGGAGAAGTTGGATGTCCGACAGTTGACAGCCAACCTCGACGAGTGGGTATTTGACGAGAGCCAGGTTAGTTTGCTGACAGACTGGGGTTTCCGAGCGTTTGCCAACCCACGCTCGATTCCCCAGAACGACATCCGATTGATCACGGCGATGGTGGAGAGGTGGAGGCTAGAGACCAACACCTTTCATTTCCCATTTGGTGAGATGACCATCACTCTAGAGGATGTTTACATGATATTGGGTTTGCCTGTTCGTGGTCGTGTTACTCATACGGAGCTTTCCGCACCGCTTCCATATTGGCTGAGACGGTGGCATGATTTGAGGTTGACTGAGACCGATCGCAAAAATATGTATAAAAAAGGTTTGCATTTTAGTCCATAAATTCTAATTTCTTGCATTTTAGTCCTTAATTTGTTTAATTCTTGCATGTTATACCTTCAATTTTCATTTCTTTGCAATTTAGGAAGGTAATTATCTAGTTATTGCATTTTAGCCCATAAATTCTAATTTCTTGTATTTTAGTTCGTAATTTGTTTAATTCTTGCATGTTATACCTTAAATTTTCACTTCTTTGCAATTTAGGATGATAATTATCTATTTATTGCATTTTAGCCCATAAATTCTAATTTCTTGCATTTTAGTCCTCAATTTGTTTAATTCTTGCATGTTATACCTTAAATTTTCATTTCTTTGCAATTTAGGAAGATAATTATCTATTTATTGCATTTTAGCCCATAAATTCTAATTTCTTGCATTTTAGTCCTTAATTTGTTTAATTCTTGCATGTTATACATTAAATTTTCATTTCTTTGCAATTTAGGAAGATACTTATCTAGTTATTGTATTTTAGCCCATAAATTCTAATTTCTTGCATTTTATTCCTTAATTTGTTTAATTCTTACATGTTATACATTAAAATCTCATTTCTTTGCAATTTAGGAAGATAATTATCTAGTTATTGCATTTTAGCCCATAAATTCTAATTTCTTGCATTTTAGTCCTTAATTTGTTTAATTCTTGCATGTTATACATTAAATTTTCATTTCTTTGCAATTTAGGTGGGGTGAAGCTTCATAGGTTGAGGGAAATCTATAAAAAGAAACCGGAGAAGCCTTCTCCTGAGTTTATCGAGCATGATAACCTTGTGTACACCCGGGCTTATCTTTTTTACATCATTTGGGGTGTGTTGTTTCCTTCATCGAACAGAAACGTCGTGCATCCTAGGTACTTCTTAACTTCATTTCTCTCTCTAGTCCTTGCAATTTATGCTTAAATTTATCTTATTCTTGCATTTTATGCCTAAACTTCATTTGATGTTAATGTGTACTTTTACATCTAAAAATTGTTTATTTTATCATTTTAGATTTTAATAGATTTTAATATTAATATAATTTTTTTTGAAATAAAATTTAATTGGATTGGATATCCGATCCGATTACCCGTAATCCTAGTGGAGCGAATATGGATTGGTCTTAAAAAAATCCGACACTTAATCCGATCTGATCCGAAAAATTAAATGGATTTTGATATGGATTCAGGTTGATCCGGTCCAAACCCGATCCATTGATAGGCCTACGTCGAAATACTGAGGTTTGTATTTCTTTAAAAATAATATAAAGGTCTAAAATGCAAGAAATATAGAAATAAAGGTCTAAAATGCAAAATAATAGAAATAAGGTTTTAAAATGCAAGAAATAAAGAAATAAAGGTCTAAAATGCAAAATTTTAGAAATAAGGGTCTAAAATGCAAGAAATAAAGAAATAAAGGTCTAAAATGCAAGAAATAGAGAAATAAAGGTCTAAAATGCAAGAAATAGAGAAATAAAGGTCTAAAATGCAAAATTATAGAAATAAGGATCTAAAATGCTAGAATTATAGAAATAAGGGTCTAAAATGCAAGAAATAGAGAAATAAAGGTCTAAAATGCATGATCGGTGTATCTTGTAGGTTGAGACTACATCAGCTGCTCCTCCTGTTACACAGACGACCCCGGGATCTTGCCCTCCTCCTTCACAGTCTACCCCGGCATCTGTCCCCCCTGATGCTCATATTGAGGTACTTATCTCTCCTATTTGTGATTTCCTTTCTTATATACCAACTTTGAATATGTTCTTCATGTTTTTATTACATTGTGGTTGCAGGTTAGCCCTCCTCCTTCACAGCCGATACTGTTTCAGACTACAGTTGCTCCTTCTCCTTCTAAACCCATCCCTCCTGGTGTCAACCTTGACGTAATAATCTTGAACTTTGAAATAACCTTGACGTATTGTATTTGAAATGTGTATATGATTTTTGTATCTTCATTGAATGGCAGGTTGAAACCTCTACTCCTGGTTCAGAGTTTACCCCAGTGGCGGGTGGACTTGTGAAGTTTGGTAGTATCAGTGGTGTTATTCCTAATAGGTTAAGAGAAATGCTTGGGGTACGTATCTTGAATCATACATTCGTTTTGGCTTGTTATTTTTCCCATATGCCATGAATATCCATCATGATTAGGGGTGTTGACATGTATTTCCAGTTGGACACAAATGAGGATAAATACAAGGATGTGGAGAGGCGGGCTGGTTATGTATCAGGTGATATGAAGATGCTACTGAAAAATCGGAAAATTAACTGGCTGTGTAAGCATTGGTGGGGTGAAAAGCATTATTTTATTTGGAATGAACAAGGGATGACTCCGGACCTTCCTTGGGAAAATGTCCAATGCCTAAGACGCGATCGCGAAATAGAGTCGTCAGTTCTGGATGCATATGTTGAGTTGCTGAAGCTTAGGGAGAGCAGATATTTTCAGAGTAAAATTCTAGTCCGTCCTTGCAAGAGGTTCTTCCTTGGAATGAGTTATAGAAATAAGGATCTAAATTGCAAGAAATAAAGAAATAAAGGTCTAAAATGCAAGAAATAGAGAAATAAAGGTCTAAAATGCAAAATTATAGAAATAAGGATCTAAAATGCAAGAAATAAAGAAATAAAGGTCTAAAATGCAAAATTATAGAAATAAGGATCTAAAATGCAAGAAATATAGAATAATAGAAATTGCAAGAATTCTTGCATTTCATAACTTATTTTCTCTTTTTTGCAGATGCATCCAAATTATAAAACTCTGGAGATGATGAAAGACCAGGAACAGTTCTATCTTTCCTACCAAGACCAGGACTTTGGGCCACCAATACAATTGTGTGATGTTGCTTTGTTCCCCGTATGCAAAGGTAGTCATTTGTTTTTGTTTGTTGTGGACCTTGAACGAATGAAATTGCTTTTAATTGTTCCTCTCCGGGAACATGTCCCTCCACATTGTGACTTACGAAAGGCATACGCCAAGGAGATTTTTGTCATGGTAATCTATGCTCTTCATAGTTATCTATTTCTTTCCTACTTATTTCTTTCTTCTTTTTTGAATATTGAAAAATTATTCCCGTGCATGCTTCATTTCTTGGAACCTCTGAGATTTGTTGAAGACGGTTTCATGGATGTGAAGTTCATTATGGATCGATCGAAGCAACAATGCGGCTCTAATTGTGGCGTGTACGTTTGCAAGTATATGGATGCTATACTTGGCGGCATATCATTGAAAGATGCAAGGTGGCACCCTGTATATGATGTTTTGACTTTCCGGTATCGCATAGCTTGGGAACTTTTTAAAGGGGAAGCGCGGAGAATGACTAATGCTGGGTTACAAAAGAGGAATCTGGGACTTCAGTTAATTTTGATCTTGTTTATTTGATTGTATTATTATTTTTTTAATTTTGCTTTGAAAGTAGTTAGTTGTATTGTTGTATTTATATTGGTTGGGATTGTGTTGATATGGTATTGTTGTGTTTATGTGGTTGAAACAGGTTTTAAATATGTATGGAAAACAGTAAAAACAGACTCCTTATTGCAGTTTATTTTGCTGTCTGTTTTTACTGGGTAGAAGAAAAAACAAGCAGACCCTTTAAAAAAAACAAAACCAGGCCGCAAGGAGTCATTGCGGCTAGGAAAAAATAATTTTGCGGATAGCCGCAACGCCTCATTGCGGCAAGCGAGAGTGCAGTAGCCCTTCTCTCTCCTCCCCTGTTTTCCCCTGATTTTAACCCAGTTTTTTTTATTATTTATTTCTTGATATTAAAAATTGGAAAAATGATATTCTATTGATAATATTTTTTCATAAATTTTTTTCTAAAATTTAATTTTTTCAAATTCTAAATTTAATTTTGGAAAATAAATTATTTTATCAACAGAATATTATTTTGTCCACTATTTTTTTGTCATATTTTTCTATCATATCATATAATTCATTTTTAAGGAAATTATGGCTTCAATATTTTTATAAATAGTAATCAATTATTCAATTAATCAAATTTCTTCATTATTGGGGATTATTTGGAAAAGTTGATTAATTAATCGTTTTTTTTTCGAATTTTAGTTTAAAAATCTAGGAAATATAATTTCTTCCATTTTTCTCGAATTTTAAATTAATTAGCTAGTTCAAAAATAATTTAGTAATTCAAAAAAATTATTAGCTAATTTTTTTCGAATTTTAAAGCAATATTTATAAATAAATATTTTAAAATATTATTACTTAAAAAATATTGAAATATGAGTGTAATTCGTTTCGCATTCATATATGAATGGTTAATAGAACTAACAGATGTGGCATTCCTGGTCGAGTGTGTTTGTGTGAATCGAAACTCCGAGGTTAAGCGTGCTTAGGCTAGAGCAATCTATGAATTGGAAGTTCCCTTTTTCCAATTTTTTTTTAAGTTTGCTCAAAACAATTAGCTAATAATTTTTTTGAATCAATAAATTATTTTTTCCTGGGACATTTGGATTAAAATATAATTTAAGCATTCATATATGAATTTTAAATTGAATATTTGGGAAAAGAGATAAATGTTTTGAGCAAACTTAAAATTTTTTTTTGGAAAAAGGAAACTTCCCAGGGGGTCACCCATCATAGATTACTCTAGCCCAAGCACGCTTAACCTCGGAGTTTCGATTCGCACTAACACACTCGACCAGGAATGCCACATCTGTTAGTTCTATTAACCTTTCATATATGAATGCGAAACGAATTCCACTCATATTTCAATATTTTTTAAGTAATAATATTTTAAAATATTTATTTATAAATATTGCTTTAAAATTTGAAAAAAAAGCATAAAAGCATATTTTAAATTAATCCTTTTTTTCGAATTTTAGTTTAAAAACCTGGGAAAAATATTTTTTTCCATTTTTCTCGAATTTTAAATTAATTATTAGGAATAAAATATAATTTATGTTTTTTTTCAAAATTTAAAGGCAATTCTAACTGACGCCTGGCTGACGTCATGCTGAGGTAGGATGCCGCGTTGAGTCATTGCGGCAGTATGATTTTCGGATTTTACTGCCGCTTTGAGTCATTGCGGTAGTATGACCTCACCAGTTTTACACAGTCTTCAATATGTTCAACTTACATTCCTAAAAATTCAAATGTTATTTTCATGTTACATTAAATTTTATTTTTAATTTGAATGTTGAAAAAATTTTACTTTCAAATTTTTTCTCTATAAATACTCACCCTCAACCTAAGTTTATTTTCATATCCTAATCTTATCAATTTTCTCTCTAGCAACAAAGAGTAAGTCATGGATGCTAAAAATGAGAAGGAGGCTATTTTAAAAGCAAAGTTGAAAGAAGCCAAGATAGAGATCAAGGTTCTTGAAGATCAAATTGTTGATTTGGAGTTGAAGGTGGAAGATCTCCAAGCAACCTTGAAAGAGGCTAACATGGAGATTGCATATTTGAAGAAATTGTACGGGCATGGAGATGAATATCCGTAGACGGAAGAAGAAGGAGGGTACCGAATCTTCGAGAATTTATTGGAAATAAAAATTGTATTTTGATGTTTTCCCCCCTCCCAAATTATTATTAATGAATTAAAATCTTGTTTTGATGTTTATTCTAAACATTTTGTATTATTGGCTTAAAATTTATCTCCAATTCAATTAACAAAAATATATTTTTTAAACATTTATTCGATTAAATAAATATTTTTGGGTAAATTCAAATTAGAAAGAATTTTTTTCGTAAAATTTGGAATAAAATTTTATTTTATCAATTTTTTCAAATTTTAAAATAAATTTGGGAACAAATTATTTTTTAATTTTTCTCGAATTTTATATTTAACATTTGAAATAAATTGTAATTTTATCATTTTCCAATTTTTAATTGAAAGATTATGAAATAAATAATAAAAAACAACTGGGTTAAAAATAGGGGAAAACAGGGGAGGAGAGAGAATGGCTACTGCACTCTCGGCTGCCCCAATGAGGCCTTGCGGATAGCCGCAACGCCTCATTGCGGCAGGCAAGAGTGCAGCCATTCTCTCTTCTCCCCTGTTTTCCCCTGTTCTGGTCTGTTCAAATTTTTTTTTTCACAATTTTTTTGTCATATTTTTTATCATATCATATAATTCATTTTTAATGAAAGTATGGATTCAATATTTTAATAAATAGTAATCAATTATTCAATTAATCTAATTTATTCATTTGTTTTAATTATTATTACTATTACACATGCATGGATTGCATATTAATACCTTACATTGAAAATTAAGATTTTAATTAATAAAAATAGTTTCAAATATTACAAAATACAATTGATACTAATGGCCAGGACAATTTCTTCTATCATGGTTTGCTCCCACCAACCCACATTTTCCGCACTTTCGTTGCTTGGTTGTTGAAGTTGACGTTTCAATACCACTTTTATATCTTGTCGCTTTCTTTCGTCCCCTAGTTTGTGACATTGGAGGATCGAATATCGGATCATGATGCCAATCATCTTGATGAAACGACTCGTTCATTTTTTCGGTCTTATCTTCTTGTGGAAAAGCATTTTCCACGTGACACTTCTCTCGCTCAATCACGTTCATCACGTAATTGAAACGTGGGACGGAACAACTACCAATAGCGCCTAAACTTTGAAATGATTTGCACAATGCACTATACCTTAATGCTTGTGATGCACCAACATTACCAAGAACGGGAGGGGTATAAGGTAGAGGTCCAGCAATTTTGTTGCCA
Organism: Saposhnikovia divaricata; assembly: GCA_036435485.1. Taxonomy (NCBI): domain Eukaryota; kingdom Viridiplantae; phylum Streptophyta; class Magnoliopsida; order Apiales; family Apiaceae; genus Saposhnikovia; species Saposhnikovia divaricata. The sequence goes on from CM071594.1 coordinate 215,954,821, forward strand.
TTTTTTGTCCACCTAGACTTGATGTAATCATTCGGTATACGTATTTTTTGTTTCTTGTCTAGGTAACGGATCATGTGTTTACAAATCATCCCGGAATGTTCAAATTGCCTACAAACACATTCAATCTTTCCATCAATATGGACCGTCAACTGATAGCTTCTTCTACGATCCTCCGGCACGGTAGACTTCTCAACCAAGTACATTTTAAATAAATAAAATCCACCTTTGGCTTTCTTCACGACATAAGATGTACTTTTTAGAAGTTCCTTTTGAAAACGCCTATACATCTCTTTCGTGTAAATTTCGGATGCATGAATTTCCAAGGATGATTGTAATACTAGTCTCCTTTCCCTTTCTTCGCTCTCGTAGTCACCTTTAACCTCCCTAAGATATTGTGCCTCCAAAGCCTTTTGGGAATTCTCAATGAATTCTTTCAAACCGGTAGATGCTTGTACATATTCATCAAAAAATGCATTCATTGATTCGCTTCTAGAGGTAGTGGTCATACCGGTGGCAAAATGCGATTTTGTGTAAGCACCAATCCATTGATGTCTAATGCGATACATTTCATTTAACCAAACATGATCCTCAAGGTTGTACTTCTCGACCAATTCCTCCCATCTACCTTCAAATTCCGTGGGTGACAACGACTTGTACACACATGCATTAAAATCCGTTTTGAATTCCGGATATTTGGTGTACAAACTAGATAAATTCTCGGGAAATTTACTACTTATATGCCATGTACATTATAAGTGTTTTGTTTCAGGCATAACTGTGGCAATAGCATTTCCCAAAGCAATGTCTTGATCGGTAATTATTGTAGTGGGAGGTTTGTTGTCAACGGCTTCCAACCAAGTTTCTAAAACCCATTTATTAGATGTCTCGGTCTCATCTCTCATGAGTGCAAATCCAAACAAAATATTTTGGTAATGGTGGTTCACCCCCGTAATAGGTATGAAAGGCATACAATACCTATTCGTTCGATAAGTTGAGTCGAACGTCACCACATCACCAAAATTCTTATAAGCGTTCATGCATCGAGGATCAACCCACACCAAACCTTTAACACGATAATCTGATTCCGGTGCTACTCTTCCACCCTTCTTACAAATAAACATACGGTGTTAGGTCCCGAAGTATCGTAGAAGGGGGGTTGAATACGATACTACCAAAAATAAAAAATAATTCCGAGAATATATCTTTATTGATAATAAACTCGAAGGGGTGTTACAACTTCTAATCCAATGTATTAGCTTAAAAACAGAACACTCCTAAGGATAGTTTAGGCACGAGGACCTTCTACCCGATACTTCCTGAAAGCGGGCTAAGCCGGCTTTCCTACTAGATGGTTTGTCTAGCAGCTTACACAGAGAGGATATAAAAGAGAGAAGAGAGAGTTGTGTGTTTAGGTGTATTTGAAAATGAAATACAACAGGCCTATTTATAGGTTATAGAAAATCACTATGCAGCTAATATTACGTAACTGATGACGATATTGAGCCGCCAGCTTTCTTCTTTTTAGTTTTTCAAACTGAGCCCACCTGCTTTTGTTTACCTGCTTTTGTTTACTTTTCATATGAATAGTAATTTCGGTTACTATTCATATGAATATTAATTTCAGTTACTATTCATATGAATAGTCATTTCAGTTACTATTCATATGAATAGTAATTTTGGATACTATTCATATGTATAGTAATTTTGGATACTATTCATTTTCCTCTTAATTTGACATCCTTAAATATTCAGCTTCCAACTAACTAGAGGATATCAACACTGCTCTAAACTCAATCATACCTCTTAATAGTTTTTCTGAGTTAGATACTTCGATTCCTTTGTGAAGTGTTGACGCCTAGTGCAACTGGTTTGGTTCGCAGATGACTAACATTCACTCGTGGTCTTCGTATCATGTCTTTAAGAACACTGCTAAAAATTGTGCAACCATAAAAACTTTATCATTGGAATCTTTTGGCCCTTCAACTGAATCATTTGTACATCTTATTTTGTCAGCGAGGCTTGATCATGTTAATGAACTTCTTTCAGCGACTTGATCCTTGTTGATGCCAGTTCTTCAAATTTCACGATCCCTGTATAGAGTTAATATTATTTATCTTTTATCCTTGTTGAGTTATATATGTCTCTATTACATATTACATTACATTTTGCTTTACAATCCCCCCTATTTGATTGTTAGGGTTTAACAAGCAAATTCCTAGAGGATAACTCAACTGATACAACAAAATAAAATACAAAGATAAATAATAATAAAGTGCATTCTGGATCATATATATACATTTTCCAGATTTCTAAAATTAACCAAGTGCAAGTTAATTGTTCCTCTAGATTGAACATATCTTCAAGTTTGCCTTGCTTTCTTTCCACATAGCACTAATACTCCCATTAGCTTTTCCTTTCCCAAAATAAAGTTAATTCCGTGTCAACAACCTTTTCTTTGCCCTTACGCCTACTAGATTTTTCTTGATCATCCAACTTCTCCCCCTCAGTTGGGTTATCCTCCAGAGTAGTAGGATGTGGAGTTGGTAAATTAGACGAAGATGGCTTTACCAAGGAGTTGATTGCATCATTTAACTGGGTTGCCATGGTATTCAATTGAACGTGGAATACATCATGTTGAATAAGTTGCAAATTTTTGATTTCTGCAATGGACTTACAGATATTTGGCAACTCTTTATCCATTATTTGGACCCGTGTAAGGAGTCTGTTGTATTCCTTTCTAGTTACAGGTGCACGTGGTTGAGTAGGTTGCTCACTTGTACATTCTGCAGGTGTTTCACTCAATACTCTATATTCAGTCGGTTTAGTGGTTTGGGTTACACTTACATGTTCTATTCGTGTTTCCCTCAGCTCTCCTCCAGAGCTTCCACCGATATGTGTACCTGAAAATGAAATCATCCTTGCCCCTTTTTCAGAGGTCACGGATGGTGTAATGAAAGTTCGTGAGCTTCCATCCTCGCGTGAGGCGAGTTGCCGACCATTGGTAACGAATGGTAAATCTCGAAAGAGATCCAGAGATTCCCTCTGGGAGGTTAAACTTGAATTGATTAAATGGCACAAAACTCAAGTTTCCCTCGTATGTCTGTGAAGACACTTGGTTCATAAAAGAACCACCTACCGATGGATCTTTTCGTAAAATGGAAGATTCACCAGCAGTCATTGAGTTAGGTAATTCCACCTCGGATGCCTGTAAAGGCATTTGATTTTTAGAAAGATCATCAACCACTCTTATGTTCCGTGAAATGGAACTCAAGATAGTTGCTCCCGTCAATTCAACCTCATTTACATTTTCACTCATTGGATAAGGAAGAATTGTTTCACTAACAGTTGCCGTTACCTCAGGTTCATTGGGGTTACTCCGTTTAGAATGAGGTAGAGCGGCTGATGTAACTAACTCCTTATGTGGCGCTGCTGAGGCACTATCTCCCTCAAAAGTGTTGATGGATGGTCGTTTAAGTGACAATTGAGGTGTAGGAGTTTGTTGTGTTTGTGTTTGCATTTGTAGAATGGGCTCTTCGACCTGTGTTAGAGTCGATGGGATTTCCTGCTCTTGGTCGGGTAAGATGGCCACTAGGGGCTGTAGAAACTGTATTTCCTGTGACACAATAGGGAATACAGAGGTTGGAATAGCATGGATTGAAATAATACCTTGTCGTATACCTGCTCTCACTGGTCTTGGTAACAACGGAAGTGGGACAGTCTTTAGATATTCAGTTAGGACTGTAGGCACATCCGTATAGTTCTTTTTGCTTATGTAATTAATTACATTCGTCTTCATGTAAGAACATTCCACCTTTCGACCATTTTCCAAGCATACCCTGTCTTCATCATTCAAAAAATCATTTAATATTAGCTGTAGAAACCTTGGATATAGACATTTGACATTTTGAGTCCGAACATCTCTTCTTCCCAAGTGTTTCATCTTTAAAATGATTTGACCAAGCACTATTTTTCCAAAATTAAACCTCAAATTATTGGCGACCGCATACCCTAATTTTTGAATAAATTCAGGTATTCGATCTTGATTTGTTCTATCTGAGTAAAAAACATGGTTAAGAGTGTGAAAGAAGAAATTCCAGTACTGGGTTAGAAACGTTCTAGAAAGATTACCAGTATTGAAATTGCCATCTTGGTACCTTATAAAACGAAAGAACATTTCAATCTGTTCAGGTGTAGGATCAGAAACAAGATTTTCCATAGGAAAATGAAGAATTCGATTACCATCTCGTTCAGTGACCCTAATCGACCTACCAAACAGTCGATATGTGATTGCATACCCGTCCTGTCCAGAAGTGTTAACCGCACTGCAATATAGTTCACACAATGCATCATGGTTAAGCTGCACTGGTGTAACTAAAGCATAGCGAATCAGTGAATGTTCATTCAGAAATTGTGTCCAAGCCCGAAATTGCTCATCCAGAATGGTTTCGATTTGCTGAATGGAAATAGGATTAACTTTAGCAATTAAAAAGCTTCCCTGCAATGCCATTTTCAAAGCTTTGAGGAAATTCAAAAACAAGGGTTAGTTTTTATAAAGGATGATGTATAAAGCAAGAATATGAAATCCGATCTGAAAACTACCAGCTAGATTTGAGAGATCTTTCCGATCAAAGCTCGAAATATTCAGCAATCGTGTGTATATGCTCTGTATATCTGAAAAATGATGATGTTAAACACAAACAAAAACTCATCATTTATAAGGTTTCAAGGTTTAGTGGGTTAGGTGTGATAGTGACAGGTTAAGTTGAAAAAATAACACCGTTCAATAATTTCTCACCTAACAACCTAATTAGCCGAAAAACATCTTATCACCGAAACCTATCAGCCTATACACATATACACATATTTAATACCTCTAATTATTATGGATTTAAAAATAATCACGCAGTAAATCAAGAAACAATCCACAATAATCAGATAAACTCACAATTAAATAGACATAAAATTAACAAAATATCATTAATTGATATATGTTAATAAAATATTTATTTAATTATGCTAAAATGATATCTCCAGAATAATCATGCAGATAAGCAAATAAAACAAACAAAATCCAGAGAATGAAATTCATTGGCTGCAAGCAAATTGAACAAACATTTTAAAAGATCATGTGAAATTTAACATACCAACCTTGAAAAGGTTGCTTCATCCAAAGCTTTAGTAAAAATGTCTGCCAACTATTTTTCACTAGGAACAAAATGCAGTTCCACAGTGCCTTTCATCACATGCTCCCTAATGAAATGGTATCTGATGTCTATGTGCTTGGTTCTAGAATGCGGCACTTGATTCTGTGATATTGCAATTGCACTAGTGTTATCACAGAAAATTGGGATCTTCTCAACTTTAACTCCATAGTCAAGTAGTTTATTTCTCATCCATAGAATCTGTGCACAACAACTCCCAGCTGCTATGTATTCAGCCTCTGCAGTTGAGGTAGATACTGAGTTCTGCTTCTTACTGAACCATGAGACTAGCTTATTTCCCAAGAATTGATAGGTTCCTGTGGTACTTTTTCTATCCATTTTGCATCCTGCATAATCTGCATCAGAGTAACCAATTAGATCAAAACCAGAATCTCTAGGGTACCAAATGCCAAGGTTTGGTGTTCCCTTGAGATATCTGAAAATCATTTTAATAGCTATTAAGTGAGATTCCCTAGGATCAGCTTGAAATCTATCACATAAACATGTAGCAAACATAATATTAGGTCTAGTAGCTGTTAAGTATAAAAGAGATCCAACCATGCCCCTATAGCTTGTCATTTCCACCTCTTTTCCTTAGTATTCAGTTCAAGCTTAGTGGCAGTGGACATGGGTGTTTTTGCAGAAGTGCAATCTGCTAAATCAAACCTTTTTAAAAGATCATAAATGTATTTTGTTTGACTTATAAAAATTCAACTGATGATCCTTGTCTGTTTCTCACACCAGTTGATCTCCATTCTTCATCATCATCTTCACTTTCTTCACCACTTCTCTCATTCTCAAATGAGAGAGACTCATGAAAACCTTCATCTACTAGACCAGATATTTTCTTGTCATCAAAGACAACAACATATATGGACTCCATTACAATGTTTAGTCTTAGGTTGTAGACTCTGTAGGATTTTCCAACTGAGTATCCAACAAAGATAGCTTCATCTGCCTTTGAATCAAATTTTCCAAGATGCTCACCATGATTTTTCAGTACAAAGCATTTGCATCCAAAGATATGCAGAAAGTTGATTGTTGGTTTCTTGCCTTTGAAAAGTTGATAAGGTGTCATGCCTTTTGCTTGATTGACCAAAGAAATATTCTGAGTGTAGCATGCAGTGTTTATAGCTTCTGCGCAGAAGTATGCTGGTAGCTTAGACTCTTCAAGCATTGTTCTTGCATCTTCAATTAGAGTTCTGTTCTTTCTTTCCACTACACCATTTTGTTGAAAAGTTCTTGGTGCAGAGAATTCTTGGATAATTCCTTCTTCTTCACAAAACTCTCTTATTACAAAATTCTTGAACTCAGTTCCATTGTCACTTCTGATTCTCCTTACTTTGAGTAAAGGATTGTTGTTGACTATCTTGATGTGATTTATAATGACTTCACCCGCCTCATCCTTAGAGTGCAGAAAGAATGTCCAAGAAAATTTTGAGAAATCATCAATAATCACAAGACAGTATTTCTTCTTTGAGATTGACAACACATTGACTGGTCCAAAAAGATCCATGTGAAGTAGTTGCAAGGGTTGATCAATTGATGACATTGACTTTGATTTGAAAGAGGCCTTTTTCTGCTTCCCTTTCTGGCATGCATCACACAATCAATCCTTGGAGTAATCCAATTTTGGAATACCTCTAACCAAATCCTTCTTTACCAACTAATTCATTGCTTTAAAATTCAAGTGTGACAGTCTTTTATGCCAAAGCCAACCTTCATCTACACTTGCCTTGCTGAGAAAACATGTAGTCATGTTTGCATTTGTTGAATTGAAGTCAGTAATGTACACATTTCCTCTTCTATCTCCTGTCAACACTACCTTGTTGTCACTTTTCTTGAAAATGACACAAGCTTCAGATGTGAACCAGACATTCTGGCCTTTATCACACAGTTGACTGACACTTAGCAAGTTATGCTTAAGTCCATCAACCAGTGCTACTTCTTCAATGACAACATTCCCTTGTGAAATCAAGCCATATCCTCTAGTATATCCTTTGGTGTTGTCTCCAAAGGTAATGCTAGGGCCAGCTCTCTCCTCAAACTTAGTGAGCAGGGTAGAATCTCCAGTCATATGCCTAGAACAACCACTGTCCAGATACCAAAGATTCTTTCTGTTTCCCTGCACACATCAAAACAAAATCAAGTTGATTTTGGTACCCAAGTTTTTTTTGGGTCCTGCCTTGTCAGCCTTTTTCTTATTTTTCAAGTCCTTATTACCCAGGGGTTCTGATTGAGTTAAATCAACCTTAACTCTTGGTGTAGGTTTCTAAAAAATAGGTTGTTTCATTTGCTCACATGCATTAAAACTAGATGTATAATTTGGCATAGTCTGTGCAAACATGTTATTCATCATCCATGGCAACTAAGGCATGTAAAAATTATTGTAATATGGATTATGCATGAATGGCATGTTAGCATACTGACTAGATGCATGAGCAGGTTGGACAAACATGTTAGGTGTAACATTCATAGCATGCATAGGCACAGATATAGGCATACTAGGCACAGAAGCATTTTTAACAGTTTTACATTTGACAAACAAATGATTAACACTACCACATTTTACACATTCTTTCCTAGGAGCATACTTATTAGGTGTGTAATTGTTATGTTTGTTAATTTTTACTTTGCCATTTCTATTCTTCTTTTTAGCCTTAGCCTTTGGTTCTGTCTTTTCTAATTTATCCTTCAATTTCTTGATGGATAAATGGCCTATGTTTCCTTGTTCAACAGATTTGGTTTTGCTGCACTCTCCAACTACAAAGTTTTTGCTGACAGGTCCATATTGATTATTTAGTTTAATCAAGGTTGCTTTGCTGACAGGTTCTAACTTCAATAGACATACCACATCCATTGAGTCACTGTCTGAAGTAGTCTCCCCATCAACTCCTAATTTTACTTCTGCTAATTTTTTTAAAAGAATCAACTCCTTGTATACTATAAATTTCTTCAGTTTTACCTTTTGATCCCTTCCACTTAGCAATTAAGTCTTGTTCCTCTTTTAACTATTTTATTAAACATTCTTCTCTTTTCAGAGCCTCAAGTAACTCATTCTTAGCATCCTGGCATTATCTCTTCATTGTTTCAAACTCAATTAGTTGAGTTTCTAACAGAGTATTCCTATCACCTATCTTAGCATTAAGATCTTTAATCTTTTTGTTCTCCTTGTTAAGCGATTTTAATGTGACATGCATGTTATACAAATTATTAGACATTTCATTAACAACATTATCAGATTCATCTTTGGAAAGTTCAGATAGGTTTGTAGAGTATACCTGGTTGCTTGCTGAACTAGCCTCTTCATCAGTTTCGTTTGCCATGAGTGCAAGATTGACAAACTCCTCTTCTGCATCTGAGTCACCTCCAGCAGCCCAGTCACTATCTTTTGACACGAATGCTCTCCCTTGTTGCTTGAGAAGATCAAAATATTTCTTCTTGTAATCAACAGCTTCAAACTGCTTCTTCTCTTTCTCAGCTTGAGATTTCCTGCATTCATTGGCAAAGTGACCAGCAATTCCACAGCTATAGCATTTGATCTTTGATCTTTCAACCACATCCTTGTTCGGTTGATAGATTTTCTTGAATTGCCCGGTTCCTGCTGGATTCTTCTTGAATCTTAGCTTCGAAAATCTCTTTGATAGAAATGCCAAATACTCATCTAGATCTTCAGATTCATTCTCACTTAATGCATCAGGTTCTTCAATCATCTTGCTTTTATCTTTGCTAGTTTCAGCTCCACCTTCACAAGTTTTTGAACTTGGTGTCGCTTCTACACTCTTCATTCTTCCACCACCTTGGATTGTTGGTTTGTTGGCCATTAAGGCTATAGCTCCGCTCTTCTTCTGGCTCTTTTCTACTTCCTCATCTTGCTGCATTTCAAGCTCATATGTTTTTATGATGCCATACAGTCTCTCAAGTGTAAAACTTTTGTAGTCTTGGGAGTTTCTCAACGAGAATGTAACTGGCTTCCATTCCTTAGGAAGAGATCTCAGAAATTTTAAGTTGGAGTCTTTGACTTCATATGTTCTCCCATACAACTTCAGGCCATTCAGTAGTTTCTGAAATCTACTGAATATATCTGTTAAGTTTTCACCAGAATTATGGTGGAAGTGTTCATACTGTTGTATGAGGAGTTGCATCTTGTTCTCTCTGACATGCTCAGTTCCTTCACAGATGGTTTGGATAATGTCCCACACTTGCTTAGCAGTGGTGCAGTTAATGACATTATCAAACATATCTTGATCGATTCCATTGAACAAAATGTTCATAGTCTTCCTCTCTTTGTGAATCTCCTCCAAGTCTTCATCTGTGTACTCAGCTTGATTCTTTGGAATAGGCCTTCCAGCAGCTACAGTGCCAGCATCTTGACCAATCCCAGAGTTGGCCTTCATTGGAACATGAGGTCCTTTCTCTATGCAATCTACATAGCCTTCATCGATGGCTGAGAGATGAAGGTGCATTTTTACTTTCCAGTGAAAGTAATTATCTTTGTCAAGCATTGGAATCTTCACGCCTATATCCTTAATTCCCATGGTAGTGATCTTTAAACTTCTTGTATGTTAGAAGCATGCTCTGATACCAATTGTTAGGTCCCAAAGTATCGTAGAAGGGGGTTGAATACAATATTACCAAAAATAAAAAATAATTCCGAGAATATATCTTTATTTATAATAAACTCGAAGGGGTGTTACAACTTCTAATCCAATGGATTAGCTTCAAAATAAAACACTCCTAAGGATAGTTTAGGCACGAGGACCTTCTACCCGACACTTCCTGAAAGCGGGCTAAGCCGGCTTTCCTACTAGATGGACTGTCTAGCAGCTTACACAGAGAGGATATAAAAGAGAGAAGAGAGAGTTGTGTGTTTAGGTGTATTTGAAAATGAAATACAACATGCCTATTTATAGGTTATAGAAAATTACTATGCAGCTAATTTTACGTAACTGATGACGATATTGAGCCGCCTGCTTTCTTCTTTTTAGTTTTTCAAACTGAGCCCACCTGCTTTTGTTTACTTTTCATATGAATAGTAATTTCGGTTACTATTCAAATGAATAGTAATTTCAGTTACTATTCATATGAATAGTAATTTCAGTTACTATTCATATGAATAGTTTTTCGGATACTATTCTTATGAATAGTAATTTCGGATACTATTCATTTTCCTTTTAATTTAACATCATTAAATATTCAGCTTCCAACTAACTAGAGGATATCAACACTGCTCTAAACTCAATCATACCTCTTAACAGTTTTTCTGAGTTAGATACTTCGATTCCTTTGTGAAGTGTTGACGCCTAGTGCAACTGGTCTAGTTCACAGACGACTAACATTCACTCGTGGTCTTCGTATCATGTCTTTAAGAACACTGTTAAGAATTGTGCAACCATAAAAACTTTATCACTGGATTCTTTTGGCCCTTCAACTGAATCATATATATATCTTATTTTGTCACTGAGGCTTGATCATGTTAATGAACTTCTTTCAGCGACTTGATCCTTGTTGATGCCAGTTCTTCAAATTTCACGATCCCTGTATAGAGTTAATATTATTTATCTTTTATTCTAGTTGAGTTATATATGTCTCTATTACATATTACATTACATTATGCTTTACATACGGGATGATGGATCATGACTCCGTTGATGTCTATGAGTGTTCCTAATTATTATCTCGAATCCGACATATCGACCATAATTTCTATAAAAACTTTCCGCCTCATCTAATTTATCGAAAATCATTCCAACACAAGGCACAACCTTATTAACATCCGCAAATGTAAACTCACAATTTTCGTTTCCAATATCCTCATCATCATCATTTTTTCCCATCCTAATATCCCCATCATCATCAATTTTTCCCATCCTAATATCCTCATCATCATCAATTTTTCCCATCCTAATATCCTCATCTCCTTCATTATCATTTTTTCCCATCCCAAATTTCTCATCTTTTTCATCATCACCATCACTAATAATTATCTTGTTTTTACCCTTTCCACCATCATTTTTTTCTCCACCAACATCATCAACATTCATTTTATCTTTATGAACATTGTAATTTACTCTACGTTTATGAACACTACTATAATAATTATCAATATCTACATCATCAACGAATAATTTACGAGAAACATGATTTTTTTTAACGGGCGGCGTAACATAATCATCACCATTACGTTCACTAGATGAACTAGAAGAGCTAAATAAAAATGAAGCCATTGAATAGAGCACTAACCTTAATTTTGGATGAATTTTTGAGCTCCAAACCCTTAAAATTCGTAGGTGTTTTCTGCTGTTTGAAAAAAGGAAATTGAAGAAGATAAATTCTGGAACCTTAAATGAAACAGATTTCATGCCTGCCGCATTGTTTCATTACGGCAGGAAGCCTTAAATGCAAACTGCCGCAATGAAACATTGTTGCAGGTGGTTCATTTATTACCAGCCACCAACTGTATTTAATGCGGAATTTTTTTTTGAGCCACAACGACACATTGCGGCAGCAAAACCTGCCGCAATGAGCCCATGCGGCCGGAAATTAAGATTTTTCTTTTTTCTTTTTAATTTTATTTTTAAATCTTCAAATATGCATCCAAATAATAAACTATATTAATTTTAACTTTAAAGTATCTTTAATAATGTATTATGGATATTTTTTTTTACATGTTATGTAGTTTAAATAATGATGGATTGACATGTACATCTCAATCTTAGATAACTGTTGAAAAATAAATCAGTATTGTAACATTTTTTGTTATTTTTTCTATTTAAAATATTGAATATAAATTTTTTCTTAACGTTTTCATTCATTTTAACTTACATTACTGTTTTATGCTATTTTTTTCATTTTTAAGAATATAATAATATATATTATCATTATTTTCAAATTTTGACTTTACATAACATTTTTTTCATAAATTTGTTTTAAAATTTAATTAAATAATAATTTAAATGTGTCACGGTTGGAAGTCATTCCCATGTTCATTAACTCGTCTATACACATTTTTATATGTTATTATCTATTAATTTACTATTTTTTATTAATTTTATAAATATATATCAAATTACAATAATGTAAAATAATATGTAAGATAATATTGCTTAAACTTGCAAGAGTACAAGTTGGTGGTGTAGCAAAATGTTTGTTTTATTTGGAAAAGGTTAGGAGTTCGAATCCAAACGAATGGTTTTAATTTACTATTTTTTATTAGTTTTATAAATAAATTATCAAATTAATAATTTTAAATAATATATAAGATATATTTTTTTAAATTTCTAGAGTACAAGTTGGTGGAGTGGCAAAAGTTTTGTATAATTTGTAAAAGGTCAAGAGTTCGAATCCAAACTTATGCTATGTCTTTTTATTTAAACAACTAATAAATACTGCCGCAATGAAGGACTGCGGCAGTGATATTTTTACTACTGCCGCAATGAAGAGCTGCGGTAGTGCTGCAACAATGAAGAGTTGCGGCAGTACTGGTGGCTGTTCCAACCAACCGTGGTTGTGGACCAAAACGCGAGAGAGAAAAATGTTCTTACAGTTAACTTTAGGAGAATTTCCTAAAGTTAACCTTTAAAATCATGCATTTGTCACCTTTTATTTATAAGGGCCTTAATGATATGTCTTTTAATTCAGGAAACTATGTGATGTGTCTTGAAATCACTGGTTAACTTTAGGAAATTTTCCTACAGTTAACTATAGGATCATTAAGCCTATATATATATATATGTATATATATATATGTATATATATATTATATATATATTTTACTCGTCCAATTTACTATGTGTTTTATCTTGAATTTTTAAAACTTGATTTTGGCGATTTTACTATCCACATGAAATTAATAAAATAATTTTTAATTTAGTGATGGTTTAATAATTATTTTTCAATTAAAACTATGAAGAAATAAAAGAGAGGAGAAATTGACGATTTTACGTTGAAAATTCTATTTGATTTAGGAAATCTACTTATATTTTATTTTGATTATCAAAATAGATCGATAGTTTGGTCTTCAGTACGACAAAGTCAATAAGAAATGTTAGATCTTAAAATAAATAGATGAATGTTCGCACTAATTCACGCAAGCGTACGTGGTCACAATTAATATAGATAAAAGTCAAGTTTGTTCCCACAGAGATCTGATTTAGGTTTTAATTAAGTTAATGTACGTATGCAACAATGTATGGTTTTTATTCACTGCTAAGACAATTAACAAATTGGGGTTGATTATCTAAAGTTACTAAGGAAGTAGATTAACAAACTAAGAATTAATTAACTAACGAGAATTAAAATCGAATTACTTATGCTAGAGAAAACATGGGATCCTAACTTCATTAAATACTTCGCTTAGATCTGACGCCATTAATCACTATATGCATTGGTTATGATATTTGATCGGACAACACGGAACAAGTACATGCTACCTCTCAGTATACATATACCAAACTACCCATACATCCACAAAAGAGATAGAAAATGAATAGACACCAATTATGCTTAGACCCTATATCTCTATAAGATTTGAAAACATAACGGTTGAAGAACAAGTTATCCATAAAGATCACACAGGGCAGTATAAAGTAGTTCAAATTACACCATGAATCATGTTGATAAACAATCATAAACCTATGGTAGCATGGCAAGTTCTAAATCTCAAGATCCACTCTCGCTTCACAAGAGATTAACAGATTAGATGTTAGCTACGCATCTAACAATTAAGCATAACCATACGAGGATATCAATATACATCACACACAGATCTTTAAAGCATCAAAATACTAAAGCTCCATAAATAAATCCGTTAGTATCCCATGACAACGATTAGTTCATACTCGAACCGTTCGTCATCATGGGATCTGATGAAACCATGGTAAATAACAAAGTCTGAATGTAAATAATAATTCTAGAGTATGAGTTTAAAAAACAAATCCGAAAACTGGAATCCAAAGTACGCCTAAGAAAAGAATACAAAAGATGAAGTAGATCTAGATCTCGTTGCTTGTCACGAGCGATTGAATCTTCCTCTGCTTTTCTCCCTTATATCTCTAAGCAATGGTACGTATTACAATGATAGAACGTGTTTATATAGGCTCTAGAATTCTTTTCCAGCAAGAGAAGTCCTAAAATAGCAATTTAATTTGAAACAGGAAAGAAATCAGGAAATTTCCAGGAACTCCGCGCGCCGCCTGCGCCCATGCGCGCTGCCTGCGCCCATGTGCTTCTCCCGCGCGCTGCCTACACCCACTCGCACGCTGGCTGCGCCCTCTCTCCTGCCAAGTTCGGATTTTGGTACTAGTTTCTTCGTTCTTACTCCGTTTTCTTCCGTTCCTTTTGCGCTAGCTCCCGTTCTTCAATCTTTTGACTTATAATCTTCAAAGACTTGTAGGGAAAGGTTCCGTTCTTCATTCCAAACTCGTAATCCATGCCAAAACCAATAGAAATGGAAAACCCTAACCGACAATTCACGAACCTGCACACTACACGAAAACACATCAAGAATACAAAAAACTTGAGGCCAAGTGAATCAATTTAAGCCGATATAGAACGCTCCAAGTGGATATAAAATCCACTTATCACACCCCCAAACTTAAACCGATGCTTGTCCTCAAGCATAAAATAGACTCAAAACAGACTTGATACTGACATATGCAATGCAATGCAAGAATGCAACTATACTGAAAATGCAACAATCCCCTCGAACTAACCAAAACCAACTAGCAAGCAAATATCTCAAAAAATGCAACTAAATCCAAATAGAGCTCGACTAAGTCCCCGTATACTAACAATACATGAACAAAAATGTGGGTGTGTGCGATATTCATCAGATATACTTCCAACACTATATCAAAATCATACATGTTCTTCGCCAAGACAATCACGGGTTTATAAATAGAATAGACGGTAAACACTTCATAACCTAAAAACACCTCCATCTTCATTTGAGTTAGACAGGAATTCATGCTTTATTAGTAACAACTACGACACATAACAACAACACATGCTTATTTAACCGTGCAATGGATGAGACCCCAAAAGGCTTATACAATAATACCCATGTAGCGAGCGTTAGGTTAGTGGATCCCAGATTTAATTGTTCGAGTATTAAAGAGCTCACCCTGGTTAATTTTGCATAAAACAATTTAAACATAACAACTTTTTTTTTCTCTCTTTTTTTTATACGCAATCTGGAATTAGAATTCTTATCCAACCCTAGACTACTCATAAAAATATGAGCGGCTACTAGCCATTTGACGCCTAGCCATTATTAACAACTATTAACAATTAGCATGAAATCCCTGGTTTCCCCCAAACTTAGACTTAAGTGCTCTTACGCCATCAAGGGAATAGCAAAAATTCTAAATATAAACAAGTGATTAAATCTAAAAACAACCAAACAAGCATGACCTCAACCTAGCCCAAAAGCAAATGATGAGACTGTGTAAAGATTGTGTTTCTTCAGCATGCAAGTCAATTCCTAAGAACTATAAATCTGCCCTCTATTCATCATTACCACACTCAATAAGACATCGACCTACCAATCAAAATTAGCTCATCCTAAGGGATCATGAAATATGCATGCTATGCAAATGCAACTAGAATGGACTCACATGATATAAAAAAAATAGAATGTCCTACATGAAACAAACATAAATAATACGAACGAACATGAATTACAACTAATATGCAAAATATGATATATTTATAAACACAATGACATACAAATAACTACTACACACTAATTATCCCCCAAACCACCCCCAAACTTAAAATATTCAATGTCCCCATTGAAGGTAATACAAGGGATAGTAGACATACCTAATCATCGGCAGGGCCACCCTCCTCGGGTGATGAATCTGGTGATGGATAAGTGGCATAAGCTCCAAAAACAGGCCAAGTGACCTTTACACCCTCCTCACGAAAATAGTAATCCAGAATTATGAAGAATTGGGGAAAATGCTCTTTTATTTGAAAGCAGGAAATCCATGGGTTGCCTCCCAGGAAGCGCCTTTGTTTAAAGTCTTTAGCTAGACATGGAAATGGCTTTTTCTCTTGAAAATCTCTACACCGTATCTCTATATGGCCATTTAATTATCTTTTCTGGGGCTACATCCTTGATGACAAGTTTCAGCCTTCTTTACTCCTCAAAAATGTCAGTAACATTGTTCTTTTCACTACCTAACAAGTTAGCAACAATAATAATAGGCAAAGTAGATGTTTGACCCAAATATGCATATCTCAGGTGATCTGGTGGTTTAAGCTCGAGTTTGGAAGCTTCTTCAACATGATGATTTTCATTATTAACTAACAAAGACTGATCAAGAGTGGAAATAGACGGATTAGGAACGGAAGTGGGTGGTTCACCAACAGAAGTCTTAACAACAGACTTAGGATCAAAAGAACTTTCCTCAAGTTGAATTTCATGCTTAGAACAAATAGCATTCAACTCCTCTAACATCTCATCAGAAGTAAAATTCATATACAACTCATGAAGATCTTTATTACCCTCATACTTTAACAAAACATCTTTCTCAAGAAAAGACTCAATTGCACTATCCTCAAGATTTGACCATAAAACAACCTCATCAATCAGCACCTGAGAATCCCAAAGATCAGCCATGCCTAATTCCTCATCTTCAGTAGCAGACTTTCCTTGTAAAGCAACGTCTAATGGATCCGACTTCAACATCTGATCAAATGCTTTATTCTGGCCAGTATCAACCCCTTCTACACTAAAGCACTCTTCATTCTCCGCAGGAAATCTCATGGCCTTGAACACATTAAAAGAGACAGTCTGACCTTGCACTCTCATTGTGAGCTCTCATTTCTGAACATCTATCAAAGTACGGCCAGTAGCGAGAAAAGGTCTTCCCAAGATGATGGGAATATTCTTATCTTCTTCAAAATCAAGAATCACGAAATCTGCAGGGAAGATGAGCTTATCAACTTTTACCAAAACATCCTCCACGATACCTCTAGGATAAGTGATCGACCGATCAGCCAGCTGTAAAGAGATATTTGTAGGTTTAGGATCGGGCGGACCAAGTTGCATGAAAACAGGCAGAGGCATGAGATTGAAGCTAGCTCCCAAGTCACACAAACACTTGTCGAATGAAAGCTTGCCAATGGTGCATGGTATGGTAAAGCTTCCTGGATCCTTAAGCTTCGGTGGCAATTTCTGCTGCAGAACCGCACTACACTCCTCTGTCAAAGCAATAGTTTCCAATTCCTCGAGTTTTAGCTTCCGTGATAGAATATCCTTCATGAACTTTGCATAGCTCGGCATCTGTTCAAGAGCTTCCGCAAAAAGGTATGTTAATCTGAAACTTCTTGAACACGTCGAAAAATTTCTGAAATTGCTTTTCTTGACTTCTCTGCAAGCGTCGAAGATATGGAGGAGGAGGATAGATCTGATTGCTCTTTGTAGACTCCAGAGAACCTTTTTCAACAGGTTTCTTGCTCTTTTCCGCTTTACCATCCAACTGGTCAGCCACCAAGTCAGATTTCTCAATTTCCGGAACTACAGATTTTTCAACCTGATGCTTATGAACTTCCTCATCTTCCTTAGCTGCTGATTTCTGCTCGATTGTGACTTGTCTAGATCTCAAAGTTACTGCGTTCACCTGTTCTTTGCCTTCCCTCTTGCCTAGATTAGCTTCCGTATCACTAGGAAGAGTTCCTTGTGGCGTATTCAACAAGGCATTAGCAATCTGGCTAATCTGATTTTCCAAGATCTTTAGCGATACAGCTTGACTTTTGCAAATCAACCTCAATTCTTCCAATTCAGATTTTTCATTCGAAGATTGACCAGCATTCCTATGAGACTGTTGCTGCTGAAATCCTGGAGGTTGGAATTGTTGCCTTGGAGCATACTGTTGCTGATAGCCTTGATTGAATGGCCTCGCTCCATATTGCTACCCCTGAAACTGTTGATAAGGCTGTTGTGGTTGTTGAGCAGCTTGAATGTTGCTCCAGATAAAATTAGGATGATTCCTATTGTTCGGATGATAGGTGGCTGGAGCTGGTTGCGAAGGTCACTGAAAATTGCTCATAA
Source organism: Saposhnikovia divaricata (assembly GCA_036435485.1). Lineage (NCBI taxonomy): Eukaryota > Viridiplantae > Streptophyta > Magnoliopsida > Apiales > Apiaceae > Saposhnikovia > Saposhnikovia divaricata. Next base: position 215,973,082 of record CM071594.1, read on the forward strand.
ACTGCACCGACTAACTAGATATTGTATATTGACTCGTCTCATGTGCGCTCGTACATAACTCACAAACACTTGCAACCTGCTGTACTCCATAGTTAGTGAGAGAATCCACCTTCATAGTCAAAGCCTTCAACTGAGCTGCTATAGCTGTAGCTGCATCCACATCCAGAATTGCTTCTACTTTGCCTTGAGATAGTCTCTGAGTTGGATTTTGATATTCATTAGCAGCCATCGTCTCAATTAGATCATAAGCTTCCTCGTAGCTCTTTGCCAATAGAGCTCCACCAGATGCTGCGTCTAGAAAAGGTCTAGATTGTGCTCCCAGACCATTATAGAAACCATTAATCACCATCCAGTCTGGCATAACATGATGAGGACACTTCCTCAGCATCTCCTTGTAGCGTTCCCAAGCTTCACACAAAGATTCTCCAGATTGCTGTGTAAATTAAGTTAGAGCATTCCTTATTGCTGCTGTTTTAGCCATGGGGAAGAATTTAGTAAGAAACTTCTGAGCAAGATCCTCCCATGTAGTAATGGAACTGGCTGGTAAAGAGTGTAACCAGCCCTTAACTTTATCCCTCAAAGAGAATGGGAAAAGTCTCAATTTGACAGCATCTTCCGACACATCGTTGAACTTAAAAGTGTCGCAGATCTCAATGAAGTCCCGGATGTGCATATTAGGATCTTTCGTAGGAGCACCCCCAAACTGAACTGAATTCTGAACCATCTGAATCGTGCTAGGCTTGATTTCAAAGTTATTAGCTGCAATGGCTGGTCTAACAATACTAGATTGGATGTCATTGATTTTAGGCTGAGAATAGTCCTTCAAAGCCTTAGTTACTGTTGCTACTCGATCACCCATCTCTACCGTTGTTTAAAGTTCCTCTTCGCTTTTATCTGTAACTAGATCTTCGTCTTCCAGTTTACGAGTTTGAGAACGTGTTCGCATACACGTTCAAGTACCTGAAAAACACCGAACAAACAAGATATGTAAGTAAACAATCCGAGTCAGTGAACTCTAACGACCACTGATGACAAGCACATAAACTAAAAATAAAACACCGATGATCCCCGGCAGCGGTGCCAAAATCTTGTTCGCACTAATTCACGCAAGCGTACGTGATCACAAGTAATATAGATAAAAGTCAAGTTCGTTCCCACAGAGATCTGGTTTAGGTTTTAATTTAGTTAATGTACCTATGCAACAATGTATGGTTTTTATTCACTACTAAGACAGTTAACAAATTGGGGTTGATTATCTAATGTTACTAAGGAAGTAGATTAACAAACTAAGAATTAATTAACTAACAAGAATTAAAATCGAATTACTTATGCTAGAGAAAACATGGGATCCTAACTTCATTAAATACTTCGCTTAGATCTGACGCCTTTAATCACTATATGCAATGGTTATGATATCTGATCGGACAACACGGAACAAGTACATGCTACCTCTCAGTATACGTATACCAAACTACCCATACATCCACAAAAGAGATAGAAGATGAATAGACACCAATTACGCTTAGACCCTATATCTCTATAAGATTTGAAAACATAACGGTTGAAGAACAAGTTATCCATAAAAATCACACAGGGCAGTATAAAGTAGTTCAAATTACACCACGAATCATGTTGATAAACAATCATAAACCTATGGTAGCATGGCAAGTTCTAAATCTCAAGATCCACTCTCGCTTCACAAGAGATTAACAGATTAGATGTTAGCTACGCATCTAACAATTAAGCATAACCATACGAGGATATCAATATACATCACACACAGATCTTTAAAGCATCAAAATACTAAAGTTCCATAAATAAATCCGTTAGAATCCCATTACAACGATTAGTTCATACTCGAACCGTTCGTCATCATGGGATCTGATGAAACCATGGTAAATAACAAAGTCTGAATGTAAATAATAATTCTAGAGTATGAGTTTAGAAAACAAATCCGAAAACTGGAATCCAAAGTACGCCTAAGAAAAGAATACAAAAGATGAAGTAGATCTAGATCTCGTTGCTTATCATGAACGGTTGAATCTTCCTCTGCTTTTCTCCCTTGTATCCCTAAGCAATGGTACGTATTACAATGATAGAACGTGTTTATATAGGCTCCAGAATTCTTTTCCAGCAAGAAAAGTCCTAAAATTGCATTTTAATTTGAAACAGGAAAGAAATCAGGAAAATTCCAGGAACTCCGCGCGTCGCCTGCGCCCATGCGCGCTGCCTGCGCCCATGTGTTCCTCCCGCGCGCTGCCTACACCCACTCGCGCGCTGGTTGCGCCCTCTCTCCTGCCAGGTTCTGATTTTGGTACTAATTTCTTCGTTCTTGCTCCGTTTTCTTCCGTTCCTTTTGCGCTAGCTCCCGTTCTTCAATCTTTTGAAATATGATCTTCAAAGACTTGTAGGGAAAGGTTCCGTTCTTCATTCTTAATTCGTAATCCACGCCAAAACCAACGGAAATGGAAAACCCTAACCGATAATTCACGAACCTGCACACTACACGAAAACACATATAAAATACAATAAACTTGAGGCCAAGTGAATCAATTTAAGCTGATATAGAACGCTCCAAGTGGATATAAAATCCACTTATCAATGAAAAACGTTGGATTTAGCATAAAAAATAATTTATATTTTAACATGTAAACTAAAAAGTGTATTATACTGTACTAAGAAAAAATGAATGTCAATGATTTAAATCATATACAATTAGGTTTTCTATATAAAATATGATTATCAATGTAAATCTTATACACTAAATAGGATTAATGTAAAAATTCGTTATTACATATCTATTTCAAATTGGATAATAATTGTTAAATCATCACTAAATTAAAGATAATTTTATGAGTTTCGCGACGGTTTTAAAATCATACAAATCTGATTTGTAGATCTCGAAATAGAGTTCAAATAGTAAATATGAACTTTTCTTAATACTAATAAAAAAATAAAAAAATTCATTTATATTAAACCTTTTTTAATTATATCCTTTTCAGATTATAGTTTTCTTTTAAAATTCAATTCTAATACAATCTTTTTTAATTATATCCTTTTGGAGATTATAATTTTTTTTAATATGATATAATTTTGATTGTCTATTTTTTAAATTATTACTAGATTCGACGGTTGAGATTATTTTGGCGGTACTGTAACCAAAATTAAGAATAAAAAATTATGGATAAGATCACTCTTACGCTTATTATATATAAGGATATAATGAAATATTATTATAAATCTTAAATAAGGAAATTAAAAATGGAATTACCTAACTTTTTTTTTGGAAAATCATTGAAAATTAATCATATAATCCAAAGAGATTTTACCATAGAATCAAACTTATACAAAATGATTCTACCGTAGAATCAAATTTAAAATCAAGTTTTTTGTTCAAGTTTTATGTGTTTATTTTTTTTAGTTTATACTCCCTCCGTTCCATCAAATTCTTAACACTTTTTTGTCACTTTCTGGCACGCATTTTAAGGTGGATTTTAAGGATAGTTCCATAACTTATTTTTAAAATTTTCTTTTTTTGTATAAAAATAGGATTGTTCTATTTTTATACAAAAAAAAGAAAATTTCAAAAATAAGTTAGGGAACTATCCTTAAAATGCGTGCCAGACACTCTATTTTAAAATGTTAACAATCGGCCGGGACGGAGGGAGTATATTGTTAGTATTCTACATTAGAATCCAATTTTATGTTTTTAGAAATTTTATTTTAAAATTATTAATAAAATTCTGTCATAGAATTATTGTTTTTTTTCCGGGATTCTATATAAGAAGGTTAGAACCATTGCTAACATGATATATGAATATATATATTTTTTTCAAAAATTTTATTATTAATTTTATGATTATACGGATTTTTCCACCGTGGAAACCAGGATGAATTTTTCCCTCAAGTGCAAATTTTATTAAGTTTATATATGAATAATTGATATATATATATATATATATATATATATATATATATATATATATATATATATATATATATATATATATATATATAGCTCCGGAGCCCACGATGAATATTACCTAATTTTCTAATAATTTGAATTTTCGCTCATTTTTAATTAGTTTATAGAGTTATTTGATAGTTTAATAAAATTAGTAAAAAAAGTCAAAATTTGATTTAAAATTCATACACAACCCAGTAGTCATAATAACTCATTTTCTGATATATTTTACCTTACTTCCACTAATTTTCCAATAATTTAATTTTTCATCCATTTTTAAGTAGTTTATAAAATAAATTAAAAAGAAATAAATAAAAATAAGAAAGAAAACCAAAATTTGGATAAACAGTCATACACAACCAAGTAGTCATACTCACTATCAACACTACAAAACAACTAAAAAATAATAGTAGGAACAATGGAAGAACAAATTTTGGCAAGAGAAGAAGAGACGTGTCCAATAACTCAAACGGGGTTTCGTCAGGGTTTAGTGTTTCGATTTTTTTAAAAGTATTTTTTGATGACCCAGCCGTACGGAGGCCAAGATCCATCATTTTTTATATTTTTGCCGAAATTTCAGAATAAAATAAATTTATTTTGTTTCGTAATCTAACGATCAACTAGTAATTTGATTGGAACCCTAAATAGGGTTTCGTCAGGGTTTAGTGTTTCTACATTTTTAAAAATATATATCGATGAACCAATCGTATGGAGGTCAAGATCCATCATTTTTAAAGTTATTGCGAAAATTTTAGAAAAAAAAAAAATTTATTTGGTTTAGTAATTTAACGGTCAAATAGTACTAGTACCCCTAAACAGGGTTTCGTCAAGGTTTAGTGTTTCGACATTTTTAAAAATATTTCTCAACGAACCAACCGTACGGAGGTCAAGATCCATCCTTTTAAAGTTATTGCCAAAATTTAAATAAAAATAAATTTATTTGGTTTGGTAATTTACCGGTCAACTAGTAATTTGACTAATACCCCTAAACAGGATTTCATCAAGGTTTAGTGTTTCGATATTTTTACAAATATTTCTCAACCGCCCAATCGTACGAAGATCAAGATCCATCCTTTTTAATGTTATTGCCAAAATTTCAGAACAATTAAATTTAATTGGGTTGGTAATTTAACGGTCAACTAGTATTTTAACTAGAACCTTTAAATAGGGTTTCGTCAAGATTTATTGTTTCGACATTTTTAAAAATATTTCTTGATGAACCAACTGTACGGAGGTCAAGATCCATCATTTTTAAAAATATTGCCAAAATTTTAGAAAAAAATAAATTTATTTGGTTTGGTAATTTAACGGTCAACTAGTACTTTGATTAGACCCCTAAACATGGTTTCGTCAGGGTTTAGTGTTTCGATATTTCTAAAAATATTTCTCTAAGAACCAACTGTACGGAGGTCAAGATCCATCCTTTTTAATATTATTGCCAAAATTTCAGAAATTTATTTGGTTTGGTAATTTAACAGTTAACTAGTATTTTAACTAGAACCCCTAAATAGGGTTTCGTAAAAATAGGGAAAAAATACAGAAAATTAAATAAAAATAGGAAAAATTCCAATTTTTGAACATAAATTCATACACACCAAAGTAGTCATACTCACTATTTGTGTGATGAATGTTACCCTACTTTCATTAATTTTCCATTTTTTTAATTTTTTCCCAATTTTTAACTAGTTTGTAAAATAAATTAAAAAATTAAATAAAAATAGGAAAAATGCGAATTTTTGAACGCAAATTCATACACACAAAAGTAGTCATACTCCCTATTTGTGTGATGAATGTTATTCTACTTTCACTAATCTTCTATTTTGTTTGATTTTTTTCCCTATTTTTAACTAGTTTGTAAACTAAATTAAAAAATTAACTAAAAATAGGAAAAATGTAATTTTTTGAACATAAATTCATACACACCAAAGTAGTCATACTACGTGGGTGTGTATACATTCTGAATAAAAATTTGGCTTTTTTCTATTTTGTTTATTTTTTGACCTTAATTCCTATTTCTATTTAATTTTTTAAAATTGTTGCCCGAGATATTGTGGGCAGGGGATATACGTCGTGGGCTGTGGAACGCCCCATATATATATATATATATATATATATATATATATATATATATATATATATATATATATATATATATATATATATACTACAAGAAATCTGGCCATTTACGATGGCCAACTTACGACGGATTTTTTTTGCGCGCCATACTTACGACGGAAACAGAAAATCGTCGTAAGTTATTACGACGGAACGGAAATTTGTCGCAAGTTCGGTGTTAGCAACAAACTTACGACGGAATTTTCGTCGTAAATTGATTTTTTTAATTAAATTTAAATGCATAATGAATTATTTTTGCTGATGACGAAACGATGTCGTTTTTGCAGTCAACTTACGACGGATTATCCGTCGTAAATTCGTTTATTGTAATTTAATTTAATTGCAAAATGAATTACTTTTTCTATTATTGAACTTACGACGGAAAATTCGTCGTAAATTCGTTTAGCAGTGAACTTACGACGGAATTTCCGTTGTAAATTCGGTTATTTTAATTAAATTTAATTGTAAAATAAATTATTTTTTGTAATGCCGAAACGAAGTCGTTTTAGAAGTGAACTTACGACGGCCACTCCGTCGTAAGTTTACTATTTTATTTTTAAAAATAAAAATTATGTATATTATAAAGATATTTTTAATTTAAATTAAACTTACGACGGAATCCGTCGTAAGTTGTCAGGCAAATTCAACTTTTCATCGAAAAATAGGCGGCAAATTCAAATATTCATAAAAAAAAGCGGTAAATAACTTACGACGAATTCCGTCGTAAGTTAGCATATAATTTTTTTGAATCTTTTATTAGTCCAATCAATTTAATTCTTTATTTTTTGAAAATTTGGGAATATCATTAATTTTAATATATATTGACATCTGTGCGGTTGGATCTTCGATAAATATATTTTAAAAAATAGAAACAATAATATGAGATAGAGTACTAGTTACGAGTACTAGTCAATATAGTATTGATCTACTAAGATCTCCAACCAAATTAATTCTTTATTTTTTGAAAATTTGGGAATATCATTAATTCCGATATATATGACATCCGTGCGGTTGGATCGTCGATAAATATATTTAAAAAAATAGAAACAATAATATGGGATAAACCACTAGTTACTGGTCAATATAGGATTGATCTACTAAGATCTCCAACGAAATAAACTTTTTATTTTTTGAAAATTTGGTAATATCATTAAATTAGATATGTCTTGACAACCGTACGGTTGGATCGTCGATAAATATATTTAAAAAAATAGATATAGGAGTGAGCACTAGTTACGAGTACTAGTCAATATAGTATTGATCTACTAAGATCTCCAACTAAATTTATTCTTTATTTTTTGAAAATTTGGAAATATCATTAAATTAGATATATATTGACATCCGTGCGGTTGGATCGTCGATAAATATATTTAAAAAAATAGAAACAATAATATGGGACAGAGCACTAGTTACGAGTACTGGTCAATATAGTATTGATCTACTAAGATCTCCAACTAAATTAACTTTTTATTTTTTGAAAATTTGACAATATCATTAAATTAGATATGTCTTGACATCGATATGGTTGGATCGTCGAGAAATATATTTTAAATAATAGAAACAATAATATGGGACTGAGAACTAGTTACGAGTACTAGTCAATATAGTATTGATCTACTAAGATATTCAACCAAAATTAATTTTTTATTTTTAAAAAATTTGGGAATATCATTAAATTAGATATATATTGACATCCATGCGGTTGGATCGTCGATAAATATATTTTAAAAAATAGAAACAATGACCGTTAGATTTTTAGTAAAAAATCAAAACTATTAGTTTTAATCATTTGATATATTATATGATTAAATTAATTACAAAAATTTCAAAATTCGAATTCCGTCAACAACATATTTATTTTAAAATTTTATAATATAAGTTTTAAGCCATACATATCATTAATTAAATTTATATTAAATTATTTAACTTAAAATTAAAATAAATTATTGAAAATAATATTATTATAAAATATAATTATAACATAAAATAAAATTTATCTGCAACCAAATTATTTAATTGATAATTTTTAAATCCAGTTGGATAACATTAGGGACCAAGAATGATTCTTGACCTCTTGGGGTATTATTTTTAGCAACATAAGTAAGTTTTTTTACTTGTTTTTATCCTATCTATTAGGGGTGTACGCGGTGCGGTTGCGGGTGGTTTTTGGCGATTACGGCGGTTTTTCGATTTTGGCGGTTTTTGAAATTTTCAACCACAACCGCAGTTGCGGTTGCGATTATTCGCACTTGCGATTGCGGTTAAAGTCGCGGTTATGCGGTGCGGTTTACGGTTCAACCACCTATTATAATTTGTATAAAAATATATTTTTAAATTGAAAAAATTTGATATTTTTCGTGACTAACATTTTCATAAATAATTGGTGATATTTCAATACTAAAAGTCATGAATACAAAGAAATGTAAACCAATATAATACAAAGAAATATGACGTATAAGCCTAAGATAAGAAAAGACAATGGGATAAGTCCATGACAAGAAAAGGAAATGTAAAACTAACATAATTCAAAGAAATATGATGTAAGGCCCAAACATCAATGCTAAAGAATTAGCGCCAAGACTTAATTATATAATATAATATATGATTTATTAATTTTATATTTATAAAAATATATAATATAAAACATATATATTTTTAATTTTATATATATATATATATATATATATATATATATATATATATATATATATATATATATATATATATATATATATATATATATAGGGTCTTGCTCAGGTGAGAACCATCACTTATGGTGAGATATGAGATCTAATCCTATCCATTCATTTAAATACATTATATTCATCTCTTACCATTCAATTAATATTTTAATATTTTAATATTTTGGGATTTCACCATCTTCTTTCTAATTCAACCACCCACCACCACCAGCAACCACCACCACCTCCGGCGACCACCAGAAAATCACCACCAACAAACATAAAATCACCACCGCCAAACCAGAAATCACCACCAGAAACACAAAAATCACCACCGGCAAATATAAAATCACCATCGCCAAACCAGAAATCACCACCGGAAACACAAAAATCACCACTCCGACCAACAGTAAACAAAAAATCACCACCGAAAAACGAAAAATCACCACCACATGCCACCACCACCTCCGACAAATCACCACCAAAACCCAAAAATCACCAAAAATACTTGTGATTACACAAGTATTTCCAGATCTAAAACAATAATGTACCAGAATTCTGATTATGTTCCCTGTTATATAATGTGATAACAAAAGGTAATAGACAGTATGCATCATAACAGACACAATTATTTTGATTAAAGAAAATTAACCATACTTAACAATATGATTACAGAAAGTCAAATACAGAAAAAATATTATGAATTGAATCTAGTAAGTTGTACAATGATGAAAAGTTTTATGTATGATGTGCAGGTACTCGAGAGCTTTACCCTATTGATCGGTCACTATTTGCCATTCCTTCTGATGTTAGATTCGAGCAATAAAAACCGAGCGACACAGGGGACAGCTGTTGGAAGATTTTCGCAACCAGGGGCGAATGCAATCTTTGTGAAACATATGAGAACAAACTGATGTTTCAGCCTTTGCAACTCTAGAATAATCGGAACCATATTCCTCCAAACAAATCGAACAACAATCCGTAGAATTCAATACTTCGTGGGGCTTCACATCCACCAATCCAGTTACTTCACTAAACCCCTCTATATTACTGAAAAAAAATTCTTCAAATCCAGAAAAGCTATTATCATACTCGTCATTGTCATCATTATAATCGTTGTGTTTCTGGAAATTACATCGATACTTGTGATTATTTTAGATCTGGAAATGTGTTTTGATGTTGATCGGAAAAGCCACCACCGAACGATGGTGGTGGTGGCGATGGTGACGGACAGAGAGAGAACAGAGGAAGAGAGAGAGATGTTGTGTGGTAGGTGTGTTGTGTGAGATCTCACCGGAAATTGAAGCTGCGATCGATGGTTGGTGGTCCGACGGCGGCGACGACGACACGATAGTGTGGTGGGGGCAGGGGGTAGAGGTGTGCAGTGTGTGTTTGTTTTGTGCGAGTGTGTGTGGGGTACTGGGGGGGTGTATATGTGTGTGATTAATTTGTGTGGTTTAGATTAAAAGGTTCTATTTTAAATAAAGGGCTGAGATTAGATCTCAGTTCTCACAATAATAGGGGGTTCTCACTTGAGCAAGACCCTATATATATATATATATATATATATATATATATATATATATATATATATATATATATATTGCGGTTTGCGAGTGCGGTTGCGATTTTGCGGTTTTTCAATATGCAAATCCGCAGCCAACCCGCAAGTATGCGAGTGGTTGCGGTTGCGATTTTGCGGTTTTTCGATTATGGCGGTTTTTGCGGTTGCGATTGCGAGTGGTTTGCGGTGCGATTGCGGTTTGCGGATAATTTTTACACCCCTACTATCTACCCAGTACCCACCCGTGGAAACAGAACACACCACCCCTCCTCCTCTTCCCTCCTTTGTACTTCTCTATCATTTCTTCTTCTTATGTTCTTCAAGCTTTAAAAATTAAGCCTACAAATCGAGTTGTTATTGTTAACCAAATCACCTATATTAGTAATCAAATTTTCTCTCTCTCGAGCCTCTATCCACTCAAGCCAACGAATCAAGCTTTCTCTATCCTCTCCAGTTTTAAGGTAATTTTGGGGGTGGAGATTTGACTATATTTTTATGGATTTTAATCTTATATATGGATAGATCCGTGTATAAGGAGTGTTACATATTTTTCTCTAAATTTTCTGGACAAGTTTAATGGTCACCGGATTTTTGGAGGTTTTGACCGGAATTTCTCTCCTCGTACTCGTTACGATAAATTGCTTGTATGTATGTATGGATTGACGTATGTATAGCATCATATATTTTCTTGTAATTTTTCTGACAAACATGAGTTCGTCGGAGTTGGTTTTGTTTCGCCCGATTTAAAAGTTATGGCTCGGGTTTGGGTTGAATTATGAAGGAGTAATTGATGGATGATGTTATGGGAGTGCTTGATATTTGTCGAATAAGTGGTTTACTGGACTGTTTAAGAGGATTACCGGAATTTTATATTAGGCCAGGAAATATGGCTGGATTCAGGGGAGTTTCCAAATTCCGATGATGTTCATGGGGGTTCTTGAGCTGCTCATGTCAGTGTGTGTGTTTGATCTTCCAAACCTGAATACTACGTTTATAAAATTGTGTTTAGACTTAAATTTTAAAAATAAAATCCAAAATTTGTAAATTAATTAATTAATTAGTTAATTAATTTTTTAATAATTAATTGATTAATTTATTTATTTTGATTAATTTTGTTAAAATTAGATTAAATTTAATTAATCATATTTAATTTATTTTAATCGAATTTTAAGTTACGACGGTTTTTCCGTCGTAAGTTGCTTTAATAATTTATTGTAGCTTGTGGGACCTTTTGCTCAAATTTACGACGAAAAATTGAATTTGCGACGAAAACGACATTTGCGACGAAAAATTGATTTTGCGACGAAAATTGTAATTTGTGACGGAAATCTGAACTTCCTACTTGAGCAAAAGCGACGGAAATATTCCGTCCTAATTGACCCCATTTACGACGGTTTCAATGCAAAAAATCTGTCGTAAATAGTCAGATTTCTTGTAATATATATATATATATATATATATATATATATATATAGGGTCTTGCTCAAATGAGAACCCCCAATTAAAATAAGAACTGAGATCTAATCTCAGCCCTCTATTTTATTAAATCTTTTAATCTCGGCCACACATTAACACACACCCACACACAACAGACATATACACACGCACTACATACACAAACTCACGCACCCATCCCCTGCTGCCCCCACCCCCTGTCGCCACCCGCCCCGTCGTCTCTCCCCGCCCCACCCGTCGGAACAACCAGATCTGAATTATCGATTTGTGTCTCAATCTCCGATTCATTTACAAAGCTACGATTCATCACCGTATCCGTCTTTATCAAAACTAAACAAAACGTCGTCGCCCAGCCATGTTTTGTAATTATTGAATCGTCGGTGATGATCGAAAGTTTTGATTGAAGACAAAGTTTATATTTTACAATCTTATCATCAAACCCAATCATGTTTATCTTCAAACCGAAGCAGATCACTTTGTAATGTTTATTTTTAAATTATAGGATGTTTAATTTTCGTGACTTTGTTGGTGATTAACTTGGTTATTTGCGGTGATTTTTGGGATTTCGGTGGTGATTTTTGGTGGTGGCCGGAGGTGGTGGCGGAGATGGGGTTATTTGTAATGTTTTTGGTTGTGGTGATTTTCGTTATTTGGTGGTGATTTTTGTTGGTGGTGGTGGCAGTGCGGTGGCCGGAGGTGGCGGAGTGTGGTGATTTTCTGTTTACAGGTGGTGATTTTTGTTGGTGGTGACCGGAGGTGGTGGTCGGAGGTGGCGGCAGTGCGGTGATTTTCTGTTTACCGGTGGTGATTTTATGGGTTGGCTGGAATTTGTCGCCGGAGATGGTGACCGGAAATGGTGACCGGAGTATGGAAGAAATGATTGTGGAAGATGATGTTGAATTAAATGAATAATAATAAAATAAAATTTTAAATATTAATTATGGGGCTAGGATTTAATTTAATATAAAAAATATATGGCTAGGATTAGATCTCATATCTCACAATAAGTGAGGGTTCTCATTTGAGTAAGATCCTATATATATATATATATATATATATCCAGCGTGGAAACCAGAATGAATTTTTCCCTCAAGTGCAAATTGCTTGGGTGGCTCCTAGGGCTTTGGAAGAAATTTAATTAATTCTACTTTATGAAAAGCAAAAAAGAACATTATTAAATGTTAGAGAATAAAACTTCTGGACTAGGCTGTCAAAAAGAAACAATTTCATTTGTTAATATGCTATAATTTTAAGTGATAACTTGAAAGAAATCCTAATTAATACGGCGAAGGATCATCCACGTGCCATTGCATTCTTAATGTCTCATTATATATGATATTCTTGTGTGCTGTTATTAATGCATTTGTGATTTGTCCAGACAACTTGGAGAAGTCACGTTTGGAGAATGTTAGTAAGAGATTCGGACTCACTTGAATTGCATTCTGAAATTTGTTTGCCTAAAGAGCTTCTGAATGTGGATTTGGCCTGTTTAATGGATCATAGATGCACTTGCAGTAGGTATTCTATTTGAAGGTTGATTGCTACATATAAAGGTCATGATGAATGAACTTAAAAATTAGCATGAACCCATAGTAACTTTCTGTTTCGTAACTTAACAATTTAATTTGATGGCATGTCATGGGCATTTTGTAACTTCTGTTGATCATCAAAAACCCAAAATTTATTTTCTGATTATCAGATGTCCAATTTATGCGTTGTATGAGATTATACAATAAATATCAAAGTTTGGAACCACTACGATGAACAAAATCTTGCAAGCCATATTATTACAGTACTTTACCAATTCTTAGTGCGCCTAGGATTGTAGGGATAATTTTTTCCACCGCGATTCCCTTAATCCACATGATGTCCAGAATGTAATGAGTTCGAGAAAAACAAGTGAAAGTACTAATTTCCTTGGAACAGAGAAGAGTTAACAAGAGGCGGACCTAAAGAAGAGCGGACCCAGCTCCAGCTGGGTGAAAAATGGAAGGTAAACACAGGAAAAATTATTTTCGCTGGGCATGAAATGAAACAAATGTTTCAAACAAACAATAGCAAGAATAATTTGATATGCTCACTAACACCCGTCATAAAACTCGGATGTATCATCGGTTTGCTTACTGATGAATGATTTATGGTACTTATAATAGATAGATGCACTGTAATTGTTTGACAGAATGCACTAAAGAAAGTTTGAAATTTTGAGATCATAAAAAATTTATGATAAAATTGTTTTTTGATTTATCAAAATCTCATCATGTTGTCCTTATTTTATAAAATACTTTATTCATGATGATGTTCATACAAATAAAAAAAAGAAAAAAATTCCGCTGGATAATTATTTTTAGCTAGATCCGTCAGTGGTTAACACGCTAGTGATGAACTAGGCTTGCTTTATATTCAAACAAACATGGGTTGCAACTTGCAAGTAGAGAACATTTTCATTCATTAATTTCTGAAATCAACACATATTAAAATGAAGTTAAAAGTTTGAGTTTCAGAAGAAATATGAGTCTATTCCATTCAATTTTCAGGTCATAATTTACCCCTGATGATATATGCCCGTATTTGTACTTATTCAGAAGTACTCACTGAGTCGGAAATTGGCTTCTGTTTTGATGGTTCATTGGTAATAGACTAATAGAATTAATAAGACAAGGTTTAATTAAACTACATGCTCTAACTTGCTGTAGGTTGTTCAACTCAAGCCACATATCGTGTAAACAAAGAAATTTTGTCTTAAATATAAGCAATCTAAAATAAACTATAGTCTTTTATAAGGAATTCAGAAACAAATCTGTACTGTCAATTCTGATATGATCCATAACAAACAGTATTATACTAATGTGTATTAAATTTTAACCTTTTACAAGGAATCCAAAAATAAATACATATTGTGATTTATGACATGATCCAAAATGGACAATATCATATTAATGTGTGGTTAATGGGTGCTACATGGCGTGACACTTGCACCACATGTAAAATATCAAACTTGTAACTTTTTCGCTTTTTAGGTCCAACACAGAGGACTTAATTAGATGACCTTTCGCTAATAGTACAGGTTTTGGAATATTCGTGCTTCGCATCGAATATTGGAGATCTTATACTGCAGCCTTTCAGGTCCAAGAAGTGGGGAATCTTAACTACCATTCGAAAAGCATATACTGATCAGAAATATACACGAGTATATATAGTCAGTGTGAACTGTAAAGTAGCAGCTACTCATGAAACAAATATGAATGATCATATTCATATGATAATCTATTATTGACATTACATATTTATTTGCATTATTACACTAAAATGAAATTATGCACTATGTTTTGCCCTGTAGTTCCTCGCTTAATATACTTTACAGAAGAAACCGAGCCCTGCTTGACCTGTCTAGTTTTTACAGTTCACCACACACACCCCCAACCTCGATCCTAATAAAAATATCAGCATGTGTAGTCACATTACACACATACACACAATAGTATATAATTAACCAAAAAGTTAGCTAGAGCTATGCATTTGCAATTTAAAAAATAGAGATGCTATTGCAGTTAAAGCCAAAAAAATGGGTTAAATCTCAAAGTGTTCACGGAAGTGGGGCTGGTATCAAATTGCTCACTCTAGTTATCGGCATCTCATTTGAATCATTAAAGTCATAATAAATATCAAATGGATACCTTTAAAATATACTCAAAAAATAAAAATAATTTTTCATTGATTTCTACACATTTTTCTTGAATGGTTCCATAACCAAACGAAAGGTTAATAATTCTAGTATTTTTGATAATATATTTATAATTTAAAAAGTTTATTTACTATTTATTTTTAATTAAAACAAGGAAAATGACAATAAAATTAAAAATAAATAGTAAGTGAATTTTTAAAAATCTAAATATATTATCAGAAATAATAGAATTATTAACCTTTCGTTTGGTTATGGAAGCATTCAAGAAAAATTATTTTTATTTTTTGAGTATATTTTAAAGGTATCCATTTGATATTTATTATGACTTTAATGATTCAAATAAGATGCCGATAACTAGAGTGAGTAATTTGATACCAGCCCTCCACTTCCGTGAGCACTTTGAGATTTAACCCCAAAAAAATATAGCAGCTGTGATTTGCTTTTTAAGAATCAGAGATGGTTTCCATTGACCAAGGAACTGAATCAACTACCTACGTGCTTTTCATACTTTAATATGGACACATGCAGACAAACATTAGTTGGTCTTGAATGGTTCGATTAGTACAGTCCAATCTGTTGATTCCATTGTGATATGTTAATATATAGCTAGTTTGTCTATTCACCAGCTTTATTGCGGTGGTTTGAACATGATACCGTACATTTCATTTTGTAATTATAAAGTTCTGTTGTGCTCGCTTGTTTCGGCCTGTCACGGCTTGCTTTCAAATGTAACCGGTCTTCCAGTACGTATGCTAATTAACATGTTGGTTTTTAGACATTTTCTTTAAATGTTAAACGTATCTTTCTTTTATTTATTAATTTTATATAAACAAAATAAATTGTAAAAATTAAACAATTTCAACGACAAATTTTTGAAAGAACTCGTTCCAGTTCTTAACTTTTGACAGACGAATTTCTCTGTCACATGATTATTCTAATATCTGTCAAATGTTAAAATATTGTCGAAAATTAAATATTTTATTAGTATTATTTAACACATATAAATTAGTATGAGGTAAAAATATTTCTTGCCAACGGAACATTAATCTGACTGATACTTTCCATTCCGTCAGAATTGAAGTTCTCAAATTTTTTATTTTTCAATGAAATCTAAAATCAAGAAATTAATATTGAGTATTAAAAAATCAAATGAACTTCTGACATACTTCAGATAATAAAATATTTGAACTTATGATTAAGAATTGGTCGGATGTTATATTTAATAATATAATAAAAATGAAGAGGAATTCACATAATCTTCCTACACATTTACAAACATTTAACAATAATTTTTAAACAATTTATATATGTTTAAATGGAAAAGGATGGAATGCGGTAATATTTCAATCGGTTATACCCTTTTTTTTTTTGAACATTCAATCGGTTATACTTGATCATTGCTTCAAGAAAATACAGTAAAAATACAGTAATGAAAATTTTATCATTAAATTTTTTAATATAATTTATCAAAATTATCTTATAAAATCCTAATATTTATGCGAATTGTAAATCGTAACAAAATCGAATAAAGTTCGTATCAACTTGATAAAAAAATTCCCAATTTTTATAAGCATTAAATGAATATTTTTCAAATAAAATAAATCTAAAAATCTTGATATTTATATAAATTATATCCCCAAGAAAATTTAAACTTGATTCTTATTAATATGGTATAAATAAAATTTAAAAATTAATATAGGCATTAGATGGATATATTTCGAAAATTTGGGATGTTCGACAAAGTACAATTCTATACATTTTATACTATACTATTATAAGTAAATTAAAGGATAATTTGTTGGTTCTTAGTTTCATTGTACCTGTTGTGCCCAAAATCTGTTCTGGGCTTGATTTAAGACCCATTAAGAAGACAGACTTGAGTTAGTTGAATATGGAAGGGTAGGCTGAGTCCAAGGTTGAATGTGATGGCTTAGTATGATTCGAGGATGGGTTGAGGGATGAGAATCTGGTGTTAAATGTGAAATATGTTCATATAGGGGTGCGGGCATGTGGACCCCAGATAAGGGTAAAGCTGTGTGGAGGCCAGAAGAGGGTTCGACTGGGTGGCAGGCAATCAAGCAGGGGTTCAACCGCGTGAACCCCGACAGTTCCCAGAAAATTGCACCAGCGATCGCGGGGCTCTTTAAAACGCGGAAAAACGGGTGGGGGATGTCCAAACGGCCCAGTAGATAACTCCTAAACAATAGGAAAGGTATATCAGAGGTGGTTATCGTGGATCAACATTAAATATACATGGAATATGTGTATATATGCATGTATATATATGGAATATATATATATATATATATATATATATATATATATATATATATATATATATATATACGTATAAATAAAAGGATATATCTCCTATACGGAAGGATAATCACCGGATTCTGTTGGAATAACAGTCGAGCAACCAAATCAGTAGGGATAAACGTTGAGGGCAGGTGGTTTTGTGGAGGATAAGGATCATCATATGGTGAAGATTTATCAAGAACTACATGGGACTTGATCCCATATAAATATATGGGTATGTAGGCCATTTGCAAGGTTAGACACACTTTGACACCTCTAACGCTTGCTCCTAGCTGCTGGAATTCGATTGAATAGGTTATATTCGATCAATATAGCTTGGAGTACTTGCAAATTCAGTCCATAAAATCACTCTTCCACCTCTCGGGTTAGGGTTTATGAAATTAGGGTTTTTTGGCTTGTAATGCGAATTATTCAACCTTTATTATTGGTTTTTTCTTGGTTTATTATTGTAATTCTTTCATTGAAGTGTTGTACCAATTTTCCCTCACAACATTTGTGGCGCTAGAAGGAGGGGTTTATAGCTTCTCTTGAGGGAAGAGATGTCACGGAATTCGGGTGATATTCGTACACCGGAGGATGAACGCAGTGAGGATAATGGAGGACGTGATGATGAAGTCACAAACCAGGAGCTCAAAGAAAAGATTAAGAAGATGGAAAAGAAGATCGTTTCTTTGGAAAGGAAATCCGAAAAGTTGAAGAAATGGAAGGTGAAGCACGGTTCCACGGACCGAAAGGTGAAAAAGAAGGTGGTTACACCGGTTCGTTTGGACTTTGACAGTAATGAGGATGGGGAGGAGTCGGAAATGGAGGCACCACAAAAGGGATTTTCTGATGTGGAGACTAATCAGACAAATCCGGACTGGAAGGATGGGGACGAAGAAATTCAGCAGTCTCAGGGTTCACCCACTCGCAGCCTGAGTGTCTTCGATAGACTGGGGAACAGAGTGACTAGCAGGGATTTGCGTCATAAACTCGATGGAAAAAGGGAGAAGCAGACTAGGAGAACTCAGGATATGAGGTCTCAATCGAGAGGATCGCAAAGTCACAGGAAGGACAAATCTATTTCTCGGTCCGGAAGGCTCTCTAAGGGGGATGATGATGAGCGAAGCTATAGCTCTCAGCATAACCCTGAGTGCAGTAATGATGGCCAGGATTCAACTGGGGATTCCAGTGACGATGGAAGTCAATTCACAGATGGTGAGAATGAACGTTACAAGGTGAAGGACTTGCGTGAAGCACTAAAAAAGTTAAAGTTAGAGAAACAGTCGTTGGAGGGTTTAACAGTAGCTTCACACTTCACCAAAAAGTGAGGGATTCACCACTCCCGCCAAAATATCGGGGGGTAGGAGACCTGAAATTCAGTGGAACCACCGATCCGGTGGAGTATCTTAGTCGGTTTGACACGGAAATGGAGGTGTACCAGGTGAAAGATTTGATGAAATGTCGTTTGTTGGCGGCCACGTTAAGGGAAAGTGCTCACCAATGGTTAAAGAGGCTACGCCCAAATTCCATTCGATCCTGGAGACAAATGAGTGAACTATTTGTTACAAAGTTTCGGGCTTCAGTTGCATTCGCACCCCCAGCCAACACTCTGGCGAACATCAAACAAGACAAGAATGAAACTCTTACTGAGTATTTCAAACGATTCAATGCGGAGGTCCCTAAGGTGAGGAAGACCACTGATGAAACCTACAAGAATTTTTTGATTGTGGGCGTACGCCCAGGTACTGATTTCTGGAAGGAGCTACAAGGGGCAGAACCTAAGACTTTGGCAGATTTTTATGCAAAGGCTGAAACTCACAAGATAATTGAGGAGTCGATGGCTAAACTTGAAAAAAGTTGAAGCTCAAGGGAGTGGAGCAGGAGCAAGAGGCGTAGGTCATACAGCCCAAAGGATAGGGGGTACCACAAACTAACCTCCTATGGTGGAGGATCTTCTAGCAGGTCCACCCACCATGATGAAAAGACGACACCTATCACTGTGAACACAAATAATAGAGGGAGGACAGTAAGCTATAAATATCCTTCGAGGAAAGATTTTCAGGGTTCAGGCAAGTATACTGAGTACACCCCGCTCACCGCTTCTGTTGAGCAGGTGTACGAGGTAGGGAACAAGGCGGGAATGTTCAGAAAGCCAACAAGAAATGGACCTCCGGGAAACAAAAATGAAGGGCGATACTGTGCCTTCCATGATGTTAATGGGCATAAAACGGCGGATTGCCGTCATTTGAAGGATCATATCGAAGATCTGATCAGGAGGGGTTACCTCACTAAATTCGTGGCCCAGGAAGCTAAAGGGTACAAGAATGACAGGACCGGTAAGGAAACCGAGAAGGAGAACCCCGAATGTCGTACAAGGGCCAACAGTATACATATTATCATTGGTGGACCCTACATTGGGGGTACAAGCAGGAATACCCACAAAAATTACACCCGGGAGGCGAGGGGTACACCCCTCACAAATGTGTACAACTTGTCTGAAGGGCCACCGAAACTTTTCAGAGGCGAAGCGGCTGATATAACATTCACAGAGGAGGATGCCAGACATGTACACCATCCGCATAACGATGCTCTAGTAATTAAGGTTACGATTGGGGGTATGGACGTACACCGAGTGTTGGTGGACAACAGAAGCTCGGTTAACATTCTGGCCTACAGCACCTACCCGAAGATGGGGTTACTAGATAAAGAGATGGCTCCCTCTTACAACGAGTTATATGGCTTTACGGGAAACCCCGTACAAATTGTGGGGCGAGTAAAGCTCCCTGTTACTTTGGGAGATGAACCCCGGACTGCAACGTAAGTAGTAGAATTCATGGTAGTTAATGAAGACATCTCTTATAATGGGATACTTGGAAGGCCGTTACTCAAGGAGATGCGAGTGGTAACCTCTATCTACCACATGTCCATGAAATTCCCAACCCCGGGAGGAATCGGATGCGTTCAAGGATGTCAATCTGATTCAAGGGAATGTTATAGTAAAACCTTGCATACTGCTGAGCAGGCTTGCAAACATCTTTTGCTGGTGGATGGGGGTTCATCTGAGAAATGTTATCGCTACTTGGAACCCGGTGTAGGGCAGGAGGAGGAACCCCTACGTCGGAAGGAAGCAAAGCCAGCAAGAGACATGTGCAATGTTATCATGATTGTGCAACATCCAGGCGAGGAGCCTTAGACAGATGTTACAAGTTTTCGGGGGGTGGATACCCCCAATAGGGTGCTAATGTTGGAAGCCCTGAAAATTTAAAATTCAGAGATAGAAGATACATTGATCGAAGGGATAGTTGAAGAAGTAATGGACAGTGATTTTGAGAGTTTGAAGGATGAAAATGAGCGGCAAGGCGCAAAGGGATCCAACGGTCAGTTGGTGAAACCTCATCAGGGGGTGAACAAGGCGAACCCAGTGGAAATTGATCTTGACCCGCGTATGCCGGAAGCAAAGGAAAAGGCTGGCACGGTTGAAGACACTGTGTCTATCCTGGTAGATGCAGCTGATCCTACCAAGGAGTTGAAGGTTGGCAAACAGCTGAACCCTGTAATCAGGGAAACATTAGTCTCATTCTTGAAAAACAACCTGGATATATTTGCATGGATCCATGAGGACATGGTGGGGATAGATCCAAAAGTGATGTGCCATCACCTAAACATTGATCCAGAGAAGAAGACCGTAAGGCAGAAAAGGAGAGCTATAAGTGGAGAAAGAGCTATTGCTCTAGAAGAGGAGGTAGATAGGTTGTTGAAGGCTAAACTGGTAAGGGAGTCGTTCTGCCCCATGTGGTTGGCAAATCCAGTTCTGGTAAAGAAACCCAATGGAAAGTGGCGTACGTGTGTGGATTTTACTGATTTGAACAAGGCATGCCCCAAGGACAGCTTTCCGCTTCCGCGCATTGACCAACTAGTTGATGCTACGGCCGGCCATGCCTTGTTGAGCTTCATGGATGCATACTGGGGTTACAACCAAATCCCGATGTATGAGCCCAATCAGGATCACACTTCCTTCATAACGGACAGAGGCCTCTATTGTTACATTGGGATGCCATTTGGATTATTGAATGCTGGGGCAACTTACCAAAGATTGGTGAACAAGATGTTCAAGGAGCAGATCGGAAGGACTATGGAAGTGTATGTGGACGACATGCTGGTCAAATCCAAGGAAGCAAACGACCACGTCGCCCACCTCAAAGAAATGTTTGACATCCTAAGGAGGTACAGAATGAAGCTGAACCCCCAAAAATGTGTATTCGGGGTTGAATCTGGAAAGTTCTTGGGCTTCATTGTGAATCACCGAGGAATCGAAGCCAATCCTGCCAAAATCAAGGCACTGGTTGAAATGAGGTCCCCTCAGAGTGTAAAGGAAGTTCAAAGCCTTACGGGACGAGTGGCAGCCTTGAACAGGTTCATCTCTAAATCCTCTGATAGATGTCGAGAATTCTTCGCAGCTATCAAGAGAAGGAAAGGCTTCGAGTGGACACCCGAATGTGAGGTTGCCTTCACTAAATTAAAGGAGCAACTTGGAAGCCCCCCATTGTTAGCAAAGCCAGTGGAAGGTGAAACCTTGATTTTATACTTAGCAGTTTCTGAATATTCAATTAGTTCAGTTCTGGTTCGTGAAGAGAATCAAACACAGTATCCTGTATATTATGTGAGCAAGAGGCTTCTCGATGCTGAAGCTCGATACACCAATATGGAGAAATTGGCCTACGCCCTGATTCTGGCATCAAGAAAGTTGAGGCGATATTTCCAGGCGCACACCATAGAGGTGCGAACCTCATTCCCACTAAGGCAAATCCTGCACAAACCTGAAGCCTCGGGAAGGTTAATGAAATGGGCTGTGGAATTGGGTCAATTTGATGTTGAATACAAGCCAAGGACAGCTATCAAAGGTCAAGCACTTGCTGATTTTTTACTAGAGTTCCCACAATCCTCAGAGATTGAAGTCAAGGAGAAGGTGATGGAACCCCAAGAAAAGGAGGCTACAATGGAAAATTGTGCACCTTGGTGGACCCTTTATGTATATGGAGCTGTGAATGGAAACGGTGCCGGTGTAGTCATAGTCCTGATAAGCCCCGAAGGCGACAAGCTACAAAGTTCGATTCATTTTACATTCAAGGCTACAAACAACGATGCTGAATACGAAGCCCTGATTGCGGGTTTGAAGCTAGCTCTTGAGATGAAGGTGATAAACATGACTGTCTATAATGATTCCATGCTGGTAGTGGGACATATCAAAAGCAACTGTCAAGCTAGGGGTCCACGTACAGACCTATACATGAGATATGCTCAGGAGCTGATGAGAAAGTTTGGGGAGATAAACCTTGTACAGATTCCAAGGGCAGAAAACTCAAGTGCAGACGCCCTAGCTAAAATGGGGTCAACTAGGGAAGCAACCATGCTAGGGGTGATACCCTTGGAAATACAGCAGCAACCTAGCATCCCAAGGTTTGACTGTATGGATGTTGAGGTTCAGATGAAAGATACCTGGATTACTCCCATCCTGGAGTACATAACAAAGGGGGTTCTACCAGCTGACAAGGATGAGGCCCGAAGGATGAAGTATAAGGCTACGCGTTATGTTTTGTATGATGGAAAGCTATACAAGAGGGGTTTCAACAAGCCGCTTCTGCGATGTATAGCAGGCAGTGAATGTGAGTATATAATGCGGGAGGTACACGAAGGCATATGTGGGAACCACTCTTGGGGAACCTCGTTGGCTCATAAAATACTTCGACAGGGGTACTTCTGGCCAACGCTACAGCAGGATTCCCACAAATTCGCAAAGGCATGCGACCGGTGCCAAAGGTATGCTAACTCGAATAGGAACCCTACTGTACCCTTAAAGCCACTCTCAAGTCCATGGCCTTTCGTAGTCTGGGGGATTGATTTAATCGGAGAACTCCCTAAGGGGAAAGGAGGAGTAAAGTATGCAGTGGTAGCCGTGGATTATTTCACCAAATGGGCAGAGGCTGAACCCCTGGCTACGATCACTGTAGCCAAGTTAAAGGAGTTTGTATTCCGAGCAATTGTATGCCGGTACGGGGTTCATTACAAACTAATATCGGATAATGGCAAACAATTCGATAGTAAGGAAATGAGGGGTTTATGTGAAGACCTCGGGATTGTAAAGGGCTTCTCTGCAGTTTGCCATCCACAAAGCAACGGCCAAACGGAGTCCATCAACAAGATCATTAAGCATACTTTGAAGGCGAAGTTGGAAGATAAGAAGGGCTGTTGGCCGGAGGAGCTACCCATGGTGTTATGGTCCTACAATACAACACCCAGGACTACAACTGGTGAATCCCCATTTACTTTGGCATATGGGTGCGAAGCAATGGTACTTGTGGAGATTGGTGCTGGTTCATTTAGGAGGGATAACTTTGATCCCATGGAAAATGAAGTTAATCATCGTTTGTACTTGGATTTGGTGGAAGAGGTTCGTGCAACCTCCCAGCTGAAACTTGCAGCCTATCAACAAAGGACTCGCAAGTATTTTGATGGCAAGGTTCGTGCACGACCCTTGAAGGTTGGAGATCTGGTTTTAAGAAAGATGATGCCTAACATGAGGACCCCAGGATATGGGGCCTTTGAGGCAAATTGGGAAGGCCCATACGTGATCAAATCGGTCCTATGGGAAGGAACTTATCATTTGGAGGACTTGGACGGGAAGCTAGTCCCGAGGGCGTGGAATGCCGAACATCTTAAGAAATATTACCAGTAGTTGAATCCAGGTAACATTTCTTGTAGACCTCTTTCAGGTGTAGGAAAATAAAAGTGGCTTACTAGTTGCAGCTACCTTAATGCTAGGATCAGTCGAGTAGGAATTTCCCTTTTCTTGTTAATAAAGTGCCCGGGGGGTTGTGAATGTATGCCTACCTGTTGAACACCAATTATGATTTGATTTAATGAAACTGGAATCAACTTGCTTTTTCTTTATCTTTGTGTTATACATGAAAATGTATGGGTATATGTGGATGGATGCATGCTATGTGTAGCCTGCTTTATTTATGTTTGGTAGAGGATACGACTGTTGAACCTAGTTCTTAATTATAAGCTTAATTATACTAAAGAACTCGGGGGGTAGTAGGTGTACACTAATTAATGGAAATATAACCTGGCTTAAAAAATGGGCAAATTGGAAAGCAAAATTTATGTAAGGGAAATGGGAACATATGGATTATATGCTTAAGGATGGGAAACATATGGAATATATGTTAATTAATTACACGGAACATATGGAATATATGTTAATGGATTACACGGGTCATATGGAATATGTATGGACTATACGGATACCTGGATGGAAACGTACGTGGATTACGTGCGCATGGATTGAAATATGTATGGCTTATACATGAAAAGGGTGGAACCCCAAGGCATGAAGGTTCTAGGGTAACTAGGATCACGAGGTTCTCTCATAGGGAGGTTCAACCGTTTGAACCCCTAATTTCCGTGTAATCATGTTGGTGGATAACCAACCCCGTTATGAGACTTATGTACAGCTGAGGAAGCTATGTACAATTTGAAGAACGGCTTCGCCACGACCCCAGGAAAACTGGGTGAGTGAAGTCTAACTCTTTGAAACGGGAACGCTAAGGATTTTAGCGGTGTGAGGATATCACATTGGATTGGCAAACAGCTTCACCACGACCCCAGGGAAACTGGATAAGTGAAGTTCAACTCTTGGAAGCTAACATTGATAGTAGTATAACATTATTAGGAAACTAACATCGTTATGAAGTTAACATTGTAAGGAAATCACCCGGAAAGGAATTTAGTCATGTTTAGGGGTACGACAAGTGGAACACCTGTCTCCCCAGGTAAAGGTCCCTATGGAATATATGGATAAACTTCAAGGCAAGGATTTGGAACAGATATGGGTACAGGTGAAAACCTATCCCTTCTACGGCAGGAACCCTCCTAAGAATGAGGATGCACTTGGGTCCACTCCTGGTAACTCACTTGGCAATAATCCTTAAGGCAGGAAAGGCTTAAGTCTAAGTCTATGGAATAACAATTGGGTGGCGTACGCCTACAGAAGGCATACGATTCTACACGTTGCCCAGGCTACGAAGGGTGTACCCCAAAGGCTAACCGGGGTTCATTCATCTTAACTAGGAACGTGGCATGGATTTTCTACGAGGAACATATCACGGATTCTCTATAAGGCATGACATAACAAGACATCCACAAAAATGTGCATGTGTGTGCGTACAAGGTGGACATACAACAGATACATATTAAAGAAAAGGATGCAAGGTTCATAAACCATCAACTTAGAGTTCAAAAGAAACCAATTCAAAAGTTATGGGTACAACTTGCGAGGCCTTCTGAGGAGCCCGCACCCTCAAAATAACGAGTTCACGGCGATCGACGCCGAAAGAGTTTTTTAAAAAAAAAGTTCACTTAAAAAGAGCGCATGATAAAGGATTATTGGCTTGGTTTGGATGGAGAGGCAGAAGGAGTCACATTGACTGGGGAAGTCTGTGCAGTTTCGAGTTCAGACGGGATGACTTTCACCTGAGCTTCCACTGTCGAACCCCCATCCTTTGCTTCAGCTGTCTGGATCTCTGTGGCCTCCATCACGTCCTGTGCTGCAACATCTACAGGCACCTCGTCATCCTGGGGCTGGGGAATTTCAGTCATGACAACTTCTGGAACTTCGGAGGCTTTCTCTGCTTTAATCAGTTCGATGGCGTCCATAGCATCTTGACCTAAGAGGTTCCAATCCAAGTTCGGGAAAACCTCATACGTGGAAGACATGTAGTCTCTAATCCCAGCTTTATAGCCATTGTCGAATTCCTTGTTCTCCTGCTGAGCAATGATGACTTTGTACTTGGCGATTGCACCCTGAAGTGCTCTCACTTTGAGCTCAAGTTTCTCTTTCTCTTTCTTATTGGATTTGGTAGCATCCTCTCTCTCCTTATCCATTTTAAGGATGATGGCATCCATGGTATCCTTCTCCTTCAGCAGCTTGTCTCTCTCCTGGATCAGCGTACCCTCACTCTCATAAAGCTTCTTGTTGGAAGCCAATAACTTCTTCCTATCATTCTGGGAGGTCTTCAACTCCAAACGTACCCTGTCAAGCTCTTCAACAGCCTTGGAAGCCTCAAGAATCTGGTTGTTATATTTCAGGGATAGGAAGAGGCTTTCGGCACTCACCAGGGATACCCTGTTTGCGGTTTCCTCGAAACTTAGGCTGTCTCACTCTGAGATAGACCGTGCATGGATTGAATCTTTGATTGCATCAACAAAAGCAGTGAGGGGAGCTGGAGAGATGGTGCCAGAGGGACTTAGTTCGACCTCATACTTGGAACGTTTACCTCCCCGAGAGCCAGACGCCCCGGACACTTCAGGAGTATGTTTTGTAGGCCTCTTCCTCGAGGAAACATTCTTCTCTGTAGAAGCTGGGTTGATTTTTGAAGAGGGGACAGGTGTTCGCTCGACAGGAGATGGGGGTACAGGCGATCTGGAAACATTCTTGTGTGCTGAACGCTTGGTGATGAAGGAAGGCACTGAGAAAGACATATCTGCATTATCACATGAATCATTAGCAAAGCCATAACAACAATAAAGATATTCTTCGGTAAAATATCAAGTAAATCACATGAATAAAAAAAAATGTGTGTGTGAAGCATAAATCACTAAGGGAAAAGCAAATAAAGGGGGAGGGGTACACCTACAAGCAAGGATGTAAACATGAACCTATCTCTTTGGAGGGTACGTCAACAGGATTCTCCTCAACAGGGGTACTGGCGTCCCCTGGAGGCTTGGAGCTGAGTTTTTTGCTAAAATCTAAGTGAAGTAATTTTCTCTTGGTAAGCAGGCTAGCACCATCTCCTAGCCCTGCACTCATCCTTAAAGCTTTACGAGCCCTTTTTAGCTCGTCTCCTTCTAGTATGGTTTGAGCAGGCATGTCTGGATAAGGGTTAAACTCTTTTCTGTATTCTGGGCAGTCGTAGCAGTATAAGAACTGCTTATGCCATCCCGACATTCCTTTTTTATTTCCTTTTATACATTTCCCCTGATGGACGTTCCAGGTGGTAAGATAAAAGAAACCAGTAGTCTTCCCAGTCTCTTTGAGTTGGTAGAAGAAATCCAACTCACTAGCAGTCAGTTTGATTTGGAACATGGAATCATATAAAATATACATACAGATGGCCATGCAATAAGAATTTGGGGTCAATTGTAGTGGGGCAAGTTGGTAGGTGTTAAGAATATCCGCAATGAAGGGATGAAGCAGTAATGATAATCCCAGTCTAAAGAACTGAGCAGAGAAGACAGCACAGGGGATCACTTGATCTGGTTCGAAGTTGGAAAAGTCATGGCATCTTTCATCTGGTTGGGGTACGACCAGAGTACACCCCGGGTTACAAACTCCTAGTAGATTTTCTAGCTTTTGGGCAGTCATTGAGGTACAGGTGTCGACACGTGAAAAGTGATGGACAGGGGCAGTGGGGGTTTTAGCAGGAATAGCCTCATCCTGGTTTTCATTAGCCTCAGGCTGGTCATTGAAGGGTTCAACTATTGGGGTTAAATTTTCCAATGAGTCGATTTCTTCCTCAGATCCAAGAGAATCAGAACTAACGGTGGTAGGTACGATAGAAGAAAGATCAAGGGAGTAGGATCCGAGTGAGATTTGGGCAGCAGTAGGGTCAAGGACTTTGACCTTGGATCGAGTACGGCCACTCACGGTGGAGGTCATGGGAGGAAGTCGGGATATGGGATTGGGTGAGGAAAACGAGTCACCATCGGAGGCTCCTGCAATCTGGGAAATCTCTTTGGCAATAGAACTCTGGGACTT
This sequence comes from Saposhnikovia divaricata, assembly GCA_036435485.1. Classification (NCBI taxonomy): domain Eukaryota; kingdom Viridiplantae; phylum Streptophyta; class Magnoliopsida; order Apiales; family Apiaceae; genus Saposhnikovia; species Saposhnikovia divaricata. Next base: position 216,001,663 of record CM071594.1, read on the forward strand.
ATCAGATGCAGATTGGCTCAACATCTGCACACAGAAAAGCAGAGTGAGTTCCGAATCCTTGGGACAAATCTTGAGGAATGGCAGTTGTCATATTAAGAAAAAGACAGGGAAGGTGTACTGATTATAGGGGTTCAAGAATGGGAACCCCCAATTTGTCTGGGATCATTTCTTTTCGTTTCTCGAATATCAACGAAGGAAAATGGATGGAGGTATTCCAATTCATCCTGGGTTTCACATACAAAAAAAATCCACAAGACAGAAAAATGAAAAGGAAAGGATAGGTGAGGCATTATCTCAAACAGGGTCTGTGCATGCGCATACCCCAGGCCAAATGAAGGGGGTTACGCATGTGAAACCCCTGGGCTGACAAAGTTATGACTGGGCATGGTAAACTACAACCCATATAAAAGGAAGTCGGGGTAGGGGAACCACGAATGGAAGTCCATTGACATTACAGGAACACGGGTTCGGACAAAATGTCGATTAACAAATATGAGTAAGTGCAGAAAAAAAGAAGAAAAAATCGGGATTCGTGCACCATTGAAGAGCAGGTGTATGAAAACAGACACGTATATGCGGAATATGAACAGGTGGATGGAAGGTTGTCATTGAAAGTAAGCAGATCTACTCAATTAGGCAGTCAAGCATGGCATGCATATGCAGATAATACAGAACTTCATCTAGAAAATAGTATTCGGCACAAGGAAAAGGGTAAGGAGACAGTCGGGACGGACTATCAGACATCAAAAGACACAAGTACAAGGTCTGGGTGTACGAATGTGTGCCTCAGTGTACATGAAAAAAAGTGGGCATTAAATGATACAAGAAATAATGAAGGAATAAGAGCAGGAAGTACCTTTTGATTGAAGGAGATGATCGGAGAACGGGAATCTTCACCGGAATTAAGTCTGAACAGGCGAAACGATTGAAAGGGAGAGAAAAGGGTTTGGCCTCGATTTTCTAAGAAGGCGTAAAAGGGGAAAGGGTGTAGGAGATATGTATATATAAGCGTATGGGGATATGAACCGGTGCTACACGTGTTTCAACATGCATAGGCCCGTGTGTGAGGTGGAGGAGTGAAGATAATTACAAACAAGGTTTTGGGAATATAAGAGTTTTGAATCTGGACGGGTGGAAGGCTAAATACATGGGATTTTGTGGAGGAAATGAAGTGGTTATGTGAAAATTAAATTCTAAAAATATTAGAGTCCTTATGAGATTTGAAGTTTTAGTAGATTGGATTTCGCATGGGACTTTTGTTATTCTGGGGTTTATCGTTTAAGAAGAGCGTTTATTTAAATATGATTTTTGATTTTAGAAAAAAAATGGATATGTGCACGGAAGCTGGTGGTCTAAGGAGTTCGAGGGGGGTAACCCAGGGTGAAGATATGTGAACCCCATAATGTTAATTCGAGGGTACAATTGTTAGCACAGGAGTTTCATGGTTGAATTCCTTGTTTCCTACAACGGGTACGCCCACGTAGGCTTAGGGATTCGTATGGGATGAAGGTGTGATTAGAGGTACGAGTAATATTGGGTTCCTTTTGCATCCAAATGGCTACAAGGAACCGAGGGTAGTTGTTGTGCCCAAAATCCGCCCTGGGTTTGATTTAAGGCCCATTAAGAGGACAGACTTGAGTTAGTTGAATATGGAAGGGTAGGCTGAGTCTAAGGTTGAATGTGATGGCTTAGTATGCTTCGAGGATGGGTTGAGGGATGAGGATCTGGTGTTAAATTTGAAGTATGTTCATATAGGGGTGCGGGCATGTGGACCCCAGATAAGGGTAAAGCTGTGTGGAGGCCAGAAGAGGGTTCGACTGGGTGGCAGGCGATCAAGCAGGGGTTCAACCGCGTGAACCCCGACAGTTCCTAGAAAATTGCACCAGCGATCGCGGGGCTCCTTAAAACGCGGAAAAACGGGTGGGGGATGTCCAAACGGCCCAGTAGATAACTCCTAAATAATAGGAAAGGTATATCAGAGGTGGTTATCGTGGATCAACATCAAATATACATGGAATATGTGTATATATGCACGTATATATATGGAATATATATATATATATATATATATATATATATATATAAATAAAAGGATATATCTATTATATGGAAGGATAATCACCGGATTCTGTTGGAATAACAGTCGAGCAACCATATCAGTAGGGATAAACGTTGAGGGCAGGTGGTTTTGTGGAGGATAAGGCTCATCATATGGTGAAGATTTATCAAGAACTACATGGGACTTGATCCCATATAAATATATGGGTATGTAGGCCATTTGCAAGGTTAGACACACTTTGACACCTCTAACGCTTGCTCCTAGCTGCTGGAATTCGATTGAATAGGTTATATTCGATCAATATAGCTTGGAGTACTTGCAAATTCAGTCCATAAAATCACTCTTCCACCTCTCGGGTTAGGGTTTATGAAATTAGGGTTTTTTGGCTTGTAATGCGAATTATTCAACCTTTATTATTGGTTTTTTCTTGGTTTATTATTGTAATTCTTTCATTGAAGTGTTGTACCAATTTTCCCTCACAACAGTACCGTATTTGTTTGTCGATATTTCGTACGTTACTTTATGTTTTAAATAAGTTTTTTTTATTTTGATACATATTTATTTTGTAATTATGGACAATTTTATTTTATAAAATAAAATAACAATATCATAATTACTATAATTAACCAATCATCTTTTTCAGTTAAAACATGTTACTTTTTCTGACTAAAATATCTCCCTTATAAAAAATATCACGAATGTTCTATGTAATTATTTTTCAAATTTTTTATAATATAAATCTCTTTTTTAAAACAATATCGCGATTAACATATATATATTTATTAAAATTAAATTACATTATTTAAAAATTTTTTGTCTAAAATATTTATTTTTTAAATTTTCACTAACAAATTAGATAAAAATTATATAGTGTTAAAAAAGACGGACTAGTATTATAAGAGGATTACAAATTGGATTCGAATATTAAAGAGGGTGTTGATTCTCTCTATCATAAAATTAATAAAAGGTCATAAATGTTATAGACTGGTTTGTTGGTCCCAAATATGAATACAAAATTTCGGATTAAACAGTGTTTTCCGGTGACCCTTCCAAATAATGTTTTCTTTGTGACCAATATCGCTTAGCGTTAATACTGAAAACACTATTTCAATTTTAATTATAGTCCTCAAAATGCTAATTTATGTTTTGTTACCATGAAAACACTGGTCGAAGTTATGTTAAGGTTAAAAATGCTATTTTATATTTTGTTTTGTGTGTTTTATATCACTACAAGAAAATCGTTTTAAACCGACCGTCAAAAATGGTCGGTTATAAAAGGAATTGGTCGGTTTAACGACTAAAACCGACCAAAAATGCTGGTCGGTTTAAATCTGGTTGGTTATGTCATTTGGTCGGGTTTAACACATATAACCGACCAATAATTTGGTCGGTTATATGTGTTTACAAATTTTCTAATGTGGGGTCCGAATTGGACATGTGGCACCACGTGTCACCACGTGGCGACAGCTGGTGACAGACGTCATCAACACATAACCGACCGACAGCGGTCGGTTATGACTTAAAAATAGAAAAATACATTTTGACTGGCACACATAACCGACCACAGTCAAATGTGCACAATCGGTCGGTTTCATGCCAGTAGCTGTGCTAATTTGTATAACCGACCACTTATAACCGACCACCATAATATAACCGACCACTTAAATCGACCACCCTCGAAGGGATCGAATGGTAAAAAATGGTCGGTTATGTCTTTTTGTGGTCAGTTTTCTGGGAATTGAATGGTAAAAAACGGTCGGTTATAAGGCACGGCGGTCGATTTTCTGGGTTTTTTGTAAAGAAAAATTGCAGGTTTTGCCAGTACTGCAGCCTGCCATTCCATTTCAACATTAGCAATTCACCAAACCATTCAACTTCATAATAACATAATTAAACATACAAACATAAAAACCAATTTCATAAGTTCGATCATTCCAACAAATATAAAAACCACGTTCATACAATCATTCCAAGTTTTCTGGTCATTCCAACTAATTACAAACAGCTTAGAAAAAAAAACAAGTCATAAAAATCGATCACACTTAAAAACCTAATGATCCGACAAAGAAACATCGGATGATTGATGACCATCTTTTTCACCCTCTTCCCCACATCATCACCAGCGCCATCAACATCATCTTCACCACCATCTTCACCGCCACCCATATCCTCATCCTCGGAGGTATAGTCCGTTTCATCTTCCAATGCAAGCCGATCCTTTGCCTATGTACACATATAACCAACTAATTAAAAAGTAAGAAATATAAATATTTAAGGACAATTTAGAAACTCCCTTTTCCCAATATTTAGCAAGATCCTTCCAAAATGTCTCGGACCAATACGGGGGCCATCATACACACGATTATTGAAACCATTATGATCATCACTAGTCAACCGAGCACCTAAAATTAAAAAAAAACATTAGTACACAAACAAATCGAACATAAACGTGGAAAGAAAATCGAACATAAGTACACAAACATAAATATCTTATTAATTTAACTATAAGTACACAAACATAAGCAAATTGAACATATAAGTACACAATGCATATTTAACTCTAAATTCAAATACAATTTCGTATACAAAATCGAAGCAATTACAAATACATGACCTTCAATTCAAATACAAGTCAATATCGTATACAATTAATTATAAGCACTTAGGGGAAAATCGATATTGACCTTAAATTGAGCAAAATATAAGTTCATGTGTCTATCATTATATGACATAAATCGATGCTTAATTAAACCCATTAATCAAACCTATAAATCGAACCCATAAACCCAAAAATCCAATTTCAAATAAACAAATATATATAAACAAGAAAATATAAACAAATGGGAGAAGATATATGCATGAATTTCAAATGGGAGAAAATTAAACTATGAAAATATAAACAACAAACAAAAAACACATAATTAAAAGCAAACAATACAAACAAGAGAATAAAATAGACTAATTAAAGGCACAAAATGGAAGATAACAATACTTTGAAGAAGAGGAAGAGTTACAAGAAGCTTACATCAACACAAAATGGAGAAGAGGAAGTTTGGGTCCGAATTGAACGGAACGATTTTAGTTGGGAGCGGATTGATTTTGCACGGGTAAGCGCCATTTTTACTTGAACGAACTGAGTTTGAATGGATTTTAGTTTGTATTGAGAGGAAGAGATGAAGAGAGGAAGAGAGAGATATGAGAGAGTAAGAGTAATGAGAGATAAAATGAAAGGGGGAGGGGGTTTCTTTTTTATTTACACTCAGACTATAACCGACCGAACATAACCGATCGAATGATCGGTCGATTATGTCATTGATTAGTGTGACTCGAAAATTTGGGCAAGGGCGGGATTTTTGACTTTTCACGAAAATTTTCCCACCCAAAAAAATCGGTCGGTTATACGTCAATTCGGTCGGTTTTAACTTGAAGAGAAAAAAAATAGAATAAATATAGGGGAAAAAATAGAATAAAAATAGTAAAAAAATCCTATATTTAATTTGAAATTTATACAATTCCAACTATTCATGCTAATTATTTTTGTGATTATTATTACCTAATTTTCTAATAATTTGAATTTTCCCTCATTTTTAATTTAGTTCGTAAAAAAATAAAAATAGAAAAAATGTCAATCTTTCGATAAAAGATTAGCATACTCACCATGAACACTACAAAACAACTAATAATAGTAGTAGTAGTAGTAGTAGCAATGGAAAAAGAAACGGGTCAAATAACTCAAATTAAAATTTTAAACAATGACGATGTTTAGGGTTTCGGGTTTCACTTTTTAAAAAAGTATTTATCGATGACCCAACCTTAGGGAAGTCAAGATCTATCCTTTTTAATGTTATTGGAAATATTTTAGGGCAAAAAAATTTAGTTGGTTTGCTAATTTAACGGTCAACTAGTAGTTGACTAGAACCCTAAACAGGGTTTCGTCACGGTTTAGGATTTCAATTTTTTTAAAAATATTTCTAGATGACCCAACCTTACGGAAGTCAATATCCATCCTTTTTAATGTTATTGGCAAAATTTTAGTGAAAAAAAAATTTATGTGGTTTGGCAATTTAACAGTCAAGTAGTACGTTGACTAGAACCCTTAAACAGAGTTTCGTCAGGGTTTAGGTTTTCGATTTTTTAAAAATATTTCTCGACTGGACTCCTTTTGCTTAACAAAAAATATATCAATTCCATCCGGGATTCTAACTTTAAGAATATATCACTTTCCATATTTTTGTGATAATTTTATTTTCTCATAACCCGTCCAGGTGTAAGCTACGGTCTCTTGAGGATCTGAAACCGGACTCCTTTTGCTTAAAAATATACAACAATTCTAACCGGGGTTTCAGTATTAAGAATATATCACTTAGAATTGATAGGTCTCTTACGAATTTTCTAAAAAAATAAATTTATAAATAATTTACATTAATTATTAGTTGGAAAAATACTCTGATTATATATCTAAAATTTTGATAATCTTAAAAATATCACAAACATATAAAAAAAATTATAATACGAACGTAATATTTACGATCAAAATTTACAAATATTGAATATATAACTTTTGTTTCAATTAAATCTTTGGATAAAATGGTTGAGTTTATTCAATTTAATTAGTTTGGTCATAACTCATGTGTAATTTATTCACGTACAAAAGTAAAAATATGTCTATATTATTTGTTTACAAATTTTAGATATTAAGTAAAGATTTGTGTACTTCCATAATTTATTACGATTCCACAATCATTGATAATAAAGATTGTTTGAGAAGTTCAGGTTAAAAATGTTTTTAAACAAATTAAATAGAGTAAATTTAATAGATATTTAATAGGTGTAATTAGTGACTAAATAAATTGGCATTGATAGCTATTTAATGCAAGAAAAAAATTTACATAAAAAAATCAAAATACAAAACTTTAAGAAAAATATCTCAAATTGTTTTGGTGAATTTTCGATCTCCTGGCATTATAATATATATAGATTATTAAGACATCGATCATTTTAGCAAGTGATGTCCAGAAAGTTGTTTAACATCGCTTTTAAAATAACTGATGTTAAAAACGTTTTTAACATTTGTAGTTTTTTAAACCGATGTAAAAGGTGTGATGTCTAATCCAGTTTTTCTAGTAGTGCAATAACGTAGTAAAAGTGTTGTTTCCTATCATGGGACACGATCCAGTTTCTCTGAATAATTTTTTTGAATAATTTTTTGACTATCGAACCGTACGGATGTTAATAAACACTCATTTTAGTGTTGGAAAAAAATAGTCAAAAAATAAAAAGGTCGATTTGTTCAAGATTTTAACAAAAACGTAGTAAAAGTGTTATTTCCTATAACGGGGCACGATCTAGATTCACTAAATAATTTTTTTGAATGATTTCTTCGACGATCAAACCGTACGAATGTTAATAAACACTCATTTTAGTGTTGAGAAAAAATAATTAAAAAATGAAAATGTCGGTTTGTTCAAGATTTTAACAAAAATGTAGTAAAAGTGTTATTTCCTATAACGGGGCACGATCTAGATTCACTGAATAATTTTTTTGAATGATTTCTTCGACGATCGAACCGTACGGATGTTAATAAACACTCATTTTAGTGTTTGAAAAAAATAATCAAAAATAAAAAGGTTTGGTGGTAGGAGATTTTAACAAAAATGTAGTAAAAGTGCATCTTTCGATAACAGAGCACGATCTAGATTCACTGAATAAATTTTTTAATGATTTATTCGACGATCGAACCTTACGTATGTCAAAAACCATCATCTCTAATGTTATTGCCAAAATTTCAGAAAAAAATAAAATTATTCGATTGGATAATTTAACGGTCAACTAGTATTTTGACTAGCGATAACGGTCGGTTATATAAAGAATTGGTTGGTTTTCTTGTTTTTATTTTTGGGAACGGTCGGTTATATATGAAGACGGTCGGTTTTATGGCGTTGCAATGGTAAATGACGGTCGGTTATATATGAAGACGGTCGGTTTTCTGGAAATTGAATGGTAAAAAGTGGTCGGTTATGCAAGTTGTCGGTCGATTTTCTGGGTTTTTAAAAAAAATATTGCAGGTTAATTTTGCCAGCAGCCTGCAGCCATTCCATTTGATTTCAAGATTGCAATCACCACCAAGACATTCAACTTTAAGAAACTACAGATTCACACCTACAGTGAATTTAAATCCAAAAACAAACTCATTACAATCATAATCAAACTCATTACAAACAACTTTAATATTCAACTTTTGGACTACAATATCTATTACAACTAATAGAAATTAGTCCATATCTTCAAAACCATTGGTCTCATCACCATCTTATTCTTCTTCATTTTCTTCACCTTCTTCTTCTTCTTAAACAATCATTAGCATCATAATACACCAGACACATAACCAAATCATCGCCTTATACAAGTAGCTCTTACACCATTGTTGGATTTCGAGGCAGTAAAACACAACGATAGTAAGGATAAGCATAAAAAAAATCGAAATCCAAAACCATTGATCCATGTATAAGGGAGATGATTTGGAAAAAGAGTTTTTTTAGTCCAAATTTCGAAAATGAAAGTTAAAAGGGAGAGAAATTTTGGTGAAGTGGATGCAAGGATATAGATGAAATTTGGTGAATTGGTTTGTTTAAATGAAATTTGGCAAAAAATTTGAATTTTTTAGTTTGGGCTCCATTTTTAAATTTTTTGTGAAATCAAGGCTTATTTCCGACCGATATGTGGTCGGTTATGAGTTTGATCAAAAATTTGAATTTTTCATTTGGGCGGTATTTTCGAAATTTAGAAATTTGCATAACCGACCACCTAAAACCGACCGTCATTTATAAAACCGACCACCTAAAACCGACCGACAATTATCGGTCGGATTTGACATCTAAAACACGTCATCAAAACGACAACATTTCTTCGTTTGGTCAAAATGTAACCGACCGCAGTGGTATCGGTCGGTTTTAGATGACGTGTCATGGAAACCAAAAATGTGAGTCAGCAAAACGGGCCCGGATCCACACCGGTCGGTTTTAGATGGTCGATTTTATCTTAAAACCGACTGCCTACGGCAGCGGTCGGTTATAATTATTGGATTTGTGACGGTCGGTTTTGTAACGGTCGGTTTAAAGCTGTTTTGTTGTAGTGTATGCTTAATAAACAAACAAAACACTAATCAAAACATTGAGTAGCTTTTTTTTTTGTTTTTTTTATTTAACAAAATGCTATTTAACTTTTTTTTTTGTTAAATAATTTATTTGAAAATATTATTAGAAAATTTATAATCAAGACGCCAATTTAAATTTTATTTTCGTACCAAATTTGGCGGTCTGACTTTTAAAAAATCGGGGCTAATCTCGATTTTTTAAAAATCAGGATAAGTTCATATGCGGTTTATTTTTCGTTACGAATATTTGTAAATTTAAAATGAAACTGTTAAATCCAAAAGTTAACAATTAAAACCCCAAGATGATATTGATAAAATTAAAAAAATTTAATTAAAAAATTGAATCCGACGACCTGATTTTTAAAAAATCGGGGACCATTTTTAAAAATCAGGATAAGTTAGGGTCTAGGATCTAGGGTTTACTATTGTAAACAACCCTAAATCCTAAACCTTAAACCCTAAATTCGCGTACGGTTTATTCGTGATTTTGAATATTTCTAAAATCCAAAATCAAAACGTTGAATCCGAAAAATTAATTATTGAACCCCTAAGGTTAATTAAAATTGTATTTTTTAAATTAAAAAAAAATACAATTTTAATTGAACATTTAGTTATAAATTTTTAATATTATTTGCAAATATATAGTTAAGAGAAAAAACAACACCTCAAACGCCACATTAAGTGGCGTCCCCTCAAAAAGCCAATTCCCCACCAAACGCCACTTCAAGGGGCGTTCCCCCTCCATCTCTTTTCCAAAAAACATTACATGCTTTAGTGTTAAAAAGAAATATATTCAAAATACTACTACACATTAAGTGATATTTGAGAATAATGTTTTGAATTGTGATAATTTAAATAAATTATTCTAGAATTATAATAGACATTTTCTCTATTAAAAGTGCTCTCGCTGACTTAGTAGCAAAAGGGAATGGTCTCTGGTTAGCTAATTCTCAGTAGCTATAATATATTATTATGTAAAAAAGAGTCTTCCTGAAATATACGGTTAATGTTTGTTATGGTCTCTGGTTTCTTTTAGATTTTTTTTCCGGACAAGTGTGCGTAAATTGCAATTATTAACATGAATAATTTCAAATGAAAATTGCTAGGAAACCAAATAAAAGTTTCAAAAAGTGTCCAAAATGACATGTGTCTTTTTATTTTTATTATTGGTTGATTAAATAATTAATGTAATGGATCCCGCATGCATTTATATGAATTTTCCAATTAAAATTTCTCATTTTACCAAAGTCACACATGCCAGATCATTTTAGCAACATTTTTGAAGAATTTTTTTTGATTCTCTAACATTACTCGTTCCAAATATATGTTATGTTGAATTATTTTAGTATGAAATAAGTTGGAAGCTAGCTAGTTGTACTTTTAATTCGAAAAAGTACTACTACTACGGCACATATTCAGAGCTTGCTTGGACTAGTGCAAAACAGAAAAACAACAAATTTTTGATAATAGAAAAACACTGTAATTTACGCAGACTGCAACCCAGTAGCGGTTCGGAATAACCAATTTGAAGAACACGATATATATGGCAGCGGAGTACAACCATATACGAATCACGATATGGAATCTTAAACTAATTGTACAGTACATTATTTTCTTCTTTTTGCAGAAATTCTAGCTAGCGCTAGCCATGCACATGCACGTAGCAAAGGGTAAATGTGAATATTGAATTAATGACCAATGCCAGGACTATGTCCAGGAGTAGTTGGTCGAAAAGCATCCACGTCGCCAGCATCTGGAGGACTTACCTGACCACCAGTAATCTTTGGGCTCGCAACACTGCTGCTGCTGCTGCTGCTACTACTAGTACTAACTTTACCCTCTTTCGCCAAGGACATTTTTTTCCCAAGCTCCACCTTTCTTCCTTCAATGCCAGCTACTTCATTTGCTAGGATCATCACCAAAAAAAACAAGACAATGCTACTGAATTTTGTCATTGTTTCTCAGATAATTAGATAGATATATTATCTGTAAACTAATTGAAAACTGAACCTTAAACTTCTGTACTAGTTCAAATGTGTACAAAAAGTTTAGGTTCTGTCGAATATTAGAGTGCGAAAGAGAGGAAGAGTAGTAGTAGTAGTTGTAAGTTGCAATGAGTTACACTAGTTTAGCAAGCTATTTATAGAGTGAAAAATTAAATTAAGCATGTGCACACCACTCCTGCCTCCCAAAGCTTGAGGAAGAAAATTCCATAATGCTAGCTATAGAGATGCATTACTCCAAATTAAATACTAAGACAAATTTTTCCCAATTTTTTAATTAGCGGCCAGCATGCAACAGTACATAAATCCCAGCCAACAGTCATACAAGTTACAACTATATAAGGTAAAATGGTTTAATCATAACTGAACTCAAGCCCCCAACTTGTAACTGGGTAACTGAACTCAAAAACCTTGCAATTACATAACTCAATAAATTAAAACTTGGATTTAGGTAACTGCCGTTAACCTAACTAACTGAATAAAAATTGAACTTGCAACTTACATAACTGAACTTATCCGTAACTTGCATTTACATTACTAGATTAATAAAAACTTGCAACTGGGGTATTGAACAAAAATAAACTTACAATTGGGCCCTTAACAAAAAATTCAATTTTTTATTTTAAAATTTTATTTTTTTTATATATAAAAACTATAAAACAAATACAATATTTTAAATCATAATCTTTTTTTAATTTACTAGCTTATTACCCGTGCAATGCACGGCTCCTTTTCTAATATCTCTAATTATATATTTTTTTAAAATTTTTATATGTTATTAATTTACATATCAAATTGTTGGTAAAAAATTAATATATATATATATATATAAGATTTTACACATTTAATTTAATATTTGTGCTCTATCTTGAATTCTTAAAATTTGATTTGGATAATTTTACAGGCCACATGAAATTAGCAAAATATTCATTAATTTAGTGATGACTTAACAATTATTTTCTAATTAAAACTATGCAAAAACAAAAGAGAGAAGAAATTGACCATTTTTATACGTTGAAAATCGATTCAATTTTTAAAATCTACTTATATATCGTTTTGATTATCAAAATACACTTCTTATTATGGATAAGATCCTCTTACGCTTATTATATATAAGGATATAATAAAAAATTCGAATTTTCTTATAAAATTCATATTCATTTTTTTATTTTAAAATCTTAAATTTTTTTATTTAATCTTTGTTTAATTTATAAAAAATTTGATTTTTCTTATAAAATTCATATTCAGTTTTTTATTTTAAAATCTTAATTTTAAATCTTAATCTTTGTTTAATTTATAAAAAATTTGAATTTTCTTAAAAATTTCATATTCAGTTTTTTATATTAAAATCTTAATTTTTTATATATAAAAACTATAAAACAAATATTTTCTTAAAATAAAAAAATGAACTGAATCTCAGTCTCTCTCCTCTCTCAATCAGTTTATTTTGCTTATTCTCAGTCTCAATTTTGTTCAGTGCCCCCGTTGCAAGTTTATTTTTATTCAGTTACCAAGTTGCAAGTTTACTTTTGTTTAGTGCCAAACACTACAAGAAACAGAGTCATTTCCGACCGAGCAAACGGTCGGATTTCATATAGAAACGGTTGGTTTTAATACTTACGATCGGTTTAGAATGGTCGGTTTAAACCTAGTCGGTTTTACACCGTAACGGTCGGTTTTAGCGTTGACTGTCATTGACCAACAAAAGGCTTTCAGAGCCACGTGTCATGGGGCCCATATGACGTGGCGGGCCCACGGGACTGACATGTCAGTGACACGTAGATGGGCCCCAACTGACCTGGCGACCCCACTTCAGTGCCACGTCACTGCCCACGTAGTTAGATTTCTATCGATCGGTTTTAATGGTCGGTTTACTAACCGACTCAAATGGTCGGATTTATTCTTGAGAAAACCGACCAAAGTTTTTATATTGATCGGTTTTAGTGGTCGGTTTAGGTACCGACCACAGTGGTCGGATTCATTCCAGAAACTTTTTGGTGCCCAGGCAACCGACCAAACTTAACCGACCAAAGCAATTATTAATTTGGTCGGTTTAATATGAATACGGTCGGGTTTATTTATTATTTGGTCGGTTTTCTGGCCACCGAATGGTAAAAAACGGTCGGTTTTGGTTTTGTAGTCGGATTAAATGGTCGGTTTAAGTCTGCAATTTTTTTTGCTGCAGTTTTGGTTCCCCTGTACCATAATACCTATAACAAATGCTCAACCAAAACTGACGCATTACCAATTACACAGTACCAACAAAACATGTAAATAACAACCATCAATTTTACATTAACATTAACAACCATCAAAACTATACATTAACATTAAAACAGTTGAGTTTTCCAAAATATAGCAAACTTAATTTACATGCAATTTTTTAAAAACCTAACAACAGGCTATTCTTGGTCATTATCAGACCCTCTTCCGCTCCTCCATAGACCCTCATCTTCAAAAGCATCGTGTCCTTGATCTTCTTCTTCATTATCATGTTCTTCTCCTCCATTTTTTTTCCTCCATCGTCCTCTCCTCCATCGTCCTCTCCTCCATTGTCCTCTCCTCCATTGTCCTCTCCTCCATTGTCCACCCCCATCATCGGCACCACCTTCAGCCCTCCTTATCGCCTACATATAAGAGTAGACGAGACTTAATATATATTCAAAACTACACTAACATTTATAATAATAACTAAACTAAAATTTGACTTGAAAATTTCTTATATTTATTTACCTCCGCATTTGCATTTTCATATTTGTTATAAATCGATTGGAGGATTTCTCCAACCAATCGAGTTACCTCACCAACAATAGCATTAGAAAATGCTTGTGACCCCATTTCCGGGTTCCTTTGCATTTCTAGAGCGGCATTGGCGATATTTGTCACTTGTTCGAAGGTTGGTGGAGTATGGTAGGCGCCCGGATTTGTTTGTGCTTCATGTAAGACATTCCTCACTACATTGATGAATATGGGATCCGGAATAACCGATCCACTGCCTTGATTAGCTTGGCTTGAAGAACCTGCACCACCAACACGTTGGGCCCGATAATTTGCAGCAAGATCCGGGATGAGAGTGGACGCGGGGATCCGTGGATAACCAATAAGCTGATTTCTCGGGGGTCTTGCACACCCCGGGGCAGTTGCTTCAACCCACCATTGTATAGGATGAGTAGCTTCTTCCTCTCCGCCGGGTTGACTCGCAAACCAATCCCGGTTTCGCTCAACTATGTCCGCGTATCGAGCCTATATATACAAAATAAAATTAAAAGTATTATAAATAGCATACATATACTATATTAGGAAGGAAAAGGTTTAAATTTATACCGCAATCAATCGGCTTTCATCGGTCATGAAATCCGAACCACATGGAAGCTCATCTATCTCCACTTGTTTACCATTTTTCTTCAAATGAGTCTTTTTATACCACCAAGCTTGGGGGGGTTTTTTTCCAACCTTTTCAACATATTCCTACAAATCACAACAAGTATTCAAAATTACAACAAAACATCAAAAAGTTAGTAAACATAACCAAGAAATGACAACACATACATCTTCCATCTCCGTAAATGACTTTGCACCCGCACTATGCAAAGTCTTCATCTTTTTTCTGTTGTTGGCACCAACTTCGGAGCGATGAGCATGGGGTCCGCTATTCCAATACTCCACAAGCTCCTTCCAAAAGTCATCATCAAAATAACCCGGGTTAACATCAAGAAGGGTTTTGTTTAACCTCTTCGCATCTTCCATGGCCTTTTTTTTCGTCTCATTTAAGGTGTGCTTAAGTTCGCTTTGAACATGCTTATAAATACTCTCATATGCACCCTCGTCGGTTTGTACATCCTCCTTGTGTGTGTAATATTGCTACAAAAAAAAAAGATAAGCATCATCATAATCACACACACACACACACACACACACACACACACACACACACACACATATATATATATATAGTATTTGACTTACATTGAATTCGGCTATCACATCCGTAATCCATTTTGGGTTCTTCTCCACAATATCCCTATAGGTAAACAAACGACGTGGCCACGTTGATCGCATGATTTGTAAGATCGTTTTTTTAGCCACCGGATGCTTGATACTACAATAAATAATAACAATGACAATTCAATAATAACAATGACAACAACTTGATAATATATATATATATATATATATATATATATATATATATATATATATATATATATATATATATATATATATATATATAGCAGTGTCTTTTAATACCAATCAAGGGCATTCAAATTGTCTATTGTTTTGGTTGTACTTCATTACAAACATTAAAATATCCATTCCCTAAGATATTAATGCTTAATTAGTCCATTAATATGCCTACTCAACAAATTACAACGAGAGAGGAAACTTACTGTCCATCCGATATATTTATGGCATAAGGGTGTGGCGGTGGAGTTCCCCAAATTCCGATTGAATGTGTACGCCGAATTGGTGTTGCAATTATTCGAGCTCGCCGTGCCGCTTCTTGCTGCACAACCAACATCCTCCGCTCTTCCTCTTAATTAACATCAGATTGCTGCTCATCTTCGCCATCCTCCTCTTCGGGTTCGTCCCTCAAACGACCGCTAGTTCTTTCTCTACCCCGACTCGTACGCCGACTTGTATTTGCAGTAGTACGCGCCTTCTTCTTTCCCTTGCCTTTAGCACCTACTCTAGCCGTTAGTGCCGAGATAGTGATAACAAGCATATACACCAACAAAAAACACCAAACAACCTACAAATTAAGAGTAATCAAAATCAAAATCATGTAAATGTATAAAGTATATATATCCGACCAATTACACAATCTCATGCATGCACGTATATATACGTACACACACTTTTCATCACAGTACTTATAATTACCAATTCATATAACATTTACCAATTCACAATAATTAATATAAGCATAATTCACATCTCAACAAAATTATATCATCATCTCAACAAATTATATTCCCACAGCCCAAAGAATTACCTAAACAAAACAAAACAAAGTCATTACCCCATTTCGAAAACAAAACCCATTTCGAAAATTATCTAAAAACAAAGTCATTCGGAAACAAATTTCATATATAAAAGCAAAAAAAAATACAAAAATAGAAGTAAACAATTAAGAATTAGACAAATAAAACCCATGGAAACAAGTAGAGATATATATATATATAAATGCAAGTAATTAAACCATGAAAACAAGTAAAATTGGAACAAGTAGATACAAACAAGTTGTAAAATCGAGACAACCATGCTTGAAAACAAGTAGCACTACAAGAAAAACTGAAACAGACAACACTTATCAGACAACGGTCGGCAGTAAAAGCATTGTTTGAAATTTTCACACAACGGTTTTTTTTTTTGCAAAATCTGTCTGTTGTCTGAAAGAACTTCCACAACGGTTTCTAAAACCATTGTCTATTAGAAAGAGTAAAGCAGAGGCTTTACACAACGGAATTATAAAACCGTTGTCTGAAGAAAGGTCAGACAAGTGTTTCATAAACCGTTGTTAAAAACAGACAAGTGTTTTTTTTTCTGTTACTTAAATGGATGTCACACAACAGTTTGAATAAACACTTGTCTGATTCTAACAACGGTTTACAAAACCATTGTCTGAAGAAACTTCAGACAATGGTTTTGTAAACCGTTGTTAGAATCAGACAAGTGTTTTACTTGTACGTGGACTATACTTAATTCACACAACAGTTTCTGCATACCGTTGTCCAATTGAAATCTTAGAGACAATGGTTTTTGGCTGTTAAATATGTTGCTGTCACACAATTGTTTAGCTTACATAAACCGTTTTTACCTTTTACCAAAACAGGATTAAAGCAATACTATTCATCACCATCTTCAAGCTTTCATTCCAAGAACACGAAGAACACAATAATCAATCTCAAATTTCTATATGTTATGAAGCTCAAAATCCAACATATGATATATGAAATTGACCAGAAAAACAAGATCTATAACATGCAATCTTTAGATTTCACCACAAACACTATTTGCAATTTTTTTTATTTTTAATTCTAATAATTTCGAAAATAAATCGAATTTTAGAAAAAAATCGAAATCACCTGCACCACATCTGTTACCAAAAACACGTAGGGTTTGTTGAGAGAATCGATTCGACTATAGGAGCGTCAAAATCCGACTTCAATAACGTCTTCGAATTGGACTTTGATCTTCAAGAACAATATTTACCGGAATCTATACTATTACAACGTTTTCGTTAAGAGGCGGCACGACCGAGCCTTTTTATTTTTTGATTATTTTTTCCCAACACTGGAATGAGTATCTATTAACACCCGTATGGTTCAATCGTTGAAGAAATCATTTAAAAAAATTATTCAGTGAATATGGATCGTGCCCCGTTATAGGAGGCAACACTTTTACTACCTTTTTGTTAAAATCTCGTACAACTCGACCTTTTTATTTTTTGATTATTTTTTCCCAACACTAAAATGAGTGTTTATTAACATCCGTACGGTTGGATCGTCGAAGAAATCATTCAAAAAAATTATTCAGTGAATCTGGATCGTGCCTCATTATAGGAAGCAGCACTTTTACTACGTTTTTGTTAAAATCTCGTACAATCCAACCTTTTTATTTTTTGAATATTTTTTTTCCAACACTAAAATGAGTGTTTATTAAATTTCGTACGGTTCGATTATCGAAGAAATCATTCAAAAAATTATTCAGTGAATCTAGATAGTGTCTCATTACAGGAAGCACCATTTTTACTACATTTTTGTTAAAATCTCGTACAACCCAACCTTTTTATTTTTTGATTATTTTTCCCAACACTAAAGTGAGTGTTTATTAGAATCCGTACGGTTGGATCGTCGAAAAAATCATTCAAAAAAAATTATTCAGTAAATCTGGATCGTGCCTCGTTATAGGAAGCAGCACTTTTACTACCCGACCTTTTCATTTTCTGATTATTTTTTCCCAACACTAGAATGAGTGTTTATTAACTTTTGTACGGTTCGATCGTCGAAGAAATGATTCAAAATTTTTTTCCAGTGAATCTAGATCGTGCCTCGTTATGGTAAGGAGCACTTTTGCAATATTTTTGTTAAAATCTCGTACAACCCGACCTTTTTTTTTTGATTATTTTTTTCCAACACTAGAATGAGTGTTTATTAACTTTTGTACGGTTCGCAAATATCACAAATGCAGCCGATGTCTAAAGACTTTTTAATATTGCAAATTTTAATACCGATATCTTTATATACTTAAGACATCACTGGATCATAGAAACGATGTTTTAAGACCCCTTTAAAAATTTAGATCCCGTTTATAATAAAATTTCCCTCTTTATATCAAAATTTTAGATCCCGCCACTTAGCCAATTTCTGCTTCCCTCGTTTTTCACTCTCAGTTTATAGTCAACTAAAACAAAACAAATTAAACAAACATTTTAACAACTCTCTCATTCACTCTCGACCACCACCGTCAAGAACCCTAAAAACTCTCTCACTCTCTATTGAGTCTCGACCACCACACTCAAGAACGTACCCCTCTATCTTTCTCACTTAACAACTATGTCTCACTTTTTCTCTTAGCACTCAATTAAGAATTCTAGAATCGAACTGGAAGAATTGAAGCTGCATCTCTCTTTTACTCAAGAACACTCGAAACTGCTCTCTCTCACTCAAGAACACTCGAATCCGCTCTCTCTTACTGCTCAAATCCGCTCGAATCAGTTCGATTTGTAAGGGGTAAGCTTGATTTTATATTACAAGTTTTATTATTTCGATTTCATTACAAATTGGGGGTTTTAAATCGAAACCCTAAGTTTCATTAGCTCTATTTTGATGTAATTTTTAATTGGGCTTAATTAACTCAAAACCCTAATTTTTTAATTTATTTCACCTTCTTTTTAATTTGGGGTTAATTAGCATTTGTCATCCCTGTCTTTTGACTTTAATGTTGTATGCTGCAGGTTCGCTTATTCTTGATGGGGTAGATGTTACATTTCGATGGTTGCTAAGAAACCTGAGAATGACGAAGGTTGCTAACAGTCCGCAAATGTCTCATTTTATACCAACATCTAGACGAATTGTGTAATTTTCAAATGGCAAGGTATATTTTTTTTTCTATCTGTTACTCTAGTTGTGTATTATTCTTTTGTATGCTAAAAGTAAAAGGTTTTTATTTATTGGATTGTGAACTGACAATATCTTTATTTTTATATCCTGTTACCCTGAATGATCTTATTACTCCTCTCTATGAGCCACTGTATCTTCATAGTCCTGTTTCTGAATGTTATTTATTTCTGCTGCTTCTGCATCATGCATGCTGGTGATTTCTTTTCATTATTCTATTTCAGGGCACCAAAAGCATCTGTATCAGCTTCTTTGGTTAAACAATTGAGGGATGAAACATGGGCAGGAATGATGGCCTGCAAAAAAGCACTAGCAGAAACTGAAGGTGATCTTGAGAAAGCATTAGAATACTTGAGAAAGAAGAGTTCAAAGAATTGGTTGATGATCTAGCTATGCAAGTTGTTGCCATCTTGCAAGTGCAGTATGTATCTGTTGAAGATATTCCAGAGAGCATTGTGAGCAAGGAAAAAGAAGCGTCAAGAGGATGATCAGATCAAAAGAAGGAATTCAACCAGTTTGCTCGTTGGCTTCTGGTGATCAGTGTTCTGTTGCTATAGGGAAGATTGCTGATTGCGCTGCTGCTGATTATCTCAGTACCACTTCTTTGTTGGTAATTTACTTGCATCTTGATTCATTCTATAATTATTTTAAGTTTTTAAGAATTTTACATGCGATATTGATAATGTCTGTGACTTGAATAATTGATTTCCTTCGTGTTGTGCTAATTCATAACTTCATAACTAATGGTAAATTCATAACTAATGACTGGTGACGGAGTCAATGACGCCCCTGCCCTGAAACTAGCTGACATTGGTAGTTGCAATGGGCATTTCTGGTTCAGAGGTATAATATTGAATCTTTGTCTGTACAACAAAGACCGCCATGCATGTAAAGTTCGCCACCATAATCCTATATGCTTTAAATTTTCGGTCTGAATCAGATGTTTGTTAGTCAACAGTTTTTAAAAGAAGCTTTATAACACTTCTTTGAAGCTGAATGTAAGACGAGACCATCAACGTTTTGATTCTAATCTTTTCTTTCAAAATGTGGATCAACCATCTTATTATTCTTTGGTAGTCCCTGTTTCTGGTCCAAGTCAACTTGGGGGTTGTGCTGAGTCTATACTCGTTGTAAAGAACTGATGTCTTTATGTTTAAAAACTCAACTCTACGTCTGTCATGCTAGCATTTTCATGTTCTCCAGTTTTATCAGCCGTGTTTCAGTTTATATATCTACATTATCTTGTTTTAGGTTGCCAAGGAAGCTTCTGACATGGTTTTAGCTGATGATAATTTTAGCACAATTGTTGCTGCTGTAGGGGAAGGCAGGTCTATCTATAACAATATGAAGGCATTTATTAGGTACTTTTCATATTCCCCTCTGGTTCTTTTTTGAACTGATTAAGCAAAAAGAAAGCTTGGATTCAACATTTTGGTTAATTTGGATTTTTTTTATTGTATGGACATATCATTTTATAATCTTTGTTTATGTTAATTTAGAGTCAAAACAGTTGATATAATATACTATATGAACTGTGGGTTATGATGTGGTAACAAATTTAGTTAATCCTAAAATATATATATGATCTATGATCACATGGTGGTAAATACACTAGACGCTTGGCTTTTAACTGATCTTGGCGAATCAATTTTAAAGTATGAAAGTAGGAGCGTGGGTCCTCCTTGTACAGTAGTCAAGTTCTTTTAACCTTGGACATAGCACAGATCATATTTTTTCATTATTTATTAGTGAAAAACTTAAGTTCATGGAGAATACAAGGTTATGTTCAAGTGCTCATTTGTGTACATTCAAGTGTTTCATATCTAACAGATATCCTGCACATTTTGTTGTTTGATTTCTTTTTAGGAGAAACCTGTAATAGAAGTAGCTTGCTTTTGAGATACAATGCATGTAGAGAGGTTCTGAATTGTTGAAATGGAGCGATCATATATGGAGTTGACTTACCGTGTATATGTTGGAGAAAGTTTCCTTCACACTTCCTTAACAAAAATTACATGAAGATGCTTTTGGATCAGGTAAGAAGAATGTTATGTATTTTTTGGAGTTGCGCAGTATATATAACGACTAACTGATATGCTATGGACATGTAATGGCGTAACTATTTAACTTAAGTGAAGGTTTCAGTCTCTACTTTTGGGGTATGTGCATCCGAAAATCTGATGTTGTTGAACATATTTAACTTAATTAGTTCGTGAATTTTACTTGGTTGGATGTGTTGGTTGTAATGGTTTATTGAACACGATGGAATGAAATGGCTGTTTGGTTTGGTTTTAGTTTGGCTTCTTTATATTGTCAGTTTGGTTTCTTTATATTTCCAGTTTTGGTTTTTTAATTTTGTTATATAAAACCGTTGTCCAAATACATTACTTCAATACAAGCATATGAAACCATTGTGGTAAAGACATCAGACAATAGATACTTAATTTCAAACCACTGTCCAAAGAAATTTTTTACAAGCAATATACTAATAAAAACCGTTGTTGTTTTAAAAATAATTCAACGTATTTTATGCTAAACCATTGTCGTAAACACTTCAGACAACAGTTTTCTGTCCAATACCGTTGTCTATCAAAATCAGAAACAAGTGTTTTAGAAACAAAAACTGTTGTGGTTCTGCTAATGTTCAAACATGTTTATCTTTTTAAACCATTGCCTAACAGCTTTCACACAACAGGTATTTAAAGAAAACAATTGTGCAAGTCAAGAATAGACAACAGTTTTTAGAAAGGAAACCATTGTGTTAAACTATTAAGACAATGGGGTTGTTCTACTAAAACCGTCGTAAATATTTAGATCACACAACACTCTTTTGGAAAATAAAGCCTTGTCTAAAAATTAAAATAACAACATTTTCTAGTTAATAAACAATTGTTGATTTATTTGTCAGACAATGGTTTCTACAACAACCGTTGTTGTTCACGCGTTTCAGACAACGTTTTCTAAGACCAAAACCGTTGTCTGTAGGGAATCAGACAACGGACGCGTCCGTTGTCTGAGCTGCGTAACAGACCGCATCTCAATAGACAACGGTTTTCTAGGGCATCAGACAACGGGCAAAAAGCCTTGTCTGATTCAATTATTCTTGTAGTGTGGATACCTCCATGGAACCCCATCTTCGAAACCCACTTACAAACCCATCTTCAGTTGTACTTGAAGCTCTTTGATTCCTCAATTTTTTGGGATTTTCGGCAGTGGTTTTGTAGTTAAGCAGCAAGACAAGTGCAATCAGTAGAGAAATCACATAATTGAGACCCATATTGGCAGTTTTAACAGTTGAGACTTGAGAGAGAAAAGGGAGAAAAGAGAGAAGAGGGAAAACGCGAGAAAAAGAGAGAAAAAAGAAAAGGGGGAAACTGCGGCTATTTACCCTAATCAGTCCCAAAACCGACCGTTCACTTGTTTACGGGTCGGTTTTGAATGGTCGGTTTTAATATTGGCGCGATATTGAAATTTTACTGAAGATTAGAATTTTTCGTTTTCCCTCCATTTAAAACCGACCATATTAGTCGGTTATATGTATAATAATTTTCAAATTTATGAAAAATACTACACAAAAATTTAAAACACTTAATTATTAAAACTATAAAAATTGTTAATAGTCATTTTAAAGTGATATTTAAATCCGTAAGGTTTGTTTGTAACATATTTTTTACAAAAATATTAACAAAGGATAATTTTGGACATTTTGATAAATGTCTATTAATTGTATTATTTTATAATCATGATACTCCCGTTTCTACATAAACCGAATCTTAAATTTTGTCAAATAATTTTTCTGAAGACTTTACTTGACTTTATATACAATACAACATAAATAGTTCGAGAATTGGTCAAAATTATAGTATTACACTATTTTACAAATATTATTTAAAAATGACACTTAATTATGCATTAATTACACAATATTAGAATTTTTTTAAAACAATAAGAAAACATTTTCAATGTTTTTTCTTATGAAGAAAGTGAACACTATGAAATTAAATTTTTTTAATATTTTTCAAGTTGGTAAATTTAATTGTTTGTTATTTTTATTGCCTAAAATAATATATAATTATTGAAAATTATGTAACTTTATATAAAAAAAAGATCTTTGTTTAATTAAATCATAAAACTTAGTACTAATCATATTTAGAAAAATTAATAATAAAAAAGTGGCTGAAAATCATTGAAATGAGAATTTTTCGTTTTCCCTCCATTTAAAACCGACCATATTAGTCGGTTATATGTATAATAATTTTCAAATTTATGAAAAATACTACACAAAAATTTAAAACACTTAATTATTAAAACTATAAAAATTGTTAATAGTCATTTTAAAGTGATATTTAAATTCGTAAGGTTTGTTTGTAACATATTTTTTACAAAAATATTAACAAAGGATAATTTTGGACATTTTGATAAATGTCTATGAATTGTATTACTTTATAATCATGATACTCCCGTTTCTACATAAACCGAATCTTAAATTTTGTCAAATAATTTTTCTGAAGACTTTACTTGACTTTATATACAATACAACATAAATAGTTCGAGAATTGGTCAAAATTATAGTATTACACTATTTTACAAATATTATTTAAAAATGACACTTAATTATGCATTAATTACACAATATTAAAATTTTTTTTAAAACAATAAGAAAACATTTTTTAATGTTGTTTCTTATGAAGAAAGTGAACACTATGAAATTAAATTTTTTTAATATTTTTCAAGTTGGTAAATTTAATTGTTTGTTATTTTTATTGTTTTTTATTGCCTAAAATAATATATAATTATTGAAAATTATGTAACTTTATAAAAAAAATTGATTTTTGTTCAATTAAATCATAAAACTTAGTACTAATCATATTTAGAAAAATTAATAATAAAAAAGTGGCTGAAAATCATTGAAATGAGAATGGTTGTTTTGCTATTTATGACATCAGCAATAAACCGACCATTACGGTCGGTTTTAATATGGGTTAGGGTTTCTTACAGACCGACCGTTAGGGTTTCTTACGGTCGATTTTATTGGTCGGTTTATGTACCGACCATATTGGTCGGATTCATTCCAGAGACTTTTTGGTGTCCAGAAAACCGACCAAATTTAACCGACCAAAGCAATTATTAATTTGTTTTTATTACTTTACCAGTAAAACCGACCATATAATTATAAATATGAATGAGGTCGGTTTTAATGGGAACGAAATGGTCAGTAATGGTCGGTTTTGTCCTGGCCGTCGGATTAAACGGTCGGGTTTGTACTGTGTTTTTTATTTTTTTAGGCTGCATTTCTGGTTCCTAGAACCAGAAATGCAGCCTAAAAAAACCATAATTAAAATACAACAAAAGTCCAATCAAAACCAATAAAACAAAGTCCGAATGAATCATAAAAAGTTTTTAAAATACATAATCAAAATAAAAATCAAATTACATAATCAAGGAAACTGGTGATTATACAATTTTGTTAAATGTGCAATCTCCATTTTTGCCTCCTGCAAAGAATCCTGGAGTTCCTCCACTTGTACCGCCAGTTCGTCAACTTTTTCTTGGAGCAACTTGTTCTCCATCCTTGATTCTTTCAACTCCTCTTGCAACTTCTTCTTCGACGACTCGGTCTTGCTCGTACCCTTGATCGAATCCATGACTGCAAGATACAGATTATATTAAAATACCAATGTAATATTTGCAAAGTAATTGAATATATACAAACATATATAAATATATTACCAATGTAATGAGAAGATTCACAATATGTTATGACTTATGAAACTACATGATATATATAGGCATATGGACGCGCCCCTTCACTGACTGGTTTCACCTTTTCATTTCCCATAACCGCACGGAATACCAGATGCATTGAACAAGAAATTTTTTCAAGCTTAAAACCGACCGCGTTTTTGAATAATCTGTCGGTTTTGATGGTCGTTTCTCAACAGTCAAAACTCTTAAATAACCGCACAGATTACCATAAGTCAACATGTTGAATGTTAAAGCGACCGTTAAAAGTAGTCGGTTTAGTAACCGACTACTGTGGTCGGATTTATGAAGACGGTCGGTTTTCCTTGAACGAAATGGTCAAAAACGGTCGGTTTAATCCTTAAACGGTCGGTTTTGTTCCTGAACTTTTTTTTTACCAATAATTATATTACCTATTCCCCTCTAACAATATTACCAATAACAAAGATTCAATCCAACCCTGAACAAGTACAATCACCTATTCATACATAAAATCAATCGAACGAAATATTTAAAATCCAATCTAATGAATTGCATTAAGTTATAATTGCAAACATCGTCTCATACTTGATTAAAATACAATTATTTTACACTTAATCATAATCGGAATCATCATCACCATCTTCTTCTTCTTCTTCTTCTTCTTCTTCTTCTTCTTCTTCTTCTTCTTCTTCTTCTTCTTCTTCTTCTTCTTCTTCTTCTTCTTCTCATTCTTCTCCTTCTTCATTATTCTCTTTTTCTTCTTCCTCCTCCTCTTCCTCTTCCTCGTCTTCTTCTTGTTGGTGATTTTGTGTCATAGGCGCATATTGAGCGAAATCAACAAATAAAGAAAATGAAGGTCTCGATTGATTTTCTTGAAAGGCTTCTTCTTCTCTACATGAATTTATCGATTCATCAAATGGACGACTTTTACTTGCAATAACCGTATATATGTTACCTTGTGGATACAACACACTAGGAGCATAATACACTTGAGTAGCTTGACTAGCCAAGATAAATTTCTCATTTGATTGTAATCGTGAACTTACATCAACTGTAATAACACGATTTCGGTCAATCCGTACACCGGATCCGGCACTATCGAACCAATCACATTTGAACAAGTAAACTTGTTTTCCACCTTGATAAATAAGCTTGATGATTTCTTGCAATTGACCATAATAATCATTTAAGACATTATTATGTGAACTACATTTGACCATAACTCCGGAACTAGCACTTGAAGAAGATTTAGTATGAAATTTGCAGCCATTAACGGTACAAATTTCATACAACATTGCCAATTTTGCTGGTCCCAAAAGTAAGGATCTAAAAGGCGGACCATTCACATCATCGTTTTCAACCTTTGTGCGAAACCATGATCTAAATTCGGTTTTTAACAATCTCTCCAATTCTTCCGGTATTGTGTTTGGTTGTTCTTCTTTCACGTGAGCTTCATACTCTAGTATGTAAGGTTGAACTTCGGGTGAGTTCATGAAAACATATTCGTCCGCAAGTAATCGTTCTTCATCCATCAAATATGCATTTTTGTGCTTTCCCGTGGTACTAAGAGGATATATGAACACTTCGAGTTCATTTTTATCATTTGTGCCTCACACAACCTCGTTACGACGTAATTTATTATGAACCGTGACCGATTTAGAATCAAAGTAGAATGAGAAAAAATTCAACATCTCCTCTTCTATATAACGTTCTGCAATTGAACCTTCAACCCTTGCCTTATTACGAACCTTATGCTTCATATATCCCATCATTCTCTCAACAAAATACATCCAACGATAATTAACGGGACCTCCTAAACTACATTCTTCGGCCAAGTGTAGTACCAAGTGCTCCATTGAATCAAAAAAACTTGGTGGAAAAAATGTTTCTAGCACGAGCATCGTTCGGACTATAGACTTTTCCAAAATTTTTAAATCATCTCGGATTAAGGTAGAAGAACAAATGTCTTGAAAGAAATTTGAAAGCGAAGATAGTGCATCAACAATATATTGAGGTAGAAGCTCACGAATCGCATGCGGCAACAACTTTTGCATGATAATATGACAATCGTGTGATTTGAACCCCGAAAACGTACAATTCTCTTTACAACAACGGCCTATATTTGATGCATAACCATCCGGAAGTGACAATGAACGAAACCAATCACACATGAGTTTTCGTTGTTTTTTTGTGAGTGTAAAAGGTGCTTTTGGTTTTTTTCCACCTTCGATCCACAATTCGGGCAAAACATTCATCAACTTGCAATCGATCCTTGCCTTCTTGTGATCCTTCGTCTTGTTTGTATCATTGATGATAGTATAAAAAATATTGTCAAACACATTTTTTTCGGTGTGCATGACATCGATACAATGACGCATCGAAAGTGATGACTAATATGGCAACTCAAAAAACATTGAAAAGTGCGTCCAATTGTGATCAACTCCGAAACCGAGGCTTTTCTTATTTTTGTTTTCTCTTCCCGGTGGTGGAAATTCTAAATTTTCACAAATATTCTTCAAAGTCTCACCACTTGAGCGACCAACAAACACCCTTTTTTCTTCACTTGGAAACTTAGTAGTTGGAAGACGGAGAGGATCATCTTCGGGTAAGAAACAACGATTTGTACCAAAAAAACTACACTTTCCACATGTTTTCAATTGAATTCCTTGAATTTTTCCACCACAAATCGGACATGAGAGTTTTCCATGTGTTGACCATCCGCTAACCATACCTAACCCAGGAAAATCGGTTATTATCCACATAATCGCCGCCCTAAAGGTAAAATTTTGCTTTAATGATTGATCAAATGTTTCCACCCCTACATCCCACAACTCCTTTAATTCGTTTATGAGAGGTCTAAGGTACACGTTTAGATTCTTGGCCGGACTCTTTTCACCGGGAATTAAAAGAGGCATAAAAGTGTACGATTTTTTCATTCCCATAGAGGGAGGAAGATTGTAGGCCACCACTATCACCGGCCACACCGAGTACACCTTTTTCCCGGAATTGCTAAAAGGGCAAAAGCCATCGGTTGCAAGTCCAAGACGGATATTCCTACTCTCCCTTGAAAATCTTGGATAACGACGATCAAATTCTTTCCACTCATCTCCGTCTGCAGGGTGACTAAGTTCTCCTGGCTTTGTTTCCCATTTTTTGTACCATGTCATGTGTTTAGCGGTATGCTCTGACATATACAATCTCTGTAGACGAGGGATAAGTGGAAAATATCTCAAGACCTTGTTCGGTATCCCTCTTCCGTTTTTCTTTTTTTTTACCTTTGTAACGACTTTTACCACAAATGTCACAAACAATCTTGTTCTCATCATCACCGTAGTACAACATACAATCATTCTCACATACATCAATTTTCTCATATCCCAAAGTTAACTTCTTCATCATTGTTTTCATAATGTAATAAGAATTCGGTAAAGTATGGTCCTTAGGAAGAACTTCACCAAGCAATGCAAGTAAAGAATCAAAGACCTTTTCAGAGCATTGTGCCATATTTTTAAAATGTAACAATCGAGTGGTCAATGACATTCTTGTAAAAGTTGTGTTACCCGGATAAATTGGAGCTCCCGAATCTTTAACATCCTTGTAAAATTGAGAAGCATATGCATTTGGTGGTTCTTCAACATTACTATTACTCGCATCACCATGATTTTCACCACTAATATCTCGTAATAATGCGTTTAAATCAAAGGGTTCTTCAACAATCTCTTCCGAGGTACGCTTACGTTTTTTCTTTTTGATAACTTCTCTTTTTTCACCATGCAAAGTCCATACTTTATAATGTTCCATAATACCATTTTTATATAAGTGAAGTTCAACACTATCAAGTTTCGCCCACAACGCATTTTTACATTTCTTACACGGACATAATATTTTTTCGCCCTTCATACCATTTTTACGCGCGAACTCCAAAAATTCTTTCACACCATCCCAATATTCATTACTCGATGAAAGTACATTATTTTCCACACGTCGGTTCATCCAATCACGTTTCGACATCTACATATATATATATATATATATATATATATATATATATATATATATATATATATATATATATCAATTTCATAATACATTTTTCACATAACTATAAATCAACAAAAAAACATATTCACATTTCACACAATTAATGCACAAATATAATGTACATATATATTTGACAAATTTAATATGTACACAAAATTAAAGAATATGTACAAACATGTATATTTGTTCACTATTAATGTACATATTCACAAATATAATATGTACAAAACATGTATGTATATATTCACAAATGAAAAAAAATAAAACAAAAGTGGGCATAATTTATAACATACCATTAATGAGCTTTCAATGTTCTCCAAGATTTTTCACCATAATGAGCTTTCAATGTTCTCCAAGATTTCTCTAGATTCAAGCCTCCAACCACTTAATGTCTCAAGAAAACAATAAATGAAGAGTGAAAGAAAAAGGGGTGTATAACAATAAATTAGGGTCAGTTCTAATCCGACCATAACGGTCGGTTTAAATTACGAATTATCAACTTTTTTGACACCATCGGTGCAGAGGTAGTTGGGAGCATTTAATGCAGTTTTAATCCGACTAAAACGGTCGGAATAAGTGGTCGGGTTTGCAACCGACCATTACGGTCGGATTCATTCCAGAGAGCAAAAAAACCGACTAATTTAAACCGACCACTATATTAAGAATACGGTCGGGTTTACTGGGGGAGCAATGGTAAAAAACGGTCGGTTTAAGACTTTCAGTTGGATTACTCGGTCGGTTTAAAGCCTGCAATTTTTTTTTTCCTGCAGTTCTGGTTCCCAGCTGTACCAATAACACAATCAACGCAATAAAATCAATCCATCCACCAAATCAATCCATCGAATCTATCTATCCATCCAGTATCCAGTATATTAAGAATCATTAAAACATTAAAATTTACGTAAGATCTTTAAATATATGAAAACATAGTTTACAAATCCAAACCAAAAGTCTACAAATCCAAACCATAGTTTTTAAGGTACACAGTCATCCAATCGGACCAAAAGTAATCATACATCAATGTCCATCAAATCCGGACCATTTTTCTTGTAGCAAATTACATTAAATTTCCTAGGATTAATAGGCCCCCCGGTAAAGACTAGAACATCTCCAACTTCTAGCCCTAACGATTTGGCAAAACCCACCCAAGCTCGATCCTGAATTCTTATTCGTTGACCGGTCGCCTTAACTTGTAAGTGCCACGTTTTATTGTTAAGCTCATCCTTAATTTCCAAGACATCACCGTCATGCCACTTCTCCGCCACTGATTTGAACTTTGCTGCTAGGTCCTACACATTAATCACAGATTAAACAATTGCAAAATCATAAATCTTTTTTTGCTAAATAATTAAATCATACAAATTTTAATATAAAACAAACAAAAACTTACAATTCCATAGCAATAATTCAGGAGATGTGATTGTACAATTCCTACTTTGAATTCATTAACAGAATATGATTTCTCCACGAGGCTTGGACCAAATAAAATTGCTTCAAATCGCCCATCACCAAGATAAGTAAGCACTATAATGTCTCCCTCCTCAAAAAACCTCAAGCCAAAAATCTTGCTTTCCGGTGAGTAAGATCCAATGAAGGTTTGGCCATTTGGTAAAGTAACGGTAATTTCAGAAGGTAGAAGATGAGCAAATCGCTTAAAAAAAGCCGGGGAGAGGGCCTGCATTTGTACATATGTATATGATCAACCAAAATTATATCAAAAAAATGAAAATTGTATTGCGTATAATGCATTAAAAGTAAGATAATGTGAACTTACTACGAGACCCCTTTCTGCGTGGGATTTAGTCTTACATAATGAAAAAGCCTTACATCCAACCATGGTAAGTTTATCTAAAAATAAAAACACAATTACTTAAGTTAATTACTAATTGATAGCTATATATATATATATATAGGCTTTTGCTCAAATACAAACAAATCCTTAAATACAAACTACAAACTAACACTAGATTAATTATATTTCATTTATTCTAAGGTTCCCGCCAAGGGTACCTTCACAAAAAATGCTTAAAATAATTGGCTCTATCCACCAAAAAAAAAAAAAACTTGCCGTGGAAATGCGAAGCATTTAAGACAGTAAACGGATGAGTTAGGTAGTCATGAGGGCCGCAGACCCTCGACACACCCGTCAATCGTCTATTGCCTTTACCATTGATTGCCATTCCTTACAACTTTAGAATGACAAAGGCGCGAAGCGCCGTACAAGAAGGTGCGAAGCACCGTTAACCAGTGAAATCCACTGCCACGTCATCACGTGAACAGTGAAATTTTTTTTATTTTTTTTTATTTTTTTTATTTTTTTGCTGAATGGAACCAATTATTTTAAACACTTTTTGTATTGGGGTACCCCTAGTTTGATCATTAGATTAGCATGAAATATTGAATTAGTGTTCAGTTTGTAGTTTGTAGTTAATTTATCCTTTGTTATATATATATATATATATATATATATATATATATATATATGTATATATATATATATATAACAAAGGATAAATGATAGAAAATTTACCATAGGTCGGGGGATCATACTCAACCTCTGTCAGATATTCATTCAAAACATTTACCATAAAGATCCCGTTGCCCTTGTAGGTAAACACGGCGCATATACCATACTTGCTCCGAAATTTCTTCAAAAATCCCACTACGTTTTTAAAAATCTCATCCTCCCGATCGAATCTCACATGGGTCTTCTCACCGTTAGGAAGCTCGAATATAACTGTTTCTGGCATCTCAGCTCCAAAATGTGTTAAAATCGGTGGTGGTATTCTCTGCGGAAAAAAGAGGTGTCATACATATCTACATATTCAAATGCATACATTAATTGACCATTACTCATACCATTTTATTTTGCGGTTTATATTCGCTGGGATGGACAAGGCGCATAAAACGTGGAAAGAGGTAATTTTGACCATCCATATCTATATATTCAAAAAAAGAGAATGAATTGAACAACAAAATTACATAAAAATCGAACATAAATTCGAATGTGTCAAATCGAACCAACAAATCCAACAAACAAAATCCTATAATCGAAAAATAAATTTGAATCCATCCATTCGAACCAAGAAATCCAACATACTAACTCATATAATCGACCGTCCTAACGGTCGGGTTAGTCTGACGTGGGAAGGCCTGAAACAACGGTCGGAAATATTGGTCGGTTTTATTCTTTAGTGTTCGTGTGGGATCCACAAATAATATTGGTCGGTTTTATTGGTCGGATTAAACTGACGTGGCCCGTCAGTCAACAGAAGTGGGCCCCACAAGACCTGTTGGTCGGTTTAAGTGGTCGGTTTTATTCTTTAGTGTTCGTGTGGGATCCACAAATAATATTGGTCGGTTTTATTGGTCGGTTTAGGCTAACGTGGCCAGTCAGTCAACAAATGTGGGCTCCACAAGACCTGTTGGTCGGTTTAAGTGGTCGGATTTAAAATAAAACCGACCGTGGTACCTAACGGTCGGATTTAGCTCCAGTAAAGAGTTAGTCGAATTTATGACGGTCGGAAAAGACTCTGTTTCTTGTAGTGAAAGTTGCAAGTTTTAATTTATTGAGTTATGTAATTGCAAGGTTTTTGAGTTCAGTTACCCAGTTATAAGTTGGGGCTGAATTCAGTTTTGATTAAGCCATTTTACCCCAACTATATACATTGCTTTGTTAGTCGGAGTAACTCAACGTAATACAAACATATTCGACCATTTCACTTTTAATTTTGATCTCCCCAGTCAATTGTATGAAAAATTTACCAGTATTAATCATGTTCTGCAAAGTGCCAGTTTTATAATCATCCACATGTAACTGAGTCCAAAATCCATATACTGTATGTGAAATTCAATCGTTGGATTATAATTAATGGATTGTAATTACCTTACATGTATTGGGACACTGTTGATGTGAAGAGTCTGAACTCGGCCATAATAGCGACTGGCTACATGCATATGATAAACTAGTTTAAGTAGCTGCAGGCCGCTGATTTCGCATGTGAAGCTGCTCCTTGTTACTCGTAAAGCAGCCCATTTAAATAAATGAATTACAGATACTCACTTAATCAGTCACTTTACATCTGTTAAAATTTCGAATTGATCATCATATGTGCTCATCATTTCACTCTTCACTCTTCAGTAAGCTCAAAGGTCAAATCAAACTGAATCTCGCATATTTTCATTCTATATATTAATACCACTATATATATATATATATATGAAGGGCTCCGGCCAATATATATATATATATATATATATATATATATATATATATATATATGGGAAAAGAGTATCTAAAGTACACAATAGAGAAGTTATCTATTAGTGCGGTTTAAATTATGATAAATTAGTTATTATTTGAACAATCCAACCGTACGGATGTTAAATTCATACAAAAATATGTGAATGTACAAATTTTCGTATAATTTAATTATTTGGAACTATAAATTTATAGCAATAAGATTATGATAAATCCGTGTCGTTGAATATATATAGAAAATAGTATTATTATAAAAGTGATGCTCCACTATTTCAAATATAATAAAAATTTGTATACAATGTTATTTTGACATAAACTTTTCATCTGTACGGTTGGATTATCAATAATAATAATAAAATACAAGATTTAAGGTGCACAGAACTTCTCTATAGTGTGCTTTAGTAGGGTCTTGTTCTAATAGAAACTAACTTAGAATAAAAACTAGAAACTAAACCTAAATTAAATATTTCAAGCTAATCTAATGACCAAATTAGGGGTACTCCAATACAAAAAACGTTTAAAATTATTGTCTCTATTCAACAAAAATATAAAAAAATAAAAAAATTTAAAAAAAAAAGTTACTGTTCACGTGATGACGTGGCACGTGAACAGTAACTTTTTAAATTTTTTTTTTTATATTTTTGTTGAATAGAGCCAAGAATTTTAAACGTTTTTTGTGAAGGTGCCCCTAGCGGGGCCATTAAAATAAATGAAATATAATTTATTTAGTGTAGGTTTCTAGTTTCTATTCTAAGGTTGGTTTTTATTTGAACGCTAGCCTATATATATATATATATATATATATATATATATATATATATATATATATATATATATGAAGGGCTCCGATCTATGGCAAACGTATGCCATAGGCTCATTATCCAATATAGGGTTTTATAACCGTTGGATGGTTGATCCAACGACCCTGATTTAAAAAAAATCAACATCGTACCGCAGAAAATAGGAGGGCATTATTGTAATTTCTCCGTATCGCAGAAAGTTTTTTCGGTACGGTGAACAGTAGATTTTTGATGTGAAAACAGGGGGTAATTTGGTAATTTCACCGTACCGCAGAAACTTTCTACGATACGATACAATTTTTTTTTAAATTAGGACCGTTGGATCAATCATCCAACGAGTATGTTGAATAATGGGTCTATGATGTACGTTTACCATAGACCGGGAGCCATATATGAATGCATACATCCGGTGAAATAAATATTTAGCAAGTTGGTACTTGTTCAGTTTAACTCTTCGCTGGTTCCAAGAATGTGGTGAAAGATTCCTTTGTACATCAACTCTTTTCTTGCATCTCCCGTGCCCTCGGACAATATTATTATGTATATTTTTTTAAAAATTAATGTACTAAAATACTGGATTGCACAATATTAAATTTAAATTTATTAAATTATGACCAGTTCTTCTACCATAATATTTGTCCACGAATGTGCTTAGAAGTCTTTGGTAAAATTTTCAAATTAATATCACCGTGAGAGCGTTACTGGAGCTAGAGCTGCATGGTTTGCCGAGGCAAGATCATTACCTTGAATCAACTTATCACCCTTATATTCGAAATCTAAAGCAATTGGTGTGTTTCCAAGATTCTGGCTCGGCTGCTTTGTGGAAGTTAGTTTACCAGTAAGTATTGAGTTTGCAAGTGCTCCGCATGCACACAGCACACAGTATGTAATTGAAACAACTGCTGTTTGTAGTTTTTTGTTTCATTTGTTAATTTATGTAGGCTAACTGGTGCGGTCGCAACTTGGAAGTTTATGTCTGTTCTTTAGTTGCAAGTTGGTGTGATGCTTTAATATATTGGCAAAAGAATCTGGGTAGCATACCAGCTGGCATGCAGTTTTGGGGTTTTGTTTGGTCGCTTAAATAAATAATGAACTGATAAGCGCTTGTACTTTAATTCTAAGTACCCAAAATTATAACAATAGTATTTATTTTCTTAAGTGTAATAGGCCAGCTGAACTCTACAACTATAGTTTTATGTACATATATTCTACTCGTCGAGTTTTGCCTTTAATTGAAAGAAATTTAGTCTTTTATCTTTTTATTAACACTACGACAGAAAAACAAGATCCGTAAGTATTTACGAAGTAAAATTATTATTTTAATATTTTTAAAAAATAAAAAATAAATATAAAATGATATACATTTTCTATCAGAGAAACGACGTTGTTTTTTGTCATCGAACTTACGACTAAAAAGCAAGATCTGTCGTAAGTATTTACGACGAAAAATATCCATCGTAAGTTTATTATTTTAATATTTTTTTAAAAATAAAAAATATATAAAATGATATACATTTTCTATCAGAAAAACGATGTCGGTTTTTGTCGTCGAACTTATGACGAAAAAACAAGATCTGTCGTAAGTATTTACGAGGAATAAATATACATCGTAAGTTTATTATTTTAATATTTTTTTAAAATTAAAAATAAATATAAATGATATACATTTGATATCAGAGAAATGACGTCGTTTTTGTCGCCGAACTTACGACGGAAAAACAAGATCCGTCGTAAGTATTTACAACAAAGTACACTAATTAGTAGTACTAGTCAAATCAATAGTTGACTACTAATTTTACTATCCAAATTATTTTTTTTTAAAATTTTTGGGAATATTACTAAATTAGATATATATTGACATCCGTACGGTTGGATCGTCGATAAATATTTTTTAAAAAATAGAAATAACAATCCAGGACAAATTACTAGTTAGTAGTACTAGTGAAATCAATAGTTGACTACTAATTTTACTATCCAAATAAATTTTTTATTTTTTAAAATTTTAGGAATATCATTAAATTAGATATATACTGACATCCGTACAGTTGGATCGTCGATAAATACTTTTAAAAAATCGAAACAACAATCCGGGACAAAGTACTACTTAGTAGTTAGTATACTTGTCAAATCAATAGTTGACTACTAATTTTACCATCCAAATTAATTTTGTATTTTTTAAAATTTTGGAAATATCATTAAAGTAGATATATATTGACATACGTACGGTTGGATCGTCTATAAATATTTTTTTAAAAAATAGAAACACAATCCGGGACAAAGTACTAGTTAGTTGTGCTAGTCAAATCAATAGTTCACTACTAATTTTACTATCCAAATTAATTTTTTATTTTTAAAAATTTTGAGAATATCATGAAATTAGATATGTATTGACATTCGTACGGTTGGATCGTCGATAAATATTTTTTTTTAAAAAAAGAAACAACAATCCGGGACAAAGTACTAGTTAGTAGTACTTGCCAAATCAATAGTTGTCTACTAATTTTACCATCCAAATTAATTTTTATTTTTTAAAATTTTAGGAATATCACTAAATTAGATATATATTGACCGCCGTGCGGGATGAAACATTAGTTAGAAGTATTAGTCAAATCAATAGTTGACTGTTAAAATCTGGTATCAAATAAATGCATTTTTTTTCTAAAATTTTTGGAATATCACTAAATTAAATAGATCTTGACATCCGTATGGTTGGATCGTTGATAAATATTTTTTAAAAAAATCTAAACATCAATCCCTGAGGAAACACTAATTTGAAGTATTAGTCAAATCACTAATTGACTATTAAAATCACAAACCAAATAAATTTATTTTGTTTTAAATTTTTTGGAATATCAATGGAATTGATAGAAATTTACATCCGTACGATTGGATCTTCGATAAATATTTCTAATAAATCTAAAATACCAATACGGGACGAAACACCATATTGAAATTTTTGGTGGAATATGAATTAAAAGTTTTTAAACATATACGTTGATAAAGTTTGTCATTTATTTTAAATTATTTGCTTGATTTTGAAATATTTTTAACATATACTATTTATTTACAACTAAAATTAGAATGTATAAATTATAGTCTCTTTGTTCGGCTACATGAGAATAGATAAATATAGTTTGTTTTGTGTGTGGGTCACATGGCAAGTGTTTATTGGATTAGACCATAACACACGAATTGCCATATTAAATTAATTTACAACCCTTAGATTAGGAAGAAGAAAAATCTCAACGGTCGCCTTTTCATTCGCATATAACACCAGAAACCATTTCCCTCTGTCATGTAGTCAGCGCTCCAATCCTAGTGGCCTACATATCTAAATACACACAAATTCATCTCCTTATTCTCGATGCCTCAACCACATTTCCATAACCCCAATTACAGACACACACAATACATAAATATGCATATACATTTACATATCCATCTTTTTAATTTCTCCAAATATCCACCCACAAGAAAACAGATATAAGGTGCCTTCCAAGATAATAGAGAAATGGACCGATAAAAGTTATAGACTAGAAGCTGATGATTTCAAGAAGTCGGCACTAACACAACTATTTAAGAAAGCTCGATTTCACAGTCGACGAAAGAAGAGAAATGGGATCTTTTATTGTTGTAGTTTTGTAATAATATAACCATTTTTTTTTGTTTGTCTCAATATGTAAAAAGATCTGATTCAATTTCTAAATGAACTCCATATGTGATTTAAATTTAGCTATGATAATACTTATTCGTTTGCAACTATAGTCTTGTATACTTACACTCCAAACTAGGTTTACGATTTACTTTTACATCTGTACTATATGAAAGTTTGGATTTAGAATAAAACAACCGTCGTAAAAGTACTGTGTCCCAAAAGCGACGGAAAATTTTCGTCGTAATTGAACCAAATTACGAATATTTTAGGTGGGTCCCATTCTTTAACTTTCGATGATTTTTCCGTCATAAAATATAAATTTATGACAGTTTATTCCGTCGTAAGTTCGTTTATTATTTT
The DNA here is from genome assembly GCA_036435485.1 of Saposhnikovia divaricata. Lineage (NCBI taxonomy): Eukaryota > Viridiplantae > Streptophyta > Magnoliopsida > Apiales > Apiaceae > Saposhnikovia > Saposhnikovia divaricata. Next base: position 216,039,839 of record CM071594.1, read on the forward strand.
ATTGTAGGAAGTGGGTCCTGTGTTGGAATTTATGACGAAATTTATACTTGTGATGAAAATTCGAACTTAAGACTTGAAATTTTTTTCCGTCGTAATTGGACCAATTTCGACGATTTCAGTGTAAAATTTCCGTCATAAATGGCCTGATTTGTTGTAGTGTCAGACAAAAAAAACTGTTGGTCCCGGAGTATTGCAGAAGGGGGGATTGAATGCAATACTGATAAATTCAAATCTTTACTTCAACAACAATAATAAAGATTTTAATCTATCAGTATATGAAATGCAAACACAAGTGATAGCTCAAGATATTCTCACAAAATAAATGTTTTATTTATTTTGCGAAGTGTTGCTACAACCTTGAGAAAAAGTGTTTTCTTAAGCTTCGGTTTCTTGAGTGATTACAATGAAAATGAATTCACAAATACTTAGAAAGAATGAGAGACGATTCTCTATGTAGACTAATTTGCTCTAACGTCTCTATCACATGGGTTGTGGAGCTGCTGTCATTTTCAAGTGGCAGCTCCTTACAATTTGCACACCAATGTGACTTTCCTAAATTGCTATACAAGCAGAGTTATCATAATATATAAAGCAACCTAGATTCTTTCTAATTCAAGCTAATAAAATTCTAGTAGATGTGGATTTGTCATACTCTTGAATTGACGAGCTTTGTCTTGTGATCTCTCAAGCTTCTGTCGTAGTCTTGCAAGTCTGCTACAATCTTTGACAAGTTGCAGCAAATCTGTTTCTTGAACATCTAAACTGTCACGAGTTTGAGTGAGATAAATCCCAAAATCAAATAATTCAATGAGACAGTAACTTTAACCACTAAGTCTGCTGTCAAGAGAATGTTCCTTGGTTGACAGTATGAATGTAATGCCCCCTAATCCCTTACCAGGAATTCGGGTCGTCACATCCTTAACCATACACTTACATACCTTTGCGGAATATTCAATCACCTGCTCACAATATAATCTTCAACAATATCCATAATAAACTCCATAATCTACTCCACGGGTTATAGTCTTAGAACAAGTACTTACTAATTCAAAAGTGTTTACACATCAGAGTATCCTCCAGAATCTTATTACAACTTCAAAGTACTAAATCTATTACAATACATAACAGCTAATCCCATATATCACAATATAATTCATAATACTTCTTCCACCTTATTCTCATCTCCAGAACCTTTCTTCTAGCATGCTACGTCCGTTGCAGGACCTTTCCTCTTATCACGGTTCGCCGTACTATTGCCAGCTCTGATTGCCGCTATTTTATAATATTTAAAATAGCAAGAATGAGCCAAAAAAATGCCCAGCAAGTTTTATATACCATAACCATATATATATCAACAAAACTTCTTCAAGAAATGAAATCCCATATTTTCTTGAACATACTGAAATTTACTCAAAAGAACTGAGTGAGGACATACCTTTCATACTGCAATTAATACCCACCTTTAGTATTAATTACACTTATCAAATACTGCTAATGGACTATATTTAAGAGATTTTTATCTGTGGGGCTGTAATGGATGATCAGCCCTTACGTCTAATATTTTTACTACCGGTGGAGGGGGGAGCCGACTTGCTCGGACCTCACCCGAAGTCGCATCCGGGCTTTTATACATATTTGCTATCTCCAGTCCAGAACATAAGGTGCCAGAGTACCCCTGATCACCTTCAACACTTATCATCTTAGATGTCACGTATAATTCCACGTGCACCTCAATTCATAATAATTATTATCGTTCGGAAACAACGAGCGATTACTACTTCCAATAAATCACCCTCCTCTCGAAATATAAGAGGAAAAAATATGAACGACTGCTTTGATCATGGATTCGAATAAAATGATCCAGATCAAATTTCTCATCACCTCCAATAATTAACAAGATAGTTTTTCAAAACATTTACCTCCTTTCATGTACGAACAATGTACCTCGATACTTGTCTCAATCATATGGACCAATAACTCTTATACATACTACTATACTTATATACTATCTGGATAACATTCATAACAATAATATATATACATGCATTCAATTGCATCAATATCCGGTAGTTGAGTAACGAGATGAATACTTGCAACTTGTAAAGAAACATTTTGAACTAACATATACCATACATTGAAACATATATACTCTGAACAATAGAGTAGGGTTTAGTATACTTGCCTGGTACTCCGGATGTATAGGGGCTCGTATCGGGGTCCGACAATCTAAACAAAGTCAAGAAAACACGCGATTAATCCCTTATACGATCCACTTATAACTCAACGCTCAAACACTTAAGCCAATCACAAACAAGGCACTAAGGGGTCCCTCTAGACTCGTACTAAGTCCACGTTAATCGAAAAAAACTTAAGTCATAAGTTTGGTTCGAAACCAATCCTCGAATTCAAGTTATACTTAAACACTTATAAGTTTGGTTTCTAAGTCGTGTTTTTAAGGGTTTTCAATTGCGCAATCTCGGCTTACGCATTTTTATAAAATCGGAAAATAATCTTTTTAACTCGAAACCTTCGCACATACTTTGATAACTGACCTTATCATTTATCCTCAAAATTCCATATTATAAATCGACTTTTAACGGTGTCAATCATAGCCTCAAAGTAGGTACATTTCTGCAGTTCCATTCCCCGAATAACTTTCACTAAAACTAGCATAACTCTTAAATCGTAATCTCTTTTAATGCGATTCTTGCGGCAAAATAAACTAGACATCCATACCTACACAAATATATGTAGTGGTGATTTTAGAAATAATTTTATGGTCTCGGGCTCACTGTTTTTTTATGGGTTAATAAAATTTCGCCATTACGACGGCTATAAATCGAACATTTCCATTTTACGATCACTTCAAACAACCAACCAAAGCAACCCATTCATTCTGAACATCAACCAACATCCATTTTACATCTATAATTCCAGTGGTGAGACTAAAATCCATCACCCATCATTTTTCAAATTTTACAAAGCCAAATAATCACTAAATCACTTAACATAATCTTATCTTTACACTAACATCAAAACTCCATCAAAATTCACAAAAACTCAAAGCATGGTTTAGGGTTTTACCTTCCTTAAAGCTCTAACAACACTAACAAAGCTTGATACACCTTAGAATAGCCTTGGGTAGCCTTAACAAAGCCTAAAAAGCCATGAACAAATCATAAAAACAACTTAAAACAGTATTCCTTACTATTCATCATCACTTTGTAAAATCTGTATAAAATCAAAAATTTAGAGATTGGTTCTCAAATTTTTACCAAACCTTCTACTCTTCAAGGGCTTTCTTTTGTGTCCTAGCTCATCACCGGGGGATGCTTGAAGCTCGACTTATTGATTTTCTAAGATGAGATGGCGAAACTGCCATGGACAGGATAGTTTTGGTTCTCCAACTTGGAGGAGGGATTTGACTAGGCTACACTCCTTTGTTGGCCATGAAATTTTAAACGTGTGTTCTCCATACAATGAGGAAGCTATGGTTCAAATTTGGTGATTTATGAACGGATAGAAGTGGAGATATGAATTTTTTTTTATGGTTGCTCATGCTGGACAGTTTGGAGAGAAATGGAATTAGCTTGCTTTTTCTCTCTTTCTTTCTTGTTGACTAGTTGGTGGAGAGTGTTTGTATGATATTTGTGATACACACCAGCTCATAACACTCCCTTAAACCCCCTTGATCCAAGTGTCAAGCTTTTGTGGTGTGAAGTGGTGACAAGGTGCTTTGTTGGATAATTCTTGCTTGAACACATCACTAATTCCCTTGTTTTTGATTTATTTGATTTTCTTTTTCCACCAATCCACTTGAAATAATTCACTTGATGATCATGCATGACATTTAATCTCGTTTTGTGTTCAATCCATAATCCATAATTCGTTCGCTTAATCGCTTAATCTCGTTATAAAGTTCTAGCGATTTCTAGTACGTTCGTTATACTAACTCAGGGGTTTTCGTTCTAAATCCTTAAATCACCTTAAATAAAATATAAATCCTTGAATCCTTGATTTAAATAACTCACTTATCTTGATCGTATTGAAATGCTCTTCACTACCCGGTCAAATATTCCATAAAAATAAAGTTTGGAATTTCTGAATTTTGATCGCGTTTACATACACTTATTTACATCGTAGATCACTAATATAACCTCGAAATATCCATTTCCTATCCCGTACATAGGATGACATTAAAAATTTTCCTAGTCCCCAAAATCACTATTCATCCATAATTTCACTATTCATCCATGCAAAGCACTATTCATCCCAAAAATGAAAATTTTCTCAAGTACAGAAATTAGGGTTATTACAATGAATCCCTGCCAATGTTGTTGTCAGGAATTCCAGACATGCTGTCAAACTGTGAGAATGTTGCTGTCTCATGCTTCCGCCAATGTTGCTGTCAGATTGAGTCTGTTGTCGTGACTTGCAACATGCTGTCTTCTTGTAACCTTACTGTCAATGTTATCACAGTAACATTTATTCTTGCTATCGAACTGATGTAATCTTGAGGCTTGAACAATTGAATGAACTTATTCCAAGATACATACTTATTAAATTACATCAACTATTTTGGTCAGAAGAACACACTCTGGCTGTGACAGTATGTTCTACTTAGTGAAAAACTAAGTATAGGGAAATCTAGTTAAGTTGTCTCTATGCTATCACCCATAAATCCTAACAATCTCCCCCAATTTATTTTTATGGACAATAACAACAAATTTATAATTAAAGCATGCTGACAACTTAACTAACATAGATCAGAATAGTTAAGATACCATGTCTGATAAAAGCTAAAGAATCTAGAATACAATACTGATGTTCTAACTGAAAATCAATTACTCCTCTATGTTGAGCAAATAAGAAATTTTACTTAGCTTGATTTGATCAGTCTTCAGCTGTCTAGATTCTTCCCTCTCTTTTGAGATCTTCTTGTTTTGCCTTCTTGAGGTCTTCTACTAAAGACTTTTCTTCAGGAGATTTAGCATCATCTTCAATGTCATTAATGTACCCTTGAATTGCTCGAGAAGGAAACATTTTAGCATCTTTTAGGTCAAACCAAGTTTCGAAGTAATAGGTATATGTTCTGAACTTTAAGGTGCCTTGGATGACCTTGAATCTCCTTCCAGGGAAAGCATTAAGAGATACTCTCCTTTTTCTGTCTAGTTTTGGATCTTCATCTCTCCTTTGGTCAAAGATAACTTCAAGTTTCCAGGCACATAGCATTTCAAGCTTGTGAGATGATCCAACAACTTTCCAGTACAGATTCTTCAAGATACTGGTCCTCAGTTTGTGAAAACTATCTGCATAGATTTCTTCTTTCCCATCTATGATTCTGAGAGGATATTCCAGTACACAAGGCTGATAATCTGCTTTCTCACTGTTCATTTTGTTGACCTTCTTGCAACTTTCTTTCAGTTGAGCTTCTAGATTTTCAGCACTTTGTTTGGCAGACTTGGGTGGTTTGTCAGTAGTTTTGAATTCTTCAGTAGTCCTGAATGCTTCTACTGCTTCATACACTTTTGCAGGTGTATAAGATGACGTTCTTTCTGCCCAGTCATACTTACATGCCACCTCTAATTCATCTGAACTCGTGGTCAAGTTAGCATCATCAAGATCCATCCAGTCACCATGCTTCTCATAGAATTCAGCATATCTTTCAGCATAGTATTTCTGGATATGTTCCATGGCTGGTTTAGGGACATTGCCATGACTTACCATAAGCTACACCATTCTTGTCAACACAAAGAATCCGACTCTGCATGTCACTACTTCAGATGTTATTTTGAGGCTATATCTGTCTATCACTGTTGACCCCATGATCATATTGAAATCCTTGTCAACATCCATCATTCTACTTCCATCTATATGCCAGATGGTGTATTTGGTTGCATGTTGCTTACTGTCATCCAAATCGAAAGAGACAGATTTCATGTCTCTTTCAGCAATTGCTTTCTAACATTCGAAGCTGTTCATTTCCCTTTTCTGAATAATAGTCTTATCAACCACTACTCCATGCTTCTTTGTCTTTGCTGCAGCCTTTGTCTTCCCCTTTGTAGGAATTGTGCGCCAGGCTCTTGCTTTTATTTTTGTCTTTTTAGATTTGAATGCCTTGGCATCCTTGTCCTTGACAGCATCTTCATTCAAGCTCTTGACAGTGCCTTTTTCAACTGTGTCCTCCATGACAGTATCTTCATTTAAGCTCTTGACAGTTTCTTTGTTGACAGCATCCTTTTCAGCATTAAGGCAGTCAACAGCAAACCTTGAAATATTTGCTTCCAAGGCATCAAGAATATCTGATTCTCCTTCTTCAGTGATAACATCTTTCTTTTCAGTACTAGGAGCTTCTTCTTTTGCTTTCTCCTGAGTTTGATTTTCAACATTCTCAGAAGTTATTTTGTTTTTACTCCCACCTTCAGTTGCACCAGATCCTCCATTTCCATCAAGCTCATCATCATCAAGAGTGTCATCAAATGTGCAGCTTCCACCTCTTTCGGCATTAGATTCAGAAATTAAATTCTTTTTTTGAGAGCTAAGACTCTCATCTCTTTTCACCAAAAGTTTGTGAATTTCCCTGACAGCCTTGACTTTTTCCTTGGTAATCTTGGACATGAGGATCTGTCTCAGCACTATCATCACTGATTCAATTTTCAACTTTGACTCTTTATCAAAGGTCAGAAAACCAATTTTCTTTACTCCTGCACTTGTGGTCATCCTGTAGCAAGCACCATATAGATTATCAATCAATTCTGGGAGTTTGTCTTCAATAATCCTCTTGATCTGTGCCAACAGACTTTCATTAAAAGTTGTTGAGTTGGCCTTCACTTTTGTTGCTAAGGAATTTAGTACCCTTGCTTGCTAGCTTTGCAGTAGCTGCATTGTGATGAATATTGAGGTGCCAGTTTTCAGATATACATCAATTGCCCATCTTTTCTCCAAGTTAACTTTCACAGAGATACTTATTATTTTATCCTTCAGTATTGTTGACAGTTTATTGTAAACTCCTCCTACTTTTGTGATTGAGTTATCCACCAACATACTGAATTCTTTATCCTTGTTGTTCAAAGTACTCTCCATGTAGCTAACCATCATTATTCCTGCATCATCTGGGCTATACTCACTTCCATCAGACCAAGTGGTTCCAGTTGTCAGATTTATGTACTCAGGCATTTTATCTTTGCCTTTACCCAGTCTGTTTTGCTCTTCCTTTTCTCTTCATAGTTTTTGCAGTGGAGTTTCCATGATTTCAGGAGTTGGCTAATTAATTTTCAGAGGAGGCAGTATTGGTCTCTCAGACTTTTGAGTTTCTTGTAATTGCTTCATTACTTCTTTGGTTACCAATATTGGCTCACCATCCGTTTCATGTTCAATTAAGTCACCATCTCCAAAGGCTTTCAGCTCTTCACCAAAGTTTCTTTCTTCCTTTTTCTCTTGCTCCCCCTTACTCTCTTCTCCATCTTTAACTTGTACCTACTCCCCCTTACTTCTTGACTCCCCCTTGCTTGTAGCTTCCCCTTGTTTCTCCTTCTCTACCACTTTTTCTGAGATATTTGGATCTACTACTCTATTCTGATCTACCAATTTCTCCCCCTTAGTTAAGTTGACAGCACTAAGAGTAGTAGAAAATGATAGCAGAGCCAATTGAATCTCAGCAAGAGCAGCAGCTACCATAGTGGACAGATTGTCAATCTTGGCTTCCATGGATGCACATCTGCCCTCAAGGGATTTCAACCTTGAATCAGCTTGTTTAGAAGGACCACCAGATCTTAACCTTTTTGGAGGCAAAGGAAAAGATTGGGGTAAGGAGGCTGTGGGGGTTCTCAGACTCTTATTGTTTTTCTGAGTGATCTCATCACTCCTCACATAAGAACTCTCAAGGCCTAGAGCTTTATGTTGTGGGGCTCCCTCAGGTTCACTCTGGACATGCTCTAGTCCCTCACCTTTTGCCAGCTCATTTGGCTGCCAATCATTTTTACGCTCACCTCTCTTTTCTTTTATCTCTCTTTTCTTTTTCTCTCCCTCACTCATCCTAGTTGCATGGGTATGAGCAGTACTTACATGCATTTGAGTTGAAAAAGTAGAATGTTTAGATCTTACCTTTAGAGCAAAGATAGGCAAATGATCATCATCAGAAGCATCTTCAACAATTACTGCATCCTGCTCATGCTGTGTAGAGGTGATAGCATCTTTAACCAAAATGTTACTGTCAATAAGTGGAGTGACAGCAACTTTGGTTGTGTCTTTGACAGCAGCTGAGGCTGTGACAACAACTTCCCTAGGATCAGTTGCTTGTTAGAGTTCGACCAAGATGTTGGTTGTTTCATTTTCTGGCAGAGTGCCACCTTGATCTAGCTTAGTGTTTGAGGGAGTGGTGTCCATTTCACTTTGAGAATGGGTTTTTGTGGACCACTAGATGGGTGCTCATCCATAATAGGAGATGGATGATCAAAACCTGAAGGGTTGGGACTGTCCCACTCTCTATGTTGTTGATAAGAAATAATTGATGGATTAGAGAATAAAGAAGGTGAAGGTACAGAAGAGAATGTTGGCTGTTCCACAGAAGTAACTTGTGGAACATCAATAGTGGAAGTTTGATCCTCACTGTGCCCTAACTCCATGTGTGTATCTGCAAGTGGGGGCTCCGTATGAGTGAGTTCATTAGTTTGTGCAGACTCTTTACAGGGTGCCTTAGGAGACATGCCAATTTCAATAGATGCCTCTTGTTGAGAAGGGACATCTAATGATGTATTTGTTTCCCTCTTATCCTCCACAGCCTTTTGTGAGACTGTGGGGTGGCTGAAAGTGGCTTTGGCCCTCTTAGCTCTCTTCTTCTTAGGCTCAAGAGGAACCACTGTGGGTTCACTTTGACTAACATCCTTATTTGCTGCATCTTGTGCAGTTTCTCCCTCAACACTCTTAGTACTACCTCCATCACCAGTTTCCAAGGGTTTTTTCTTGGATTCTTGTAAGGCTAATTTCATGGCTTTTGGTAGTCTAGACTGTCTGATTTGTATGTATGGAGAAGAATGTGGGTTAACTAAATTTCGGTCTAATTCAGCTTCATTCTGAAGTGAGAATGTATCAAACTCACTTGGTGATAATGGAAAATCAAGGTTGGGCACTTGATCAACCATGTGTTGTGTGAAACAAAGTGGAATATCTGTATTTAAATTCTGTGAATTGAGTGTTGTGTGTGTGTTCCTTTTCAAAACATCGTACTCCATTGTGAGGGAGGCATTTTCATCAATTCCACATAAAGAATTTATGCATAACATAATAAATCTAGGATAGACATGTACCTTCTTGTTCAGGGCAGGTTTGATTTGTGCCATGAGCATCTTTCCTAGATCCACCTTGTAACCATGGACAAGAGAATGAGTGAGTTTCTTGATGTAGGTAGGGATTCCATTCCAGCCAGAAGTCTTTCTTGAGAAGACTTTCACCATTATATCAAAAACCATGCTCCATTCTTTCCTCAGGTATTTCCTGTCCATTCCGCCAGTTGGGTACCAGCTTGAGGTTCCTTCTTCAATAATAGGGCCAGAATACCCAATTTTCAAGAAGAACTTCTTTAGGATTTCATCATTTGCAAGCTCCTGGTATGATTCATTAGCTTGCAATCCAGTTCCCAGGGCTTCAATGATGCCCTTGATAGTGAGAATGTAAGTAATGTTGTTGATTTTAAAGTTAATGGATTCATTACCTGCATTTCCTTGAACAATGGCAGTTTTCCAAAATTGTTCAAGTTTGTCTAGGTCCAAAGATGGGGTTGAGGTAATAGCATGACCTAGATAAGACTTGTTCATGAAGGATACAAGTCCTTTGAAGCCTTCACCAGCATCTCCAGTAGTGAGAATGCCAATACTTTGTCTTAACCCACTAAATAGTCACGAGATGTCGTGGGTAGTTACTTTTTAGTGGCTGTAAATCGTGGAGGTAAAATCCCAATTATAACGTTCCACTAACTTTGATAGTAACCTGTGCGCTAGAACAAATTCGTCAGTAATTTTGAGGAGGTGTCAGCATATTTCGCTTGACAGTAACATTGGCGCGAGAACGTGCTATTACCAATAAGCAATTTTGAGAAAGTATTTTTTAAACTCTCATGACAGAAACTTTTTCCTTGCTGTAAGGAAACTTACTGTCAAGACATGTCATGACAGCAACTTTCATTGCTGACAGCAACTTGTGCGGAAATAATTTTTCTCATAAGTTTTAAATTGATTTTTCTCATTGCTTAAATTAAAATTACCAATTAGCATTTAATCAATTTAGGCACATATTCGTTAAAGGCACAGACACACACACACACACACACACATTGTATTTGTTAGGAATAATTCATAAGTTGTGATGTTGAGAATAGAATTTTGCTAATACTTCTTGTATATCCTGATCTTATATAGGATTTAGCACTTTGTATAGGATATATGTGTTAGACAGTAATCTGTGGAGGTTAGTCAGGAACAGTGCGTCAGAGACTACATTTCAGGAACTAAGAGCAGATCCTGATACAGCAAGTCAGATCCTGATCAAATACTGATGGGATGATCAGATCCTAATGCAATGGGAAATCCTGATATCAGTCGTGTTACTGATGATGTCATTATGGATGCTACAGAAACTGGCAAGTGCTATAAAACAGGATCGTTGTTTTGAAAAACAAGCAAGAAGATATCGTGAAGGAAACGAATTCTCTATTGATGGAAACTATCAACTGGACGGCAGAACATTGTCATAGATAGATTATAATTCTGTTATTAGTTGATAGGTAGCATTATAAATACTCTCTTTATATTATTGTAAAAAGAGCGAATTGAGAAATATAGAGTGCATATCGTGTGAAGCTCTGTATAAGGTTTGTATTCGAGAGTTTGAAACAAACAGAGAGAGAGATTTGTATTGTCAGCAGCTGCTAAAGGTATTGTACACCTTTGGTAGAGTTTGTATTTGATTTAGTTTAATACAAACAAAGTTTGATTCATTCGTTTGTTCTTGTTCATCTAATCAAGCAAAAATCAGACACGATTATATAACTTGTATTCAACCCCCCTTCTACAAGTTATTCGAGTTAACAATTTGTATCAGAGCAGGTTGATTTCAAATAATCATAAAGATCTGCAATCATGTCTGGTTACAAGGATGGTAATACTAAGATCCCTATGCTCAAGAGAAACGAATATACTCTATGGGAAGTGAAGATGTTGCATCACCTGGAAGCAACAGATCCTGATTATCTTGACAGAATCAGAGATGGGCCTTTTGTTCCAACAAGGCTTGTTCCTCAAGCAACTGTTGAAGGAAAAGTTGTTCCAGAACATACAGCAGAGAAGCCTAAATCTGAATGGACAAATTAGGAAAAGGAGAACGTTCTTAAGGATGCTAAAGTGAGAAACATACTATTCAACAGTCTTGATTCTGTTCTCACTAACTATGTTCTCTCTTGTAAGACTGCTAAGGAGACATGGGACAATCTAAAGGTTCACTGTGAAGGAACAAAACCTGTCAGGAAGAATATGAGGACACTTCTCATACAATAGTATGAGTACTTTGAATCCAAGTCTGGTGAGTCACTTATTGACACCTTTGATAGATTTACTAAACTCATCAATGAGATGGCCATGCATGGTAAATATTATGACTTGGAGGATATGAATACGAAGTTCATAAAAGCTCTTCCTGATTTCTACAATGAGAAGATATCCGCAATTGAGGAAGCTAATGATCTGGATGAAATATCATTAGAAGCAGTTTATGGAAAATTGAGAGCTTATGAACTTGACAGGCAGCAGAAAAAGAGCAGGAGTGAAGGAAAGATGAAAACTGTTGCATTCACTGCTCAATCTGAATCAAAGAAGCTTCCAGAAGAAAAGTCTGAATCTACTGAAAGAGACTTGAGGAAGAAGAAGAGCAAAGAAAGTTCTGAGTCAGAGACTACAGATATAGACTTTGAAGATAGTGATTCTGAATCAGAGATGCAAGAACTCTTTGCTATGTTTGCTAAAGCTTTCAAGAAAGGAAGATTCAACAAGAGAAGATTTAGCAAAGGCTCTTTTCAGAATAAAGAGGAGAAGAAGAGTGACAAAGGCAAAAGTACAATTATCAAGCTTGATAAAGCCAAGATCAAGTGCTTTAACTGCAGTGAGCTTGGACACTTTGCTAGTGAGTGCAAGAAGCCTAGGAATTCAGGGAAGGGTAATGCACTCATGGTCACACAGAAGGATTGGGCAGACTCCAGTGATTCTGAAAATGAGTTGGATTATGACAACATTGCATTGATGGCAAGTGCTTCAGACAAGCCTGGATCTCCAAAGAAAACTTCTTCATCTTCTATTAAGGTATCACTTCACTCTCTTGATTCATTTGATAGCTTAGATTCTGATGATATTAGATATATTCATGTTGAGTTTAAGAATCTTATGACTAATTTCAAAATTCTTGCTAGTGAAAAAGATGAACTTAAGGCTAAGAATGATGAATTAGTTAGTAGAAATAATTTTCTTGAATCCGAGTTAATTCAAATGGAAGAATATCGGTTAAGTTCTGATAAAGCTAAGCATGATTATGGTGTTATCCTTGAGGCTTATGACTATGTCAGAAAAGAACTAGAGGAAGAGAGAGATGTGATTAAAACCATTAACAATTCTGGTAAAAAGATTCAAGAAATCATTGAAAATCAAATTCTTGGTAAAGTTAATGGCTTAGGTTTTGATAAGGCTAGGCAAGAAGATACTGTAGCTATTGTCAATGATGATAGTAAAAGTGAAGCTAGCACATCTAAGTCTGAAGGTAAGAAGATAGTTTCTGAACCTAAACATGTTAAATTTGTTGATTCTAAAGGTACCCCAGTTGTGCACAAAAGAATTAACAATAGCAATTCAGATGAGAGACTGTTAGAAAAACCTAAGAATGTCAACATAGGTTTTCTGTCTAAGTCTCAGTTGAAACAGAGACTAGAAAGTATTTCAGAGTCTAGCAAGATCAGAAGAAATAGGAATGGAAAAAAAGGTATTAACAAAGATAATAATTACAAGAATGTACCTGATGCACCTAGGAAGAAATGCTATAAATGTGGAAATCATAATCATTTGGCCCTAGACTGCAATCAAAAACCTTCTTGGAAAACTTAGTCCAGATTCCCCAAGACTCAGAGAATTCAATACCAATCACAAGAACCCTGTTATCATTGTGGTAGTTTACTTCATTCCATTTATATGTGTAAGGAATATCATGAACTGTATTTTAACTATTATTCTCTGAAATCTGAAACTCCTAGTCACAAACAGTTTATGAAATCAAAGTCTAAGGTTGACTCTGTAACAGGTAAATCAAAAGCAAAATCTTCAAAGCTTGTTGGTTCAAAGGTTAGTAAGAAAGGATCCAATCAAAGTTGGGTCCTAAAAAATTCTAACTAGCTACTTTTTGTTTGCAGGGCACTGGAAAGAAGCATTCAATTATCTTGGACAGTGGATACTCTGGACATATGACTCGAAAGAAGTCCCTGCTTACAAAGTTTGAGAGGAAAGTTGGCCCAGTAATATCCTTTGGAGATGGCAACAAAGGAGAAACTCTGGGATATGGCTCAATCATTTTGGGGAATGTCATCATAGAAAACGTAGCACTGGTTGAAGGCTTGAAACACACACTTTTAAGCATAAGTCAACTGGGTGATAAGGTTACCAATCAATCTTTGACATTAAAGGATGCAAAATTTTGAATATGAAGAATGGAGACATTGTTTTGACTGGTCAGAGACATGGTAACATATATGAAGCCAGCTTGAGTGACACATCTAAAGGAACTGTCAGATGTCTTTACAGCAAGGCATCAAATGATGAAAGCTGGAACTGGCACAAGAAGCTCTCACATCTCAACTTCAAGAAGCTTAATCAACTTGTTAAGCACCACCTGGTGAGAGGCCTACCTCAGGCAAATTATGTGCAAGATGGACTTTGTGATGCTTGTCAGCTTGGAAAACAAAGAAGAACCACTTTCAAGAGCAAGACAGAAAATTCAATTACTGAACCATTTCACATGCTGCATCTTGATTTATTTGGTCCAGTAAAGATTATGTCTATCAACAAGAAAAGATATGCTCTAGTTATAGTGGATGATTACACAAGGTTCACATGGGTATTCTTTCTACACAACAAGGATGAAGCTCCTCAGCAAATCATTGAACTTGTCAAGAATATTCAAAATAGCTCTGAGTACAAGGTCAAAGTGCTCAAAAGTGACAATGGTACAAAATTTAAGAATTCTACAATGGGGGAGTATTGTGCAGACAGTGGAATTACTCAACAGTTTTCTGCACCTGGAACACCTCAGCAGAATGGTGTAGTAGAAAGAAAGAACAGAACTCTCATAGAGGCAGCAAGAACCATGCTTGCAGATGCAAAGCTTCCAACCTATTTCTGGGCAGAAGCTATCAACACTGCATGTTTCACTCAAAACTGTACCTTGGTAAATGCTCATGGTAAGACTCCCAATGAGATGATCAAAGGAAAGAAACCAAGTGTGAAATACTTTCACATCTTTGGATGCAAATGCTCTGTCCTGAAAGTTCATCCAGAACAACTTGGGAAATTTAAAGCCAAATTGGATGAAGCAATCTTTCTAGGATATTCAGCATCAAAGGCCTTCAAAGTATACAATCTCAGAACTCACATTGTTATGGAATCAATTCATGTTACATTTGATGATAAGAAGTTTGGAATTTTGCAAACTGATGAAAGCCATGACAATCTGGAATTTGAAAATCTTAAGTATTCTGAGATTCTCTCCAGCGATGATGAAGGTTCTCCAGAGGAAATCTCTATTGCTTCTCAAAGGAATGGTACTGTTGAGGGGGAGCAATTCAATCAAGGAGAACACAGTACTGGTCAGGATCAGACTAGTCGTTCAGAGTCTACTTCATCAGGAACTGATCCTTCAGAGTCTAATGAAGGAAGATCAGAAAATAGTAGCAGTATTGAATCCACTGATTCTACTGATCAAGGGGGAGCTTTTGAAGGAAATGAATACTCTTCTACAAGAGATACCACTAACTTAGGGGGAGAGTCTAGCAGGAGCATTCTACCACCTATTAGAAAATGGACAAAGGATCATACTGAAGATTTGATTATTGGTGATCCAAACAGTGGTGTTCGAACTAGAAGATCAATTTAAAATGAATGCTTGTACAGTTGCTTTCTCTCAAATAATGAACCTAAGAAGGTTGAAGAAGCCTTACAGGATCCTGATTGGGTAATATCAATGCAGGAAGAATTGAATGAGTTTGAGAGGAACAAAGTTTGGAAACTGGTACCAAGACCTAAAGATAGATCTATTGTTGGTGCTAAATGGGTTTTCAGAAACAAGCTAGATGAATCTGGTATGATTGTAAGAAATAAAGCAAGACTGGTGGCCAAGGGTTATTCTCAGGAAGAAGGAATTGACTATGATGAAACCTTTGCACCTGTAGCAAGATTGGAGGCAAGCAGAATGTTTCTTGCATTTGCAGCTCATTCAAAATTCAAGGTATACCAGATGGATGTAAAGAGTGCTTTTCTAAATGGCAAACTTTATGAGGAAGTGTATGTGGAACAACCACCTGGTTTTGTTGATCCAAAGTTTCCAAATCATGTCTACAAACTTGACAAGGCACTCTATGGACTAAAGCAGGCACCAAGAGCATGGTATGAGACTTTGTCTAAATTTCTTCTTGAAAATGGCTTCACAAGAGGTACAATTGACAAAACTTTATTCCTTAGAAAGATAAAAGGTGATTTGATTTTAGTTCAAGTTTATGTTGATGATATTATATTTGGTTCTACTAATGAAAAGCTATGTGCTAAGTTTAGCAAGCTTATGCAGTCTAAGTATCAGATGAGAATGATGGGTGAACTAAATTACTTTTTAGGCTTGCCGGTCAAACAGACTGAGACTGGTATTTTCATTAATCAGTCAAAGTATATCAAAGATCTTTTAAAAAGGTTTGACTTTCAAAATTGTGCAATTGAAAAGACACCCATGGCAACAGCCACTAAGCTAGACTCTGATCCTAAGGTAATGAGTGTTGATAGCACTAGCTATAGAGGCATGATAGGTTCACTGTTATATCTAACTGCAAGTAGACCAGATATAATGTTATCTACCTGTTTATGTGCTAGATTCCAAAGTGATCCTAAGGAATCTCATTTAATTGCTATGAAGAGAATTTTTAGATATCTCAAAGGAACTCCAAATCTTGGTTTGTGGTATCCAAGAGAATCTGATTTCTCCCTAATTGGCTATTCAGACTCTGATTATGCAGGGTGTAAAATAGACAGGAAAAGCACTACAGGTATATGTCAATTCTTGGGAAACAGATTGATTTCTTGGGCAAGCAAGAAGCAGCAATCAGTTTCAACCTCAACTGTAGAAGCTGAATACATTGCAGCAGGCAGTTGTTGTGCTCAACTCCTTTGGATAAGAAATCAGTTGATGGATTATGGTATGACACTTAGTAATATTCCTACGTTTTGTGATAATACTAGTGCTATCAAAATTGCAAAAAATCCAGTTTAACACTCAAGGACTAAGCACATTGATGTCAGGTATCATTTTATTAGAGAACATATTGAAAATGGTACTGTGGAACTTCATTTTGTTCCTACTGACAAACAGCTTGCAGATATTCTAACTAAACCACTAGATGAGGCTACATTCATTAGATTGGTTAGTGAGTTAGGAATGTTAAATTTTTAGATCTTTAACATCTGCACAAGTAGCAAGGTATGTTGTTTCAGCTTATAGACTTGATATTTTGTCAGGATCTATACTTGATGGTTAAATGGTTAAGCTGTAACACTTTACTTTGATAAATTACAGTATGATAGACTTGTTAATAAACATTAGGATTGCTATCAGTATGCTGACATCATCAGTATTGACATCAGGATTGTATCGTCAGTATCAGGATTGTGAAATTTGTGTGTCTTACTGTTTCAAATTCTGAAGTTCATGTTATTTAGTGGTTCAATTCTGAGTTTTGTTAAGTCTATGTTAGCAAGTGTTATTACATGCATACTGATAATTTATGTCATTATTCATGTGAGTCAATAAACAACGATAGACAAGTAGATATTAAGAAAACTTGTATCTTCATTAATCAAAAGCATTACATACATGAAAATGAAATACAATTCTTCTTTTGTCTAACTACTACTGATAATTCTGTTCTTGTCTAAAGTTGTTGCTACTTCAATTCTCAATGATCGACTTCAGGACAAGGAGCATCTCAAGAATGAATTCCTTGTCTGGGCGACTTGAATGAAAGCAGCTGACTCATCTTCATGCTTATTGAAGAAGATGAATAGCATCTCCATCAAGATCAACCTCAGACTCTTCACCAAATTCTTCATCCTCAAGGAGTGAAGAGATTAGAGGAGGATTGTATCCAACTGGTAGATGTTTTAGAGGGGATTTGTGGAAATCATATGGGTTAAGATCAACCATATCTGACTTGATGAGAAAAGTCATCTCTTCTAAGATATAGTTCACTTGCTCCTGATCATCAAGAGTAAAGAACTTCTCAGTGATAATGAACCAAAAGCTAGGGTTCATATGAAGATTTGGGTTGAAAGCCATGATGGAAAGATAAAAGAATGAAAAGGTTTTGGAGAATGGCATAAGGCATCGGTTTCTTTTATAGAAAGACGTGGAAAACTGAACAGTCATTTGGGAGATATCAATGCATTCAGTCATAATTATGTGTGACTGTATTTCTTGTATTTTCAAGAAATATTGAATGAATTTAACCAATTGATTTTGTTATTTCTCTTATAGGTAAAAGAATATGCTTCGTGGAAACTCCATTTAGTCTCTGGAATCAGGATGATATTGATCAGGAATACGAGTGTGTTCACATCAGGATTAGTAATTCTTTTTATTCAGAAATCACATTGAATCGTGTGATTATCCTGATGAAAAGATCACATCAAGAAAAGGAAGCTGATCAGTATTGATTTTTATCTTTATTTTACCTTGATTTATTTACTTGAAATTATTTTTGGATTTTATTTTCCAAAAGTCATGGGTAATTACATTTTTCAGGGACTGACACCTGTCAACCTACGTGTCAACATGGGATAATGGGTCTGAAGGATTTTTGAAATATAATAATTTTTACACTCTAATCGTGTAATTGCTTTCTCTAATTTCATTCTCTAAAGCAAAAACACTCTCGAGTTCTCAAAATCACTAATCAATTTCAAAAATTTCTTAAGTTCTTTTCAGATCAAAATGGCAACTCAAAGAAGACTACCCAAATCAGTAGCTTTCAAGTTTGGTGACTTTGATTTTATGATGAACAATCATGTTGCAGCTATCACCAACAAGGAAGGGGTGTCAACTAATTTTCACCTGATAATGGATTTTATGGCGAAAGGACCATTAAGCTATGCCTTGACAGCATCTCCACAAATTAATCAAGTAGCTGTTTCATAAGCTTGGGAGAATGCTGAGGTAATTGATTCTACTCAGAGTCAATCAGGTAATATTGTTCTACACTTAGGACAAGACTCATTTGATCTTACTGAATCTGTTGTTAATTCAGTACTTCGCTTAACTGTTAGTACAAATTTTGAGAATGTACCATCTGATGATGATGTGAGAACTATTTATCTAAATTAGGTTATGATGGACCTCTAGATAACTTGAGCCAGTTAAATAGATCTTTTCTTAGGAAAGAATGGTCTCTCTTCTTTGATCAAATTGCTAAATGTTTTACTGGTATATGTAGTTCTTTTCAACAAATTACTACTGTTACATCACATATTGCATATGCCTTGCTTTATAACAGAGTAATTAATTTTGGTCACATTATCTTAAGTCAGATGTGTATCAAACTTGGGTCAAGAGATCATGACAGGAATATGGTTTATTATCACAGATTCATGCAACTGTTTATTAACCATTTCATTCCTGATGTTGAAGCTAGATTTGGTAGAGAGTATTGTGTTTCTTCTTATGTACAGCAAAAGAGAATTTTCTCTGACATTACAAAGAAGGACAGTGAAAAGAATCTAGATGAAATACCTGCATTACACTATCCAAATCATGTTCAGGTACTTCTAAGAACTCATCTTCCTACTATCTATAATTCTTCTTTCTTTGGTGGTGAAATGACTCAGGAATCTCAATTGGAGGAGAACCCCCCTGTGTCTACCCAAGTAGCCAAAAACATTACAGTCTCTGAAACAATTCTAGAACCAAATTTTGATCCACAGCCTATTGTTTCAAAGAAGCCAACCTCTGGTGTTTCTCAAAAGACATCAGTTGTAAGGAAGAGAAGATTTGTTATTTCAAGTAGTAGTTCTAGTGAAGATGATGATAATATATCTCTTGCTGAGAGAGCAGAATTGAAGGCTGCAATTCAACTTTCTAAGCTAGGACAAAGAGATGGAACACCTAGTCATAGCCAGGCTGCAGTCTCCCAAAAGGCTGTAGTTCTTAAAAAGGGAAAATAGTTACTGAATACTGTCTCTCAAAAGACTGTGTCTATTGAAAAAGGATCTCATCCCAAGATCACTTCTTTGTCTACACCTCTTGAGTCTTCTAAAGACAAATCTGTTGCTCACTATACTAGGAGAACAAGGAGAAAGATTCATTTGTCACCTACACACACAGTGTCAAGTCCAACTAGCATTATGCAGGTCTCTACAAATAATGCTATATCCATGTCAGTATATGGCAAGAGAGATCTGGATCTTGATCATTCATGGGAAACTACATTGACATACAGACTGGTTATGGAACTTATTTCTCTGAAAGTAAAGCTTTCCAGGCCTGTTCTAGATTTTTTGATTGAAAGAGTTCTTAAACTTTTATTTCGTGAAGAATATGGATTGTTACATCAAAGGCTTGATTTAATGAAGACATACTTCTATGTATCAGTCAGAAAGGAGTTACACAAGAAATTTGGACTTCCTAAGCATGTTGCACTTCAATCACTTCATGCATATCTATTTGACAAGGATGTCATTGTTGAAGATGCTTCAGCTCAAGGTGAACAAGAGGAGGTAGTTGATAGAGGGAAGCATTCAACAGAAGATACTATTGCACCAGTGGTGAATAGTAGAATAGATCATATCACAGTCACTGCAACACAAGAATCATCTAGTCAGAGGTTGGATGACTCAGGAACTGTGATTGATGATGCTGAAAGGTCTTCTTTGATGACTGAAATTGCAAGTGAGAAACCCTATGATATGGGAGGAATGACTTTGATTGATTTTTCTGAAGATCAAACCAATATTGTTCTTTCAGAGTCTATCCACCTTGAGGGTGTGTCTCAGCAACCAACACTTAAAGACGGTGGCATATTAGCTATGGTGCCTAATGAAGTATTACTGAAGACATTAGAGTCTAGTGTAAAACCTGAAAGTGGTATACTGGAGCCTGTAGTTTCTGGAAAGAAAGTAGATGTTTATAACGGTTCAGAGACTATAGCAGCTCACTCCTTGGAGAAAACCTCAAGCTCTATGCCATATGAGGAACCCTCTCTCCATGTGAGTTCAGGTATAAAAACTTCTTCTAACCCCTATTTTTCTGTAGGTCATGAGAGCACTTATCCAAATTTGAGTGATACACTTGAAAAGATGGATATAGATCCACACACAGAGAGGCTGGCTCCTGACCAGGCAAAAGGAGAGGTAGAAAGAGTGTTGACTTTAGATAGTCAAAGTGAGAATGAGGGTATGGATGATCAACTCCATAGTGAGGGAGAGAAAATTAAGAAACCACCATCGTTTGATTTCTGAGATCAGGTTTTTCCTGAATCTTGGTCTGAAAATATTGGTATGGATGCTGGTACTTATTCTTTTATCAAGATGTATGAGAAGCATGACTTAGCACATCACAATGTAAAGCCAAAAGTTAAAGCTCAGAAACAGAAAGAAAGGCTTGCAGAGATCATTAACAGAAGAGGTGAAAGGCTAAGACAAACTTCTACTCAACCAGTACCAGAAGAAATTCCTAATGATCCTAGTATTCCTTTATTTGTACTTCCAATTTCAGCTAGAATTGCGACATCAACAATATCTGATCAATCTAAGGAGGAGTCAGGATTTGTAGATGTTAGTACACAGAATACTGGTGAAGGACAGGATGATCTTACTTCAGCTCCAGATCAGAAAAATGAAGATGTTTGTACTTCTACTCAAGTATTATTACTTGAATATCGTTCTCAACAGGCAACTTCTTCTAGACTCGAAGATAATGTTCTTTCTACATCTGAATCTGAAGATACAACAAGCACTTCCAACATTGAAGTCAATTATGATATTCTTAAGGACATTCAGAAATCTCAAAATGATATTCAATCGAGACTTCAAATTCTTGAAAATAACCAAGTCACTATCATGGACAATCAAGCAGTTATGATGAATCTCATTTGTTTTGTTACTGAATCTCTTGGAATTCATGTTGTTGATGTAAAAAAGGGGGAGATAAAGATAATTCAGAAACAACAACAACAACACTGGGGGAGATAAATAGACTGGGAACAGAAACAAGGGTGACAGAGTTGGTAAATTTCATCATGGAAGTGGTAAAGGAAAAGAAGCATCGAATAGTTTAATTCTTTCTTCTAAGTACTAGATACATGTCTACATCTGAAGAAGAAGGTACTTAACTTCATGATCTTGAATTCATAATTCTATTCTGGTTGTATTGTTATATGTTTTGACATCTACAACTTAGATTTATGCTTCAGATTCTAAAGCATAAATAGGGGGAGATTGTTAGGAATAATTCATAAGTTGTGATGTTAAGCATAGAATTTTGCTAATACTTCTTGTATATCCTGATCTTATAAAGGATTTAGCACTTTGTATAGAATATATGTGTTAGACAGTAATCTGTAGAGTTTAGTCAGGAACAGTGCGTCAGAGACTACATTTCAGGAACAGAGGAGCAGATCCTGATACAGCAAGTCAGATCCTGATCAAATACTGTTGGGATAATCAGATCCTGATGTAGTGGGAAATCCTGATATCAGTCGTGTTACTGATGATGTCATTATGGATGCTACAGAAACTGGAAAGTGCTATAAAACAGGATCTTTGATTTGGAAAACAAGCAAGAAGATATCGTGAAGGAAACGAATTCTCTATTGATGGAAACTATCAACTGGATGGCAGAACATTGTCATAGATAGATTATAATTCTGTTATTAGTTGATAGGTAGCATTATAAATACTCTCTCTATATCATTGTAAAAAGAGAGTGAGTTCGTAAGATTTGTATTCGAGAGTTCGAAACAAACAGAGAGAGAGATTTGTATTGTCAGCAGCTGCTAAAGGTATTATACACCTTTGGTAGAGTTTGTATTTGATTATTTTAATACAAACAAAGTTTGATTCATTCGTTTATTCTTGTTCATATAATCAAGCGAAAATTAAACACGATTATATAACTTGTATTCAACCCCCCCTTCTACAAGTTATTCGAGTTAACAGTTCTTTACCTGTTTATGTGCTAGATTCCAAAGTGATCCTAAGGAATCTCATTTAATTGCTGTGAAGAGAATTTTTAGATATCTCAAGGGAACTCCAAATCTTGGTTTGTGGTATCCAAGAGAATCTGATTTCTACCTAATTGGCTATTCAGACTCTGATTATGCAGGGTGTAAAATAGACAGGAAAAGCGCTACAGGTACATGTCAATTCTTGGGAAATAGATTGATTTCTTAGGCAATCAAGAAACAGCAATCAGTTTCAACCTCAACTGCAGAAGCTGAATACATTGCAGCTGGCAGTTGTTGTGCTCAACTCCTTTGGATAAGAAATCAGTTGATGGATTATGGTATGACATTTAGTAATATTCCTATGTTTTGTGATAATACTAATGCTATCAAAATTGCAGAAAATCCAGTTCAATACTCAAGGACTAAACACATTGATGTCAGGTATCATTTTATTAGTGAACATATTGAAAATGGTACTGTGGAACTTCATTTTGTTCCTACTGACAAACAGCTTGCAGATATTCTAACTAAACCACTTGATGAGGCTACATTCATTAGATTGGTTAGTGAGTTAGGAATGTTAAATTTTTAGATCTTTAACATCTGCACAAGTAGCAAGGTATGTTGTTTCAGCTTATATATTTGATATCCTTGTCAGGATCTATACTTGATTGTTAAATGCTTAAGCTGTAACATTTTATCTTGATAAATTTCAGTATGATAGACTTATTAATAAAACATCAGGATCAGGATTGCTATCAGAATGCTGATGTCATTAGTATTAACATCAGGATTGTATCGTCAGTATCAGGATTGTGAAATTTGTGTGTCTTACTGTTTCAAATTCTGAAGTTCATGTTATTTAGTGGTTCAATTCTGAGTTTTGTTAAGTCTATGTTTGCAAGTTTTATTACATGCATACTGATAATTTATATCATTATTCATGTCAGTCAATAAACAACGATAGACAAGTAGATAATAAGAAAACTTTTATTTTCATTAATCAAAAGCATTACATATATGAAAATGAAATACAATTTTTTTTATCTAACTACTACTAATTCTATTCTTGTCTAAAGCTGTTACTGCTTCAATTCTCAACGATCAACTTCAGGACAAGGAGCATCTCAAGATTGGATTCCTTGTCTGGGCGACTTGAATGAAAGCAGCTGACTCATCTTCATTCTTATTGAAGAAGATGAATAGCATCTCCATCAAGATCAACCTCAGACTCATCGCCAAATTCTTCATCCTCAAGGTGTGAAGAGATTAGAGGAGGATTGTATCCAACTAGTAGATGTTTTAGAAGAGATTCGTGGAAATTATCTGGGTTAAGACCAACTCTTTTTTTTTTTTGACGCAAAGTGACCAACCATATCTGACTCAATGAGAAAAGTCATCTTTTCTAAGAGATAGTTTACTTGCTCCTGATCATCAAGAGTAAAGAACTTCTCAGCGGTAAGGAACCAAAAGCTAGGGTTCATATGAAGATTTGGGTTGGAAGTCATGATGGAAAGAGAAAAGAATGAAAAGGTTTTGGAGAATGGCATAAGACGTCAGTTTCTCTTATAGAAAGACATGAGAAGCTGAAGAGTCGTTTGGGGAATATCAATGCAGACAGTCATAATTATGTGTGACTATATTTCTTGTATTTTCAAGAAATATTGATCAAATTTAACCAATTGATTTTGTTCAGATTTTATTTATTTCTTTTACAGGTAAAAGAAAATGCCATGTGGAAACTTCATTTAGTCTCTGGAATCAGGATGATATTGATCAGGAATACAACTGTGTTCACATCAGGATTAGTAATTCTTTTTATTCAGAAATCACATTGAATCGTGTGATTATCCTGATGAGAAGATCACATCAGGAAAAGGAAGCTGATCAGTATTGATTTTTATCTTGATTTATTTACTTGAAATTATTTTTGGATTTTATTTTCCAAAAGTCGTGGGTAACTGAATTTTTCAGGGACTGACACCTGTCAACCTACATGTCAACGTGGGATAATGGGTCTGAAGGATTTTTGAAATATAATTATTTTGACACTCTAATCGTGTAATTGCTTTCTCTAATTTCATTCTCTAAAGAGAAAACACTCTCGAGTTCTCAAAATCACTAATCAATTTCAAAGATTTCTTAAGTTCTTTTCAGATCAAAATGGCAACTCAAAGAAGACTATCCAAATTAGTAGCTTTCAAGTTTGGTGACTGATGAGTGGGTATTTTATTCACTTAAAACGTTTCCATTTGGCTTAAAACGAATGTTTGTACTCGAGTTGTGGTATTTTTGATCTCTTTTAAGGGTATTGTGCAGGAATATCAATCACAGGTGTTAAAGGAATGAAGCGGAGCAATCGGAGCGCAAATCGGAGTTGTAATGAAGAAAAGGGGAAAAAATCCAGTTGCTGAACAGAAGGCACGGCGCGGAAGCGCCGTGTTTGTGCTTGATTATGGCGCGGCAGCGCTGGGAGTACCGAGGAGGCGCGACAGCGCCGTGTTGGAGGTCATGGATGGCGCGGCAGCGCCGGCTCTTCTGACGGGAAACTCCTGTTTTGCTGATTTTTCGAGATAAAGTCAAAAATTAAATTCCTTTCGAATTTCTTGCACCTGGAGGCCTATATAAAGGAAGAAAAACCCTAGAATAAAGGAGGTCTGACCACGTATTGTATTTACGGAGTTTTGAAGCACGAAGAAGCGAGGAAGAAGATAGTTTTCAAATTATTCTTGTATTCTTCCTAGTTTGTGGATGCTTGACTTGGGTGTATTCTTTAGAACCCTTGTTATTTATTTAAATCATTATTCGTTTTCTTCTATCATGTTTACATTGGAACCTATGGTGACGATTAGTTTGATTATGAACTAATTCGTTGTCATGGGGTTTTAGCGGATTTATTCATGAAGTTTATTTGTTGAATCTTCTCGATGCCTATAGTGTGATTGATGTGATATCCTATCATGGTTGAATTAATTCATTATAGGAGAGTAGCTAACTCCTGTAAATGTGTGTTAATTCTTATTGAAGCGAAAGTGGATCTAAGAGTTTAGAACTTGCCATGCTAGCATAGGTTTATGCGTGAGAATATCATTCATAATTAGTGTCGTAACTCTAACCGTTTTATGACGACTATTTGATCAATTGAATGCTTGTACTTCAACCATTATGTTTCAATCTTTATAGACATATGAAGATTAAGCATGATTGGGAGACTAAGTGATTTCTATCTTTACTGTGGATGTTATTTAGGATGGTATTTGTGCAACGAAGGTTGGCTTATATCAGTTTTGTGTATTCGATCAGGTATTAACAAATCACATGAAAAGGCTAGAGAAGTGGAGACTATAGATGGATTGTTTAATGAAGTTAAAATCCCATGTTTTATTCGCATAAGTAATTCGACATAATTCTTAGTTCAAGTAGTTGATCATTAGTTATAATTCCTAGAGTAATTGTAGTGATAAAAAAAAATCAAATTGTTAATTTGTCGTAGCATCGAATAATAATCATACATTGGTGAGTGAATTAACTAGACAATACAACGAGTCCCTGTAGGAACGAATCTTATTTGCTATCTATATTACTTGAGATCACGTGCACTTGCGTGTTAAGTCTGGTCGTAACAAGTTTTTGGCGCCGCTGCCGGGGACGCGATTTTATTTGTTTAGTTTCAGTATTTGCCATCAGTGGTCATTAAAGTTCGGTGACTAGGACGTTTTCACCAAATTTCTTGTTGGTGAATTTCAGGTACTTTTGAGAGTGTATGCGTACACGAGCTCAAGCACGTAGAGAAGAACTAGCAAGAAGAAAACTTGATTTTGATAACATCGGGTTCGAAGACGATCTTGAATCAATAGAAGAAATGGCAGATCAAGCACAACCAGCGAAGGATTTGAGTGAATTCTCTCAGCCAAAAGTGGAGGATATTCATACCAGTATTGTTCGCCCAGCTATTGGGGCTAATAATTTCGAGCTTAAGCCAAACATCATTCAGATGATTCAGAATACAGTACAGTTTGGGGGTAGTCCTGCTGAATATCCCAATGCTCATATTAGGGACTTCCTTGAGATCTGTGACACCTTCAAATTCAACGGAGTTACAAATGACGCAATCAGATTGAGACTATTTCCCTTCTCTCTTAGGGATAAAGCCAAGAGTTGGTTACATTCTATGCCATCAGGCTCTATTAAAACATGGGCAGACTGTGATCAAAAGTTCTTGACGAAGTATTTCTCCATGGCGAAGACAACAGCTTATCGGAATTCTATTTCTCAGTCCGCTCAGCAACCTCAGGAATCTCTGGGGGAAGCTTGGGAAAGGTACAAGGAGATATTGGCACGTTGTCCTCATCATGGGATGCCGGATTGGATGATAATCAGTAATTTCTATAACGGGTTGGGAGCTCAGTCCAGGCCTATGTTAGATGCAGCTTCTGGAGGTGCGCTATGGGCAAAAAGCTATGAAGATGCCTATAATCTTATTGAGATGATGGCGGCCAATGAGTTTCGGAATCCTACTCAACGCTTGCCACCTGCTAAAGTGGCCGGAGTTCTGGACTTGGATGCAGCTACTGCTATTGCTTCTCAACTCAAGGCGTTGACAATGAAGGTAGATTCCCTTTCTAATCCTGGGACTAACCAGGTTGCTATGGTTTATGAATTGTTTGCAGGGGCTCATGACACGAGTCTGTGTGCTATCTCATCTGAATTCGCACAATTTGTCAGTAATTTTCAAAGAGCTCAGCAACCAGTGCCTAATGTTTATCATCCCAACAATCGGAATCATCCCAATTTCAGTTGGAGCAACAATCAGGGTGGTGTTCAGCAACCCCAAAATCAGCAGTTCAATGCAAGGCCATATAATCAGAACTATCAACCACCACCTTATGCTCCAAGGCAACCATTCAATCCACCGGGATTTCAACCATCTCAAGGGAATTCATTGAATCAGTCTGAGAAGACTGAATTGGAAGAGCTTCGAATGATGTACAAGAGTCAGGCGGTGTCATTGAAAACTTTAGAGAATCAAATTGGTCAACTGGCCAATGCATTGTTGAACCGTCAACCAGGAACGCTTCCGAGTGACATAGAGATGAATCCAGGCAAGAAGGATCACAAGGAACAGGTCCAGGCAGTAACACTGGCGCGGTAGCGCCGCACTTCTGGAAGAAAAAGTTGATTTTGATACTAGGGTCGAATCTGGTCCTAAATTGCTACCTAATGCTACTCCCTCGACTCCTATAACTTGTAAGAATGATAATGCTCAGAAAGAAGTAGAAGATAAGGTGTTTCCACCACCTCCATACCCAAAACGAATTCAAAGGCAAAAGTTCGACAAGCAATTTGCTAAGTTCTTGGATGTCTTCAAGAAGCTTCAGATTAATATACCATTTGTGGAGGCTCTTGAGCAAATGCCGAGCTATGCGAAGTTTATGAAGGGCATACTCTCGAAGAAATTGAAACTTGAGGAGTTAGAGACCGTTGCCTTGACGGAGGAATGTAGTGCCATCTTGCAACAAAAGTTGCCGCCTAAGTTGAAGGATCCTGGAAGCTTTACCATTCCATGTACTATTGGAGATCTCTCATTCAGCAAATGCTTGTGTGATTTGGGTGCAAGTATTAATCTCATGCCCTTATCAGTTTTCATGCAACTTGGTCTTCTAGAACCAAAGCCAACTACCATGACTCTACAACTTGCGGACCGTTCAGTTACGTATCCTCGAGGGATAGTTGAGGATTTTTTGGTGAAGGTCGACAAGCTTATCTTTCCAACCGACTTTGTTATTCTTGACTTCGAGGAAGACAAGAAGATTCCTATTATCTTGGGACGACCATTCTTGGCTACGGGCCGAACTCTTATTGATGTCCAAAAGGGAGAACTCACTATGAGGGTGCACGATCAAAACGTCACTTTTAATGTTTTCAACGCAATGAAGCTTCAACTGACGATGAAGAGTGTCTCAAAATTGATATGGTCGATAAGGTGGTTAACTCCGTGGCTCAACACTTGATAAAAGCTGATGTGTTGGAAAGAGTTCTTGTCAATGACTCGGAGATTGAGAACGAAGAGGATAAAGAACACTTGCAATATCTTAATGCATCTCCATGGAAGAAGTTTGGGATTCCATTTGAATCATTGGGTTTGTCAGAATTGAAGAAGTCTCATGTTAGACTTAAACCATCCATTGAGGAAGCACCTACCTTGGAACTTAAGCCATTGCCTGAACATCTAAGGTATGCCTATCTTGGTGATTCTTTTACCTTACCTGTTATTATATCATCTAAGCTTTCAGGCATAGAAGAGGAAAAACTATTGAGAATCTTAAGGGAATTCAAATCAGCCATTGGGTGGACTATAGCAGACATCAAGGGTATTAGTCCTTCGTATTGCATGCACAAAATTCCTTTGGAAGAGGGAGCTAAACCTACGGTCGATAATCAAAGGAGACTGAATCCTGTTATGAAAAAAGTTGTGAAGAAGGAAATTCTTAAATGGCTTGACGCGGGCATTATCTATCCGATTTCTGATGGCTCTTGGGTGAGTCCGGTGCAATGTGTGCCTAAGAAAGGGGGCATGACAGTGGTTACTAATGAGAAGAACGAGCTCATTCCGACGCGAACAGTTGCTAGTTGGAGAATTTGCATGGATTATCGAAAGTTGAACAAAGCCACTCGGAAAGATCATTTTCCACTCCCGTTCATTGATCAGATGCTTGACAGATTGGCTGGACGTCAGTACTATTGTTTGCTTGATGGGTATTCTGGGTACAATCAGATTTGCATAGCACCCGAGGATCAGGAGAAGACTACATTCACTTGTCCATTTGGTACATTTGCATTCAGACGTGTTTCTTTTGGGTTGTGTGGTGCACCAGCTACTTTTCAGAGGTGTATGATGGCCATTTTCTCTGACATGATTGGAATTAATATGGAAGTTTTCATGGACGATTTCTCAGTCTTTGGGGATTCTTTTGTTGAGTGCTTGGAAAACTTGAGTTTGGTTTTAAAACGTTGTGTAGAGACAAATCTTGTTCTTAATTGGGAAAAGTGCCATTTCATGGTACAAGAAGGTGTCATTCTGGGACACAAGGTTTCGAGTAAGGGTTTGGAAGTTGACAAGGCAAAGGTGGAAACTATTGAGAATCTTCCTGCCCCTATCTCAGTCAAAGGTATTCGTAGCTTTCTTGGTCATGCAGGGTTCTACAGGCGCTTCATAAAGGATTTCTAAAAAATTTCTAAGCCGCTTTGCAATCTCTTGGAAAAAGATGTACCATTCAATTTTGATGAGGCTTGTTTACAGGCGTTCGAGATCTTGAAGAAGAAACTAATTTCTGCTCCAGTTATTACAGCTCCTGATTGGAGCCAACCATTTGCTTTGATGTGCGATGCTAGTGATTATGCAGTTGGGGCCGTTCTAGGCCAAAGGAAAGAAAAAATGTTCCATGTTATTTACTATGCGAGCAAAACTCTCAATGATGCTCAGTTGAATTACACCACTGAGAAGGAACTACTTGCTATTGTCTTTGGGTTTGAAAAGTTTTGCTCTTATCTGCTTTGTACTAAGGTGACAGTTTATATGGATCATGCTGCTATTCGCTACCTCCTTGCAAAGAAAGATGCAAAGCCGAGGTTGATTCGTTGGGTTCTTCTGTTGCAAGAATTTGATGTGGAAATCAAGGATAGAAAGGGGACGGAGAATCAGGTAGCTGACCATCTCTCTAGATTGGAAGATCATGGAAAGTCACCTAAGGACAACATGGTTATTAATGAGTTTTTTCCTGATGAGCAACTATTCAAAGTGCAAGATGATGAACCATGGTTTGCCGACATTGTGAATTATCTAGTAAGTAACATCATTCCGCCTGAGCTCTCTTATGCTCAAAGGAAGAAATTCTTGCACGATGTCAAGCAGTATATTTGGGATGAACCGTTTTTGTTCAAGCAAGGAGCTTATCAGATTATTAGATGTTGTGTTCCTTACAGTGAGACCGAGGCTATTCTTAGTGATTTTCATGCTACAGCTTATGGAGGCCACTATGCGGGTGAGAAGACAGCCACACGTATTCTTCAAGCGGGTTTCTATTGGCCGACTCTATTCAAGGATGCTCATCAGTTTGTGTTGAGATGTGATCGATGTCAACGAGTTGGTAATATTTCTCGTAGGGACGAGATGCCTCTGAATGTCATGTTGGAGGTAGAGATCTTTGACGTGTGGGGAATCGACTTCATGGGACCGTTCATTCCATCATGTGGTAATCAGTATATTCTTGTAGCTGTGGACTATGTGTCTAAGTGGGTGGAGGTAAAAGCACTTCCCACGAATGATGCTAAGGTGGTACTCAATTTTCTTCACAAGAATATTTTTACTCGGTTTGGCACTCCACGGGTGATCATCAATGATGAAGGTATGCATTTTTGCAATCGAAAGTTTACATCTCTTATGGCACGCTACAACATCAATCATCGAGTTGCTACAGCTTATCATCCTCAAACCAATGGGCAAGCCGAAGTGTCTAATCGGGAAATTAAACGGATTCTTGAGAAGGTAGTTAGTCCTTCTAGGAAGGATTGGGCGTTGAAGCTTGATGAAGCGGTGTGGGCTTATCGGACAGCTTATAAAACACCTTTGGGAATGTCACCATTTCTGCTAGTGTATGGGAAAGCATGCCATCTTCCAGCTGAGTTAGAACACAAGGCTTATTGGGCATTGAAGAAGCTGAATTTTGATCTTACAGCAGCAGGTGAAAAGCGGATGGTTCAGTTGAACGAAATGGACGAGTTTCGATTGCAAGCTTATGAGAACAACAAGCTATACAAAGAGAAAGTAAAAAGGTGGCATGATCGTCGGTTGGTTCTTAAGACGTTTGTGCCTGGGCAATTGGTGTTGTTGTTCAACTCTCGACTTCGGTTATTTCCTGGGAAGTTGAAGTCATGTTGGTCACGTCCATTCACAGTCAAAACAGTTTTTCAGCATGGGGCAGTGGAGATTTTTGACAAATTACCGGAGCAGTCGTTCAAGGTCAATGGTCAGCGGTTAAAGCCATATTTTGGAGAGAAGTTGAATCGCGAAGTTGAGACTGCGGTTCTAATGTGCGCAACGTAAGGAGATGGAGCTACGTCAAGCTAATGACGTGAAAAGAGCACTTCGTGGGAGGCAACCCACTTGGATTGTTGTAGAAAAAAAAATGTTGAAACAGTAGCTACGGCGCGGCAGCGCCGTTCCACAGTGTATTCCTGGCGCGGCAGCGCCGCACAAGATGTTTAGAAAAAAAAATTATTAGTGAGCCACGACCCAAGTTCACTACTTACACCCACTAACCCTAATTTCTCCTATATATACATACCATTACATAACCCTACCTATACATACACACTTACAGATCTCAAAATTCTCTAAACACTCTAAACACTTCTTTCAATCAATTCAATGGCATCCAAGCGACAAAGGGTTGTTGGTGGTGGTAGTGAGGGTGCCGGTGGTAGTGGGACTGGTAGGAGGAACCCTCGTTCTTCATCTTCATCTGATTCTGAGGGAGGCAATGGTGGACCTCAGTTTATTAATAATGGGGCTCGTGATGAGTATAATCGATTGTTGGGGCGCCCTATTACTCGTGAGAGGGGTCTTTTCCCTAATGCAGTGGATGGGAACATGTTGGAGAATATTCTGGAGAGTCGTTGGGAGCAGATTTGTGAGGTTCCGGAACCTGTTCCGATGACGGTGGTTCGCGAGTTCTATGCGAACGCTAGTGTGGAGAGGAATGGGATTAGCCAGGTTCGTGGGTTTCGTGTGGATTATCAACCACCTGCTATTCGTCGTGTTCTTGGGCTTTCGGCTCCTAGGAGGGGTCAAGAGGATTGGTCGGGGAAGACTCGGGATGTTGTGGATCTTCAGATGGTTATTCAGCGGTTGTGTGTGCCTGGTACAGAGTGGCGTTTGAGGAGAGGCACTACTGAGCCCACCTCGTTCTTATCGACGGCTCTGAATAGATATGGGCGTACTTGGCACTTGTTCATTTGTGCCAATCTCATCCCTACTAGACATTCGAATGAGGTGACAGTTGAGAGGGCTATCCTATTGTATGCTATCTGCAGCAGAGAATATGTGGATGTGGGCAATTTGATCCATCAGGGGATTATGCGTTTTATGCAAGGTAGTACCACTACAGCGATGCCTTATGGTTTGATCATTGTTAGGTTGGCTAGGGATTGTGGTGCTCGTTGGTCAGCAGAGGAGGTTGTGCAGCATCCACAGGAGGCGCTGGATCATCAGAGTATACGGAGGCTGGTTGAGTGGGATGGAGGTGAGCCGGACTGGTGGGGTCTTGGTTATGTAGTAGAGCAGCAACAAGAGCAGCAGCAGGAGGAGCCTCAAGGAGGAGGTTCTTTTATTACTCAGAGACAGTATAGGCGTTTGACTAGGCGTATCGATGCGGTGCACGATATACAGGCAGGTTTTGCAGCAGATTTTAGTAAGTTTGAACAGGCGTTGGGCACGGCTTTTCGTGCGAGTGGAGTGGACGTGACTTTTCCATCCTTTGGAGCTGGCGCTGTCTATCCGCCACCGGACACTCCCGATGGGAGTGGTTCGGACGACGAATAGGTATGCCTTGCACACTTGTTATTCTTACTTTCAATGAGGGCATTGAAAATTTTTAAGTTAGGGGTGGGGATACAAGTTGAATTTGTATAATAGGTGTGTGCATGTTAGAAGCATATGTGTATGTTAGCATATTTGCATGTTAGTTAGAGCATTTTGTTTTTTTTTTATGTATGCCATATAGGACATTCTGTTATTGTGGTATTTATGTTCATATAGTTGCATGAGCATGGCATGCATTTTCATGATCCCGTAGAACTTGCTAATTCTGACTGGTAGGTAGGTGTCTAATTGAGTGTGATGATGATGAGTAGATGGTTGAATTATAGTGCCTATGAAATTGATTTGCGTGTTCAGAAACAAAACTTTTACACAGACTCATTGGGTGCTTTTGGGCTAGGTTAGGGTCATGCTTGTTGGATGTTTAGAGATTTAATCGCTTGATTATAGTTAGAATTTTCGTTATTCCCTTGATAGCGTAGGAGCACTAAAATCTAAGTTTGGGGGAAACCAGGAATTTCATGCTAGTTGTAAATATTTGTTAATATTGGCTAGGTGTCAAATGGCTAGTAGCCGGCTCATATTTATATGAGTAGTCTAGGGTTGGAAATGAGAAAGGCTCATTCCAGATTGCATGTAAAAAAAAAACAGAAAAAAAGAAAAAAAAATCAAAAGTGTCAATTGTGAAATGCAAAATTAACCAGAGTGAGCTCTTTAATACTCGAGTAATTAAGTCTGAGGGGACTTAGTCCTAGTGACCTAAGGCTTTTATAGTCTGGGATCCACTGACCCAACACTCGCTACATGAGTATTATTGTATAAGCCTTTTGGGGTCTCATTCATTGCACGATTAAATAAGCATGTGTATTGTATATAGTATTATGTGTCATAATAATAAAGCATGAGTTTCTGTCTACCTTGGATAAGGGTGGAGGTGTTCCTAGGCTATGAAGTGTCTACAGTCTATTCTAGTTATAAACCTGTGATTGTCCTGACTGAAAGCATGTATGATTTTTGACCTAGTTTGGGAGTATTTCTGATGAGCATCGCGCATCACCTAGTCGAGCTCTATTTGGATTTGTTGCATTCTTTGAGATAGTTGCTTGTTAGTTGGTTTTGGTGAATTTAAATGGGATCCTTGCATTTTTCATGTAGTTGCATACATATAGTAGTTGCATTATAGATCGGATTTTGTGGGTACATTCGCTATAGGCCCTCACGAGACCTTACTCGTCCACTAGGGCTGCCTAGGGGTTTAAAGGGCTTGTTGCATATGCCAAATGCAACCGTGATCACCTACGGAAGTGGTACTAGTTAGTTGTACATGATT
The DNA here is from genome assembly GCA_036435485.1 of Saposhnikovia divaricata. Classification (NCBI taxonomy): domain Eukaryota; kingdom Viridiplantae; phylum Streptophyta; class Magnoliopsida; order Apiales; family Apiaceae; genus Saposhnikovia; species Saposhnikovia divaricata. Next base: position 216,074,261 of record CM071594.1, read on the forward strand.
TGTCTGTTTATGCTTGAGGACAAGCATCGGTTTAAGTTTGGGGGTGTGATGAGTGGGTATTTTATTCACTTAAAACGTTTCCATTTGGCTTAAAACGAATGTTTGTACTCGAGTTGTGGTATTTTTGATCTCTTTTAAGGGTATTGCGCAGGAATATCAATCACAGGTGTTAAAGGAATGAAGCGGAGCAATCGGAGCGCAAATCGGAGTTGTAATGAAGAAAAGGGGAAAAAATCCAGTTGCTGAACAGAAGGCACGGCGCGGCAGCGCCGTGTTTGTGCTTGATTATGGCGCGGCAGCGCTGGGAGCACCGAGGAGGCGCGGCAGCGCCGTGTTGGAGGTCATGGATGGCGCGGCAGCGCCGGCTCTTCTGACGGGAAACTCCTGTTTTGCTGATTTTTCGAGATAAAGTCAAAAATTAAATTCCTTTCGAATTTCTTGCACCTGGAGGCCTATATAAAAGAAGAAAAACCCTAGAATAAAGGAGGTCTGACCACGTATTGTATTTACGGAGTTTTGAAGCACGAAGAAGCGAGGAAGAAGATAGTTTTCAAATTATTCTTGTATTCTTCCTAGTTTGTGGATGCTTGACTTGGGTGTATTCTTTAGAACCCTTCTTATTTATTTAAATCATTATTCATTTTCTTCTATCATGTTTACATTGGAACCCATGGTGACGATTAGTTTGATTATTAACTAATTCGTTGTCATGGGGTTTTGGCGGATTTATTCATGAAGTTTATTTGTTGAATCTTCTCGATGCCTATAGTGTGATTGATGTGATATCCTATCATGGTTGAATTAATTCATTATAGGAGAGTAGCTAACTCCTGTAAATGTGTGTTAATTCTTATTGAAGCGAAAGTGGATCTAAGAGTTTAGAACTTGCCATGCTACATAGGTTTATGCGTGAGAATATCATTCATAATTAGTGTCGTAACTCTAACCGTTTTATGACGACTATGTGATCAATTGAATGCTTGTACTTCAACCATTATGTTTCAATCTTTATAGACATATGAAGATTAAGCATGATTGGGAGACTAAGTGATTTCTATCTTTACTGTGGATGTTATTTAGGATGGTATTTGTCCAACGAAGATTGGCTTATATCAGTTTTGTGTATTCGATCAGGTATTAACAAATCACATGAAAAGGCTAGAGAAGTGGAGACTATAGATGGATTGTTTAATGAAGTTAAAATCCCATGTTTTATTCGCATAAGTAATTCGACATAATTCTTAGTTCAAGTAGTTGATCATTAGTTATAATTCCTAGAGTAATTGTAGTGATAAACAAAAATCCAATTGTTAATTTGTCGTAGCATCGAATAATAATCATACATTGGTGAGTGAATTAACTAGACAATACAACGAGTCCCTGTAGGACCGAATCTTATTTGCTATCTATATTACTTGAGATCACGTGCACTTGCGTGTTGAGTCTGGTCGTAACAGTGACTTTGATTTTATGATGAACAATCATGTTGCAGCTATCACCAACAAGGAAGGGGTGTCAACTGATTTTCACCCAATTATGGACTTTATGGCGAAAGGACCATTAAGCTATGCCTTGACAGCATCTCCACAAATTAATCAAGTAGCTGTTTCACAAGCTTGGGAGAATGCTGAGGTAATTGACTCTACTCAGAGTCAATCAGGTAAGATTGTTCTACACTTAGGACAAGACTCATTTGATCTGACTGAATCTGTTGTTAATTCAGTTCTTCGCTTACCGGTTAGTACGAATTTTGAGAATGTTCCATCTGATGATGATGTGAGAACTATGTTATCTAAATTAGGTTATGATGGACCTCTAGATAACATGAGCCAGTTAAATAGATCCTTTCTTAGGAAAGAATGGTCTCTACAAATAAGGCTATACCCATGTCAGTATCTGACAAGAGATATCTGGATCTTGATTCTTCATGGGAAACAACATTGACATACAGACTGGCTATGGAACTTATTTCTCTAAAAGTGAAGCTTTCCAGGTCTGTTCTAGATTTTCTAACTAAAAGAGTTCCTAAACTTTCATTTCTTGAAGAATATGGACTGTTACATCAAAGACTTGATTTAATGAAGACGTACTTCTATGTATCAGTCAGAAAGGAATTACATAAGAAATTTGGACTTCCTAAGCATGTTGCACTTCAATCACTTCATGCATATCTATTTGACAAGGATGTCATTGTTTAAGATGCTTCAGCTCAAGATGAACAAGATGAGGTAGTTGATAGAGGGAAGCAGTCAACAGAAGATACTATTGCACCAGTGGTGAATAGTGGAATAGATCAGATCACAGTCACTACAACACAAGAACCATCTAGTCAGAGGTTGGATGACTCAGGAACTGTGATGGCTGATACTGGAAGTTCTTCTGTGATGACTGAAATTGTAAGTGAGAGACCCTATGATATGGGAGGAATGACTTTGATTGATTTTCCTGTAGATCAAACCAATATTGTTCTTTCAGAGTCTATCCACCTTGAGGGTGTGTCTCAGCAACCAACACTTAAAGACGGTGACATACTAGCTATGATGTCTAATGAAGTATTACTGAAGACATCAGAGTCTAGTGTAAAACCTGAAAGTGGTATACTGGAGCCTGTAGTTTCTGGAAAGAAAGTAGATGTTTGTAAGGGTTCAGAGACTATAGCAGCTCACTCCTTGGAGAAAACCTCAAGCCCCATGCCATATGAGGAACCCTCTCTCCATGTGAGTTCAGGTATAAAAACTTCTTCTAGCCCCTATTTTTCTGTAGGTCATGAGAGCACTTATCCAAATTTGAGTGATACACTTGAAAAGATGGATATAGATCCACACACAGAGAGGCTGGCTCTTAACCAGGCAAAAGGAGAGGTAGAAAGAGTGTTGACTTTAGATAGTCAAAGTGAGAATGAGAGTATGGATGATCAACTCCATAGTGAGGGAGAGAAAATTAGGAAACCACCATCGTTTGATTTCTGGGATCATGTTTTTCCTGAATCTTGGTCTGAAAATCTTGGTATGGATGCTGGTACTTATTCTTTTATCAAGATGTATGAGAAGCATGACTTAGCACATCACAATGCAAAGCCAGAAGTTAAAGCTCAGAAACAGAAAGAAAGGCTTGCAGGAATCATTAACAGAAGAGGTGAAAGGTTAAGACAAACTTCTACTCAACCAGTACCAGAAGATATTCCTAATGATCCTAGTATTCCTTTGTATGTACTTCCAATTTCAGCTAGAATTGAGACATCAGCAGTATCTGATCAATCTAAGGAGGAGTCAGGATTTGTAGATGTTAGTACACAGAATATTGGTGAAGGACAGGATGATCATACTTCAGCTCCAGATCAGAGAGATGAAGATGTTTGTACTTCTACTCAAGTATTATTACTTGAATATCATTCTAAACAGGCAACTTCTTCTACAAGACTTGAAGATAAAGTTCTTTCTACATCTGAATCTGAAGATACAACAAGCACTTCCAACATTGAAGTCAATTCTAAAATTTTATTATACATTCAGAAATCTCAAAGTGATATTCAATCGAGACTTCAAATTCTTGAAGAAAACCAAGTCACTATTATGGACAATCAAGCAGTTCTGATGAATCTTATTTGTTCTGTTACTGAATCTCTTGGAATTAATGTTGCTGATGTCAAAAAGGGGGAGATAAAGACAATTCAGAAACAACAACAACAGACTGGGGGAGATAAACAGACTGGGAGCAGAATTAAGGGTGACAGAGTTGGTAAATTTCATCATGGAAGTGGTAAAGGAAAAGAAGCATCAAATAGTTGAATTCTTTCTTCTAAGTACTAGATACATGTCTACATCTGAAGAAGGAGGTACTTAACTTCATGATCTTAAATTCAAAAATTCTATTCTGGTTGTATTGTTATATGTTTTGACATCTACAACTTAGATTTATGCTTCAGATTCTAAAGCATAAATAGGGGGAGATTGTTAGGAATAATTCGTAAGTTGTGATGTTGAGAATAGAATTTTGCTAATACTTTTTGTATATCCTGATCTTATAAAGGATTTAGCACTTTGTATAGGATATATGTGTTAGACAGTAATCTGTGGAGGTTAGTCAGGAACAGTGCGTCGGAGACTACATTTCAGGAACTAAGAGCAGATCCTGATACAGTAAGTCAGATCCTGATCAAATACTGATGGGATGATCAGATCCTGATGCAATGGGAAATCCTGATATCAGTCGTGTTACTGATGATGTCATTATGGATGCTACAGAAACTGGCAAGTGCTATAAAACAGGATCGTTGTTTTGAAAAACAAGCAAGAAGATATCGTGAAGGAAACGAATTCTCTATTGATGGAAACTATCAACTGGATGGCAGAACATTGTCATAGATAGATTATAATTCTGTTATTAGTTGATAGGTAGCATTATAAATACTCTCTCTATATTATTGTAAAAAGAGCGAATTGAGAAATATAGAGTGCATATCGTGTGAGGCTCTGTATAAGGTTCGTATTCGAGAGTTCGAAACAAACAGAGAAAGAGATTTGTATTGTCAACAGTTGCTAAAGGTATTGTACACCTTTGGTAGAGTTTGTATTTGATTTATTTTAATATAAACAAAGTTTGATTCATTCGTTTGTTCTTGTTCATCTAATCAAGCAAAAATCAGACACGATTATATAACTTGTATTCAACCCCCCTTCTACAAGTTATTCGAGTTAACAGTATTAACCATCAGGTAAATAGGTAAGAGAATCTAACAGAGAAAGTTTGAACAGTAAAGAAGATGAAATGATTCTTTTATATATAAAAAAAATTACAACTTTATTCATCATTAGAAACAAGTTCATACAGTTCGACATGAACTGTTTCATATGTTATCCCATCTGCCCCCTAAAACTCCCTGGCCAACGGTTGGGCCATTGATGGACCGGCGCCACTCGGCCTCTTACACGACTCCTAGTTCGAATAGAATCCATGACTCTGAAAAGTAAAGTTCGTCCTCCTTTCCCCAAGTATACAATTGTTGATAGGACTCAACAAAGTAGTCGTATCTGGTTGGAAAGGAAAATTCACCAATATTTCCCGAGCTATTGCTCATTAATGGATTATAACTTGTTTCATCAATCTTACTCCTCGAGTGTTGAGGAAGTAACAAAGACTCATTTTGGCTTGTAGCAACTAAAGTTGCGAATGAAATTAATACTTTCAAAAGTTTATGACCGGGCAGTCAACCATAATAAATAACAGTCTCTCAAGTAAGGTTCCCTATATTTTGGAAGTTTGAGCGAGCATTTAAATCTTCTTAAATGATAGATTTAAATGGAACACAGAGTTTTGGGAACCTCTCCTTGATAAAATAATCATAATAAGGATCAGAAATATTCTACATAATTATTGAAGGTCAAAGATAAATTTCACATAATGTAAACTATTTTTAAAAACTAGTTAAAAGTATTTAATAAATATTCAAATAATATTTAATAAATCATAATGCTAAAGAATATTTTTAAACAAAATAATCGTTCATAAATGAACTCTTAAATGAATATTCAAAATATAAGTCACTTCATAATTAAAACCTTGAATGACTATTCAAAATAGCATACATTAAATAAATAAAGCTCAAATGAATATTCAAAATAATATTCATTTAATAAATACACCTTAAATGAATATTCAAAATAATATTCATTTAATAAATAAGAATTGACTAACATTTATACGATATCTTTATCGGAAAAATAATCTTCAAAATATATAGAAATATATCAACTCCCGGTCCAAAGAATAAGAATCATACGCCCTTCACTAAGGGCATTAGTAAAACCCGGCTTATAACTAATATCTCATATCTAGCTTATAAGCCAATCATCAAATCATATTCAAATAATAACCTTCGAATGAGGTAATATTTAAATAACATTCCTCAAATGATTTCCATGTAATTAATACTTTCTGGAAATATAAATAATGTTTAGTAATAACAATCCTCAAAATACATAGTACTCTGCCGCTGGAATCCCTCCGGGTTTCCACGGCTATCGACATATCTCAAAATACCGATTCCCGGTTTAGAGTCGAAAACAATGAATATGCTCTTATATCTAGAGCTACAAGGTATACCGGTTCATAATTATTTAATTCAGAAGATCATATATAATCCAAAGGTCAAATTCTATTTCAACAGGAAATAAGATATATCGCAACACTGTACAATTTTATACATGGCAAAAGCAGTATTATAATCAATACTTCAAAGTATAAATTAGAAAATGTGCCTGATGCTCTGGTCGTAGTAGGGGTCTGCGATGATGTTTGATAATCTAAACAAAGTCAAAAACATACGGTTAATCCCCTCGATAATCCAGTTATAACCCAATGTTTAAACACGTAAGTGAAATACAACCAAGGCATTACTAGCTCGCTTTAGTGTAAGAACCCCAAATTTTGGATATAATTAAAAACTTTTTATTAAGTAATGATAAAATGAGGAACAATGATTCCGACAACAAGGTCACCAGCTCTAATGAATGGTGGTTTCAAAGAACAATGATTGTAATGAATGGATATTGCTTTGGACAATGATCCTGATGCATTGGTATATTGTCAGAATAGAGTAATTCGATGGTTGAGGACCTAGATAAGAATAATCTACCATCCAGGAAGGAGCTAATGGATCCTTGAAGGGAAATGAGTACGTGCATAGTGTTTCCCATACGTGCATAGTATTTCCCGTACGTGCATAGTATTTCCCGTACGTGCATAGTGTTTCCTGTACGTGCATAGTAATTTGGTGGATGAATAGTGATTTTGTAAGTTGGAAAACTTTTCACTCCACCCTATGTACGGGACGTGATATGGATGTTTCGAAGTCATATTAGTAATACGCGGAGGAAATAAGTGAATGCAGAGACGATCGGAATTCAGAAATTCCAAATTCTTTTCGGTATAATATTTGACCAGACAGTGGATTAAATATTATTATAATCCAAGAATTGAGATATTAACTTTGATGATTTGATATTTTGGGATGTTATTATATTTGATTTAAGAATGAAGGTAGGAAACCACTGAGGAGTGGTTATGGCTACAATGTAATTATTGATATTTGGAAAGAATGAATGGAATTCGACCTTATTATGTTTATGTCTTGAAGAATGCTAAAGGGTGACAACATAGGTAAGAATAATCTATCTTCTAAGGGAATAAGATATGGCAACTTCAAGCAAGAGAATACCCTCATGTCATCCAGATCGATAACGATTAATCCAGTAGTTCCGTAAAAAGGTTAAGGAACGATCGAAAGAGAATACGGACAATTGTACCACCCTAAGAGAACAAGTAAAGAATACAGAATGAATAGTGTTTTGGTGGGAGTATATAATAATATGAGACGACACTATATAGAAGCATTCGGAACGGATTTCCGAGTTCGTATTAGTGATCCAGGGGGAAAATAAGTGTATGTAAAAGCTGTCGGATTCTGAAAAACCGCACTTTTATTTTCTCCGAGAGTTCCCTGGACACTGATAGCCTTAAGTATTTAACGAATGGATTTAAGGAATATAAATTGGAAAGTTAGAATGAAAGATGGAGGATGAAAGTATTAATATTAAAGAGGATTCCCGGTAAACCCTAATTAGAAATCCGTGAAATATTCCTACGAACGATCAATCGAAACGGGCAATAACCTTACACAGAAACAAGCAGAGGAAGCAAGAGTCTTGTGTAAGCTACTAGAATAAATATCTAGCAACCAAGTGGCTTAAAGTAACTAGCATACTTGGAGATGGAAGTAGTACTTAGATATCAAACCAATACTTAGCATGAAAACCATTCAAAATGCAACACATGTCTCTTGATTGCATCATGGATGACCTAGGCACTTTAATAAAGCTACTTTAGCAAGATATTATCCAAGGCAACACAATAATACAAGGAAAAGATCAAGAGCAAGCAAGCAACTCTCTCCCCCTCCAAAACATTCCATTCGACTTCCTCCCTAAATTCCAAATCCAAAGTCCAAGCTTCCACCATTGTTTGATCTCCAAATTTTTATGGTAAGTCCTATAATTCATAAAAGTGATACCCTAGAAATCTTGGCTTCAAACTCCATGTTTTCCATTTTCAAATAAATCATCCAAGCCTAGGGTGAATAGTGATTTTAAGAAACTAACTTTGATTTCTTGTTTTGTTTGGATGATCCAAGCTTTGTTAAGGTAATCTAAGGACTAGACAAGGCTTACCAAGTGTTATTCACTCTCCAAGGAAGGTATAAAGCTCTTGAAACCCTAACCGTTGTTTGAGATTTAAGCATGTTTATGATAGTTATAACTTAGTTATGGTTATGTTAAGATTATAAGCATGATTATGTATGGATTTTGGATTAATGATGTAAATAGCTAGATGAACGGAAAGGCATTGCTTGGCCTCAGTTCATGTATATAAGTCATGTATATGTTGTTTGGGTTGGATACTATGTTTATGGGAAGATCCGAAATTGGTAGATATTCGATTTACAGCCGTTATAATGCCCGATTTTGCAATACCATGTTTTGTATGCCATTTTCCATGTCGAACCCCTACTGTCCAGAGACCTTATCTGCCATGATAGGATAGGTAATGTTCTAAGCTTCGTTTTGTTATAAAGATCACGTGAAACGGACTTACGGTTTAGGATTTATGACCAAATTACTAAAAGTAGTTCGAATCCGTAAATGAAAGTTCGTAACTGTAATTGAACCCTCGTAAACTATGTAACGTCATGGCGAATCTTGGTAAATAAATACTAGAGGTAAAAAGGAAGGTGTGAAAGAAAACCGTATGTCAAAAGGATCATTTTTCGATTTATTAAAAATGTTCGAGTCGAGGTTAAACGCGAACGAACCCCTAAAAGACGACTCTTTTATAACTTCGGTAAAACACTTAGAAAACGGGCGATAAAACTCGGAGTATAGTATTGGTTCGTAACGATCGACTTTAGAACTCATATGACTTAAGTATGTCCCAAGTATAAGTACAATGACATGTCGTATTAACGAACGAATGTCGGGTCGGATCAGTGATAAAAGTAATCCACTAAAAGGGGTATAACGAGATAACTCGAGAACGTGTTTCGAATTAAGTATAACTTAACTTTTAATATGTTAAGTGATTAATCCCGAATGCCTTGGCTATTTATAGATCACCAAGCTGAACCGGGACCCGCTACCACTACCCCTTACCGTACTCGACTACCAGGAAAGTTTCAATTCCCTTCTTTTAGGCTGTTGTTGTGATTGAATAAATATATATATATATATATGATTGCTGATATACATATGCCATTGCATGCATGCCTACTTTCAAGTTGAATTGATATACTTGTTCCCTGAATGTTATTGTTGGCTTATAAGCTAGATAGTTATATATCAGTTATAAGCCGGGTGTTGTAAGACCCTCATAGAAGGGCATATACATCTTATTAATCAAGTATAGACCGGGAGTCAATATTCCTTGATATATCGAGATTACCTCGGAGGAAAATATTTAAGTAAATATTTTCTATTATTTGGGCGACGAATATTATTTGAATATTCGTTCGAGACTAATTATTTTAACGATCCTTACTTCAAATAATTATTTGAACGTAACTATTCAACGAATAATATTTCTCAATATTCATTCAGAGTCGAATTGATTATCGATTATTATTTCGAATATTCTTCTAAAGATGAGACTACTAAATGAATATTATTTGGATATTCTTTTAGAATATTATTTTATTAAATAAATATTACTTCTGAATATTCATTTAAGATATTGAATACTTGATGAATATTATTTTAATATTCATCTGAAGCTTGATTTAATTATCGAATATTATCTCGAATATTCCTTAAGGCTTGGATTACTAAATGAATATTACTTGACATTCATTTAGGATATTATTCATTAAATAAATATTACTTTTGAATATTCATTTAAATTCCTAATTAAATTATGAATGTTACCTGAAATATTCTTTTCAGGTCTTATTAATTAATGAATATTGTTTTGAGTATTCATTTAAATATTTATTTATTCAATAAATATTCTCCTGATATTTCTTCAGGGATTATTTTGAGAAATACTCTGATTAAAGATATTCTTTCATATTCCCAAATATTCTTTAAATATTTTAACTCAATAAATATTCTCTGAATATTTATTCCATACTTAGAATAATCTCGATAAGGTTTATCTTCTTCGATTATTACAGAAAATATCTCGGAGTCATATTATTATAAATCTTATATCAAGAAAGGTTCTCAGACATCATTCTTCTTTGAGTCTATCTCCTTAATAGTAAGGGAACCTTACTTGGAAAACGTTATTTATCTTGTCGACTTCCCGGTCATAAAGTATTCCCTTCACCCGCAACTCGGGTGCTGTTGACTTATTAAGTCGTTGCTTACCTTCTCATCTTTCGAGGGGTAAGATTACTGGAACAAGTTGATATCCGTTACCAAGTAATAGCTTGGGAGTTATTGGTAAATTTTCCTTTCCAACTAGATACGACTACTTTGTGGAGTCTTATCAACAAGTATTATACTTGGGGAAAGGGGGACGAACGTTACATTCAGAATCATGAATTCTATTTGAACTAGGAGTCGTGTAAGAGGCCGAGTAGCGCCGGTCCATCCCCTTTGGCCCAACCGTTGGCCGGGGAGAGCTAGTAAGGCGGTATACAAGTAAAGCCGTCAGTTCTTCCTTCTACCGGTAGTAAATCTAAATTGAGCTGTACGATCTCGATTGATCATCAAGATTGGAACAGCGGGCGCGGTGAATACTCCATCATTGGTTCATCATCCAAATTTATTTATTTCCTGCAACATGATTACTGTTGGCAGAGTTGGAAAAGGGTCATAACTGGAATTGCAACCTTTTCTTGCAAGTTCTTCTTCTTAATAACAATAAGAATATCTCGCTTACTTTGATGTAGCAGATATTTCTACAAACAAATACTTTAAGTTACCTTGTAACTTCATCGTTCATATTATACTGGCATCATTTCCGTAAATGCATGGCATATGGTTTGAAAGATACTTTTGAACTGTTATACATTATCATTCAGTTATATATTATTGTTGGTGGGCTATTGCTCACCCTTGCTTTATTATTATATCACAACAACAGCTAGACCAGATGACTCGCACAAGGCGCACTCGACGCGGGCGAGGACGATGAGACTACCAGAGCTGAAGAAGAAGCTATTGGTAGGGTATATTTATTCTTTCAGTACCAAGAATATGGTCTAGTATGACTTATGTAAATGGACGGCAAAGAGTATGTATTTATAATGAAATTCTTTTGGATTGTAAGAACTCATAATGTGATTAATAAAAATTTGATTGTTACTCTGATTTCATCTTTGGGACTATAACGGGTGTGTTTTATATTGTTGTGTTGGGTTATAGAGACGTAATTTATTTTATGTTAAGGAAAGTTCAATTGTTGTGGACAGAATTGGAAACCGTAACCGCCGGATCCCGGACCCCGGATCTGGGGGTGTTACATTTAGGCTCACACTAAGTCCATGTTAATCGACAATTACTTAAGTCATAAGTTTGGTTCGAAACCGGTCCTCGAATTCAAGTTATACTTAATCACTTATAAAGTTGATTTCAAAGTCACGTTACTAGGGATTTTCACTTGCGCAACCTTGTCTTACGCATTTTTATAAAATCGGAAAATAATCGTTTTGACTCGAAACCTTCGCACAAACCTTGCTAACTATCCTTAGCATTTTATCACAAAATTTCACATCTTAATTCGACAATTAAGGGTCTCGAACTCATCATCAAAGTGGTTATATTTCTGCGATAAATCCTTTGAACCACTTTCACTAAAACTAGCACAACTCTTAAACCGTAAACTCTTTTAACTCGATTCTTTCGGCAAAACAAACTAGATAACCATATCTTTGTAACCATAGGCAGTGATGATGCTAAAAATGACTTTATGGTCTCGGACATTAACTGTTTTTAAGGGTTAACGAAATTTTGCCATTACGACGGCTATAACTCGGACGTTTCCATTTTGTCACAACATAACCATGCCACACCGGGCGTACCATACATCCCCAACATCAACAAACAACCATAATACACCTCTAAGGTCAGTGGTAAGGTCCTTTGATCACCACTCAACACATACATCTCAAAATAAGGCTAAATAAACATGGATGTTCTTATTAAGCACTAATCTTTACACTACTTGCATAAACTTCATTAAAACTCAATATAACTCATACATGGGTAGGGTTTTACCTTCTTGGTTGCTCTAGGAACAATATCAAAGCTTGTCACACCTTGGGATAGCCTTGAGTGTCTTTAAAAAAGCCTAAAAGACATGATCAAAACATGAAACAAACTTAAAACACTATTCATCACTATTCATCATCACTTTGTAAAAATCATAGAAAATCGAAAAATAAGAGTTTGGCTCTCAAATTTTTACCACATCTTCTACTCTCCAAGAGCTTTCTTTTGAGTCCTAGCTCATCACCAGGGGATGCTTGAAACTCTACTTATTGGCATTTAAAAGTCGGTGCAGAAACTGCCAAGTAACAGGACAATTCGGCTTCTTCATATTGGGGGAGGGATTTGACTAGGCTATACTCCTTTGTTAGATGAAATTTTGAACGAATGTTCTATATATATTGAGGAAGTTATGGTTCAAATTTGGTGATTTATGAATGGGTAGAAGTGGAGATATGGATTTTTCTTTGAGCTTGGTTTCTACTGGGCAGTTTGTGAGCTTTTGTGTTTTGCTTGTTTTTCTCCTGTGTAATGATATGTAATACATGTATCTATCTCTCTATTTGGCACTCATCACTTTTAATGTGTTGTCAATGATCCATTGAAGCCAAGTGTTGGTGGTCTATTGGTCCAAATGTCAAGCTAAAAACATGTTAGTCATTTCATGTCAATTACAAGCTTGTCCTTGGCTTATCTCTCTTTCTTCCACGAATGCCCTTCCTCTTTCTATTATTTTATCAAGGGGTTTCCTTCCTTTATACTCTAATACCAGCTCCTTATATTTGTTGGGCCGAAATTTGGGGTTTCCCTATGTCCTTGGGCCTTTCGTTTGGGCTCCGTTCAAAGTTCTCTCGTTATTTGATTCGTCGAATGATATGATCGTCTCAGTGGTTTCTCTCTTGTAATTCTCTTGGATGTATATTATACTCTCCCACATTATATTAGTGTGTTAGGGTGGTTCTAATCCTCAAGTAGATATTAAATCTAACATCCTTGGTATATTCTCTTTATCTCAGAATTTGCTCTCTCGGTTTCTCAGGCGTTCTCGAACTAGTTTGCATTCTCTTTGCTCTAGGATTATATTCTCAATCCTCTTTCCCTCTAATAATATATCCTCCCTTGGACTTCTAATATTTAATATCCTTAATTTATAGTCCAATTATTATATTCCTGACTTCTCTGTCAATTATGGAATAAAATAAAGTTTGGATTCTCTGAATTCTGTCCTCGTTTAAATACACTCATTCTCTCTATACTTTCCTAGTACATGCTTGGTTTTCTCATTTCTCAATTCCTATATTGAGTACTCTAACTCACTTCTCAACTCCTTTCTAGGGTATACCAACTCATTTTATGGACGATAGATTATTCTTATCTATGTCGTCAACCACTGAATTACACTGTTCAGAAAATACCCACATGTATCGATAATAACCACTGAATTACACTGTTCAGAAAATACCCACATGTATCGAAATTATTATCCATAGAAATATCCATTCATTACCACCACTGTTTATTGAAATCACTATTCACTGACGCACTTAATTGTAATAAGAAAAGTTTTAATTCTACAAAAAAATTCGGGTTATTATAGTCTCCCCTCCTTAAAAGGATTACATCCCGGAATCAGTTTAGGAATAACTGGGGGTACCTCTCTCCCAATGCACTCTCTAATTCCCAGGTGGGTTCTTCCACTTCTTGATTTCTTCACAATCTCTCACTGGCTTGACAACCTTGTTCCTTAGCACTTGCTCTATTTTATTCACGATTTCCACAGGTTGTTCTTCGTAAGTTAGATCAGGTTTTATATCTATCTGCTCGTATTCTATCATCTATCGAGCATCTGCATTTTACTGGTGTAGCATTTCCATATGAAACACGCTATGAACCAGCTATAAGTTTGGGGGGTAAGGCGGGCTCGTAGGCTACCTTTTTGACGCGTTTAAACTCTCAGATGGCCCAATGAATCTTGGGCTCAACTTTCCTTTATTTCCAAATCTCGCTAATTCTTTTCACGGGAATACCTTTAGTATCACGAATCTCCAACATCATATTCTCTATCTTGTTTGCACAGAAATACACCAACATAAACTTGCCTGTCATTCATCAACATGCCATTTAGCTTATCAATAGCAGTACTATCTCTATCCTTGCGGGCTTGGTCCGCATACTTTCTCCGTATGCCTTGGGCTGTTGCTAGCCGCTTGTGGGTGAAATCTTTTGTCTCTCCGATTTGTTGGACTAACTCAGGTCCCAATATCTTTCTCTTGTCAACCTCTTCCCAGCACAGGGGAGAGCGGCATCTCCTTCCATACCGGGCCTTGTGTAATACCTCATCCTTTAACTCTTTAACATCTGAATTTCATATTCTCGATGCGTAGCTCTTAATTCCATTTTCATCGCTTTTACATTTACTCTCTTCTCCTGTCATTATCTCCTCGGAGGAACTCTTTTCCTCTTTCATTTTCTTTTCTTGACATAGCTTAATCTTTCCCAACAATAGTGGTTGAATGCAAATTTCCATTAGGCCTTCCTGACCTTTTTCTGACATCTTCACCTCAATCTCCACCCTCTTAAATCCTTGATTAACTCGTCCGACGTGGTTATCATCCTAAGTCTTTCTTTACGACTAAGGGCATCGGCAACCACATTGGCTTTCCCTGGGTGGTATTGTATCGCACGGTCATAATCTTTTATCAACTCTAGCCATCTCCGTTGTCTCAGGTTTAACTACTATCAACCCCCCGCTGATCCAGCCCCTTCTTTAATCATTTTACAGAAAGCCAACCTACCTCATGTATTTAGTCATTCTTTATTATCTAATCTCTCCTCTCTCTTCTCTCTCTCTTTCTCTGAAAGAAAGGCGAGTCTCTTGGAGGATTTGTTTGCGGGGAATGTTGTCTGGCCTGTCGCATGTTCAGTTCCTTCTGCGTATATATATACTTGAGGCTCTTATGGTCCGAATAAATCTTACATTTTTCTACGTATAATTAATGCCTTCAAATCTTTAAGGCGAAAACTATTGCGGCTAACTCTAGACCAATTCGTTAAATCCATAAAAGTTGCGGGTGCATTAGTCAACCCAAATGACATCTCTAAAATTTCGTATTGTTTATACCTATTACGAAACGCAGTCTTCGGTATATCCTCGAATTTAATCTTCAACTAGTGGTATCCAGTTCTCAAGTAAATATTTGGAAAAATACACAATGTTTTTCAGCTGGTCAAACAATCATCTATCATAGGTAACGGACACCTATTCCTAATGGTAAGCTTGTTCAACTTTCGATGTTCGTTACACAATCTCATGCTAACATCTTTCTTTCTCACAACAACGCCGGGCTCTCCACGGTGGTACATTGGGTCTTATCATATTCTTGCCCAACAATTCTTGTAACTGAGTCGCTAACTCTTTCATTCCCACTGGGGCTAACAGGAGATGCGACACTATACCTTGAATACTCGGTATTCATTCTCATGTCATCCAAATCGATATCTGGTAGCTAATTAAAACCTTGTACAGTCTCCCAAAACCATTATAATTTCATTTATACTTCGTGTCTCTTTTCTCGGCGTCAACCATAAGAGCTGATGAAGCCTCATATCTCTGGCGTAGTAATTTCTTAGTCTTAACTATTTTTATGAATTTCTGAATCTGACTCCGCCCTTAATTATTACTCTTTTCCCTTACAATTAATTGGCTTCATTGGGTGCTAACCAATCCATCCTTATTATAATATCAAATTCTCCCAACTTCGAAAGGAATCAAATCTATTAAAAGGGTCGACCTCATATTTCTGGTTTACCACCTAGATGTAACAATTCTACGGGAAAATTTCTTGATCGCCCATCTTTACTTACAATCATTCCATTAAGGTTCAATCCTAAGGTCTAATTGTTATGCACAATCTTGAGGTGCAAAGTACTTAGCAGTTCTGGAATAAAATTTTAATACCAACTGAGTTTAAGTAGGAGGGTACCTGCTATCGTGTCCGTGTTTCTCACGGCACCTCGCAAGGTCATTTTGAAAGTCCTGGCAGGGGCTGCTTGTTGGAGATAGCTTTATTAACTCTGGTTATAGCTGGTCCAGTAGATGGACATTCCTTAGCCTTGTGTCCAAGCTTTCCACAATCGATGCCTTTTGCACTAATGTAGCATAATCTGTTAATTCCAACATCGCCACGCAATATTGGATCCATTGTCTCAGCCCTAGTTGAAGCGTACGGGCTCTTTTCTCTTCTGTGTCCATAACTCCGGAACAAACCTCAACAACTTGGATAACTTGGCCTCACACTCTGCCACATTCATGTTTCCTTGCTTCAGCTCTAGAAACTTTGCTTCCATCTGGGTCTCCATATATTTTAGAAAATATTTTTCTAAAAACAACAAGCTGAATCTCTCCCAAGTCACAACACTATCTCCCTCTAGGTTTTTCTTAGATTCCCACCAGTGATTCGCCTCTCCCGTCAGGTAGACGACAAACATCATTTTCTGATTCTCTGCAATACTCAGCATCTCATATGATTTCTCTATCTCTTTAAGCCAAGCTCTGGACTCCACTGGGTCAGTGGTTCCATGAAATTCTGGGGGTTTCTATTTGACACCATTATCATTGGAATTTTATGACACATCGCTATTCCTTTCACATATATCATTTGACCAACTTTTCACTTATCATAATATCTTTGAGAGAGAAAATAAACTAATTCATTGATATGTCACCGATATTCTATTCGTTTTAGGGATCCGCTCTTGTCATAGGTTATTTCGTTGTGAATCTAATTCCTATCAGCGAATTTTGACTTCTTCGACCTGGTTGGCCTCCCTTTGGGATTCAACAAATATAACAAGAATCATGGAGGTTTGAAAAGATAGCTCCCATATTAAGGAAAACATCACATACTGGTGATTATAAGGTTATGAGTTTTAAGGTAACCTTTATTTGAGATGAGAGAATTTACTGAGAGATCAATATGATCATAAGAACTCAATATTGCGTGTCTCAATTAAGACATTACTAAAGGTAATTAGCCTTCTTGTATTTCACAACTCACAAGTGACGGTGTTCTGTCAGACTTCTATCACACAGATAGATAGTTCTTGTGGCCCCTATAAATATAGGCTTGTTCATCTTAGTGGAAGTTGAGAAGTATGAAAGCAATTCAAAGTCAAATTATTAATTATCGTCTTTCGACAAATAATTCTCAAATGGACACCTTGGATAAAAAAAAATTTAACAGATTCCAAGGTGCGATTTACAAGAAAAGGATAGCCAGAAAGATACTGGTATTCAACAAGCTAGTGGTGAGGTATCACTATAGGGTCATTCATTATTTGAAGAAAAGTGAAAGCTTGAATAACACCATTTGACAGGGCTTCGAAAACCTGAAAGTAGGCATCGTGACAGCCTCTGGCACAATTGAAACTGAATATGGTTTAACACAAGTGTTATAAAATAACTTTGAAGAAGGAGTATATCTTTTATCGAAATTCTCTCTAAGAAGATGCCAGGATAGATTATAGATTGGGGAGGTTTTTCCATGGTCTCTTTGGATGCATTTTTATGTCGGCTCCTCTAACGGATAATCATTTGATTCTTAAAGCTTTTCCTTTCCATGTACACCCTAAGGTGCTTGATACTTACATCATTGCCGACTCATAATAGTCGCTAAGGATTCAACCATCGACACTTGCAATCGCAGGGAGTTCTATTCGACAAAGCGCAAGCATCTCAAGCAAGCGTTCTATTCTTATATGAAGACTTCAATGCCGGTGTCACCCCAAGCAATGACGAATTCCTCGTTTCGAATAGGCGGTACTCCGAAACATCGTTAGAAAGTACGTGCTTAAATCCAGTTACTATTATAACCGTCTTCATACCAAACATTCCATTTCTCGTATAAATCCCGTGTGCTACATAAGCTCAACACTTGTGGCATAACAGCCTTCTTATTTAAGTCTTTCCCAGACTTTCTTAGTCCATCTTGGTTCTTAAAATATATCTCGTCTTAGCGCACTCGTGTTGCAATAACACTATGCATAGTACGTACATATAAAATCTTGCTCGAGGTAATAAAATTCCTCAATACCGTAGTAACACCGTCCTTGGTGGAATCGCTGATCGTGGGGATTTAAACCCCATAGATAAGGTAATGCCTATATTAGTTAAGGTAACTAAGTACCGTTAATCATACACCAAGTTCGAACGTCTCAGTTCTTACGCATGCTGCCTCCCTAGGCACTGCAACAGACTACGAGTAACAGGTCTCATTCAAGTCAAATCAATCCGTCGGTATTGGCTATACTGCCTTTACCTCTTTTGCTTTGGAGACTCTACTCCATTTTCTTCGTCATATCTCTTGATGAATCATAAACGATTCTAAACTCTCGTGTCGTCATTTATTTGATCTCCGAAGATTCGTCCGATCTTATTATAAGACCTCAAGTAACCTACCACATTTTTATAAATCGGCACGTTCTCTACAAGATTCTTTCCTTGGCCCACCATGGGGTCCTCCTCTAGATCCTCCTATGGATCTTCCTTTATCGGGTCTCCGTCTATCTCAAGGAGCGTATCATCGAATGCCTACTCGAAGGCCTCGGGGTCTGGTATCTCAGAATCCCATCCATCTATAACTCATACGAATCGAGGTTACTACCCATGAAGTCCTAAGTATGGTTTCCCAAAAGAAGTCCCTTCTTGGGCTTCATCTCAAACAGTCAGGGTCATGTCCTCTAACCCGACTACGAACTTGATTTGAACTCTAGTTATTGTCATCATTCTTAAGGTTATTATAAGACTCGATCTCCTATCATTTTTTAGGACTGTAACTGGACGCTCTGATACCATTTCTGTATTAGCCCCAAATTCGTGGTCTGGGATTTAGAGTAGTCACGATCCATTTACTCCTTGACTTACCTGTATTACTCGCAATGTACACAGTTCAAGTGCTTGTGACCCCACAAAATATATATCTCACACACACACATACACACACACACACACACACAGGTTAGAGTCTCAGAAACGACACAATATAACAACTACGGAATAAATGATTATTATTACAATACCCAAATGTCTTCTGATGCTTACAATCCTCTCACACTATTCATATTTATACAAAAGATGAATAACAAAACTACAGTCTGATCCAACTGGTTCATACTACTCCCGGGATTACCACTAGAAGCTGCTTCTGGAAAACGTCTTGCGGTTACCACTCGCTGGCGAGGTATGTGTTGTATCCTTGATATCCTGCTTCACTGCTCTATAATATATATAAAACAATAGCAAGAGTGAGCAATAGCTCAGCAAGGTAATGAAAGTAGGGCATAACTCTGCTTTTAACTTAAACCCAAAATAAAGCGGGTATAAGGCAATAATTGTCAAAATATCTTTTTATCGAAAGTATTTCCTTATCGGAATATATTCAAAAAATAGTACCATTGTAGTACTTCGAATATCATTTACATAATATCTCTGCAAACTTTTGCTATTCATACTATGAACAAAGTTCTAGTATAATATAAAAGATGAAGTTACAAGGTAATTCAATATAACCTTTCCGTAAAATATCTGCTATATAAAATATAAGCAGAATGTCAACGTATAACTTAAAAGATGAAGTTATAAGGTGATTCAATATCAACAACCTCCTTATCACAACTCATGTTATGTAAGGTATCAACAGAGTCATAAAATATAAGATAAAAGATGAAGTTACAAGGTGATTCATTGTAACGTCAGTTTTGAACACTTTCCAAACCCTGCCAACAATTATCGGTCACCCATCCGTAGCTTTTCGATTGGGGTGCTCTCGATAATGTTGCAGAAAATATCCAAATTTGGATGATGAACTAATACTGGAGTATTGACGCGCAGAAGCCACAACCTTACGATGATCAGTCGTACGTTGTGCATCTCAAGATTTATTTCTCTACATGTAGAAGGAAGAACAAATGGATTTACTTGTCCACCGCCCCCTAGAACTCCCTGGCCAACGGTTGGGCCATTAATGGACCGGCGCCACTCGGCCTCTTACACGACTCCTAATTCGAATAGAATCCATGACTCTGAAACGTAAAGTTCATCCGCCTTTCCCCAAGTATACACTTGTTGATAGGACTCCACAAAGTAGTCGTATCTGGTTGGAAAGGAAAATTCACCAATATTTCCCGAGCTATTGCTCATTAATGGATTATAACTTGTTTCATCAATCTTACTCCTCGAGTGTTGAGGAAGTAACAAAGACTCATTTTGACTTGTAGCAACTAAAGTTGCGAATGAAAATAATACTTTCAAAATTTTATGGCCGGGCAGTCAACCATAATAAATAACAGTCTCTCAAGTAAGGTTCCCTATATTTTGGATGTTTGAGCGAGCATTTAAATCTTCTTAAACGATAGATTTAAATGGAAAATAGAGTTTGGGAACCTCCCCTTGATAAAATAATCATAATAAGACTCAGAAATATTCTACATAATTATTGAAGGTCAAAGATAAATTTCACATAATGTAAAATATTTTTAAAAACTAGTTAAAAGTATTTAATAAATATTCAAATAATATTTATTAAATCATAATGCTAAAGAATATTTTTAAACAAAATAATCGTTCATAAATGAACTCTTAAATGAATATTCAAAATAATAGTCACTTCATAATTAAAACCTTGAATGAATATTCAAAATAACATACATTAAATAAATAAACCTAAAATGAATATTCAAAATAATATTCATTTAATAAATACACCTTAAATGAATATTCAAAATAATATTCATTTAATAAATAAGAATTGACTAACATTTATACGATATCTTTATCGGAAAAATAATCTTAAAAATATACAGAAATATATCAACTCCAGGTCCAAAGAATAAGAATCATACGCCCTTCACTAAGGGCATTAGTAAAACCCGACTTATAACTAATATCTCATATCTAGCTTATAAGCCTATCATCAAATCATATTCAAATAATAACCTTCGAATGAGATAATATTTAAATAACATTTGTAACACCCCCAGATCCGGGGTCCGGGATCCGGTGGTTACGGTTTCCAATTCTGTCCACAACAATTGAACTTTCCTTAACATAAAATAAATTACGTCTCTATAACCCAACACAACAATATAAAACACACCCGTTATAGTCCCAGAGATGAAATCAGAGTAACAATCAAGTTTTATTAATCACATTATGAGTTCTTACAATCCAAAAGAATTTCAATATAAATACATACTCTTTGCCATCCATTTACATAAGTCATATTAGACCATATTCTTGGTACCGAAAGAATAAATATACTCTACCAATAGCTTCTTCTTCAGCTCTGGTAGTCTCATCGTCCCCGCCCGCGTCGAGTGCGCCTTGTGCGAGTCATCTTGTCTAGCTGTTGTTGTGATATAATAATAAAGCAAGGGTGAGCAATAGCCCACCAACAATAATTGTTAGTAGTATTTTTGTGTGTTCGTTCGCAGGGAAGGACTGAATGTAATATCAAAGTTCAGGTTTCTTATCTCTTTACGTCTAGAAGTGTATAAGAAGAATTTTTGGGTCTGTGTATTAACTAAATTAACCAAGAACTAATTATAAGCACTAAGAATTAATTTTAAACTGAGATTCAAATATGTTGGAAAACAATCTAAGAACTGGGGTTCTTCACCTGGTTTCAATACATGCTCAATATTAATGTGATATCTGTGTTCCTACCTTGCTGAAAACAATTCTTCTAAAGTTATACTGCACCCTCCCAGGCTACAATATATTGCTTACAGCTACACCTTAATTGACACTCCCGTGATACAATCAGAGTATATCTATAAACTGTTAATTACCAAGAATTATATGTCTCACAATTCTCCTATTAATCTCCCGATCTAATATTCAAATTATGTCTGTTAAATCATGTACTAAGATTGCAACTTCTCTCCCAAGCTTATTACAATCCCTAGAATACAATCAAAGGTTCATGACTCCCCTAATTGTGTTAAGATCTCATTAACAAATCAGCCAGGCAGAAAATCACATAATCACGCATGCATGAATACCAAGGAATACTACCCAATCCTCAGATTAGAGAATTAGTTATGCATATTTAATAAAGAAAACATAATAATAATGATAATGAATGAAAACATAATATTGAAGAAAGAATTGAAGATCGAAAGTACCTTGATACGATTTACAGCTATCAATTGTTATGATTTACAATGGTAAGATGTGTTTAAATAGGCTCTACAAATCTTGCCCAGCAAGATATTACCTTCTATTACAATTAGAATTCAATTCAGGTATTAAAAATTGCCCAAAATACAATTAGAACTAGAAAAGGGCAAAACAGTAATTTTTCTGCTTCCATCTATCTGCTGGTCGTGCTTCCTGGGCCCACCACACGCGGCCTGGTCGTGTGAAACCTATCCCATATTGTAGAAAATCTCTCAAGCTTCGCGTGGACTGTAAATGGGCTGAAAACGGACTTCTAGAACTCCAGATATGGCCCAAACAGTATAAGCTGCGCAGCCCTTCTCAAAAATCCGAATTTTAATTAATTAATTCTCCAAGAACGATAAAAGCATCAACTTTAATCAACATTCTCGTAAATCTGCACAACTCAGCAAAACACATCAAAACTACAACAACTTGAGTCCAAAACAATCAATTTAAGCCAAACGGAGGCATTCCCAGTGGATATAAAATCCACTTATCAAACCCCCAAACTTAAACTGATGCTTGTCCTCAAGCATAAACAATTACAACTAACTAACTAACTAGTACCACTTCCGTAGGTGATCACGGTTGCATTTGGCATATGCAACAAGCCCTTTAAACCCCTAGGCAGCCCTAGTGGACGAGTAAGGTCTCGTGAGGGCCTATAGCGAATGTACCCACAAAATCCATTTAACCTAATGCAATGCAATGCATGAATGCAACTAATATGAAATATGCAACGATCCCCTTCAAACTAACCAAAACCAACTAACAAGCAAATATCTCAAAGAATGCAACTAAATCCAAATAGAGCTCGACTAAGTCCCCGTATACTAACAATACATGAACAGAAACGTGCGTGTGTGCAATGCTCATCAGAAATACTCCCAAAACTAGGTCAAAAATCATACAAATCCTTCGCCAAGACAATCACAGGTTTATAAATAGAATAGACTGTAGACACTTCATAACCTAGAAACACCTCCATCCTTATCCAAGGTAGACAGAAATTCATGCTTTATTACTAACTACTACAACACATATATACAATCATGCTTATTTAACCGTGCAATGGATGAGACCCCAAAAGGCTTATACAATAATACCCATGTAGCGAGCGTTAGGTCAGTGGATCCCAGACTATAAAAGCCTTAGGTCACTAGGACTAAGTCCCCTCAGACTTAATTACTCGAGTATTAAAGAGCTCACCCTGGTTAATTTTGCATATAAACAATTTATTGACTTTTTTTTTTTCTTTTTTTTCTTGCTTTTTTTTTTTTCTGCGATCTGGAATGAGCCTTTCTCATTTCCAACCCTAGACTACTCATATAAATATGAGCCGGCTACTAACCATTTGACACCTAGCCATTAACACTAAACAACTAGCATGAAATCCCTGGTTTCCCCCAAACTTAGACTTTAGTGCTCCTACGCCATCAAGGGAATAACGAAAATTCTAAATATAATCAAGTGATTAAATCTCAAAACATCCAAACAAGTATGACCTTAACCTAGCCCAAAAGTACCCAATGAGTCTGTGTAATTAGTTTTGTTTCCGAAACACATAAGTCAATTTCATAGAAACTATAAATCAACCCTCTATTCATCATTACCACACTCAATTAGACACCTACCTACCAATCAGAATTAGCTCGTCTTACGAGATCTTGAAAAATGCATGCCATGAAAATGCAACTATAATGAACTCACATGGTATACAGAAATAAGAACAGAATGTCCTATATGAA
This sequence comes from Saposhnikovia divaricata, assembly GCA_036435485.1. Taxonomy (NCBI): domain Eukaryota; kingdom Viridiplantae; phylum Streptophyta; class Magnoliopsida; order Apiales; family Apiaceae; genus Saposhnikovia; species Saposhnikovia divaricata. The sequence continues at coordinate 216,098,488 of CM071594.1, forward strand.
ACAAACGTAGATAACACAAACATACATGCATGAACTATCACTAATATGCAAAACATGAAATCCTACATGAACACATATATACAACAACAACTACTAATCCCTCAAAACACCCCCAAACTTGAAAGATTCAATGTCCGCATTGAATGGAAGTAAATACAAGGGAAAGTAGAAAACATACCTACTCGTCCTCGCTGTCGTCACCCTCGTCATCCTCATCAGAAGAGTCCGATGGAGGGTACGGAGTCCGAGCTCCAAATATAGGCCACTGAACAGGAGTACTAGGTGACTGAAACTTTGCCTCCAAGGCTATGCCCATGTCCTCAGAATACTGGCGACTGCTTGCATGCATAGCATCCAACCGCCTAGTCATTCGACGAAAATAAGATTCAAAAACGGACATATCCACCATACGTCGCTGAGGTTCTGCTATTGCCACTCCCGTTGCCCTAGGAACATGTGGCGGAGCGCCCGCTCCTTGACCACCAGCACCACCAACTATAAAACCGAGACCCCTAAGATGAGGAATGCCGCCCGACCACTCCCCCATCCGGTCAATAGTAACATCATTAATGGAAGACATAGGCTTATACACCGGCTCACCTTCGTAGCATTTCACTTTCGAAGTATCACACAAATACGCAATGATAGAAGCATAAGGAATACTGGCCGATGAATTACTTCCCACATACCGAAGAATGTTTTGATTAATAAGGTACCCAAGGTCAACATACTCACCCCTGAGAATACCCCATAGCAGAATAGCTCTCTCAACAGTAACATCGGTCACATGGGTTGATAGAAGAATATTAGAACTGATGAAGTAGAACCATGCCCGTGCGAACTTAGACAATGATGCCGCCGGAAAAGTTCTCTTCTCGGTGGTACCCACTCTACACTTCCACTCCGTACCCGGAATGCAAAGCTCACCAATGATTGCATCAAGAACAACATCATCCCTAGTCTTCTTCCCCCAATCAGTAGCACCTTTAGGTTTAGGCGGTTGCCTAATCAACGTACGAATCGCACGAGGCGAATAATCCACCTTCTGACCCCTCACAATCGTGGCTTTATTCCTTGCTATCGAAGCATTAGCATAGAATTCCCTAACCACATCCAACGAGCCTTCATTAGCAAATTCACAAAATAACGTCCAACCCCGCTCACTAATCATCGCCACCATCTCCTCATACTTATACGGCACAAGCCTTCTTTCATGAATAACCCCCTTCGAAACTAACCTACCATACTCCGCCTTGGCATTCTCATTCACAAATTTTTCCACTCCATCTCCCACAACATCATTCTCATCCGAAGATGGACGAGCACTACTACTACCACCCATTAATCGTTGCCTTTTAGGAGCCATAATCAACAAATATCAAACAAGGCACAATAATCTCCAAACAATTCACCAAATAAAGAACCCCCAAATTACACACCAAGAACCCTAGCTTGCAAAATTCACAAATTCAAATAAAAGATGAGATAGAATATTACCCAAATGAATCAAAGAGGTGAACTTGCTAGATGAATCCCAAAAAAATTCGAATTTAATTCCCCCTTGAACTTTGAATGGATGAAAGTTAAGAATTTGGGATAATATAGAAGTGTTTGTGGGTGTATGGGTGTATGTATATATATATAGGAGATGTAAGTAATAAAGATGTAATTATATGTAGTATAGGATTGGGGTTGTTTTGGATTTGAATTTAAATTAGAATAGGAGAAGATTAAGATTGGATATGTAATAGAAATAGGAGAATGAATGAAAGAGTGAAGAAAATTGGGGTTTTAATCCAAAAATTCGTCCAATGCAGGAAGGATCAGCGCTGACTGCGCTGGAAGGCCTGTTGCGCCATTTGAAGCAGCGTGTTAGGGCGCTGACAGCGCTGTGGCGCAAGTTGCGCGGTTTGAACCTGCGTTACATGAAGCTGACAGCGCCGCGGGGTTGTTGGCGCGGTCCTGTCCTGCGTTACTCGGTGCTGGCAGCCTTGTGGCGCAGGCAGCTTGGTACCATGCTGTTGCTATTATTATTATTTTTTTTTTCTTTTCTTTTCTCTTTTTTTTTTCTTTGTTTCTTTCTTTTGCACACACTAACAACACTCATATATTATTTTTTTTTCTTTTTTTTTTTCTTTTTCACACACTAACAACACTCATTTTTTTTATTTTTTTTTTTTACAGAAATACTACATCACTTGGGTTGCCTCCCAAGAAGCGCTCGTTTAACGTCAATAGCTTGACGTACTTCCTCAATTCATAGTAGGGTCTTGAAGGTGGAGAATGCTCATTCCTTGCTCCACTGTTTCTCCAAGCAGGTATGGCTTAAGTCTCTGCCCATTCACCTTGAATACATCCGACCCTTCTCTAATAATCTCACAAACCCCATTAGGATAAACCTTCACAATCTCAAAAGGACCAGACCATCTTGATCTAAGCTTTCCAGGGAATAAACGGAGTCTTGAATTAAACAATAGAACATGTTGCCCAACCTCAAATTCCTTCTTCTGAATGTGCTTGTCATGCCACAATTTGGTTTTCTCCTTGTAGATACTAGCATTTTCATAAGATTGGAGCCTAATCTCCTCAAGCTCTCCAAGTTGAAGCAAACGCTTCTCTCCCGCCGATTTAAGATTAAAATTCAACTCTCTTGTCGCCCAAAATGCCTTATGCTGAAGTTCCACCGGCAAATGACAAGGCTTCCCAAAGATCAACCTATATGGAGACATTCCAATAGGTGTTTTAAATGCCGTTCTATATGCCCAAAGTGCATCATCAAGCTTTGTTGACCAATCTTTTCTCGAACTTGCCACTGTCTTCTCCAAAATTGACTTCAGCTCACGATTCGAAATCTCAACTTGTCCACTTGTTTGCGGATGATAAGGAGTTGCCACCTTTTGTGTCACACCATACTTTTTCAAGAGATCAGCCACCTGTTTATTGCAAAAGTGCGAACCTCCATCATTGATAATAGCCCTTGGCACTCCAAATCTAGTGAACACATTCTTCTTCAAGAACTTCTTCACCACTCTAGCATCATTAGTAGGAGACGCAATTGCTTCAACCCATTTAGAGACATAATCAACTCCCACCAAAATATACTGATTTCCATAAGAAGATGGAAATGGACCCATGAAGTCCATCCCCCACACATCGAAAATCTCCACCTCAAGAATAGATTGTAAAGGCATCTCGTTCCTCCTCGAAATATTCCCAACTCGTTGACATCTATCACATTTAGCCACAAAGTCTCTAGCATCTTGATGCATGGTTGGCCAATAGAATCCTGACTGTAAAACTTTCGCCACTGTCTTCATGCTACTGTTATGACCTCCACACTCTAGAGAATGGCAATGTCTGAAAATATGAGGAACTTCATCATGAGGTATACATCTACGAAACATTCCATCAGCACATTCTTTGTAAAGCAGCGGTTCTTCCCAATAGTAATGCTTCACATCATAAAAGAACTTCTTCTTCTGATTATAAGAAAGATTATCCGGCACAACTCCTCCCACAATGTAATTCACAAAATCTGCATACCATGGTGTAGACAAGGACACACCTAGAAGCTGCTCTTCCGGAAATTTATCATTGATAGGTATTTCACCTCCTACCTCTCCATCTCCTTGGTCCAACCTAGATAAATGATCAGCTACCAAGTTCTCAGACCCCTTCTTATCTCGAATCTCAAGATCAAATTCCTGAAGTAAAAGAATCCAACGAACTAGACGAGGTTTGGCATCCTTCTTTGTCATCAAGAAACGAATAGCAGCATGATCCGAATAGACAATCACCTTAGACCCAACAAGATAGGATCTGAATTTATCAAGGGCAAATACCACTGCAAGTAGCTCTTTCTCCGTAGTGGAATAGTTGATTTGCGCATCATCAAGAGTCTTGCTTGCATAAGCTATCACGTGCATCCGCTTATCCTTCTTTTGCCCAAGAACAACACCCACAGCATAGTCACTAGCATCACACATAAGCTCAAATGGCAAGCTCCAATCGGGAGATGTAACTATGGGTGCAGAAGTAAGTTCCTTCTTCAACCTGTTAAAAGCATCAAGACAACTTTCATCAAAGTCAAAAACACGATCCTTTTCAAGAAGATTGCAGAGTGGCCGAGCTAACTTGGAGAAATCCTTGATGAACCGTCGATAAAAACCAGCATGCCCAAGAAAGCTTCGAATTCCTTTCACAGATGAAGGTGGTGGCAATTTTTCAATAACTTCAATTTTTGCTCTATCGACCTCAATGCCTTTGTTAGAGATTTTATGCCCAAGCACAATGCCTTCCTTCACCATGAAATGACATTTTTCCCAATTAAGAACAAGATTCGTTTCAGTACATCTCTGCAACACCTTTGATAAACTGGCTAGACATGATTCAAAAGAAGAACCATAAACCGTGAAGTCATCCATAAAGACCTCCATGTCTCGCCCTATAAAATCTGAGAAAATGTGGTTCATGAGCCGTTGAAACGTCGAAGGACCATTACACAAACCAAAAGGAAGCCTCCGATAAGCAAAAGTGCCATAAGGACAAGTAAAGGTAGTCTTCTCTTGATCTTCAGGTGCAATAGGAATCTGAAAGTAACCCGAGAATCCATCCAGAAAGTTGTAATACTCATTGCCCGCCAACCTTTCGAGCATTTGATCAATGAATGGGAGGGGAAAGTGATCTTTGCGAGTAGCGTTATTCAACTTCCTATAATCAATGCAAACTCTCCAACCTATTACTGTTCTCGTGGGAATCAATTCATTCTTCTCATTGTGAACAACAGTCATCCCACCTTTCTTAGGCACAACATGAATAGGACTAACCCATTTACTGTGTGGAACCGAATATATGATACCAGCATCAAGCAACTTAGTGATTTCTTTCTTCACCACCTCTTGCAAATTCGGATTCAATCTTCTTTGTCCCTCAATCACAGGCTTATGATCATCTTCTAAGGCAATTCTATGCATGCAAAGAGCAGGGCTAATTCCCTTGATATCTTGAATTGTCCAACCAATAGCTGATTTATATTGCCGAAGAACATGTAATAACTTTTCTCTCTCATCATCAATGAGCAAAGCAGAAACTACCACAGGATATGTATCATTAGGACCAAGAAAGGCATACCTCAAATTATCAGGTAGAGGTTTAAGTTCCACCTGTGGTGCCTCTGAAAGTGTAAAAACCATCTCAACTTCTGTGTCTCGTACAACCAGTGCTTCTTCTTCGACTACATCATCCAACACCCGATCTGCTCCCACGAAGTGTTCATTCTCGAGCTGAACAATGTCATCCACTATGTCAATGGTAAAACAAGTTGCTCCAAAAGGAGGCATCTTCATTGCTTTGTTCAGATCAAATTCCACTTTGTCCTCGCCAACATTCAATGTCAATTTTCCAGCTTTAACATCGATTGTAGTGCCAGCAGTAGCCAAGAATGGCCGTCCTAAGATAATGGGTATCTCGACATCTTCATCCATCTCTAACACCACAAAATCACAAGGTATGACAAATTTATCCACTTTAACAACCACGTCTTCAATAACTCCCAATGGATACTTAACAGAACGATCCGCCAACTGAAGTGAAATCCGTGTCTTTTTAAGTTCTCCAAGACCAAGCCTTTTGCAGATTGAATATGGCATCAAACTCACACTTGCACCTAAATCACACAAGGCTTTCATGTTTTCCATCTTCCCAATAGTGCAAGGCAAAGAGAAGCTTCCCGGATCTTTCAATTTCTGAGGAATGGCCTTTTGGATGACTGCACTGCATTCAGCATTAAGAGTAATAGTCTCTGCATCTTCAAGTTTCCTCTTCTTTGTCAACATCTCCTTAAGAAATTTAGCATAAAGTGGCATCTGATTCAAAGCTTCAGCCAACGGAATATTAACATGCAACTGCCGGAACATAGTCAAGAACTTCTCGTACTGCTTCTCTAAATGCCTGTTGTGAAGTCTCTGTGGAAATGGAATAGGAGGAACATAAGGTGGTGGAGGAACATACGGCTTTTCTGAATCTTCTTCCTTCTTCTTCGCATCTTCTTTTTCTGACGTGTCTGCAGCAATCTCCACTGGCTTATCCTCTTTCTCAGTATCACTCTCCTTAGGCTTAAGAATCTCAACCTCGGGCAACTCTCTTCCGCTCCTCAAAGTAATTGCTTTGCATTGCTCTTTACCTGTCTGATCGGGTTGACTAGGAAGTGATCCTTGCTCACGAACACCCATCTTTGAGGCAATCTGTCCAATCTGTGTTTCTAGCATCTTTTGAGATGATGCCATCTGATCTATTCTTGATTCCATATTAGCCAATGCCCCAGAAGTCCCTTGCATAATCTTATTTAGTGCAACCTCCCACTCAGCTGGTTCTTTCTTTGGCGGAGGTTGATACTACTGCTGTGCTTGATACGGTGGTCGTGACTGAAAACCAGGAGGTTGATTCTGCCTTGGAAATGAATATGAAGGATTAGCCGCATGATTGTTACTATAAGAAAGATTATTGTTTGGCCTTTGATTTGGATTGTAGTAAGAATTATTCTGCACAGGCCAAGGCTGTCTTCCTTGAATAAAAGATGCTTCTTCTGGAAATTGTGGAGCATACGAGTTCTGACTAGCACCATAATCATGATACCCTTCCATAGGTGAAGAAATAGCATTCACATTTACCTTTTGTCCTCGCACCTCCTGAGTTAGAGTATCCAACTTTTGAGCCAGCATGTTGATCATCTCAGATTCTTGTGCTGCTTTTGCTGAGCTCGTCCCACTAGGTGCCCATGAATAATTATTAGATGCTAATTCCTCAAGAAGTGCTTTAGCCTGTGTAGTTGGTGCCTTCTTGAAATTTCCACCAGCAGCCACATCCAAACTCAAACGAATATCTGCATTCATGGCCCCATAAAAAGTACTGATGATCTGCCAATCTTCCAAGCCATGATGTGGACACTTCCTCAACAGTGCCTTGAATCTCTCCCATGCCTGATATAGACCTTCACCCGGTTGTGCTTTAAAACTCATAATCATAGTCCTCAACTGTTGCGTCTTGTCAGAGGGATAGTATTTGGACAAGAATGCCGTAGAAAGACTCTCCCATGTAGCAATCGAAGTGTTTGGAAGTTGCTGGAACCATTCCAAAGCTCTTCCCTTAATAGAGTAGGGAAACATATGGAGACGAATCTGATCACTCGTAACACCAGTGATTCTGAATGAGCCACACATCTGCACAAAACGCTCTAGATGTCTGTGTGGGTCTTCTAATTCAATGTCTCCTTCAAAAGCTTGATTGCTGATCATCTGAATTAAGCTCGGATTAATATGGAACTGAGCTGCACCAATCTCTGGAGTTTTGTACATGCAATTGGCTGGATTCGGTGTCTCATGGTCCCAAATAGAAGACTGATCAACATTAACAGCTGGTCGAGGTTCTGGATCTCCCATCTTAGTTTTATCTTTTCTTAGCTTTCTCAAAGTACGCTCGATTTCAGGGTCAAATTCCAATTTTCTAGCGCAAGATGAACGTAGCATACACCTGAAAATCACCAACAAAACAACTTGTGGAACCAATTAAAATCTAAACAATAAGAAACAATTAACCAAAACTCAACTATACTGCCTTCCCCGGCAGCGGCGCCAATTTGTTAGTAGTATTTTTGTGTGTTCGTTCGCAGGGAAGGACTGAATGTAATATCAAAGTTCAGGTTTCTTATCTCTTTACGTCTAGAAGTGTATAAGAAGAATTTTTGGGTCTGTGTATTAACTAAATTAACCAAGAACTAATTATAAGCACTAAGAATTAATTTTAAACTGAGATTCAAATATGTTGGAAAACAATCTAAGAACTGGGGTTCTTCACCTGGTTTCAATACATGCTCAATATTAATGTGATATCTGTGTTCCTACCTTGCTGAAAACAATTCTTCTAAAGTTATACTGCACCCTCCCAGGCTACAATATATTGCTTACAGCTACACCTTAATTGACACTCCCGTGATACAATCAGAGTATATCTATAAACTGTTAATTACCAAGAATTATATGTCTCACAATTCTCCTATTAATCTCCCGATCTAATATTCAAATTATGTCTGTTAAATCATGTACTAAGATTGCAACTTCTCTCCCAAGCTTATTACAATCCCTAGAATACAATCAAAGGTTCATGACTCCCCTAATTGTGTTAAGATCTCATTAACAAATCAGCCAGGCAGAAAATCACATAATCACGCATGCATGAATACCAAGGAATACTACCCAATCCTCAGATTAGAGAATTAGTTATGCATATTTAATAAAGAAAACATAATAATAATGATAATGAATGAAAACATAATATTGAAGAAAGAATTGAAGATCGAAAGTACCTTGATACGATTTACAGCTATCAATTGTTATGATTTACAATGGTAAGATGTGTTTAAATAGGCTCTACAAATCTTGCCCAGCAAGATATTACCTTCTATTACAATTAGAATTCAATTCAGGTATTAAAAATTGCCCAAAATACAATTAGAACTAGAAAAGGGCAAAACAGTAATTTTTCTGCTTCCATCTATCTGCTGGTCGTGCTTCTGGGGCCCACCACACGCGGCCTGGTCGTGTGAAACCTATCCCATATTGTAGAAAATCTCTCAAGCTTCGCGTGGACTGTAAATGGGCTGAAAACGGACTTCTAGAACTCCAGATATGGCCCAAACAGTATAAGCTGCGCAGCCCTTCTCAAAAATCCGAATTTTAATTAATTAATTCTCCAAGAACGATAAAAGCATCAACTTTAATCAACATTCTCGTAAATCTGCACAACTCAGCAAAACACATCAAAACTACAACAACTTGAGTCCAAAACAATCAATTTAAGCCAAACGGAGGCATTCCCAGTGGATATAAAATCCACTTATCAATAATATATAACTGAACGATAATACAGAACAGTTCAAAAGTATTTTTCAAGCCATATGCCATGCATTTACGGAAATGATGCCAGTATAATATGAACGATGAAGTTACAAGGTAACTTAAAGTATTTGTTTGTAGAAATATCTGCTACATCAAAAGTAAGCGAGATATTCTCATTGTCATTAAAAAGAGGAACTTGCATGAAAAGATTGCAATTCCAGTTATGAACACTTTTCCAGCTCTGCCAACAATAATCATGTTACAGGAAATAAATAAGTTTGGATGATGAACCAATGATGGAGTATTCACTGCGCCCGCTGTTCCAATCTTGATGATCAGTCGAGATCGTACAGCTCAAATTAGATTTACTACCGGTAGAAGGAAGAACTGACGGCTTTACTTGTATACCGCCTTACTAGCTCTCCCCGGCCAACGGTTGGGCCAAAGGGGATGGACCGGCGCTACTCGGCCTCTTACACGACTCCTAGTTCAAATAGAATTCATGATTCTGAATGTAACGTTCGTCCCCCTTTCCCCAAGTATAATACTTGTTGATAAGACTCCACAAAGTAGTCGTATCTAGTTGGAAAGGAAAATTTACCAATAACTCCCAAGCTATTACTTGGTAACGGATATCAACTTGTTCCAGTAATCTTACCCCTCGAAAGATGAGAAGGTAAGCAACGACTTAATAAGTCAACAGCACCCGAGTTGCGAGTGAAGGGAATACTTTATGACCGGGAAGTCGACAACATAAATAACATTTTCCAAGTAAGGTTCCCTTATTATTAAGGAGATAGACTCAAATAAGAATGATGTCTAAGAACCTTTCTTGATATAAGATTAATAATAATATGACTCCGATATATTTTCTGTAATAATCGAAGAAGATAAACCTTATCGAGGTTATTCTAAGCATGGAATAAATATTCAGAGAATATTTATTGAATTAAAATATTTTACAGATTATCTAGGAATATGAAAGAATATCTTTAATCAGAGTATTTCCCAAATAATTCTTGAAGAAATATCGAGAGAATATTTATTGCACAATTAAATAATCAAATGAATATTCAAAATAATATTCATTACTTAAAAAGTCCTGAAAGGAATATTTAAAATATTTAAAATAATATTCGATGATTAAATAGAACCCTGGATGAATATTCAAAATGATATTCATAATTAATTAGGAATTTAAATGAATATTGATAAAGTAATATTCATTTAATGAATAATATTCTAAATGAATATCCAGTAATATTCATTTAGTAATCCAAGCTTTAAAGGAATATTCGATATAATATTCGATAAATAAATCAAGCTTCAGATGAATATTGAAGATAATATTCATCAAGCACTTAATATCTTAAATGAATATTCAAAAGTAATATTTATTTAATAAAATAATATTCTAAAAGAATATCCAAATAATATTCATTTAGTAGTCTCATCTTTAGAAGAATATTCAAAATAATAATCGATAATCAATTCGACTCTGAATGAATATTGACAAATATTATTCGTCGAATGATTACGTTCAAATAATTATTTGAAGTAAGGATCATTAAATAAATAATCCCGAACGAATATTCAAATCATATTCGTTCCCTGAATAATGGAAAATATTTACTTAAATATTTTCCTTCGAGGTAATCTCGATATATCAAGAAATATTGACTCCCGGTCTATAATGATGAATAAGATGTATGAATAAGATGTATACGCCCTTCTATGAGGGTCTTACAATAATCCGGCTTATAACTGATACGATAGCTATCTAATTTATAAGCCAATAACAATCAAGGAACAAGCATAGTGATATAACTTTGAAAGCAGGCATGCATGCTATGGCATATGTATATCAGAAAACATATATATATTTATTCAATCACAACAACAGCCTAAAGAAGGCAATTGAAACTTGCCTGGTTGTCGAGTACGGTAAGGGGTAGTGGTAGCGGGTCCCGGTTCAGCTTGGTGATCTATAAATAGCCAAGGCATTCGGGATTAATCACTTAACATATTAAAAGTTAAGTTATATTTAAATCGAAACACGTTCTCGAGTTATCTCGTTATACCCCTTTTAGTGGATTACTTATTATCACTGATCCGACCCGACATTCGTTCGTTAATTCGACATGTCACTGCACTTATACTTGGGACATACTTAAGTCATATGAGTTCTAAGGTTGATCGTTACGAACCAATATTATACTCCGAGTTTTATCGTCCGTTTTCTAAGTGTTTTACCGCAGTTATAAAAGAGTCATCTTTTAGGGGTTCGTTCGCGTTTAACCTTGACTCGAACATTTTTAATAAATCGAAAAATGCTCTTTTTGACATACGGTTTTCTTTCACACCTTCCTTCTTACCCCTAGTATTTATTTACCAAGATTCGCCATGACGTTACATAGCTTACGAGGGTTCAATTTCGGTTACGAACTTTCGTTTACGGATTCGAACTACTTTTAGTAATTTGGTCATAAATCCTAAACCGTAAGTCTGTTTCACGTGATCTTTATATCAAAACGAAGCTTAGAACATTACCTATCCTATCATGGCAGATAAGGTCTCTGGACAGTAGGGGTTCGACATGGAAAATGGCATACAAAACATGGTATTGTAAAATCGGGCATTATAACGGCTGTAAATCGAATATCTACCAATTTCGGATCTTCCCATAAACATAGTATCCAACCCAAACAACATATACATGACTTCTATACATGAACTGAGGCCAAGCAATGCCTTTCCGTTCATCTAGCTATTTACATCATTAATCCAAAATCCATACATAATCATGCTTATAATCTTAACATAACCATAACTAAGTTATAACTATCATAAACATGCTTAAATCTCAAACAAGGGTTAGGGTTTCAAGAGCTTTATACCTTCCTTAGATAGTGATATAGCCTTACTAAGCCTTGTATGGTCCTTAGGAGTGATTATGCTTGCTAGATCAACCATGAAAAATCAAGAAAACAAAGTTAGTACATGATGAACACTATTCACCCTCCTCTTGTTTGATTTTTTTGAAAATGGAAAAGGATGAGTTTGAAGCTAAGATTTTGAGGAGATAATTTTTATGAAATATAAGTCTCACCTTAAAAATTTCAAGAACAAACAATTGTGGGAAGGTGGAGTTTGGATTTGGAATTTAAGGGTAAGGCCGAATGGTTTTGAAATGGGGGGGGAGAGAGTTGCTTGGTTCTTTTGATTTTTTTTGTGTTTTAATCTCATCCACTCTCGTCCACTTACAACATAATATCTTGCAAAAGTCCCTTTATTAAAGTGATGAGGTGTTGGATGATGAAATGGCAAGACATGTGTTGGTTTTATGGTGGTTAGAGCTTAACTAGGTAGTTACTTGCTAAGTACTTAGTTCTTCCTCTAAGGTGCTAGTTCCTTGCCTCTAGTTTAGTTACTAGATATTTATACTAGTAGCTTGCACAAGACTCTTGCTTCCTCTGCTTGTTTCTGTGTCCGGTTATTACCCGTTTCGATTGATCGTTCGTGAGAATATTTCACGGATTTCTAATTAGGGTTTACCGGGAATCCTCTTTAATATTAATACTTTTATTTTCCATCTTTCATTCTAACTTTCCAATTTATATTCCTTAAATCCATTCGTTAAATACTTAAGGCTATCAGTGTCCAGGGAACTCTCGGAGAAAATAAAAGTGCGGTTTTTCAGAATCCGACAGCTTTTACATACACTTATTTTCCCCCTGGATCACTAATACGAACTCGGAAATCCGTTCCGAATACTTCTATATAGTGTCGTCTCATATTATTATATACTCCCACCAAAACACTATTCATTCTGTATTCTTTACTTGTTCTCTTAGTGTTGTATAATTGTCCGTATTCTCTTTCGATCGTTCCTTAACCTTTTTACGGAACTATTGGATTAATCGTTATCGATCTGGATGACATGAGAGTATTCTCTTGCTTGAAGTTGCCATATCTTAATCCCTTAGAAGATAGATTATTCTTACCTATGTTGTCACCCTTTAGCATTCTTCAAGACATAAACATAATAAGGTCGAATTCCATTCATTCTTTCCAAATATCAATAATTACATTGTAGCCATAACCACTCCTCAGTGGTTTCCTACCTTCATTCTTAAATCAAATATAATAACATCCCAAAATATCAAATCCTCAAAGTTAATATCTCAATTCTTGGATTATAATAATATTTAATCCACTGTCCAGTCAAATATTATACCGAAAAAGAATTTGGAATTTCTGAATTCCGATCGTCTCTGCATTCACTTATTTCCTCCGCATATTACTAATATGACTTCGAAACATCCATATCACGTCCCGTACATAGGGTGGCGTGAAAAGTTTTCCAAGTTACAAAATCACTATTCATCCACCAAATTACTATGCACGTACGGGAAACACTATGCATGTATGGGAAACACTATGCACGTACTCATTTCCCTTCAAGGATCCATTAGCTCCTTCCTGGATGGTAGATTATTCTTATCTAGGTCCTCAACCATCGATTTACTCTATTCTGAAAATATACCAATGCATCAGGATCATTGTCCAAAGCAATATCCATTCATTACAATCATTGTTCTTTGAAACCACCATTCATTAGAGCTGGTGACCTTGTTGTCGGAATCATTGTTCCTCATTTTATCATTACTTAATAAAAAGTTTTAATTATATCCAAAATTTGGGGTTCTTACAGTCTCCCCTCCTTAAAAGGATTCCGTCCCGGAATCAGGTAGGAAGCAAAGAGTCGTTTGCCTGTCGTTCACTTTTTAGTTTCCCGGTCAATTCTTAGTCGTTCTACCCTTCCTCAGCACATCTTCTTATGCTACAATTCATACTGTATCCTTTTTCCATCAACGTTGCTACTTTTCGTACAACTCACTATCCGAGTTATACTCTTACTCAGTCTTATCCTTATTGATACCCGCAGTAACATTGGTATCACTATCACCCTACGAATTCGGAGGTAACCTCGCTCGTACGCTTTAATCTTCGCAATCTCGATCAATATAGAGAAGTGGAAAGATTTATTGAGAGATCACTATGATCAATTGAACATTTGTTATATTGCATAGTTAGTACAGAAGGGGGCCAGCCTTTAGTACTTGACAAGCAATTGAACAAGTCATGGCATTCCACTTAGACTTCTATCACATAGACAGATAGTCACGTAGCAGTACCTCCCCTCCTAAAAGGGTTGTTCTTCTCAATTCATAAAGAAGATGAATAAGAGAGAAGAAGAGAAAAGAGTTCTAAAGGATTATAGAAAGCTTTCATGATTGTAGAATTTCATACTCAAAATTTACCTCTGTGTCAACATATCTTGCTGCTTTGTCCATTATATCCAATACTTATATCCAATACTATTTGATCGCAATCTCATGTGTCAACATATCTTGCTGCTTTGTCCATTATTCTATGGACAAATACTCTTGTTCAATCTTAGCGATACTCACATTCGGGAAATCCTTCAACCTTTCAGGTTAAATCTTAGATTTCACACTTGACATCATTATTACTGACATCCCATATCATGTTACTAGCTTTTTCATAACTATAATATTGACACTATCAGGTTGTCATCCTGAGAATTCATTAGAAAACCCATTCATAACATTCCTTACTTCTCATTCCATAGTTGCTTCCCCAGCCTTTTCTTTATCAATCACATCCTTCTTATTAGCTGATTCTTACTCATTTTTATTATTTACTTTCACCTTCACCTCTTTATTGAGACACCTTTTTGCACTTGGTACCTCTTTATCGGTATTCCGTCACATTTATTCTATAATCATCACGTTATTCCAATTTAAACTTTCCGAAATGAATCTGGCCCGATCCCTTTAACTTAGATTCCTATAATCTACTTCTGCCAACCTTGTTTCTCATCACTTGTTCTTTTCTATCCGTGATTTTCCACAGGTTGTCTTTCGTAAGTCAGACCAGGTCGTATATCTACCGGCTCATGCTCTTATCTTCTATCGAGCATCTGCAGTTTACTGGCGTAGCCTGGCCACATGAAAACCCGTTATGACCGTGCTATAAGTTTTGGGGGTAAGGCTGGCTCGAATCCTGCCGTCCGAACACTTTTAAACTCTCAGGTGGCCCAATAAGTCTCGGGCTCAACCGCCCTTCCCTCCAAGTCTCATTAATTCTTTCTACGGGAATACGTTTAGCATCACGAATTATCAACCTCATATTCTCTATCTTGTTTGTGCAGAAGTACACTAACACAAACTTGCTTGTCATTCATCAACATGCCATTTAGCTTATCAATAGCAGCACTTTCTTTATCTTTACGTTGTCATCTCCTTTCTTAGAAGAATAACCATCGCTTGTTGTTTACGTAGTGCGTTAATAGCTAACCCTACAGGTTTCAAATCCCTTAGGGAGACAAAGTAATCATTATTCCTTATCCATAAGGAACACTTCCTGAACTTGATGTAGATATAACATGAAGCAGATAGAATTGCAGAAGAGTTTCAAGCATCGCAGCTAGATCCGGTTGATGAAACTATCACTTATGCATCTTCCATAAAAGATTGGAAACTTAACGGTTTACTTCATCAATTTTGTACCATGGTCCTGGTTTGCCTCAAAACGGGACCTTCTAAGGTACGTAATATGCTTAAGACTCCATTAGGAATCGAATCTTTACTTAAACTATTATTACTGTCAATTCTTGCACAGTCATCAGAAGGAATGTAAATTCCTCCATTCCGATATGACCTTCAAGGTCCTTCCAAATATCATCCTGTTTTTTTTTTTTCGGTATGAACATTTGTAATTATTCCTTTATACTTAGATTGTCGGCCACCTCATTGGCCTTTCTTGATGATAATGATTTCTTGTAACCCATGTTTTCTGGGTACATTCCAACTCAAGTTTTTTTTTTCTACCTCATTCCCATCACTGTTGGGTTAAAGCATTCTCCCTTAAGCTCTGCTGAAGGAGAAAATATAACTATCAGTCATTTCCATAAGTCATTGCTTCCACCTACCCGTGGGAACTTTATCACGTTTATTCCCAATCCTACTTAGGATACTTCTTTTCTTAGTTCTTTCTTTATCTTAGGATAATCTCAACCTTTATAGGTTCAACCCATACTTCCTCAGGGTTTCATACATGCCTCATCTGGCATTATTGTTACGATGTCATACATTCCTTACCAAACTTCCATTTTTGAAGTTCGGAATATTACCTTTTTCCTTGTGAGGTTTCATAGGCCATCCTTATCATTCCTCCGGTATTTTCTGGGTACCGGGTATATCAAAATGTCATTGATCAATACTCTAATAATTCTATCTATGTTCTTTCCAGAACTCTTTTTAATAATCCTTACCGGTCATTGTTGCCTTAGCAAGTCCAGCTCATATCATCTGAAGTCATAATGTCGTTATTAGGGTTAATGCCACCCCTTGTGCATTCCCCAGGGTTTGTCTTAATTTATGGATATCCTATCCTTAATTCAACTGCCAAGGGATTCTTGCATCTTATAATTGGCAATCAGATCATGTATCCTTAATAAAGGTCTCTTTTCAATCATTCTCATTTGATAATCGATCGGTGGTTTAATGCCACCCTCTTCTTTCAGATAGTTGTCAGCCTATTTGGCCTTCCAAAAAGGCAACGTATGCCTATCTCTTCTCTTACCGAACTTGTTAATGGTAGCAAGGATGTTCTGGAAGATATTGGTCGAGTTCAACGTGAATCTCTTAGTGCTTATCGTTCTTCGCAAAGGTACTTGCCTCAGACAAAATTCCTACAGCATACTGTTCAATGTCTGACCTTTTCTATACCCTCTTCATATACCTTCATTGTTTACTTTCCTCCTGTAACACCCCCAGATCCGGGGTCCGGGATCCGGTGGTTACGGTTTCCAATTCTGTCCACAACAATTGAACTTTCCTTAACATAAAATAAATTACGTCTCTATAACCCAACACAACAATGTAAAACACACCCGTTATAGTCCCAGAGATGAAATCAGAGTAACAATCAAATTTTTATTAATCCTATTATGAGTTCTTACAATCCAAAAGAATGTCAATATAAATACATACTCTTTGCCATCCATTTACATAAGTCATACTAGACCATATTCTTGGTACTGAAAGAATAAATATACCCTACCAATAGCTTCTTCTTCAGCTCTGGTAGTCTCATCGTCCTCGCCCGCGTCGAGTGCGCCTTGTGCGAGTCATCTGGTCTAGCTGTTGTTGTGATATAATAATAAAGCAAGGGTGAGCAATAGCCCACCAACAATAATATATAACTGAATGATAAGGTATAACAGTTCAAAAGTATCTTTCAAACCATATGCCATGCATTTACGGAATTGATGCCAGTATAATATGAACGATGAAGTTACGAGGTAACTTGAAGTATTTGTTTGTAGAAATATCTGCTACATCAAAGTAAGCGAGATATTCTTATTGCTATTAAGAAATGGAACTTGCAAGAAAAGGTTGCAATTCCAGTTATGACCCTTTTTCCAACTCTGCCAACAGTAATCATGTTGCAGGAAATAAATAAATTTGGATGATGAACCAATGATGGAGTATTCACCGCGCCCGCTGTTCCAATCTTGATGATCAGTCTAGATCGTACAGCTCAATTTAGATTTACTACCGGTAGAAGGAAGAACTGACGGCTTTACTTGTATACCGCCTTACTAGCTCTCCCCGGCCAACGGTTGGGCCAAAGGGGATGGACCGGCGCTACTCGGCCTCTTACACGACTCTTAGTTCAAAAAGAATTCATGATTCTGAATGTAACATTCGTCCCCCTTTCCCCAAGTATAATACTTGTTGATAAGACTCCACAAAGTAGTCGTATCTAGTTGGAAAGGAAAATTTACCAATAACTCCCAAGCTATTACTTGGTAACGGATATCAACTTGTTCCAGTAATCTTACCCCTCGAAAGATGAGAAGGTAAGCAACGACTTAATAAGTCAACAGCACCCGAGTTGCGGGTGAAGGGAATACTTTATGACCGGGAAGTCGACAAGATAAATAACATTTTCCAAGTAAGGTTCCCTTATTATTAAGGAGATAGACTCAAAGAAGAATGATGTCTGAGAACCTTTCTTGATATAATATTAATAATAATATGACTCCGAGATATTTTCTGTAATAATCGAAGAAGATAAACCTTATCGAGATTATTCTAAGTATGGAATAAATATTCAGAGAATATTTAATGAGTTAAAATATTTAAAGAATATTTGGGAATAAGAAAGAATATCTTTAATCAGAGTATTTCTCAAAATAATCCCTGAAGAAATATCAGGAGAATATTTATTGAATAAATAATTATTTAAATGAATATTCAAAACAATATTCATTAATTAATAAGACCTGAAAAGAATATTTAAGGTAATATTCATAATTAATTAGGAATTTAAATGAATATTCAAAAGTAATATTCATTTAATGAATAATATCCTAAATGAATATCAAGTAATATTCATTTAGTAATCCAAGCCTTAAGGAATATTCGAGATAATATTCGATAATTAATCAAGCTTCAGATGAATATTAAAATAATATTCATCAAGTATTTAATATCTTAAATGAATATTCAAAAGTAATATTTATTTAATAAAATAATATTCTAAAAGAATATCCAAATAATATTCATTTAGTAGTCTCATCTTTAGAAGAATATTCGAAATAATAATCGATAATTAATTCGACTCTGAATGAATATTGAGAAATATTATTCGTTGAATAGTTACGTTCAAATAATTATTTGAAGTAAGGATCGTTAAAATAATTATTCTCGAACGAATATTCAAATAATATTCGTCGCCCAAATAATAGAAAATATTTACTTAAATATTTTCCTCCGAGGTAATCTCGATATATCAAGGAATATTGACTCCCGGTCTATTTTTGATTAATAAGATGTATACACCCTTCTATGAGGGTCTTACAATAACCGGCTTATAACTGATATATAACTATCTAGCTTATAAGCCAACAATAACATTCAGGGAACAAGTATATCAATTCAACTTGAAAGTAGGCATGCATGCAATGGCATATGTATATCAGCAATCATATATATATATTTATTCAATCACAACAACAGCCTGAAAGAAGGGAATTGAAACTTGCCTGGTAGTCGAGTACGGTAAGGGGTAGTGGTAGCGGGTCCCGGTTCAGCTTGGTGATCTATAAATAGCCAAGGCATTCGGGATTAATCACTTAACATATTAAAAGTTAAGTTATACTTAATTCGAAACACGTTCTCGAGTTATCTCGTTATACCCCTTTTAGTGGATTACTTTTATCACTGATCCGACCCGACATTCGTTCGTTAATACGACATGTCATTGTACTTATACTCGGGACATACTTAAGTCATATGAGTTCTAAAGTCGATCGTTACGAACCAATACTATACTCCGAGTTTTATCGCCCGTTTTCTAAGTGTTTTACCGAAGTTATAAAAGAGTCGTCTTTTAGGGGTTCGTTCGCGTTTAACCTCGACTCGAACATTTTTAATAAATCGAAAAATGATCCTTTTGACATACGGTTTTCTTTCACACCTTCCTTTTTACCTCTAGTATTTATTTACCAAGATTCGCCATGACTTTACATATTTTACGAGGGTTCAAATTCAGTTACGAATTCTCGGTTACGGTTTCGAAATACTTTTAGTAAACCGGCCGTAACTCCTAAACCGTAAGTCCGTTTCACGTGATCTTTATATCAAAGCGAAGCTTATAACATAAGCTATCCTAAAATGGCAGAAAAGTTTCTGGTCAGTAGGGTCTTGATGTGAAAAATGGCATACAAAACATGATATTGTAAAATCGGGCATTATAACGGCTATGTTTACGCGTTTTCCAAAGTTTTTACACTTTATCTCGATCTAACAAAGATCAATCCAACCACACAAACGCATGATAATCATCATGACTAGTCTATCAACAACTCATCTCAACCATCTCATGGATCACAATCCAAACAACAACCATAATCAACTAATAACATAGATCTAAGCATAACATAGCATACTAACACTAAATCATCCATAAAACTCATAAAATCTCAAAATGGTACCAAGGGTTTTTGGAGCTTGTTACCTTCCTTGGAGAGTGAATAACACTTGGTAAGCCTTGTCTAGTCCTTAGATTACCTTAACAAAGCTTGGATCATCCAAACAAAACAAGAAATCAAAGTTAGTTTCTTAAAATCACTATTCACCCTAGGCTTGGATGATTTATTTGAAAATGGAAAACATGGAGTTTGAAGCCAAGATTTCTAGGGTATCACTTTTATGAATTATAGGACTTACCATAAAAATTTGGAGATCAAACAATGGTGGAAGCTTGGACTTTGGATTTGGAATTTAGGGAGGAAGTCGAATGGAATGTTTTGGAGGGGGAGAGAGTTGCTTGCTTGTTCTTGATCTTTTCCTTGTATTATTGTGTTGCCTTGGATAATATCTTGCTAAAGTAGCTTTATTAAAGTGCCTAGGTCATCCATGATGCAATCAAGAGACATGTGTTGCATTTTGAATGGTTTTCATGCTAAGTATTGGTTTGATATCTAAGTACTACTTCCATCTCCAAGTATGCTAGTTACTTTAAGCCACTTGGTTGCTAGATATTTATTCTAGTAGCTTACACAAGACTCTTGCTTCCTCTGCTTGTTTCTGTGTCCGGTTATTGCCCGTTTCGATTGATCGTTCGTAGGAATATTTCACGGATTTCTAATTAGGGTTTACCGGGAATCCTTTTTAATATCAATACTTTCATTCTCCATCTTTCATTCTAACTTTCCAATTTATATTCCTTAAATCCATTCGTTAAATACTTAAGGCTATCAGTGTCCAGGGAACTCTCGGAGAAAATAAAAGTGCGGTTTTTCAGAATCCGACAGCTTTTACATACACTTATTTTCCCCCTGGATCACTAATACGAACTCGGATATCCGTTCCGAATGCTTTCATATAGTGTTGTCTCATATTATTATATACTCCCACCAAAACACTATTCATTCTGTATTCTTTACTTGTTCTCTTAGGGTGGTACAATTGTCCGTATTCTCTTTCGATCGTTCCTTATCCTTTTTACGGAACTACTGGATTAATCGTTACCGATCTGGATGACATGAGAATATTCTCCTGCTTGAAAGTGCCATATCTTATTCCCTTAGAAGATAGAGTATTCTTACCTATGTTGTTACCCTTTAGCATTCTTCAAGACATAGAAATAATAAAGTCGAATTCCATTCATTCTTTCCGAATATCAATTATTACATTGTAGCCATAACCACTCCTCAGTGGTTTCCTACCTTTATTCTTAAATCAAATATAATAACATCCCAAAATATCAAATCCTCAAAGTTAATATCTCAATTCTTGGATTATAATAATATTTAATCCACTGTCCGGTCAAATATTATACCGAAAAAGAATTTGGAATTTCTGAATTCCGATCGTCTCTGCATTCACTTATTTCCTCCGCGTATTACTAATATGACTTCGAAACATCCATATCACGTCCCGTACATAGGGTGGCGTGAAAAGTTTTCCAACTTACAAAATCACTATTCATCCACCAAATTAATATGCACGTACAGGAAACACTATGCACGTACGGGAAACACTATGCACGTACGGGAAATACTATGCACGTACTCATTTCCCTTCAAGGATCCATTAGCTCCTTCCTGGATGGTAGATTATTCTTATCTAGGTCCTCAACCATCGAATTACTCTATTCTGACAATATACCAATGCATCAGGATCATTGTCCCAAGCAATATCCATTCATTACAATCATTGTTCTTTGAAACCACCATTCATTAGAGCTGGTGACCTTGTTGTCGGAATCATTGTTCCTCATTTTATCATTACTTAATAAAAAGTTTTAATTATATCCAAAATTTGGGGTTCTTACAGTCTCCCCTCCTTAAAAGGATTCCGTCCCGGAATCAGGTAGGAAGCAAAGAGTCGTTTGCCTGCCGTTCACTCTTTAGCTTCCCGGTCAATTCTTAGTCGTTCTACCCTTCCTCAGCACATCTTCTAGTGCTACAATTCATACTTTATCCTTTTTCCATCAACGTTGCTACTTTTCGTACAACTCACTATCCGGGTTATACTCTTACTCAGTCTTATCCTTACTGATACCTGCAGTAACATTGGTATCACTATCACCCTACGATTCGGAGGTAACCTCGCTCGTACTGTGCATTTCCTGATTTCTTTAATCTTCGCAATCTCGATCAATATAGAGAAGTGGAAAGATTTATTGAGAGATCACTATGATCAATTGAACATTTGTTATATTGCATAGTTAGTACAGAAGGGGGCCAACCTTTAGTGCTTGACAAGCAATTAAACAAGTCATGGTATTCCACTTAGACTTCTATCACATAGACAGATAGTCACGTAGCAGTACCTCCCCTCCTAAAAGGGTTGTTCTTCTCAATTCATAAAGAAGATGAATAAGAGAAAAGAATAGAAAAGAGTTCTAAAGGATTATAGAAAGCTTTCATGGTTGTAGAATATCATACTCAGAATTTACCTCTGAACTATAGAGGTTTATCAAAGAAGAAATTAATCATAATTATATCCAATACTATTTGATCGCAATCTCACGTGTCAACATATATTGCTGCTTTGTCCATTATTCTCTGGACCTGTACCCTGGTTCCACCTTAGCAACTTACTTTTGGAAAATCTTTGAACCTTTCAGGTTAAATCTTAGTTTCTCGCTTGACACCATTGTTACTGACATTCCATGTCACGCTACTAGCTTTTTCATATCTATAATATTAACACTATCAGGTTGTCATCCCGAGAATTCATCGGAAAACCCATTTATTAATCCATTCCTAACATTCCTTGCTTCCTATTTCGTAGTTGCTTTCCCCGTCCTTTCTTTATCAATCACATCCTTCTTATTATCTGATTCTTATTTACTTCTGTTATTTACTTCCACCTTCACCTCTTTATTGAGACACCTTTTTGCACTTGGTACCTTCTTATCGGTATTCCGTCACATTTATTCTATAATCATCACGTTATTCCAATTTAAACTTTCTGAAATGAATCTGGCCCGATTCCTTTAACTTAGATTCATATAATCTACTTCTGCCAACCTTGTTTCTCATCACTTGTTCTTTTCTATCCGTGGTTTTCCATAGGTTGTCTTTCGTAAGTCAGACCAGGTCGTATATCTACCTGCTCGCACTCTTATCATCTGTCGAACATCTGCATTTTACTGGCGTAGCCTGGCCACATGAAAACCCGTTATGACCGTGCTATAAGTTTTGGGGGTAAGGCTGGCTCGAATACCACCGTCCGAACACTTTAAACTCTCAGGTGGCCCAATAAATCTCGGGCTCAACCGCCCTTCCCTCCAAGTCTCATTAATTCTTTCCATGGGAATATCTTTAACATCATGAATCATCAACCTCATATTCTCTATCTTGTTTGCGCAGAAGTACACTAACATAAACTTGTTTGTCATTCATCAACATGCCATTTAGTTAATCAATGGCAGCACTTTCTTTATCTTTACATTGTCATCTATTTTCTTAGAAGAATCACCATCGCTTGTTGTTTACGTAGTGCATTAATAGCTAACCCTACGGGTTTCAATCCTTTAGGGAGACAAAGTAATCACTATTCCTTATCCATAAGGAACACTTCTTGAACTTGATGTAGATATTACATGAAGTAGATAAAATTGCTGAAAAGCTTCAAGCATCGCAGCTAGGTCCGGTTGATGAAACCATCACTCATGCATCTCCCATAAAATACTAGAAACTTAATGGTTTACTTCGTCAATATTGTATCATGGTCCTGGTTTGCCTCAAAACGGGACCTTCTAAGGTGTGTAGTTTGCTTAAGACAATCTCGGGAATCGAATCTTTACTTAAACTATTATTACCGTCGATTCTTGCACAATCATCAAAAGGAATGTAACTTCCTCCACTCCAATATGACCTTCAAGGTCTTTCCAAATATAATTTTGTTTCTTCGGTATGAACATTTATAATTATTCCTTTATAATTAGACTGTCGGCCACCTCATTGGCCTTTCCTGATAATAATAATTTCTGGTAATCCTTGTTCTCTAGATATATTCCAATTCAAACATTTCTACCTCATTCCCATCATTGTTGGGTGAAAGCATTCTCCCTTAAGCTCTGCTGATGGAGAAAAGTATATTTATCAGTCTTTCTCCATAAGTCATTGCTTCCACCTACCCGTGGGAACTTTATCACGTTTATTCCCAATCCTACTTAGGATACTTCTTTTCTTAGTTCTTTCCTTATCTTTGGATAATCTCAACCTTTATAGGTTCAATACATACTTCCTCAGGGTTTCATACATGCCTCATCTGGCATTATTGTTACTATGTCATACATTCCTTACCAAACTTCCATTTTGAAGTTCGGAATATTACCCTTTTCCTTGTAAGGTTTCATAGGTCATCCTCATCCTTCCTCCTGTATTTTCTGGGTACAGGGTATATCAAAATGTCATTGATCAATACTCTAATAATTCTATCTATGTTCTTTCCAGAACTCTTTTTAATAATCCTTACCGGTCATTGTTGCCTTAGCAAGTCCAGCTCATATCATCTGAAGTCATAATGTCGTTATTAGGGTTAATGCCACCCCTTGTGCATTCCCCAGGGTTTGTCTTAATTTATGGATATCCTATCCTTAATTCAACTGCCAAGGGATTCTTGCATCTTATAATTGGCAATCAGATCATGTATCCTTAATAAAGGTCTCTTTTCAATCATTCTCATTTGATAATCGATCGGTGGTTTAATGCCACCCTCTTCTTTCAGATAGTTGTCAGCCTATTTGGCCTTCCAAAAAGGCAACGTATGCCTATCTCTTCTCTTACCGAACTTGGTAATGGTAGCAAGGATGTTTTGGAAGACATTGGTCGAGTTCAACGTGAATCTCTTAGTACTTATCATTCTTCTCAAATGTACTTGCCTTAGACAAAATTTCTACAGCATACTGATCCATCTCTGACCATTTCCATACTCTCTTCATAAACCTTCGTTGTTTACTTCCCTTAGTCGTAATATGTTCATGGTATTCATGATACCCTAACATCATACATATACTTCCATTTTTCTCGTAATCTTGGACAACCATATACACATGAGTCACTTTAGCACGGGTTACCCCATCCCAAAAAGGTCTAGTAAATTCCCCATCAAAACATGGGTTGCGAATGGTTTAGTAGAAGATTCCTACGATCTCATTACTATTTCCTTTATATCAGAAGCCTTTGCAGTCGGTGCTTACTTATAAGCAACCCTGCTTTGTCTTTTAATTGCTGGTCTAGTCACTTTATAGTCCGTTGTGACTTGGCCTCAACTGGCCACACTAAAATAAAAATATATGATTTTAAGGGTTGGCTAATTAGCATTACTTTTCTAGCAATTGCCGGCATAGTGCCTTCTTCTTTGATACCTTTCTACCTTTCCAAAACTTTACTTCATATAAGTCTTAATCGGCTACTCAGCGCCGTCTCCGGTCGCCTTTCCTTTTTTTTTTTTTTTTTTTTTTTTATCTTTTCAACTATTCTTATCAATCCCGCGTGCCACGCAAGCTTACCATTCCGGGCATAACAGCCTTTTCACTTAAGTCAATCCCGGAGTTTCTCCGTCCGACTAATTTCTTACTTACATTTCCTGTTTTCGTCCAATCTCACTTCATCATTTTATCACTACCGTCGATTGTAATGCTCAGGGTCCGTTTACTAACCCATTTTATAGCATCCTTACCCAAATCACAGGGTTTGCTCCAATTTTTACTCTCTTCCATGACATTCTCTGATAATCAGAAAGACAAGGTTTGCCAAAATTCACCGAATTCCTTTCCAGAATCTGGGAAATTTTGATCAATCTACCCACCTACTGGTAACATTAAGGAGACCAGTTTCGAAACCTGAAGAATAGTTCTATGAAGCTCCAAGCAGGTGGAATCATAAGCAGTCATAGTTAACGAAATAATCATCATCAGATTGGAAGTTTACCCACTGGAGAAGAATCAATTATATCCATCCCTTAGAAGGGAATCAACAGTTTCAAACTGAAACCTGTCACAACGTCCTGATATTCAATGCTACCAAAAGTCGGTCTACCTAACCCTTTATGCGAAGCGTCATTGGAAGCACAAAGTCTCCTTTTTCCATTAAGCAATGCCAGCTCTTGGTCATTACCAATTTCACCTTTTAGCTCCAGGAAGATTTTCTCACATTTTTCTCTTTAACTGCTGATCGTATTACTTGATCTATTATAATTCCGTGTCAGAGTAAACTTAAGGTAACTATTATAATCCATTCAAAGAGAAGAAGGAATTTAATATTCCTCTGAATCACATGCATCTAACGTTTCTGGTTCATCATTTAACTGAGTTGAATTAACTCTAAACTCAGTCTCTGGCAGTAGTCTCATTACGAGTTCATCTTGACTCACTGGTCTTATCCTCCGGTAGGTTCTGAGATCATTGTCTTGCTTACTACTTCCTTATATAACTTTACCCAATCATGCTATCACTTCCCAATGTCTTTACTTTCTAAATGATTCATTCATAAAATGAACATTTTCCTTAATAAAACCACCTTATTAACCTCAATTTGGTTCCATAATTTACAACCTACGACACCTGCCTTCTCATGGCGAATTATTACTGACCATATTCATACTAATTCATTTATCAAATGATATGGCACTTACTGCCTCCTTCTCAACTATTCCTAGGGACTCTGCTCCTCACCCTAAATCGATGTCTTTGATAATCATACATCCCTCTAGCTCTTTCTTTGTTAAGATGAAAATCTCTAAGGATTCTCATCTATTTCCGTATAAGATCTCAAGTAATTCTTCCAATCCTTCTTTCTTGCTGGTACTACATCTGGTAGTCCGGCTATGAATTCAACATGCATCATCAGATCTCTTAATAAGATTTCGGTTCTTTATACTCACTTTTCTGAGCACCATATCTTAATCATCACAGTCATTCTGGCTGCGACCCTCATTACCCATGGGTAAGCTCCTTATCTTAACAGGATTTTCCTTATCTGCTGGAACCTCTTCCGGGTCTCCAGTAGGGTACTCCATCGAATTACCCGCTGATCTTCAGCATATAAAGCATCATCGCGTTGTCGCTCGTATGCCTCAAGGTCAGTCGCCTTACTCGTCGATACGATATCGAGCTAAGTTACTATCATTATACTTACGAGTTCCCATAAGGGTTTTATATGTCATCACTACATTAAGTAGTCCGACTATGAACTTGGCAAGAGTTCTTATTATCTTATTGAATTTATTGTTTTAACGTCACCTCATCTCTGGGGTTTATAACGTACGCTCTGATACCACTTCTGTAACACCCCCAGATCCGGGGTCCGGGATCCGGTGGTTACAGTTTCCAATTCTGTCCACAACAATTGAACTTTCCTTAACATAAAATAAATTACGTCTCTATAACCCAACACAACAATATAAAACACACCCGTTATAGTCCCAGAGATGAAATCAGAGTAACAATCAAATTTTTATTAATCCCATTATGAGTTCTTACAATCCAAAAGAATTTCAATATAAATACATACTCTTTGCCATCCATTTACATAAGTCATACTAGACCATATTCTTGGTACTGAAAGAATAAATATACCCTACCAATAGCTTCTTCTTCAGCTCTGGTAGTCTCATCGTCCTCGCCCGCGTCGAGTGCGCCTTGTGCGAGTCATCTGGTCTAGCTGTTGTTGTGATATAATAATAAAGCAAGGGTGAGCAATAGCCCACCAACAATAATATATAACTGAATGATAAGGTATAACAGTTCAAAAGTATCTTTCAAACCATATGCCATGCATTTACGGAAATGATGCCAGTATAATATGAACGATGAAGTTACGAGGTAACTTGAAGTATTTGTTTGTAGAAATATCTGCTACATCAAAGTAAGCGAGATATTCTTATTGCTATTAAGAAATGGAACTTGCAAGAAAAGGTTGCAATTCCAGTTATGACCCTTTTTCCAACTCTGCCAACAGTAATCATGTTGCAGGAAATAAATAAATTTGGATGATGAACCAATGATGGAGTATTCACCGCGCCCGCTGTTCCAATCTTGATGATCAGTCGAGATCGTACAGCTCAATTTAGATTTACTACCAAGCTATTACTTGGTAACGGATATCAACTTGTTCCAGTAATCTTACCCCTCGAAAGATGAGAAGGTAAGCAACGACTTAATAAGTCAACAGCACCCGAGTTGCGGGTGAAGGGAATACTTTATGACCGGGAAGTCGACAAGATAAATAACATTTTCCAAGTAAGGTTCCCTTATTATTAAGGAGATAGACTCAAAGAAGAATGATGTCTGAGAACCTTTCTTGATATAATATTAATAATAATATGACTCCGAGATATTTTCTGTAATAATCGAAGAAGATAAACCTTATCGAGATTATTCTAAGTATGGAATAAATATTCAGAGAATATTTAATGAGTTAAAATATTTAAAGAATATTTGGGAATAAGAAAGAATATCTTTAATCAGAGTATTTCTCAAAATAATCCCTGAAGAAATATCAGGAGAATATTTATTGAATAAATAATTATTTAAATGAATATTCAAAACAATATTCATTAATTAATAAGACCTGAAAAGAATATTTAAGGTAATATTCATAATTAATTAGGAATTTAAATGAATATTCAAAAGTAATATTCATTTAATGAATAATATCCTAAATGAATATCAAGTAATATTCATTTAGTAATCCAAGCCTTAAGGAATATTCGAGATAATATTCGATAATTAATCAAGCTTCAGATGAATATTAAAATAATATTCATCAAGTATTTAATATCTTAAATGAATATTCAAAAGTAATATTTATTTAATAAAATAATATTCTAAAAGAATATCCAAATAATATTCATTTAGTAGTCTCATCTTTAGAAGAATATTCGAAATAATAATCGATAATTAATTCGACTCTGAATGAATATTGAGAAATATTATTCGTTGAATAGTTACGTTCAAATAATTATTTGAAGTAAGGATCGTTAAAATAATTATTCTCGAACGAATATTCAAATAATATTCGTCGCCCAAATAATAGAAAATATTTACTTAAATATTTTCCTCCGAGGTAATCTCGATATATCAAGGAATATTGACTCCCGGTCTATTTTTGATTAATAAGATGTATACACCCTTCTATGAGGGTCTTACAATAACCGGCTTATAACTGATATATAACTATCTAGCTTATAAGCCAACAATAACATTCAGGGAACAAGTATATCAATTCAACTTGAAAGTAGGCATGCATGCAATGGCATATGTATATCAGCAATCATATATATATATATATATTTATTCAATCACAACAACAGCCTGAAAGAAGGGAATTGAAACTTGCCTGGTAGTCGAGTACGGTAAGGGGTAGTGGTAGCGGGTCCCGATTCAGCTTGGTGATCTATAAATAGCCAAGGCATTCGGGATTAATCACTTAACATATTAAAAGTTAAGTTATACTTAATTCGAAACACGTTCTCGAGTTATCTCGTTATACCCCTTTTAGTGGATTACTTTTATCACTGATCCGACCCGACATTCGTTCGTTAATACGACATGTCATTGTACTTATACTCGGGACATACTTAAGTCATATGAGTTCTAAAGTCGATCGTTACGAACCAATACTATACTCCGAGTTTTATCGCCCGTTTTCTAAGTGTTTTACCGAAGTTATAAAAGAGTCGTCTTTTAGGGGTTCGTTCGCGTTTAACCTCGACTCGAACATTTTTAATAAATCGAAAAATGATCCTTTTGACATACGGTTTTCTTTCACACCTTCCTTTTTACCTCTAGTATTTATTTACCAAGATTCGCCATGACTTTACATATTTTACGAGGGTTCAAATTCAGTTACGAATTCTCGGTTACGGTTTCGAAATACTTTTAGTAAACCGGCCGTAAGTCCGTTTCACGTGATCTTTATATCAAAGCGAAGCTTATAACATAAGCTATCCTAAAATGGCAGAAAAGTTTCTGGTCAGTAGGGTCTTGATGTGAAAAATGGCATACAAAACATGATATTGTAAAATCGGGCATTATAACGGCTATGTTTACGCGTTTTCCAAAGTTTTTACACTTTATCTCGATCTAACAAAGATCAATCCAACCACACAAACGCATGATAATCATCATGACTAGTCTATCAACAACTCATCTCAACCATCTCATGGATCACAATCCAAACAACAACCATAATCAACTAATAACATAGATCTAAGCATAACATAACATACTAACACTAAATCATCCATAAAACTCATAAAATCTCAAAATGGTACCAAGGGTTTTTGGAGCTTGTTACCTTCCTTGGAGAGTGAATAACACTTGGTAAGCCTTGTCTAGTCCTTAGATTACCTTAACAAAGCTTGGATCATCCAAACAAAACAAGAAATCAAAGTTAGTTTCTTAAAATCACTATTCACCCTAGGCTTGGATGATTTATTTGAAAATGGAAAACATGGAGTTTGAAGCCAAGATTTCTAGGGTATCACTTTTATGAATTATAGGACTTACCATAAAAATTTGGAGATCAAACAATGGTGGAAGCTTGGACTTTGGATTTGGAATTTAGGGAGGAAGTCGAATGGAATGTTTTGGAGGGGGAGAGAGTTGCTTGCTTGTTCTTGATCTTTTCCTTGTATTATTGTGTTGCCTTGGATAATATCTTGCTAAAGTAGCTTTATTAAAGTGCCTAGGTCAACCATGATGCAATCAAGAGACATGTGTTGCATTTTGAATGGTTTTCATGCTAAGTATTGGTTTGATATCTAAGTACTACTTCCATCTCCAAGTATGCTAGTTACTTTAAGCCACTTGGTTGCTAGATATTTATTCTAGTAGCTTACACAAGACTCTTGCTTCCTCTGCTTGTTTCTGTGTCCGGTTATTGCCCGTTTCGATTGATCGTTCGTAGGAATATTTCACGGATTTCTAATTAGGGTTTACCGGGAATCCTTTTTAATATCAATACTTTCATTCTCCATCTTTCATTCTAACTTTCCAATTTATATTCCTTAAATCCATTCGTTAAATACTTAAGGCTATCAGTGTCCAGGGAACTCTCGGAGAAAATAAAAGTGCGGTTTTTCAGAATCCGACAGCTTTTACAGACACTTATTTTCCCCCTGGATCACTAATACGAACTCGGATATCCGTTCCGAATGCTTCTATATAGTGTCGTCTCATATTATTATATACTCCCACCAAAACACTATTCATTC
The DNA here is from genome assembly GCA_036435485.1 of Saposhnikovia divaricata. NCBI lineage: Eukaryota > Viridiplantae > Streptophyta > Magnoliopsida > Apiales > Apiaceae > Saposhnikovia > Saposhnikovia divaricata. Next base: position 216,129,716 of record CM071594.1, read on the forward strand.
TGTATTCTTTACTTGTTCTCTTAGGGTGGTACAATTGTCCTTATTCTCTTTCGATCGTTCCTTATCCTTTTTACGGAACTACTGGATTAATCGTTACCGATCTGGATGACATGAGAATATTCTCCTGCTTGAAAGTGCCATATCTTATTCCCTTAGAAGATAGAGTATTCTTACCTATGTTGTTACCCTTTAGCATTCTTCAAGACATAGAAATAATAAAGTCGAATTCCATTCATTCTTTCCGAATATCAATTATTACATTGTAGCCATAACCACTCCTCAGTGGTTTCCTACCTTTATTCTTAAATCAAATATAATAACATCCCAAAATATCAAATCCTCAAAGTTAATATCTCAATTCTTGGATTATAATAATATTTAATCCACTGTCCGGTCAAATATTATACCGAAAAAGAATTTGGAATTTCTGAATTCCGATCGTCTCTGCATTCACTTATTTCCTCCGCGTATTACTAATATGACTTCGAAACATCCATATCACGTCCCGTACATAGGGTGGCGTGAAAAGTTTTCCAACTTACAAAATCATTATTCATCCACTAAATTAATATGCACGTACAGGAAACACTATGCACGTACGGGAAACACTATGCACGTACGGGAAATACTATGCACGTACTCATTTCCCTTCAAGGATCCATTAGCTCCTTCCTGGATGGTAGATTATTCTTATCTAGGTCCTCAACCATCGAATTACTCTATTCTGACAATATACCAATGCATCAGGATCATTGTCCCAAGCAATATCCATTCATTACAATCATTGTTCTTTGAAACCACCATTCATTAGAGCTGGTGACCTTGTTGTCGGAATCATTGTTCCTCATTTTATCATTACTTAATAAAAAGTTTTAATTATATCCAAAATTTGGGGTTCTTACACCTCCGTCATAATATATTCATGGTATTCATGATACCCTAACATCATACATCTCAAGTCACTATACTTCCATTTTACTCGAAATCTTGGACAACCATATACACATGAGTCACTTCAGTACGGGTGACCCCATCCCAAAAAGGTCTAGTGAATTCCCAATCAAAACATGGGTTGTTCAGCAGAAGATTCCTACGATCTCATTAATGTTTCCTTTATATCAGAAGCCCTTGCAGTCGGTGCTTTCTTAGAAGCAACCCTGCTTTGTCCTTTCATTGCTGGTCTAGTTACTCGATAATCCTTTGTGACTTGGCCTCAACTGGCCACACTAAAATAAAAAAAATATATGATTTTAGGGGTTGGCTAATAGCATTACTTTTCTAGCAATTGCCGGCATAGTGCCTTCTTCTTTGATACCTTTCTACCTTTCCAAAACTTTACTCCATATAAGTCTTAATCGACTACTCGGCACCGTCTCCGGTCACCTTTCCTCCACTTTTATCTTTTCAACTATTCTTATCAATCCCGCGTGCCACGCAAGCTTACCATTCCTGGCATAACAGCCTTTTCACTTAAGTCAATCCCGGAGTTTCTCCGTCCGGCTAGTTTCTTACTTACATTTCCTATTTTCGTCCAATCTCACTTCATCATTTTATCACTACCGTCGATTGTAATGCTCAGGATCCGTTTACTAACCCATTTTACAGCATCCTTACCCAAATCACAGGGTTTGCTCCAGTTTCTACTCTCTTCCATGACATTCTCTGATAATCAGAAAGACAAGGTTTGCCAAAATTCACCGAATTCCTTTCCAGACTCAGGGAAATTTTGATCAATCTACCCACCTACTGGTAATATTAAGGAGACCAGTTTCGAAACTTGAAGAATAGTTCTATGAACCTCCAAGCAGGTGGAATCATAAGCAGTCATAGTTAACGAAATAATCATCATCAGATTGGAAGTTTACCTACTGGAGAGGAATCAATTATATCCATCCCTTAGAAGGGAATCAACCGTTTCAAACTAAAACCTGTCACAATATCCTGATACCTATACGTCCTGATATTCAATACTACCAAATGTCGGTCTACCTAACCCTTTATGCGAAGCGTCGTTGGAAGCACAAAGTCATTTTTTTTTTCCATTAAGCAATGCCAGCTCTTGGTCATTACCAATTTCACCTTTTAGCTCCAGGAAGATTTTCTCACATTTTTCTCTTTAACTGCTGATCGTATTACTTGATCTATTATAATTCCTCATCGGAATAAACTTAAGGTACTACTATAATCCATTCAAAGAGAAGAAGGAATTTAATATTCCTCTAAATCACATGCATCTAACGTTTCTGGTTCATCATTTAACTGAGTTGAATTAACTCTATACTCAGTCTCTGGCAGTAGTCTCATTACGAGTTCATCTTGACTCACTGGTCTTATCTTCCGGTAGGTTCTGAGATCATTGTCTTCCTTACTACTTCCTTATATAACTGTATCCAATCATGCTGTCACTTCCCAATGTTTTCACTTTCTAACTGATTCATTCATAAAATGGACATTTTCCTGAATAAAACAACTTCATCAACCTCAATTTGGTTCCATAAATTACAACCTATGACATCTGCCTTCTCATGGCGAATTATTACTGACAATATTCATACTTATTCATCTATCAAATGATATGGCACTTACTGCCTCTTCTCAACTATTCCTAGGGACTCTGCTCCTCGCCTTATATCGATGCCTTTGATAATCATACATCCTACTAGCACTCTTTTCGTTAATATGAAAGTCTCTAATGATTCTCATCTATTCCCGTATAAGATCTCAAGTAATTCTTCCAATCCGTCTTACTTGCTGGTACTACCTCCAGTAGTCCAGCCACGAATCCAACATGAATCTTCAGTTCTCTTAATAATATCTCGATTCTTTATACTCACTTTTCTGAGCACCATATCTTAATCATCACAGTCATTCTGGCTGCGACCCTCATTACCCAAGGGTAAGCTCCTTATCCTAACAGGATTTTCCTTATCTGTTGGAACCTCTTCCGGGTCTCCAGTAGGGTACTCCATCGAATTACCCGCTGATCTTCAGCATATAAAGCATCATCGCGCTGTCGCTCGTATGCCTCAAGGTCAGTCGCCTTACTCGTCGATACGATATCGAGCTAAGTTACTATAATTATACTTACGAGTTCCCATAAGGGTTTTATATGTCATCACTACATTAAGTAGTCCGACTATGAACTTGGCAAGAGTTCTTATTATCTTATTGAATTTATTGTTTTAACGTCACCTCATCTCTGGGGTTTATAACGTACGCTTTGATACCACTTCTGTAACACCCCCAGATCCGGGGTCCGGGATCCGGTGGTTACGGTTTCCAATTCTGTCCACAACAATTGAACTTTCCTTAACATAAAATAAATTACGTCTCTATAACCTAACACAACAATATAAAACACACCCGTTATAGTCCCAGAGATGAAATCAGAGTAACAATCAAGTTTTATTAATCACATTATGAGTTCTTACAATCCAAAAGAATTTCAATATAAATACATACTCTTTGCCATCCATTTACATAAGTCATATTAGACCATATTCTTGGTACCGAAAGAATAAATATACTCTACCAATAGCTTCTTCTTCAGCTCTGGTAGTCTCATCGTCCTCGCCCGCGTCGAGTGCGCCTTGTGCGAGTCATCTGGTCTAGCTGTTGTTGTGATATAATAATAAAGCAAGGGTGAGCAATAGCCCACCAACAATAATATATAACTGAACGATAATACAGAACAGTTCAAAAGTATTTTTCAAACCATATGCCATGCATTTACGGAAATGATGCCAGTATAATATGAACGATGAAGTTACAAGGTAACTTAAAGTATTTGTTTGTAGAAATATCTGCTACATCAAAAGTAAGCGAGATATTCTCATTGTCATTAAAAAGAGGAACTTGCATGAAAAGATTGCAATTCCAGTTATGAACACTTTTCCAGCTCTGCCAACAATAATCATGTTGCAGGAAATAAATAAGTTTGGATGATGAACCAATGATGGAGTATTCACCGCGCCCGCTGTTCCAATCTTGATGATCAGTCGAGATCGTACAGCTCAAATTAGATTTACTACCGGTAGAAGGAAGAACTGACGGCTTTACTTGTATACCGCCTTACTAGCTCTCCCCGGCCAACGGTTGGGCCAAAGGGGATGGACCGGCGCTACTCGGCCTCTTACACGACTCCTAGTTCAAATAGAATTCATGATTCTGAATGTAACGTTCGTCCCCCTTTCCCCAAGTATAATACTTGTTGATAAGACTCCACAAAGTAGTCGTATCTAGTTGGAAAGGAAAATTTACCAATAACTCCCAAGCTATTACTTGGTAACGGATATCAACTTGTTTCAGTAATCTTACCCCTCGAAAGATGAGAAGGTAAGCAACGACTTAATAAGTCAACAGCACCCGAGTTGCGAGTGAAGGGAATACTTTATGACCGGGAAGTCGACAAGATAAATAACATTTTCCAAGTAAGGTTCCCTTATTATTAAGGAGATAGACTCAAATAAGAATGATGTCGGAGAACCTTTCTTGATATAAGATTAATAATAATATGACTCCGATATATTTTCTGTAATAATCGAAGAAGATAAACCTTATCGAGGTTATTCTAAGCATGGAATAAATATTCAGAGAATATTTATTGAATTAAAATATTTTACAGATTATCTAGGAATATGAAAGAATATCTTTAATCAGAGTATTTCCCAAATAATTCTTGAAGAAATATCGAGAGAATATTTATTGCACAATTAAATAATCAAATGAATATTCAAAATAATATTCATTAATTAATAAGTCCTGAAAGGAATATTTAAAATATTTAAAATAATATTCGATGATTAAATAGAACCCTGGATGAATATTCAAAATGATATTCATAATTAATTAGGAATTTAAATGAATATTGATAAAGTAATTTTCATTTAATGAATAATATTCTAAATGAATATCCAGTAATATTCATTTAGTAATCCAAGCTTTAAAGGAATATTCGATATAATATTCGATAAATAAATCAAGCTTCAGATGAATATTGAAGATAATATTCATCAAGTACTTAATATCTTAAATGAATATTCAAAAGTAATATTTATTTAATAAAATAATATTCTAAAAGAATATCCCAAATAATATTCATTTAGTAGTCTCATCTTTAGAAGAATATTCGAAATAATAACCGATAATCAATTCGACTCTGAATGAATATTGACAAATATTATTCGTCGAATGATTACGTTCAAATAATTATTTGAAGTAAGGATCATTAAATAAATAATCCCGAACGAATATTCAAATCATATTCGTTGCCTGAATAATGGAAAATATTTACTTAAATATTTTCCTTCGAGGTAATCTCGATATATCAAGAAATATTGACTCCCGGTCTATAATGATGAATAAGATGTATGAATAAGATGTATACGCCCTTCTATGAGGGTCTTACAATAATCCGGCTTATAACTGATACGATAGCTATCTAATTTATAAGCCAATAACAATCAAGGAACAAGCATAGTGATATAACTTTGAAAGCAGGCATGCATGCTATGGCATATGTATATCAGAAAACATATATATATTTATTCAATCACAACAACAGCCTAAAGAAGGGAATTGAAACTTGCCTGGTTGTCGAGTACGGTAAGGGGTAGTGGTAGCGGGTCCCGGTTCAGCTTGGTGATCTATAAATAGCCAAGGCATTCGGGATTAATCACTTAACATATTAAAAGTTAAGTTATATTTAAATCGAAACACGTTCTCGAGTTATCTCGTTATACCCCTTTTAGTGGATTACTTATTATCACTGATCCGACCCGACATTCGTTCGTTAATTCGACATGTCACTGCACTTATACTTGCGACATACTTAAGTCATATGAGTTCTAATTTTGATCGTTACGAACCAATATTATACTCCGAGTTTTATCGCCCGTTTTTTAAGTGTTTTACCGAAGTTATAAAAGAGTCGTCTTTTAGGGGTTCGTTCGCGTTTAACCTTGACTCGAACATTTTTAATAAATCGAAAAATGCTCTTTTTGACATACGGTTTTCTTTCACACCTTCCTTCTTACCCCTAGTATTTATTTACCAAGATTCTCCATGACGTTACATAGTTTACGAAGGTTCAATTTCGGTTACGAACTTTCGTTTACGGATTCGAACTACTTTTAGTAATTTGGTCATAAATCCTAAACCGTAAGTCCGTTTCACATGATCTTTATATCAAAACGAAGCTTAGAACATTACCTATCCTATCATGGCAGATAATGTCTCTGGACAGTAGGGGTTCGACATGGAAAATGGCATACAAAACATGGTATTGTAAAATCGGGCATTATAACGGCTGTAAATCGAATATCTACCAATTTCGGATCTTCCCATAAACATAGTATCCAACCCAAACAACATATACATGACTTCTATACATGAACTGAGGCCAAGCAATGCCTTTCCGTTCATCTAGCTATTTACATCATTAATCCAAAATCCATACATAATCATGCTTATAATCTTAACATAACCATAACTAAGTTATAACTATCATAAACATGCTTAAATCTCAAACAAGGGTTAGGGTTTCAAGAGCTTTATACCTTCCTTAGATAGTGATATAGCCTTACTAAGCCTTGTATGGTCCTTAGGAGTGATTATGCTTGCTAGATCAACCATGAAAAATCAAGAAAACAAAGTTAGTACGTGATGAACACTATTCACCCTCCTCTTGTTTGATTTTTTTGAAAATGGAAAAGGATGAGTTTGAAGCTAAGATTTTGAGGAGATAAGTTTTATGAAATATAAGTCTCACCTTAAAAATCTCAAGAACAAACAATGGTGGGAAGGTGGAGTTTGGATTTGGAATTTAAGGGTAAGGCCGGATGGTTTTGAAATGGGGGGGGAGAGAGTTGCTTGGTTCTTTTGATTTTTTTTGTGTTTTAATCTCATCCCCTCTCATCCACTTACAACATAATATCTTGCAAAAGTCCCTTTATTAAAGTGATGAGGTGTTGGATGATGAAATGGCAAGACATGTGTTGGTTTTATGGTGGTTAGAGCTTAACTAGGTAGTTACTTGCTAAGTACTTAGTTCTTCCTCTAAGGTGCTAGTTCCTTGCCTCTAGTTTAGTTACTAGATATTTATACTAGTAGCTTGCACAAGACTCTTGCTTCCTCTGCTTGTTTCTGTGTCCGGTTATTACCCGTTTCGATTGATCGTTCGTGAGAATATTTCACGGATTTCTAATTAGGGTTTACCGGGAATCCTCTTTAATATTAATACTTTCATTTTCCATCTTTCATTCTAACTTTCCAATTTATATTCCTTAAATCAATTCGTTAAATACTTAAGGCTATCAGTGTCCAGGGAACTCTCGGAGAAAATAAAAGTGCGGTTTTTCAGAATCCGACAGCTTTTACATACACTTATTTTCCCCCTGGATCACTAATACGAACTCGGAAATCCGTTCCGAATACTTCTATATAGTGTCGTCTCATATTATTATATACTCCCACCAAAACACTATTTATTCTGTATTCTTTACTTGTTCTCTTAGGGTTGTATAATTGTCCGTATTCTCTTTCGATCGTTCCTTAACCTTTTTACGGAACTATTGGATTAATCGTTATCGATGTGGATGACATGAGAGTATTCTCTTGCTTGAAGTTGCCATATCTTAATCCCTAGAAGATAGATTATTCTTACCTATGTTGTCACTCTTTAGCATTCTTCAAGACATAAACATAATAAGGTCGAATTCCATTCATTCTTTCCAAATATCAATAATTACATTGTAGCGATAACCACTCCTCAGTGGTTTCCTACCTTCATTCTTAAATCAAATATAATAACATCCCAAAATATCAAATCCTCAAAGTTAATATCTCAATTCTTGGATTATAATAATATTTAATCCACTGTCCAGTCAAATATTATACCGAAAAAGAATTTGGAATTTCTGAATTCCGATCGTCTCTGCATTCACTTATTTCCTCCGCGTATTACTAATATGACTTCGAAACATCCATATCACGTCCCGTACATAAGGTGGCGTGAAAAGTTTTCCAACTTACAAAATCACTATTCATCCACCAAATTACTATGCACGTACAGGAAACACTATGCACGTACGGGAAACACTATGCACGTATGGGAAACACTATGCACGTACTCATTTCCCTTCAAGGATCCATTAGCTCCTTCCTGGATGGTAGATTATTCTTATCTAGGTCCTCAACCATCGAATTACTCTATTCTGACAATATACCAATGCATCAGGATCATTGTCCAAAGCAATATCCATTCATTACAATCATTGTTCTTTGAAACCACCATTCATTAGAGCTGGTCACCTTGTTGTCGGAATCATTGTTCCTCATTTTATCATTACTTAATAAAAAGTTTTAATTATATCCAAAATTTGGGGTTCTTACAACATTCCTCAAATCATTTCCAAGTAACTAATACTTTCTGGAAATATAAATAATGTTTAGTAATAACAATCCTCAAAATACATAGTATTCTGCCGCTGGAATCCCTCCGGGTTTCCACGACTATCTACATATCTCAAAATACCGACTCCCGGTTTAGAGTCAAAAACAATGAATATGCTCTTATATCTAGAGCTACAAGGTATACCGATTCTTCCGACTCCCGGTTTAGAGTCGAAAACAATGAATATGCACTTATATCTAGAGCTACAAGGTATACCGGTTCATAATTATTTAACTCAGAAAATCATATACAATCCAAAGGTCAAATTCTATTTCAACAATAAATAAGATATATCGCAAAACTGTACAATTTTATACATGGCAAAAGCAGTATTATAATCAATAGTTGAAAGTATAGATTTAGAAAACTTGCCTGATGCTCTGGTCGTAGTAGGGGACTGCGACGATGTTTGATAATCTAAACAAAGTCAAAAACATACGGTTAATCCCCTCGATAATCCACTTATAACTCAATGTTTAAACACGTAAGCAAAACACAACCAAGGCATTACTAGCTCCCTTTAGGCTCATACTAAGTCCATGTTAATCGACAATTACTTAAGTCAGAAGTTTGGTTCGAAACCGGTCCTCGAATTCAAGTTATACTTAATCACTTGTAAAGTTGATTTCAAAGTCACGTTACTAGGGGTTTTCACTTGCGCAACCTCGGCTTATGCATTTTTATAAAATCGTAAAATAATCTTTTTGCCTCGAAACCTTTGCACACACCTTGCTAACTATCCTTATCATTTTATCACAAAATTTCACATCTTAATTCGACATTTAAGGGTCTCGAACTCATCATCAAAGTGGTTACATTTTTGCGATAAAATCCTTTGAACCACTTTCACTAAAACTAGCATAACTCTTAAATCGTAAACTCTTTTAACTCGATTCTTTCGGCAAAACAAACTAGATAACCATATCTTTGTAACCATAGGCAGTGATGATGCTAAAAATGACTTTATGGTCTCGGACATTAACTGTTTTTAAGGGTTAACGAAATTTTGCCATTACGACGGCTATAACTCGGACGTTTCTATTTTGTCACAACATAATCAAGCCACACCGGGCGTACCATACATCCCCAACATCAACAAACAACCATAATACACCTCTAAGGTCAGTGGTAAGGTCCTTTGATCACCACTCAACACATACATCTCAAAATAAGGTTAAATAAACATGGATGTTCATATTAAGCACTAATCTTTACACTACTTTGCATAAACTCCCTTAAAACTCAATATAACTCATACATGGGTTAGGGTTTTACCTTTTTGGTTGCTCTAGGAACAATATCAAAGCTTGTCACACCTTGGGATAGCCTTGAGTGTCTTTACCAAAGCCTAAAAGACATGATCAAAATATGAAACAAACTTAAAACACTATTCATCACTATTCATCATCACTTTGTAAAAATCATAGAAAATCGAAAAATAAGAGTTTGGCTCTAAAATTTTTACCACATATTCTACTCTCCAAGGGCTTTCTTTTGACTCCTAGCTCATCACCAGGGGATGCTTGAAGCTCTACTTATTGGCATTTAAAAGTTGGTGCAGAAACTGCCAAGTAACAAGACAATTCGGCTTCTTCATATTGGGGGAGGGATTTGACTAGGCTATACTCCTTTGTTAGCCATGAAATTTTGAACGAATGTTCTAAATATATTGAGGAAGCTATGGTTCAAATTTGGTGATTTATGAATGGGTAGAAGTGGAGATATGGATTTTTCTTTGAGCTTGTTTTCTACTGGGCAGTTTGTGAGCTTTTGTGTTTTGCTTGCTTTTCTCTTGTGTAATGATATGTAATACATGTATCTATCTCTCAATTTGGCTCTCATCTCTTTTAATGTGTTGTCAATGATCCATTGGAGCCAAGTGTTGGTGGTATATTGGTCCAAATGTCAAGCTAAAAACATGTTAGTCCATTTCTTGTCAATTACAAGCTTGTCCTTGGCTTATCTCTCTTTCTTCCACCAATGCCCTTCCTCTTTCTCTTATTTTATCAAGGGGTTTCCTTCCTTTATACTCTAATACCAGATCCTTATATTAGTTGGGCCGAAATTTGGGCTTTCCCCATGTCCTTGGGCCTTTCGTTTGGGCTCCGTTCAAAGTTCTCTCGTTATTTGATTCGTCGAATGATTTCTGTGATCGTCTCAGTGGTTTCTCTCTTGTAATTCTCTTGGATGTATATTATCCTCTCCCATATTATATTAGTGTGTTAGGGTGGTTCTAATCCTCAAGTAGATATTAAATCCAATATCCTTGGTATATTCTCTTTATCTCAGAATTTGCTCTCCCTTGGACTTCTAATATTTAATATCCTTAATTTATAATCCAATTATTATATTCCTGACTTCTCTGTCAATTATGGAATAAAATAAAGTTTGGATTCTCTGAATTTTGTCCTCGTTTACACACACTCATTCTCTCTGTACTTTCCTAGTACATACTTGGTTTTCTCATTTCTCAATTCCAATAGTGAGTACTCTAACTCACTTCTCAACTCCCTTGTAGGGTATACCACCTCATTTTCTGGACGATAGATTATTCTTATCTATGTCGTCAACCACGTAATTACACTGTTCAGAAAATACCCACATGTATCGAAATTATTTTCCATAGAAATATCCATTCATTACCACTACTGTTCATTGAAATCAATATTCACTGATGCACTTAATCGTAATAAGAAAAGTTTTAATTCTACCAAAAATTCGGGTTGTTACAATTATTGTCTCTTATTCTCTTTCTTAAAGCGTGAGTGTGTTATGGGAAAATGGTCTTTAGTCTCCAGGTCATTTTATAGCACGCTAAGTGACGTTCCAGTTTCCCATACGCTTTTTAATAAAGTATTTTACTTTACAAGAAAAAGATTGACAATTAACCCGGTCATTTCAAATGACAAGATTAATTATTCTAGCACCCGTGTGATTTAAGTTAATGTCACGTGACTACTATTTACATAAATTATGGCAAATATGTAATTTTAATTTTAGCATAGTCATAGCAGACATGCTGTCAAAGTAAGTAGCACATAAGACAGTAACTTCTCATGACAGCAACATTGAAGGCTACTGTCACGAGCTGCATCTAACACGTTGAAAATGTAAAAGCTAGTAAGCTAACATACCAGATTTAGCATTCCCAATTCACTTACCAACCTGTTGAAGGTTGCTTCATCCAATGGCTTTGTGAAAATGTCTGCAAGTTGCTTATTCGTGGGTACATAAACCAGCTTCACAGTTCCCTTTTCAACGCTTCACAGTTCCCTTTTCAACATGCTCTCTAATGTAATGATGTCTGATATCAATGTGCTTTGTCCTGGAATATTGAACTGGATTATCTGAGATGGTTATGGCACTAGTGTTATCACAGTAGATAGGGATGTTGGATAACTCTAGACCATAATCCAATAGCTGATTTTTATCCAAAGAATTTGTGCACAGCAACTTCCAGCTGCAATATACTCGGCTTCTGCAGTTGATGTGGATATCGAATGCTGCTTCTTGCTAAACCGTGACAATAATCTACCACCAAGGAATTGACAGCTACCTGTTGTGCTTTTTCTGTCAATCTTGCATCCAGCATAGTCTGAATCTGTATATCCAATCAATTCAAATCCAGTATCCTTAGGATACCAAAGGCCTAAGTTTGGAGTGCCCTTCAGATACCTAAAATTCTTTTGATGGCAATTAGATGAGACTCTTTTGGATCAGCCTGAAACCTTGCACAGAGACATGTAGCAAACATGATGTCTGGTTTACTAGCAGTTAGATATAGCAGAGATCCAACCATACCTCTGTAAGTGCTAGAGTCAACTTTCTTTCCTTTAGGATCCAAATCCAGTTTGGTTGCCGTAGAGATAGGTGTCTTGGCAGGTGATGCATCTTCCAAATTGAACTTTTTGAGAAGTTCCTTAACATATTTAGCTTGACTTATGAAGATTCCATCATCCTTTTGATGAATTTGTAGACCTAAGAAAAATGACAGTTCTCCCATCATACTCATATCATATTTATTTTCATGAGAGATGAAAACTTCTCACACAGCTTTTCATTTATAGAACCAAAGATTATGTCATCAACATATATCTGTACCAGAATGATGTCCTTGCCATGATGCTTGTAGAATAATGTCTTATCTACTACACCTCTTGTAAATTGATTCTCTATTAGAAAGGTAGAGAGGGTTTCATACCAAGCTCTGGGGGCTTGCTTCAATCCATAGAGTGCCTTGATCAGTTTGTAGACAAAGTCATACAACTCAGCATCCTCAAATCCAGGTGGCTGTTCAACATACACTTCTTCCTCTAGCTCTCCATTGAGAAAGGCACTTTTGACATCCATTTGGAACACCTTGAAGTTAGAGTGTGCAACATAGGTTAGAAATATTTTAATGGCTTCAAGTCTAGCAACAGGTGCAAATGTTTCATCATAATCTATCCCTTCTTGTTGACAGTAACCTTTAGCTACTAGCCTTGCCTTATTTCTTGTCACATTTCCACTTTCATCCAATTTGTTTCTGAAAACCCACTTTGTGTCAACAAGTGGCTTCCCTTTAGGTTTAGGGACTAGCTTTTATACATTGTTTCTCTCAAATTGGTTAAGCTCTTCTTGCATAGCTATCACCCAATCAGAATCCAAAAATGCTTCATCAATTATCTTTGGCTCAGTTTGAGATAGAAAACAAGAAAACATGCTGTCAGTAGAAACATTTCTCCTTGTCCTTACACCAGTGGTGGGATCATCAATAATTAAATTATTAGTATGATCCTTGTTCCACTTAGTGGTCCTTGGCAAGCTTCTATCTTGATCTGCTTGACCAGTTCCTCTTTGAGAGGTTGATTCTCCACCAGTGTTATTTTCTCCTTCATGCCCTTCATTATCTCCAGAATCATTTTCATTATGATGATTAGATGTTACTGTCTGAGATTGAGCTGGAGTTTGGTTAGCATCATTGGTGTTGACAACATCTCTTCCAAATTCAATAGTCTGAGTACAAGTAGGTTCTTCAGCAACAATTTCTTTTTCTTCCAAGTAACCTTGATTTTCAAATCTGAGAGGCTGCATTTGACCATCATCTTGTAGTCCTGGAGACTTGTTCTCATCAAATGTGACATTCACACTTTCTTCAATGACTTTGTGATCAATGACATAGACTCTATAGGTAGTCCTTTCTAGTCTATATCCCATGAAGATGCCTTCATAAGCTTTGGCATCAAACTTTCCTTTCCTTTCATGGTTGTCTATCATCATGAAACACTTACTCCCAAATACATGAAAATATTTGACAGTAGGTTTCTTTCCTATCAACAGATAGTAAGGAGTGTTCCCATGAGTCTTGTTGATTAAGGTTCTGTTCTCTGAGTAACAAGCTGTGTTGATAGCTTCTGCCCAGAAGTATGTTGGTAGTTTTGCATCATTCAACATAGTTCTAGCAGCTTCAATGAGAGTCCTGTTCTTTCTTTCTATAACACCATTTTGTTGTGGTGTTCTAGCAGCAGAGAATGGTTGCACAATGCCTTCATATTTGTAGAAATTCCCAAGAGTTGCATTTCTGAACTCAGTACCATTGTCACTTCTTAGAATTTGAACTTTTGCATTTGGAGTTCTGTCATGAACCCTTATATGATCAATGATTTCTTGTGCTGCTTCGTCTTTAGTTTCCAAGAACTTTACCCAACTGTACCTTGAGTAGTCATCCACCATTACCAGTGCATATCACTTTTTGGCTAGAGATTGAACATTTACTGGACCAAAAAGATCCATGTGGATTAACTTGAGTGGCTCAGTGTTGGTGTTCAATTGCTTTGACTTGTGCACAGATCTTTTCAATTTGCCTATTTGACAGTCCTCACACAGTCCTTCTTGACAGAATTCCTGTTGAGGTAGTCCTCTCACCAATTCCTTCTTCATCAGTATATTCATGGTCTTGAAATTGAGATGGGAGAGTTTCTTGTGCCAAAGCATGCTGTCACCAACTGTTGCCTTACTGTAGAAACAGTAAACCTTGTCTTTCTTAGCAGAGTTTAGATCTGCAACAAACAAGCTTCCTTTCCTGACTCCTTTAAAAGAAATGCTTCCATTCTTCTTGTGATAGATGTTGCAAACCATCATATCAAAATCAACTTTAAATCCCCTGTCACTGAATTGGCTAACACTGAGTAGGTTGTGCTTCAATCTATCTACAAGAGCAATATCTTCAATGAAAACATTTCCAATTTCCAGACAGCCATATCCCACAGTGTAACCTTTGCCGTTGTCTCCAAAAGTTATGATTGGGCCAGCTTTCTCAACATAATGTGATAGCAGGGGTTTATCACCTGTCATGTGTCTAGAACATCCACTATCGATGATCCACATGACTTGTTTCTTTTTCTTACCCTGCAAAACAGATGATATTTAATTTGCATCTGGTACCCAATCCTTGTTGGGTCCTGCAGTTACAGTATCACATTTTATATCGTCATTAATCACATTTGAATCAACACTTGAATCATCCTGTTTGACTTCTTTTGCTACCCACTCAGTTATAGAATAAGATTTGGTCTTTTTCTCAATGGACGCTGCCTTTTTACCAACATTGGCAGGCTCAGATGTCTCAACAGTTTGCATATAGGAACATTTTTCAGTAGACAGAATAGGCAGATTAAAACATGTACTCATTGTAGTGATTTTGCATGGCATGAAGTCAATGTTACTACAAACATTCATTGTTCTTTGCATAATGGGAGTTCTATGTAAGTTACCTTTAACCTTGGTTGCATTAACCTTGCTCTCATTAGGTTTCTTATAAACATGTATTAAGTGTTAGGAGGAACCACAATTATTGCAAAGCTTCCTAGGAGAATTCTTGACATAAGCAGAGCCATTTTTCTTATCAATTCCTAACTTGCCATTCCTATTCTTAGACTTGTAAGCATCTGTGTTGACAATATGTCCTGAAGTTGCTGTCGAGTTACCCTTGACAGTACCTTTCATACCTATTGTCTTGACAGTAGATTTGGAAGTTGCTGTCCTAGGTACTCTCTTGACAGTATCTTTGAAAGTTTCTGTCTTATCCTTGTTGATAGCTTCTTTAGAACATTCTGTCTGATTGCTTGGTAAAGTTTCTGTCATGGGGATCTTGACAGTATCTTTCCCTTCAGTAGATGTGCTGTCAATACACTCATCTTCATCACGAAGTTCTTATTTGATGAGCAAGGAATTCTCATCAAAATCATCTTGAACAGTTTTGAAAATAGGTTTACAAACTCTCTTGAGAATATGAGGTTTGACAACATCACCATCAGAACAATCATCAATCACAGCTGCCTTTCCAGGCCTCATACCATAGTCGAAACCTATTCCAACCTTTTGGTTCTCAGTGTGATTCACATGATATTCCTGAACTAACTTAGAAGAATTTCTAAAGGCCTTAAGCTTAAATTCATTTTCAACAATTTGATTTCTTAAGAATTCTTTTATCTCCTTAGCACAGACAACATCATTTTTTAGTCTTTCATTTTCTTGAGCTAGTGAATCTAATGGACTGGTTTTAAGCAAGAGCATTTCATTCTCAGATTTGAGTGTTTCATTCTGTTTAGTTAACTTAGCAATTTCTTCATTAGCAACAAATAAACTAACATGAATGTTAAACATCTCAGCATTTAATTCTTCAATAGTTTGCTTATACTCAGTTTTAGACATATCAAGTAAAATGAGAGATGGTACCTAATTTGAGGAGCTTGATGCTTCATCATCAGATCTAGCCATGAGAGCTAGATTTACGAACTCTTCTTCTTTCTCATCATCAGAATCATCCCAGCATTTTCCTTCGGCCACATAGGCTCTTCCTTGATTTCTTTTAAACTGACTTCCAGATCCTTTCTCCATTCTTTGATTCTATTTGGCCTTCTGCACTCTGTGGCAAAATGACCTAGCTCATTGCAGTTGTAACATCTGAACTTTGACCTATCCACCATCCCTGTCTTGTATCCTCCTCTTGTGGCACCACCAACAGCTTTTGAAGAGTTTCCCTTATTGAGCTTAGAAGTCTGACCCTGTGGCTTATATGACTTATCTCTTCTGAACTTTATATTCTTGAATCTTTTAGCCATATATGCCATGGTTGGATTATCCATGTTTTCAATCTCTTCTAATGAATAGAAGTCTTCATCTTCAACATCTTTGAGCTGTAGAACCACTTTCTCCTCATCATCCAACACCTCCTCAATCTTCAAAGATGGTACTTGTGTTGGTTATGAACTTTGTGAGGATTCACTTGGCAGAAAGACAAGTGGCTCATGAGCTACAAGGGCACAAGACATGTTTGCCATCTTTCCTTTGGCTCCAGTTTGAATAGCTCTCTTTTGAAAGAGTTCAAGTTCATATGACTTAAGTACACCATAAAGAGTCTCAAGAGAAACATCATTCAAGTTTTTCCCTTCTCTTATGGCAATGATTTTGTGCTCAATGTGCTCAGGAAGAGTGAGCAGAAACTTGACATTAATCTCCTTTTTGTCATAGCACTTTCCATGAATTTGCTCAGCTATTAGCTTACTGAAACATTCAAACATGTGAGTGAGCTCTTCACCAGGCTTAGCCATAAAGGCTTCATATTGTGACACAAGTATTTGTCTTTGATTTTCTCTGACCTCTTCACTTACTTCACACAGCAACTCTATCTTGTTCCACATCTCTTTAGCAGATGCGCATCCTATAACATTTCCACACATGGCTTTGTCCAAGGTGAGAGAGTCAAGCAAGATGAGTTTTAAGTAGTCATCCAAGGCTACCTTTTCTTTCTCAGACTCTGTGTATTCTGAGGGTCTCTTAGCAACCCAGTGAGCTGGAATTACTTCACCATTCACAGTGGCAGCAACTACTTCTTTCTTAGGAATGAAGGGGCCATTCTCAAGGATTCCCAAGTATAGTGGATGTGCAGTTTGATAAATAACAAGATCTTTCTTTTCCTAAAGTTGTAGTTCTCTATATCAAATACTGGAATCTTGATACCACTTGATTTCTGTATACTAGTCATGATCTCAGATTAGTATATCAATCTGTTTGCTCTGATACCAGTTGTTGGTCCCGAAGTATTGCAGAAGGGTGGGTTGAATGCAATACTAATAAATTCAAATCTTTACTTCAACAACAATAATAAAGAATCTAATCTATCAGTATATGAAATGCAAACACAAGTGATAGCTCAAAATATTTTCACAAAATAAATATTTTATTTATTTTGCGAAGTGTTGCTACAACCTTGAGAAAAAGTGTTTTCTCAAGCTTCGGTTTCTTGAGTGATTACAATGAAAATGAATTCACGAATACTTAGAAGAGACGATTCTCTATGTAGACTAATTTGCTCTAACGTCTCTATCACATGGGTTGTGGTGCTGCTTTCATTTTCAAGTGGCAGCTCCTTACAATTTGCACACCCATGTGACTTTCCTGAATTGCTATACAAACAGAGTTATCATAATATGTAAAGCAACCTAAATTCTTTCTAATTCAAGCTAATACAATTCTAGTAGATGTGGATTTGTCATACTCTTGAATTGAAGAGCTTTGTCTTGTGATCTCCCAAGCTTCTGTCGTAGTCTTGCAGGTCTGCTACAATCTATGACAAGTTGCAGCAAATCTGTTTCTTGAACATTTAAACTGTCACGGGTTTGACTGAGATAAATCCCAAAATCAAATAATTCAGTGAGATAGTAACTTTAACCACCAAGTCTGCTGTCAAGAGAATGTTCCTTGGTTGACAGTATAAATCCCCGCCAATGTTGCTGTCAGGAATTCCAAACTTGCTGTCAAACTGTGAGAATGTTGCTGTCTCATGCTTCCGCCAATGTTGCTGTCAGATTGAGTCTGTTGTCGTGACTTGCAACATGCTGTCTTCTTGTAACCTTACTGTCAATGCTATGACAGTAACATTTATTCTTGATGTCGAACTGATGTAATCTTGAGGCTTGAACAATTTAATGAACTTCTTCCAAGGTACATACTTATTAAATTACAGCAACTATTTTGGTCACAAGAACACACTCTGGCTGTGACAGTATGTTCTACTTAGTGAAAACCTAAGTACAGGGAAATTTTTAACACACCCCTAATTTTGACTATCCCATTTTTGGCCACTTTTAAGTATGTTGTTGTTGGAGCCTCCATATGATGACTAACAAGTCCAACACTATAAAGTATATCAGGACTTGTACATGTCAAATATCTCAAACTTCCCACAAGAATTTTGAAGTAATTAGGATCCACCTTCTCACATTCTTCAATTTGCAACAATTTTGTTCCACATTCGATGGGGGTGCTAACGGCTTGACAATTTTCCATCTTGAACTTCTTCAAAATCTCTCTCATATAACTTCCTTGAGATACTAGTATTCCATCATTCATTTGCTTTATTTCGATGCCAAGATAGTATGACATAAGTCCAATTTCGGTCATCTTAAACTCTCTTACCATGTCTTGCTTAAATTTCTCAAACATAGTTGGACTATTGCCCTTAAATATTAAATCATCCACATACAAGCATGCAAGAAGAAAATCTCCATTTTTAGTGACTGGCATATAGAGCATGTTCATGAGGACACTTGCAAAAACCTTGAGCATGAAACTATCTATCAAGTCTACTATTCCAAGCCCTTGGTGCTTGTTTCAGTCCATATAGGGCCTTCTTTAACTTCAACACTTTTCCTTCTTATCCTTTGATGATGTATCCCAATGGTTGCTACACAGTTTTTTCAAGAACACCATTCAAAAAAGCAGATTTTACATCCATTTGATGAATTTTCCATCAATTTTGTGCCGCCAAAGATACGATTAGCCTTATAGTCTCCATCCTTGTAACCGGTGCAAAAACTTCATCATAAGCCACTCCATGTCTTTGATTGTAGCCTTTGAACACCAATCTTGCCTTGTATTTTATAATCATGCCTTGGGCATTTTTCTTTACCTTATATACCCACTTCACACCAATAACTTTTTATCCTTTTGGAAGTGTTGCTAACTCCTATGTGTCATTCTTCTTGATATATTCTATCTCCTCATCTGTTGCTTTCTTCCATTTTTCATCTTGGATGGCTTCTTTAAAATTTGTTGGTTCAGTTTCCGCTAGAAGACAAAGATGTTAAGTCAGAAAATAGCGGGAACCTCTTCTGTTTCATTATATATTTCTTCAAGCCTTCTATATCGCCTTGGCGATATTTCATCACTATCAATTGATGAAGATGAAGGAGTTTCTTGTCCATCGTTTGTTACTTGTGGTGATGTGGGAGGAGATATGTTGTTAATAATTTTCTTCACTTTCTTCTTCATCAGCAAATGGGAAGAAATTAGTTGCTCCAATCCCATGAGATTTCTTCATCAAATACAACATCACGGCTAATTAGTATTCTTCTATTGATGGGGTTGTAAAGTTTGTACCCCTTTGCTCTTCTGACATACTTCTCACTTTTGTAATCCAACTTTGTCCTTAATTAGCTCATCATCAACATGTGCATAAGCTATTCTTCCAAAAACTCGTAAGTGAATAATTGTTGGTCTCTTTCATTTCCATGCTTGTTGTGGAGTCACGTCTTCAATGCTTCTCGTGGGACATCGATTTGACGAGTAGACAACACAATTTATCGTTTCGGTCCAAAATTTGTTAGGCATATTCTTGCTCTTTAGCATGCTTCGAGCCATAATAAGAATGATTCTATTTTTCTTTCGGCGACTCCATTTTGTTGAGGTGATTTTGTTGGAAGAAAGGATATCACAATAACTCACACAACTCAATTTAGGAGAAGAAGTATTTTGTATAAAATGTATTTACTTGGAATGACTTGATAAGAAATGACTTGCTACAAGGCTTTATATAAGACTCCATAGAAGGATCTACACACTTACTTAAATGCTAGATTATTAGAACTTTATGGATAGTTCTAAAGATTAGATGCATCTAGACCAATACATTGAACTTAGAATAGACAAATACATGTACCAAGAATAATCTAGAATCACCGACACACTTCTACTATTTTATGAGTCGAAATTATATATATATATATATATATATATATATATATATATATATATATATATATATATATATATATATATATATATATTTAATAATCCTTAAGATGGCCAAGGATCATCCACGTGCCATTGCTTTCTTAATGTTTCAAGATATTATGGAATATTCTTGTGTGCAGTTGTCACAACTTGGAGAAGTCACGTTTAGAGAATATTTACTAAAAGGTTTCAGACTCAATTCAGTAGCATTATGAAATTTGTTTTCCTGAAGGGCTTTTGAATGTGGACCTGGTTTAATGAAATCTGTATGTGGAAATCAACTGTGTACAGTTTCATTTAGATTAAGGTCAACCCAAATTATGTACATGCTCAATTCAAAATGCAAGAAAGTTTTGTTTCCTTAAATATTATTGCATATGATAATTGCTGCATACAAAACATAAGATCAAGCGTCGGCTGTTTTGTATGTTATCCTGAATGTAATTTAATGAGTACTTCGAGAAAATGAAGTTGATACTACTTTTCTTGAAACAAAGAAGAGTAAGCAAGTGATCATGAACTAGGCTTGCTTACAAACACCGGCCGCAAGCAATGAGTCTCATTGCTACAGTCGTAACTCGAACATTATCTATAATATTGTCTATCCAGTGGGCATCTCTTAAAATTTTAATGTTGAAAATCATAATATTTTGGACACCATGGCTTTACCTCTCAGCAAGGTATTCACTAATTTTTGATATCAACGTATGTACAACATCACATACATCATAACTTTCACATACATCATCTCCATAAAACAATGTGCAATCATTTTTACTTACATCATAATTTCAAATTCTTCATCATCTTTTTCACTTCGTAATAAGTACTAGGTAAAATTTGTTTGGGAGGGAGCACAACATCAATAGTTTGACGTAACAAATTTAATGTAAAACTTTAAAACTATAATAATTTCATTGAGAATGAGAGGTTTGTGTATTTAATATTTCCGGGGTAAATAATGCATCCACATTTATTTACCTCATTGAGAAATTCGGAAGTACTTATATTCGGAGGTTCTTCAACTCTACTACCATCCACATCATCGATAAAATTATGATTTTCAATCCCGATATCCCATAAAATTCCATTCATATCTACCGGTTCTTCTTCCTACTACCAACACATTGACTTTTACTTGATCGTTGTGTTTGTCTATTCTGTGCATTTTTAAAATCTAAAAAAATTTCTTTAACTGTCAAGTGATATCTAACATCATCAAGAGTGTGCAAATTTGAATTTATATAATGTTTATTAAGACATTTCATCAAATTTTCATCCATCCATTTTTTTCCGGTAAAGGCTAAAAATATTTCGATATCTTCTCGATACTCTATAAGTATATTTTTATCATATTTTAACAGATGATGCATCCAATTACGATCAATATTTTAACTCAATATCTTTGAGCTGTAGAACCACTTTCTCCTCATCATCCAACACCTCCTCAATCTTCAGAGATGGTACTTGTGTTGGTTATGAACTTTGTGAGGATTCACTTGGCAGAAAGACAAGTGGCTTATTAGCTACAAGGGCATAAGACATGTTTGCCATCTTTCCTTTGGCTCCAGTTTGAATAGCTCTCTTTTGAAAGAGTTCAAGTTCATATGACTTAAGTACACCATAAAGAGTCTTAAGAGAAACATCATTCAAGTTTTTCCCTTCTCTTATGGCAGTGCTTTTGTGCTCAAGATGCTTTTGTGTGACAATTTAAATTTATATAATGCTTATTAAGACATTTCATCAAATTTTCATCCATCCATTTTTTTTCCGGTAAAGGCTAAAAATATTTCGATACCTTCTCGATACTCTTTGATAAGTATAATTTTATCATATTTTAACAGACGATGCATCCAATTACGATCAATATTTTAACTCAATATTTTTAGCTAACACATAAAAAAATTCAAATATCGCCATATTCTTTTACCTTTGATAAAACTTCTCATAACTTAAGACCAAGCTAAATAGGTGGAACCTTTTAAAATTGTTTGAATTGGCAAACTACTATCATTCTCTATGATGAGTTTCAGCACTAAAGTGTAATGACTACAAACTATGATAACAGTTTTATAATTTCAACAAATTCAAGGAGGGAACTAAATATAGATAAAAGGATGGGCACTTATGTGTAACTTTAACCAAAATATAACATGCTCAGATTTATACTATCACATACAAACAACATAGACACTATATGCATGGCATATTTATAACTTGATATGTATATTTGGGATTAGGGTTACCAAACATAGATATCAACCGAAAGTTGAGAAATTTTGACAACGGTGACCTCAAATTGGAATTCCTAGTTACCTCCGAGATATCAACCGAAAGTATTATTGGGAGATATGTAGTTGAGAGATTTCACGAAGCCAAACGCCAGTTTGAGTTTAGAAACTAGAATGAAACTGAGTCAAGCGAGTTGCACAACTCAGTGGGTCGACTCAGAATGGTCTTGTGAGTTTTACTGGATTATATGAACATGTTACTGAGTTAAGCGAATCATTGAGTTAACTCGGTGGATAAGTTTGGGTGAAGTGGGTGAGCCAGGGTTTACTCGAACTCAAGATTTATTGTTGTAATGTCTGATGGGTTGGAAAAACTTGATTAACTTGTTGTATTGGATCAAAAATGAGTGGGTTGCACAAGTGTTCGATTAAATGCCAGAATGAGTCAAGCTTTGCTATTGGGAGATGACGATGCCGAAAACTATGGTTGCTGCTAGAATAACGAAGGTAAAGAGCTCATTTCTGTAATACCATGATAACACTGATGTGTATATATAAAATCAAAATGTGAATATATGTGTGTGTTTAGGATGAATCCAAAAGTATTGTAAGTGAAATATAACTCTTGGATTACTAATATAAAGCTTGAAATATACAATGAGAGAGTTGTTTAAGTAGAGCAACAACCTTAGTGGATACATTTTGAAGAGTAATGCTGCGGTAGTTTTGTACTTGTTGTAATGTGTGCAACAGTGTATGTCAGTACCCAAATTGGGGACCATGAATGCTACATTAATTATACCACATTTTAACAATATGAATTATAATATTAAATTAGATGATTCAGACTAAATTCTTATAGAAAGAATTTGGGATAGGAGACAAAAATTATTGATATTAAAAGTTGTCAAGATTATATGCTTTAAAAAATATTTACATGAAAAGTTATAAGAGTATATTTCTAGATTCAAATTTGAACACTAAATCACAAAAAAATCATTATATGGAAAAATTAAATTAAATTTTATGTGTTTAAAAATATCTTAATTTTGAATACCAAACCTGGCAAGAGGGAGGGGGACGACCACCTGAGACCATACCTCGTAAGGGATCTGTTGAGATATAACTGTTTAGAGTTGATGAGAACAAATACCACAAGGTAAGAAATGAATCAAGTAATCTAAGTTGATAAATAAATTAGGAAGCTAACTGAAATGCAAATGAATTGAAGCTACATCTTGTGAATGAAATTTTGCATTTTGTTAGGAATTATTTCTGCAGCAAGCTATGAGATGCTTTAATCGAGTACTAGTAATCAAAGGAGAGATTTTGATAAAAATAAATCATGCAAGTGATTCGAGAAGTGTGGATTCGAGAAGTCTATAGTATGACCAATTTGAGAAGTCTAGAATCCATTCATTCGAGAAGTCTACAAAGTAGCCTATTCGAGAAATCATTCGAGAACTCTAGGAAATGGCTAATTCGATGAGTGCTAACTTATTCATTTGAGAAGTCAAGCTACATCAGTTCGAGAACTTAGACGTTGGATTCAAGAAGTCCAAAAATATATTCATTCGAGATCTCTTGATCGAATGAGTTGTACCAAAGTTCTCTAATGGAACATATCAAATGAAATGCAGACACAGAATCACTTTGCAACCTGTGATTTATAAGTAGCGGTCAATTACAGAAAGAATGTAACGAGTAGGGGGCAAAGTGTATATATTCGAAGGCTCAAACTCTTATAAATGAAATGTGAAATCAATCATTGTTTATTCAGTTTCAAAGCCAAGAATAAGAGTGGAAGCAACCTCCGAACATGATTACCTTTTAACTGAAGAACTCAGAGGATAACTCGATAAGTGCATAAGGATTATTCTGTTTGTCTGAGAAGTTCAAGGATAGCTCAATAAGCAAAAAAGCTTATTGACTTGCTAAAAGTTCATACCTTTAACTTTTCAAGAATGAAGATTAAATCAAATAGTGATTTTGCATAAAGCATCACGTGGGCTTGGAAGCTAAGTCAATACAAGAACTACTGATATTCGGCATTTCATGTAAAAGTGAAGAATATTAAAATATTTTTCTACTACTTATCTTTGTAGTATGATTTATGCATGTGTTGCTTTATTAATTATCCTCTTACAAATTTTGCTTTTTGTATTAGGTAACCCACCTCTACAATATTTACATATATTCTAAAATAAAAAATAAAAAAAATTATTTTAGATTATTGACACTACAAGGAAACAGAACAAAACCGAGCACACAAATGGGTCGGTTATAAGTGAAATCGGTCGGTTTTATTGGTAAAACTAACCAAAATCGATGGTCGGTTAAAGCATAGTCGGTTATGTCAAATTGGTCAGGCTTACACTCAAAACCGACCATAACATACGGTCGGTTATGTCACTTTGCATTTTATAAAGAGTGGGTCCTCTTACCTACACGCAGGGACGAGCCTAGGGGGTCCTGGCCCACCCTGGGATTCTGAGATTCGAATATATAGTCGGTTATATAGTCGGTTATATATGCATTATTTGATATAACTACACATCATAAGCCCAACATGGTTTGTTTAGCCTTCATCTTTTACACAAAAGCCCCAAGTTCAAGTCCCTTCCTTACCTTATTTTTGCATGATTTTATTGCTCTTTCTTTGATTCAAATGATTTTAGTGCTCTTTCTTTGAAAACATGAAAAATAATAATAGATCCTCAATTTTCTTATACTTCTGAACTAACATATAATTACTAATAAATATTTAGCAACCCTTTTTAGTACTTAATAACATTTATAATTATTAATTTATTTAAAAATTAAATTGAAATTTTATATTAAGAGGATTGAAAATTTTTGGCCCCCTCTCATATTTTGCTCTGGGTCTGTCACTGCCTACACGTGTCCATACGTGGTAACACATGGGTCCAGGTCAGCAACACAAAACCGACAGTGGACGTTATATAACTATTATCATAAATGCTATGAAGACGTATGGTCATTCTCAAGACTTTCACCAAACACGTAACATACATTAACTAAAAACTTCATTTTCAGTTAAGAAAAGTTCAACAAATATTAATAAATTTAAAACACATTGCTTAGCAAAAAATAAAAAATAAATTTAAAACACACATACAATTCCACTAAATCGATTAATAAAACATATACAATTCATATACAATTCATACAATTAGGCATAAAATTCATCAAATAATACAAATTAGTCACTTCACACATTTCATCTAATTCGAATGGTCACTTCACATAAAACATACAAATTCCCCAATTACCCACTAATTAAATCGATTAATACACTCAATTTCTAATTTCGAATCCTAATTAAACACATACAAATGCCTAATTTGATGGAGAGAGAGAGAGAGAGAAGAGAGAGGGAGAATCACTGGAGAGTGATATGGAGAGAGAGAGAGAGAGAGAGAGAGAGAGAGCAAGTTGAGAGAGCGAAAAGATCGATCAAGTTAAACCGATCAAAGAGTGTTTTTGTTGTGTGTGTTTTAAAACAAATTTTGTCTATTTTTATTCATTTCTAGGCATTACTTAACCAACCACAGGCAACGGTCGGTTTTGCTGTTGCCATGTCAGCCTTACAAGCGACCGAACGTCCTTGGTCAGTTTTATATTTACCATGTCAGCAAAAACAATTTCATTTTTGTTTATTCTACAGCTAAATCTAAACGATTGACAAGAGGCCGATTTTAAGCCCCCGCATTTTATCCGGTCGATTTTAAACTATTTTCTTGTAGTGTGTGAAGGGTTTCGTGCACATAAACGCATTTGAAAAATCCGTAAAACAAACTAAAATTGAAACCCTACGCAGGATCCATCATCATGCGAAAACAAAAGATTAAATTCGGAGATTAAAATACCTTAAGAAGCTTTAACAATTCACTAATGGAGTTCCAAAGCTTTAACTATTTTCTTGATGTGTACTAGCACCAAAAAACTGCTTCTCTCTCTCTCTCTCAAAACGGCTAGGATTTTGTAAAAGTTGTATCATCAAATAAAATTAGCCATAATGAGATATATATAGAGAGAAGAAAATTAGTTTTCTAATTATAATCCAATTATAATTAATTCTAATCTAAAATTCTAATTTATTATTTAATTAATATTTTCTTAATGAGTAGACTATTAAATCAAATCAACATTTGAGCATGTCATGCATTTCATAGTCTCAATCAAACAAGAGGCCAATAATATCACTCCTTTAACTAGGAGGGTCAAATCCTATCTAGATCATTCATATTTCTCATATGATTCATAATATACCCAATGTTCACTTTTATCATCATCCGGTCAAAGGCAACTTTTAATGTAATCAAAGTATATTAATTCTCGTATAGATATATAATGATTTAAAGTCTAAGGATCATTACACCATTATCACTGTGAGAATTACTTATGACACTATAAACATGTAGAATCTCACAACGGGTTAATCCATTGCCATGTAATCTTACATGCACTTATGTTTTGACTTTAGTATCACCATATCTATGACCAATGAGATTCGGTCATCAGTCAACAAACATACTAGTCTCTATGCATTATTATTGTCCTTGAATAATAATACTCGACTAGGAATATTTAGGAATAAAGATACTACTCATACAATCTCATTTTTAAGTCACATACTTAAAGATATATAGTGCGTATCATAATCCCAAGGACATTTATTATGCTAATATATATACCACAGTATATAAAGACATAATAAATAAATTAATAATAATCAACAAAACATAATTCCTAATAATAAAATATCTTCCATAAAATATAAAAGTATTGTCTCTAGGGAACAAATACTAATAGTGTGATGTGTAGTGTGTTTTAGGGCAGTTTACTTCAACCTTAGTTCTACCTTAAATTCTAAATGATTTATTTCAACTGGTCTTTTAACCGGCTGTTCTTCTTTGTCAACGCTACTAAGGACCTATAGGTTCGCCTGCTTTACCTAGGAAAGATAACGAGAACGGGTTATTCAAAAAGGAAAAGGCGCTACTTAGCCCTACATTAGTATAAGTAAGCGGCTGAGTTAGCCTACCCTACTTAATGTATTGTATAGTAGGCGAGCGAGTTAGCGAAGACGCTTAGGCTAATAGAAAAGAGTGCGTCGGTGCGTAGCCTTCATTCTACTACGCTACGAAAAGGTTACGAAGTCACTTAGCTCGACGTTTGTAACACCCCCAGATCCGGGGTCCGGGATCCGGTGGTTACGGTTTCCAATTCTGTCCACAACAATTGAACTTTCCTTAACATAAAATAAATTACGTCTCTATGACCCAACACAACAATATAAAACACACCCGTTATAGTCCCAGAGATGAAATCAGAGTAACAATCAAATTTTATTAATCACATTATGAGTTCTTACAATCCAAAAGAAATTCAATATAAATACATACTCTTTGCCATCCATTTACGTGAGTCATACTAGACCATATTCATGGTACTGAAAGAATAAATATATCCCACCAATAGCTTCTTCTTCAGCTCTGGTAGTCTCATCGTCCTCGCCCGCGTCGAGTGCGCCTTGTGCGAGTCATCTGGTCTAGCTGTTGTTGTGATATAATAATAAAGCAAGGGTGAGCAATAGCCCACCAACAATAATATAAAACTGAACGATAATATATAACAGTTCAAAAGTATCTTTCAAACCATATGCCATGCATTTACGGAAATGATGCTAGTATAATATGAACGATGAAGTTACAAGATAACTTAAAGTATTTGTTTGTAGAAATATCTGCTACATCAAAAGTAAGCGTGATATTCTCATTTTCATTAAAAAGAGGAACTTGCATGAAAAGATTGCAATTCCAGTTATGAACACTTTTCCAGCTCTGCCAACAGTAATCATGTTGCAGGAAATAAATAAGTTTGGATGATGAACCAATGATGGAGTATTCACCGCGCCCGCTGTTCCAATCTTGATGATCAGTCGAGATCGTACAGCTCAAATTAGATTTACTACCGGTAGAAGGAAGAACTGACGGCTTTACTTGTCTACCGCCTTACTAGCTCTCCCCGGCCAACAGTTGGGCCAAAGGGGATGGACCGGCTCTACTCGGCCTCTTACACGACTCCTAGTTCAAATATAATTCATGATTCTGAATGTAATGTTCGTCCCCCTTTCCCCAAGTATAATACTTGTTGATAAGACTCCACAAAGTAGTCGTATCTAGTTGGAAAGGAAAATTTCACCAATAACTTTCAAGCTATTGCTTGGTAACGAATATCAACTTGTTCCAACAATCTTACCCCTCGAAAGATGAGAAGGTACACAATGACTTAATAAGCCAATAGCACCCAAGTTGCGAGTGAAGAGAATACTTTATTGACCGGGAAGTCGACTAGGTAAATAACATTTTCCAAGTAAGGTTCCCTTATTATTAGGGAGATAGACTCAAAGAAGAATGATGTCTGAGAACCTTTCTTGATATAAGATTAATAATAATATGACTCCGAAATATTTTCCGTAATAATCGAAGAAGATAAACCTTATCGAGGTTATTCTAAGTATGGAATAAATATTCAGAGAATATTTATTGAATTAAAATATTTTCAGAATATTTAGGAATATGAAAGAATATCTTTAATCAGAGTATTTCTCAAATAATCCTTGAAGAAATATCGAGAGAATATTTATTGCATAATTAAATATTCAAATGAATATTCAAAATAATATTCATGATTAAATAGAACCCTGGATGAATATTCATAATAATATTCATAATTAATTAGGAATTTAAATGTTTATTGAAAAAGTAATATTCATTTAATGAATAATATTCTAAATGAATATCAAGTAATATTCATTTAATAATCCAAGCTTTAAAGGAATATTCGAGATAAGACTCGATAAATAAACCAAGCTTCAGATGAACATTAAAATAATATTCATCAGGTAATTACTATCTTAAATGAATATTCAAAAGTAATATTCATTTAATGAATAATATTCTAAATGAGTATCCAAATAATATTCATTTAGTAGTCCAACCTTTAGAAGAATATTCGAAATAATAATCGATAATCAATTCGACTCTGAATGAACATTGAAAAATATTATTCGTCGAATGGTTACGTTCAAATAATTATTTGAAGTAAGGATCGTGAAATAAATAATCTCGAACGAATATTCAAATAATATTCGTCGCCCGAATAAGGGAAAATATTTACTTAAATATTTTCCTTCGAGGTAACCTTGATATATCAAGAAATATTGACTCCCGGTCTATATTTGATGAATAAGATATATACACCATTCTCTGAGGGTCTTACAATAACCGACTTATAATTGATACATTAGCTATCTAATTTATAAGCCAATAAACAATCAGGGAACAAGCATAACGATATAACTTGAAAGTAGGCATGCATGCTATGGCATATGTATAACAGAAAACATATATATATATATATATATATATATATATATATATATTCAATCACAACAACAGCCTAAAAGAAGGGAATTGAAACTTGCCTGGTAGTCGAGTACGGTAAGAGGTAGTGGTAGCGGGTCCCGGGTCAGCTTGGTGATCTATAAATAGCCAAGGCATTCGGGATTAATCACTTAACATCTTAAAAGTTAAGTTATTCTTAAATCGAAACACGTTCTCGAGTTATCTCGTTATACCCCTTTTAGTGGATTCCTTTTATCATCGATCCGACCCGACATTCGTTCGTTAATACGACATGTCATTGTACTTACACTTGGGACATACTTAAGTCATACAAGTTCTAAAGTCGATCGTTACGAATCAATATTATGCTCCGAGTTTTATCGCCCGTTTTCTAAGTGTTTTACCGAAGTTATAATCAAGCGGGTTTTTAGGGGTTCGTTCGCGATTAACTTTGATTCGAACATTTTTATAAAATCGGAAAACGATCCGTTTCACATGAGGTTTTCTCTCACACCTTTTTTTTTACCTCTAGTATTTAATTACCAAGATTCGCCACTAACTTACATATTTTACGAGGGTTCAATTTCAATTACGAACTTTCGGTTATGGTTACGAACCACTTTTACGAATTTAACCATAATTCCTAAACCGTAAATCGAAACGCTTCGATTCTTTCTCCAAAGTGATCTATGTTTAAAAACCTATCAGTAGGGTTCATTGCTTTGTCAAGAACAGAGAGTTATGACCACTGACCATATCGATTTCTTAATGTTAATGAAAATCGGGCATTACGACGGCTATGAATCGAGCATTCTAAAAATCATATCGCATCAACCAAGCCACACCGGGCATCTAAACAATTTATACACTTAATAAGCATCTCTAAGAGTCCAGAAACTACTGATCTTGGTATTGAAAACATCATGCTTCTTGATTCACTAAACCACTTAACTAATCATGCTTATAACATCATTAAGAACATATTACTCTAAAATCATCAAGAACAAGCATGATATCAAAGTAAGGCCTAGGGTTTCAAAAGATTTATACCTTCCTTGGAGTGTGTAAAGACCTTGCTAAGCCTTGCATAGTCCTTGTATACCCATAACAAAGCTTAGATCATCCTAGAAATCAAGAAAATCAAGAGTTGTTCTTGAAAATCACTATTCACTCTAGACTTTGATGATTTCTTTGAAAATGGAAACAATGGATTTTGAGGCTAAGATTTCTAGGGTATCATTTTTATGAAATATAGGACTTACCATAAAAATTGCAAGATCAAACAAGGAGTGGAAGTGGGACTTTGATCTTGGATTTTAAGAAGAAGCCGAATGCTCCATTTTTGGAGAGAATGAAGTTGGTTGCTTTGTTTGCTTGGTTTACTCTCATCCAAAATGTATTATTGATATGTCTAAATAATATCTAGTCCATAAAGCTACTTTATTAAAGGTGGGAGGTCATTGCTTGCATCACTAAGTGGATGAGTATTGGTTTGTCTTGGTTTGGAAGCTAAGTGCTTGGTTTAATCTCTAATTGTTCTAGTTCCTTGGTACTAGTTTGGTTAGTAGATATTTCTTACTTGCACATGCATGCACCTTGCTGTCTACTTGCTCTTTTATCCGGTTATTGCTCAATTCATTGATCGTTCGGACGAATAACTAAGTAGTTTCACCTCTAGGGTTTACCGGGAAATTTCTCGATATTCATAATACCTTCCCCAATCCTTAATATAATCCTCGTGATGACCATGTAGGATATTTAATCTCGATACGAACTTAACCCGTAATCTAGGATTCGTTCGCTTTATTGATTAATCTCGTTATAACGTTTTAGCGGTTTCTAGAACGCTTGTTTCACTGCCTCAGTGGTTTCCTACCTTCATTCTTAAATCAAATATAATAACATCCCAAAATATCAAATCCTCAAAGTTAATATCTCAATTCTTGGATTTATAATAATATTTAATCCACTGTCCGGTCAAATATTATACCGAAAAAGAATTTGGAATTTCTGAATTCCGATCGTCTCTGCATTCATTTATTTCCTCCGCGTATTACTAATATGACTTCGAAACATCCATATCACGTCCCGTACATAGGGTGGCGTGAAAAGTTTTCCAACTTACAAAATCACTATTCATCCACCAAATTACTATGCACGTACAGGAAACACTATGCACGTACGGGAAACACTATGCACGTACGGGAAACACTATGCACGTACGGGAAATACTATGCACGTACTCATTTCCCTTCAAGGATCCATTAGGTCCTTCCTGGATGGTAGATTATTCTTATCTAGGTCCTCAACCATCGAATTACTCTATTCTGACAATATACCAATGCATCAGGATCATTGTCCAAAGCAATATCCATTCATTACAATCATTGTTCTTTGAAACCACCATTCATTAGAGCTGGTGACCTTGTTGTCGGAATCATTGTTCCTCATTTTATCATTACTTAATAAAAGTTTTAATTATATCCAAAATTTGGGGTTCTTACAGATTCTGTGAAGTTGTGAATTACATATTGTAGGATTTAAAACTTTTTTTCTCTAAGATTTTGATTATTTGCGTTATATCAACTTCAATATTAATTGGACATTATCATATTCATTCAAATTTTAGTTTGTATTATCATGTTTTTTTTATGATAAAAAATAATTCAAGAACCTACTTTTTGCCTTTCATTGTCTGTTATCTTGATTATTTTAAAATTTATATATAATAATATTCACTTGAATTTTAATTCAAATGATTACAATATATGTTTTGAAAGAAAAATTCTGAAAGAACCCTCATACAAACGGAACGACCATGTTGTTTATTTAGATATTTAATAACACTTTTTAAAACAATGCATCATTTAAATGAACATTGTATACAATGTCATAGATTTTGGATTATTAATTTTAACATACTTCAACTTTAATTTATTATTAAAATCTTTTTACTTCTTAAATAATACTCCCTCTGTCCCAATGATTTATATACATTGGGGGATGGAGGCGTGGCACACATTTTAAGGCTCCTAACTACTATAGTTACATAACTAATTTTTACAATTTTCTTTTTTTTTTTGTACAAAAATAGAACAATCCTATTTTTATACAAAAAAAAAAATTTAAAAATAAATTATGAAACTATACTAGTTATGCACCTTAAAATACGTGTCAGACACTCTAAAAAAATGTATAGAAATGAATAAGACGGAGGGAATACTTATTTATAACTACAAATTTTTACATCCTTTGACTTTAAGGTCCTAAGATGATCTCTTTATCCATAAGTATATCATATCCTTAGACTTTAATGTTATAAGATTATTAGTATCCTAATCATTATCCATAAATAAATGTAAGGATATAGAATAACAGTATAAATGACCGCAAGCTTGCAATTCTAATTTTCAAACCAAAAACAAGATGAACAAATCTTTTGCATATTTCATATTCATCACATTTCTTGTAAGTGTGGAGTTGTCAATAGACGTGAATGCTGATCAAGATGATTGTAAGTTATAGCACTCGAGTGAACTGTATATTTTTGTTTCTAAATTATTTCTTTATTTTACATTATAATTTTTTTTTTAATATTTGTTTTTCCCTGTCATTGATATTCTGGCAAGTAGTTGGCGTTGGTGGAAGAAAGGTAGAGATTGGGAAAAAATCACAAGTTATTGTTGAAAATATTGGAAATACTTTTAGACCAACCATATCGGGACAAAATCCTAACGTCGAGCAAGAGGAGGCTTTCCGACCAACCGCACCTGGAAATAGTCCAGGCATCGGGCATGTGGAGGATTTTCGACCAACCTCTCCCGGAAATAGTCCTGGTGTTGGTCATCCTTCTGTTATCACTCTTTTAAGCTAGCTAGGTTTAGGAGAAAGAGAGACTAAAAACATTGTACTAGAAGTTCAAATAAATTAAGCATTAATACTACCAACTTTTACATTCTAATTCATTTTTTTTTCTCTCGCTTAGCTTATTTAAATACTATGTTGTGTTCAGGAGTTTCTGAGTGAATAAACTAAAGGAAAAAAAGAAGAATTGAATGCAGGAGAAAAGGAAAGAAAATATTCGATAGATCATTTTCTTCCATAATTCTCAAGTCTTTTAAGAAAAGCAAAAAAAAAGGACAATACCTTAAAATGATCAATATATTTGTACCACGATTTATCTCTAAAAAAATTGACTCAAATTTAACCTTTTTTCTTAATCCTTTTTTACCTTAAAAAAAATTGAAAACACAATTTTTATACTTTATCTCTAATATTAAACTCAACAGAAAGAAACTAGAAGACATACAATATATTCTTTTTGTTGTCTCTTCCATAAACAAATAGTCGATCAAATCAATTTTTTATCAAGCTCTTATAATCACACTTGATCAGGTTTATAATAGTCAATTTATTCTCTTATAGTAATCCTAATATAGTAATACCATGTTAGTCACAGAGGCATGACTGTAACAATCTAATAATAAGCCTAATTATTTGTAATATTTTGCATTACTTACATGACCCCTTAACTGGGGAACCCATTTAGTTTAGATTTTCTCTTATAACATGTACATGTGAAGGGCACCAATATTAGCTGTGTAATTGTACAAACCATAGTCATGGAATAATGCTTGAAAGAAAGTCCAGAGATCATGTCTCAAGCTTGGAGAACAAGGTTGAAGAAATAAACACAGTTGAACTTTGGACTTTGGAAATTTGCCTAAATGCATATTCAAAAAGTAATTTGCACTATTAAAGAAGTCAGGAATTCGAGATGTCAAGCATTCGATATGTCAAAAGTCACTATTCGATATCTCAAGAAGTCAACAAGTCAAAGCTGCATTCGATATCTCAAAGACTTCACTTGTGAAAGGCATATTCGATAAGTAAAGCACTATTCGACAACTCAAGGTCCACAGAAGAAAAGATACATTCGAGAAGTGATTCGATATGTCAAAAAATGTTAGTTCGAGAACTCAGAGTTATCTAACTATTCAACTCAAGTTCTCGAATCTAGTACTTAGTCATTTCTCGATTGGATTCTTGAAGACGAAAATACTGAAGATGTTCAAGTCAGAAAATCTACACAAACCAAGACACCAACAGTGACATTTCAGTGTTGTGTGTACATGAAAAGTCTACAAAGAAGTTTGGAGAGATATTCAAAGGAACAGGCACCTGAAGAATTGGATATAGGTAGAGTAGAAATCAGATTGTATCACAGGATGCCTAGACTTGCACCAAAAAGGAATAGACAAGTTAGAAAATCAATTTATTTGTTACTAAATTTGTAACAATTGGACTGTGCACATGTTCTATAAGTGCACAGTCTCACTTCTTTAGCACTTACGTTTTTAATTGTAATTTATATCAAATACCTCTCTGAAAAACGAAGCTGAGAATACTAACATTTGTATTCCCAGATTGTAGAATACTTTCATTCTAATAAAATATTAGATTAAAGTTACTTGCCTGTGTTCTTATTTCCGCACATAAAATTGGTTTGACACACACATACTCTGCTACAAACATATACACAGATTCGCAACAGGTTGTCTAGCAAAAGAAAATAAAGAAAGTGTTGAAAATACATTCACCCCCTCTATATTTTCTTGTGTGTATTTCATACTCAATATATCCCTTATAAATATTTATTGATTTATATAATATCATTCAAAATTTTAAAGAGAAATTTGTTTACTAAAAGATTAGAGACTTGATGTGCATTGATTTTACGTTAGACCCTAGTGACTTATATTTCAGTTTTGCTTATAGTTCTACATGCATACAAAATTTCAAATCAATTATTCGAGCAGGAAGAGAATTTTTTTGGGGTATCAGATCATTTTATATTGGGTCTGGTGTTTGGAATTCCTCTTAAACCATTAAACCATACACAATAGCAGGGTCAATAAGAGTCGAGCAAACAAAAAAGGATCGATCAAACAATTTTTTAATCGAACTGGATACGTTACTCTCATTTGGTTGATAAATGTTACTTCTTCCGTCCAATTTTATTATGTTCCATTTTAAATTTTCAAAATTAAATTTATCGAAATTTGATTTAAATTATAATTTATTGTTTTTTATTTCATAAATTTAAAAATCAATTTTGATAGTTGTTCACATATATTTTTTTATGATAATTTATATGTTCATCAATATTTATTGATTCTTAATCAAAATTTGATCAACTTAACTTTGAAAAATCAAAATAGGACATAATACAAGGAATATTATTTTGCTCTAAATACTTTGCAAATTACTTTAACAATCTATTTAGTTTTCATAAATGTACTCTCGCATATGTGTACATAATCATCAACGATACCGATAAATGTTCCATATTCAAGTATAAATGCGATTTAAAGGGGACCAATGGTTGGAGGATCATGCTCAATGGAATGCTCTAGTTGGTAATTCTAATTTCAAGTTGATTCACGTTCATAGAGAGGATTTAAGTGGTGCAGATGATCTTGTAAAAAAAGGAAAAGAGAGGAGTAGGATGGTTTCTTCATGGTGTTAGTTTTGATAAGAGTTTTAAAAGAGGTCAAATTTGATTTAAGCTAGATTTTGGGCTTATACTAGCTTATATGTGTGGGCTCTTTTTGGAGTTGCTGGGCTCTTTGGGAGACTAGCCCACTAATTCAAATAGGTGGTAGTTTTTGGAAGATATTCATGCAGGTGTTTCAGATATTTCGATAGAAATTCGAACAAGCGCAAGGGTATTGAAAGGAATTAGAGGAATATTGGAGGGGCTAATCTCTATTTATTCTCCTCGGGCAGTTAAAAAGAGAAGTAATTATTTAGCATGTTCTCGAGGCTCTTGGGGATATATACACGCTAAGTCAGTCATTTGTATCCACATTACTTGTATCCACATTTTACAGAGCAGTTCATATTTCTTTCATTAGGGTTATTATGGAGAAGGGGTGGGACTATCCTTTGGAGGGTTTTTTCAAGGTGAACGTGCACTCTCTTACCCTCAACTAGCCTCGGCCTAATGGTAACAACTCAGGCATTGGTATAGTAGTAAGAGATGATGAAGGAGTTATCATCAAAATGGTGTCTGGTTCGATTCGAGATCTTACAAAGAGAACTAATGAATTATGGGGTTTGCTGGCTGGGCTTCGTACTGCATTCTTTGAAGGTATCAACAAGATTGAATTGGAAACTGATAATACTGAAGCTCTGAAGGAATGGGAGGATTGGAGATGGTTGCTTGATCCGAATCACTCAAGGGTCATTCAGCAACTTGAGCAGAGGAAAAAGGACAAGAAACTGGAATTAGTTGTTAAAGCATGTAAAGAAAGTCAGAACAGATTGGCTCATTATCTGGAAATAGATGGTGAAGAAACAGGTCCAGGTTGGTGGTTTTTAGGAGGTCTATTGGTCGGGTCCGCGAGCTTTGGAGGATGGACATGGGTTTAGGCTCTGCAGCTGGGATTTTTGATGAGTTCTGGGAGGATGAGTACAATAACATGGAGGAGCATGAGATTCTGAATGTAGATGGGGAGATGGGAGTTGGTTTTGCTAACATTTCTGAAGATGAAGAGGCCTGGTTGGTTCATGATGTGCATATGCCAGGAAACAATGAAAATGTTCAAGTGGTGCAGCAAGGAGGGGTGTTGATGGTGCTGTTCCTGGTAATAATGGTCAGTTTGTTGATCCAGCTATTGATCAGTCTGTTCCTAAAGCTAGTGTCCAAGCAAGGGTAGGAGGAGAGGGTTCTGAGATGCAGGAAGATTGAAGGGTTTTGTGATCTTGGTCCTCGTGCCGTTTAAGTATTAAGTTTTATTATGTTTTTAGTTTAAGTTATGTTTTATTCAGTTGCACAAGTACTTTTGTGGAAGTGAAATCTAGGCCCAAGTTGGTGTAAGGGCTAGATTGAAGGTTTGCTTGGTTTGGCCTTGGGCCTCTTTTAATATATTTGTTTATCTAAAAAAAAAGCATAAATGCGATTGTCACTTTCTAAAAAGAAGATAATCTAATAACTTCCACAACATCCGTTTGCTAGAAGATAATCTAATAACTTCCACAACATCCGTTTGTTGAGAAAGTAATCATTATAAGTTAGAATTACTTCATTTCATAAAAATAATGATTTACAATCAAATTCTTCGAAAAAAGTAATCGTTAAACGGTTTAATATCATCACATTATTTATTGTAATTAATTATACAATAATTATTTTTAATCATAAAACGATAATGATGTGAGAATTAATTCACCCTTCATAATCGATTATGAATTGATGGCTACAATTGTCACTTTCTAAAAAGAAGATAATCTAATATCTTCCACAACATCTGTTTGTTAGAAGATAATCCAATAACTTCCACAACAAAGTAATCAAGAATTACTTCATCTCATAAAAATAATGATCCACGATTCAAATTCTTCGAAAAAAGTAATCGTGAAACGGTTTAATATCATCACATTATTTATTGTAATTAATTATACATTAATTATTTTTAATTATAAAACGATAATGATGTGAGAATTAATTCACCCTTCATAATCGATTATGAATTGATAGCCACCATTCTCTTAATTCATGTTCTTCTTAATTTCCACTTTGCATAATATTAAATATCCTTTTGTGGTTTTGTACATTAGATTCTGAGTATTTTGAAAGTGAGAATAAATTTGAGTTATTTGATCTAGTGGTTGTGTTTTATACATATTTTAATTTAATTATATTCTACATATAGGTAGTTGAAATATGGTTATTAAAATATAATCTTGAAAGTATAGTTGTTGTAATTTAAAATTACAAAAAACATTTATTTTAATGTTTTTTAAATCATTATAATCGATCCCCTTACATATGAGACATCATGTTATCAAATTCACACAACCATTCTGACATATCATTCTCTCATACCAGTTGTAAATTGGTGGCAACATTTGTGCATTATTTTTTGTTTCTTTTAGATTATATTTCATTTTGAAATAATGGCATTCACCTGCATGCAAAATGTTCTATTTTTTTTTTATTTTTAAGCATGCAATAAGTTGTTCTCTTTATTTATATTTTTGAAAACTGAATTTATTCATATTCTTAATTAATGACTTCAAACATTACATACTTTACCTTGTAACTATAATTTTGTATAATATTTAAACATTTTATAAAACATCATATATATATATATATATATATATATATATATATATATTACATAGTTCAATATAAATTTAAAATATAATATTTGACTATAAATGTTTAGTACAAATTATACTGATATTGAACTTTTTTTGAGAACATAAATATTTAGGTATTTAATTTAGATGTAGAAAAATATTAGTCTATCAAACAAAATCTTCTACAATTTTCTCCAAATATCATGGTTAATATGAAACTATTAAGTAGAACTTCCCATTTTGTCAACTCAATACTATCACTTTATTTGAGAATTTTTTTTTTGAAATTTGTTTGATTCTCCGACATTATTCATTAATATATTATAAATTTCTAAATAATTTATAATTATATTTGGTGTCCATATTTAATTTTGAAAATAAAATGAATAGAATTTGATCGATAACCCATTTTTCAATTTTATACCTACTTATCTAGGTTCGTATATGATATACACCTATTTTGACCAATCTCTAATTATAATAAATTTATGTTATTACTTCAATTTTAATCTATGTTATTCCAAATATGTATGCTAATATTATTGAAGATTTCATTTAATAATCTTTATATGTGATAAGTTCATTACTGTAATTTACCATTTAATATTAAAATTAATATTTAATTTAAAATAAGTGAAGAATTTTTGAAATTTTTATTTTTTATTTCTATTATAAGGTTATACCCCAAACTTCAAGGGTGATGGCCCTATCTACCCACAAATTAAAGATGGGGAACCAAAATACCCACCGCCAACTCGCGTGGCCCTAAATACCCACGGGACACGTTACTACCAGAGCCGTTTCTTGTGTCACGCCACTGGTGGTAGAGTGTTGTTTGAGACACGCTTCTGGAAACGGAGTATTGTAGAAATACGCTTCTGACAGAAGCGCATCTACCAGAAGATACGCAACTACCAGAAGCGCATCTACGGATACGCAATTGGTAGTGGCGCATCCCTCGTCTTCTTCATTTGCAGAGAGAAGCGAGAGAAGTCTCGCCGGCGACTTCTTTATCTTTCTTCGTTCGCCCCTCTCCCGTGCTCGTACAGTCACAAGCTACACACCAATCGAATCAGCTTCATCTCCTCTACAATCCTATATAAGTTTCATACCATTTCATTTGTCCGATTTCGAGATCTCGCGGCTTCTATTTCAAATCACGTTTCCGGCGTCATTTTTTTCTCTTCCTCCTTTCACCTCCCTCCCGTGTTTGTTCAGTAATCTTATACATACCATTGCAATCGCCTCTTCACCCTCTACACGCCTATATCAGTTTCATACCATTTCATTCGTCGGATTTGAATCCCCCAAATTCGTTTTTGTCGTCGGTGAGTCGATTATGGTTGCTACAGTAACGTGGGATACGCCGTTGCCAGTGGCGTATCCCGTGGGTAGATAGGGCCAACAGTTCCGAAAATAGGCATTTTGGACCATTGGTACCTCATTTTGAGGCATTTTGGTCATTATTTCAAACTTAAACCTCATCGTGGAAGATGTTATAGTAGTCATATTGGTTCTTTCAAAAATACATTGTTATTTTAAAATTTGAAATAATCAAAATTAATGAAATTTTACACTTATTATATATAGTATTAATTTTTTCATTGAAATAAAAACTTAAAATTTTTTTTATGCATAACACACATTATAATCAAGTACATTAACTTTTAACTTAGTGAACAATCAAAATTATTAAAATTAAATAATAATTTTTTAGGAAATTTTCAAATATTTTTTTTTGAAATTTTCATATTAAATTATTACAATCTACTTAGAAATTCTATAATAAAAATAAAGTGGACATTAACATGGCACACCTTAATGAAGTTTAACAACTAATTTATTGCTCAAATTTGCATGAATTTTTTATCATCTTATCTATTATTTTTATTTTTAAATTCATTAAAAATTAAAATTAAACATAACCATTAAATCCACAACTATGAAAATCAATACAATTGAATGAATTTGAAGGATTCATTTTTAATTTCAACTTTTTTCAAATATGATAATTTTTAAGAATGATTACAATTTAATATTTTTTTTAAAATTTATCGCATCAATTTAATTCAAATGATTTAAACTGATACGGGCAAACAAATATTTAAACATTTTCCATTATTTTAATCCAATTTATTTCGATACTAGATTTATGTCAAAAGTGTAATTTTTTAAATTAATTTAAATCGTAAATTCCTATTTAATTTATACTGGATGATAACCCGTGCCATGAGTTCAAAAATTTATGTCAATTTATCACTATTTTTTTATTTAGTTAGATATTTATAAAATTATATTACAAATTTATAAAAAGAACTAAGTTATTCGCATATAAATTATACGAACAATAAAATGTAAACTTAAATTGTTCTATTAAAGTGCATGAAAACACGTTTTCAGTATTATCAATAAATTTTTTTTTGAAAAATTGATCGTAATCTTTTTTTGTTTTAAGTTATAATAACAAAATTGTAAATACAATATAAGAGACGTAATTATATTAGTATTCAATTTTATTATTTTTTCCAAAAAAGTAATTTACAATTGTAAGAAAGATATAATTCTAGTGATAAAACTTTATCTTTTTTTTTTTCATTGTAAGTTGTAATAAAAAAATTACAAATAAAACAATTATAATTATGAAAAGAACTTATATATTCATTACATTTTTCAGAAACAACGTAAATAGTAGAGATATGATTTAGGGATGAAACAAAAATATAGTTGGAATCAAATTTGTACGAAGTGGCATCTTAAAAAAAATTATATCATCAACAAATAGAAATTTAGATTGTTCTAGAGTAATGTTCTCCTTGATTTGTTTTTGGAGAGTTGATCATAGTATTTTTTTAATGCTAGATTATAATTTGAAAAATTATAAATATGGCATAAGAATTAAAATTATAATTCATTGTTCTTTGCATAATGGGAGTTCATTGTTCTTTGCATAATGGGAGTTCTGTGTAAGTTATCTTTAACCTTCGTTGCATTAACCTTGCTCTCATTAGGTTTCTTATAAACATGTATTAAGAGTTGGGAGGAGCCAAAATTATTGCAAACCTCCTAGGAGCATTCTTGACATAAGCATAGCCATTTTTCTTATCAATTCCTAACTTTCCATTCCTATTCTTAGACTTGTAAGCATCTGTGTTGACAGTATGTCCTGAAGATGCTGTCGAGTTACCCTTAACAGTACCTTTCATACCTGTTGTCTTGATAGTAGATTTGGAAGTTGTTGTCCTAGGTACTCTCTTGACAGTATCTTTGAAAGTTTCTGTCTTATCCTTGTTGATAGCTTCTTTAGAACATTATGTCTGATTGCGGGATCTTGACAGTATCTTTCCCTTCAGTAGATGTGCTGTCAATACACTCATCTTCATCACGAAGTTCTTGTTTGATGAGCAAGGAACTCTCATCAAAATCAGCTTGAACAGTTTTGAAAATAGGTTTACAAACTCTCTTGAGAATACGAGGTTTGACAGCATCACCAGCTGAACAATCATCAATCACAGCTGCCTTTCCAGGCCTCCTACCATAGTCGAAACCTATTCCAACCTTTTGGTTCTCAGTGTGATTCTCATGATATTCCTGAACTAACTTAGAAGAATTTCTAAAGGCCTTAAACTTAAATTCATTTTCAGCAATTTGATTTCTTAAGAATTCTTTTATCTCCTTAGCACAGACAACATCATTTTTCAGTCTTTCATTTTCTTGAGCTAGTGAATCTAATGGACTGGTTTTAAGCAAGATCATTCATTCTGAGATTTGAGTGTTTCATTCTGTTTAGTTAACTTAGCAATTTCTTCATTAGCAGCAGATAAACTAACATATGAATGTTAAACATCTCAGCACTTAATTCTTCAATAGTTTCCTTATACTCAGTTTTAGACATATCAAGTAAAATGAGAGATGGTACCTGATTTGAGGAGCTTGATGCTTCATCATCAGATCTAGCCATGAGAGCTAGATTTACACTACTACAAAAAAGCCTAAAGAGACCACCTAAAAACCATCTTGGAGACCACCTCAAGAGGGGGTCTCTAGGTCAGTGGTCTCTTAGGATAAGAGACCTCTTCTTTGAGGGGGTTTATTAAATAGAAATAAGAGACCAGCTATTTAGGAAAAGTGATCCCTTAGGTAGAAGGAAAAGAAACCACTTATTTAGATTAGATGGTCTCTCTAGTTCTAGTAAAGAAACCACATAGGCCAATAAGTGGTCTGTTTGATTTCACTAAAAAAACACTTGTCTCTAAAAGGTGGTCTCTTTGCTCTGAATATATAATTTTTTTTATATTATTAATTGTCATTGAGATTATTATTATTAATTATTATAATAATATTCTTATATTTACAGAATATTATGAAATAATATTTACAGAATATTATGAAATTATAACATCAATCAAACAATCAATATAGCATAACAAGCAATAATATCTAAATATATAAATTGTATAAAGGGAGTATTAAATAAGGGATCTGATGGCTAAGAAATTGTACATAAATTTGTGTAAAAGATGGGATGCCATGGAACTTGTCATTAAAATTAGAATAATCAATCATATCCTATAACAAAAGGAAACACATAATTTATGATGACATACAAGTTACAACCCCATTGAAGTGAAGTAACATAGCATCTGAGGTTAGAGGTGCAAGGTAAGCCATAAGACACCCTGTT
Organism: Saposhnikovia divaricata; assembly: GCA_036435485.1. Classification (NCBI taxonomy): domain Eukaryota; kingdom Viridiplantae; phylum Streptophyta; class Magnoliopsida; order Apiales; family Apiaceae; genus Saposhnikovia; species Saposhnikovia divaricata. Next base: position 216,173,717 of record CM071594.1, read on the forward strand.
GGCCGTAAATTATCAATCACACAAGTATATCTATCAAAATTGCATTCCAATATAGGGAGGGTGTAATTTATAAATTGTGATTGTGCAACAACCAGATCTTATTCATCCTCCTCATCTTGTGGTTTCACTGATATATGTTCTCTCCCCGGTCTATGCTTCTTCCACTTACGTTTAGGCAATGCCAGGATCCAAGCTGGAACTTCGCCTCCAGAAGCTGTTATCACATTTGCTATGTTACGCAGAAATGGAACATCTGCCTCGGTGTACAGAGTAATGGCTTCTCCCCTCCTCCCTGCTCTGCCACAACGACCTATTATAGATGAAAAGCAACGAGTTTCAGCAACTTTAGATAATAAATGAAAAACTTTATTAATTGGAAGCTGGTGTAATAGAAAAATGTTCAGACCAAGAAGGGTCAATGGCTGAGCAATAAAAGCAAAACAAATATGCCACAAGGATTAATCATGTTTAGTATCCACAATAGGATCATTTCTATAGCCAAAAATATTTACAGAGAATAAAACAAATGATTTCGGCAATATATCCAAGCATAAACTAATACTATCAACAATCAAATGAACGATATAAAATACAAGCATAAACTAATACTATCAACAATCAAGCGGATGATCGTATAATAGTCAACGTTTCGATTGGTTGAATGGTCTAGTAAATCTGCCTATGTGCAAGTCACAATAAACTGGTTCATTATACTAGCCTATGTTGTTTAACTAAAGAGGGAGGGGATGCAAATCACACCTATTACAAACAATAACTACAACAAAATTTCCGGCGAACAAAAAACTTTCCGGTGAAACCAAAACCAATTCAAAAATTTACGAATTTAACATATATTGCCTCAAAATTAAACGATCTATAACATATATACTATCAACAACAATTAATAATCAACCAAAATTCAATTTGAATTTAAGCCGAAAATCAAATTACCCAAAATCGAGGCTTGTTGGTACGGTTGAATAGAGCACAAAGAGAGGATCGATTCGGCTATTAGAACTCCTAATTTGGTGACCAATAACAACTTGATTTAGGGGTTTGGTTATTTAGAGGGTTGAAGAACAGGGGAGGGGGAAAATGTGGCAGGCGAGAGAGAAGCAAAAAAAGGGTGGGGGTGTGTACGGGGTGGTGGTTAGGTAAAATTAGGATTTTTAGTATAAGAGAAGAGAAAACAGAGGTCGGATGGGAAATAAATAATATTAAAAAATGATAAGAAACCACTTTTTAAATAAGATTGTCTCTTTACTTATATTATAAGAGACCATTTTTTGAAAAAGTATGGTTTCTTTTATTAAAGAACCACTTATTTAAATAAGATGGTCTCTTTACTTATATTATAAGAGACCATTTTTTGAAAAAGTGTGGTTTTTTTTTAAGTAATCAATTATTTGAATAATGTGGTCTCTTATTAGTGGTTCCTTTGCCTATATTTGTAGTAGTGTTACGAACTCTTCTTCTTCCTCATCATCAGAATCATCCCAGCATTTTCCTTCAGCCACATAGGCTCTTCCTTGATTTCTTTTAAACTGACTTCCAGATCCTTTCTCCATTCTTTGATTCTGTTTTGGCCTTCTGCACTCTGTGGTAAAATGACCTAGCTCATTGCAGTTGTAACATCTGAACTTCGACCTATCCACCATCCCTGTCTTGTATCCTCCTCTTGTGGCACCACCAACAGCTTTTGAAGAGTTTCCCTTATTGAGCTTAGATGTATAACCCTGTGGCGTATATGGCTTATCTCTTCTGAACTTTATATTCTTGAATCTATTAGCCATATATGCCATGGTTGGATTATCAATGTTTTCAATCTCTTCTAATGAATAGAAGTCTTCATCTTCAACATCTTTGAGCTGTAGAACCACTTTCTCCTCATCATCCAACACCTCCTCAATCTTCAGAGATGGTACTTGTGTTGGTTATGAACTTTGTGAGGATTCACTTGGCAGAAATACAAGTGGCTTATTAGCTACAAGGGCATAAGACATGTTTGCCATCTTTCCTTTGGCTCCAGTTTGAATAGCTCTCTTTTGAAAGAGTTCAAGTTCATATGACTTAAGTACACCATAAAGAGTCTTAAGAGAAACATCATTCAAGTTTTTCCCTTTTCTTATGGTAGTGCTTTTGTGCTCAAGATGCTTTTGTGTGACAATTTGAATTTATATAATGCTTATTAAGACATTTCATCAAATTTTCATCCATCCATTTTTTTTCCGGTAAAGGCTAAAAATATTTCGATACCTTCTCGATACTCTTTGATAAGTATAATTTTATCATATTTTAACAGACGATGCATCCAATTACGATCAATATTTTAACTCAATATTTTTAGCTAACACATAAAAAAATTCAAATATCGCCATATTCTTTTACCTTTGATAAAACTTCTCATAACTTAAGACCAAGCTAAATAGGTGGAACCTTTTAAAATTGTTTGAATTGGCAAACTACTATCATTCTCTGTGATGAGTTTCAGCACTAAAGTGTAATGACTACAAACTATGATAACAGTTTTATAATTTCAACAAATTCAAGGAGGGAACTAAATATAGATAAAAGGATGGGCACTTATGTGTAACTTTAACCAAAATATAACATGCTCGGATTTATACTATCATATACAAACAACATAGACATTGTATGCATGGCATATTTATAACTTGATATGTATATTTGGGATTAGGGTTACCAAACATAGATATCAACCGAAAGTTGAGAAATTTCGACAACGGTGACCTGAAATTGGATTTTCTAGTTACCTCCGAGATATCAACCAAAAGTATTATGGGGAGAGATGTAGTTGAGAGATTTGACGAAGCCAAACATCAGTTTGAGTTTAGAAACTAGAATGAAACTGAGTCAAGCGAGTTGCACCACTTAATGGGTCGACTCAGAATGGTTTTGTGAGTTTTGCTGATTTATATGAACATGTTACTGAGTTAAGCGAATCATTGAGTTAACTCGGTGGATGAGTTTGGGTGAAGTGGGTGAGCCAGGGTTTACTCGAACTCAAAATTTGTTGTTGTAATGTGTGATGGGTTGGAAAAACTTGATTAACTTGTTGTATTAGATCAAAAATGAGTGGGTTGCACAAGTGTTCGATTAAATTCCAGAATGAGTCTAGCTTTGCTATTGGGAGATGACGATGCCGAAAACTTTGGTTGCTGCCAGAATAATGAAGGTAAAGTGCTCATTGCTCTAATACCATGATAACACTGATGTGTATATATAAAATCAAAATGTGAATATATGTGTGTGTTTAGGATGAATCCAAAAGTATTGTAAGAGAAATATAACTCTTGGCTTACTAATATGAAGCTTGAAATATACAATGAGAGAGTTGTTTAAGTAGAGCAACAACCTTAGTGGATACGTTTTGAAGAGTAATGCTTCAGTAGTTTTGTACTTGTTGTAATGTGTGCAACAGTGTATGTCAGTACCCAAATTGGGGACCAAGAATGCAACATTAATTATACCAAATTTTAACAATATGAATTATAATATTAAATTAGATGATTCAGACTAAATTCTTATAGAAAGAATTTGGGATAGGAGACAAAAATTATTGATATTAAATGTTGTCAATATTATATGCTTTAAAAAATATTTACATGAAAATTTATAAGAGTATATATCTAGATTCAAATTTGAACACTAAATTACAAAAAAATCATGATATGGAAAAATTAAATTAAATTTTATGTGTTTAAAAATATCTTAATTTTGAATACCAAACCTGGCAAGAGGGAGGGGGATGACCACCTGAGCCCATACCTTGTAAGGGATCTGTTGAGATATAATTATTTAGAGTTGATGAGAACAAATACCACAAGGTAAGAAATGAATCAAGTAATCTAAGCTGATAAATAAATTAGGAAGCTAACTGAAATGCAAATGAATTAAAGCTACATCTTGTGAATGGAATTCTGCATTTTGTTAGGAATTATTTCTGCAGCAAGCTATGAGATGCTTTAATCGAGTACTAGTAATCAAAGGAGAGATTTTTCTAAAAACAACTCATGCAAGTGATTCGAGAAGTGTGGATTTGAGAAGTCTACGGTATGACCAATTTGAGAAGTCTAGAATCCATTCATTCGAGAAGTCTATGAAGTAGCCTATTCGAGAAATCATTCGAGAACTCTAGGAAATGGCTAATTCGATGAATGCTAACTTATTCATTTGAGAAGTCAAGCTACATCAGTTCGAGAACTTAGACGTTGGATTCAAGAAGTCCAAAAATATACTCATTCGAGATATCTTGATCGAATGAGTTGTACCAAAGTTCTCTAATGGAACATATCAAATGAAATGCAGACACAGAATCACTTTGCAACCTGTGATTTATAAGCAGCGGTCAATTATAGAAATGATGTAACGAGTAGGGGCAAAGTGTATATATTTGAAGGCTCAAACTCTTATAAATGAAATGTGAAATCAATCACCGTTTATTCAGTTTCAAAGCCAAGAATAAGAGTGGAAGCAACCTCCAAACATGATTACCTTTTAACTGAAGAACTCAAAGGATAACTCGATTAGTGCATAAGGATTATTCTGTTTGTCTGAGAAGTTCAAGGATAGCTCAATAAGCAGAAAAGCTTATTGACTTGCTAAAAGTTCATACCTTTAACTTTTCAAGAATGAAGATTAAATCAAATAGTGATTTTGCATAAAGCATCACGTGGGCTTGGAAGTTAAGTCAATATAAGAACTACTGATATTCGGCATTTCATGTAAAAGTGAAGAATATTACAATATTTTTCTACTACTTATCTTTGTAGTATGATTTGTGCATGTGTTGCTTTATTAATTATCCTCTTACAAATTTTGCTTTTTGTATTAGGTAACCCACCTCTACAATATTTACATATATTATAAAATAAAATAAAAAATTTATTTTAGATTATTGACACTACAAGGGAACAGAACAAAACCGAGCACACAAATGGGTCGGTTATAAGTGAAATCGATCTGTTTTATTGGTAAAACTAACCAAAATCGATGGTCGGTTAAAGCATGGTCGGTTATGTCAAATTGGTCAGGTTTACACTCATAACCGACCATAATATACAGTCGGTTATGTTACTTTGCATATTATAAAGTATGGGTCCTCTTACCTACACGCAGGGACGAACCTAGGGGGTCCCTGGCCCACCCTGGGATTCTGAGATTAGCCTATATATATGCATTGTTTGATATAACTACACATCATAAGCCCAGCATGGTTTGTTTAGCCTTCATCTTTTACACAAAAGCCCCAAGTTCAAATCCCTTCCCTACCTTATTTTTGCATGATTTTATTGCTCTTTCTTTGATTCAAATGATTTTACTGCTCTTTCTTTGAAAACATGAAAAATAATAATAGATCCTCAATTTTCTAATACTTCTGAACTAACATATAATTACTAATAAATATTTAGCAACCCTTTTTATTTCTTAATAACATTTATAATTATTAATTTATTTAAAAATTAAATTGAAATTTTATATTAAGAGGATTGAAAATTTTTGGCCCCCTCTCATATATTGCTCTGGATCTGTCACTGCCTACACGTGTCCATACGTGGTAACACGTGGGTTCAGGTCAGCAACATGAAACCGACCGTGGACGTTATATAACTATTATCATAAATGCTATGAAGACGTATGGTCATTCTCAAGACTTTTACCAAACAAGTAACATACATTAACTAAGAACTTCATTTTCCTTTAATAAAAGTTCAACACATATTAATAAATTTAAAACACATTGCGTAGCAAAAAAAAATAAATAAATTTAAAACACACATACAATTCAACTAAATCGATTAATAAAACATATACAATTCATATACAATTCATACAATTAGGCATAAAATTCATCAAATCATACAAATTAGTCACTTCACACATTTCATCTAATTCGAATGGTCACTTCACATAAAACATACAAATTCCCCAATTACACACTAATTAAATCGATTAATACACTCACTTTCTAATTTCGAATCCTAATTAAACACATACAAATGCTTAATTAGATGGAGAGAGAGAGAGAGAGAGAGAGAGAGGAGAGGGAGAATCACTGGAGAGAGATGGAGAGAGAGAGAGAGAGAGCAAGTTGAGGGAGCGAGAAGATCGAGCAAGTTGAACCGATCGAAGAGTGTTTTTGTTGTGTGTGTTTTAAAACAAATTTTGTCTATTTTTATTCATTTCTAGGAATTACTTAACCAACCGCAGGCAACGGTCAGTTTTGTTGTTGCCATGTCAGCCTTACAACCGACCGAACGTCCTTGGTCAGTTTTATATTTGCCATGTCAGAAAAAACAATTTCGTTTTTGTTTATTCTACAGTTAATCTAAACGATTGACAAGCGGCCAATTTTAAGCCCCCGCATTTTATCCAGTCGGTTTTAAACTATTTTCTTGTAGTGTGTGAAGGGTTTCGTGCACACAAACGCATTAGAAAAATGCGTAAAACAAACTAAAATTGAAACCCTACGCAGGATCCATCACCATGCGAAAACAAAAGATTTAATTCGGAGATTAAAATACCTTAAGAAGCTTTAACAAATCATTAATGGAGTTCCAAAGCTTGTTCAATCACCACATATCCCGCTCTCACGATCTACGCTTTACGCTCTACGGTATCCACATGAACGCTTGTCTTGAAGGATTGATGTGTACTAGCACCAAAAAACTGCTTCTCCCTCCCTCTCTCTCTCAAAACGGCTAGGATTTTGTAAAAGTTGTATCATCAAATAAAATTTGCCATAATGAGATATATATAGAGAGAAGAAAATTAGTTTTCTAATTATAATCCAATTATAATTAATTCTAATCTAAAATTCTAATTTATTATTTAATTAATATTTTCTTGATCAATGAGTAGACTATTTAATCAAATCAACATTTGAGCATGTCATGCATTTCATAGTCTCACTCAAACAAGAGGCCAATAATATCACTCCTTTAACTAGGAGGGTTAAATCCCATCTAGATCATTCACATTTCTCATACGATTCATAATATACCCAATGTTCACTTTTATCATCATCCGATCAAAGGTAACTTTTAATGTAATCAAAGTATATTAATTCTCGTATAGATATATAATGATTTCAAGTCTAAGGATCATTACACCATTATCACTGTGAGAATTACTTATGACACTATAAACATGTAGAATCTCACAATGGGTTAATCCATTGCCATGTACTCTTACATGCACTTATGTTTTGACTTTAGTATCACCATACCTATGACCAATGAGATTCGGTCATCAGTCAACAAACATACTAGTCTCTATGCATTATTATTGTCCTTAAATAATAATACTCGACTAGGAATATTTAGGAATAAAGATACTACTCATACAATCGCATTTTTAAGTCACATACTTAAAGATATATAGTGCGTATCATAATCCCAATGACATTTATTATGCTAATATATATACCACAGTATATAAAGACATATTAAATAAATTAATAATAATCAACAAAACATAATTCTTAATAATAAAATGTTTTCCATAAAATATAAAAGTATTGTCTCTAGGGAACAAATACTAATAGTGTGATGTGTAGTGTGTTTTAGGGCAGTTTACTTCAACCTTAGTTCTACCTTAAATTCTAAATGATTTATTTCAACTGGATTCTGGGAAGTTGTGAATTACATATTGTAGGATTTAAAACTTTTTTTCTCTAAGATTTTGATTATTTGCGTTTTATCAACTTCAATATTAATTGAACATTATCATATTCATTTAAATTTTAGTTTGTATTATCATGTTTTTTTTGTGATAAAAAATAATTCAAGAACCTACTTTTTGCCTTTCATTGTCTGTTATCTTGATTATTTTAAAATTTATATATTATCATATTCACTTGAATTTTAATTCGAATGATTACAATATATGTTTTGAAAGAAAAATTCTGAAAGAACCATTATTCATATTTCGCCATCTGCCCTCGTACAAACGGAACGACCATGTTGTTTATTTAGATATTTAATAACACTTTTTAAAACAATGCATCATTTAAATGAACATTGTATACAATGTCATAGATTTTGGATTATTAATTTTAACATACTTCAACTTTAATTTATTATTAAAATCTTTCTACTTCTTAAATAATACTCCCTCTGTCCCAATGATTTATATACATTGGGGGACGGAGGCGTGGCACACATCTTAAGGCTCCTAACTACTATAGTTACATAACTAATTTTTACAATTTTCTTTTTTTTTGGTACAAAAATTGAACAATCCTATTTTTATACAAAAAAAAAGAAAATTTTAAAAATAAATTATGAAACTATACTAGTTATGCACCTTAAAATGCGTGTCAGACACTCTAAAAAAATGTATAGAAATGAATAAGACGGAGGGAATACTTATTTATAACTACAAATACACTAAACTATTAATTTTTACATCCTTTGACTTTAAGGTCCTAAGATGATCTCTTTATCCATAAGTATATCATATCCTTAGACTTTAATGTTATAAGATTATTAGAATCCTAATCATTATCCATAAATAAATGTAAGGATATAGAATAACAGTATAAATGACCGCAAACTTGCAATTCTAGTTTTCAAATCGAAAACAAGATGAACAAATCTTTTGCATATTTCATTTTCATCACATTGCTTGTAAATGTGGAGTTGTCAGTAGACGTGAATGCTGATCAAGATGATTGTAAGTTATATCACTCGAGTGAACTGTATATTTTTGTTTCTAAATTATTTCTTTATTTTACATTATAATTTTTTTCTAATATTTGTTTTTCCCTGTCACTAATATTCTGGCAAGTAGTTGGCGTTGGTGTAAGAAAGGTAGAGATTGGGAAAAAATCAAAAGTTATTGTTGAAAATATTGGAAATACTTTTAGACCAACCATATCGGGACAAAATCCTAACGTCGAGCAAGAGGAGGCTTTCCGACCAACCGCACCTGGACATAGTCCAGGCATCGGGCATGTGGAGGATTTTCGACCAACCTCTCCCGGAAATAGTCCTGGTGTTGGTCATCCTTCTGTTATCACTCTTTTAAGCTAGCTAGGTTTGGGAGAAATAGAGACTAAAAACATTGTACTAGAAGTTCAAATAATTTAAGCATTAATACTACCAACTTTTACATTCTAATTCATTTTTTTTTTCTCTCGCTTAGCTTATTTAAATACTATGTTGTGTTCAGGAGTTTCTGAGTGAATAAACTAAAGGAAAAAAAAAAGAAGAATTGAATGCAGGAGAAAAGGAAAGAAAATATTCGATAGATCATTTTCTTCCATAATTCTCGAGTCTTTTAAGAAAAGCAAAAAAAAGGACGATACCTTAAAATAATCAATATATTTGTACCACGATTTATCTCTCACAATCATCTTAAAAAAATTGACTCAAATTTAACCTTTTTTCTTAATCCTTTTTTACCTTAAAAAAATTTGAAAACACAATTTTTATACTTTATCTCTAATAGTAAAATCAACAGAAAAAAACTAGAAGATATACAATATATTCTTTTTGTTGTCTCTTCCATAAACAAATAGCAGATCAAATCAATTTTTTATCAAGCTCTTATAATCACACTTGATCAGGTTTATAATAGTCAATTTATTCTCTTATAGTAATCCTAATATAGTAATACCATGTTAGTCACAGAGGCATGTCTGTAACAATCTAATAACAAGCCTAATTTTTTGTAATATTTTGCATTACTTACATGACCCCTTAATTGGGGAACCCATTTAGTTTAGATTTTCTTTTATAACATGTACTTGTGATGGGCATTAATTTTAGCTGTGTAAGTATACAAACCATAGTCATGGAATAATGCTTGAAAGGAAATCCAGAGATCATGTCTCAAGCTTGGAGAACAAGGCTGAAAAATTAACACAGTTGAACTTTGGAGTTTGGAAATTTGCCTAAATGCATATTCAAAAAGTAATTTGCACTGTTAGAAAAGTCAGGAATTCGAGATGTCAAGCATTCGATATGTCAAAAGTCACTATTCGATATCTCAAGACGTCAACAAGTCAAAGCTGCATTCGATATCTCAAAGACTTCACTTGTGAAAGGCATATTCAATAAGTAAAGCACTATTCGACAAATCAAGGTCCACAGAAGAAAAGATACATTCGAGAAGTGATTCGATATGTCAAAAAATGTTAGTTCGAGAACTCAGAGTTATCTAACTATTCAACTCAAGTTCTCGAATCTAGTACTTAGTCATTTCTCGATTGAATTCTTGAAGATGAAAATACTGAAGATGTTCAAGTCAGAAAATCCACACAAACCAAGACACCAACAGTGACATTTCAGTGTTGTGTGTACATGAAAAGTCTACAAAGAAGTTTGGAGAGATATTCAAAGGAACAGGTAGCTGAAGAAGTGGATATAGGTAGAGTAGAAATCAGATTGTATCACAGGATGCCTAGACTTGCACCAAAAAGGAATAGACAAGTTAGAAAATCAATTTATCTGTTACTAAATTTGTAACAATTGGACTGTGCACATGTTCTATAAGTGCACAGTCTCACTTCTTTAGCACTTACGTTTTTAATTGTAATTTATATCAAATATCTCTCTGAAAAACGAAGCTGAGAATACTAACATTTGTATTCCCAGATTGTAGAATACTTTCATTCTAATAAAATATTAGATTAAAGTGACTTGCGTGAGTTCTTATTTCTGCACATAAAATTGGTTTGACACACACATACTCTGCTACAAATATATACACAGATTCGCAACAGGTTGTCTAACAAAAGAAAATAAAGAAAGTGTTGAAAATACATTCACCCCATCTATATTTTCTTGTGTGTATTTCATACTCAATATATCCCTTATAAATATTTATTGATTTATATAATATCATTCAAAATTTTAAAGAAAAATTTGTTTACTAAAAGATTAGAGACTTGATGTGCATTGATTTTACTTTAGACCCTAGTGACTCATATTTCAATTTTGCTTATAGTTCTACATGCATACAAAATTTCAAATCAATTATTCGAGCAGGAATGAGAATTTTTTTGGGGTATCAGATCATTTTAATTTTATCGTGGGTCTGGTGTTTGGAATTACTCTTAAACCATTAAACCATACACAAAAGCACGGTCAATAAGAGTCGACCAAACAAAAAAGCATCGATCAAACAAATTTTTAGTCGAACTGGATACGTTACCCTCATATGGTTGCTAAATGTTACTTCTTTCGTCCAATTTTATTATGTTCCATTTTAAATTTTCAAAATTAAATTTATCAAAATTTGATTTAAATTATAATTTATTGTTTTTTATTTCATAAATTTAAAAATCAATTTTGATAGTTGTTCACATATATTTTTTTTATGATAATTTATATGTTCATCATTATTTATTGATTCTTAATTAAAATTTGATCAACTTAACTTTGAAAAATCAAAATAGGACATAATACAAGGAATATTATTTTGCTCTAAATACTTTACAAATTACTTTAACAATCTATTTAGTTTTCATAAATGTACTCTCGCATATGTGTACATAATCATCAACGATACCGATAAATGTTCCATATTCAAGTATAAATGCGATTTAAAGGGGACCAATGGTTGGAGGATCATGCTCAATGGAATGCTCTAGTTGGTAATTCTAATTTCAAGTTGATTCACGTTCATAGAGAGGATTTAAGTGGTGCAGATGATCTTGTAAAAAAAGGAAAAGAGAGGAGTAGGATGGTTTCTGTATGGTGTTAGTTTTGAAAAGAGTTTTAAAAGAGGTCAAGTTTGATTTAAGATAGATTTTGGGATTATATTAGCTTATATGTATGGGCTCTTTTTGGAGTTGCTGGGCTCTTTGGGAGACTAGCCCACTAATTCCAATAGGTGGTAGTTTTTGGACGATATTCATGCACGTGTTTTAGATATTTCGATAGAAATTCGAACAAGCGCAAGGGTATTGAAAGGAATTAGAGGAATATTGGAGGGGCTAATCTCTATTTATTCTCCTCGGGTAGTTAAAAAGAGAAGTAATTATTTAGCATGTTCTCGAGGCTCTTGGGGATATATACACACTAAGTCAGTCATTTGTATCCACATTACTTGTATCCACTTTTTACAGAGCAGTTCATATTTCTTTCATTAGGGTTATTATGGAGAAGGGGTGGGACTATCCTTTGGAGGGTTTTTTCAAGGTGAACGTGCACTCTCCTACCCTCAACTAGCCTCTGCCTAATGGTAACGACTCAGGCCTTGGTATAATAGTAAGAGATGATGAAGGAGTTATCATCAAAATGGTGTCTGGTTCGATTCGAGATATTACAGAGAGAACTAATGAATTATGGGGTTTGCTGGCTGGGCTTCGTACTACATTCTTTGAAGGTATCAACAAGATTGAATTGGAAACTGATAATACTGAAGCTCTGAAGGAATGGGAGGATTGGAGATGGTTCCTTGATCTGAATCACTCAAGGGTCATTCAGTAACTTGAGTAGAGGAAAAAGGACAAGAAACTGGAATTAGTTGTTAAAGCATGTAAAGAAATTCAGAACAGATTGGCTCATTATTTGGAGGTCTTTTAGGAGGTCTTTTGGTCCGGTCCGCGAGCTTTGGACGATGGACATGGGTTTAGGCTCTGCAGCTGGGATTTTTAATGAGTTCTCGGCGGATGAGTACAATAACATGCAGGAGCATGAGATTCTGAATGTAGATGGGCAGATGGGAGTTGGTTTTTCTAACATTTCTGAAGATGAAGAGGTGTCCTGGTTGGTTCATGATGTGCATATGGCAGGAAACAATGAAAATGATCAAGTGGTCCAGCAAGGAGGGGTGTTGATGGTGCTGTTCCTGGTAATAATGGTCAGTTTATTGATCCAGCTATTGATCAGTCTGTTCCTGAAGCTAGTGTCCAAGCAAGGGTAGGAGGAGAGGGTTCTGAGATGCAGGAAGATTGAAGGGTTTTGTGATCTTGGTCCTGTTTAAGTAATAATTTTTATTATGTTTTTAGTTTAAGTTATGTTTTATTCAGTTGCTCAAGTACTTTTGTGGAAGTGGAATCTAGGCCCAAGTTTGTGTAAGGGCTAGATTGAATGTTTGCTTGGTTTGGCCTTGGGCCTCTTTTAATATATTTGCTTATCTAAAAAAAAAGCATAAATGCGATTGTCACTTTCTAAAAAGAAGATAATCTAATAACTTCCACAACATCCGTTTGTTGAGAAAGTAATCATTATAAGTTAGAATTACTTCATCTCATAAAAATAATGATTTACAATCAAATTCTTCGAAAAAAGTAATCGTTAAACGGTTTAATATCATCACATTATTTATTGTAACTAATTATACAATAATTATTTTTAATTATAAACGATAATGATGTGAGAATTAATTCACCCTTCATAATCGATTTTGAATTGATAGCCACCTTTCTCTTAATTCATGTTCTTCTTAATTTCCACTTTGCATAATATCAAATATCCTTTTGTTGTTTTGTACATTAGATTCTGAGTATTTTGAAAGTGAGAATAAATTTGAGTTATTTGATCTAGTGGTTGTGTTTTATACATATTTTAATTTAATTATATTCTACATATAGGTAGTTGAAATACGGTTATTGAAATATAATCTTGAAAGTATAGTTGTTGTAATTTAAAATTAATAAAAACATTTATTTTAATGTTTTTTAAATCATTATAATCAATCCCCTTACATATGAGACATCATATTATCAAATTTCACACAACCATTCTGTCATATCATTCTCTCATACCAGTTGTAAATTGGTGGCAACTTTTGTGCATTATTTTTTGTTTCTTTTAGATGATATTTCATTTTGAAATAATGGCATTCACCTGCATGCAAAATGTTATAATTTTTTTATTTTTAAGCATGCAATAAGTTGTTCTCTTTATTTATATTTTTAAAAACTTAATTTATTCATATTCTTACTTAATGACTTCAAACATTACATACATTACCTTGTAACTATAATTTTGTATAATATTTAAATATTTTATAAAACATTATATATATATATATATATATATTACATAGTCCAATATAAATTTAAAATATAATATTTGACTATAAATGTTTAGTACAAATTATACTGATATTGAACTTTTTTTCAGAACATAAATATTTAGGTATTTAATTTAGATGTAGAAAAATATTAACCTATCAAACAAAATCTTCTACAATTTTCTCCAAATATCATGGTTAATATGAAACTATTAAGTAGAACTTCCCATTTTGTCAACTCAATACTATCACTTTATTTGAGAATTTTTTTTTTTGAAATTTGTTTGATTCTCCGACATTATTCATTAATATATTATCAATTTCTAAATAATTTATAATTATATTTGGTGTCCATATTTTAGTTTTGAAAAAAAAATGAATAGAATTTGATCGATAACCCATTTTTCAGTTTTATACCTACTTATCTAGGTTAGTATATGATATACATCTATTTTGACCAATCTCTAATTATAATAAATTTATGTTTTTACTTCAATTCTAATCTATGTTATTCCAAATATGTATGCAAATATTATTGAAGATTTCATTTAATAATCTTTATATGTGATAAGTTCATTAATGTAATTTACCATTTAATATTAAAATTAATATTTAATTTAAAATAAGTGAAGAATTTTTGAAATTTTTATTTTTATTTCTATTAAAAGGTTATACCCCAAACTTAAACCTCATCGTGGAAGATGTTATAGTAGTCATATTGGTTCTTTCAAAAATACATTGTTATTTTAAAATTTGAAATAATCAAAATTAATGAAATTTTACACTTATTATATATAGTATTAATTTTTTCATTGAAATAAAATCTTACAAAAAATTTTATGCATAACACACATTATAATCAAGTACATTAACTTTTAACTTAGTGAACAATCAAAATTATTACAATTAAATAATAATTTTTTTAGAAATTTTCATATTATTTTTTTTAAATTTTCATATTAAATTATTACAATCTACTTAGAAATTCTATAATAAAAGTAAAGTGGACATTAACATGGAACACCTTAATGAAGTTTAACAACTAATTTATTACTCAAATTTGCATGAATTTTTTATCATCTTATCTATTATTTTTATTTTTAAATTCATTAAAAATTAAAATTAAACATAACCATTAAATTCATAACTATGAAAATCAATACAATTGAATGAATTTGAAGGATACGTTTTTAATTTCAACTTTTTTCAAATACGATAATTTTTAAGAATGCTTACAATTTAATATTCTTTAAAATTTATCGCATCAATTTAATTCAAATGATTTAAACTGATACGGGCAAACAAATATTTAAACATTTTCCTTTATTTTAATCCAATTTATTTCGATACTAGATTTATGTCAAAAGTGTAATTTTTTTAATTAATTTAAATCGTAAATTCCTATTTAATTTATACTAGATGATAACCCGTGCCATGAGTTCAAAAATTTATGTCAATTTATCACTATTTTTTTATTTAGTTAGATATTTATAAAACTATATTACAAATTGTTGTGGAATAAAAACGAGGGTTTGTATGTATTAAATACAACGGATGGTGAGCTTCGAGCTTTAATGGCTGTTCTTGCGTTCGAGACTGATCGGTCCTGACAAGATGCCTACGTATCTCTGTATTGCTAGAGAATCAAGCCAACGTAGTTCTGAGAATGAGGGGTCAGGCCCTTTATATAGGCTGAGAAGCCTTAGAATTAAGGTAGGAGTTGGAGACTTAATAGATAAGTCACCTCCTTGAGGAAAGTTCTAGACTCCTTCCTTGTAGGAGTCTGTTGCCATATCGAATTGGATGCCTTGGAGGCTAAGTCTTGTAGAGTTAATGTCCTTATCTGACACTTATTGCTGAGCTGTTTATTACCCCTAATATTAATTACGAAATTAATATTAAAGATAGGACTTTGGACCCTGTTGGTGGGCCCCACGTTCGGACCATACCGGGTCTAATTAATGCAACACTAAATGTGTCTTTAGGGCTTATTTTTAGCCCATATCACAAATTTATAAAAAGAACTAAGTTATTCACATATAAATTATACGAACAATAAAAGTTAAACTTAGATTGTTCTATTAAAGTGCATGAAAACACGCTTTCATTATTATCACTAAATTTTTTTTTGAAAAATTTATCGTAATCTTTTTTTTTGTTTTAAGTTATAATAACAAAATTGTAAATACAATATAAGAGACGTAATTATATTAGTATTCCATTTTATTATTTTTTCCAAAAAAGTAATTTACAATTGTAAGAAAGATATAATTCTAGTGATAAAACTTTATCTTTTTTTTTCATTGTAAGTTGTAATAAAAAAATTACAAATAAAACAATTATAATTATGAAAAGAACTTATATATTCATTACATTTTTCAGAAACAACGTAAATAGTAGAGATATGATTTAGGGATGAAACAAAAATATAGTTGGAATCAAATTTGTACGAAGTGGCATCTTAAAAAAATTATATCATCAACAAATAGAAATTTAGATTGTTCTAGAGTAATGTTCTCCTTGATTTGTTTTTGGAGAGTTGATCATAGTATTTTTTTAATGCTAGATTATAATTTGAAAAATTGTAAATATTGCATAAGAATTAAAATTATAATTCATTGTTCTTTGCATAATGGGAGTTCATTGTTCTTTGCATAATGGGAGTTCTGTGTAAGTTACCTTTAACCTTGGTTGCATTAACCTTGCTCTCATTAGGTTTCTTATAAACATGTGTGTTGGGAGGAGCCACAATTATTGCAAAACTTCCTAGGAGCATTCTTGACATAAGCATATATAGCCATTTTTCTTATCAATTCCTAACTTTCCATTCCTATTCTTAGACTTGTAAGCATCTGTGTTGACAGTATGTCCTGAAGTTGCTGTCGAGTTACCCTCGACAGTACATTTCATACCTGTTGTCTTGACAGTAGATTTGGAAGTTACTGTCCTAGGTACTCTCTTGGCAGTATCTTTGAAAGTTTCTGTCTTATCCTTGTTGATAGCTTCTTTAGAACATTCTATCTGATTTCTTGGTAAAGTTTCTGTCATGGGGATCTTGACAGTATCTTTCCCTTCAGTAGATGTGCTGTCAATACACTCATCTTCATCACGAAGTTCTTGTTTGATGAGCAAGGAATTCTCATCAAAATCAGCTTGAACAGTTTTGAAAATAGGTTTACAAACTCTCTTGAGAATATGAGGTTTGACAGCATCACCAACTGAACGATCATCAATCACAGCTGCCTTTCCAGACCTCCTACCATAGTAGAAACCTATTCCAACCTTTTGGTTCTCAGTGTGATTCTCATGATATTCCTGAACTAACTTAGAAGAATTTCTAAAGGCCTTAAGCTTAGATTCATTTTCAGCAATTTGATTTCTTAAGAATTCTTTTATTTCCTTAGCACAGAAAACATCATTTTTTAGTCTTTCATTTTTTTGAGCTAGTGAATCTAATGGACTGGTTTTAAGCAAGAGCATTTCATTCTCAGATTTGAGTGTTTCATTCTGTTTAGTTAACTTAGCAATTTCTTCATTAGTAGCAGATAAACTAACATGAATGTTAAACATCTCAACACTTAATTCTTCAATAGTTTGCTTATACTCAGTTTTAGACATATCAAGTAAAATGAGAGATGGTACCTGATTTGAGGAGCTTGATGCTTCATCATCAGATCTAACCATGAGAGCTAGATTTACGAACTCTTCTTCTTCCTCATCATCAGAATCATCCCAGCATTTTTCTTCAGCCACATAGGCTCTTCCTTGATTTCTTTTAAACTGACTTCCAGATCCTTTCTCCATTCTTTGATTCTATTTTGGCCTTCTGCACTCTGTGGCAAAATGACCTAGCTCATTGCAGTTATAACATTTGAACTTTGACCTATCCACCATCCCTGTCTTGTATCCTCCTCTTGTGGCACCACCAGCAGCTTTTGAAGAGTTTCCCTTATTGAGCTCAGATGTCTGACCCTGTGGCTTATATGGCTTATCTCTTCTGAACTTTATATTCTTGAATCTTTTAGCCATATATGCCATGGTTGGATTATCCATGTTTTCAATCTCTTCTAATGAATAGAAGTCTTCATCTTCAACATCTTTGAGCTGTAGAACCACTTTCTCCTCATCATCCAACACCTCCTCAATCTTCAGAGATGGTACTTGTGTTGGTTATGAACTTTGTGAGGATTCACTTGGCAGAAAGACAAGTGGCTCATGAGCTACAAGGGCACAAGACATGTTTGCCATCTTTCCTTTGGCTCCAGTTTGAATAGCTCTCTTTTGAAAGAGTTCAAGTTCATATGACTTACGTACACCATAAAGAGTCTCAAGAGAAACATCATTCAAGTTTTTCCCTTCTCTTATGGCAGTGATTTTGTGCTCAAGGTGCTCAGGAAGAGTGAGCAGAAACTTGACATTAATCTCCTTTTTGTCATAGAACTTTCCATGAATTTGCTCAGCTATTAGCTTACTGAAACTTTCAAACATGTGAGTGAGCTCTTCACCAGGCTTAGCCATAAAGGCTTCATATTGTGACACAATAATTTGTATTTGATTTTCTTTGACCTCTTCAATTCCTTCACACAGCAACTCTATCTTTTTCCACATCTCTTTAGCAGATGAGCATCCCATAATATTTCCACACATGGCTTTGTCCAAGGTGAGAGAGTCAAGCAAGATGAGTTGTAAGTAGTCATCCAAGGCTACCTTTTCTTTCTCAAACTATGTGTATTCTAAGGGTCTCTTAGCAACCCAGTGAGCTGGAATTACTTCACCATTCACAGTGGCAGCAACTACTTCTTTCTTAGGAATAAAGGGGCCATTCTCAAGGATTCCCAAGTACAGTGGATGTGCAGCTTTGCTAAATAACAAGATCTTTCTTTTCCAAAAGTTGTAGTTCTCTTTATCAAATACTGGAATCTTGATACCACTAAATTTCTGTATACTCGTCATGATCTCAGATTAGTATATCAATCTATTTGTTCTGATACCAGTTGTTGGTCCCGAAGTATTGCCGAAAGGAGGGGTTGAATGCAATACTAATAAATTCAAATCTTTACTTCAACAACAATAATAAAGATTTTAATCTATCAGTATATGAAATGCAAACACAAGTGATAGCTCAAAATATTCTCACAAAATAAATATTTTATTTATTTTGCGAAGTGTTGCTACAACCTTGAGAAAAAGTGTTTTCTCAAGCTTCGGTTCCTTGAGTGATTACAATGAAAATGAATTCACGAATACTTAGAAAGAATGAGAGACGATTCTCTATGTAGACTAATTTGCTCTAACGTCTCTATCACATGGGTTGTGGAGCTGCTTTCATTTTCAAGTGGCAGCTCCTTACAATTTGCACACCCATGTGACCTTCCTAAATTGCTATACAAACAGAGTTATCATAATATGTAAAGCAACCTAGATTCTTTCTAATTCAAGCTAATACAATTCTAGTAGATGTGGATTTGTTATACTCTTGAATTGACGAGCTTTGTCTTGTGATCTCTCAAGCTTCTGTCGTAGTCTTGCAGGTCTGCTACATTCTTTGACAAGTTGTAGCAAATCTGTTTCTTGAACATCTAAACTGTCACGGGTTTGACTGAGATAAATCCCTAAATCATATAATTCAGTGAGACGGTAACTTTAACCACCAAGTCTGCTGTCAAGAGAATGTTCCTTGGTGGAGAGTATGAATCCCCGCCAATATTGCTATCAGGAATTCCAAACTTGCTGTCAAACTATGAGAATGTTGCTGCATGCTTCCGCCAATGTTGCTGTCAGATTGAGTCTGTTGTCGTGAATTGCAACATGCTGTCTTCTTGTAACCTTACTGTCAATGCTATGACAGTAACATTTATTCTTGCTATCAAACTGATGTAATCTTGAGGCTTGAACAATTTAATGAACTTCTTCCAAGGTACATACTTATTAAATTACAGCAACTATTTTGGTCACAAGAACACACTCTGGCTGTGACAGTATGTTCTACTTAGTGAAAAACTAAGTACAGGGAAATTTAGTTAAGTTGTCTCTATGCTATCACCCATAAATCCTAACAAAAACATTATTAATAGAGAATATAAATTATTTGTTGATTTTTGGGATAGCTAGGCTGTCACTAAGAAACACTTTCTCAATGCTAAAATTTTAAATGACAACTATAAAGGTGACATGCTTATTGGAAGAAATGATATCATACTAACTCACACAACTCAATTTAGGAGAAGAAGTATTTTGTATTAAATATATTTACTTGGAATGACTTGATAAGAAATGACTTGCTACATGGCTTTATATAGGATTTCATAGAAGGATCTATACACTTACTTAAATGCTAGACTACTAGAACTTTCTATGGATAGTTCTAGAGATTACATGCATTTAGACCAATACATTGAACATAGAAAAGATAAATGCATGTACCAAGAATAATCTAGAATCACCCATACATTTCTACTATTTTATGAGACAAAATTATATTTTATTTTTAACACACCCTTAATTTTGACTATCCCATTTTTGGCCGCTTTTAAATATGTTGTTGGAGCCTCCATATAATGACTAACAAGTCCAACACTATAAAGTATATCGGGCCTTGTACATGTCAAATATCTCAAACTTCCCACAAGAATTTTGAAGTAATTAGGATCCACCTTCTCACATTCTTCAATTTGCGACAATTTTGTTTCACATTTAATGGGGGTGCTAACGGCTTGACAATTTTCCATCTTGAACTTCTTCAAAATCTCTCTCATATAACTTCCTTGAGATACTAGTATTCCATCATTCATTTGCTTTATTCCGATGCCAAGATAGTATGACATAAGTCCAATTTCGGTCATCTTAAACTCTCTTACCATGTCTTGCTTAAATTTCTCAAACATAGTTGGACTATTGCCCGTAAATATTAAATCATCCACATACAAGCATACAAGAAGAAAATCTCCATTTTTAGTGACTGGCATATAGAGCATGTTCATGAGGACACTTGCAAAAACCTTGAGTTTGAAAGTATCTGTCAAGTCTACTATTCCAAGCCCTTGGTGCTTGTTTCAGTCTATATAGGGCCTTATTTAACTTCAACACTTTTCCTTCTTATCCTTTGATGATGTATCCCAATGGTTGCTACACAGTTTTTTCAAGAACACCATTCAAAAAAGCAGATTTTACATCCATTTGATGAATTTTCCATCCATTTTGTGCCGCCAAAGATACGATTAGCCTTATAGTCTCCATCCTTGTAACCGGTGCAAAAACTTCATCATAAGCCACTCCATGTCTTTGATTGTATCCTTTGAACACCAATCTTGCCTTGTATTTTATAATCATGCCTTGGGCATTTTTCTTTACCTTATATACCCACTTCACACCAATAACTTTTTTTTCCTTTTGGAAGTGTTGCTAACTCCTATGTGTCATTCTTCTTGATAGATCTATCTCCTCATCTATTGCTTTCTTCCATTTTTCATCTTGGATGGCTTCTTTAAAATTTGTTGGTTCAGTTTCCGCTAGAAGACAAAGATGTTAAGTCGGAAAATAGCGGGAACCTCTTCCGTTTCATTATATATTTCTTCAATCCTTCTATATCGCCTTGGCGATATTCATCACTATCAATTGATGAAGATGAAGGAGTTTCTTGTCCATAATTTGTTGCTCGTGGTGATGTGGGAGGAGTGATATGTTGTTAATAATTTTCTTCACTTTCTTCTTCATCAACAAATGGGAAGAAATTAGTTGCTCCAATCCCATGAGATTTCTTCATCAAATACAACATCACGGCTAATTAATGTTCTTCCATTGATGGGGTTGTAAAGCTTGTACCCCTTTGCTCTTGCATCATATCCAACAAACACATACTTCTCACTTTTGTAATCCAACTTTGTCCTTAATTAGCTCATCATCAACATGTGCATAAGCTATGCTTCCAAAAACTTGTAAGAGAATAATTGTTGGTCTCTTTCATTTCCATGCTTGTTGTGTAGTCATTTCTTCAATGCTTCTCGTGGGACATCGATTTGACAAATAGACAACATAATTTATCGTTTCGGTCCAAAATTTGTTAGGCATATTCTTGCCCTTTAGCATGCTTCGAGCCATAATAAGAATGATTCTATTTTTTCTTTCGGCGACTCCATTTTGTTGAGGTGATTTTGTTGGAAGAAAATATATCACAATAACTCACACAACTCAATTTAGGAGAAGAAGTATTTTGTATAAAATGTATTTACTTGGAATGACTTAAAAAGAAATGACTTGCTACAAGACTTTATATAAGACTCCATAGAAGGATCTACACACTTACTTAAATGCTAGATTACTAGAACTTTATGGATAGTTCTAAAGATTAGATGCATCTAGACCAATACATTGAACATAGAATAGACAAATACATGTACCAAGAATAATCTAGAATCACCGACACACTTCTACTATTTTATGAATCGAAATTATATATATATATATATATATATATATATATATATATATATATATATATATATATATATATATATATATATATATATATATATATATATATATATATATATAATAATCCTTAAGATGGCCAAGGATCATCCACGTGCCATTGCTTTCTTAATGTTTCAAGATATTATGGAATATTCTTGTGTGCAGTTGTCACAACTTGGAGAAGTCACGTTTAGAGAATATTTACTAAAAGGTTTCAGGCTCACTTCAGTAGCATTCTAAAATTTGTTTTCCAGAAGGGCTTTTGAATGTGGACCTGGTTTAATGAAATCTGTATGTGGAAATCAACTGTGTACAGTTTCATTTAGATTAAGGTCAACCCTAGTTATGTACATGCTCAATTCAAAATGCAAGAAAGTTTTGTTTCCTTAAATATTATTGCATATGATAATTGTTGCATACAAAACATAAGATCAAGCTTCGGTTGTTTTGCATGTTATCCTGAATGTAATTTAATGAGTACTTCGTGAAAAAGAAGTTGATACTACTTTTCTTGAAACAAAGAAGAGTAAGCAAGTGATCATGAACTAGGCTTGCTTACAAACACCGGCCGCAAGCAATGAGTCTCATTGTTACAGTCGTAACTCGAACATTATCTATAATATTGTCTATCCAGTGGGCATCGCTTAAAATTTTAATGTTGAAAATCATAATATTTTGGACACCATGGCTTTACCTCTCAGCAAGGTATTCACTAATTTTGATATCAACGTATGTACAACATCACATACATCATAACTTTCACATACATCATCTCCATAAAACAATGTGCAATCATTTTTACTTACATCATAATTTCAAATTCTTCATCATCTTTTTCACTTCGTAATAAGTACTGGGTAAAATTTGTTTGGGAGGGAGCACAACATCAATAGTTTGACGTAAGAAATTGAATGTAAAACTTTAAAACTATAATAATTTCATTGAAAATGAGAGCTTTGTGTATTTAATATTTCCGGGGTAAATAATGCATCCATATTTATTTACCTCATTGAGAAATTCGGAAGTACTTATATTCGGAGGTTCTTCAACTCTACTACCATCCACATCATCGGTAAAATTATGATTTTCAATCCCGATATCCCATAAAATTCCATTCATATCTACCGGTTCTTCTTCCTACTACCAACACATCGACTTTTACTTGATCGTTGTGTTTGTCTATTCGGTGCATTTTTAAAATCTAAAAAAATTTCATTAACTATCAAGTGATATCTAACATCATCAAGAGTGTTCCAATTTGAATTTATATAATGTTTATTAAGACATTTCATCAAATTTTCATCCATCCATTTTTTTCCGGTAAAGGTTAAAAATATTTCGATACCTTCTCGATACTCTTTGATAAGTATAATTTTATCATATTTTAACAGACGATGCATCCAATTACGATCAATATTTTAACTCAATATTTTTAGCTAACACATAAAAAAATTCAAATATCGCCATATTCTTTTACCTTTGATAAAACTTCTCATAACTTAAGACCAAGCTAAATAGGTGGAACCTTTTAAAATTGTTTGAATTGGCAAACTACTATCATTCTCTATGATGAGTTTCAGCACTAAAGTGTAATGACTACAAACTATGATAACAGTTTTATAATTTCAACAAATTCAAGGAGGGAACTAAATATAGATAAAAGGATGGGCAAACAACATAGACACTGTATGCATGGCATATTTATAACTTGATATGTATATTTGGGATTAGGGTTACCAAACATAGATATCAACCGAAAGTTGAGCAATTTCGACAACGGTGACCTGAAATTGGATTTCCTAGTTACCTCCGAGATATCAACCGAAAGTATTATGGGGAGAGATGTGATTGAGAGATTTGACGAAGCCAAACGCCAGTTTGAGTTTAGAAACTAGAATGAAACTGAGTCAAGCGAGTTGCACAACTCAATGGGTCGACTCAGAATGGTCTTATGAGTTTTGCTGGATTATATGAACATGTTACTGAGTTAAGAGAATCATTGAGTTAACTCGGTGGATGAGTTTGGCTGAAGTGGGTGAGTCAGGTTTTACTCGAACTCAAGATTTGTTGTTGTTGTAATGTCTGATGGGTTGGAAAAACTTGATTAACTTGTTGTATTGGATCAAAAATGAGTTGGTTGCACAAGTGTTCGATTAAATGCCAGAATGAGTCTAGCTTTGCTATTGGGAGATGACGATGCCGAAAACTATAGTTGCTGCCAGAATAATGAAGGTAAAGAGCTCATTGCTCTAATACCATGATAACACTGATGTGTATATATAAAATCAAAATGTGAATATATGTGTGTGTTTAGGATGAATCCAAAAGTATTGTAAGAGAAATATAACTCTTGGATTACTAATATGAAGCTTGAAATATACAATGAGAGAGTTGTTTAAGTAGAGCAACAACCTTAGTGGATACGTTTTGAACAGTAATGTTGCGGTAGTTTTGTACTTGTTGTAATGTGTGCAACAGTGTATGTCAGTACCCAAATTGGGGACCAAGAATGCTACATTAATTATACCAAATTTTAACAATATGAATTATAATATTAAATTAGATGATTTAGACTAAATTCTTATAGAAAGAATTTGGGATATGAGACAAAAATTATTGATATTAAAAGTTGTCAAGATTATATGCTTTAAAAAATATTTACATAAAAAGTTATAAGAGTATATTTCTAGATTCAAATTTGAACACTAAATTACAAAAAAATCATTATATGTAA
Source organism: Saposhnikovia divaricata (assembly GCA_036435485.1). Taxonomy (NCBI): domain Eukaryota; kingdom Viridiplantae; phylum Streptophyta; class Magnoliopsida; order Apiales; family Apiaceae; genus Saposhnikovia; species Saposhnikovia divaricata. The sequence continues at coordinate 216,198,912 of CM071594.1, forward strand.
AAATTAAATTAAATTTTATGTGTTTAAAATATCTTAATTTTGAATACGAAACCTGGCAAGAGGGAGGGGGACGACCACCTGAGCCCATACCTTGTAAGGGATCTGTTGAGATATAACTGTTTAGAGTTGATGAGAACAAATACCACAAGGTAAGAAATGAATCAAGTAATCTAAGCTGATAAATAAATTAGGAAGCTAACTGAAATGCAAATGAATTGAAGCTATATCTTTTGAATGGAATTCTGCATTTTGTTAGGAATTATTTCTGCAGCAAGCTATGAGATGCTTTAATCGAGTACTAGTAATCAAAGGAGAGATTTTGCTAAAAACAACTCATGCAAGTGATTCGAGAAGTGTGGATTCGAGAAGTCTACAGTATGACCAATTTGAGAAGTCTAGAATCCATTCATTCGAGAAGTCTACAAAGTAGCCTATTCGAGAAATCATTCGAGAACTCTAGGAAATGGCTAATTCGATGAGTGCTAACTTATTCATTTGAGAAGTCAAGCTACATCAGTTCAGGAACTTAGACGTTGGATTCAAGAAGTCCAAAAATATACTCATTCGAGATCTCTTGATCGAATGAGTTGTACCAAAGTTCTCTAATGGAACATATCAAATGAAATGCAGACACAGAATCACTTTGCAACCTGTGATTTATAAGCAGCGGTCAATTACAGGAAGGATGAAACGAGTAGGGGGCAAAGTGTATATATTCGAAGGCTCAAACTCTTATAAATGAAATGTGAAATCAATCACTATTTATTCCGTTTTAAAGCCAAGAATAAGAGTGGAAGCAACCTTCAAACATGATTACTTTTTAACTGAAGAACTCAAAGGATAACTCGATAAGTGCATAAGGATTATTCTGTTTGTCTGAGAAGTTCAAGGATAGCTCAATAAGCAGAAAATCTTATTGACTTGCTAAAAGTTCATAACTTTAACTTTTCAAGAATGAAGATTAAATCAAATAGTGATTTTGCATAAAGCATCATGTGGGCTTGGAAGCTAAGTCAATACAAGAACTAATGATATTCGGCATTTCATGTAAAAGTGAAGAATATTACAATATTTTTCTACTACTTATCTTTGTAGTATGATTTGTGCATGTGTTGCTTTATTAATTATCCTCTTACAAATTTTGCTTTTTGTATTAGGTAACCCACCTCTACAATATTTACATATATTATAAAATAAAAAATAAAAAAAATTATTTTAGATTATTGACACTACAAGGAAACAGTACAAAACCGAGCACACATGTAATATACGTGATTTTAATAATAATAATAATAATAATAATAATAATAATAATAATAATAATAATAATAATAATAATAATAATAATAATAATAATAATAATAATAATAATACAAAGATGTAATTTATATTAGTTTCTTCGTATTTATTAATGAGAAAAGGATTAGAATTAGAATTATATTCTTGTTGCTCAATTTATTTAAAATTTATTAGAGTCCTGTTGATAATCGGTGAGTGAGTAAGTCTATATAAACATATTAAGTTTGCAGAACCCTACAAACTTATAAAAAGAGTAGCCGCAGAGGGAGATAAGCAGAACAGAGGAGCTACTAGGCAATTCAGTTTGTTAAGGCACTACCAGGTTCATGTCACTAATTTATACTAGTAACTATGAATATTTGAGGGTGTCAACTACCACTTTGTGAATTGAATTGCTTTGACTGCGTTTTGGTTTCGTGATTTAAATATTGAAATATATATGTTTACATGGATTTTGTCACTTAATTGCCATACAATATATAAGCTATGAATCACTGTGTCATGGACATATTTTAATATACAAAGCATGCTTTTGTTTTCAAAATTGTACGATTTAAGTTAACTGTGATATGATTTTATTATTTAAGCTAATGGTGGTTAAACAAATTATTCTTCATTTTCGATCTATATTTATTTACAATACTAAACTAGGCCTTTTGTTTGTTCTCTCAAGATATTATATTCATTTATATTAATTTGTTTCATGTTTGTTTTTGTTAACTAGTGATATAGAATTATGTGTTAATTTGTTTATTAAGTTTTGGCCGCATGTATACCTATCTTGTTATTTGAATTTTGAATTAGATTTTATAATGTTAATAACAAGATATTAAAACCTATGTTGATACAATTTTTGGGCATCCTTATTTATGTTAGTATTATATTGGTATTGGTGGCCTAGATGTTAATTAGCATGTGGTATGTGGGTCGAAGAGTGGATCACGGGCACTCATCTTTGGAGCATAACTTGCCTTCGTGTCCATATTAAATATTGAGAATATTGGGGGTCGCGGAGAGTCGAACATGGGACCTCCGCGAGCCTAAGCTCTGATACCATGTTAAGTAACCAACTCATCTAAAACCTTAAGGTATTAGAGGGAGGCCTTATATGGATCTTATATTATATTCTAACAGTATGACACAAGGTCAGGAGCTACTAGTATATCATGTTAGAGTTTTAGTTACAGAGCTTGAGCTTTTGTATTAATATTTAACGGAGATTGAATGAATAGGCTTACTGGTTATGTATATTATATTAATAAAATTGAATGCTATAAAATAAATGTATTTATACTAATAGATTATATTTTGATTTTAGATCGGGGCCAGGGACTCGGGAGTTTAGCAAATCATTGTGGATTTCGTGAGTGTTTGAGATTGTTATTTTCGAGGTACGGATTCTCTCTCCTTTTTATTCAGCGCTACTCATTTTAGGATTAATTATACTAAATTTGTTTTGCTCACAAATCTATTCACTTGGTTTTAATTATTTTGACTATTCTGTTTTGAAAAATGTTTTGACTCGTTGACTTTGGAACGTGATTTTTTATATCTGTTTTGAAAATATTTAAATATCTGTTTCTGCAACTTTCTGAATTTTGCCAGTTATATATCTGCAATAAATATTGAAAATATCTGCTTTATGTGATTTTGAGAATTTTGCGAAATACTTTATTTGAACCCTTAGTGATATAGGGTATACCGAGTTAACCAGCTGTAGGGGTACTACATCCATGTCATTACGGCACCAGTGACATGACACTTCCCTGGCAGTGTGATTGGTCACGGCGTATCCTTCTGATAGCTCAGGTGGTGAGCTTTTGCGCATTTTGATATTTGTTCTAGGATACATGGGTGCACCCAGATTTTGATTTGATTTGTGATTTGTTTGGCGGTGACGTTGTATATGCCGTACACGTTATCCGGTTTGTTGCACGCATTAGGTACCCTATGATGTGTGTATTTGTATCTGTTCTTTTCTGATCTCGGTATGAAATATCATAAACCCTCGATTCTTCAGCCATGCATATTTTAAAATAAATGTTTTATTATAACTGTCAAATATACTTATCTATTTTTTTGTTTTATAAATTGTATTCCAAATCCGTACTGGGCGTTTGGCTCATGCCGTATTCTTTTTCTGGCAGGTGCTTAGGGGGATCTGGGCTGTGTGATGGAGTGCTACCCCTTTATTTCGTTGCTTAGGATTTATGGACTTCTTGTATTATTTAGAATTGAATATTTATTCAGAGATTATGGTTTTTCGTATTTATTGGTGTGAACTGTAATTTGGAGGTTAAAATTATTCGGAGATTTATTAGACTTTTAATCATTTATTTAGAGATTGTTTTTAGTGCTCTGTTTGCAGGTTTATGGATATTATAAGTAATATCTCCTCCCATTTTAGAAAGGGGGTGTTACAAAGATGGCATCAGAGCTTAGGTTCTTTCTTGTAGAAAACCTATTTAGGTTGACCTGTGAGTTTGGGTAGACGTTGGGATGGGTATTCTGTTTCAAATTCATATCATCTTGCTTTACTCTTTCGACATCTATTTTTAATTGTTCTGATTATCTATTCTTGTGATCTTCATTCGTTTGCTAATCTTATATTGTAGATGTCTCATACGAAAAATCAAAATCAAACTACCCTGAATGTTATCCTGGCTCAGCTAGCTAATATGTTAGGACAAGCAGTGGCGAACGGTATGTTTCCCAGTAATTAACAATTGTAGAAGGGGGTTGAATACAATTGTATAAGATTTTTGACTTAAACAGAAATAATAACATAACTATGAATAAATAACAGCTTTATTAACTCTGATATAAAACTGTTACAAACTCTCTCAAAAAATTCTTATGTTCTTGAGAGCTGCTAGGTTACAAGATAATTCGTGTAAGCGATTACAATTAAGTAAAACCTAAACTGTGTTTATATACAGTACACATATACACTATCAATTACAAGATATATCAAATCAATTACATACGTTTCTTAGTACATATCTTGAATGATATATGCATTCCTATAAATCAGGAACCGACATGTCAATCTTCCTAGATTCCTGGACTGATGTATATCCTCATGAAATCCTGATCAGCTTCCAATCCTGATGATAACCCAATCCTGATGGTGCATTACTGATGACGTCAGCATCAGTATCTGATCAGTAGTCCAGATCCTGATCATCACTTGAATCAATATCTATCTCCCCCAATTTGTACTTTGTGAAATAAAGCACAAATTCCTTGATTCAGTGATGTCAAAAACTCAAAACAAAATATTACAAGAAATCCTCAGGCTTAGTCTCAGAAATTCTCACAAAGAAATTACTCATCTGCAAGAAACATGATAATAAGTCTTCTTCTTTATCACTGAGAATTTGAATTAACCTTTTCTTCAGATTTCTGAGTTCTTCATCTCCTTTACCAATCTGATAGATTCCAACACTGAGATTCTGAATTGAGCTTCTTGGTAAATCTAACTCTCCCAATAGTAAATATGCAAGATCTCTTCCACCAGGATTCAGAGATAATTGTTCTTGATAAAATATCACTTCTTTAACAGCTGAACCCCTTTGCATTTCAACTTATTGTCCTTCTGTATTCAAGTACATGGGAGTGTAATTACCATCATACCTTGATCCTCCTTCTAAATATCTGGACTTGATTGTTCTGAAAATCATGGTACACCAGTTATTGTAAACACTGGCTTCTTTATCAGGGATTTGTCTATTTTCAAGAAAATAGAGAACATATTTTAGCTCTTTTGTTAATTTGCACAACACCTCATGAATAGACAGCTTCTTGACACTTTTTTCTTTCATGAAATATAGCAATTTCTCTATCTTCTTTGAGTCCACATTGCAAGCAACAATAGCAACAGATTCTAGTTCCCAAAGATCATCAACAGTTAGTTCATCACCAATCCTTTTAACAAGAAAATGTTGATCTGTTTGAGATATAAAAACAACTTCTGCATTATGAAATCCAATACCTCCTCTTGTTCCAGGTTCTAAACCCTTCAAACCAGATTGCATACTCGTCCACAGTGGCAGAGATTCAGCAGATTCAACAGATTCGGCTTTAGCAATCAATGAAGATTCATCAGACTCAATCAGTGAAGGTCCAGTAATTAATCCAACAGATTTGAAAACAACTGGTTCTCTATAGTTGCTTACTCTATTCTTCCATTTCTTGCTTTTCTTTCCTATTACTGGTGTATTATTCTGTTGATGTTCTGGAACAAGTCTATTTCGATCATACCACAATAATCTGTTTGAACCAGCCAGATCTTCCAAGTACTTTCTGGTTTCTTCAACCTCAGTATCTTTTGCTCTTTTTCTGGCCTCCTTTTCTTGTTCATCAACTTCCAGATTGTGAATTTCAATCACATCAGCATGAATCATAACCTCAAGTTCTTTCAAGATTTCAGCTTCATCAGAATCAGGAACAGCAGATTGAGTAGTCCTCACAGTAACTTTACCTCTTCTAGCTAACTGTGGTCTTTCATCAGCAGCTTCTTCAGGTACATTAAATTTGTTATCTGGAGTCAATGTAAGAAGTAACGGAGATTTCTTCTTCTTTACTTTCTGAGAATCTTCAGGTATCTCCTCAATCGTTATTCCACTAGACCTTGTCTGTCTTGAACTTGTTTGAATAGGCTTTCTTCCTCTTCCTCTTCTTCTATCTCCTCTGCCTCTTCCTCTTCTTGCAGCAGGAGCTTCTTTTTGTCTAGCAATCTCCTCAAGAATCATGTTTTGTTCTTCTAAGATCTCATCAGTAGTAATATTTGGATTTTCTTCAGAAGTTAAAGCAAGTGCCTTCTCAGCATGATACTGATGAACCTTAGCACTAGTGTGATATACAATTTCACTAACACCTGTCCCAGTAGTAATCTTCTCAAATAGATGTGGAGCATCTTCTACATCAGTAATTAGCAAATCTTCATCACCTTCAATAATTGTGGGAAGTGTTTGCATTTGACTTTGACCAGGTGACAAAATTTGTTCTTCTGTCAGGATTTGAGATTGCACCATTATTCTTACTATTTTCTTCCCACATTTAGAAACATGAGTTGACCGCTTGGTTTGAGTTTGTGACTGACTTCTCCTTGTTACCAAAGCAGCATCAGAGGTTCCTGGTTCATATGACTGAGCACCACCATCATTTCCAGAAGTATCATCATCCTTTCTTACAACTAGATCAGGTGTGCATTTTGTTTTGACTACCTTCTCCCCATTTTTGACATCAGTAGCATCATCAGGATCAGTCAATAAGGATAAGATAAGTTGTAGAGAATCTTCAATATTTGTCATCCTTGAGGACATAGTGACAACCTTATCTTCCAAGGTATCCATCCTTGTGGTGAAGGCAGTGCTTAAACGTTGAAGCTGTTTAGCAGTGGCAATTTCATAATAGTCCTTAACAAACCGAGCATGAAATTTGTCATTATCATGCTTGAAAGAATTAATTTCATCCTTCAGCCCTTTTGCCAGAATAGTTGTTATCTTCAGATGAGCTTTGAGATTAGGATCGGAAATCTTAGTAGCGATATGACCTGAGTGAAAAAGTTCATTATTGAAATTTATATCAGCAGAAGACTGATTCCACTCAGTATACCATTCAGATCTTCTGGCAGCTTGAATATGTTCAGGAAGAAGATTGCTGTAATCTCCTATGATCTCAACTTGAGCAGCTGTATATTTACCCATAGACTCCATAAATTGACTGGATGATCCACAAGTAGATCCTAGACTTGCTTTCATGACAACATTAAGCTGAGCCGCTTCAGAATCATTATCAGCATCATCTGAGCTATCATTTGCCTCAGGAATTTTATCATCCACATTATCTTCAGGATTCATAACTCCTTTCATTTTTAAATCAACAGCAGATGATACTGTTGTATCCTGAAAACCTGCATTCAGAGTAGAAACAATTCCAAAATCTCTCTATTTTTCTAAAGTGATCTCATCACTTCTCACAACATTACCTAAGTTACTTTCAATAGTAACTGCTACCTCACTAGAAATTTGAAACTTCTCACTCTTTTCTACCTCTCCTTTTGCCAGTTCAGGAGACTGCCGCTCTTCACTCTTCTTTTTCTCTAAATGTTCACTCTCTTTCTCACAAGAAAGGTTCTGGCTAAACAAATTCAAAGAAATAAGAGGTGGCTGAGAAGAGTGGACTGAAGTCATACAAATAGAGGTATCCCTTGTCTCAGGTCTATCTGTAATCATACTATCAGTAAGAGAAGCAGAGATAGAAGTTTTACCTGATGAAGTTGAGATAAAGTCCATTGGTCTTGAAGAAAGTGGTTCAATGAGCAGTGGAATATTTGGATCAAAAATACTTTCATCAGGATTGACATCTACAACTGGAGAATGACTTGCATCAGTATTTGCTACCAATGGTTCTTGTGTAGTCTGAGGTTGTGAAGCTGATTTAACACTTTGAGTCAAAGGTTCTTGTGTGCTTCCCTCAAATGCAGTGTCAGTAATCTCCTGTGCTGATGTGAGCTTGCCTGCATCTTCACTCTGAGAAGATGGTTCTTATGGGGCAGGAATGTTCTAGTCTTCACCTTCCCTTTGAGAAAGTGGTTCTTGTGGGACCATTCCTTCAGAAATGTCTGCACCCACACTTTGAGTGAGTGGTTCTTATGGGACTGGATCTTCAATAGCTTCTGAACTCCTTTGAAGTTCAGGTTCTTGTGGGCTTGATCCTTTCAGAGGTGAAGTGATCCTCTGTTTCTTCAGTCTACTAAAAACCTTTGCTTCAGCTTGTCTCTTTATCTGAAGAGGTGTCGGTTTATGACCAAGCTGAGCAGCAATAGGATTTACTTCATCCACAGACATCTCAATTATTCTTCTCTTAGGAGATGTAAGTGCTGGAGAATCAGTAATCTCAACTGTCTTTACAGGTGATGTATCAGGAGTAGAGATATCTGGAAGCACAGTTGTATCAGGAACTGATGATTCATCAAATTCAATATCATCATTGAGATTCTACATATCTTCAGGAATATAATACTGATTCTTATTGATTATTCTTCTTCTCTTCTTTTGCTTTATTGGCTTAACCAATTCAGCAATAACAGGAGCAGCAATTTCCTTTTTCTTCATGATTATAGAGATGGTCTTGTCATCATCACTATCAGAATCAGAGACCTGTTGCAAAAACTTCCTCTTTTCACCTGTTTCTTTAGATGCTCCAGCCTTAATCAAAGATTCATCAATCTGAACTTCTTGTTTACCTCCTTGTGACTTCTTTTTAGTGAGGGTTGAAGTGGATAAATCCTTTGATCCTGATTGTCTGCCAGACACATCAGATCTATCTGATTTCTTTTCTTTTACAACTGATGTCTTTTGAGAGACACCAGAGGTGGTTGACTGTTTAGGTAACTGTTTATGATGTGTGCTTGTGTCAGGAACAGGATGTGTTTGGTCCTGTCCCATAGCACTTGTGGCCTGGCCATAAAGTTTATGCAATCTCTTTTTCAAGAGAAGCCAAACTCCCTTAGGAATATATGGATTTCCCTCAAAACCATTAGCCTTATCTGATTTAACCAAAGATTTGATATTGTTTTCTGAAATCTTACAGATAGGCAATACTGTATCATTTTCAAATTCAACATTGGGACATAAGTGAGAGAATATTAATTGAAAAAATCTAATAAAACAGACATAACCACATTTATCTGTTTTCCTAGCTTTTAATGCTCTCAGAATGAAAGACCCATAATCAAATACAGTATCATGAATTAGAGAGTACCAAATGTGAACTGAAGCAGTTGGTAGTGTATCAAAGTTAGAGACTTTGTTCAAGATGCACCTACTGATGGTATCAAAGAAGAAATTCCATTCCTTCTTTAGCTTAGTTCTATATAACTCTCCAAACTTTCTTGGTTTTCCATTGTAACCAAGACTCGTAGCAAATTCCAACAAAGAAGCATCAGAAATTGTTGCCGGAGTCTTACCATTTAGAGAAGGTAAGTGCAGAGCTTCAACAACTACTTCTGGAGTAACATGATGTGTGACTCCATTGTGTGTAAAGGTCAGGTTAGGCCTTCCTGAAGGTTTAAGAACACCAAAGACAGCGGTCTTCCAAATGATGTGAATCGGACTAGACGCCAAGAAATCCTAAATGATGCCGTTAAAGCATCATGAATCGGACTAGACGCCAAGAAAGAGACTTGAAAGAGACTTTGGCGGGTGCCGTTAAAGCATAATGAATCGGACTAGACGCCAAGAAATCCTAAATGATGTGAAAATCATTCGATATTTCCCGATGGTCAAGAACAGCAACATAATTGTTGGGAGCAAAATTGACACCATTGATAACAACCTTATTGTTTACAAATGATGAATTCTCCATTTTTGGTGTGACAAAGAGAGATTGAAATTTTGAGCAATTAGGGTTTATGTTCGCGCAGAGAAAAGAACAATACTGATAGTTTTGAGAATAATGAATCAGTTTAGTGAACTAAATTGATTTTAGACAACTAATAATTTCTCAAAAACAGGTGTCAGTAATCGATTTGTGCGACGTGAGAGAGTGGTGTTAATCGTATATGACACGTTCTGTATCTATATGTATCAGTGAGTAAAATACACGCGCTCGTATTTTTAAGAAGTGCATTTTTAAATATAACAATAAAACATTTGATTAAAAAAAATCAAATAACACTCTCTTAAAATACCTGGAACCATTAAAAACTAGAATACGAAGCGTTTTAGTACTTTGTTACTCACCCATCTCTATTTAACACCTAGAGACTTGTCCACTATCCCTTTAATCCTTCATTCCTTCCTGAAAATCAAAAACCCTTCATTCAACACACCGTTAGACAATGTCAAAACTTACCATCAAGGAAAAAAATCTCCATCTCGTAGAGAACAGAGATATCTTTAGTTATACTCGTGAAGAGTTTGATGCCTTTGACTGGGAAAGGTAGCTTGAAACTTTGTGGCTGCAGATGGATGCTAGTCTTGAAGAAATCGAGAGAGAAAGGCCTGCAATAGTGATCGACATCGATGCTGCTCTTCAAGCAACATTAACATGGATTTCCTCTAAGGCATCCTCATCCAACACCACCAACCATTGTTAATGAATATGTCAGCAAAAATAACCTTATCCCTTCAACTTCCACCCAAACAAAGTGGCAAAGATGGGATCTGGGATAGCTGCTAACAATGGAGTGGTTTGGACTTCACTTTTCATTTTCCTGTTGAATAGATTAGTAGATAGAGAGAACAAAAAAAATGTAATACTTGCATGTAATCTCTTTCTTATGAAGAATCCTATTTCTCTAATCTTATTCAATGTGTTCTTCAAAATTTTTTATGTTTATGAATTGTTCTTCAAAGAATTAAATCAAAGAAAATGAAAACTAATTAAAGTAATCATGTAAGTAACAAATTCATCAACAATAACCATAGTTAAATCAGGAACAGAACAATTAGGGATTACTTGAAGTATACATATTGTACTGATAACCAAACCATTACATCAGGATCTGATGTTTGACTAACGTCAGGATTGACTCTTCGTCAGTATTCGACATGCATCAGGATCTGACACTCATCAGTATTTGGTCTCCCCTTGTTCTCAGAAACTCTCATAGTTTACCATTCCCAATTCATTCACCAATTTTGTAAAAGTAGCTTCAGGTAGTGGCTTGGTGAATATATCAGCTAGCTGTCGATCAGTAGGAACAAAGTGGAGTTCGATTGTCCCTTCCAGTACTTGTTCTCTTATGAAATGATATCTAATACTGATATGTTTAGTAAGAGAATGCTGAACTGGATTTCCTATCATAGCAATAGCACTTTGATTATCACAATAAATAGGTATTTTTGAATATGACAAACCATAGTCCATTAGCTGATTCCTCATCCACATGATCTGAGCACAACAGCTTCCTGCAGCTATGTACTCAGCTTCTACAGTTGATGTGGATATATACTTTTGCTTTTTACTAAACCAAGAAACTAGTCTTCCTCCAAGAAATTGACAACTGCCTGAAGTACTTTTCCTGTCTATTTTGCATCCTGCAAAATCAGCATCTGAGTAACCACATAGAGTAAAGTCAGACTCTCTAGCATACCAAAGGCCAAGTGATGGAGTGCCTTTTAAGTATCTGAAAATCCTTTTAACAACAATGAGATGTGGTTCTTTGTGGTTTGCCTAAAATCTTGCACATAGACAGGTTGCATACATGATATCTAGTCTGCTAGCTGTTAGATACAAAAGTGAGCCAATCATACCTCTGTAGTTAGTTACATCTACCTCAATACCTTGATCAGGATCAAGCTTTGTAGCTGTAGCTATGGGAGTTGTAGCAGTAGCACTGTCTTCCATATTAAACTTCTTCAATAGATTCTTTGTGTACTTTGACTGATTGATAAAAAATTCCATCATTAGTCTGTTTAACTTCAGACCTAAGAAATAGCTCATTTCTCCCATCATGCTCATTTGATATCTAGACTGCATTAGCTTTGAAAACTTCTCACACAATTTGGGGTTAGTTGACCCAAAAATGATATCATCAACATAAATCTGAACTAACAGCAAGTCCTTACCATGATTCAAATAAAACAAGGTTTTATCAATTGTACCACTTTTGAAACCACTTTCCAGTAAGAATTGAGCCAGAGTTTCATACCACGCTCTTGGAGCTTGCTTTGGTCCATAAAGTGCTTTATCCAATCTATAGACATGATCTGGATATTTATGATCAATGAAACCAGGAGGTTGTTCAACATATACCTCCACTTCCAATTCTCCATTCAGAAAAGCACTTTTAACATCCATCTGGAAAACTTTGAATTGCTTATGAGTTGCATATGCCAGAAAAATTCTGATGGCTTTTAGCCTTGCAACAGGAGAAAAAGTCTCATCATAGTCTATTCCTTCCTGTTGAGAGTACCCCTTTGCAACTAGTCTTGCTTTATTCCTCACAATAGTGCCATCTGAATCTGTCTTGTTTCTGAACACCCACTTTGTACCAACAATTGATCTACCTTTTGGTCTTGGTACTAGTTTCCAGACTTCATTTCTTTCTGTTAAATATAATTGATATGGTTAATATCAGTGTTTAAGTTTTGCAGGGAAAAACAGAGTTTAAACAGGAAGTAGTCAGAGTTTAGTTAAACTTTGACGGTTCAAAGCTGAACAGAGTTTGCTATACGCTGACATTGGAAGCTCGACAGAGTTTGTTAAACTTTGTCTGGAGGCAGCGTCAACTGGTCAACAGTGATTGAAGTTTATTATGGAAGCAATATCTTTGAAGATTGGATAGCTGTCAAAGAGATTGAGTTGACTAAGGAGACATGTAGCAATCATAATTGATAACAATTGTATAGCTAATTTATAGGAGTATCAATTATCGATTGTATAGCAGCTGTATACTTTATAAATACAGTTAGGTTAACCCTAGAAGGGTATCGATCGTGTAATACAATATTTTTCATTGTAACCTAAGCAGCTCTCTGTGATAATTTATATCACTGAGAGAGAAGTTAATTTCAAACAGTTTTTAAAGCTTTTAAAGAACTTATTGTTATTCTCTCATACTTAGTTGATTATAAGTGTGTATTCGGCCTAACAATTGGTATCAGAGCTTGATCTGTTAATTTAATACAGTTTAAGATCCACACACACACACAACTATAATCAATGGCAGAAATTCCTCCTCCTACATCAGGCTCTAGTGCTGAGAAGGCTCAACCTGCAAATGTGAGTCGATATGAAACAATCAGGGTTCCTATTCTTAAGCAAGCAGAATACTCAACCTGGAAGGTGAAAATGGCTATGTTTCTGGAAGCTACAGATCCAGAATATCTTGACAAAATTTATGAAGGCCCGCATAAGCCTACAAAATTATCTGTTGTTGCTGCTGGACAGGAAGCTAAATCTATTCCAAAGGAGAAGAAAGATTTGACTCCTGAGGATATTTCATCCATTGGAAAGGATGCAAAGGTTAGACATCTCCTTCATAGTTCTTTGGATAATGTTATGTCTAACAAAGTGATCAATTGTAAAACTGCAAAAGAGATTTGGGATGCTCTAGAGGTTAGATGTCAGGGAACTGCTGCAATTAAGAAGAATAGAAGGAACATACTCACACAGGAGTATGAACACTTTGAGGCTAAATCTGAAGAATCAATGACAGAAACCTTTGACAGATTCTGTAAGCTACTTAATGATCTGTCACTGGTTAATAAAGAATATGATATAGAAGATTCAAATATCAAGTTTCTTCTTTCTCTACCTGAAAAGTGGGATGTCAAAACAACCACTGTTAGAGACAATTATGATCTGGCTGATACTGATATTGATGAGATCTATGGGTTGATCAAAACTGATACTGATACTGTTAGAAAGTCAAAATATGTTGCTCTAAGAGTTGAAGAAAGACCCTCAAAGAAGGAAGCATTCAGGAAGAAGGCAAAAGGAAAAGCCTTGGTCATTCATTCTGAAAGTGAGTCATCAAACTCTGATGTTGACTCAAATGCAGATGAGTCATCTGATTCTGAAGATGATGAGGAAATGATGGAAATGGCTGCTTTGATGGTAAAGACTTTCAAGAAGATGGGTTTATAGAACTTCAAGAAAGGAAAGAAATTCTCCAAGAATGATTCAAAGTTTGACAAGAAGAATTTCAGAAAATCTGAGAGAAAGGATACCAAATCTGGGAAAAGAGACAAGTCTGAGATTCAATGCTACAAGTGTAAGGAGATGGGTCATTATGCTCCTGAGTGCAAGAAGGGTAAAACTGAGAAGGCACTCTTCACTAAAGGCAGAAATTGGGCAGATACCTCTGACTCAGATGAGGATGTAAACTATGCTCTCATGGCTACTACTGTTGATGAAGCTGTAGATTCTGAAAACAAGGTACCTCTAACTACCTATGCTTATAACATTGATGATATAACTGAATTAAGAATTTATCTTAAGTCCTTGCATATCAGTTATAGGGATCAGACTTTAGAGAATGAGAGAATCAAAACTGAGAATTCTGAACTCAAAGAGAGAAATAAGGTTGTGGAAGAGAAACTGGTTAAGATGCAACAAGTTCAAAAGGAGAGAGATGATGCTGTCTATCTTGAACAATATTTGTTAAGTCAGTATAAACAACTAGAATCTGAGTTGGAAAAGGCAAATCACATTATTAAAATTTGGACTCACTCAGGAAAAGACACTCAAGAAGTTTTTCAATCTGACACTGTAGGTCTAGGTTATTCTGAGAAAGATGAACTTAGATTTCAGAATACAGTTAAGATTAGACCACCTCTTCCACCTAAGAAATTTGGAACATTTGTTAATGGAATAAATGAACCTAGATTTGAAGGTGGAAAAGAAGTTGTTAAGAATGAACCAGTAAAAACTAATGTTAAACAGGTTAATATTGGTTTAATGACAGATAAACAACTTAAGCATAAGCTTAAGGAGTTAAAATCTGTTAAGAAACAGAAAGTGTCTAGAAAGAACAGAAATGGTAAAGTAGGCATTACTCAAGGCAACTATCCAATGCTTGCTACTTTAGCTCCAAGAAAGACATGTCATAACTGTGGTAGTACTAACCATCTTGCTAGTTTTTGCAGGAAGAACAAACACATTAATTATTTACCTTCCAAGTCTGAAGTAAAGAAAGATAATGTTAGAACTAAACCACAGACTTTATGCAAACACTGTGGAAGCACTTGGCATTCTATTTATACTTGCAGAAATTATCATGCTATTTATCATAATTACCATGAACTGAAACCTAATCTGAAATGGGTTAGAGTTAATTCTGCAAGTGTAAACTCAGATAAAGTTAGCTTAAACTCTGATAATGAAAATTCCGCTGCTAAAGCTAACAGAATTAAGAAAGCCAAAGGATCCAAGCAAGTCTGGATCCTTAAATCTAATCCTCAGTAATTGTTTGTGATTGCAGGGCATCAGGAAAAGCATCCTAGTAGTGGACAGTGGATGTTCAGGACACATGACTGGAAATAAAGCCCTTCTATCAGAGTATGTGGAGAAGGCTTACCCAAAAGTTTCCTATGGAGATGGCAACATAGGACATACTCTGGGATATGGCAATATTAATCTTGGAAGTGTCATCATCACAAATGTAGCTTTGGTTCCAGGACTCAAGCATGATCTGCTATCTGTGAGTCAAATCTGTGACAGAGGTTTTCATGTAGATTTTCAACCTGAATACTGTGAGGTTATCAGCAAAACCACAGGGAAAGTTGTTTTAGTTGGACAAAGGCGCAACAATATCTATGAAGCAAACTTGTTGACAAACTCTGATGGAAAAACAATGTGCATGTCAACAAGAATGTCAAATGAAGAGAGTTGGAATTGGCATAAGAAACTTTCTCATTTGAATCTGAACAACATCAATGAGCTGATAAGAAAGGATCTTGTTAGACGACTTCCAAAGTCTTTACTAAATGTTGATGGTCTGTGTGATTCATGTCAAAAGGCCAAATAGAGGAAGACCTCTTTCAAGAGCAAGTCTGAATCTTCAATTGTTGATCCATATCATCTGTTACATGTTGATCTTTTTGGACCAGTAAATGTCTTGTCAATTGGAAGAAAGAAATATGCTCTAGTTATTGTTGATGAATATACCAGATACACTTGAAAGCATTTTCTAGCAAAGAAGGATGAAACTGCATTAACACTGATGGAGCATGTAAAGCTACTGGACAAAGGATCAAAACACAAAGTCAAAATAATCAGAAGTGATAATGGAACTGAATTCAGAAATACAACAATGGAATAATTCTGCAAGAACAGAGGAGTGAAGCAAGAATTTTCTGCACCTGGTACACCACAGCAAAATGGTGTAGTTGAGAGGAAGAACAGAACCTTGATAGAAGCTGCAAGAACTATGCTTGATGAAGCAAAATTGCAAACCTATTTCTGGGCAGAAGCAGTTCAAACTGCTTGTTTTACTTAAAATGCAACACTGATCAACAAGCATGGAAAAACACCATATGAGATGGTGAGGGAAAAGAAGCCAAACCTGAAATATTTTCATATTTTTGGGTGCAAATGCTTTGTGCTGAAAACTCATCCTGAACAGTTGACCAAATTTGAGTTGAAAGCAGATGAAGGAGTTTTTGTTGGCTATCCAGTGTCAACCAAGGCATTTAGAGTTTACAATCTGAGAACAAGGGTGATTATGGAATCTATTCATGTGTCATTTGATGACAGAAAAATCACTGGACTTGAAGATGTTAATGAACATGATCAATTGCATTTCAAAAATGAAGATCTAATCTCTGATGAAATAAACTCTGATGACACTAGTCCAACAAACTCTATTGCTGCAAACTCTGAACCTCTACTGGTACACACAGAAGAAATAGTACAATTTGAACAAAGAGGAGAACCAGTTGAGGGGGAGCATGATCAGAGTGATGACTCAAATTCTGATAGTGAGTCAACTGAAAATTCTGGATCAAACTCAAACTCTAATGACTCAAACTCTGAAAGTCCAAATTCTAACAGTTCAAACTCTGAGAGATCAAAATCAGGGGGAGCCTCAGAGAATGAAGAAAAGCATCAAGATAATCAGGAGAACATTGATCAAGGGGGAGGATCAACTATTGATAGAAGTCATTTACCTACAGCTGGGAAATGGACAAAATCACATACACCTGATTTAATCATTGGAGATCCAGATGCAAAAGTTAGGACAAGAAGTGCTACAACAAATGAATGTTTGTTCCATGCATTTCTGTCCAAATCTGAACCAAAGAAAGTGGAAAAAGCTCTTCAAGATGCTGACTGGATAACAGCAATGCAGGAGGAGTTAAATGAATTTGAGAGAAATGAAGTATGGACCTTTGTACCTAGACCAAAGAATAGATTTGTTGTTGGTACTAGATGGGTTTTCAGAAACAAAACTAACAGTGATGGGGTTGTTACAAGAAACAAAGCCAGACTTGTGGCCAAAGGCTATTCACAGCAAGAAGGAATAGACTATGATGAAACTTTTGCTCCAGTTGCAAGATTGGAGGCAAAAAGAATCTTTCTAGCATATGCTTCTCACAAGAAATTCAAGGTTTTTCAGATGGATGTGAAGAGTGCTTTTCTGAATGGAAAACTTGAAGAAGAAGTGTTTGTTGAACAACCACCAGGATTTGTAGATCCCAAGTATCCAGATTATGTCTACAGGCTTGACAAGGCACTCTATGGACTTAAACAGGCACCAAGAGCATGGTATGAAACTCTGGCTTAATTTCTTTTAGAAAGTGGGTTCCACAGAGGTACAATTGATAAAACCTTGTTCTATTTCAATATTGGTAGTGATCTGTTATTAGTTCAAATATATGTAGATGACATAATCTTTGGATATACTAATGATAAACTCTGTAAGAAGTTTGCCAAGCTCATGCAGTCTAGGTATCAAATGAGCATGATGGGAGAGCTCAGTTATTTTCTAGGGCTACAGGTGAAGCAAACAAATAATGGAATTTTTATCAATCAAGCAAAATATACCAGAAATCTTCTAAGGAAATTTGGCATGCTTGACTGCTCATCTGCAACAACTCCTATGGCAACAGCAACAAAGTTGGATAGAGACACAGGCTCACCAGTGGATATGACAAACTATAGAGGAATGATTGGGTCACTTCTTTATCTAACAGCTAGCAGACCTGACATCATGTATGCAACATGTCTTTGTGCAAGATTTCAGTCAGATCCAAGAGAACCACATCTAACAGCTGTGAAGAGAATCTTCAAATATCTTAAGGGAACCATAACTTTAGGCTTGTGGTATCCAAGAGAATCAGACTTCCAGCTTCTTGGTTACTCTGATGCAGACTTTGCAGGCTGTAAGATAGACAGAAAAAGTACTAGTGGAAGTTGTCAATTTCTTGGTGATAGAATTGTTTCTTGGTACAGCAAGAAACAGAAATCAATCTCTACATCTACAGCTGAAGCAGAGTATATTGCTGCTGGTAGCTGTTGTGCACAAATTCTGTGGATGAAGAATCAATTACTGGATTATGGATTGAGGTACAGTAAAATACCTATTTACTGTGATAATCAAAGTGCTATTGCTATGACAGGTAATCCAGTACAGCATTCAATGACCAAGCACATCAGCATAAGGTACCATTTTATCAGAGAACATGTAGAAGAAGGAAACATTGAGCTTCATTTTGTGTCTACAGAACAACAGCTTGCAGATATCTTCACCAAGCCATTGAGTGAAGCAGTATTTACAAGGCTGGTAAATGAACTAGGAATGGTCTCTAGTTTTGACTAGAGATATTGGTTAGACTCAAAACTCTACTTATGTACTGTGTTGCTCATATTTCTGTGGTATGTTAATCTCTGATATGCAAACTCTTCTCAATGAATGTTAAACTCTGGTAGCATGCTTTTAAGTCATACACTGTTAACTGTTGAATAAACTCTGAGAAACTCTGATAATGTTTCTTTCTGAACATAAACACCGATGAAGATACATGTATGAAATATTATTCTCAGTAATTAGTCATGAATCTTCCTAAGTTATCTGTGATCTAATCTTAAACTGTGCAGAAAGTTAACACAGCATGATACTGTTCTATATTTATAGCATCTCTTACTTTATTTATCCTAAACTCTGAGTCTGTAAATACTGTGTGCATCGCCTCTCATAAATAATTTCTGATGTTGATGAGCTCTAAACTCTGTTCGTTTCTGATGTTAATTTAATTCTGTTATTAGAATAACCCCAAAGCTAAACTATATAGATTTTTAGAACTCCTTTGAGATCATGTTTGTAACTAGGACGATCCAGGAACTTACTGGTACATAGTAAGGGCTAAAATTCTCTAATTTTTGGTGAATAGTCGAAAGCTAGGAAGACCCAAGAACTTATCAAATTGATAAGGGCTAAAATTATAGGATTTTTGGTGACTAGTTTCAACCTCTGATTACTGGAGAAAGTAAAAAAAAAAAAATATTAGGGGTTATAGGTTAATTATTACTGTATATAAACTATTTACTACAGAGTTTAGCATTCATCATATATTCAGTGTTTACTATGAGAGTTTGTGCATCCAGTGTTTATTGATCTATTTTATTGATTTTATGAAATACTAGATGCTCTAAATACTGATCTAGTAAACTCTGCTCTACACACATGTATATTCACAACTGTGCAGTGTTTGAAAGGATAACAATAATTAAGTTGGAGAATTGATAAACACTGATGGATTTTGTTGAATACTCTAAGGTAATATTTTATTTCAGACAGAATATATACTTGGAGTACACAAAGAGTTTTTTTTTGACATTTGCATGTAATATTTGCCAGTTATTTAATTGTGTCAGACAGTTAAAGCTTATTGGAAATAGGAGAGAGAACAGCAGTAATAATAGGCATTATTACTGCGCGTGTAAATAACTGTTCCACTGTTTACGTGACACGTGTCCCACTCACACACTTAACAAGAAATTGGTTGCGTGTTTAATGTCTAAAAGGATTGGGTTTTGTTTTTCAATTACAGATCTAATCAAAATCATTTCATTATTCACTTTTTCATCTTTACAACCACAAACACACAACATCACACACAATTTCTCTGTTACTTTCACTTAATCATTTTCACAAACACTTTTCCATATACTCTCTTCTGTCTTATACTGTTCTAATGGCAACCAAGAACTTTGTGGCTCAGGGATTAACTTTTGTTACCAACAATTATGCTACAATTCTAGACACTGCTAAAGCTCCAGCATCATTTCATCTGATTCAAAACTTCTTAAGAGACTCTGAGATTGGTAAGGCTCTTGTTCAACCAGAGACACTCTCAGCCACACAAATCTCAATCTTCTGGAAAAACTCGGTTTATGATGATGGTGGAGAGAATGGGACTCCATCAATTGTGTTTACCTATGAAGACCAAGAGTTTGTCATAACTCCTGCAACTGTTCGTGAGGTTTTGGATTTTGATACTCACACTTCATACTCTATGGCTGTTGTGGGTCAATTGAAAGAAATGTTACAACTAATATGGTTTTCTGGTTCTTTGGATAAGATTGGGGATGTCAAACGGCCAGGGCTCAGGAAGGAGTGGAGCTTCTTCTTTGATTGCATTACTCGTGCATTTGGCAAGAAGGTCACCAACTGGGATGCAATTCCTGGTGAAAGTCTTCAAATCGGGTATTCTCTTCTTAATGGGAGTAACTTTGATTTTGGTCGTCTTGTACTTATGAATTTAGGTCAAAAACTTACAGAGTCTAGTACAACTGTTTACTTCTCACGTTTTTGTCAATCTTTATTCTCTGCTTGTTTACCAAATCTGACAATTGCTGTTGAGATCCAACCTTTCCAATGTCATAAGAGAATGTTCTCTGATCTGACAAATAAGGATGCTAACAAAGAGCAAATACCAGAGTTTATCTATCCTCTTGCCCTCAGAAACTTCCTCAACCAACCACAAGAACAACAAGAACCACAAAATGAACCAATCATTGAACCTCCACAGTCACCACCTCAACCCACAAACACTGACCCACCTCAAACCATAAACACTGAGCCAATCACTACAACTACATCTCCACAACCACAATCTTCATCACACCCTCAACCTCAACCACAATCAAAACCTAGGAAACCAAAGAAAAGCAAGGCTATAAGGCCATCAAGAAAACAGAGGATGGCTGAAGCTTCTAAGCCAAAGAAGTATAAGGAACGGGCTAACAAACCTAAATCTCCTTCTATACCTGATGATTCTGTTTCAGCAGAAGAAAGAGCAGAAGTGAATCCTCCAGCTAAGAGAAGGAGATTAATTCTTGATGAATCTGATGAAGATGTTAATTTTGAAGCTCCAGAGGTGATTTCCAAGGATATACCTACTGTTGAGACATATACTGCAGAAGAAGCTGCCAAAACACCTGTCAATGTACAAATGGATGAGGACAACAGAGAAGGTTTTACTGCTACGGATGATTTTGTTGAAACATTTATACCATTCTCTGATCACATTAATGTTCCTCTTTCACCTATCCTTGCAAATTCTGAAGAAACTGGTGCAGCTGATCAGCCAACTGTAGTACTTGATGAAACAGTGGCATCACACACTGAGTTATTCTCTGATGCTCACCAGGTTCTTGAACAAGGTGAAGAGGTTGAACAAGTTGAAGTTCCAAAGTCTGTTGAGGCTAAAGACACAACTGCAGAGATTGTTGAAGAAAATACAGCTGTTAATGTTGAAGATGAAGCAAGTGCAGAGTCAAACTCTTCTCAGAGTATACCAGTTCAAACTGATGCTAAGCACACACCTTTCTGTAAACCTTCAGATCAACATAACATTGAAGCTGAGCACTTTGCCAAGAATTAAAGGGATTGGTATAAGTTAGACTGTATATTTTCCTGTTGAAAGAGCAGCTAAATTTGTTCATTAATCTGCCACGAAGATCTCCAATCCTGATATTATCTCAAGTCTGCAAGCAACCATTGTTCAAGTCAAAACTCTGAATGGAAGATTTGATGAGTCTTAAAAAGCTATTAATGAATTGAGATCTGATGTTATTGCTAGAGATATGACTATGCAGAGGGATAATCAGACAAAGTTTAAGACCATTTCTAAAGCTCAAGAAACTCTTTTTCAGAGGCTGGGTCAAGTTGAACAAAATCAAAATGTATTGTCTGGGAAGATTGATTCCATTGCTAACTCCTTGGAGCTGATCACTTCTATCTTGATTCCTGATGATGTCAAAAAGAGGGAGAGAGTTGCTAAAGACAAATGCAAGCAACCTCAAACTCTGATCAGAAAGGATAATGCTGGAGATGGAGGAGCAAGTAATAAAGGAAGGGGCAAAACTGAAGAACTTCAAACTCTGAAAACTAGCAAGTCCTCTAAATCACAGTTTGTTGGGATAAACACTGATACTCAAGGTACTTCAAAGACCTAGAGTTTGCTATTATCTTCTAATCCATAGACTGACGAAGAATTGGCTGCTAAGTTGTTTATTGAAGAAAATGAGGAAGGAGTTACAATTGAAGACATTAAAGCTGAAGAAAAGAGTTTACAAGAAGAACATCTCAAGGCTTTAAAGTCTGGTAAGTTAAAGAAAGGAAAAGCTCCTAGGCCTGTTCTTAAAGGCATTGTGATCAAGGAAAGGGCTGATGTTAGTCAAAAATCACAGTTATCAAAGAAATCAATGGCAGCAGAAGCTAAACTCAAGCTGAAAGGCATTGAAGGAGAAAGTTCACAGAAGAAAGTTACAACCTCTGTTTCTACACAAGTTGTACAGAAGAAAGAAAACACAACCTCTGTTGCTACACAAGTTGTGTCTAGACCTTTATCTTCTCAGTTGCAATCAGTTTTTGGGAAAGGAACATTTCATGATCCAAATCTATTATCTGGAGTTTCTATGGATTTTTCTGATGGAAGAGCCTTGTTTGGTAAGGTTGGAAACAATAAGGGTGGTCTAGGCTCACACAAGGACAAAAGGCAATATACTGGTCCTAGAGATTCTTCTTCACTGGCTGTTCCAGGTCGTGGTGTCACTCAAGAAAGTTTGGACAGACTGGAATCAGTACAGTTAGTTTATCAGAAGAGTTTAAAGAATGACTTTCTCTTGTACTTCATGGCTGATGGGACAATATTTAGAATTGGTGAGAATGATATTGGCTTGAAATATTGGGAAGAATTAGAATATGGTCTATATCTTTTCAAGGTGAATAGTCAAAGGACTCAATCAGTTGCAAATGTGCTCAGAAAGAAAATGCTCTAGAAATTAGCAATCAGAGGGATGAAGTGCAGTAGCAGATATGTTCCTAAGTACAGAGATTGGAATGGAAATCTTATTGAAATGAAGAAGGGTACTGCGAAATTAAAGACTGATTTGGGAATCACAGTACTTGACTTCAATTCACAGTCAGAAGAAGTCAAATTTATTAGGCTGGGAAATGAGATGAGGAGAAACAAAATCTATGATCTTAGATCAGCTATCTATCAGACGGATGAGAGTGATCCTCAGCTAAGAGAAATTAAAGAAGCTATGGAGATTGAGCTTAAAAATGCAGAAAGAAGATTACTCATAGATTATCTCAGAACAATGCCAGATCTTGAAGAGATTAGAGATTAAAGTCTGTAAGAATTTTCTTGTTATTTGTAGACTTTTGTTAAGTCAAGTTTAAACTCTGCTTATTTTAATAAACACTGTGTTTGTATGAAATTGTTTTGACATCATCAATTATTGTTAACTTGTGCATTTTTACTAATGAACAAGTTGGGGGAGATTGTTAAATATAATTGATATGGTTAATATCAGTGTTTAAGTTTTGCAGGGAAAAACAGAGTTTAAACAGGAAGCAGTCAGAGTTTAGTTAAACTTTGACGGTTAGAAGCTGAACAGAGTTTGCTATACACTGACATTGGAAGCTCGACAGAGTTTATTAAACTTTGTCTGGAGGCAGCGTCAACTGGTCAACAGTGATTGAAGATTTATTATGGAAGCAATATCTTTGAAGATTGGATAGCTGTCAAAGAGATTGAGTTGACTAAGGAGACGTGTAGCAATCATAATTGATAAAAATTGTATAGCTAATTTATAGGAGTATCAATTATCGATTGTATAGCAGCTGTATACTTTATAAATACAGTTAGGTTAACCATAGAAGGGTATCGATCGTGTAATACAATATCTTTCATTGTAACCTAAGCAGCTCTCTGTGATAATTTATATCACTGAGATAGAAGTTAATTTCAAACAGTTTTTAAAGCTTTTAAATAACTTATTGTTATTCTCTCATACTTAGTTGATTATAAGTATGTATTCGGCCTAACACTTTCAAATTCATTCAGTTCTTCTTGCATTGCTGTAACCCAATCAGCATCCTTGAGTGCATCTTCAACTTTCTTATGCTCCTCCTTTGACTGAAAATTATTATAGAGGCATTCATTTTGTGTTGCACTTCTGGTTTTAACACCTGCATCAGGATTCCAAATAATTAAATTAGGAGTATGGCTTTTGGTCCATTTCCTTGCTAATGGTAAATCATTTCTTGAGTTGGATGCTCCCCCTTGATTGGTGTTATCTTCAAAAGAACCAGAATTATTAGAAGCTCCCCCTGAGATAGTGATATCTCCTCCTGAAGTGCTGTCAGGATTATCACTTGAATCTGTTTCTGATGATTCTCCTCCTGATGTTTGAGTTGTATCAATACTGATGGTATTTTGCTATTGCTCCCCCTCAATATTTGCATTATTTGAATCATCATCAGTAACTGGTGTTTCATCAGGCATTGGTCGATCATCAGGATCAGATGGAGTATCAGTATCTGACATTACTTCATCAGAATTCTTGGTAGCTTCATTTGCAAAGATCAAACTGTCATGTGAGTCTTCAACAATTCCTGTTATCTTCTTATTATCAAAAGAAACATTGATAGACTCCATGACTGTCCTTGTTCTTAGGGTATATACTTTAAAGGCTCTTGAAGTTGGATAGCCAATAAAAATGCCCTCATCAGCTTTAGTTTCAAATTTTCCTAGCTGTTCAGGATGAGCTTTAAGAACAAAGCACTTGCAACCAAATACATGCAAATGTTTCAGACTCGGCTTTTTCTCTTTAAACATTTGATAAGGAGTGACACCATGTCTGTTGATTAGAGTAATGTTCTGTATGTAGCATGCTGTGTTGACTACTTCTGCCCAGAAATATGTAGGTAGTTTAGCTTCCTCCAACATTGTTCTGCCAGCTTCAATAAGAGTTCTATTCTTCCTTTCAACTACTCCATTTTGCTGGGGTGTGCCAAGAGCAGAGAATTGTTGAACTATTCCTTTGTATTTGTAGAACTCTTCCATTACTGAATTTTTGAATTCAGTTCCATTATACTTCTTAGAATCCTGACTTTGTACTTTGTGCCAGTTTCAATGAGTCTTACATGGTCCAAAAGTATTTCAGCAGTTTCATCTTTTCTGTGCAGAAAATACACCCAGGTAAATCTAGTATATTCATCAACAATGTCTGGTCCAAACAAGTCAAGATGTAGCATATGATATGGTTCATCAATCGAGGATTCAAATTTACTCTTGAATGATGTCCTTCTCTATTTAGCCTTCTGACAAGCATCACAGAGTCCATCAGGAGTATATAACGCCTTTGGTAATCCTCTTACCAAATCTTTCTTAACCAACTCATTGATGTTGTTGAAGTTGAGATGAGAAAGCTTCTTGTGCCAATTCCAACTTTCATCTACTGTTGCTTTACTGATTAGACATGTTGAGGGACCATCAGTATTGGTGTAGACATTGGCTTCATAAATGTTACCACGTCTTTGACCAGTTAATACAATCCTTCCAGATGTTTTACTGATCACTTCAAAGTGAGTATCATTGAAGTCGACATGATAACCTCTGTCTGTGATTTGACTAACACTAAGCATATTGTGTTTGAGTCCTTTCACCAGAGCTACTTTTTCAATGATGACATTTCCAATTATTATATTGCCATATCCCAAAGTTTGTCCAATGTTGCCATCTCCATAAGACACTGTTGGGCCAGCTTTCTCCTCAACTCTGATAGCAAGGTTTTGTCTCCAGTCATGTGCACAGAGCATCCACTATCCATGACTAACACATTTTTCTTTTTACCCTGCAATCAGAAACAAAAAGAGCCCAGTTAGAATTTTTAAGAACCCACACTTGTTGGGTTCTTTTTGCATGCAATTTAACACTATTAGCAGCAGAAGTCTTTTGAACAAAAGCAGTTCTGTCAGATTTAAATCCATCAGAATTTGATTTGTCATTATCAGAATTAACAGATGCATGCTTAGTATTCAGACTCTTTGTTCTACCAGAATTTGCACTTTTATTAAATTTTGGCAAGGGATCATAATAATTGTAGTACAAACTACGGTATTCTTCACATGTATAAGTAGAATGCCATTTACTGCCACAGTGAAAACAAGGATTCTGTGGTTTATAAAATACTGATTTATTCCTAATGTTAGACTTAGGAACTACAGTAGCCTGCTTTTTACTCCTCCTGCAATCAATAGCAAGATGATTAGAGTTACCATAATTAAGGCATATTTTCCTTGGTGCATTTGGAATATACTTATAATTATTCTCCTTGTTTATTCCAATTTTACCATTCCTGTTCCTCTTAGCAGTAGTGGTTTTCTCTCTTTCTGTCGCTTCACAGATTCTGTCTCTGAGTTGTTTCTTTGACAGATTTAGACTTACAATTTTGTGTAGAAGTAGATCCCTTTTCTAAAGTAGAGTTGGGATTTTCTGGATACACATACTTAACAGGTTTTAATTTGGTCTTTGTTCTGTCCATTATATGTCTATAGGTTTTTGGATTTGTTGACTCATTCACAACAACTCTTCCTGATTTAGTTATTTCAGCAGTAACAACTTTACCTTTATTCTTATTTCTGTCCTCTGGTTTATAACCTAGACCCTCTTTCCAGTTCTTATCTGTGATAAGATCGTGTGTTTTCTTTCCAGAGTGTGTCCAGGTTCTGAGTTTCTCATTAGCTTCATTAAGTTCCTTTTCAAGTGCAGTACATTTAAACACCATTTCTAGCTTCATGTGCTTAGCCTTATCACATTCATTTTGTACTTCTTCCATGAAGAGTAACTCAGCTTCTAGATGAACATTTCTTTTAGTAAATTCTGACATCTCAGATATTATTTTAGCATTTTCAAGAGATTGACTTTTAAAGCTAATATGCAGAGACCTTAAAAAAGATCTAAACTCAGAGACATTATCAGTATCAAAATCAAAAACAACTTCAAGTACCTTATTTTCTGGAGCAGCAATCTCATCCACATTTGCCATTAATGCATAGTTCACTTTTTCCTCTTCAGAGTCTGAGGAAGAGTCCATCTAATCCTTGATAGATGAGATAAGAGCTTTGGTTTTGGCCTTTTTGCATTCAATTGCAAAGTGACCCATTCCATCACAGTTGTAGCATTTGACTTTTGACTTGTCAAACTTGCTGCCTTTGCTTTCATTCTTCTTGTACCTGTTCTTGTCAGTATTGACAGGTTTCTGATGAAAGTTGCCTTGTCTTCTAGCCTTTTTGAACTTCATCTTCTTGAAACCCTTGACTATCATAGCAACCATTTCCATCATATCAGAATCAGTAGAGTCATCATCAGTATCAGTATCAGGATTTGCATCAGGATCTGATGATGAGTCATCAGTATTGGACTCAACAACTCTACTTCTCCTTCTTGAAACCTCCACGCTTTTTCCTTTTGATTTTGATTCAGCATTCAAAGCAACAGCCTTTGCTTTGTTGGTCTTATTATTCTTCCTTTGTTGAACCCCAAGATCATGGGTTCTTAGCATCCCATAGACTTCATCAAGAGATACAACATTAAGATCATACTGATGCCTGATGATAGAGGTTTGAGTATCCCACTCCTCAGGCAAAACTCTAATAAACTTGGTATTCGAGTCTTCTGGTTTATACTCTTTGCCCACTAGAGATAGATTATTCAATAGTGTCAAGAATCTATCATACAGATCAGTGAGGCTCTCATCAGATTTTGCATCAAACTGCTCGTACTCTTGAATCAACCGAGCCCTTCTGTTCCTTTTGATAGATTCAGTACCCTGGCATTGAGTCTCCAAAGTTTCCCAGATCTCCTTAGCAGTTTTACATGCTATCACTCTATTTGACATGACAGCATCAAGGCTATTATGAAGAATGTTCTTCACATTTGCATCTCTGAGTACTTCAGCCTTTTCCTCAGGAGTCCATTCATCCTTTGTCTTCTGAACATAGTGCTCAAGTATAGTATCTGTTCTAGCAACCAGTCTCTTAGGTTGTGTTTGGTTGGGGAGAATGGAATGGAATGGAATGGAATGAAGAGAAATTAAAGGAACACAATGAACATGAAAGGTAAGATTTTAAAAAAAATGAGTGGGTGCAAATTTTGTATGATAGGATTTGGGAAGAAAATAGGTTGGAGGGAGAATGGATCATTCCTTTTCAAATTGGTGGGTTTAAACTTTAGCTTAAGTGGATAGGAATGGAATGATGTAAGGAATGAAATTTTTAAACATTTAACTATATTCTTATTCAAATTTCATTCCATTCCCTCCAATTTCATTCACCCCAACCAAACACAACATTAGGGATATATGGTCCATCATATATTCGATCGAGATAGTTAGGATTAGTTGCCTCCAGATACATCAACATCTTTACCCTCCATGTGGAGTATTCAGTCTTTTTTAGAACAGGGATTTTAATACTTTCATACTTGCTTGTCGACATATTAAGATCGTTTCTGATTGTAGCTAATCAGTTTTCTCTGATACCAATTGTTGCCCAGTAATTAACAATTGTAGAAGGGGGGTTGAATACAATTGTATAAGATTTTCGACTTAAACAGAAATAATAACACAAGTATGAATAAATAACAGCTTTATTAACTCTGATATAAAACTGTTACAAACTCTCTCAAGAAATTCTTATGTTCTTGAGAGCTGCTAGGTTACAAGATAATTCGTGTAAGCGATTACAATTAAGTAAAACCTAAATAGTGTTTATATACAGCACACAGATACACTATCAATTACAAGATATATCAAATCAATTACATACGTTTCTTAGTACATATCTTGAATGATAGCTGCATAAATCAGGAACCGGCATGTCAATCTTCCTAGATTCCTGGACTGATGTATATCCTCATGAAATCCTGATCAGCTTCCAATCCTGATGATAACCCAATCCTAACGGTGCATTAGTGATGACATCAGCATTAGTATCTGATCAGTAGTCCAGATCCTGATCATCACTTGAATCAATATCTGACACGGTATACAACAAGCTATGGCAAATATGAATAATCAGAATGGTCAGGGCAATCAGAATGGTCAGTGAAATCAGAATGGTCAGGGAAATCATGATGGCCAAGGTAATCAATTGGAGCCATTTGCATGGTTACAGAGGTTTTCTAAGCAGAAACCAGATCCTTTTCATTCAGCATCGACTCCAATTGATGCTGAAAATTGGATTGTTCATCTTGAGAATATTTTTGATGCCTTGGGTTGTGATGAGCTTCAGAAGGTCAAGTTACCTGTGTACAAGTTGGAGGGGGATGCTCAGAGGTGGTGGAGAGGAGTGAAAGCTACTCGGGGAGAGGAATTTACAGAGACATTGGTATGGCAGGGATTCAAGGAGGTGTTCTATGAGCAATACTTTTCTAATTCAGAAAGAGAGGGTTATTTGATGGAGTTTCATTCTATCACGCAGAATTTTGGTGAGAGCATTACTGACTATATGGCGAGGTTTATCAAGTTGGCTGGATTTGCTGGGACAGTTGCAGGGACTGCTGCACAACAGGCTGAGAAATTTAAATGGGGTTTGAGGCCTAATTTGAGATGTGGTATCATTTCACTGAGGTTTCCTAATGTGGCTGAGGTGGCAGATGCAGCCAAGGATATTGAGAAGGAGTGCACTGAGTATAGAGCTTACAGGTTCCAGAATGATCGCAAGCAGAATAGAGATGATCAGAGTTTTGTATAGGGTAGGCAGTGGAATGGAGGTCAGGGTAGTCAACAGGGACAGTGGCGTGGAAGATATCAAAATATGAAAACTCAGTCCGCTTATGGTCAGAATCAGTATGGCGGTCAGAAACAGAATCAGAATCATCGATTTCAGCAGCAGCAGCCTCGGCAGTGGCAGGGTCGTCAACAGGGGCAGAGTCGTTATTCAGTTTATGGGGGCAACCCAAATATGATTCCAGTGGCTCCTTGTGCTACTTGTGGTGGACATCATCCAGGGAGAGCTTGTTATATAAAGACCGGGGCTTGTTTCTTGTGTGGTAGCATGTCACATAGGGCAAAGGATTGTACAGTGTCACATAACACTGGTAGAGGAGCAGGTGGTAGTGGTAGTGGTAGTCAGCAAAATACTTCATGTAGAGTGTTCGCATTGACTACTAATCAGGCAGCAGCTAATTCAGGTACCGTTTCAGGAACACTTCTTGTTGGTAGACGTGATGCTTATGTGTTATTTGATACTGGTTCGACTCATTCTATTGTGTCTTTATCGTTTATTCGTCATCTTGGTGTTGTACCTTCATTACTATATCCTTGTATGTCTATTGCTACCCCGATGGAGAATTCTTTTATTATTTCTGATGTGTACCGAGAGTGTCCGATAGCTGTTGGGGATAGAAATTGTAAGGTTAACTTGCTTCCGATGGAGATGCATGACTTTGACATTATTCTGGGTATGGATTGGTTGAGTGAACATCGAGCTACAATTGACTGTCAGGGGAAGAGGGTGATTTTTGGAGATGCAGATAAACCAGAATTTGTATACAATGGTTCTCAACCGAAAGGAGAGGTTAAAATGATTTCATCTCTAAAGGCGAGTAAACTTTTGTCTAAGGGTTGTGATGGCTATCTTGCTTTCGTGAAGGATACTTCTAAGGATGAGCCTTGCATCGAGGATTATCCAATTGTTAATGAATTTGCAGATGTGTTTCCCGATGAACTACCAGGTTTGCCACCACAGAGAGAAGTGGAGTTTACGATTGAACTTGTTCCAAGGGCAGAGCCTATTTCTAAGGCGCCATACAAAATGGCACCGCTAGAATTGCAGGAACTGAAAGTACAGTTGCAAGAGTTGTTAGATAGAGGATTTATCAGGCGAAGTGTATCTTTATGGGGTGCTTCGGTATTGTTTATGAAGAAGAAGGACGGTTCTATGAGAATGTGCATCGACTACAGTGAGTTGAATAAGGTGACTATAAGAAACAGATATCCTTTGTCGTGCATTGATGACTTGTTTGATCAATTGCAAGGGGCGATATTCTTTTCGAAGATAGATTTGAGATCGGGTTACCACCAATTACGAGTAAGGGAGGAGATATTTCGAAGACTGCATTTCGTACTCGTTATGGTCATTATGAGTTTCTTGTGATGTCCTTTGGGTTAACGAATGTACCAGCGGTGTTTATGGATTTGATGAATCGGGTCTTTCATGATTACTTGGATAAGTATGTTGTGGTCTTCATTGATGATATCTTGATATACTCGAGGAGCAGGGAGGAGCATCTACGTATTGTCCTTGAGATCTTGAGGGAGAAGAAGTTATTTGTAAAATTTTCAAAATATGAGTTCTGGTTGGAGCAGGTGGCATTTTTTGGGCATATTTTGTCTTCTAGAGGGACTGAGTTGGATCTTACGAAAGTTGAGGCTATCACTAACTAGCCGAGACCTAGCAATGTGACAGAGGTTAGGAGTTTCTTGGGTTTGGTAGGTTACTACAGGCGCTTTGTGGAAGGTTTCTCATCCATAACTTTTCCATTGACTCAATTGATGAGAAAAGGTGTTAAGTTCGAGTGGAATGATGATCGTGAGCAAAGTTTTCAAGAGTTGAAAAAGATGTTGGTGTCAGCTCCTATTCTTGTGTTGCCATCAGGGAGTGGAGGATTCAGGTTTATAGTGATGCTTCTAAGAGAGGATTGGGGTGTGTTCTTATGCAGCATGGGAATGTGATTTCTTACGCTTCTAGGCAGCTTAAACCTTATGAGGTAAATTATCCTACTCATGACTTGGAGTTAGTAGCAGTGGTCTTTGCTTTGAAGATTTGGAGGCATTATTTGTATGGAGAGACTTGTGATATCTTCACTGATCATAAGAGTCTTAAATACATTTTTACTCAGAAGGAGCTTAACATGAGGCAGCGAAGATGGCTTGAACTTTTTAAGGATTATGATGCTAATATCCAGTACCATCCAGGGAAGGCGAATGTTGTGGCAGACGCTCTTACTAGGAGGAACTTGGGGAGTGTTGCATCTCTCATTACTCAGCCGCATCTTATTTCAGACATGGAGCGCTTTGGCATTGAGCTGTATGTTAGAGGATCAGATGGTAGCATTGCGAGTTTGAGAGTGGAACCAAATCTGGTTTCAAGGGTTAAGGAAGCTCAGAAGAATGATACAGGATTGGAAGGTATTAGATTAGAGGTGGCAGAAGGTAAGCAAAAAAAATTTCGTGTTGATCATGAGGGTGTGATATGGTTGGGTAGTAAATTGTGTGTGCCCGCGGATGTGGCGATTCGTGAATAGATTTTGACTGAGGCTCATAGCTCTTCATTCTCTATTCATCCAGGTTCCACCAAGATGTATAGAGATTTGGAGAAGCACTTTTGGTGGAGTGGAATGAAGGGAGACATAGCAGAGTTTGTGGGAAAATGTTTTATATGTCAACAGGTGAAGATAGATCATCAGAGGCGTAGTGGATTGTTGCAGCAGTTGGATATTCCAGTTTGGAAGTGGGAAAACATTACTATGGATTTTGTGACTCATTTGCCGAGAACCTTTAGAAAGAATGACGTTATATGGGTGGTGGTTGATAGACTTACTAAGTCTGCTCATTTCTTGCCTATTAGAGAGACTACTCATATTCATGAGTTGGCAGAGATTTTTCAGCGGGATATTGTTAGACTTTGTGGGGTGCCTGTGTCGATAGTTTCTGATAGAGATACGAGGTTTACATCGCATTTTTGGAAGGGATTTCAGCAAGCTTGGGGTACGAGGCTTAATTTTAGTACTACTTATCATCCGCAGACCGATGGACAGTCAGAGAGGACGATTCAGACATTGGAGGATATGTTGAGGGCTTGTGCTTTGGAGTGGACAGGTGATTGGGATAAGTATTTGTATCTTGTTGAGTTTGCGTACAATAATAGCTGGCACGCGAGTATTGGTATGCCACCATTTGAGGCTTTGTATGGTAGGAGGTGTAGGGCACCATCTTGTTGGGATGAGGTTGGTGAGAGAGTCATTGAAGGACCAGAACTAGTTAGAGTCACTAATGAGAAGGTAAAGAAGGCTAAGGCAAGCTTGAAGGAGGCTCGGTCGCGTCAAAAGAGTTATGCAGATCAACATAGGAAGTTTGGTTGATTTGAACCTGGTGATCATGTGTTCTTGAAGGTGTCTCCTTGCAAGGGTGTTAAGCGCTTTGGTATGAAAGGAAAGCTTAGTCCGAGATATGTTGGATTGTTTGACATTATAGAGAAAGTGGGAGAAGTGCCTTATAGAGTTGCGTTGCCACCACAGTTATCGCATGTGCATAATGTCTTTCATGTGTCAGTTTTGAGGGGTTATAAGTATCATCCTTTTCACATAGTTCAGTATCCGTTGCATAAGATTCGAGAGGATCTTTCTTGTGAGGAGAAAGTCGAAGCTATCTTAGCTCGAGAGGAACGAGTCTTGAGAAAGAATATGATTCCGTTTGTTAAAGTTTTGTGGAAAAATCATTCTAAGAGAGAGGTTACTTGGGAACTAGAGGAATCTATTCGCGAGAGATATCTGCATTTATTCGATTTAGGTACTAGTTTTAGTTTCGTTTGATTCCGGGGACGGAATCCTTTTTAAGTGGGTATATATCACTATGCCATAAGTGAGCATACGCAACCCTTTTTAGAAAGTGTTGCACAGAAAGCGTTTCGTTAGCTAGAAATTTTGGGTCTTTTGAAACAGCGCTGAACCGGTTTTGCATTAGATATAATTTAGTGTTGCATATTACCCACGGTGTTTCACATCATTCAACACTAACTGCTGGTGTTGCATTAGATATTTTTTATTTTAATAAATGATGATGTGGCAGAAGTGGGACCCATATGTGCTGACGTGGCAATTATGGGGCCCACAATTGCTGACGTGGAAGAAGTGGGCCCCACCTGTGCTTATGTGTCATTTGATGACGTGGCATAAGTGTTGCATTAGATAACAGTAGTGTTACATTTGCTGTTTGAAGTGTTGAATTAGATATTTTTTTAATTAAATGCTGACGTGGCAGGTGTGGGACACACCACTGCTGACGTGGCAGTGTGGGACCCATAATGGTGACGTGGCAGGAGGCCCACCAATGCTGATGTGGCAATTGTGGGGCCCACAATTGCAAACGTGGCAGAAGTGGCCTTCACCTATGCTGAAGTGTCATTTGATGACGTGGCATAAGGGTTGCATTAGATAAAAGTAGTGTTGCATTTGCTGTTTGAAGTGTTGCATTAGATATTTTTTTTTAATTAAATTCTGACGTGGCAGGTGTGGTACCCAAAAATGCTGACGTGGCAGTGTGGGACCAACAAGAGTGACGTGGCAGGAGGCCCACCAATGCTGACGTGGCATAAGTGTTGCATTAGCTAACAAGTTTTGTCCCGAATGATGAATCTATTTTTTTAAATTATTTTTACGACGTCCCAATCGCACGGGTGTGAAGATATAACAATTTTAGTGATGTAGTAATTTTTTAACAAAATTTCTAGATTTATTTGGTCTGGTTTTATAACGGTCAAACCGGTCAAAGTCGACTTCCCTTTTAACTAATCATGTCCCGAATGATGAATCTATTTTTTAAATTATTTTTTTGACGTTCCAATCGCACGGGTGTCAAGATATAACGATTTTAGTGATGTGAAAGTATTTTAAAAAATTTCCTAGATTTATTTGGTTTGGTTTTATAACGGTCAAACCGGTCAAAATCGACCTTCCTTTTAACTAGTCTTGTCCCAAATGATAAATCTATTTTTTTTTAAATTATTTTTTCGACGTTCCAATTCCACGGGTGTCAAGATATAACGATTTTAGCGATGTGGTAATTTTGAAAAAAAATTCCTAGATTTATTTGGTTTGGTTTTATGACGGTCAAACCGGTCAAATTCGACCTTCCTTTTAACTAGTCTTGTCCCGAATGATGAATCTATTTTTTAAAATTATTTTATCGAAGTTCGAATCGCACGGGTCTCAAGATATAACGATTTTAGTGATGTGGAAAGTTTTTAAAAAATTTCCTAGATTTATTTGGTTTGGTTTTATAGCGGTCAAACCGGTCAAAGTCGACTTTCCTTTTAACTAGTCTTGTCCCGAATGATGAATCTATTTTTTTAAATTAGTTTTTCGACGTTTCAGTCGTACGGGTGTCAAGATATAACGATTTTAGTGATGTGGTAAGTTTTTAAAAAATTTCCTAGATTTATTTGGTTTGGTTTTATAACGGTCAAACAGGTCAAAGTTGAGCTTCCTTTTAACTAGTCTTGTCCCGAATGATGAACCTATCTTTTAAATTATTTTTTTGACATCCCAATCGCACCGGTGTCAAGATATAACGATTTTAGTGATGTGGAAATTTTTTAAAAAATTTCCTAAATTTATTTGGTTTGGTTTTATAACGGTCAAACCGGTCAAAGTCGACCTTCCTTTTAACTAGTCTTGTCCCGAATGATGAATCTATTTTTTTAAATTATTTTTTCGACATCCCAATCACACGGGTGTCAAGATATAACAATTTTAGTGATGTGGTAATTTTTTAAAAAATTTCCTAGATTTATTTGGTTTGGTTTTATAACGGTCAAACCGATCAAAGTCGACCTTCCTTTTAACTAGTCTTGTCCCGAATGATGAATCTATTTTTTTAAATTATTTTTTTGACGTTTCAATCGCACGGATGTCAAGATATAACAATTTTAGTGATGTGGAAATTTTTTAAAAAATTTCCTAGATTTATTTTGTTTTTTTTATAACGGTCAAACCGGTCAAAGTCGACCTTCCTTTTAACTAGTCTTTTCTTGAATGATGAATCTATTTTTTTAAATTACTTTTTCGACATTTCAATCGTACGGGTGTCAAGATATAATGATTTTAGTGATGTGGTAAGTTTTAAAAAATTTCCTAGATTTATTTGGTTTTGTTTTATAACGGTCAAACCGGTCAAAGTCGACCTTCCTTTTAACTAGTCTTATCCCGAATGATTAATCTATTTTTTTTAATTATTTTTCGACAATCCAATCGTACGGATGTCAAGATATACCGATTTTAGTGATGTGGTAAGTTTTTTAAAAATTTCCTACATGTATTTGGTTTGGTTTTATAACGGTCAAACCGGTCAAAGTCGACCTTCCTTTTAACTAGTCTTGTCCCGAATGATGAATTTATTTTTTTAAATTATTTTTTCGACGATCCAATCGTACGGATGTCAAGATATACTGATTTTAGTGATGTGGTAAGTTTTTTAAAAATTTCCTACATGTATTTGGTTTGGTTTTATAACGGTTAAACCAGTCAAAGTCTACCTTCTTTTTAACTAGTCTTGTCCCGAATGATGAATCTATTTTTTTTAATTATTTTTTCGATGTTCCTATCATACGGATGTCAAGATATAATGATTCTAGTGATGTGGTAATTTTTAAAAAAAATTCCTAGACGTATTTGGTTTGGTTTTCTAACGGTCAAACTGGTCAAAGTGGATTTTCTATTTAATTAGTCTTGTCCCGAATGATGATTCTTTTTTTTCTATATTCTTTTTTTGACGATCGAACCATATGGATATTAATATCTAAAGAATTTAGTAATGTGATAATTTTTTTATAAGTATCTATCATGTTTTTAATTTTCTAAAATTTTGTAAATTTAAAATTACAAAATTAAAAGCGTACTATAAAACAAAATGTTAGGAATATGTTGTACTTGATGATAACTTCACAATCAATCAAATTGTATAAGGTTTTGTAGCTGTCAACGGATGAGGATTTATAACTCTATCCGTTGACAGGTAGCTCATCAACGGATGAGGTTTTGTAGCATACTGCAGTATCTCTATGTTATCAGTTGATAGTGTTTTTATCCACAGTCATGTTGACCATCAACGGATAGGCAGAATAGGGTAGCCAATTGTAAATAAGCTATGCTATGTAATTCTGTCTAAGTGAAACTGTATCAACAGATGAAGACAAAACTCTATCAACGGATACAACTCAAATCCACTCTATCAACGGATACAGCTCAAGTCTCAATATCAACGGATACCGCTCAATACATCATCAACGGATGTCAGTGTACAATATCAACGGATAATCATTGACACTGTCTTCTATGATTAGCTGGGGATTAGCAGTTGATTATAAGGACATGTTTGACTGACAGATCACATGGGTTGATAGTAGATACAAAAAGCAGTATGGCAGCCATACTTTGGAAACACAGAAGAAAGAAGCATTCTATTTACACTATGAATACAAGAAAGGTGCAGGAGACATGTCCGAACACAAGGACAACCTTTCGGCTACATGTGTATTTGGAGTGTAGTAGCAAGTCAACTAGAATTAGATTAATATTATCTTATTCCAGAAGTACTTGTAAAACTTGGGATTTATAACCAAGTGTAGCAACTCTTTGTAGTTTAAGAAAACAGATACATTTTTGCTTAGGGTTTCTATTGAATATTCTTAAAAAGCAAAGAGTTGTAAACAGAAGCTGTGTACTTTTGTATCACAGAGTTTTCTTCGAATAAAAGCTTCAGGTGGTGCATTTAACCACCTGATTTTTTATGTGTTTGTGCATTAATCTTTTTACAAGCAATTATCTTAGTATAGATTTCTGGAGTTCTTATCAGAAATTTATAAATATCAAGAATTGTATTCAACCCCCCCTTCTACAATTATACAAGTGTGTTATCTGGGAATAACAATTGGTATCAGAGCAAGCTTCTAACATATTTGAAGTTTAAAGATCAACACACTTCCAACATGTCTAAGAAGGATTATGGAGTAAAGATTCCAGTTCTTGATAGAGAAAATTACTTTCACTGGAAAGTAAAAATGCGTCTACATCTCTCGTCTATTGATGAGGGCTTTGTGGATTGCATTGACAAGGGTCCTCACGTTCCAATGAAGACAGCAACAAGAGTTGGCCTGGCTGATGATGTGCCTGACACTCTCATTCCCAAACCTGTCTCTGAGTGGAGTCTTGAAGATATTGCAGAAGTCCACAAAGACAAAAAGATCATGAATATTCTGTTCAATGGTCTAGAAACAGACATGGTTGACAATGTTATTAACTGTACTACCGCCAAGGAAGTATGGGACACTGTTCAAACCCTGTGTGAAGGAACAGAACAGGTAAGGGAAAACAAGATGCAACTACTAATCCAACAGTATGAACATTTTCACTTTAAGAGTGGAGAAACATTGAATGATACATTTAGTAGATTTCAAAAGCTACTAAATGGTTTGAAACTGTATGGAAGAATCTATCAAGTTAAAGATTCTAATCTCAAATTTCTGACATCACTGCCCAAGGAATGGAAGCCAATGACTGTTTCTCTAAGAAACACTCAAGAGTACAAGACATTTACTCTTGAAAGGCTCTATGGAACTTTA
This sequence comes from Saposhnikovia divaricata, assembly GCA_036435485.1. Classification (NCBI taxonomy): domain Eukaryota; kingdom Viridiplantae; phylum Streptophyta; class Magnoliopsida; order Apiales; family Apiaceae; genus Saposhnikovia; species Saposhnikovia divaricata. The sequence continues at coordinate 216,237,367 of CM071594.1, forward strand.
AAGACCTTTGAGCTGGAAATGGAGCAGGATGAAGAGATTGAGAAGTCTCAAAAGAAAAGTGGGTCAGTTGCACTTGTTGCCAACTTGGAGCAAAAGGAGGAAAGGACAGAAACTGCTAGTTCTACACCAAACAGGGAGGTTTGTAAAGGTAGAGCAGAATCAAGCAGGAGCAAGGAAAAGGTGTCTGAGGAATTGAATGCTCTTCAGCAGGACGAATTGGATGAGATAGATGAGCACTTAGCTTTTCTATCTAGGAGATTCTCTAAGCTGAAATTCAAGAGAAACTCTGGGGTGGCCAAGCCATTTAACAAGGATTTTTCCACAAGCAACTATGTGGATAAATCCAAAATTAAATGCTACAATTGTGGAATTGCTGGTCACATGATAAGTGAATGCAGGAAACCTAGATCTGAGAACAAGGGAAGGTCAACTGAGGCTGTTGACTATAAGAAGAAATATTTTGATCTTCTCAGGCAGAAAGGAAAGGCATTCTTGACCCAAGAGTATGACTGGGCTGTTGATGACAATCATTCTGATGATGATGTTGAGTTAGTCAACCTTGCTTTAATGGCTGATTCTGGAGAGCAGGAAGCAAGTTCAGCTAGCAATCAAGTATTTTCTACTAATCTCTCTGAGCTCACCAAAGAGGAATGCAATAGTGTTATAGATGAAATGTCTACTGAACTATATCACTTAAGTGTTACTCTTAAATCACTTACTAAAGAGAACAATAGGATTAAAGAGTCTAATCTATTTTTAAGTGATAGAAATGCTGCTCTAGAAACTCAATTTCTAGAATTTGAGAAAATGAGAGTTGATTGCAATAATGCTAAAAGTGAACTTGAAGCTGTGTTAAAAAGAGAACTGATTTTAAAAGACCAGCTTGAAAAAAGAACAAGGGATAATTGCTAAATTTCAAAGTTGTAGGAATATTTCTCAAAACATAATAGAAGTTCAGGGAATAGAATTGTTTGTGAAGGATACCTGGACTCAAAAGAAAAAGGAGCTAGAACCTGGCCTTGAGGATCTAGAGACTGTTTGTGAATCAACGGATAGTGATCATCCGTTGACAGATGAACCGTCAACGGATGAGAGGTATCCGTCGACTAATAAAAAGTCTGTTAGTAAGAAGGAACTTAGGAAACTGGATATCAAGTATGGTCCAGTTAACAAGAATTTTGTTAGTGGTGAGTGCAGCAAAACCAAATCCAGTGGGAAGGCTAAGACAGGTGATTTACACAACAAAAAGGCTGTTGGTAAATCAGATAATGAAAAGGTAGAAATTGAGGATAAAAAGAAAACGAACATAAATGGTAAGATAGGCATCAACAAGAAAAACAATTACTCTCCTGACAAGTTTGCTCCTAGGAAAACTTGTAGTAATTGTAATAGTGTCAATCATCTATCTTCTAATTGCAAGATTGTCAACAAGGCTCCTGTTCATGTACCTCAACCAATGCCATGTATGCCTGCAATGCCTGTTATGCCTGGTTTGTATCAAAATGCTAGTTTTTCAAATCCATATGTGAACATGCCATATGTGTCTAATCCTTACTTTCAATCTATGAATGTGCTACAAATGTCATGGAACATACCTAACATGAATAATATGTATGCCAATTTTCCACACATGCATGCATCCAATATTCATGCAAATGAGCATTTGTCAAACCCCATCACTCAAGCATCTACACCTAAGTTGAAGAATGCTAAGAGTGCAAAGTCAAAGGCTAACAAGAAAGGACCCAAGGAAGCTTGGGTACCAAAATCAACTTGATTTGTTTTTGAAATGTGTGCAGGGAAACAGAAGGAATCTATGGTACCTAGACAGTGGATGCTCTAGGCACATGACAGGAGATTCAACCCTGTTCACAGAGTTCAAGGAAGGAGCTGGCCCTAGAATTACCTTTGGAGATGACAGCAAAGGATATACTAAGGGATATGGCCTGATTTCAAAAGACAATGTCATCATTGAAGAAGTGGCTTTAGTTGAAGGTTTGAAGCACAATTTGCTGAGTGTCAGTCAGATTTGTGACAAAGACTATGAAGTAAAGTTCACAAAAGAAGCCTGTGTTGTTTCTGCCAAGGAAGACAACAATGTGGTATTGACAGGCTTTAGAAAAGGAAATGTTTACATAGCTGACTTCAATTCAACATGCTCAGAATCCATTACTTGTCTCTTCAGCAAAGCAAGTAAGGATGAGAGTTGGCTATGGCATAAGAAGCTGTCACATTTGAATTTTAAAGTTATGAATGATTTGGTAAGAAAGGATCTTGCTAGAGGAATCCCTCAATTGGAGTTTGTCAGAGATGGGCTGTGTGATACCTGCCAATTAGGGAAACAAAAGAAATCATCCTTCAAAAGCAAGACAGAGTCATCCATTGTTAAGCCTCTTCAATTGCTGCATATGGACTTATTTGGTCCAGTAAATGTCATGTCTATTTCAAAGAAGAAATACTGTCTGGTGATTGTAGATGATTTTTCTAAGTTCACATGGACCTTCTTCCTGCACTCCAAGGATTGTGCAAGTGAAATCATCATCAATCACCTCAGAATACTAAACAATGGTTCTGAAGACAGAGTACAAAGAATTAGGAGTGACAATGGTACTGAATTCAAGAATTCCACAATGAAGATTTTCTGTAAAGAGAATGGAATTGTCCATGAGTTTTCTGCTGCCAGAACACCTCAACAAAATGGGGTTGTTGAAAGGAAAAACAGAACTCTCATTGAAGCAGCTAGAACAATGTTAAGTGAATCAAGGTTACCAACATATTTCTGGGCTGAAGCTGTCAACACTGCATGCTTTACTCAGAATATTTCCTTGGTCAATCAAGCTAGAGGAATGACTCCTTATCAGTTATTAACCAACAAGAAACCAACTTTAGCTTTCCTACATGTCTTTGGATGTAAGTGTTTTGTGCTAAGAAATCATGGAGATAACTTGGGCAAATTTGAAGCAAAGGCAGATGAAGCTATTTTCGTTGGATATGCAGCAGGGAAAGCCTAAAAGGTCTACAATCTAAGAACCAACATTGTTATGGAATCTGTACATGTTGTGTTTGATGATCAAAAGATTCTAGGCCTAAATGATGAAGGTTAGCATGAAAAGTTGGAATTTGAGAATGAAGGTGAAGGAAGAATGTACTATGATGATGATGAGGAAAATGAAGATCATGACCACAGAGATCCACCTAGAGCTGTTATACCAACTAGAAGTGATGCTTACACTGAAAATGAAGCATCCGTTGACAGTCATTCTGCAACATCCGTTGACAGTCATTCTGCAACATCCGTTGACACTATTAGAGATGCATCCGTTGACAGATATTCTCAAGCATCCGTCGACAGGCAAAATGATGCATCCATTGACAGTCAACTTCACAATTCAGCAAGGACAACAAACTCAGGGGGAGTTTATCAAGGTCAAAATTCAATGCTAAATCAACATGATCATGCTCATGGAAATGAAGCAACCTCATCAAGATCAAACCTTCCACCTGCAAGAAAATGAACTAGAAATCATCCATTTGAGTTAATCATTGGTGAATCAAATTCAAGAGTCCAAACTAGAAGGGCCACTCAAGCAGAATGTCTATACAGTAGCTTCCTATCTCAAGAGGAACCTAAGAAAGTGGAAGATGCCCTTCTAGATCCAGATTGGGTGTTAGCAATGCAAGAAGAGCTAAACCAATTTGAAAGAAATAAAGTATGGAAACTTGTGCCCAAACCTGATGATAGAAGTGTTATAGGTACTAAATGGGTTCTCAAGAATAAGACAGATGAAAATGGCATAATTGTGAGGAATAAAGCTAGATTAGTGGCAAAGGGCTACTCTCAAGAAGAAGGAATAGATTTTGATGAAACTTTTGCTCCAGTGGCAAGACTTGAGGCAATAAGAATCTTTCTAGCCTATGCAGCACATGCCAATTTCAAAGTCTATCAGATGGATGTCAAAAGTGCCTTTCTAAATGGGGAACTGGAAGAAGAGGTCTATGTCCATCAACCTCCTGGCTTTGAGGATCCAGAATTTCCAGGATATGTATATCTTCTCATGAAAGCACTTTATGGTTTGAAGCAAGCACCAAGAGCCTGGTATGACACTTTATCTCATTTTCTTTTGTAGAACCACTTCACTAGAGGTACAGTAGATAAAAACTTATTTCATAGGAATATTAATGACTCTTCAATACTTGTTCAAATCTATGTAGATGATATTATTTTTGGGTCTACAGATGAGAAGCTTTGTAAAAAGTTTGCCAAACTTATGCAAAGTAGGTATGAAATGAGCATGATGGGTGAATTAACTTACTTTCTTGTCCTACAAGTAAAGCAAGTTAATGAGGGCATTTTCATAAGTCAAACAAAATATATTTATGATCTCTTAAAGAAATTTGACTTAATGGATTGTACATCTGCTAAAACACCTATGGCCACTGCAACTAAGCTTGAGTTGAATACTAAGGAAAAGTCTGTGGACATCTCAAGCTATAGAGGCATGGTAGGTTCACTTCTATACCTAACAGCTAGTAGACCTGATATAATGTTTTCTACTTGTCTTTGTGCTAGATTTCAAGCTGACCCTAGAGAGTCTCACTTAATAGCTATTAAAAGAATTTTCAGGTATCTCAAGGGAACACCAAACCTTGGCATTTGGTACCCGAGAGAATCTGGTTTTGATCTAACTGGCTATTCAGATGCAGATTATGCAGGTTGCAGAGTTGATAGGAAAAGTACTACAGGTTCCTATCAATTTCTAGGAAACAGGCTTGTTTTATGGTTCAGTAAGAAACAAAACTCAGTCTCCACTTCTACAGCTGAAGCTGAGTACATTGCTGCTGGAAGCTGTTGTGCACAGATTCTATGGATGAGAAACCAACTCATTGACTATGGTCTAAAAGTTGAGAAGATTCCAATTTTCTGTGACAACACAAGTGATATTGCCATCACAGGGAATCCAGTGCAACATTCGAGAACCAAGCACATTGACATCAAATACCACTTCATTAGAGAACATGTGATGAATGGTACAGTAGAAATGCACTTTGTGCCAAGTGAAATGCAGCTTGCAGATATCTTCACCAAGCCTCTTGATGAATCCACATTCACAAGATTGGTAGGTGAGCTAGGTATGCTTAACTTGTCATAATTCCTAGTGATATTTGATTTCACTGCATTGAAGCTAGAAATGTGTTTTGATTTACTTGAAAGTTAAAACTTTCAGAAAAATTTTCTGCAGAAATTTTGTCTAAGGCAAAATTAGCTTATCAACGGATATCGTTTTATCCGTTGATAGTATAAACACATTACTAGATTTTCGCATGTCAACGGGTAACAGGCTATCCACGTCATCAACGGATAAACTGTATCTCAACCGTTCATTCTATATCCGTTGATATACATTTTTTTATAACCGTTGGTAACCGTGTATATCTAATCATGGCTGTACTTATTTTCTTTTCATTTATTACATGACAGTTACTTTTGACCAATGGAGTAATTACTTTTAATTATTTCATTTTTTATTCTTGAAGAATATAAAAGGCTGACTTGTACTCTCACATCTCACTTTTATTCATTTTCAAGCATATCAAAAGTTAACTGCATCTTCTTCTCTAAAACTCTCTGTAACCAAAGTTCAAACACTTCAATGGCGCCCATTGTTAAGATGATGTCCTCCACTGGGTTTACCTATGAGAAGAACAATTTCGCGGCCTTTGTTGACACAGTGAATGCTCCAGAAGCTTACCACACTTTGATGAGTTTCGTGAAGAAATGCAAATTGTCATATGCTATGACTGCCACCACTCCCTTAATCCACGAGGTAATTGAAGAAATGTGGACATCTGCTGAGTACAATGGCACAGACGGTACAATTGCTTTTTCTTTAAAGGGTAATAACTATGTGGTTAATTCTGATGTAATAACTGCTTGTTTAAAATTGCCTGAGAATAACTGTCTGAAAGTACCCACTGATGCTGAAATTGTTGCCATGCTTAATTCTATTAATTATGCCCTTAGTACTGAAAACTTAGGGAAAATTGTTAGGAAAGGAATGGTTAAAGAATGGAGCTATTTCTGTGATGCCTTCATTAAAACTTTTTCAGGCAAAATTAGTAATTTTGATGCGGTTACCCAGTCCATGATATCTATGATGTGTATGCTCTTAAATGATAAATTCTATAATTTTGGCACATTAGTTATGTATGAGATAGCTGCAAAGTTAGGTAAAAAGGAAACTAGGAGCAAGAATATCTACTTTGCTAGATTTTTAATGCTCTTAGCACTTCATGTATCTGAGAATGAGCTATCCATTGCTAACCCGGATTGCAAGTTCCAATGTTTTGTTCAGGAGAAGAGAGTCTTAAGTGACCTAATTCGAATGAACCTCAATGCAGGAGTACAATTGGTATATCTACCAATTGTTCAGGTAAATATTTCTAACTCTGAAACCCCTATCTCCAACCCCCAAATTTCTTTGCCTTCTAGTGTCACAATGGAGTCTGTAGTTGTGACCAAACAGGCTCCTACCAAAGTGACCAAATCCAGAGTTCCAAAATCACATTATAGTAAGCAAACCTCAAGTGTCTCTCAAAAGACACCAGTTGTAAAATCTACCAAAACTCTTGAGGGGAGTGTGAAGGTGGTAGTGAGTGGTGAGGGACAGGGTGAACATCAAAGAAGCCCTAAGGATAAGGAAGGAGAGATGAGTGCAACCACCATTTCAGTCTCTCAAAAGACTGCTAATGTAACTACAAGCCAAAATCTAGTTACACTCTCTCAACAGAGTGTGACTACTGAATCAAGTTCCCAACAAGGAACACTGCACAAGAGGGTTAGAGACACATATAGCCCACTCTCAAAAACCTATGGAAGAAGAGTGAAATCTAAAACCACAGGGGAGTCACAGGGTGCACACACAGTACAGGAAACTGTACCTTCTCAAACTCAGTTTGATGTGGCTTCAATAAATGTGGAGTCACAGCCCCTTGATCTTAATCTTCAAATCGATACACATTACAATCCACCATCACCAACTCCATCTCTGGATGTGGATATGATATCTACATCAATTCCTGATTCTCCATCTTTAAGATTCTTGGAGAAGCCCCACTCTGCAATTGGTGGTCATCATCTTTTAGATGATTTGTTGGACCATCAATCTTCCCTTCCAGAATTCTCAACACAGACTGTGGCCTCGAACTTAAAATCAATCTCCACAGATTCAGTGTTGGTTTTCTCTTCAACGGATAAAATTATTCCTTCCTCAACGGATATCCTTCATCCGTTGACAAGTGTTTCTCCATCAACGGATGCGCCTCTGTCTAGCCATCCGTTGACAGCTATAACTACTCCATCAACGGATATTCCTTATCCGTTGATAACTCACTCTACCACTGCTATATCTGACATTCCTGTGTCAAGTGTGGAGGAGTTCTCAGTAGTTGAAACACTTTTAGGATTGAGGGAAGGGAGTGAGAGGCTGCCTTGTGAGCAGGCAAAAGGAGAGCTAAATAATGAGAGGCTGGCCATTTCTTCCGGTCAGGCAAAAGGAGAGACTGAGAGTTCCACCTTAGTAGGTGAAGGTGAGGGTGTGAGAGGTGTGAGCCAAGGGGAGCCCTTGATGCATGAAAAGAGATGAGAGGAGAGAAGGGACTACAGGAGAAATAAGGATGGAAGAAGCAGCCATTGCTAGTGAGTCAATGGAGGTTGAGGATGCAGCCAAGGAAATGGAATTTCAAAGAGAATATCAGTCCATGATTGACTCCATTTCTTTGGATGCTGAAACCTTTACTCACCCTGTTCCTGCCTATCAAATTCTGGCACAACAGGGCAATGTGGAAGCAGAGGAGGCAATGCACCTAGTGCACACCTCACAGTCTCTACTTAGAGCTAAGGAATCTTTAGAAGCTCTGCCAACCACTGCTGAGAGTGAAGAATTTGAAGATTCTGAAGATGAAGACAGCCAGAGCCCTGAAGATGAAGGTGGTAGCAGTATCCATGATTGGAAATTTTCTCATAACTACACCTATCATCAACTTGATGTGGAAATCATAAGGCAATATAAATCTGCCCTGGCTGAGCACCCAAAAGCAGATCCACAGAGAAAGGTGGTTCTTCAACAGGCAATTGACTCCCTTAAGTTACAAAAGATGCAAATGGTGATTCAGAGATCCAACTTAGAGGAGGTCAAACAAGAAATCAAGGATGTGAAGATCTCTGTGGATTCCAAGTTAGAGAAACTAGCTCCTACAGCCACTCAGAAGGTGTTGCAACAAAGGTTCATCAAAGAAGACAACCTGGCTAAGTCTGTGCAACTACTCAACTCAAGAGTGGAAAAGATGGAATCCCATATGGAGCAATTTCTTCAACATCAAAAACTGCAAACCCAACTGCTAGAAAAGTGAGTTGCAGCCCCAACTTCTAGTCAAACCCTTGATGCTAACAAAAAGGGGGAGAAAGTGGAAGAGGCTGTGGCAACTACAAGTCAAATCTTAATTTCTAAAAGAAGGGAAGCAGCAAGTGAGGGGGAGCAGCAGCCTACCATAGTGGTCAATCCACAGGACTTCATTGTCACAGCTTCCCCCAGAAAATCCAAACCTGTACAAGTAGCTCTATCTGAAGAGTTTGATTTCTCAAACTTGACAGAAGAGGAAAAGCTAGCCAAGATTGAAGCCCTGCAAAGGAAGAAAGAGGAGAACAATGAAAGAATAATGAGGACAGAAAGATTTATCAATGCATCTATTGTATCAAATCTGTTCTCTAGCCAAACCTCAGCTCCAACAATATCTACCACAATTCTGAAGGTGCTCACTCCAGCAATTGTGGCTCCTACATTCTATGATGCTGAGCCTTCTCATGTTAAAGAATTTGAACCCTACATCAAAGCAAGACCCTACTCACCACCAAAAGCAAATGGGAAGAACAAGTTACAACTGGACTTTCCATTTCCCAAGGATGATGAAGAGAAGCTGATGGGTAAGCAAATTAAGGAATTCAAGGAGAAGACTAACAGTTGTGTAAGAGAATGGATGGCTGTAATCATAAGGAATGGAAAAGTTCTAAACATATCCAACAGCCATCCTAGATTTGTTGAAGCCAAGAGAGAAGAGACTTCAAGGCTGCTAAGAGAATCTCAACCAAGCACTGAAAATCAATATGAAAACTCAGATGAGAAGCAAGCAAGGCTGGCTCAAGAGTTAATGGATGAGGTAGAGGATGAAATGAGGGAACCTGAGGAAGTCCCCAAATTCAAAAGGAAAGGGAAATCAGTCCCCAAATCCAAATCTAAGAGAATGAAATCAAAGGCAAGGAGGCCTGTCTCTCCAGAAATTGAAAACAAGGAGACAGTTGGCTCATCACAACCTATTTCTGTAAAAGTATTCAACCCAGCTTTGAATTTCCATGGTGAGCCTATAGTACCTAAAGAGGAACCAATGAATCTTGACTCTATTGAGGTTCCTTCATTCTTGCTGAAGCCTCAACAGAAGCCTATACAGAAGAAAAGGAAACCAAGGAAGCAACCTTCAGAGGAACCAATTCAAGTTGCTAGGGTACCTGCTATTGTCAGGCAGCCAATCTTGGAAAACAAGGATGATTTTATCTATCAGGCAGACATTGAAGAATACTCTGGCATGAATCTTTATCTGGATGAATTGTCAGAAGTAAGAGGAATTGACAAATATAAACATTTGCCTGAGAGATTGGTCTTTGTATACAAGGGAGGAAAGGAAAGGACATGGCCACTACAAAGGGTTCTTGGAGAAAATTATCTGACCTTAACCAAAGTGTTCTCTGCAATCAAGAGATACACAGGGTTCTCCAAGATAGCAAAAGGGGAGATACTAGACAGAATAGAACAGATAAGGAGGGAATGGAACTCACCATCTAGTCTACCAAGGAAGATGAAGATCCCATACAATGGACAGAAAATCCACCTTCAACCCTTCTGGATGATGGAGTTCAGGGATGAAGATGGTAACAGGAGATTCTTCAGGTTAGAAGACCAACTACCAAAGGCTAGTTCTCAATACCTGAGATGGTTACAACAAAAGCTAAATCCAAAGGTTGATGAAGAAGATGCCTTCTATAGGCAACTCCAAATACAGATTGAGTCCAACTATGCCAAAGAAGGAAAATCAAGGGTGATGCTAACAAGAGAAAAGAAACAGTCTTAATCTGCTCAGTCTAGAGGAGCACTTCTCTGTAAATTTCTCAAACTTTCAGTTTTTAATTTTTGTAGCTTAATACAATTTTTGCATTGTTCTATATATATATTTAGGAATGTTTTGTTATCATCAAGGTCTTGAATTTATGCTTTATTGCCATCAAGTATAAATTGGGGGAGATTGTTAGGAATATGTTGTACTTGATGATAACTTCAAAATCAATCAAATTGTATAAGGTTTTGTAGCTGTCAACGGATGAGGATTTATAACTCTATCCGTTGACAGGTAGCTCATCAACGGATGAGGTTTTGTAGCATACTGCAGTATCTCTATGTTATCAGTTGATAGTGTTTTTATCCACAGTCATGTTGACCATCAACGGATAGGCAGAATAGGGTAGCCAATTGTAAATAAGCTATGCTATGTAATTCTGTCTAAGTGAAAGTGTATCAACAGATGAAGACAAAACTCTATCAACGGATACAACTCAAATCCACTCTATCAACGGATACAGCTCAAGTCTCAATATCAACGGATACCGCTCAATACATCATCAACGGATGTCAGTGTACAATATCAACGGATAATCATTGACACTGTCTTCTATGATTAGCTGGGGATTAGCAGTTGATAAGGACATGTTTGACTGACAGATCACATGGGTTAATAGTAGATACAAAAAGCAGTATGGCAGCCATACTTTGGAAACACAGAAGAAAGAAGCATTCTATTTACACTATGAATACAAGAAAGGTGCAGGAGACATGTCTGAACACAAGGAAAACCTTTCGGCTACATGTGTATTTGGAGTGTAGTAGCAAGTCAACTAGAATTATATTAATATTATCTTATTCCAGAAGTACTTGTAAAACTTGGGATTTATAACCAAGTGTAGCAACTCTTTGTAGGTTAAGAAAACAGATACATTTTTGCTTAGGGTTTCTATTGAATATTCTTAGAAAGCAAAGAGTTGTAAAACAGAAGCTGTGTACTTTTGTATCACAGAGTTTTCTTCGAATAAAAGCTTCAGGTGGTGCATTTAACCACCTGATTTTTTATGTGTTTGTGCATTAATCTTTTTACAAGCAATTATCTTAGTATAGATTTCTGGAGTTCTTATCAGAAATTTATAAATATCAAGAATTGTATTCAACCCCCCCTTCTACAATTATACAAGTGTGTAATCTGGGAATAACACAAAAAAATTTAAGAAATAATTGATTTTTTGATAAAAAGGCAGTGGTCTTGCACAGGTCCCCGGGTGAAAATTTTGGGCGGATATTTTCCCCCCAAATGAAATAATTCACACAAACTTAAACTCACATCAAGAAAGGCTCGCCTTATTCTCTCTGCTCATCCTCTCATTCTCTATCGATAACTCTCTGCTCTCTACACAAACTCATTTGTATTTATTTACAAACTCTGTCTACACCTTTAATTGGTAGTTGAATACAAACTCTCTATTTACAACTCATTTCTATTTCCTATCAATTATGCATAAAACTCATTTCTGTTTTTCTTGAAATTGCAGCTAATTAGGGCTTCAACTATGGAATTTTTATTTTGCAGGTAATCTCCAACTTATATTTAGGGTTTTGTTTTGTGTGATTTGTACCTAATTTTGGGTTTTGTATTTGGGTAAATTTAGGGTCGTGCTTTGTGTGTTTTGAACTTGAATTTGGGTTTGACCAAGTTCATCGTTTGGAAGAAGTGCGTATGAAGCCAATACGTCTGGTATTTATTGGACTATCTTTTTTGGCTCAGTAGAAGTGATTTTTGGCTGGTATTTATTGGACTATATCATTTGGTGTATATGTGTAGTAGTTGAACCTGTTAGCATTAAGATGTCTTGAGTGTGGCCCTTCTGCTTCGGGACCTATCATTTTATCTTCTTATTGTGCAAGGATTTGGGAGGGGGGATGATTATAAAATTTGAAGAACTGGTTACTATAGCTTTCCTATGCATTTGATTCTTGCAATATGGTGTGCCAACTTGTGCAAGGATTCTTCTTATAGTACTATAGTATGGTGTGCCTGCTTGTTGATATAAAAATATAAATGCAGAGGATGATATGTTTCCTGCAATATCATGTTATTGATTATTATATATTTTAATATCATCTTGTGATACAAATGTGTACTTGTACTATGGTATAATGCAAATGCTATTGGTGCCCTAGGTTTATATAATTTTATTAAACGATGTGCCCTTTGTCTTTCAATCACATATTTACATGCCATGTTATTGTAAATATGGTTGTGTTAATGCCTTAATCATTGTCTCTGTTAATGCCTTAATCATTTTTGCTATGATATTCATGTTATTAATCTTTTCTAGTAGGCAAAAAGGGTAATTTTGTTTCACTTATAAAACATTGTCTCTGTTAGCAGTAAACATATTTTATATTGTTGTTTCATATGGTTGTGTGCACTTGCAATGTTCATTTTGATTGCAACCTTTACTAAATGATGTAGACTTGCTTGGATCCTATTTTTTTCTGATGTAATTGCCTTTACTGGCTCCTGACGTATGCCTTGCAATTAATATCATCATTGTAGGTAAAAGCTGAAGAAGTAACTACTAGGGTCGATGCACTTATAGAAGAATTAAGAATGACAAAAATGGAAGTTTCAGAGGTACGTCGCAAAATAGCAGTTGACAAAGCAGCAGTTATTTCCAGCAAGGCAATTACTGTAGGAACGTCAAAGAAAATCAAGTACAATTCTCCCTTTTAGTTTTCTTATAAACCAAACTACTGAGACTACATTCTTTAGACAATCGTACTATCTCAATTCTTTTTGTAAATCAAGGTTATGAAAGAATTACAGAAATTCAAATGGATGTACCACAGAATAAAAAATATTTTGCAAGTTACAACGATATATTCTAGTTTAGTTGAAAGACAATTGTGCCTATTAAAATACTAAATCACAGGGGTTGAAAATAACATTTTTAGAGGTGTCACCATAAGCTTGAAGATAATGACACTAGAAATGAAGTGACTTTGACTTGATAATATTTTTAGTTTGGTAAGGTTGAGATGCTTTCACGAGATAGGCAATAGCATTACAACTTACAAGTATAATTCCTTTGCTTCCTAATATTTATGTACAAGTAGTGCAAATGTGTAACACCCTCACTATCCCATAATAATAATATACACATTTTACAATAAAATAAATATTTTTATAGAAGAATTTTAGAAAATTTTGGCATGATGTATTCATAAATCGGACTAACCACCTGTCCAAATCAACCCAACCAAACCAACTATAACCAAACCTGCTCACAGGCATAATAATAGCAAAATTTATAAAGAAACATAAACTCTGACTAGCCAAGACCGCTTACAGGTCACAGTATGAAACAACTACTAATTAACTATTACAACCCAAGTTCTGAATAAAATAATATACAACTCCATAAATTAATTAATCTGTCTAACCGATACAGAAATGATAAGAAATAAGGTTATAAGCTGTCTACCCATCCCACCACCTCAACTCTCTGACTGCCCCTATGCCTACCCTGACCTGACGGTCCACTCCTCCTAGACATCTTCGTGTTTAGCTGAAGAAACAGGATTAGCAAGCAAGTGAGCTAAGAAATGCTCAGCAAATATATAATTTATAAACATAACTGAATTAAAACGGCAGGTCTATCAAGAACTAGTAATCAATAATTTAAATGTTCAAAAGCTGAAAGGATATATAATTTTATCTGAATCATAAAGTAGGAGAGGATTGGACTATCTTGCATTTTATAGTAAAAAAACAATCAAAAGGTTAGGCTGCTGATCAGTCACGCACTAACCCCGGACAAACGCACACAGCAATGTCCTTTAATGGATCCACGACACACATTTGCCTTAATAATTTCTGACCACGAATCTGATCCGACCCTCACGGACCACATTTTAATAAAAACAACAGTCCAATCCTATACTGAACATCAGGTATCGGAACAATCGACCACCTCAAACTACCAAACACCCTGGACACTCACGTTCCAGGTCAACATCTCAATCTTACAAAGAAATAAGGTCGGGTAATTTCTGATCTAGATATCGACAAGTTCGATATATAAAAAGGGATATTGATTTAGGATACGTCACTAAAAGAATTAATGATCTCAACATTATTGATCTGGGGTATAACAATCGAATATTCGAATTTATTGGAAATTAACAGAACAATTATATCAATGATAAATCAAATGAACATAAGGATCAAGTTATGATAATCATAATTCACTTGAAAGATAAGTGAAGTGGTTTACTTGCTTTAATCAGGAAATCACAGAATTCGTAGAGTCCCTACGTCCTCGGCTTTAGCTTTCCCTTTATCCTTGGGATCTACACATAATTAAACACTACTTCAGAGTTCTGTCTCACATTCAATATCAATATATAAACTTAACCCACCCTTGCGAATAACCCCCTAACTTCATTTATTTATTCATATAACATCAATTTATAACCTCTGAGATAAGCCTTATCCATATCCAACAAACGATTATCAAATCATCAACAATAATTAAATATAGTGAAATTAATACTTATACTAGTAGTATAATCATATACATATATAATTTCAAAAAGTAATTTAGGATTTTAGAAAATTTTGACGGCATCCCCTTTATACGGGTGACTGCCAGTCGGAATACAACCGACACAACCAACACAATCATCATATTTCAGAAGTTATCCAACCATTCAGACTCATATTATTCCAATCCGAATAACCCTTAAATTAATCAATTCGTATCAATAAAATATGAAATCTTATAAATTAAGAGAACTAAAGAATATTGTATAATTTATAAAATAATATTTGGCTCAGAAAAATCATCATTGCCAATTACCATCGACTCAATTTATTTTTAATATCATTGTCGATGGGGCAAAATTTCGAGGGTACCCTTATCGGATTTCCAACTCGAAACTTCGCACGAAATAATTATACGGGTATATTTGTGATTTCACTGAATAAATCAAGTAATTATCCCATTGAATTCAATCCGAATTGAGGACACAATACAATCAAATATATACTCGAACAACCAGCTTCAGACCAAGACTTAATTCCCACTAATTTCACCAGATACAATAAGTAAGCCACCCACGATGACAATATAAAACCAGTCACAACAAAACAACACCATGCTCACTGATTCAAACACACACACGAAGGATGTACACGCACACACCCACACGGCCCAGCATATTCACACACACACGGACTGAACTCCACACACACAAGCACGCCTCGTCTAAAAACTCACACACCCATGTTACCACAGCTACAATTACATACACAACAACTTGTATACCAGACCCACAACCGCAGAATCGAGCTCAAAATAAAACCCATACCAAGATGAACAAGGAATTCGCGGTAGTTGCTTGCTAGAATCGCAAGGACAGAACACACCCACAACTTGTAATTCGTAGGGGAGAAGTGGGGAGAGAGAGAGTGCCGTGAGAGAGATTAATGGGGAGAGAAATTGAGAGAGAGGTTGAGAGGTATAGGGTTCGGTTTTGAGAGAGATCGAGAGATTTCTCGAAAAAAATTGAGAGGTTCAAGAGATTGCAGCGTGAAATAAAGAACAGGGCTGGGAAATTCTAGTTTTAGGGATTTAGGGATTTAAAAAGGGGTAAAAGTTGTGTATAAAGTTTATAAGAATTTTCTATTTACACAAATAAAAAAAATATCCATCTCGTAAAATAACAATTAAATAGGTAACAATTGGGAAAAATAAAAATTTAATTTCTAAAACGTAGAGAATCAAATTATCTATCTCCCCATATTTTTAGAATATTTTTAGGATTAAAAACGAATTAAATATGGATTTTTCAAGATTAAATCCATAGAATGGAAAAATAATTCATAAAATCATTTTAAAATTCTCAAAACCAAAAATAATTGATCAAATATTTTTAAAAGTCATATAAACTAACAAAGTTAATACTGCAAAAGATTTCAGGATTTCTGCTAATCCCGAGGATTTTATAAGATTCACAGAAGGTAAATATAACACAATTAAATAGGAATAAATTCCCAAAAATATAATTAAAAATATCCGGGCTTACACATCACATATAAATCATCCATTAGACCCACAAATATTATTCCACAGATACTTCACCTCCTCAACAAATTTTATACGCCACATAATTCACATTTAATATTAAATAAATTATTATTATTACTAAAAATTTCTAAGGCGTTATAAAATGTACTAAACAAACAAAATGCATTAGTAGTGTTTGGATTCTATAACCTGTCTGTTTGGATTTTATAACTTGGAAAAATCAGAGAAGATATTTTTCTATACTAAATCCAGTCCTTAAATCCAAATTAGGTGACTAAATTCAGTGAGCCAAATTAGTTTATTTTTTTAACCTAATCCAAATTAGGCGACTTTCAGTGAGCCAAATTAGTTTATTTATGCATATAGATCTACCAATTAATTTTGACTTTTAGAGTAGTTAATCACATGAACAGTAATGATTTTAGAAAGTTTAAGTGCAGGTAAATCCATTGGGGAGTAAATTGGTAGTACTGGGAGTAGAAGGATAGATATCTAGGAGGGGACTATGTAGTCTCTATCATCTTAAATCTAATAGTTTTAGGATATTATCATACATTCATGAATATAGTGTACAAGTCTATCGGATATGTTCAGGACATCCAGCGTCCAAGAAGAAACAAAAAAAAAATCATCTCTACTGATTTTGGTCTACAAAGAAATTTTTTGTATTCTTCATTGACGTTAAATATGCATTTATATTTGATGTATGTCTTCTAATATGTACACATCTATATACTGTTGTTAATTAATTATGTCAAATGTCATTGCATAGGTTGAATTGACATGTTATATTTTGGTCAGCCAATAGAGGAAAAAGGAAGGCGAGTAAAATAGGATGACCCTAGAACAGATGCTTCTCCAATGACTCAAGGCCGCTATACTTAGTAATTTTTTTGTAGCTTTAACTAGCTAGTATTAGAACTTGGTATTTTTGTAAAACCGTTAACTATTTTTGTTGGCTACATCATTGCCTTTTGAAGTTGTTGGCTTGGTTTGGACAGGATGGTTTTATGTATAAACAAAGCAACCATTTCAATTTTTTTGTAAAAAAGTGTTGCATTTGACTATATATGATGTTGCATTATGGTATATTTAGTGTTGCTAAAAAAACTTTTGATGTTGCAAAAAAAAAATGATGTTGCATTAGACCAAACTAGTGTTGCATTAGATAGTGGTCCATACTGCTGACGTGGCACCATATGGGTTCCACTGCTGATCTGGCATCCTATGGGCCCCATTGCTGACGTGGCACCCCTGGTGGGCCCCACTGTTGACGTGGCATGGTCCCCCAGTTGTGACGTGGCATGGTCCCCCAGTTGTGACGTGGTACCTTGTGGGTCCCACTGCTAACGTGGCATCTAGGTGGGACTCACTGCTGACGTGGCATCTTGCTGACATGGTACCTTGCTGATGTGGCACCTTGTTGATGTGGCACCTCGTGGGATCCAATGCTGACATGGCATGTTGGCCCCACTGCTGAAATGGCTGAATATCTTATGCAACACCATTTGGTGTTGCCTTTACCTGCTTTTGGTATTGCATAAGGCCTCTTATGCAATACTTTCGTGGTGTTACAATAGCTTGTAAAAAGCGTTGCATTAGGGGTCTTACGCAACGCTGGTATTGGCAACGCCCCTCTGGTGTTGCGTAAGACCTTACGCAACGTTTTTCAGATCTTTTGCAACTTTATTTTGGGGTTGCGTATGTGCGTTTATGGCGTAGTGTATGTAATATACGTGATTTTAATAATAATAATAATAATAATAATAATAATAATAATAATAATAATAATAATAATAATAATAATAATACAAAGATGTAATTTATATTAGTTTCTACGTATTTATTAATGAGAAAAGGATTAGAATTAGAATTATATTATTGTTGCTCAATTTATTTAAAATTTATTAGAGTCCTGTTGATAATCGGTGAGTGAGTAAGTCTATATAAACATATTAAGTTTGCAGAACCCTACAAACTTATAAAAAGAGTAGTCGCAAAGGGAGATAAGTGGAACAGAGGAGCTACTAGGCAATTCAGTTTGTTAAGGCGCTACCAGGTTCATGTCACTAATTTATACTAGTAGCTATGAATATTTGAGGGTGTCAACTACTACTTTGTGAATTGGATTGCTTTGACTGTGTTTTGGTTTCGTGATTTAAATATTAGAATATATATGTTTACATGGATTTTGTAACTTAATTGCCATACAATATATAAGCTATGAATCACTGTGTCATGGACATATTTTAATATACAAAGCATGCTTTTGTTTTCAAAATTGTACGATTTAAGTTAACTGTGATTTGAGTTTATTATTTAACCTAATGGTGGTTAAACAAGTTATTCTTCTTTTTCGATCTATATTAATTTACAATACTAAACTAGGCCTTTTGTTTGTTCTCTCAAGATATTATATTCATTTATATTAATTTGTTTCGTGTTTGTTTTTGTTAACTAGTGAGATAGAATTATGTGTTAATTTGTTTATTAAGTTTTGGCCGCATGTATACCTATCTTGTTATTTGAATTTTGAATTAGATTTTATAATGTTAATAACAAGATATTAAAACCTATGTTGATACTATTTTTGGGCATCCTTGTTTATGTTAGTGTTATATTGGTATTGGTGGCCTAGTTGTTAATTAGCATGTGGTATGTGGGTCGAAGAGTGGATCACGGGCGCTCATCTTTGGAGCATAACTTGCCTTCGTGTCCATATTAAATATTGAGAATATTGGGGGTCGCGGAGAGTCGAACATGGGACCTCCGCGTGCCAGAGTTCTGATACCATGTTAAGTAACCAACTCATCTAAAACCTTAAGGTATTAGAGGGAGGCCTTATATGGATCTTATATTATATAATAACAGTATGACACACGGTCAGGAGCTACTAGTATATCATGTTAGAGTTTTAGTTACAGAGCTTGAGCTTTTGTATTAATATTTAACGGAGATTGAATGAATAGGTTTACTGGTTATGTATATTATATTAATAAAATTGAATGCTATAAAATAAATGTATTTATACTAATAGATTATATTTTAATTTTAGATTGGGGCACGGGAGTTTAGAAAATCATTGTGGATTTCGTGAGTGTTTGAGATTGTTATTTTCGAGGTACGGATTCTATCTCCTTTTTATTCAGTGCTACTCATTTTAGGATTAATTATACTAAATTTGTTTTGCTCACAAGTCTATTCACTTGGTATTAATTATTTTGACTATTCTGTTTTGAAAAATGTTTTGACTCGTTGACTTTGGAACGCGATTTTTTATATCTGTTTTGAAAATATTTAAATATTTGTTTTTGCAACTTTCTGAATTTTGCCAGTTATATATCTGCTATAAATATTGAAAATATCTACAGCCATGTCATTGCGGCACCAGTGACATGACACTTCCCTGGCAGTGTGATTGGTCACGGTGTATCCTTCTGATAGCTCAGGTGGCGAGCTTTTGCGCATTTTGATATTTGTTCCAGGATACGTGGGTGCACCCAGATTTTGATTTGATTTGTGATTTGTTTGGCGGTGACGTTGTATATGCCGTACACGTTATCCGGTTTGTTGCACACATTAGGTACCCTATGATGTGTGTATTTGTATCTGTTCTGTTCTGATCTCGGTATGAAATATCATAACCCCTCGTTGCTTCAGCCATGCATGTTTTAAAATAAATGTTTTATTATAACTGTCAAATATACTTATCTGTTTTTCTGTTTTATAAATTGTATTCCAAATCCGTACTGGGCGTTTGGCTCATGTCGTATTCTTTTTCTGGCAGGTGCTTAGGGGGATCTGGGCTGTGTGATGGAGTGATACCCCTTTATTTCGTTGCTTAGGATTTATGGACTTCTTTTATTATTTATAATTGAATATTTATTCAGAGATTATGGTTTTTCGTATTTCACTACAAGAAAAACACGATCCTGCAACACATTTTCACCGTTGTCTGACATGCGTTTTTTTCGTTGTCTATCCGGCAGGTGTCTGTTTGAAGGCAGACAACAGTTATTTAGCCGATGCGTAGTAGACGGTAACACAACAGTTTTAATTGGTTGTTAAAAATTATGTAACACAACAGTTATATAATCAAAACCGTTACTGGAAACAGCATGATGCAACAGTTTCATGACTAATAGACAACATGTAA
Source organism: Saposhnikovia divaricata (assembly GCA_036435485.1). Taxonomy (NCBI): domain Eukaryota; kingdom Viridiplantae; phylum Streptophyta; class Magnoliopsida; order Apiales; family Apiaceae; genus Saposhnikovia; species Saposhnikovia divaricata. The sequence goes on from CM071594.1 coordinate 216,257,787, forward strand.
TAGACGTTATGCAAAGGGTTCTCAATCTTGCCAGGTTCTTTTTCAAACAACAGTCACATGTAATCATCTGTTGTCTGAAATCCTAACCGTAACAGTTTTATTGCAACCCCGTCATCTCCGTTGGTGTTAGACAACGGAGTACACAAACACACATGTAGTCGTTTTTGGGGTTAGACAACAGTTTGTTACAAGCATTAACCATTGTGTAAGCATTTGACAACAGTTAGTAAAGCAGCTCAATTTTGGTTCACTGTTATCCGAAAGCTCTTTAGACAACATTTTAAGTGTAACACATATTGTAGTTGAAGTTTTCAGACAACGGTATATTGTAGTTCACCGTTATAAAACGATTGCAGACACAACAGTATAACAATGTATAACAATGCTATACTGTTGTCCTAGTTTTGTTCGTACAATGGGTATTTTGATTTAAAACACCGTAATCTGTTTAAGCGTAGACTTTTTGCAAATCAAATTCACATTTCATACAAACCACGAATGGAATCTGAAAACTAAATTCCATCAATCAACATTTGGTTCAACCAGGTGACAAACCAAATGAGCAAATACATTATGAAACAAAACGATACCAAACACAAAAGAGATACCAAACACAAAAGAAAACGACGAAATAGATACCAAATTAAGACCGATCAATCCACCAAAAACACAAAACAAGCTAATAGAGTTCACCGAACACCAAATACATCATCCCATCACCAACTATACATAAAACTTCCACTTCACTACTAGTTCATAACAGTTCATAACAAGAGAAAGAACCAGACTATAGAACCTAACGTGCATAGCGTTTCATAAAATATTTCGCAATATCAGTCCTGATCTCGTTAATGTCCTCATCAGTATAAACCAAGCTCGACCTGCGCATCCACTGAAAAATAACCAAAGGTTTTTTGTAAGTCACATATTTTTACTAGTATCCTAAAGAACCAAGTACGTCTAAAGTTGATCAGAAAACCCATAATAAGTGAAATTCTCACCTTAGCAGCAAATTGAAGCTCTTTGTCCTCAACGATTTCCTTCATGTACCTCATCACGAACATGCCACAGTCCTTGCTCCCTGTCTGCAGTGGAACTCCCTGAAGTACCAAATAAAAATTTATTTACAATCTCCTTCGATGACATAAATAAAATACGATGAGAATGAATTAATACCGCCATGTTCTCCCATAATATTTTCTTCTTTGAAACCTTGTTCAGATCCTCCTTGTACATTTTAATGGCGCTGTAACAAAATTAACATTTATCAACAAAAATTCAAAGCACAAAAAGATATGGTGTATTAAGGTTCAAGAATCAATAACAAACTTTAGAATTTGAACTTACTTGTCGACAACATCCACCCATTCCTCATTTGCAATTCGACGTTTTAGAGGGTCCATGTAGTAGACAATCTCTGCCTCAGGATTTGCAACAGTCAAAGTCCAGTGGTTCCTATGCAAACATGAACCATGGAGCAAGTTTGAAATTAAAGCTCAAAAATTTATCTGAGAATGTCTAAGTAGCTAGTTATGGTATGAACACTTACACGGCATTGTAAGGCATGAGAAAGTATTCATCTTTCTTAGCATTCTTAAATCGTGCAGCGAGTGCACGCGACCTCTGCCCTGCATTACCACATCCAATGGCACCAATCGTGCTAGGATCTACGAAGCTTATCATGTTGGTCATCTTATGCTTTTTCACAAATTCATTTAAGAGGCTACATATAACATTAAGTAGTAGTGAGTACAGATTCTCAGTTTTATTGTGGGACTATCTACGAAAAAATGAAAGAAATTGCAGAGAAACTTACTTAATAAAAAGGCAAATGAGAGACCCTGCAATTTCACCTCCAGAGCACACTGCATGTATATCTGATAAGAAAATGACTTGCTTCTTTGTAGAGCCAAAGGCTTCTTCGCTTAGCTGAAAAGACATTGTCCGTTCATCAGCCAAGGAATCCTTTGCCCATGTCCACAAACGCTTCAATGCAGAAGGATAATTTGCATCCATCTCAACAAAAAGCTCTACTCGAACATCTTCAACTACTTTATAAGTCCTTTTCATTTTCTTGTGATGACCTTTCTTATTTTTCTGAAAAATGCACGTGAAAATAGTAAGAAGAAACAGTCTAAATAAACATACTAGATATACTAAGCACACTAATAGAAAAACAATCTGACCTTTGAGAAACCATCGGAAGTGCTATTGTTTCCTATTGCTATCAGGTTTCTCGGCCATGCAATAAAAGTTCCTATGGCTTGTTCCACAGTCACAATGTCATCACCGATAGGGAAGGGAATCTTAGCACCGCACTGAATGACTCGAGTGATTGAAACTCTTGCATTCTCTTCTCCAAGTCTTACTCCATGGATTATCTGCTCACATCCATCAAGAACTAGTACTTCATGAATCTCTGCATAAGCTACAACGTTGCTCAGCGATCCAACAGCCAATTTGCAAACAGAACTACCGGATGCATTCACTTTCACTTCCTCACCTATCTTCTTTTCAACAACAAACTTACAATCTCCATCCTCACCATCCACCTCACCATCCACCTTACAATTTCCATCCTCACCAGCCACCTTACAATTGGCATCCGCACCAGCCACCTTGTTATCATCCTTAATATCACCAAAATCAACAAATATAGTGTCAATCATTTTCACTTTATGAACATCTTTATCTTGTTGAACATTATGCATCTTCCTTGCACTTTCAGGTGATTCAAGATTCTTTACACCTACATCTACATCAATCCCACCGTTAGAGTGACAACTTGCTTGTTGAGAAGCCTGTTTCGGACTACCATCTTGTCCCACAGTCTTTGTCAACAACTCCGCTTTGAGCTTTTCCACTACATCAGCCCAAACTGCATCTCTCTCTTTAATAACCTTTGCAGTCTCCTCTTCCACGCACTTCTTAACTCTCTCCTATATCTTTTCATCCATGGTCTTGGCTTTATTTTGCCTTGGAAGATCGAAGTAAACTGACTGCTTCACAGTAGTTCCTTGGCCACGTACTCTTCCTGGATGCTCAGGCTTACAAAGCGCCATTGTCAAAACATCATTAAGACCGTCCACTTTTACTTTCCCTTCCTTAACCTCCGCCTTCAACTTTGCCTACAATTTCAAGTGTACCATATATTCAAAGTTTGCTAATAGTTTAGAAAAAAGGTTGAAAGCATGAGCTAATGAATACTTTGAATTAAAATACAAATTAATAACTTACAATTTCCTTAGCTTTTTCTGCAACAGCATCATTTAAAAAATTACCATCTTCGTCCATCCTTGCTATGATCCAGCAGTCCGATCGATCTTCTAATTCCTCTTCATCCGGATGCGATTGAGACTGCATTCATATGTTGATTTATACCTTAGTAGCAGTATAAACATGTTTGAAAAAATAGTATGTATCCACAAATAAGCATGTTGTTTCATTATTACTCACCCATTCATGCTCGAGGTTGGCATAACCTCTTCGAGACATCCGATGTGGGAATAAACTCAACTTGCTTCTTTTTGCATGTTCAACATGACATTCCCAGAACTCACCCGAGATGCGATCAGCAACAAATATGTCCCAATGCGATTTTTCTATGAAAGAAAAATCTGCAGGAGGGTGGGCCAACATTTCAGGCTGATCCCGATAAGGAAGAATGTATTTTCTGGTCAGCCGACTTTTAAACTCCCTCCATCTGCGACCGGCTGATTGTATAACCATCTTCTTGGCGGATGGAGGTACAACAAAAGCCATCTACATACATAAATAGGAAAACAAAAGTTAAGAGATGTAACTTGTAAGTAATAAAAAGAATAGATAGTACAAAAAAACAGAACTTTGCAAATTCATCTTACCAGCACACAGTCCCAAATCTTCGTCTTTATCTCCCCAGGAACACAATTCCAATTATCATGCCAGATTGGTGGTTTGGTTCTTCCCAAAACTCCAATATATGACTGCATCTCTGTCGCTTCTTCACCAAATGGCTCTCCTTTTTCATTAAAAGTCACAGTCAGTTTGATCCCCATGATCTTGCGTTTCAAAATTCGATGCATCGTTACACAGCCTCGCTTAAGTAGTTTTAGTCCTTGAGTATTGTTAGGCGTGGTAGCAAGTTTTCCTTTTTTCCTTTTCTTCGAAATTTGTTTTTGTAATTTTTCAGATATGGGATTCTTCTTCACAGATATTGGGGAAGAACACGAAGGAGTGGGGGTCAGAATAAGGGTCTGGTTGTTTAAAGACCTCGTCTTTCTTAAAGCCTTAATCACATTCAAGGTACATGGATGGGATGCAGATGGTTTGCTCTTCTTGAACTCTTTCTTCTTCATCACTATCCTCCGCGACGCTTTCTTTTTTGACTCAGTTTTCTTTTTCGGACTAGCCATAATCTATACAACACAAAAACAATGAATAAGTACATGTGACATGCTTGACATGACAATAAAACTACTCTAATTTATAAGACAAATAGACAACCATTAAAAGAATCCGCAAAATCAAAAATTCAGTTTTATATAAAAGCCAATGTATTAATCAGCATCAACAATTCCAATCAAGATTTTCAATCAAAAATATTTAAACTGTCAGTATTGAAAGAAGGCATATCATCACAAAAACTTATCACAAAAATTTACAGTTTGCATGCAAAACAAAAAAAAATATGTAAACACTAAAAGCATACGAAAACATTCAAAACACAACACATGGAGAAGTAATAGAGTAATTAACACTCAAAACAGAGAAGAGAAACTAGCCACAATTTGCAAGCAAAATTTCATAGCCAAAATTGCATATAAAGATGCAAAATTAAATGCATGTAATCGAATCAACTCTCAACAAACATCACCAAGCATATAAATAATATTAAGGTAAAAAAGAGGAGTTTTATGCTAAGAACATGTGAAAATCACCAAAAAATCAAAAACCCCCAAATTAGAAATGGGGTTTTAGGGTCAAAATAAATCAAAAATATAATATTAAGGTAAAAAAGAGGAGTTTTATGCTAAGAACATGTGAAAATCAAGAACCCCTAAAAATGGATGAAGGTTTGTGATATGAAAATCAAAAACCCCCAAATCTGATTAGGGTTTCATAAAATGGGTTTCATAAAATGGTTCATAATCAACAACGTACCAGTACAGTTGAGTTTGACAGTGAGAGAGATGAAAATCGCCGGTGAATCGCCGGTGAATCGCCGGTGAGAGAGAAGAGAGAAGTTTTTGTTTGAAAGAGAGAAGCGTTTGTTTGTAATAAAAGAGAGAAGCAGTTGTTTTTTACCTTATTAAAGTGGAGTTAGTAAAAAAAGGGGGAAAGTCTGAAAAATCAAAATGAAAAAGGGGGAAACAAAAAAAAGAGGGAAAAAAAAGAGAGGGAAATGAAAAATCAAATGAACGGATGAGATGCAGATCTGGTTTAATCTAACGAACCAGATTAGTCCCAAAATATATTTATATTTTAATTCTTAATAAAAGTCAAACAAAAATTTCCCAAAAAACGTACAACTTTTTGAAAATATACATACAACGGTTGTTATGTCTATAAACCGTTGTTAAAAAATCTATTTAACAACAGTTTCGACAATAAACCGTTATCTGACAACGTTGTCTAATATGTAACTGAGCAACGGTTTTCCACCAAAACTGTTGTATATTACTATTTCCGACAACAGTTTCATTCTGAACCGTTGTCTGTTAACTGAAATTTTTAATTATCACAAAATTCAATGTCGATATAAAATTCTACATTTTATCGTATGGTTAAAACGTCGTATCCTACATTTCCAATGTATAATTTTGAAGAAGTTTAACTTTTCATATTCGATATTTCTAACCTTTTATTGTAAACTTACATCGATTAGTTATTCATATATAACGATTTTACAAATTTACAATTACACAATGAAGACTATTATCTACTGTTTTGACTAAAATCGGTATTAATCGGTAGAGTCACCTTTACTGATTAATTGGATAATCGATGATTAGGGTTTTGACTTAGGATTTATAGTAGTGCTTGGACTTTAGGGTTTACAATACTGTTTAGGGTTTAGGGTTTACGGCTGAGTTTAGGGCTTTGACTTAGGATTTACAGTAGTGTTTAGGGTTTAAGGTTCAAAGTTTGATATGAATAACAGAATATAGAATATATGGTGGAGGCATTTTGTATTCCGTTATTCGTATTAATTGGTTTTATGTATCGAACATGTGTCTAGCTAGCTAGCAAGATCTAACGTGCACAATACCTTATTTTAGCCAGGTTCGACCCCTAATCTCTACGGTCTATGCGTCCTGGTCTCTTAGCAACCCAGTAAGAGAATATATTATTGATCAACGAATCGGTATTAACTACTGTATTAATCGGTAGAGTCACCTTTACTGATTAATTGGATAATCGATGATTAGGGTTTTGACTTAGGATTTATAGTAGTGTTTGGACTTTAGGGTTTACAATAGTGTTTAGGGTTTAGAGTTTACGGCTGAGTTTAGGGCTTTGACTTAGGATTTACAGTAGTGTTTAGGGTTTAAGGTTCAAAGTTTGATATGAATAACAGAATATAGAATATATGGTGGAGGCATTTTGTATTCCGTTATTCGTATTAATTGGTTTTATGTATCCAGCGACGATGATGATGATATTTCTTCAGATTCTTCAGATTTCATCAACCTGGTGAAAGGTGAGCATGAACCTCTGTTTCCTGGATGTGAGAGTTACACTACGATGAAAGCTTTGGTTAAGTTATTCAACTTGAAAGTGAAGCATGGTATGTCTGATTCATGTTTCTCTGAAGTTCTGTTATTTATTGGGACTTTGCTTCCGGAAGAAAACAATCTCCCTTCTTCCTTCAATGAAGCGAAGAAAACCTTATGTGCATTAGGAATGGGGTATGAAAAGATACACGCCTGCCCGAATAATTGTCTCTTATATCGTGGCCAGATAGATGAAGATGAGACTACTTGTCGCATATGTAAGGCCTCCAGATGGAAATTGAATAAGAAAGGAGAGGAACTGGAAGGAGTCCCTGCTAAGGTTTTATGGTATTTCACTTTGATACCAAGATTAAGAAATATGTTCAATACACCTCAAATTGCAAAGGACATGACTTGGCATGAAACCGAGCGACAAATAGATGGTAAAATGAGGCATCCGGCTGACTCGATAACATGGAAGGATGTCGACCAAAAGTGGCCTGATTTTGCATCAGAGAGTAGGAACCTTCGGTTAGCTTTATCCGCCGATGGTTTTAATCCTTTTCGTGGGAACCGTACTGATTACTCAAGTTGGCCTGTTTTGCTATCAGTTTACAACCTTCCGCCTTGGCTTTGTATGAAGAGAAGGTATATTATGCTTTGCTTGTTGATATCAGGACCGACTGAGCCTGGAAATGATATCGATGTGTTCCTTCAACCACTTATAGAAGATCTGCAGGAGTTGTGGTGCGGGAAACAAGTGTACGACGCATATAAGAAAGAGTCATTCCTACTTAGGGGCATTTTATTATGGACAATAAGTGATTATCCGGCCTTAGGGAACTTGTCGGGAAACGTCATTAGAGGGTATAATGCTTGTACTGTTTGTGTTGATAACACAAATGCTACTAGGCTGGTTAATTATCGGAAGACAGTGATTATGAGGCATCGGAGGTGGTTGGACCGTCATCATCCATATAGAAGGCAAAAATCAGCTTTTGATAACACTGTGGAGAAAGGGGTTGCTCCTATTCCGTTAACTGGAGAGCAGGTTCTTGAAAGAGTACAACATCTAAAGGGCCATGTCTTTGGTAAGACACAACGCCAAGCTCGATGGAAGAAAGGTGAAGCTCGACCCGTTTGGAAGAAGGTTTCTATATTCTTCCAACTTGAATATTGGAAGTATTTGCCAGTTAGGCATGTTCTTGATGTGATGCACATCGAGAAAAATATATGCGAAGCTTTAATTGGAACTTTGCTAAATATTCCAGGAAAGACAAAAGATAGGGAGTCTGTCCGTCTTGATATGGCTGCAATGGGAATAAGAACAGAGCTGAGGCCAAAAACTCCCTGAAAGAAAGAGAAGGTACCGTTGGCATCATGGAACTTATTGAATGCAGAAAAAAGAACAGTTTGCTCGTCCTTTCTTAAAATGAAGTTACCGGATGGATTTTGTTCAAATATCAAGAATCTGGTAAATATGGAAAATCTTCGACTTGTTGGAATGAAATCTCATGATTGTCACACGATATTGCATCATTTGCTTCCAATTTAATTCGGTCGGTACTGCAAAAACAAGTCAGGTACACAATAATAAGGTTTTGCCTTTTCTTCAAGGCAATTTGCAGTAAAGTCATCGATGTAGATAAATTGGAAAAAATGCAATCTCAGTTGGTGGAAACATTATGCCAGCTGGAAAAACACTTTCCTCCTTCGTTCTTTGATGTGATGATCCATCTCTCAATTCATCTTGTAAGAGAGGTTAAGCTTTGTGGGCCAATATTTCTACGTTGGATGTATCCTTTCGAGAGGTATATGAAGGCGTTTAAGGGATATGTACGAAACCCGGCTCATCCCGAAGGCTGTATTGCCGAGGCATATGTTGCCGAAGAGGCCGTTGAATGTTTGGTGAATTTTGAAGAAGGTACCATAGGATTGCCAAAAAATGCTAGGCATGAGCAGAATGCAATTAGCAGACCCTTATCTGGTGCGACAATGATAAAGCCGAGCAAAGAGGACTTGCACCTAGCACACTTGTGTTCTCTGCAAAATAGCAAGGACGTTAGGCCATATTTTGAGTAAGTTACTGACATGTGTGTGTGTGTGTGTGTGTTATTTCCTTTTTTTTTTTGCATTTTGATTAAAATATTAATGTAACTGATTTTACTTGTAGTGAACATATGGCAACTTTGATGACAAGATACCAGCAACATGAAAATGACCAAGTCTGGCTAAAAAACAAGCAAAATGATGAATTCCCCCAATGGTTCCGGAAAAAGGTAAGCTTTTTATTTTTACACATTCTACAAATTATAATTATGATATTTATTTGTATTGAATAATTAGTTTAAATCAATTTATTTTTGGACAGATTGAATCAGAATTGTTGCATGAACATAATAACATACGTGATGAGATAAGGTGGATTGCAGAAGGTCCTAACAAGATTGTTCCTACATTCAGCGGTTATAAAATAAATGGTGTTACCTATAGTACCAAGGAGCGCGATGATAATCGACAGGTTCAATGTAGTGGTGTTTGTGTTGTTGCGGATGCATTAATGGTTGTCGGTAAGGATAAAACTGTTGAACATACTTCACATAGCTACTATGGAGTTATAACAAGTATATGGGAGTTAGATTATAACAACTTTAGAGTCCCTGTATTTCGTTGTAATTGGGTAGATATGAACAAAGGGGTTAAGCTAGATGACTTGGGATATACATTGGTTAACTTAAACAAATTAGGTTTTGTAAATGATCCTTTTGTGCTAGGGAAACATGTTAAGCAAGTCTGCTACATTGATGATCCTCTCGACAAACACTGGTCTGTTGTGTTGATATTACCAGAAAAAAACTATTATGACCAATTTGATGCTGAAAATGATGGATCGGTAGAAATAGAACTTGAGAATGAGCTGCACGTGCCAATATTCCCCAATATTGACGAACTTGACGAGGAAAAATCTAGTTATATGCGGGAGGAAGAAGAAGGGATTCAACTTCCATGATGGTAATATATATCATTGCATTGGATTGAAGTTCAATTATTTCAACATATTTAACTCCATGTACTGCTGACTTACTGATTATGTGAAACTCATATTATTTAGATGTGCTTCTACTGATCAAAAGTTTCATCTAAAGGAACCCCTTCATAAGATTACTTTAGCAGTGGTAAAATCATCATCTAGTTGAATTTTGACTTCTCAAGTTGTGAATGTTTCGACTTGATGTCTCTTTTTATAATAGATGATGATTTTACCATAGCTAAAATAATCATTCGAAGGACATACAAGTATGGCTACCGTGGACTGCAGCAAGAGGACTCTGGAGAGATGCTATCTATTATAGATTATACACCTAAATTTTTTTTGCTGTATAAAACTTCTCCAAATTAAGGTTAATGTTATATTTTATGTTTATGCAGATTTAACGGTGTCAAAAGAAGACCTTGGAAAGAGTGGATACGCAGCAGGATATTACCAAAGACAAGAAGCAAATTGTAATGTCGTGCTGGTGCTACTATTAAACCAAACTCATTTCGATTGTAATGTAAAAGTACTCCATAACTGTCCAACAGAGTTGGTGTGCTCTGTTACTAACTAGGAGCTCTGTATTGTATCATTACTTCTATTCCGATGGATTTTGTCAATTTGTCAAAGTATGAGATTTGTGTATTGTCCGATTGGACTAACTTGATAATTTACGGAAGTATTTGGTTTTCCAAATTTGGTTGAGTACTTTTAGTTTGCTAGTCTCTTGGTTGGTTGATTTTTAGTTTGCAAATCTGTTGGAATTGGCAGATTATTGGTTTGGTTTGTGTTGGATGTAATATGTACATGTAATTTTTTTTTTCTATCCTTACTAAACAGACAACAGTTATTCTAGCAGGCAATGTTTATAACCGTCTTCTAAATAGGATCAAACAACAGTTTTCTGCTCTGTTGTATGAAACCCATTTATCTCACAATGTTAATAACCATTGTCTATCAACTTTCCTTCTGACAACGGTATTTAAAACACATTGTCTGATTTTCCATACAACAACACTTCCAATAAACCGTTGTCTAACTTACACCACGGCTTTGTCTGAAAATAATATAAAGTTGTCTACATACAACAGTTCTACACACTTGTATGAAAAGATTCACACAACACATATATTCTAGAACTGTTGTCTAATTTTATTAGAGCGTACCGCTCAGACAATGGTTGCAAAACTGTTGTCATAAAAACACTCCGACAACAGTTTTACGAGGACAAAACTTTCACTGTTGTTTATTTTTTCGGGACAACAGTTTTTTGTTTAACTGTTGTGTGAAATGTGTTGTCTGATTGAGTATTTCTTGTAGTGTTTACTGGTGTGAACTGTAATTTGGAGGTTAAAATTATTCGGAGATTTATTAGACTGTTTAATCATTTATTTAGAGATTGTTTTTAGTGCTCTGTTTGCAGGTTTATGAATTATAAGTAATATCTCCTCCCATTTTAGAAAGGGGGTGTTACAAATGGCCAGTACCATCCAGGGAAGGCGAATGTTGTGGAAGACGCTCTTAGTAGGAAGAACTTGGGGAGTGTTGCATCTCTCATTACTCAGTCGCATCTTATTTCAGACATGGAGCGCTTTGGCATTGAGCTGTATGTTAGAGGATCAGATGGTAGCATTGCAAGTTTGAGAGTGGAACCAAATCTGGTTTCAAGGGTTAAGAAAGCTCAGAAGAATGATACAGGATTGGAAGGTATTAGATCAGAGGTGGCAGAAGGTAAGCAAAAGTATTTTCGTATTGATCATGAGGATGTGATATGGTTGGGTAGTAAATTGTGTGTGCCAGCGGATGTGGCGATTCGTGAATAGATTTTGACTGAGGCTCATAGCTCTTCATTCTCTATTCATCCAGGTTCCACCAAGAAGTATAGAGATTTGAAGAAGCACTTTTGGTGGAGTGGAATGAAAGGAGACATAGCAGAGTTTGTGGGAAAATGTCTAATATGTCAACAGGTGAAGATAGATCATCAGAGGCCTAGTGGATTGTTGCAGCAGTTGGATATTACAGTTTGGAAGTGGGAGAACATTACTATGGATTTTGTGACTCATTTGTCGAGAACCTTTAGAAAGAATGATGTTATATGTATGGGTGGTGGTTGATAGACTTACTAAGTCTGCTCATTTCTTGCCTATTACAGAGACTACTCATATTCACGAGTTGGTAGAGATTTTTCAGCGGGATATTGTTAGACTTCGTGGGGTGCCTATGTCGATAGTTTCTGATAGAGATACGAGGTTTACATCTCGTTTTTGGAAGGGATTTCAGCAAGCTTGGGGTACGAGGCTTAATTTTAGTACTTCTTATCATCCGCAGACCGATGGACAGTCAGAGAGGACGATTCAGACATTGGAGGATATGTTGAGGGCTTGTGCTTTGGAGTGGACAGGTGATTGGGATAAGTATTTGTATCTTGTTGAGTTTGCGTACAATAATAGCTGGCACGCGAGTATTGGTATGCCACCATTTGAGGCTTTGTATGGTAGGAGGTGTAGGGCACCATCTTGTTGGGATGAGGTTGGTGAGAGAGTCATTGAAGGACCAAAACTAGTTAGAGTCACTAATGAGAAGGTAGAGAAGGCTAAGGCAAGCTTGAAGGAGGCTCGGTCGCGTCAAAAGAGTTATGCAGATCGACATAGGAAGTTTGGTGGATTTGAACCTGGTGATCATGTGTTCTTGAAGGTGTCTCCTTGCAAGGGTGTTAAGCGCTTTGGTATGAAAGGAAAGCTTAGTCCGAGATATGTTGGATCGTTTGACATTATAGAGAAAGTGGGAGAAGTGTCTTACAAAGTTGCGTTGCCACCACAGTTATCGCATGTGCATAATGTCTTTCATGTGTCAGTTTTGAGGGGTTATAAGTATCATCCGTTTCACATAGTTCAGTATCCGTTGCATAAGATTCGAGAGGATCTTTCTTGTGAGGAGGAAGTCGAAGCTATCTTAGCTCGAGAGGAACGAGTCTTGAGAAAGAATACGATTCCGTTTGTTAAAGTTTTGTGGAAAAATCATTCTGAGAGAGAGGCTACTTGGGAACTAGAGGAATCTATTCGCGAGAGATATCCGCATTTATTCGATTCAGGTACGAGTTTTAGTTTCGTTTGATTCCAGGGACGGAATCCTTTTTAAGGGGGTATATATGTAATATACGTGATTTTAATAATAATAATAATAATAATAATAATAATAATAATAATAATAATAATAATAATAATAATAATAATAATAATAATAATAATAATAATACAAAGATGTAATTTATATTAGTTTCTACGTATTTATTAATGAGAAAAGGTTTAGAATTAGAATTATATTATTGTTGCTCAATTTATTTAAAATTTATTAGAGTCCTGTTGATAACCGGTGAGTGAGTAAGTCTATATAAACATATTAAGTTCCCTACAAACTTATAAAAAGAGTAGCCGCAGAGGGAGATAAGCGGAACAGAGGAGCTACTAGGCAATTCAGTTTGTTAACGTGCTACCAGGTTCATGTCACTAATTTATACTAGTAGCTATGAATATTTGAGGGTATCAACTACCACTTTGTGAATTGAATTGCTTTGACTGTGTTTTGGTTTCGTGATTTAAATATCGAAATATATATGTTTACATGGATTTTGTCACTTAATTGCCATACAATATATACGCTATGAATCACTGTGTCATGGACATATTTTAATATACAAAGCATGCTTTTGTTTTCAAAATTGTACGATTTAAGTTAACTGTGATTTGAGTTTATTATTTAAGCTAATGGTGGTTAAACAAATTATTCTTCTTTTTCGATCTATATTAATTTACAATACTAAACTAGGCCTTTTGTTTGTTCTCTCAAGATATTATATTCATTTATATTAATTTGTTTCGTGTTTGTTTTTGTTAACTACTGAGATAGAATTATGTGTTAATTTGTTTATTAAGTTTTGGCCGCATGTATACCTATCTTGTTATTTTAATTTTGAATTAGATTTTATAATGTTAATAACAAGATATTAAAACCTATGTTGATACAATTTTTGGGCATCCTTGTTTATGTTAGTATTATATTGGTATTGGTGGCCTAGATGTTAATTAGCATGTGGTATGACACAAGGTCAAGAGCTACTAGTATATCATGTTAGAGTTTTAGTTACAGAGCTTGAGCTTTTGTATTAATATTTAACGGAGATTGAATGAATAGGCTTACTGGTTATGTATATTATATTAATAAAATTGAATGCTATAAAATAAATGTATTTATACTAATAGATTATATTTTAATTTTAGATCGGGGCCCGGGAGTTTAGCAAATCATTATGGATTTCGTGAGTGATTGAGATTGTTATTTTCGAGGTACGGATTATCTCTCCTTTTTATTCAGCGCTACTCATTTTAGGATTAATTATACTAAATTTGTTTTGCTCACAAATCTATTCACTTGGTTTTAATTATTTTGACTATTCTGTTTTGAAAAATGTTTTTACTCGTTGACTTTGGAACGTGATTTTTTATATCTGTTTTGAAAATATTTAAATATCTATTTTTGCAACTTTCTGAATTTTGCCAGTTATATATCTGCTATAAATATTGAAAATATCTGCTTTATGTGATTTTGAGAATTTTGCGAAATACTTTATTTGAACCCTTAGTGATATAGGGTATACCGAGTTAACCAGCTGTAGGGGTACTACAGCCATGTCATTGCGGTACCAGTGACATGACACTTCCGTGGCAGTGTGATTGGTCACGGCGTATCCTTCTGAAAGCTCAGGTGGCGATCTTTTGCGCATTTTGATATTTGTTCCAGGATACGTGGGTGTACCCAGATTTTGATTTGATTTGTGATTTGTTTGGCGGTGACGTTGTATAGGCCGTACACGTTATCCGGTTTGTTGCACGCATTAGGTACCCTATGATATGTGTATTTGTATCTGTCCTGTTCTGATCTCGGTATGAAATATCATAACCCCTCGTTGCTTCAGCCATGCATATTTTAAAATAAATGTTTTATTATAACTGTCAAATATACTTATCTGTTTTTCTGTTTTATAAATTGTATTCCAAATCCATACTGGGTGTTTGGCTCATGCCGTATTCTTTTTCTGGCAGGTGCTTAGGGAGATCTGGGCTGTGTGATGGAGTGCTACCCCTTTATTTTGTTGCTTAGGATTTATGGACTTCTTCTATTATTTAGAATTGAATATTTATTCAGAGATTATGGTTTTTCGTATTTATTGGTGTGAACTGTAATTTGGAGGTTAAAATTATTCGGAGATTTATAAGACTGTTTAATCATTTATTTAGAGATTGTTTTTAGTGCTCTGTTTGCAGGTTTATGGATTACAAGTAATATCTCCTCCCATTTTAGAAAGGGGGTGTTACAAATGGGTCGGTTATAAGTGAAATCGGTCGATTTTTTTTGGTAAAACTAACCAAAATCGGTGGTCGGTTAAAGCATAGTCGGTTATGTCAAATTGGTCAGGTTTACACTTATAACCGACCATAACATACGGTCGGTTATGTCACTTTGCATATTATAAAGAGTGGGTCCTCTTACCTACACGTAGGGACGAACCTAGGGGTCCATGGGGGTCCCTGGCCCACCCTGGGATTCTGAGATTAGCCTATATATATGCATTGTGTGATATAACTACACATCATAAGCCCAACATGGTTGGTTTAGCCTTCATCTTTTACACAAAAGCCCAAGTTCAAATCCCTTCCCTACCTTATTTTTGCATGATTTTATTGCTCTTTCTTTGATTCAAATGATTTTACTGCTCTTTCTTTGAAAACATGAAAAATAATAATAGATCCTCAATTTTCTTATACTTCTGAACTAACATATAATTACTAATAAATATTTAGCAACCCTTTTTAGTTCTTAATAACATTTATAATTATTAATTTATTTAAAAATTAAATTGAAATTTTATATTAAGAGGATTGAAAATTTTTGGCCCCCTCTCATATTTTGCTCTCGGTCTGTCACTGCCTACACGTGTCCATACGTGGTAACACGTGGGTCCAGGTCAGCAACACGAAACCGACCGTGGACGTTATATAACTATTATCATAAATGCTATGAAGACGTATGGTCATTCTCAAGACTTTCATCAAACACGTAACATACATTAACTAAAACCTTCATTTTCCTTTAAGAAAAGTTCAACACATATTAATAAATTTAAAACACATTGCTTAGCAAAAAAAAAAAATTTAAAACACACATACAATTCAACTAAATCGATTAATAAAACATATACAATTCATATACAATTCATACAATTAGGCATACAATTCATCAAATCATACAAATTAGTCACTTCACACATTTCATCTAATTCGAATGGTCATTTCACATAAAACATACAAATTCCCCAATTACACACTAATTAAATCGATTAATACACTCACTTTCTAATTTTGAATCCTAATTAAACACATAAAAATGCATAATTAGATGGAGAGAGAGAGAGAGGGGGGGGGAGAATCACTGGAGAGAGATGGAGAGAGAGAGAGAGAGAGCGAGAAGATTGAGTAAGTTGAACCGATCGAAGAGTGTTTTTGTTGTGTGTGTTTTAAAACAACTTTTGTCTATTTTTCTTCATTTCTAGGCATTACTTAACCAACCGCAGGCAATGGTCGGTTTTGTTGTTGCCATGTCAGCCTTACAACCGACCGAACGTCCTTGATCAGTTTTATATTTGCCATGTCAGCAAAAACAATTTCGTTTTTGTTTATTCTATAGTTAAATCTAAACGATTGACAAGCGGCCGATTTTAATCCCCCGCATTTTATCCGGTCGGTTTTAAACTATTTTCTTGTAGTGTGTGAATGGTTTCGTGCACATAAACGCATTAGAAAAATGCGTAAAACAAACTAAAATTGAAACCCTACACAGGATCCATCACCATGCGAAAACAAAATATTTAATTCGGAGATTAAAATACCTTAAGAAGCTTTAACAATTCATTAATGGAGTTCCAAAGCTTGTTCAATCACCACGTATCCCGCTCTCATGATCTACGCTTTACGCTCTACGGTATCCACATGAACGCTTGTCTCGAAGGATTGATGTGTACTAGCACCAAAAAACTGCTTCTCCCTCTCTCTCAAAACGGCTAGGATTTTGTAAAAGTTGTATCATCAAATAAAATTAGCCTTAATGAGATATATATAGAGAGAAGAAAATTAGTTTTCTAATTATAATCCAATTATAATTAATTCTAATCTAAAATTCTAATTTATTATTTAATTAATATTTTCTTGATCAATGAGTAGACTATTAAATCAAATCAACATTTGAGCATGTCATGCATTTCATAGTCTCACTCAAACAAGAGGCCAATAATATCACTCCTTTAACTAGGAGGGTTAAATCACATCTAGATCATTCACATTTCTCATACGATTCATAATATACCCAATGTTCACTTTTATCATCATCCGGTCAAAGGTAACTTTTAATGTAGTCAAAGTATATTAATTCTCGTATATAAATATAATGATTTCAAGTCTAAGGATCATTACACCATTATCACTGTGAGAATTACTTATGACACTATAAACATGTAGAATCTCACAATGGGTTAATCCATTGCCATGTACTCTTACATGCACTTATGTTTTGACTTTAGTATCACCATACCTATGACCAATGAGATTCGGTCATCAGTCAACAAACATACTAGTCTCTATGCATTATTATTGTCCTTAAATAATGATACTCGACTAGGAATATTTAGGAATAAAGATACTACTCATACAATCTCATTTTTAAGTCACATACTTAAAGATATATAGTGCGTATCATAATCCCAAGGACATTTATTATGTTAATGTATATACCGTAGTATATAAAGACATAATAAATAAATTAATAATAATCAACAAAACATAATTCCTAATAATAAAATGTTTTCCATAAAATATAAAAGTATTGTCTCTAGGGAACAAATACTAATAGTGTGATGTGTAGTGTGTTTTAGGGCAGTTTACTTCAACCTTAGTTTTACCTTAAATTCTAAATGATTTATTTCAACTGGATTCTGTGAAGTTGTGAATTACATATTGTAGGATTTAAAACTTTTTTTCTCTAAGATTTTGATTATTTGCGTTATATCAACTTCAATATTAATTGGACATTATCATATTCATTTAAATTTTAGTTTGTATTATCATGTTTTTTTGTGATAAAAAATAATTCAAGAACCTACTTTTTGCCTTTCATTGTCTGTTATCTTGATTATTTTAAAATTTATATATTATCATATTCACTTGAATTTTAATTCGAATGATTACAATATATGTTTTGAAAGAAAAATTCTGAAAGAACCATTATTCATATTTCGCCATCTGCCCTCGTACAAACGGAACGACCATGTTGTTTATTTAGATATTTAATAACACTTTTTAAAACAATGCATCATTTAAATGAACATTGTATACAATGTCATAGATTTTGGATTATTAATTGTAACATACTTCAACTTTAATTTATTATTAAAATCTTTCTACTTCTAAAAAATACTCCCTCTGTCCCAATGATTTATATACAATGGGGGACGGAGGTGTGACACACATTTTAAGGCTCCTAACTACTATAGTTACATAACTAATTTTTACAATTTTCTTTTTTTTTGTATAAAAATAGAACAATCCTATTTTTATACAAAAAAAAAAAGAAAATTTTAAAAATAAATTATGAAACTATACTAGTTATGCACCTTAAAATGCGTGTCAGACACTCTAAAAAAATGTATAGAAATGAATAAGACGGAGGGAATACTTATTTATAACTACAAATACACTAAACTATTGATTTTTACATCCTTTGACTTTAAGGTCCTAAGATGATCTCTTTATCCATAAGTATATCATATCCTTAAACTTTAATGTTATAAGATTATTAGAATCCTAATCATTATCCATAAATAAATGTAAGGATATAGAATAACTGTATAAATGACCGCAAACTTGCAATTCTAGTTTTCAAACCAAAAACAAGATGAACAAATCTTTTGCATATTTCATATTCATCACATTGCTTGTAAATGTGGAGTTGTCAATAGACGTGAATGCTGATCAAGATGATTGTAAGTTATAGCACTCGAGTGAACTGTATATTTTTGTTTCTAAATTATTTCTTTATTTTACATTATAATTTTTTTCTAATATTTGTTTTTCCCTGTCACTGATATTCTGGCAAGTAGTTGGCGTTGGTGGAAGAAAGGTAGAGATTGGGAAAAAATCAAAAGTTATTGTTGAAAATATTGGAAATACTTTTAGACCAACCATATCGGGACAAAATCCTAACGTCGAGCAAGAGGAGGCTTTCCGACCAACCGCACCTGGACATAGTCCAGGCATCGGGCATGTGGAGGATTTTCGACCAACCTCTCCCGGAAATAGTCCTGGTGTTGGTCATCCTTCTGTTATCACTCTTTTAAGCTAGCTAGGTTTGGGAGAAAGAGAGACTAAAAACATTGTACAAGAAGTTCAAATAATTTAAGCATTAATACTACCAAATTTTACATTCTAATTCTTTTTTTTTTCCTCTCGCTTAGCTTATTTAAATACTATGTTGTGTTCAGGAGTTTCTGAGTGAATAAACTAAAGGAAAAAAAGAAGAATTGAATGCAGGAGAAAAGGAAAGAAAATATTCGATAGATCATTTTCTTCCATAATTCTCGAGTCTTTTAAGAAAAGCAAAAAAAAAAAGGACAATACGTTAAAATAATCAATATATTTGTACCACGATTTATCTCTCACAATCATCTTAAAAAAATTGACTCAAATTTAACCTTTTTTCTTAATCCTTTTTTACCTTAAAAAAGTTTGAAAACACAACTTTTATACTTTATCTCTAAAATTAAACTTAACAGAAAGAAACTAGATGACATACAAGATATTCTTTTTGTTGTCTCTTCCATAAACAAATAGTCGATCAAATCAATTTTTTATCAAGCTCTTATAATCACACTTGATCAGGTTTATAATAGTCAATTTATTCTCTTAAAGTAATCCTAATATAGTAATACCATGTTAGTCACAGAGGCATGCCTGTAACAAACTAATAATAAGCCTAATTATTTGTAATATTTTGAATTACTTACATGACCCCTTAATTGGGGAACCCATTTAGTTTAGATTTTCTCTTATAACATGTACTTGTGAAGGGCACCAATTTTAGCTGTGTAATTGTACAAATCATAGTCATGGAATAATGCTTGAAAGAAAATCCAGAGATCATGTCTCAAGCTTGGAGAACAAGGCTGAAGAAATAAACACAGTTGAACTTTGGAGTTTGGAAATTTGCCTAAATGCATATTCAAAAAGTAATTTGCACTGTTAGAGAAATCAGGAATTCGAGATGTCAAGCATTCGATATGTCAAAAGTCACTATTCGATATCTCAAGAAGTTAACAAGTCAAAGCTGCATTCGATATCTCAAAGACTTCACTTGTGAAAGGCATATTCGATAAGTAAAGCACTATTCGACAACTCAAGGTCCATAGAAGAAAAGATACATTCGAGAAGTGATTCGATATGTCAAAAAATGTTAGTTCGAGAACTCAGAGTTATCTAACTATTCAACTCAAGTTCTCGAATCTAGTACTTAGTCATTCCTCGATTGGATTCTTGAAGACGAAAATACTGAAGATGTTCAAGTCAGGAAATCTACACAAACCAAGACAGCAACAGTGACATTTCAGTGTTGTGTGTACATGAATAGTCTACAAAGAAGTTTGGAGAGATATTCAAAGGAACAGGCAGCTGAAGAAGTGGATATAGGTAAAGTAGAAATCAGATTGTATCATAGGATGCCTACACTTGCACCAAAAAGGAATAGACAAGTTAGAAAATCAATTTATCTGTTACTAAATTTGTAACAATTGGACTGTGCACATGTTCTATAATTACACAGTCTCACTTCTTTAGCACTTAAGTTTTTAATTGTAATTCATATAAAATATCTCTCTAAAAAAGGAAGCTGAGAATACTAACATTTGTATTCCCAGATTGTAGAATACTTTCATTCTAATAAAATATTAGATTAAAGTGACTTGCCTGTGTTCTTATTTCTGCACATAAAATTGGTTTGACACACACATACTTTCTTATTTCTGCACATAAAATTGGTTTGACACACACATACTCTACTACAAACATATACACAGATTCGCAACAGGTTGTCTAGCAAAAGAAAATAAAGAAAGTGTTGAAAATACATTCACCCCCTCTATATTTTCTTGTGTGTATTTCATACTCAATATATCCCTTATAAATATTTATTGATTTATATAATATCATTCAAAATTTTAAAGAGAAATTTGTTTACTAAAAGATTAGAGACTTGACGTGCATTGATTTTACTTTAGACCCTAGTGACTCATATTTCAGTTTTGCTTATAGTTCTACATGCATACAAAATTTCAAATTAATTATTCGAGCAGGAAGAGAATATTTTTGGGGTATCAGATCATTTTATTTTTATCTTGGGTCTGGTGTTTGGAATTACTCTTAAACCATTAAACCATACACAGTAGCACGGTCAATAAGAGTCGAGCAAACTAAAAAGGATCGATCAAACAATTTTTTAATCGAACTAGATACGTTACTCTCATTTGGTTGATAAATGTTACTTCTTCCGTCCAATTTTATTATGTTCCATTTTAAATTTTCAAAATTAAATTTATCAAAATTTGATTTAAATTATAATTTATTGTTTTTTATTTCATAAATTTAAAAATCAATTTTGATAGTTGTTCACATATATTTTTTTATGATAATTTATATGTTCATCAATATTTATTGATTCTTAATCAAAATTTGATCAGCTTAACTTTGAAAAATCAAAATAGGACATAATACAAGGAATATTATTTTGCTCTAAATACTTTGCAAATTACTTTAACAATCTATTTAGTTTTCATAAATGTACTCTCGCATATGTGTACATAATCATCAACGATACCGATAAATGTTCCATATTCAAGTATAAATGCGATTTAAAGGGGACCAATGGTTGGAGGATCATGATCAATGGAATGATCTAGTTGGTAATTCTAATTTCAAGTTGATTCACGTTCATAGAGAGGATTTAAGTGGTGCAGATGATCTTGTAAAAAAAAAGGAAAAGAGAGGAGTAGGATGGTTTCTGCATGGTGTTAGTTTTGACAAGAGTTTTAAAAGAGGTCAAGTTTGATTTAAGCTAGATTTTGGGCTTATATTAGCTTATATGTGTGGGCTCTTTTTGGAGTTGCTGGGCTCTTTGGGAGACTAGCCCACTAATTCCAATAGGTGGTTGTTTTTGGAAGATATTCATGCAGGTGTTTCAGATATTTCGATAGAAATTCGAACGGGCGCAAGGGTATTAAAAGGAATTAGAGGAATATTGGAGGGGCTAATCTCTTTTTATCCTCCTCGGGCAGTTAAAAATCTATTAGTAATTATTTAGCATGTTCTCGAGGCTCTTGGGGATATATACACGCTAAGTCAGTCATTTGTATCCACATTACTTGTATACACTTTTTACAGAGCAGTTCATATTTCTTTCATTAGGGTTATTATGGAGAAGGGGTGGGACTATCCTTTGGAGGGTTTTTTCAAGGTGAACGTGCACTCTCTTACCCTCAACTGGCCTCTGCCTAATGGTAACGACTCAGGCATTGGTATATAGTAAGAGATGATGAAGGAGTTATCATCAAAATGGTGTCTGGTTCGATTCGAGATCTTACAAAGAGAGCTAATGAATTATGGGGTTTGCTGGTTGGGCTTCGTACTGTATTCTTTGAAGGTATCAACAAGATTGAATTGGAAACTGATAATACTGAAGCTCTGAAGGAATCGGAGGATTGGAGATTGTTCCTTGATCCGAATCACTCAAGGGTCATTCAGCAACTTGAGCAGAGGAAAAAGGACAAGAAACTGGAATTAGTTGTTAAAGCATGTGAAGAAAGTCAGAACAGATTGGCTCATTATCTGGCGATAGATGGTGCAAGAAACAAGTCCAGGTTGGTGGTTTTTAGGAGGTCTTTTGATCGGGTCCGCGAGCTTTGGAGGATGGACATAGGTTTAGGCTCTGCAGCTGGGATTTTTGATGAGTTCTCGGAGGATGAGTACAATAACATGCAGGAGCATGAGATTTTGAATGTAGATGGGGAGATGGGAGTTGGTTTTGCTAACATTTCTAAAGATGAAGAGGAGGCCTGGTTGGTTCATGATGTGCATATGCCAGGAAACAATGAAAATGTTCAAGTGGTCCAACAAGGAGGGGTGTTGATGGTGCTGTTCCTGGTAATAATGGTCAGTTTGTTGATCCAGCTATTGATCAGTCTGTTCCTGAAGCTAGTGTCCAAGCAAGGAGGGTTCTCAGATGCAGGAAGATTGAAGGGTTTTGTGATCTTGGTCCTCGTGCCGTTTAAGTATTAAGTTTTATTATGTTTTTAGTTTAAGTTATGTTTTATTCAGTTGCTCAAGTACTTTTGTGGAAGTGGAATCTAGGCCCAAGTTGGTGTAAGGGCTAGATTGAATGTTTGCTTGGTTTGGCCTTGGGCCTCTTTTAATATATTTGCTTATCTAAAAAAAGGCATAAATGCCATTGTCAGTTTCTAAAAAGAAGATAATCTAATAACTTCCACAACATCAGAAGATAATCTAATAACTTCCATAACATCCATTTGTTGAGAAAGTAATCATTATAAGTTAGAATTACTTCATCTCATAAAAATAATGATTTACAAGCAAATTCTTCGAAAAAAGTAATCGTTAAACGGTTTATGATCACATTATTTATTGTAATTAATTATACAATAATTATTTTTAATTATAAAACGATAATGATGTGAGAATTAAATCACCCTTCATAATCGATTATGAATTGATGGCTACAATTGTCACTTTCTAAAAAGAAGATAATCTAATATCTTCCACAACATACATTTGTTAGAAGATAATCCAATAACTTCCACAACAAAGTAATCAAGAATTACTTCATCTCATAAAAATAATGATCCACGATTCAAATTCTTCGAAAAAAGCAATCGTGAAACGGTTTAATATCATCACATTATTTATTGTAATTAATTATACATTAATTATTTTTAATTATAAAATGATAATGATGTGAGAATTAATTCACCCTTCATAATCGATTATGAATTGATAGCCACCTTTCTCTTAATTCATGTTCTTCTTAATTTCCACTTTGCATAATATCAAATATCCTTTTGTTGTTTTGTACATTAGATTCTGAGTATTTTGAAAGTGAGAATAAATTTGAGTTATTTGATCTAGTGATTGTGTTTTATACATATTTTAATTTAATTATATTCTACATATAGGTAGTTGAAATACGGTTATTGAAATATAATCTTGAAAGTATAGTTGTTGTAATTTAAAATTACTAAAAACATTTATTTTAATGTTTTTTAAATCATTATAATCAATCCCCTTACATATGAGACATCATGTTATCAAATTTCACACAACCATTCTGTCATATCATTCTCTCATACCAGTTGTAAATTGGTGGCAAGTTTTGTGCATTATTTTTTGTTTCGTTTAGATGATATATCATTTTGAAATAATAGCATTCACCTGCATGCAAAATGTTCTAATTTTTTTATTTTTAAGCATGCAATAAGTTGTTCTCTTTATTTATATTTTTAAAAACTGAATTTATTCATATTCTTAATGACTTCAAACATTACATAATTTACCTTGTAACTATAATTTTGTATAATATTTAAACATTTTATAAAACATTATATATATATATATATATATATATATATTACATAGTCCAATATAAATTTAAAATATAATATTTGACTATAAATGTTTAGTACAAATTATACTGCTATTGAACTTTTTTTGAGAACATAAATGTTTAGATATTTAATTTAGATGTAGAAAAATATTAGTCTATTAAACAAAATCTTCTACAATTTTCTCCAAATATCATGGTTAATATGAAACTATTAAGTAGAACTTCCCTTTTTGTCAACTCAATACTATCACTTTATTTGAGATTTTTCTTTTTGAAATTTGTTTGATTCCCCGACATTATTCATTAATATATTATAAATTGCTAAATAATTTATAATTATATTTGGTGTCCAAATTTAATTTTGAAAATAAAATGAATAGAATTTGATCGATAACCCATTTTTCAATTTTATACCTACTTATCTAGGTTCGTATATGATATACACCTATTTTGACCAATCTCTAATTATAATAAATTTATGTTATTACTTCAATTCTAATGTATGTTATTCCAAATATGTATGCTAATATTATTGAAGATTTCATTTAATAATCTATATATGTGATAAGTTCATTAATGTAATTTACCATTTAATATTAAAATTAATATTTAATTTAAAATAATTGAAGAATTTTTGAAATTTTTATTATTTATTTCTATTAAAAGGTTATACCCCAAACTTAAACCTCATCGTGGAAGATGTTATACGTAGTCAAATTGGTTCTTTCAAAAATACATTGTTATTTTAAAATTTGAAATAATCAAAATTAATGAAATTTTACACTTATTATATATAGTATTAATTTTTTCATTGAAATAAAAACTTACAAAATTTTTTATGCATAACACACATTATAATCAAGTACATTAACTTTTAACTTAGTGAACAATCAAAATTATTACAATTAAATAATAATTTTTTTAGAAATTTTCATATTAATTTTTTTTGAAATTTTCATATTAAATTATTATAATCTACTTAGAAATTCTATAATAAAAGTAAAGTGGACATTAACATGGCACACCTTAATGAAGTTTAACAACTAATTTATTACTCAAAGTTGCATGAATTTTTTATCATCTTATCTATTATTTTTATTTTTTAATTCAATAAAAATTAAATTCAATAAAAATTAAAATTAAACATAACCATTAAATTCATAACTATGAAAATCAATACAATTGAATGAATTTGAAGGATTCGTTTTTAATTTCAACTTTTTTCAAATATGATAATTTTTAAGAATGCTTACAATTTAATATTCTTTAAAATTTATCACATCAATTTAATTCAAATGATTTAAACTGATACGGGCAAACAAATATTTAAACATTTTCCATTATTTTAATCCAATTTATTTCGATACTAGATTTATGTCAAAAGTGTAATTTTTTTAATTAATTTAAATCGTAAATTCCTATTTAATTTATACTAGATGATAACCCGTGCCATGAGTTCAAAGATTGTTAGTGTAGGTGCCCTGGAGGCAATACATTGGTTCTTTTAATAAACCTTTATGTCATTTGATTATTCAATAAACGTATTTATTATGACTTTAATTACTGCGATATATTTGTTAGCATAATAAATGTCCTTAGAATCATTTGTATAGTTTAAGTACATGACTTGAACTTGAGATTATATAATATATCATATTCTTAAAGGTTCCTAGTCAAGTATTATTATATAGGACAATAATAATACATAAATAGACTAGTATGTTGTTTGACAGATAACCACATCTCATTGGTTATCAGTATGGAGATATTAAAGTCAATACATAGGTACATGTAAGGGTACATGGTAACAGATAACCACATCTCATTGGTTATCAGTATGGAGATACTAAAGTCAATACATAGGTACATGTAAGGGTACATGGTACTGGACAGACCCAAAGTGAGATTCTTCATGTTTAATAAAGTCATAAGAAAGACTCACAGTGATAATGGTGTAATGATCCTTTGACTTGAGATCATTATATTTCTATACGAGGATTAATGTACTTTGACTACATTAAAAGTTACCTTTGATCGGGTGATGATAAAAGTGGACATCGGGTATATTATGAGTCGTATGAGAAATATGAATGATAGATAAAGGATTTAACCCTCCTAGAATTAGGAGAGATATTATTGGCCTCTTGATTGAGTGAGACTATAAAATGCATGGCCGTGCTCAAATATTGATTTGTTTTAATAGTCTACTCATGGATCAAGTAAACCTGGATTAAATGTTGAAGAGGATGACGAAATACATGCCTCGAGTATAATCTATAATATTTGGTTAAAGGGATTATATTACATGGAAATATTTATCACGAAAGGTTTAATTGGATCACCAATTATTATTATTACTTGGGTAGCAATGATGTATTACTAGATGCCACTCATTGTTTATAATTTTATTATTGGATATTAAAATTATTGCCAACGTAATAATAACCTAAAGGGTTACACAATAAGAACGTTTTAAAAGGAGTTCTAATTTAAATATCAGATTTAAATTAAATAATTAAAATTCGAAATTGATTATGGAATCAGATTTCGTTTTTAATTAAATGATTATAAATTCGAAATTGGATAAATAATTAATTGAGTTGGACTTAGTTAATTAAATGTTATTTCGAATTTAATTCATTAAAAACCCAAATCAGTTTGTTTTAATTGAAGCCCAAGCTGATTAGGGTTAGGCCCATCTTTCTCTCTATAAATACATAAAGATGTATTGGTTAGGGAAATACTTTTGCAAAATCGTTTTTCTTAAAAACCCTAGCTGCTCTATTCTTTGAGAGGCTAGAGAGAGAGAGAGAGGCTGATTTTGGCTGGTACCTGCTCCTTGGATCGTTGGACGATCGAACGTTCGTGTGGACGATTTAGAGACGCGGATCTTGCATCGAGGGCTGCGTGGTGATCACAATCTAGGACCTCCATCTGTCAACCGAATTCGTAAAGCTTCGTAAAGGTACTGATTCTATTCACCATAATCAGCATGTCTTATACATGGATCCAATGATTAGGGTTTCGGATTTTTTTATTGTTTTACGACTGTTTTCGCTGCGTTTATTCCCCGAAACCCTTCAATGGTATCAGAGCTACGTGTTTAAGGGGCTGATTTGGTTAAGTCTTATACATGGATCCTATGTATGCATGTTCTATGAATCTGCCATGAAATAGTTTCGATATACGTTGATTATAAACTGTTATATCACATGTTTGATGAATCGTATGTATCTGATATAGTGATGTTAGCATGTTTGGAATCTGCCATGACTCATATGTATACGATCTGTTTGTATGATGATATAAACTGTCGGATGGATGCAAACGGATATGATCTGTTTACTGGGATTAGGGTTACGTGTATACTGATACATGTTTCTGGTAACTGGAATTGAGGTCGCATATATGTTGATATATGCTTCTGGACATGTATTCTGATACATGATTTGCATGTATTTTGATACGTGATTTTGCAAAATTTTCCGCCATCGGCGTGTTTAGGGCTTGTGACAAAATTGGGCTTATGACATATGCTCTATTCATATGATATATTGTGATATATAATAATATGATGATAATGTTCTTAAGTGTTGATTGAGCATGGTGATTGGTTATGGCCTTGAGACCCATAGGTTAGTGGTCTTTATTACTATGGTTTGGTTTTATAAATACGACTTGCATGTCGTTTTCTTGGTGCTTTGTAATTGTTCATCTCGAATGTAACTCGAGTTCTTATGTAATTTCATTAGTATAGTTATGTTTTATATTCAATGTAATAAGAAGATCATTGGAAGCATGCAATGAAGGATCAATGGAGATGAAGGAATTTGACACAAAGAAGACATGAAGACATGTATTTATAAAGACCAACTATGTAATAATTTAGTTTTATTAACCACCATAGATTGACCTAGATTTTTCCATTAGCTTGGAAAGATCATATAGGATTGCTCCATAACCAAGCACGATTTTATTTTCATGCACTTTACATATGATGATATGTATGCGTAGTGATAGAGATGCATGTTTAATTAGATTAATCATGTATGTATTAGATACGTCACCCATACCATGCTTGCCATGCTAAACAAGATAAAATCTGCAACGATTCGAGATTTTAAAATGAACAAACAATCATGAGATTTCTGTGTTTATGAAACACTGAATTAAAATACGAATTTTCAATTATTTAGATATGGGGAGATTTTGTCAAAAACGGGTTTTACCAGTAAGGAAGTTGGGTATTAAGTGAGGCCACTTGTGACTCCTCCAACAACCTGGAAATCAAACTATTGATGAATATTGATTTGAAGTATTTAATTTAAGGAAAAATTGGGAATCTCTTTATGATGGGATCATGGTCGTTTTAATTTTGAAACTACTTAACAAAATATTAAGTTTTAATCGGATGCTTTCCAATGAATGAACACTCATTGAATCCTAGATCGATAAGGGGAATGACTGCCAGTGGCAGGGGACTCCTGTCTATCGTGGTGAGATGTGACGAATATAAGCGGTTATATTCGACCGTTGTATCATTGGGTTTAACTTAACTGAGTCGTCATAATAAGGTGAAAATAAACGGTTATATTCAATTATTATGAACTTAGAAGCATGGAGTTTGGTTCAAAATCTATTAGATAGACAAGAACAATTGTTGTTCACCAAACTATCCAAGAACTATATATGATATAATTGACAACTGTTGTCTACCTAAATAATCATGTTTTAAGGACTACCAGTGGTTGACTTAGGATATGACGAAATATGGATCTTGGCTCACTAGAAAGATTTATGGGATATTCTTTCCGATTTAATAGTAAGGGCTATTAATTTGATAAAAATAGTGGGAGATGAATATTATGAATATGTAATAATCACTTGAACATAATTATTGTAACAATCTAATTTATCTTATGCATTTTATCATTGTAGAAAACAAATGGCACAAAACACAAACAACAGTTTCTCTGTACGATCAGTCCTTGAGAAGGACAAGCTGACAGGATCAAACTTCCTTGACTGGTCTAGGAATTTGAGAATTGTTCTCATGCAGGAAAAGAAATCTTATGTGATTGATATTCCTCCACCGGCAGCCCCTGCTAACAATGCCACTGCTGCTCAACGAAATGCTTATCAGAAGCATATTGATGATGCAACTGATGTGGCTTGTCTTATGCTTGCTACTATGGATGCTGAGCTTCAGAAGCAGCATTTTGATATGAATGCTTATACTATGTTTGAACATCTTTCGACGATGTTTCAGTCACAGGCTCGTGTGGAAAAGTTCAACACGAGCAAAGCACTCTTCTCGTGCAAGCAGGGCAACGGACCAGTTGGACCACATGTTCTAAAGATGATTGGGTATTGTGATTACCTTGCTCGTTTGGGTTTCCCGCTTCAGCGAGAGGCTCAAGTCGATATAATCTTGCAATCTTTGAACAGCGACTATACTCAGTTCATTATGACTTTTAATATGACTGAGCAAGATAAGACTCCTATGGAATTGTTGGCCATGCTGAGGACCACTGACGCAAATATGGTCAAGGCACCTGAGAAAGCTCCCATAATGATGGTGGGCAAGAAAGGTGCTAAGGGAAAGGGGAAATGGAAGGGCAAGAAAAAGGTAGCATCAAAAGTTCTTGGTCCTTCTAAGCCCTCTTTCAAAAAGGCTAAAAAGCCGAAGGGAGATGTCGCAACGGCTGACAAAGGTGATTGTCACTATTGCCACAAGCCTGGTCATTGGAAGAGAAACTGTACTGCTTACTTGGATGATGTGAAGAAAATGAAGGGTGTTCAGATTTCTGGATCAGGTATTTATGTTATAGAAGTCAATCTGTCTATTTCTACGTCTTGGGTATTGGATACCGGATGTGCTTCTCACATTTGTATAAATGTGCAGGAACTGCAGAGATGTAGGACTTTGGCTAAGGGAGAAGTGGACCTACGAGTAGGCAACGGAGAAAAAGTTGCTGCTTTAGCTGTAGGAACTTATTATTTATCTTTGCCCTCTGGGCTTGTTTTAGAACTTGAAGACTGTTTTTACGTGCCTGCGATTCGCAGAAACATTATTTCTGTTTCTTGTTTGGACAAGAAAGGTTTTTCATTTACAATAAAGAACAACAGTTGCTCTTTTGCTTTGAATGATTTAACCTATGGTGTTGCGCGTTTATTTAATGGTTTATATGTTCTTGATTTAGATAATCCTGTCTTTAACATAGAAAACAAACGACTTAAAGTAAATGACTCAAATCAAACATACCTCTGGCATTGTCGTCTAGGACATATAAATGAGAAACGCATTTCCAAATTACATAAGGATGGATACTTGGATAAGTTTGATTTTGAATCATACGAAAAATGCGAATCTTGTTTGCTTGGTAAGATGACTAAAGCCCCTTTTACTGGTAAGGGTCAAAGGGCCACTGAACGTTTGGAGCTAATACATAGTGATGTATGTGGCCCAATGCGTGTGATGGTTGGAGGAGGCTACTACTACTTCATAACATTTACTGATGACTTCAGTAGATATGGATATGTATATCTTATGAAGAATAAATCCGATTCTTTTGAAAAATTCAAAGAATACAAGGCTGAAGTAGAGAAGCAAATAGGCGGAGGTGCAAGTATTAAAATCTTACGATCCGATCGTGGGGGTGAATACTTAAGCACCGAATTTAAAGAGTATTTAAAGGAGTGTGGTATTGTATCACAACTCACTCCGCCAGGTACACCTCAATGGAATGGAGTTTCAGAGAGGAGAAATCGTACCCTGTTGGACATGGTACGATCGATGATGAGTCATGCAGATCTTCCAATAAGTTTCTGGGGTTATGCTCTAGAAACAGCGGCTTTCACACTTAACCGTTTTCCAACCAAGAAGGTTCAAAAGACTCCATATGAGATATGGGAGGAGAAATGGTCAAGCATGAACTTTATGAAAGTTTGGGGATGCAAGGCGTTTGTAAAACGTCAAGTATCTGATAAGCTTGGACCTAAATCCGAAGAGTGCAATTTTGTGGGTTACCCTAAAGAAACAAAGGCATATTATTTTTATAGTCCTTCTGAGCAGAAAGTGTTCATTGCTCGAGATGCTGTCTTCATGGAAAAGGATTTTGTTTCCAAAAGAAACAGTAGGAGAACTATTGATCTCGATGAAGATCGAGAACCACAAAATAGCATTGAACCTGAAGTGGAACAAGAGTAGGATAATAATAATGCTCAAGAAACACAGGTTGTTCGTAGATCAAGTAGGATTCGCCATGAGCCAGAGAGATATTATGGATTTCTCCTGACCCAAGGTGGCGATGTGATACTTGTAGATAATGATGAGCCTCTCACCTACAAGGATGCTATGAATAGTCCAGATTCTGAGAGATGGCTGGAAGCCATGAAATCTGAGATGGATTCCATGTATGAAAACAAAGTATGGACTTTGGTTACACCACCTGATGGGGTTAAACCCATAGAGTGCAAGTGGGTTTTCAAGAAGAAAACTGACATGGATGGAAATTTACAGACCTACAAAGCAAGACTGGTGGCGAAAGGTTTCAAGCAAATTCATGGTATTGACTATGATGAAACTTTCTCACCGGTAGCTATGGTCAAGTCCATCAGGATTTTGCTTGCGATAGCGGCTTATTATGACTATGAAATCTGGCAAATGGATGTCAAGACTGCTTTCTTAAATGGAAGCTTGGAAGAGGATGTGTACATGACACAACCTGAGGGTTTTGTCGATCCAAAGTTTGCTAGAATGGTTTGTAAGTTGCTACGATCTATTTATGGATTGAAGCAGGCCTCAAGGAGGTGGAACATCCGTTTTGATGAAACAGTCAAAGAGTTTGGCTTCAAACAAAATGAGGATGAGCCGTGTGTTTACAAGAAGGTTAGTGGGAGTCATGTGGCATTCCTAGTATTATATGTGGATGACATATTACTAATAGGGAATGACATTCCTTCTCTACAGGCTGTGAAGCTTGGTTGGGAAAAAGTTTCTCGATGAAAGACTTAGGCGATGCTACCTATATCTTAGGGATCAGGATCTATAGAGATAGATCTGAAAGATTAATCGGCCTAAGTCAGAGTACATACATTGACAAAGTATTGCATCATTTTGGAATGCAAGAGGCAAAGAGGGGCTTTGTCCCGGTGTCTCATGGGATAGTGATCTCAAAGGAAAACTGTCTTAAATCATCAGATGATAAGGACCGTATGAGTAAATTACCATATGCTTCGGCAATTGGTTCTATAATGTATGCAATGATATGTACTCGTCCTGATGTCTCGTATGCTTTAAGCATGACGAGTAGGTACCAGTCTAATCCAGGTGAGGGTCACTGGACAGCTGTTCAGAATATTCTTAAGTACCTTAAACGGACTAAGGATTCGTTCTTGATATACGGAGGAGATGAGAAGCTGGTCGTAAAAGGTTACACTGATGCTAGTTTCCAGACAGATAGGGACGATTCTGTGTCCCAGTCTGGATTTGTGTTTTGTCTAAATGGAGGTGCTGTAAGCTGGAAAAGTTCGAAGCAAGAGACAGTAGCTGATTCTACAATGGAAGCTGAGTATATTGCCGCCAGTGAAGCAGCCAAAGAGGCTGTTTGGATTCAAAAATTCATTACCGGACTTGGTGTGGTTCCGTCGATCGCAGATCCAATTGATCTGTATTGCGATAACAATGGAGCCATTGCGCAGGCTAAGGAACCAAGGTCCCATTCCAAGGCAAAGCATATACTTAGAAGATATCATCTTCTTCGAGAGATAAACGAGAGAGGAGATATACATATATGTAAAGTGCATACTAATGATAATGTTGCGGACCCACTGACCAAGGCTTTGTCGCAGCAGAAGCACGAAGGTCATACTAGTTCCATGGGTATTAGATACATGGGTGATTGGCTCTAGTGCAAATGGGAGATTGTTAGTGTAGGTGCCCTAGAGGCAATACATTGGTTCTTTTAATAAACCTTTATGTCATTTGATTATTCAATAAACGTATTTATTATGACTTTAATTACTGCGATATATTTGTTAGCATAATAAATGTCCTTAGAATCATGATACACATTGTATAGTTTAAGTACATGACTTGAACTTGAGATTATATAATATATCATATTCTTAAAGGTCCCTAGTCGAGTATTATTATATAGGACAATAATAATACATAAATAGACTAGTATGTTGTTTGACAGATAACCACATCTCATTGGTTATCAGTATGGAGATACTAAAGTCAATACATAGGTACATGTATGGGTACATGGTACTGGACAGACCCAAAGTGAGATTCTTCATGTTTAATAAAGTCATAAGAAAGACTCACAGTGATAATGGTGTAATGATCCTTTAACTTGAGATCATTATATTTCTATACGAGGATTAATGTACTTTGACTACATTAAAAGTTACCTTTGATCGGGTGATGATAAAAGTGGACATCGGGTATATTATGAGTCAGTATGAGAAATATGAATAATAGATAAAGGATTTAACCCTCCTAGAATTAGGAGAGATATTATTGGCCTCTTGATTGAGTGAGACTATAAAATGCATGGTCGTGCTCAAATATTGATTTGTTTTAATAGTCTACTCATGGATCAAGTAAACCTGGATTAAATGTTGAAGACGATGACGAAATACATGCCTCGAGTTTAATCTATAATATTTGGTTAAAGGGATTATATTACATGGAAACATTTATCACGAAAGGTTTAATTGGATCACCAATTATTATTATTACTTGGGTAGCAATGATGTATTACTAGATGCCACTCATTGTTTATAATTTTATTATTGGATATTAAAATTATTGCCAACGTAATAATAACCTAAAGGGTTACACAATAAGAACGTTTTAAAAGGAGTTTTAATTTAAATATCAGATTTAAATTAAATAAATAAAATTCGAAATTGATTATGGAATCAGATTTCGTTTTTAATTAAATGATTATAAATTCGAAATTGGATAAATAATTAATTGAGTTGGACTTAGTTAATTAAATGTTATTTCGAATTTAATTCATTAAAAACCCAAATCAGTTTGTTTTAATTGAAGCCCAAGCTGATTAGGGTTAGGCCCATCTTTCTCTCTATAAATACATAAAGATGTATTGGTTAGGGTAATACTTTTGCAAAATCGTTTTTCTTAAAAACCCTAGCTGCTCTATTCTTTGAGAGGCTAGAGAGAGAGAGAGAGGCTGATTTTGGCTAGTACCTGCTCCTTGGATCGTTGGACGATCGAACGTTCGTGTGGACGATTTAGAGACGCAGATCTTGCATCAAGGGCTGCGTGGTGATCACAATCTAGGACCTCCATCTGTCAACCGAATTCGTAAAGCTTCGTAAAGGTACTGATTCTATTCACCATAATCAGCATGTCTTATACATGGATCCTATGATTAGGGTTTCGGATTTTTTATTGTTTTACGACTGTTTTCGCTACGTTTATGTCCCGAAACCCTTCAAAGATTTATGTCAATTTATCACTTTTTTTTTTTTAGTTAGTTAGATATTTATAAAATTATATTACAAATTTATAAAAAGAACTAAGTTATTCGCATATAAATTATACGAACAATAAAATGTAAACTTAGATTGTTCTATTAAAGTGCATGAAAACACGTTTTCATTATTATTACTATTTTTTTTGAAAAATTGATCGTAATCTTTTTTTGTTTTAAGTTATAATAACAAAATTGTAAATACAATATAAGTGACGTAATTATATTAGTATTCAATTTTATTATTTTTTCCAAAAAAGTAATTTACAATTGTAAGAAAGATATAATTCTAGTGATAAAACTTTTTTTTTCATTGTAAGTTGTAATAAAAAATTACAAATAAAACAATTATAATTATGAAAAGAACTTATATATTCATCACATTTTTCAGAAACAACGTAAATAGTAGAGGTATGATTTAGGGATGAAACAAAAATATAGTTGGAATCAAATTTGTACGAAGTGGCATCTTAAAAAAAATATATCATCAACAAATAGAAATTTAGATTGTTCTAGAGTAATGTTCTCCTTGATTTGTTTTTGGAGGGTTGATCATAGTATTTTTTTAATGCTAAATTATAATTTGAAAAATTGTAAATATGGCATAAGAATTAAAATTATAATAAAATTTCAATTTTTTTATTTTCTTAAAAATTTAACTTATAATTGTAGGGGAGGAATGATTTCTGGGATGAAACTATTTTCTTTTTCGTTATTTTAAGTTGTTTAAAAATAATTACAAATACACGTTTTCTCTCTGGCCCCAACCCTAAGAGCGCCTCTCCTAAGTTTTTTTCTCAAGTTAATTGAGGAAGCCCCAATCTTTTAGTTTTCTTTCAATTTCGATGATTTCCTTTCAATAAAATCCAAATTTTAGGATGTTTGTGTGTCTTTCCTTTTGGAGTGTGTGTTTTGTCTCTTCTTTTGGATTGTTTTGTTATGTTCGTAATTAGTCATGTTTGGGGTTGTCTGGGGTTGGATCTATTGAAAATGATTTTGTTGATGTTTTTGGGGATCTGGAAAGGCTGCATCGAAGATGGGACGGTGGCGATGATTGCAAGAGCTCACCTTTCACAAACAAAGATTGTTCATCCTTTGGGGATTTTCACTTTCGGCATGTGTATAGCTGGTATCCGGCATGTAGATAGTTGGGGTGTCGTTCCTCTAACCTTAGTTTATTCAATTGGGGCCTCTGAATACTAGGCTAATAACCGTTGTTATGTGATAAGGTCAATTGTGATGCTGCTGTTTTTACGGATATTGGTATAGTTTGGATCGCTGGGATGTCTTCGATTTCATTTTTAATTTCAAGAATTTTTAAATTCTATGTGTTAAACGATCAGGAAACAAATCAGCTAATTGTTTTTAGTTTGTTATTTGTTTTCCAACCTGGTTGTATCAGCCGTCGGGGGTTTGTCCTGACTGTGTTATGATTTATTGAATGAAAATCGCTTTATTTTCTGGCAAAAAAAAATTACAAATAAAAAATTATTATGATAAGATTTCTAATTTATTACTTTTCATTAAGATAACGCAAATAGGAGTGAAATTAAATATGGTGCGAACCAAATTTGTAATAAAGTGTATTGTATTTTTTAATTCTAAATTACATTCAAAAATTTGTAAATACAATTTAAGAATCATAATTATAATAGGATTTCAATTTTATTATTTTTTTAAAAAATAACATAAAATTGCATGTTAGACATGATTCCACTAGTGAAACTGTTTTTTTGTTATTCTAAGTTGTTACAAAAATATTACAAATAAAAAAATTATAATTATAATATTTTAAAAAATAACGTAGAATTATAGTAGAAATATGATTTTAGGGATGAAACTAAAATATAAAATGTAGTGTGAACCAATTTAATATAATGTATCGTCAAAGTTGTATTTTGTTTATTAATAAAAATTATGAATACATATATTATACGTTTAAAATCTACCAGTTACTTGTTAAAAAAATGCACCAACATTATAAATTTGGTACTTAAATTTGGTTATTGCACCTTAATATTTTTATTACAACTTGGCTTTAATTGTTTAAAAATAAAAATTTTAATCGGCACGATACTTTATTTTTTAGTTGTACTTTAATCCTTTTTGTACAACTTGGTCCCAAAAAATAACAAGTTTAATACAAATATATTATTAAAATATTTATAAACGTAAAATTCTTCGAAACTTAAGTTTGATCGAGATCAAACATATACACTACGTTAATTCAATGCCGAATTTAACATTTTTACAATTTCATCTTTAAAACA
Organism: Saposhnikovia divaricata; assembly: GCA_036435485.1. Classification (NCBI taxonomy): domain Eukaryota; kingdom Viridiplantae; phylum Streptophyta; class Magnoliopsida; order Apiales; family Apiaceae; genus Saposhnikovia; species Saposhnikovia divaricata. Next base: position 216,295,063 of record CM071594.1, read on the forward strand.
ATAATTTCAATCAGAATATATTTATTAAATTTTATTAACCACAAAAACTTTTTAACAAAACTTAATCATGATCAAACACAAATATATACGTCAATTCAGTTACAAGTTTAACAGATCTCCTGAAGGTTATGATTTCAATTCTGTTAGGGCATGTTTGTTTCGTGGGATTATAGTCCAAGGATAATAGTTTAGGCATTATAATTATTTCAATATTATCCTAAGGATTATAATCCTTTAAATTATCTAAAACTATGTTTGTTTAGAAGAATTAAATCAAGGATTGGATTATAATCCTTTAAATTTTAATCATATGTTTGTTTTGAGGGATAGAATATGGGGTTGGACTATTATCCTTTAAATTTGTTAATCCCATGTTTGTTTGTCATAGGATTATAGTGAAAGGACTATAATCCTTTAAAAAATGACTTGTTAGAGGGGATTAAATAATACCTCCTCCAACCATGTATTAGAGGGGATTTCCTATCCTCCAATCCAACAAAACAAACATGAGATTGATATTTTAAAGGACTATAATCCTTGAACTAATCCCAAATATGATTTTACAAAATAAACAAGGGATTAAATTTTTTAAAGGATTATAATCATATCCCTTACTTAATCCCATGAAACAAACATGGCCTTAGGTTTGTTTAGAGGGATTATAATCCCCGGATAATGATCCTACTATAATAATCCCATCATTTATAATCCTTAGGATTATAATCCTTTAAATTATTTTATTTCATGCTTGTTTTGAAGTATTAAGTCTAGGATTGGACTATAATCCTTTAAAAAAAATTAATCCTTTAAATTATCCTATCTCATGTTTATTTTGAGGGATAACCTATGCATTGGACTATAGTGTTTTAAAATTTCTAATCCTATGTTTGTTTTAGGATAGATTATAGTGAAAGGACTATAATCCTCTAAAAAAATGACTTGTAGGATGGGATTAAATAATATCTTTGCCAACCAAGTATTAGAGAGGATTATAATCCTATCCCTTATTCCACCCCTTATCTCACCCAAACAAACATGTGATTGTTATTTTAAAGGACTATAATCCTTAATTTAATCCCAAATAAATTTTTATAAACAAACATGGGATTAAATTTTTTTATGGATTATAGTCCTATCCCCTACTTTTTTTTTGATAAAAACGTACTTGCATTAATATTTCTCATAATCAAGCATACAGATGATAAAATCCGGAACAGAAACATTCCACTCCGTAAGACCTGACATAGAATATGTCGCCCTTGCTAAGCTATGAGCTACAATATTCGCAGACCTATGTGTGTAACACACTAACACTTCATCAAAGTGTTTATCCATATCCGTACAATCCTCCAAGATCAACATACTCACACAATCGGTGAGACAAACAAACTCACACATACAAACGGTGAGACAATAACAAAACTCAAACAAATGGTGACACAAAATAAAATTACAAATTAAAACTAAACTAGAACCTTAGCAATCCTTAGATCTGGGATCAAACCCACCAGAACAAGATAACTCGGACCATTTACGAGAACAGGATCACCTGGAAAAACTAGAAATCCGGAACTCCGTGGACTTGAGATCTAATAAATTGAAGGCCAAATCGGAAAAGGTTTTGAATCCTTAGATCCGAAAATACAAAAATTTATTAAAAGAAGGAAAAAAACATAGAAAATGGAAGATTTTGGGGCTTTCCACCGATGGAGATCCGGTGGAGCCCCCGGCTATTAGCAAAAAACGAGGAGTAGAGGGGGAGAGTTTTTTTTTAGATCCTATCCCCTACTTAATCCTATGAAACAAACATAGCCTTAGTGATGTACATGTATTTATACATGTAATTATTTGATTCGTAACTAATATTAGAAGGAAAAAAATTATAATTTTTTAGGATTATTGATCTCTATTTTATCCTTCTAATATAATTACGATGCCAAATATAAAACAATAAAATATATAAAGAAATCATGCATAATACATGATTTGAATATTTTTTCATTAATTGATGCAAATAAAAAAAAATTAAAGACATTGCCAATCTCAATTCATTTTTTTCGATACTACTTGTTTTTTTTTGTCAAAAGAAAAAGACATATCATATGTTAATAATTCATATATAATCTCAATTCATATATAGATCAGATCATATATTAATATATCATATATTAATCTCAATTCATTTTTTTCGAAACAACTTGTTAATTGTACCAAATATCTACATTCATGTAAACAAATATAAGTTTGTGTAATACGTTACCTGTCTCGAATCTTATCCTGAAAAATGTTCTCTCAACAGCTTCCCCTTCCGCTTATCGGAATTTCTCTTCTTCAGCACCGTTGACCAGCCTTTTCCCCCTTCATTTTCAAGATACTTACACCACGCTCTGTTTTTCCTTGTTCTTCTCTTTTTCTTCTTTTCTCTCATCCTATTTTCTCCTTCGATCTGTTTATCCTGCTTGCTCAGATGGGTTCACGTAATTCGGAGCACTCCGGATCTATGAATTCTGAGGAGTTCGAAGCTCTTATTGGACACAATTACACTATTCCTGTTAATAACTTGATGCCTCCAGTTCTTTTTGATGTGGAAAATGAGTCTTTCAATACGGATGCAGTTATGGGAGAAGCTCTGTCTCCAGGAGCTCGAGCTCGTATGACAGCTCAGATTAATCTTATTTTGAATGATGGTACAGAACATAATGTCTCAGGACCTCTTCCTGCAGGGTCCTCTGCTGCTTCTCGTGGAGGTTCAGCTAATTCACCTTTAGATGTAACTTCGCCTAATGGTAAAGTCCCTCAACCCTCTGTCTCTTTACATCAATTAGAAGATTATGCTGCGGTAAATATCCTTTCAAATAATGCTTCCACTGATACTCCAAATACACCAAAGAAATCGGTAACCTGGAGCTCTATTGTTGCTAAACCTGTTTTAGATTCTAACCCTTCTTTGAATAATGATGATGCTGTTATCACTTACAATGAAGATGGCTCTGCGGAAGTTAAATTCTCTAGAGAGTATATGGTTAATGCTCAGAAAAAATGGGATACTAGTATAATTGGCCATTTTATTGGAGGAGGTTTCGTTTTTAAATTTGTTCGTGAGCAAGCACAGCGAATTTGGAGGAATAAGGGATTGACTGGGGTGTTCTATAGCCTTAAAGGTTATTACACATTTCAATTCGGGACCATGGAAGAAAGAAATGGGGCACTTAATCTTAACACAGTTCAAATGGGTGGGAAAACTCTTTATCTAATGCCTTGGATGGAGGGTTCGACATTCAAAAGAAATGTTGTGGAGAAGGTTCCTTGTTGGATTCGCTTGGTGGATGTTCCTTATTCGCTTTGGTCTAAAAAAGGTCTGTCAGCAATCGCTCGCTCAGTAGGTAGACCCCTAAAATTCGATGAGGCCACGGCTAAATTTCAACCTTTGAAATTTGCTAATGTTCAAGTGGAATTGTCGTATTCTTCTCCAAGACCAGATTTTGTGTGGGTTAATATGCTTAATGTGTATGGTGAAGAAGACAAAGAAAGGGTTGAGATTCAATATTCGCAACTCCCTTATTCCTGCAGCCTATGCAAAGCTTTTGGACACTCGCTTGCTCGATGTTTTAATAATCCAGAGCGAGTAATTAAGAAAAGGAAAAAGACTAGTAGTGCTGATCAAGGAGAGCAATCTGACACTAATAAGACGGAATATCTTCAAAACATGGAGTTAGTTCCTTATGTTACTGGCAAGTTTTGTGGCTGTGATGTCGTCATGGATGAGGATGATATAATAAATGAAATTGCAAAAGGAAATGACACCTTGGAGGAAGGTGAATGCCTACAATTTCCAGGAAATGACGATTAATTGAAAGTAATTGATTTAGTGCCAGAAAATACAGCTTGCGTTAATGAGGAATTTGCCTTCGAAGATGGCCTTGTTGCTACAATTGTCGAACCATTTGTTGATAGGAACGGGTTCGAAGCTCTGTCCGATCTTCATGAAGAACAACCTATTCTGCAAATAGAAAACGGTTCAGCAAGGAAACGAAATAAAAGTAAGTCCCCGGCTTCCAGAAATAGAGAATCTCTCTCTCTCGTGGTGGATCTTCGTCCAGACCTAATTGGTTCTTCAAGTCATAGGAAACTATTCATGGAGGATGATGGTTTCACTAAAGCCACTAAAGTTTCGAACAGAAAAAGCTCCAGGTTGGCAGGTGTGCCAACAAAATCAAAACGTTAATTATGAATTTTTCAGTTTGGAATGTGCGAGGTATTAATAAAGGTCCTCATCAACAAGAAGTGATCAATTTTATTGCTACTAACCATATCTCTCTTATGGCTTTAGTTGAAACGAAGGTTAGAATTCAGAATTATAATGATATTTCTAGACGCATTAACAACAAATGGAAATGGGTTTTCAATTACGAGGACCATGATTATGGTCGTGTGTGGCTGGGATGGGATCCCTCTATCTGGTCAATTCATGTTCTTGCTAAATCAGCTCAGCATATAACTTGCTTCGTGACTTTTTTGGAGAAGCAAATTACGTTCTGTGTTTCTTTTATATATGCCTTGAATCAGCCTCATGAAAGGGAGAGTTTATGGAGAGACCTTGAATCTCTCGCTCAGACTGTTAAAATGCCTTGGTGTATTAATGGGGATTTAAACTGCATTCTTTCGTTAAATGAAGTTAGAGGGGGGCGTGAGCAGTGGACTTCAGGCATGCAATCTTTCTCCGACTGTGTTTCAAACTTGGCTTTGGGTCATATTAAATCTGTTGGTCCCTTTTTCACCTGGACTAATAAACGGGTCCTTCTTATTTAGAAAAGGTTAGACCGTATGCTAGCTAATAAGGAGTGGTTCACCATTTTTACGGAAGCTATTGTGATTGTTAAAAATAGGGGCATTATGGATCATTGCCCACTGATTTGTTCGGTTCCTTTGAAACTTGAAAAGATTTCAAAACCTTTTCAGTTTTACAATTACTTGACTACTCTTGATTCCTTTTTGCCGACTGTGTCAAGAATTTGGGAAAATCGGTGGTATGGAGATCCTATGGGAATTCTGGTAAGAAAACTTAAAGAGGTTAAAGCAGCTTTGGTTATTCTTAACAAGAACCATGGTAATGTGGGGTCGAATGTCTCTTTGGCTCGCGCTGCTTTGTCAGAAGTTCAAGACCAATTGGCTATTGATTGTGATAATCAAGCCTTGCTGCACTTAGAAAATCAGAATTATGACAAGCTACAAAAGGCTTTGCTAGAAGAAGAGAGCTTCCTCCTCCAAAAATCAAGGGTGAGATGGCTATCAAGTGGAGATGGTAATAATTCCTACTTTTTTAACAAGATCAAAGCAAATTGGAATGTTAACAAAATTCTAGCAATTCAAAATGAGGATGGGGTGCTAGTTACAGGTCACAAAAGTGTCTCTCAAACAGCTGTTAATTTCTTCTCCTCTACTTTGGGCACTCTTTCGAATACGGAAAATTTGGATTTTACTGGTTTAGATTTCAATAAAATCACTCCTGCCCAGGCTTTACTTCTTGAGGCACCAGTCACTAATGATCTAATTCGGAAAACTCTTAAGGTATGAAAAGAAACAAGGCCCCAGGCCCGGATGGTTTTCCAGTTGAGTTTTTCTTGGCAACTTGGGAGATCGTGGGGAACTCTTTCTGTGCAGCTGTCCAAAGCTTTTTCTCTTCAGATACTATGTATAGCTCTATTAATGCAACAAGTATTGCTTTGCTTCCAAAGGTTCCTAACCCTACTACCATGCGAGATTTCCGACCTATTTCATTATGCTCAATCCCATATAAATGCATCGCAAAGATTATTGCTTCTCGTCTTAAAGTGGTAATGCCAAGTATTACTGACATTTCTCAGTCCGCGTTTATCCCGGGACGGTATATTTCTGATAATATTCTCATGGCTCACGAATTATTTAGGGGATATCATCGTGACACAGGTGCTTCTAAGTGTGCTCTAAAGCTCGATTTGCACAAAGCATTCGACTCAGTTCAATGGCAATTCATAATGACTGCTCTTCAAAAACTAAACTTCCCTGCAACATTTTTGAAATGGATCTTCTTATGCATTTCCACTCCATCATATTCTGTCAAGGTAAATGGCTCGTTGTGTGGTTCTTTTCAAGGCAAAAAGGGACTTCGGCAAGGGGATCCAATTTCCCCCTATCTTTTTGCAGTTGTTATGAACGTTCTTTCTGCAATGCTTGCTAGGACTCCGAATAACTTCAAATACCACTGGAATTGTAAAGAGATGAAACTTACCCATCTTTTCTATGCTGACGATGTGCTGTTATTTTCGAATGGCGATTCCGCCTCTCTCTCGCATATTATGGATTGTGTTCATCGGTTTGCTCATAGCAGTGGTTTACATCCAAGTGTTGCAAAAAGTACGGCTTTTTTTGGAAATTGTACGGAGGAGTTTATGACCTGGTTCGACACTAACTACGGTATAGTGCATGGAGAACTCCCTGTTCGGTTTTTGGGTGTGCCTTTAGTATCCTCTATGCTGCGTCACAATGACTGTTTGCCTCTGTTCGAAAGAATTTCTGCCAGGATCTCTTGTTGGACCTCATCTTTGCTATCCCTGGCTGGTAGAGTCCAACTTATTAGGGTTGTTCTTTATGCTATTCAAGCATACTGGTCCAACCATTTCATCTTCCCAGCTTCTGTGCATGGAAGGTTGCAATCTATCTTTACTAGATTCTTCTGGAAAGGTGATATTAATGCGAAAGGGGGTGCGAAAATAAGCTGGGACAATATATGTTTGCCGTATGAAGAAGGGGGTTTAGCTTTTAAAAACTCGAAAGAATGGAATCAAGCACAGATTATCCATCACCTTTGTAAGGTTATCGGTAAAAGCAAGTCTCTGTGGCCTCAATGGGTGAATAAAACTCTGTTGAAGAATCAACATTTCTGGACTATGAAGATGCCAAATGATTGTTCGTGGATTTTCAGAAATTTACTCAAACTTCGACCTCTGGTTCGTAGTTTTCTTTCTTTTAACATTGGCAATGGACTAAATACTTCCCTATGGTTCGATCCTTGGTGGCATGACACATGCTTGGTGAATAACAATAACGATCGAATTATTGCTCAGGCTGGTATCTCGAGCGAGGCAACTGTACATTCTATTATCAGTTTGGGCAGCTGGATTCTTCCTGGTCTTTCAAATCGTTTTCATCACCTTGATCCTGGTTTGCTGCATTGGAATCAGAATTTTGATTTCCCTGCTTTTGATCTAGGTTCAGCTGATAACATTCGTTGGGATGGCATTTTACTTTCGAAAGTAAAAACTAGAGGTATTTGGAATTCTATTCGATCCTCATCTCCTCAAGTTTCTTGGCACAATCTTGTTTGGAATAGGTTGAAAATCCTGAGATACGCGCATTTAGAATGGATTCTTTGTCATGGCCGTCTCTCAACTTTTCACAGACTTGCTTCCTTCGGTTTGGAAGTTTCTCAGTTCTGCAACCTTTGCGTAGGGGGAATAGAAACAGATTCTCATCTGTTCATCACTTGTTCTTATGCACGATTTATTCTTTCAAAGTTAGCTGCTATTGTCAACTTTCCTATTGCTGGGACAACTTGGGTGGAGTTCATCTCTTCTTTGGGTAATATTTCGAACATCTTTCATAGGAACATTGCTCTCCTAACTGCTCAGATTTTCTCGTACCATTTATGGCGTGAAAGAAATGCAAGAGTTCATGATAGAGGGGCTTCTCGTCCGAACATTTTGATTCATAAGATCATTGTGGAAATTAAGTCGAAGGTCACCAAAACGGACTGGTTTATGAAGCATGCGAATTTGGATCTTTATAGATGGCTTTTTATTTGATTCGAGTTCTCCTTCTGTTTGTAGTTTGGTTGTAGTTTGTAGTTCTTCTTCTTTTGTTTCTCTCTTTGCTTTGGCATAGAGCAAGGGTTAATCCCGAATCCTTTTCTCTCTTTAATATATTATTAATTTAGCAAAAAAAAAAACTTGTTAATTGTACCAAAAGTGAAAGTTTTGACGAATGTTAATATTTTTTATAAAGTTAACAATGTAATCAAATTTAAAACATAACATGTCAATTTAATTCACATGGTTATGTATTGATAAAAGCGAATTAAATTTTAAGTAAAAAACGCAGCTTTATTAATTTATACCCAAAGTGTACTTTTTGAATGTGATTTTTTTGAATAATTACATATAAAAAACCAGAATCCTTGACAAAAACAAATTCAAATGTTAAGTGAAGAATTTTATACTCTTAATGATTATGACAAGGACGTTGACATGCCTACGTTTTCACAACTTAATTTTCCTCCATCAAAAGTCAATGCATTTTATTTTAACAATCATGTATTCAATTTAGTTTTACACTTGACAACACGTACAATGGTGCATTTGAAAGTGAAACTTGACATAAAATGTATGAATTAGCTCATTTATCAAAAAGTTTGTTAATCTTAATTAAAAATTTAATTCAATTTGACATAAGGAATTCAAGAAAGGAATTTAATTCTCTATTATATTTAGAATAAAGCACAAACTTACAAAAAACTATAATTGATTTTTGTTCTATTGTACATTACTAATATAAACTAACTGAGATTAATGCTAAGAGCATCTTCAGTGGTATTGCCTAAAAATAATTGGCTAAATTATATAAAATATTGATTATATAAAATTTATTGAACCTGTAAGATATTGTGTTCCGAGGGTAGTGGTTATTGATTAGTGCATATTTTTGCATATTTTTATTACTTATTTATTGCTTGAACTCGTATTTTAATAAATTATTTTGTTGCATTTCAGGAAATTCGAGGAAAATAAAGAAATGACAAAATAAGGAAATAAAGTACAAGGAAGGGTAAAAGAGGAAGAAAAAGGACTAAAAATGAAAAAAGAATTAGGAGCTTGGAGCAAAAAGGAATATTTCAAACACACCCCAAAACCTTTGACTTTATAATTTCAAAAGCTTCATGCGGCATCATTTTTGGACTTGAAAAAAACTGCAGCATCATTTTTGGACTATGACTTCATAATGCTTTCATATGTAAACCAGTTAGTATAAAAGTCTATAAATAGCTGCAGACATGAATAACAAGGGAATCACTTTACCTTTTGCTACACTTTTGCTTTAGTTTCTTTTGTTTGCCGATTCTTGCTATTCTCTTCAGTCACATCTTAGTTGTAATTTAGTTACCCTAAATTTTGTAGCCTCCATCTTGTAAACACTTTTATTTTATTTATGCAAATTTTCATTCCCTTTTTAATTTCTTGGGATTCTTCTTCTTGGTTTGAGTTTGTTGGAAAACCCAAATTTTCCGGTAAAAAATAATTTTCCGGTGAAGTTTGGTAACTTTCCGGCCAACTCCATAGATTCCGGTGAGCTCCAACATTAAAATAATTTTTGTTGGATCTTACTTGGAAATATTTTATTAAATTCAGAATAATTTAGAGCTTCATAGTGATATTTTTATTTTATTTTTCTGATAATATGTTAATAATTATGAATTTTAGAAGTTAAGTTTTCTACTCTCTTTTTCATTATCTTGTTCATTGGGTGCCTGCACCATGCCCTTTTCACACCATTTTCTTTTTATCACCCGTAGCTTTTACATTTGTAATAGTATCTTCTTTATTGTTTAATCATTAGCAATCCCTGTTGGTAATGTGTTTTAATCTTATTTTTACTTGTTTTTGTTTGTCCCGCACTAGTACTTCTTGTTTCACTGCAATGCTAATTTTATGAATGAATTTGATCTTTTTGTTTATTAATTTTTTTTATGCATGCTTCCCTGAATCTTTATGCATAATAAATGTGTAATGCTTGTTTATATAACTTTATATTAGTTTATATCAATTAGTTAGTTTACTCGTACTTAATTATTAATTCATGTTTTTAGCATTTTTATTTTACTTTGTTTATTTGTCAAATATGCGTAGCTAATTTTCTTATCCTAGGATGAAGATGAAGTTAAATTAATTGCTCTTAATTTCTTTTCGTTCATATTAATTAATTCTCATGATTTTTCTTAGTGCTTAATTGTTCAATTAACAAAGTGATTTTGATATATTATTGTTACCGGATTTATTTTTCATAGCCTATGCTTGCTCTTTGAAGTTTTGATAGGTTATTGTTAGATAACAAGTTTCATAGTTTATGCTTGTCTCGTTAATTGATATATCTTATTTGTGAAGAAAAGAGAATTGATTTTAGGGCGAGTTAATATTAATTATGATTGATTAACGGATTCGGATTCCTAGGTTTTCCATATTATTTGATAATTTTTGCTAATTAGGTTAATTAATTCTCATCTCAAAAGTTAATTGTCTAGTTCTCCTAAATTAATTTTTAAGGAGTTGCGAGAAATATATAGTCTCTGTGGATCGAATATAAATATTAAAACGATGATCGTGCGCTTACGATATTAAAATGTTTAATTTTTAGCACATCAAGTTTTTGGCGCCACTGCCAAAGTTGGTTTAGGGAGAACATTAATGACACTTGTTCCATAAGGTTGAATAATTCCATGTTGCTTGAGAAAGTATTTTCTAATCAAAATTTTCAAAAATATCATGATTCTTTCTCGAAGCTGCATCCCAATTTTCCCACCGGTATCGATTGATTCGGTTTTATTCCTTAAGCCCCCCCTCGTGATCCAGGTATGGGGAAGGAATTGTGTGCGTGAGTAGTATTAATTAGTTGTTTTTCATTTTCATTCCTCTCCGTCATCCCTTGTCAGATATTATCTCCTCATTCTTCTTTCTCATTTCTCTTGCATTTGCATACATTGAGGACAATGCATGATTTAGGTATGGGGGAGGGTTTTAGTGTAAATACATAAAATTGAAAAATCCAAAAAAAAATTTTAAAAATCCAAAAATAGAGATATTTTAGCTTAGTTCTCTTTCCCACTCTTTAAACTTTAGAACTAGTTGGTGTTAACTGTTTTTCAAAAATTATATGTATAATGTCTTTAAATAATTTGAACGTATTCAAGTAAGGTTTTCCTAATGAAACTTGTGTCGAACAAATTTTTGCTTAAAAGTCCAAGATGACACATTTGCACAAGACCTTTGGTGGAAATATTGTATAGTAATGTTATTCGATACCTGAAAGAGAACCCACATGTTAGAACAATGTCGAATCAAACCTTTGCGAGATTTGCTCCTATAGTGTCTTACGAAAAAAAAAAGGAAAGAAAAAATAAAAAAAAAGAGAAAAAAAGAAAAGAAAGATAGTCAATAAAGGTTTGTAATTGTAGAGTGCTAGTGTAATTTTGTAATAATAAATTCTTAGTAGGAAAATCAGCTAGGTTGGGCTCATTGATAACCCGAGTAAGTAAGTCTGAGGGGACTTTATGCCTAGCAACCTAAGGTCCTTTGTGATCTGAGATTGTTGACCTAAAACTCGCTAAATGGGTATTGATGCAAAAGTGTTTTGGGACCTCAACCATTGCACGGTCGGTATAACTACTAAGAACGTGAAGTTTGGCTAGATACTTGTTTTGATAGAGATTGGGTCAGTTCAATACTGGTTGAAAAAGAGAAAATTTTCGTATGAACCTTATCCATCAAAGGCCTTAAATTCACTACACACCTTGGGATTTTTTGTAAATGTTTAGAGTCTAATCATGTAGATTGTGGGAACCTATAACTTGCCTATTATTAGAATAATCTTTAAGGCATGTATTTTCCTACAAAATTGTTTTGTTAACACCAGTGAAAGCTAGAGTGAAAGAGAAAAGTTGGACACTTGTTGACTTATGTCATATCTTCTGTAAACCCTTAGGAGACAACACTCCTCTTGTAGAGGTCGTCTATGAGTTTAACGGGTTGGTAAATCTAAAATTACTCGTGATTCCTACAACAGACAGTATAGGCTTTTCATTCTGCATTTTTCTTTTTGTTTTACTCGAGGAAGAGCAAAAGCTAGGTATGGGGGCATTTGATAAGTGCATATTTTTGCATATTTTTATTACTTATTTATTGCTTGAACTCGTATTTTAATAAATTATTTTGTTGCATTTCAGGAAATTCGAGGAAAATAAAGAAATAAAGTGCAAGGAAGGGAAAAAGAGGAAGAAAAAGGACATAAAAGGAAAAAAGAATTAGGAGCTTGGAGCAAAAAGGAATATTACAAACACACCCCAAAACCTTTGACTTTATAATTTCAAAAGCTTCATGCGGCATCATTTTTGGACTTGAAAAAAAACTACAGCATCATTTTTGGACTATGACTTCATGATGCTTTCATATGTAAACCAGTTAGTACAAAAGTCTATAAATAGCTGCAGACATGAATAACAAGGGAATCACTTTACCTTTTGCTACACTTTTGCTTTACTTTCTTTTGCTTGCCGATTCTTACTATTCTCTTAGTTGTAATTTAGTTACCCTAAATTTTGTAGATTCCATCTTGTAAACACTTTCATTTTATTTATGCAAATTTTCATTCCCTTTTTATTTTCTTGGGATTCTTCTTCTTGGTTTGAGTTTGTTGGAAAACCCAAATTTTCCGGTTAAAAATAATTTTCCGGTGAAACTTGGTAATTTTCCGGCCAACTCCATAGATTCCGGTGAGCTCCGACATTAAAATAATTTTTGTTGGATCTTACTTGGAAATATTTTATTAAATTCAGAATAATTTAGAGCTTCATAGTGATATTTTTATTTTATTTTTCTGATAATATGTTAATAATTATGAATTTTAGAAGTTAAGTTTTCTACTCTATTTTTCATTATCTTGTTCATTGGGTGCCTGCACTATGCCCTTTTCACACCATTTTCTTTTTATCACTCGTAGCTTTTACATTTGTAATAGTATCTTCTTTATTGTTTAATCATTAGCAATCCCTGTTGGTAATTTGTTTTAATCTTATATTTACTTGTTTTTGTTTGTCCCGCACTAGTACTTCTTGTTTCACTGCAATGCTAATTTTAGGAATGAATTTGATCTTTTTTTTTATTAATTTTTTTATGCATACTTCCCTGAATCTTTATGCGTAATAAATGTGTAATGCTTGTTTATATAACTTTATATCAGTTTATATCAGTTATTTAGTTTACTCGTACTTAATTATTAATTCATGTTTTTCGTATTTTTATTTTACTTTGTTTATTTGTCAAATATGCGTAGCTAATTTTCTTATCCTAGGATGAAGATGAAGTTAAATTAATTGCTCTTAATTTCTTTTCGTCCCTATTAATTAATTCTCATGATTTTTCTTGGTGTTTAATTGTTCAATTAACAAAGTGATTTTGATATATTGTTGTACCGGATTTATTTTTCATAGCCTGTGCTTGCTCTTTGAAGTTTTGATCGGTTATTGTTAGATAACAAGTTTCATAGTATATGCTTGTCTCGTTAATTGATATATCTTATTTGTGAAGCAAAGAGAATTGAATTTAGGGCGAGTTGATATTAATTGTGACTGATTAACGGATTCGGATTCCTAGGTTTTCCATATTATTTGATAATTTTTTCAAATTAGGTTAATTAATTCTCATCTCAAAAGTTAATTGTCTAGTTCGCCTTAATTAATTTTTAAGGAGTTGCGAAAAATATATAGTCTCTGTGGATCGGATCATAAATATTAAAACGATGATCGTGCGCTTGCGATATTAAAATTTTTAATTTTTAGCACATCATCTATAATGATTGGCTATATTTTAAAAATAGTATGTTATTAATATTTCAAGTTGTTATTAATGGAATATATTATTTTAATATAGAAATAAGTGATGTGGCATCTCTAGAGGTTGGATAAATATAGCCAACATCAAGAGATTATTTATAATTATAGACAAGGGTTCTGTCTCATTGGTGTAGATAATTTTTTACATATTATATATAAATTTTATTTTTGAAAAGCCACATAGATTTTTAGTTATAGTTGGAGATGCTCTAATATACACATACAATCAAGAAAACAATATCTCATTATATATATGGAATTATTATATTCGTGAGTATAGTAGATAAAATGAAGTAAAAGAAAAGAACAATTCCCAAAATACTAATAATTACACTAATCTAACGCATTAAAAATTTAATTCAACTAGCTTATAAACCGTGTGATGCACGAAATTTGTTTGATATGTAATAAATTTTACTTTATATTATAATTATGTTTTTATATAATGTTTTATTTTAATTTAATTTAAATGATTTAATATAAATTAAATCAATGATATACATGGTTTAACACTTATATTATAAAATTTTAAAATAAATAGGTCGTTGATGGGGTTCGAACCTTAAAATTTTAGTAAATTAATTTAATTATATAATCTATTTAATCAACGGTTCTGGTTTTTTACTACAAATCTAGCGATCATTATTCGTAGTATACGGATTTATTTTATATTTTGTTGGTGATTAAAAGGTATGGTGTGATATCTTGAGAAAATGCCCAAAATACCTCTTTTTCATCATCCCATTGCCCAAAATGCCGTTTAGCGCGAGCAGCCATCCTAAATGTCCATGGTATGCGCATTACAGTAATGCGCATAGTTTTTTTTTATCTCCACTATCTACGCATTAAGCTAATGCGTATAGTTTTTTTTTTTTACTATGGTGTACGCATGATACTAATGCGTATAGCTTTTTATTTTTTAAAAAAATGCTGAGTACCCGATGATCATTTAATTAAGCTAAGTATCGGATGGTTCAACGTTTCCATTTTGGGTTTAGAAATATTTGGAACAACGAATAAACCGTATACGAACTTAGGGTTTAGGGTTACTCTAAACCCTAGATCCTAAACCCTGACTTATCCATATTTTTAAACGCGTTAACAGGTCGCCGGATTCAATTTTTTTATTAAAATTTTAAAATTAAAATTTTAATTAAACTTACGATTTCAATAATTAACTTTGGGGTTCAACGTTTCCATTTTGGGTTTAGAAATATTTGAAACAACGAATAAATCAGATTCAATTTTTTTATTAAAATTTTAAATTTTATATGTATTCCCTCATGGTTTCAACGGTTAACCTTTGAGGTTCAACAGTTCCATTTTGGGTTTAGAAATATTTGGAACGATGAATAAACCGTATACGAACTTAGGGTTTAGGGTTTAGGGTCTAAACCCTAACTTATCCTGATTTTTAAACGCGTTAGCGTTTAAAAATTAGGTCGTCGGATTCATTTTTTTTATTAAAATTTTAAATTTTATCTGTATTCCCTCAAGCTTTCAACAGTTAACCTTTGTGGTTCAACATTTCCATTTTTTAAAAAAATTAAAAATTTTATTTTTTATTTGTAAATAAAAAGATAAGTAAAATTCAAAATTTTGCTCAAAACAAAAAGTGAAATTCAAAATTATTGAACCGTACGCATGCTACCAATGTGTTGTCCATTTGACAAAGAAAATTACCAATGAGCTACACGCATTGGTACAATGCGTGGGCTTATTTTATATTAAAAAAAAATGCACGCATGTTGTACATGCGTGGCCTACTTCCAAAAAAAAAAAACAAAGAACACGCATGTGAGACATGCGTGTACGGTGTACGCATGTGACACATGCGTGTTCCGTGGGTAAAAAGGGCGGAGGTTTCCCCCGGTAGGTATTTTGGGCAACTGAAATTAAATGGTGGGTATTTTGGTTTTTCACCCTGATATCTTTGGGTATATATTAATTATTGTAAGATTATGTTTCAAATTAAAAGTTAACGTGTTTTAATTAGAAAAGAAATATTACTGATTGGAAGGTATGATAAGTGTTTATAAAAAGTAATCTCATCAATAAAAAAATAAACATTTTTTAATTAAGAAAGGCAGTTGGCTAATTATCATTAATTATATTATTTTATTATTTATTTTAATAATTAGGATGACCATGCCGAAAATCGAACCTTTCAATACCCGTGCAATGCACGGGTTTATTTTATTATGTTATAAATTTTATTTTATATTACAATAATGTTTTTAAATAATCATTAATTTTACTAATTTTTAATTTTAATTTAATATAATTTAATACACTCATGTTTATGAATTATACTAATGATTTCTTATTATAAACAATGTATAAAAAATTTTAATATATTTTATTATAATTGAAAAATACGGTGTGACATTTTTGGGCATGTATTAATGATTGTAAGATTAGTTTTAAATAAAAAAGTTAACTTGTTTTAATTTGAAAGGAAATATTAATGATTAGAAAATATGATATGATTGATGTTTTTAGATTTTTATAAAAGGTAATATCTTCAACTAAAAGTAAATGTGAAAAGGCCATCGATTAATTAACACTAATTTTTATTTAATATTACAATTATGTTTTTACATAATCATTATTTTTAATTTTAATTTAATATACTCATATTTACGGATCATACTAATGTTTTCTTATTATAAACAACGTATTTTTAATATATTTTATTAATAATTGAAAAATGTGATGTGATATTTTTGGGTATACATTTTAGTAAATTAATTTAACCATATATTATATCTAATCATTAGATCTAATGGTTATAACTTTTAACTATAAATCTAACGGTCATTATTCGTAGTATACGGATTTCTATTATATTTTGTTATTTAGAAGATATGGTGTGATATTTTTGGGTATATATTAGTTATTGCAAGATTATGTTTTAAATTAAAAGTTAATGTGTTTTGATTAGAAAAAAAATATTATTGATTGTAATATATGATATTTTAGGTGTTTATAAAAAGTAATATCATCAATTAAAAGTAAACATTTTTTAATTAAAAAAGGCAATCAGCTAATTATCATTCATTATATTATTTTATTATTTATTTTAATAATTAAAATTACCGTGCCGAAATATGTTGTGATATTTTCGGGTATAAATTAATGATTGTAAAGTTAGTTTTAATTCAAAAAGGTAACATGTTTTAATTTGAAATGAATTATTAATGATGGAAGATATGATACGATTGATGTTTTTAGGTGTTTATAAAAGATAATATTTTCAACTAAAAGTAAATGTGAAAAAAGGCAATTGACCAATTACCATTAATTATATTATGTTATTATTTATTTTAGGTGTTTTAATAGCATATATATGGACAATTGACTAATTACCTTTAATTATATTATGTTATTATTTATTTTAGGTGTTTTAATAGCATAGATATCGTTTATATTTTTCTTTATAATGAAGGGTAAATAAGTAAACTCACGACCTACCGAAAAACAGGTACAAAAAAATAGGTAACAAAATTTTTAATATTTCGACTATTATATAATAGTATAGATTTGACGTAAGGAATTTACGAGAGGAATTCAATTCTCTATTATTGATATGGGCTAAAAATAAGCCCTAAAGACACATTTAATATGGCATTAATTAGACCCAGCATGGTCCAAACGTGGGGCCCATTAATGAGGTCAGAATCCCTATTTTGACATTAATATTGAGGGAAACAAACAGCTCAGCAATAAGAGTTGGATAAGGATATTATCTCCATCAGACTTAGCCACCAAGGCATCCAATTCGATATGGAAACAGATTCCTACAAGGAATAGATCTGGAACCTTCCTCAAGGAAGACTTGTCTACCAAGTCTTTGACTCCTACCATAATTCTAAGGCTTCTCAGCCTATATAAAGGGTCAGACCCCTCACCCTAGAACTACGTTTTTGGCTTGATTCTTGATATTCATCAAGGTACGTAGGCATCTTGTTAGGACCGAGTTAGTCCCCGACAACAAGAGCAGCCATTAAAGCTCGAAGCTCCCACAAACCCTAGTAGTTAATACGCAATAAATATACCCTACTTTTTATTCCACAACATTTGGCGCCGTCTGTGGGAAGACAACATCAACCATGGTTCAAACACGAAGAACAACACCAGTTGTAACTGAGGCCGTGCCACTCAGCTCTGCTCCACCCCTGACCGAACAGGCTCCCCCAGTATCATGGGCGATCATCCAACAGACTCCCCCAGCATCAGGGACGATCATTCAACAGGCTCCCCCAGCATCAGCTGTCATCATCCACTCTCAAGTTTCTCAGCAACCAGGGGTGATCCCCCATGCTGAGAGTACGTTGCCTCTGACCAATCAGGCAGGACAAGCGACCAACTCTCTCCAGATTGTTGATCCGAACAACCCGCCACCAGGGGTACAGATCCATACTACAGATCTCCCCTTGAACACTAATCCCAGGCACGGTCTGCCCAACTACCCCCCGATGACTCAAGGTTCAGGACCAAGTGGTCATGCCTTACAAATCCGGGACCAAGATTATGATGACTACTCCGGCCCTTATACTGATGATTCATCGTCTGAGGATGATGATCGTGATGAAGCCCCGAGGAGGCAACGTTCTAGAAGAGAGCCTCAAGGAAGGACTCAAGAGATCCATGATGGACCTCCACCAACGGCTGAGGAGAGGATTAAGGCTCACGAGGCTGAGATCCAAAGGCTGAAGGGTGACATAGCAATGGAGCAAGCAAGACAGAATCAAACTCGACCCCCTCCAACCTCAGGAACGATTCCCATCATTGATTTGGAGAGGTCTTCAAGGAGACAAAGAAGGGCTGATGCCTCATTCGGAAGAACAACCACAAGGATGGAAATTCCCAAGGGAAACCCCAAAGATCTGATGCCTCTAGGAGATCCTGATGATCCAACACCCCCGTTTACTGAGGAGGTGATGAATGCTCATATTTCTAGGAAGTTTAAGATGCCGACAATTAAGGCTTATGATGGAACGGGTGATCCCGCAAATCACGTCAGGACGTTCTCGAACGCACTGCTGCTGCAGCCTGCAAGTGATGCCCTAAAGTGCAGAGCGTTCCCCCAAACCCTGTCGGGCATGGCTCAGAGATGGTATAGCCGATTGCCTGCGAACTCTATTGGCTCTTTTAAGGAGTTGAGTGCCGCCTTCGTTAGCCAATTCATTAGCGGAAGGGTGCATGAGAAGAGCTCCGCATCTCTTTTGTATGTGGTGCAAGGAAAGAATGAAAATCTGAGGGACTACCTCAAGCGATTCACTAAGGAGACCCTGAATATCACTGATTTGGAAAATAAGGTGGCAATGGTAGCCCTGGAGCACGGAACCACTGACCTCTTCTTCAAGAGATCATTGGCGAAGCATCCCCCTGAGAACATGGCTGAGCTCCAACGAAGGGCTGATAAGTATATTAAAGCTGAGGATAGCTTGAATAAAGAAACCACCGTAGGTGGAGGAGGAGGTAACAATGACTCCAAGAAGCGAAAGCAAGACCAGGACTATGATGATCAAGAGTATGATGCTAGGGACAAGTATCCCCGAACTAGCGAGGACTCCGACTCTGCCCCTAAGAAGAACCAAGGGTCAAGGTTCACTGAGTATGCAAGGTTGAATACTCCTAGGAGTCGAATCTTGTTGGACATTGAGAATGATAAGGATTTCAGATGGCCGAAGCCACTCAGGGGTGATCCCGCAAAGAGAAACCAGAATCAGTATTGCAGATTCCATAGAGACGTGGGGCATGACACTGACGATTGTAAGCAACTCAAAGATGAGATTGAGTTTTTGATCCGTAGAGGGAAGCTGAGGCACTTCACTAAGGGTGAAGACCGTGCTAATCAGAGAAGAGACTATAATAGAAGGGATGACGATCAAGATCGCAACCCACAGCCCCGAGGGCCAGTAATCAACATGATCTCAGGAGGCCCAACTGCGGCCGGGAAAACTAGGAACTCTAGAAAGGCTTATGCCCGAGAGGTGTTGCACATCGTGGGAGAGGCCCCGAAGCGTGCAAAAACTGAGGTAGCGATTAGCTTTGATGACTCAGACTTGGAAGGGGTGAAGTTCCCCCATGATGACCCGTTGGTCATAACTCCTGTGATTGGAAACTTGGAGGTGAAGCGAGTCTTGATAGACAATGGAGCTTCCGTTGACATTCTGTTTCATGATGCGTTTGTGAAGATGAGATACACTGATTCTCAGTTGACCCCCAATAACATGCCTATATACGGATTTAATGGAGTAAAATCCAAAGTTGAAGGGACTATTCAGCTGCCTGTAACTATTGGGCAAGAGCCCAAAGAGGCCACTCAGATGTTGAACTTCCTGGTAATCAAGGCGGCTTCAACGTACAACGCTATCCTTGGAAGGACTGGACTTCATGCATTCAAGGCTGTTGCCTTAACCTATCATGTGAAGATCAAGTTCCCTACTAGGAATGGTGTTGGAGAACATAAAGGTGATCAGAAGATGGCACGAAGCTGTTATGTAGCCTCGTTAAGGCCTGATGGAGTCGGGGGGCAGGTCCTTCCGATTGAAGATATAGATGTCCACAGTGGTAAGGAACACAAAGAAAGGTCAGCAGGGGACATCACACAGAAGCCTCGGACAGCAATTGAGGCTAAGGCGTTAACTGACTTTATGGTTGAGTGTACCATTGGCAACCAAGAAGTCGGGGGGCAGGAGGTAGTACCCCAAGCAGGAAGTGAACTTCAGAATAAGAATGAGGAGACCAGAAGGAGTGGTGGGTGCTCTATTTTGATGGAGCATCAAAAACAAAATCAAGTGGTGCAGGCCTAGTCTTGCAAAACCCCGATTGGGCTTAAGTTATTCTAGTAGGACTTAGCTTCATATTTATATAGTAGAAGTAGAAATAAGGTTCATTAAAACCATTACAGAGCATGTTGCTCCGAGTAGGACAGTAGTACTCTATGTAAGGGTTGAACCCATTTCAAGTTATTAATGCAAGATTGTTTTCCATTCATTGATTGTGATTTTATTTATGTGCCAAGCACCTGATGTGTGAGTCAAAGAAGACCAAGTACCGAAAATAAAAGAATACACGAATGAAAACAAACGAATGCATACCTCGAATGGTAGAGTTAGGTTACAGCAGATAAGAGTTTAAGTCCTTGAAGGATCCTGGATAAAGACAAACGTTGAAGTCCTGATGGAACACCCGCTGAAGAAACATATTGCATAGCATGAAAGCCAATGGAAGGCTCATCAAGTGGGCAATCTAACTAAAAGAATTCGATGTTAAGCCTAGTACGGCCATCAAAGCTCAGGCTCTAGCTGACTTCGTGGTTGAATATACCATTGACAACCAAGAAGTCGGGGGGCAGGAGGTAATAGACCAGGAAGGTCAGCAAGGTGAGAAACCCCTAGAAGAGAAGAAGGAATATTGGATGCTCTATTTTGATGGGGCATCAAAATAGAAAAGCTCTATTTTCATGGGGCATCTAAAACAAAAACCAGTGGTGCAGGTTAAGTTCTGCAAAGCCCCGATGGGTTCACACTCGAGTATGCCTTGAAGATTGGACTTCCAAACAACCTGCAACGAGGCGGAGTATGAAGCTCTGATGGCCAGCCTTGGATTGACGAGAGCCCTGAGGGTGAAGAACCTGAAAGTTTGTGGAGACTCAAATCTGGTAGTCTCACAAGTCAATGGAGAGTTTGAGGCTAGAGAAAAGAATATGGCCAAACACTTGAGGATTGTGAAAGCCGTGATAGCCCCGCTCGATAAATGCCATGTTGAGTATATCCCAAGAGAGAAAAGAACATTAAGGCCGAAGCCCAGTCTAAGTATGGCTCTTCTGAGATAAAGAATTATGCAGAGAGCTTTTGCTTCCAGGTCCTGAAGACCCCACCATCGAATCAAAATTGGTAGCACCAGTTGATGTAAGCTGAAGGATAGACCCTCTTCTAGCTCATCTCGAGACTAGTTGGCTCCCTGATAATGCCTTGAAGGCACAGAAACAGTTAGTGAGAGTGTTGAGATGAGAGGTCCTTTGTCATTCCTTACTTAAAATCTTGAATCTCAAATCCCGACACAAAATTTTAGCCTTGATGGCCAAAAAGGGTGTCTGCCTCCAATCAAATTTGTCATTTGAAGTTTAAGGACTTGAATCAAGAGCCTTCAATCGAATATAAACCAAAGCAAGGTCCTGTGAGCATAAGAAGAAGGTTGGAAACCTAGAATCAAGAAAAGAAGGTTAACAACCAGCCAAGACACACCGGACTTGAAGTCAAACGCTGAGGAGCAAGTGAACTCCCTGAACGATCAACTGAAAAGTAAGACCTCCTCCGTATGAAGCAAGGGGGGCAAGAACTAAGGGACTTCATCATTCCTACATCTTAGAATGAGAATCAAGGGAATCAAGGGTTGATAATAACCTTAAAACCAAGGTCTCAGCAAATAAGTTAAGGCCCGGAAGGTCACAAGTCAAGGTTCATGAAACCATTTAAGGCATAACAAACACCTCATATTGACCTGAAACCTCGTGTTGGTGATCCAGAACACCAACATCAACCTTAGAATCCAGGCCTTGTGTTATAAATCAAGGGCTAAGGAACTAAGTTGAAGCCTTAGAAGGCCAACAAAGCTATCAGATCCAACCTTGGATCAAGAGATTCGTGAACAACTCAAGAATGAGTAACTGAATCAACATTCCAACAAGGTGGATGAAAGGTTCAAAGTAATTCTATGTAAGATTAGGCAAGCATGAAACCTTTGAAAGGATTTTGAAGCTTTCTCGTGGAAGGTTTGGAAACCCATTTACTATGTCACCAAGGTGCTTCATGAAGCTGACCTGAATCACTCCGCTACAGAGAAGTTTGCTTTAGGCACGGTCATGGGCTCAAGAAAATTGAGACCTTACTTTTTAGTCACGTAAAATCGAGGTCTTGACAGACCAAGCCATTAAAAGGCCATTAACTCGACCAGAATCCTGGTCGAAATGACCAAGAATCCTGGTCGAAAAATTGTTCGACTGAGCCACGAAAAATGCCATTAATTCGACCAGAATCCTGATCGAAATGACCAAGAATCCTGGTCGAAAAACTCTTCGACGAGGCCACGAATTTGGCCCTTAATTCGACCAGAATCCTGGTCGAAACGACCAGGAATCCTGGTCGAAAATCCGTTCGACCAGGAGAAAATTTTCGACCAGGAATCCTGGTCGAAAATCCGTTCGACCAGGAGAAAAATTGAGACCTTATTTCGACCAGAATCCTGGTCGAAACGACCAGGAATCCTGGTCGAAAATCCGTTCGACCAGGAGAAAAATTGAGACCTTATTTCGACCAGAATCCTGGTCGAAACAACCAGGAATCCTGGTCGAAAATCCGTTCGACCAGGAGAAAAATGAGACCTTATTTCGACCAGAATCCTGGTCGAAATCCTGGTCGAAAAATGTGAAGTTTCCTGATCGAAATTTGTGATCAAAATTCAGAAATTTGAGTCGAAATGATAATTTCTGAATAGTACTAGCCCTTGGAAATAAAAAATTTCCAAGCTGACCCCAGCCAGGGGCTCTGCCCCTTGGACCCCGCCAGGGGCTGCCGCCCCTTGGACCCCGCCCGGGGGCTGCTGCCCCCGGACCCCCGCTAGTGCCGTTTAGCACCGTTTAGAATCGCTTAACATTGTTTAAATGTCGTTCAAGGCTCGTTAGTGCCCATAAGCACCGATTAAGTACCGATTAGCACCGTTAGTGCCGATAAGCACCGATTAAGTGTCGATTAGCACCGTTAGTGCCGATAAGCACCGTTCAGTGTCGTTTAATGCCGGTTGGCGTCACTTAAACGTTGTTTAAGTGTCGTTTAAGGCTAGTTAGTACCGTTTAGTGCCGTGTTATGCCGTTCAACGTCGTTTAAACATTGTTTAAATGTCGTTAAGGCTGATTAGTGCCGATTAGCATCGAATTAACATTGTCATAAACGCGTCGGTCGCTCCACGCTTTACATAAAGACAATACTCATGAAACACTAGTGTATAAAGATGAACCCTGACCCGAGTCTTGGAAAGGACCGTTAAAACTTCAAGGAAAACCTGATCAGTTTTCCTAGAAGTTGGGGGGCAAATGATATGGGCTAAAAATAAGCCCTAAAGACACATTTAATATGGCATTAATTAGACCCAGCATGGTCCAAACGTGGGGCCCATTAATGAGGTCAGAATCCCTATTTTGACATTAATATTGAGGGAAACAAACAGCTCAGCAATAAGAGTTGGATAAGGATATTATCTCCATCAGACTTAGCCACCAAGGCATCCAATTCGATATGGAAACAGATTCCTACAAGGAATAGATCTGGAACCTTCCTCAAGGAAGACTTGTCTACCAAGTCTTTGACTCCTACCATAATTCTAAGGCTTCTCAGCCTATATAAAGGGTCAGACCCCTCACCCTAGAACTACGTTTTTGGCTTGATTCTTGATATTCATCAAGGTACGTAGGCATCTTGTTAGGACCGAGTTAGTCCCCGACAACAAGAGCAGCCATTAAAGCTCGAAGCTCCCACAAACCCTAGTAGTTAATACGCAATAAATATACCCTACTTTTTATTCCACAACAATTATATTTAGAGTAAAGCATAAACCTATAAAAAATTGTAACCGATTTTTGTTCTACTATACATTGCGGATAGAAAGTTGCTGATATTAATGCTAACATACAAATACAATCTAGGATACAATATCTCATTATGTATATGGAATTACTATATTCATGAGTATAGTAGATAAAATGAAGTAAATAAAAGAACAAATCCCAAAATAGTAATAATCACACAAACCTAGCACATTAATGCTAACATACAAATACAATCTAGGATACACTATCTCATTATGTATATGGAATTACTATATTCATGAGTATAGTAGATAAAATGAAGTAAATAAAAGAACAAATCCCAAAATAGTAATAATCACACAAACCTAGCACATTAAAAATTTAATTCAATTTGGCTTAAGGGATTTAAGAAAGGAATTCAATTCTCTATTATATTTAGAGTAAAGCACAATCCTATAAAAAATTGTAACTAATTTTTGTTTTACTGTACATTGCGAATATAAACTTGCTGATATTAATGATAACATACACATACAATCTAGGATACAGTATCCTATTATACCTATGAAATTATTATATTCGTGATAGTAGATAAAATGAAGTAAAGAAAAGAACAAGTCCCAAAATAGTAATAATCACAGTAACCTAGCGTAATAAAAATTTACTTCTATTTGACGCAAGAAATTTAAGAAAGGAATTCAATTCTCTATTATTTTTAGAGTAAAGCACAAACCTATAAAAAATTGTAACTGATTTGGTTCTACTATACATTGCGTATATAAACTTGCTTATATTAATGCTAACATATAGAACATATACATACAATCTAGGATACAATATCCCATTATGTATATTGAATTATTATATTCATATGAGTATAGTAGATAAAATGAAGTAAAGAAAAGAACAAGTTTCAAAATAGTACTCCCTCTGTCCCAACCATTTCTTTACCTTTCGGAGAAATTGTCTTGCACGCATTCTAAGGTGCACATAAAGTATAGTTTTATAATTTATTTTTACAATTTCCTTTTTTTTTGTATAAAAATAGAACAATCCTATTTTTATACAAAAAAGAAAATTTAAAAAATAAGTTATGGAACCATACTTAAAATACACCTTAAAAT
Source organism: Saposhnikovia divaricata (assembly GCA_036435485.1). Taxonomy (NCBI): domain Eukaryota; kingdom Viridiplantae; phylum Streptophyta; class Magnoliopsida; order Apiales; family Apiaceae; genus Saposhnikovia; species Saposhnikovia divaricata. The sequence continues at coordinate 216,320,474 of CM071594.1, forward strand.
GCGTGTCAGACACCCTCTCCGAAAGGTAAAAAATCAGACGGGACTGAGGGAGTAATAATCACATTAACCTAGCACATTAAAAATGTAATTCAATTTCACCTAAGGAATTTAAGAAAGTAATTCACTTCTCTATTATATTTAGGGTAAGGCACAAACCTATAAAAAATTATAATTGATTTTTGTTCTACTGTACATTGCGAATACAAACTTGTTGATATTTATGCTAACATACATATACAATCTAGAATACACTATCCCATTATGTATATGGAATTATTATTTTCGTGAGTATAGTAGATAAAATGAAGTAAAGAAAAGAACAAGTTCCAAAATAGTAATAATCACACTAACCTAGCGCATTAAAATTTAATTCAATTTGACGTAAAAAATTTAAGAAAGGAATTCAAGTCCCTATTATATTTAGAGTAAAGCACAAACATATAAAAAATTGTAATTGATTTTTGTTCTACTGCACATTGCGGATATAAACTTGCTGATATTCCATTTATGTATATGAAATTATTATATTCGTGAGTATAGTAGATAAAATAAAATAAAGAAAAGAACATGTCCCAAAATAATAATAATCACACTAACCTAGTGCATTGAAAATTTAATTCAATTTGACGTAAGGAATTTAAAAAAGGAATTCAATCCTCTATTATATTTAGAATAAAGCACAAACCTATAAAAAATTGTAACTGATTTTTGTTCTATTGTACAGCCTCGATTTTTGTTCTAATGTACAGCCTCGTTTGGTTAGATGTAACTCAACTACGTAACTTCAACTACCTTGAAATTTTGATGATAGGTTACAGTGTTTGATTGGGTGATTTTTGAAATGAACTCTGTAACCTAATCTTCCAAGGTACTCTTGAGTTAATACAAAATGGTGGAGTCTAGTTACCTAGCAGAGGCATGATCAATGCATTCCATTATGCATATGGAATTATTATATTCGTGGGTATAGTAGATAAAATGTAGTAAAGAAAAGAACAAGTCCCAAAATAGTAATAATCACACTAACCTAGCGCATTTCGCACTTGTAATGATTTTCCTAAATGACAAAAACGAATCCCTTGAAAATTTACAAAATTACTCTTTCCACACAATTAAATAATCAAATATTGTGAAAATTAAACAAAAGAAGTTTTGCCACAATGCATACCGCAAACTATGAAAATATTTGCTGTATGACAGTCTCTGCATTCCCATTGTACTGCACTAGAAGGTGGATGGCATCTGCCCTTGGCAAAGCAAGAAATTCCTGCACCATTTATGTTATGTAAGTAAAATAAAAGGCTTATTTATGAGTAATTCTGGAATCGGGCAACAAAACCAGTCACAAAAGCAGGAAGTCAGATGATCCAACAAAATATGTTTGGTTATTCCTAGTAACGAAATATCAGTTACTTTAAAGAGAGAGTGCAAAACTCACCATGACTTTAATTATTGCACTTTCTTCACATAAAACATCTTTGGATGATACTTGTGCTGGGCTATTGCTATCTTCCTTGGTCATACTTGAAGATACAGTAACATGGGAAGAATCCCGGGCACAAGTATCTGCAATTGCCTTGCAAGTAGAATCAGAAAGCAAAGAGGTATTACTAATGTCTTTAAGTGAATCAATCCTAAGAAGACCTTCAAACCCATCTTTACACATTTGAAGTTTAAACCACTCATTATGTGTGTGCAGTGTCGTCCTTATGATCTTCATAAGCCGGGGTTCTTCAATACCAAGCCTTCTACCAATAGCAACCTATATATGATCATGATCACATGAAAGTCAAAATTATAGAGATGCATAATCTTTTCTTACCATTCATGCACTTGAACAAGGGAAGAATTCAAAGAACAGGACAAGCTTGGTATGTACAAACAAGTTGATGTAAATATCTTATCCTATATTGTACTTTCTCATACACTAGATGGTACCATTAATAACCGATAGCGACAAAAGTGGACTTAAAGAATCAAAATGCAGATCAACAGCACCAAATTACTGCTTTTGATAAAACTTTTTCTTTCCAAAGATCTATTTTGGTCAATTTATGAAAAACCTCCAAACCCAGCACCACAAAAAATTTAATAGGAAGAGGAAGAAGCACGAAACAATAATAGAAATTTCTTCCATTCCTCATACTTCTAATTTGTAAATACACATTATTGTGCATCATCCATGTTAAACATAGATCTTTCATGCTCCAGCAAGAGTCACCAGGAGCATTCTACGAGCATGAGATATCATATAAAATATCACATCACAAAAACATCATTTTTAACTCTTTTGCTAGTAATTCAGGAAGTCTAAATCACGCTTTAAAAGAATACGAGCAGTTTTCAACTACCCATCTAACTTATACAGGAACGTCACCTGTAGGCTGTAAGTCATGTTAGTTCTCGTAAGTAGTGACATACCTGGAGTGAAGTTGCAATAGCATACAATGCCGAATCATCTGTTGATATCACTTCACTAGGTCTGAGTAAAGTCATCAAGGTTTCCTTCAATGGTTTTAGCAAAGTTGGATCTCTAGCTCCCAAAGGGCCCAAAGTAGCAGAAGCAATCTTGAGAGCACTAGAATGATCACCAGTTCTGACTAGCTTCAAAAATTCGAGCTGGGAAAAAAAGTAGAGAAGTGCTTGGCTCATCAAACTCAATAACTTAAATGCATTTTTTTCAAATTCAAGATATAGTAATGGGATATACGCACCTGCTTTAGTTGGAACAGCAAATGAGAATTCTGGGCAAAAAAGTTAGGGTCTATAACATTTATTTCTTCCACGACCTCGGCAGCCATTCCTCTGCTTGCTAGCTCCTTCAATCTGAGCACAATCTCATACCTGTTTTCCATATTGCTTGCTGTATCTAATGTGAATAATTTCTCCTGTAGAACAGAAGTAGATTAATAGTCAGACACCATAAGAATTTTAAGATTGTTTTTTGAATACCTGTATATCTAAATACAGCGACCGAAGGAGCCATAATAGTGCTAACAACTTGCTTTATAATTAGAACCTCAATTATTTACCTGCTGTAGGTTTATCATATAGGGGTTGGAAGGAGTCATAATAGTGCTATCATCTTGCTTGCTACTTCCATTAATAACTTCAGGAGTGATCTCAAAATCCTCATGTCTCCCCCTCCAACGCTTGCGTTTATTCCTCTTCGCAATCCCCTGACCTCTATCTCTTTGCAAGAATTTTGACATTCCGGTCTGATTGGTTCCACTTGTACTACAGTCTTCATGGTTGCTTGTGGTTTCATATGGATATCGCTCTTCAGTATCAATTGTTTGTGAGCTAATCATATCGGCGTCTGCTTCAATAGAAGATGCTAGTTGAGAGACATCAGCCGAGATTTCAGCACCATGTTTATTAGTTCCATATTCAAGATCAGACGAAATCCCTGATAAACACCCCGGCTCAGGTAAAGTACTTTTTAATGGTCCAGGCATAATATGAACTTCTTGTGCTGGAGAAGGAATAAATCAGTTAAGAGTTGAAACAAACATTAGAAATAGATATTACATAGATTCTAGCCACATGCAAAAGTACTTAAAATGACCAACTATTCACCAGATACAGAACCAGAATCCACGATTCCCCTGTAGACGCAATACTCGTGGACGAGGTCATCCAGAATAGAAACATCCAATTTCATCCGGCATAATTCATTCTGCAAAAAAACAAGATTTCAACACATAAGACAAACATCTAAGGCAGCAATCCAGATATATCCCCAAATTTACTGTACAACGTTTCAGTTTCACATTGATGAAGTTTAGTTCAACCATAATTTTCATGTTTTTTTATTCCTATATAATTAATTCAAACAAAAAGAAGAGACAAATAAAAGTCGGAAGCTTCTATAAAAGAACAAAAAATGTTGTAGAAACTGGCTTGCACCTGAGTTCATTATTAATTAGCATGTCAAGTGTTTACACGGATCCATCAATACTATAATAAGTTATTTCTTTCAAACAATTTGGTTTGCACCTGAGATCACAATAATTAATTAGCATGTCACAGATCCATCTATACGATTATATGATATCAAATCCAAACTAAGAATAATCTGACGATACATTAGCTGGTAATATGGGCCTTTTTTTTTTACAGTTGGTACTATGGACCATGCGGGCTTTAATAGTAGAAATTACTTATCTTATCCAATACAAACTTTTAAATTATCAGAGAACACCAGTTGGAACTTAAAACTTTTATCTACTACAAACTTTATATTACAGTTGGTACTATGGACCTAACGATCTTTAAATAGTATAGATGATCTATCTTATACTAGCTTATATGCTGTGCGAAGCACGTGTGTATCTATCGTATTATTTATTGTTTCTGTTTCAACATTTAGATTTTTTTAGTATCATGTAAAGAATATTATTTTATTGATTACCACATTAACTGATTACTTAAATTTCTTTATATATCTAAAATAATAATAATATTGTTTTTAATTTAATTTTTTTTGGTTAGTAGATGTATTAAGAAATATAATGTAAACCAAATATAAGTATGTTTTCTAAATTGAATAGAATTAGATCTATTATTAAAAGGTAAGTTTTTTTGATTGATAGTAGGATTATATTCAAAACGAAAAAGTAAATTAATAATCTAAACCAAATATAAGTTGGTTTTCTAGATTGAATAGAATTCTCAATGTTAACATTCGTAACTTTCTTTTCTCTACAATTTCCAAGTAGTTTTAGTTGAATAATAATTGTTAAACCATCCCCAAATTAATGATGATTTCTTGAGCTTTGAGTAAAATCATCTAAATCTGATATTTAGAACTCAAGATGGAGCAAAAATAGTAAATTGACCGTGTGAAGTCTAATAAATAATAATTTTTTATTTATTAATATTCAAATTTGGTTTTTTTTTCTAAGTCTTTCAAATTTAAGAGTCCTTTATTTCCTTCAATAAAATATTAAATTTATCTAATAAAATCAAATTCAATATAACTAAATCTTAATAAATAAAATGGAAAGCCTATTTCCAGAGCATAACTTTAATTTCCAGAGCAGAATCATGTGAAAGACTAAACTGCCCCTGCTTTCAAACCAATAGTACCCCCTGCATTCACAAAAGTAGGGGCAGTTTAGTCTTTTCACATGATCTTGCTCTGGAAATAGGCTTTCCCTAAATATAAATATAAATATTAAGAAAAAATATGTGCATTGCACGGATTATAAGCTAGTAATAAATATTAAATTTAATATGTTATTAATGAGATCGAACTCTAGATTTTTGGTACTTAAATTACTTATTACGAACCGAATACGAATAATATTTGTCCTCCAAGATCATTTTCGATATTTTGTCTCAAAGTTTCATCTTTGTCACGCCTAATCTCAAACATGCCTATAGTCTATTATGTCAATATTGTGTTCCTTGTAACTAGCTGACCTTTTCTTCTCTTTTGCTACATATCTCAATCATTTTAGTAGACATCCAAACCAAATCCCATCTTTTTGGGTGGCGACCACCATGCAATGTTGACTTAATGTTGGGTATATTTTGTAAGCAACATAAAACATGACATAGTTTTGAAATCTTCTCTATCCAAAGACTTCAATAATGGATTCACCTTTTACAATGCAGTCCAACTACGTGGTTTGAGTTGACTCAATATATGTGCTAATGAATGATACAAGTGCTTGAATGCTTTGCAAGTCTTTATTTTAGATAGAATTTAATTATTTATATGTGTATATAAGCTGAAGAACTGCTTACGGTAATTAAGATTTTTTAAGAGAGAAGTTCAATAACTTCTGCTAAAATGCCAAAAAAATTCTAAGCTACAAGGTCTTTTTTTTTTTTTTTTTGATTTTACATTTTTGAAAAGTCTATACATAGCACTATATAGGGACAAGGATACAACATGTCTAAATCCCTGTTCATAGAAACTCCTTAGAATGGAAATAATATCTACAAAATATGAAGTTGGGGAGCACCACTTCCGTCACCAAATTGCAAACCCTATGTATCTAGGATATGGGAGTGTAGGAATACAGCAGTAGTGCATACACAATTAATCAAAAAAAAAAAAAAACAGAAGCGGGGCATACAATACCTAGTAAATCCTAATAAATCTTAAAACTAGACGTTCAAATATACTTTCCTAGTGGACTTCAGCATTACAACATCTCACGACATCTTCACCTTCTGTTTTAAAGCTATTAAGAATCTCGCAAGCTTCGTAATTGCTTGAAAGCTGAAAGTGACATTTCTTTATGTTATACAATTATCAGTATTAATGTACAATAAATTGGTGGGCGTGCCGTGCTCTTATGTCGTAATTCTAAGCACCAAAATTTTGCTTATGTTGTAGTCAAGAGAGGTGAAAGATAGATTGTGAACAAGAATAGGTGAAAGATTTATAATAAATGTGTGTGTACTGTATAAATGTGTCTACATGTTTTAAGTATAAACTTGGGTAGTTGAATGAAGTAGTTGGGCACTGTACAATATATTACTAAGTTGAGGCTGAGTGTTAAGAGTGTAGCAGGACAATGTTAGGAAATCTTATTAGTAACATAATAAGAATAAGTGATTTGTGCATCAGTCATAGATTTGGAATGGAGGAATTTGTGGAACTAATAATATATCAGCTATAGTTTATGAATAAGTAGTGTGACGTTGGGATTATTAATATGAAGCCATTCGCATGTTTCTAGGCATGAAAAGATAAGATTGAATTGTGTGTTTGTCGAGAGTGAGTGGTCTCTCGAATACCGCCTAGCTTAGTGTACGTGAGTTTATCAATAACAGAATTCGTTCTTTTTATATACTCTCTTGGCAGCCTATAATATATAAAACCATACATCTATAGCAGCCCCCAATAGGTTCTAACAGACACATGGCATATTGCCCAATAAACAAATGAAACGAATTCTAAAGTCACACTATATCAGGCATACACAAAATAATTTATACAATATTATTGGAGCAACAACTAAACAAAAAACACTTCTCGGAATATTAACGATTAATTTATGTATATATTAATTATATTTATTAAGGGAATTGATTATAATTTATATATATGTGACATACCCTTCCTCACCTGAATGCCCCATATCTATCTATACTATACAATTATAAGCGGAATAGTGTATATTTGGTTGTTAGTTTGGTACCCTTTTTTTTTGTACACTTTTTTTGGTACACTCAATAGCAACCGTTGGATTTTGAGATAGATTAATGAGAACCGTTGGATGTAATGCTAAAAGAATATTCTTTTTATAATATATAAAATACTCTTATAGGTTCAAGGTTCGAGTTCGAATCCCGTCAACAACATATTATTATTAAACATTTATATCATCTTATAAACTACTCCTAGAAGTTCAAGATTCGATTCCCCTAAACAACTTATTTTAGTTAAAAATTTATATTATCTATTTTCACCATATTGTTATTAAACATTTATATTACTCCCTTCGTCCCACTTATTGTGTCCCATTTTGACTTTTCAAAGTCAAATTTATTGTTTTATAATTTTACAAATTTAAAAATCAATTTTAATAATACTTTACATAAATTTTCTTATGATCATTTTTTTGTAATTTATATGTTAATCAATATTTATTGATTATCAGTCAAAACACGATGAGTTTGACTTTGAAAAGTCAAAATAGGGAAAAAGGAAAGGGAGGTTAAGATGGTTCGGCCACGTCCGTAGGAGGAGGCCGGAAGCCCCAGTGAGAAGGGTCGAGAGTCTTTCGGTTGGTGGGGTGAGGAGGAGAGGCAGACCGAGGAGGTCATGGGAAGAGCAGCTTAGGTTGGATTTGAAGGCTTTGAACCTAAGTGAGACCAGGACTGCTGATAGGTGTTCGTGGAGGCGACAGATTAGAGTGGTGGACTCTCTTCTAGGGGACGGCTCCGTAGTGGAGAACCTCAGAGTTGGGTTGTCTCGGATGACCTTATCTTAGGAGTTCGGCTTTTTGCGTTTTCTTTTCCCTTTTCATTTTGTATTTTTATTATCATATGTTTCCCGCTTGTGCAGGTGCAGGGAGCTTCGCTTGGTGGTATCTAGAGGCATGGTCGGTAAGTCCCGTGTGGAGAAAGCCATGGGCCCAGGTATTGCTGTAAACTTTGTCGCGTATCTTTTAGATTTCTTTATCTATAGCACACACCATATATGTCGTGCACTTAGCCGGGGGTCTTCACGGAAACAGCCTCTCCACCCTTAAAAGTGGGGGCATGGTCTGCGTACAACCTACCCTCCCCAGACCCTGCTCTGAGCGGGACATACTGGGTATGTTTGGTTTGGTTTGGTTTAATTCCCATCAACATATTAAATTTAAAAAATTATTTATCTATTTTCAATACACAAGCCAAACACTATCATTTAGAATACTATCAAATACGTATTATTATATTTTATTATCTTCTATAATTTATTTTCTTACTAATTAAAAAGCAAATATTAAAATTATGAATAATAAAATAAAAATATTAAATATTAAGATAAAAATATTTAAAATTTTCCATGCATCGCACGGGTTACAAGCTAGTATTATCAAATTTGTCGAATTCCCGTACCCCTGTAAATCCCTTGCTTCTTAGTCTACAACTATCTCATAATGCACAATTTCAACAACTAATTTACAGCAAATTCACAAATTTCTTAAACAATTGCTATTATTATCGTGTTAAGGGCCTCGCACATGGCATGCCTCACTCTATCATTATTGTTTGTACACAATACAAGTACAGATTCAACCTACCTGAAATGCTTGGGGCAAGTCACCCTTAGCATACCTCAAGCTATCAACTGCCCCTTGTCTTGTAAGCTCTACAGCATGGGCAAGTGCTTGTACATCAACCTGGTGTCAGATTCAAAACAATCATTGTAAACAATTAGGTTCAGGCAAAAAAAATTCATTTAAAGATAGAACTCTTGTCAGCTCTCACCTCATCAAAAGGAGGGGCTTCATACAAACTCTCCTGTGCTTTAGCAGCTGGATCACGTTCCTCTAAGAGTAACCTCTCAGTGAGATCTGAAATGGGCGATGAAATTCCTTGATGCAAGCAAAATCCTTTGTGTATGCTGCCGAATATAAAAGAATATATCACTTATAAAACTTTATGGGGAGAAGAGAGGAGAAAAATAGAACATGGAAAAATAATATGAATAGATATACCTTATTAGGTATCTCACAGCCATAGAAAAAACAGGGTCATATGCATGTAACTGTGCTCTTAAAACAGAAGACATCAATCCAGCAATGTCGAATCTCTTCTTTTCAGACCACTGAAAACCATATACATAAAATTTGTTACAAGTAACTCATTTACTATGCCACGCTAAAATCGAATTAAAAATACCATTTATCCAAAACCCATTAGGATATGCTGAAGACGACTGCCTTATAGAAGTCCAGGGTAGACAATAAGAAAATTAAAAAAAGAAAAAAGAAAAGAAATGAAGAAAACTCGAAAAATCCTCTATCCTAAAAAGATGGCATAGTTATTTAAAAAGTTGTCATTAGACAACAATATATGTAAATTGAGTGTTGACATAAAAGAACATATGCACAATAAAAATGATAAAAGATTTTAAAAAAGTATATTGCTAATTACAAAAGAATATCTTATGTCACTGAAACTCAAAAATGATAAAAAAAAAAAAAAAAAATGTTGTAATAGCTTACCATTAAAAGACTTTCGAATATGTTTTAGAAACTGAACACTCTAGACTCTATAGTCTATAATAATAAAGTATGCTACCATCACATAGTAGTACTTACACCTTTCTATGCACCTCTGTGGTAATATAGATAATTTAACAAATGCAACAGAAATAATTCACAGCCTACCTCATCAGCCACAGGAGAGGTCTTATCATTCTTGTCATAAATGAAAGCCAATAGGACATGCTTAAATTCCTCATATGCTTCCTAGTATCGAGAGCAAACATATGTCAGACCCTAATCAGAAGTAAAATTCGACGAATAATTGAAATTTCTACAAGAGAAAAATAAAAAAGTTCCTACTCAAAATTCCAAAAAAATCAATTAAAAATTTAAGAAACCGCGTAATATGTAGCAAATAAACTTCAAAACAAACTTTAAGGATAGATAAAGTTGGTCAGTGTTCATCTTTTATAAGGTCCTAATTCATAAGTGGCCATCTCCTAATTGTCTTTCCCCAATTCTTAACTTTTTCTCACCCTAAAATAGAATCCAGGAGAATACAAGACACGTAAATCAGGTGGATCACAATACCCTATTTTGTTATGTCAGAACTGGACTTTCAATAGAGCTTTATCCTTTAGGGCGCACAAACAAAGTAAACTACTCTCCAAAGAATAAACATTATAGAACTTCCAACATCATAATGACTACTAATAAACTGCCAACGTCAACTGTACAATTCAATTATTCCATGTCACAGACTTTCTACACAGGTCACAACAAAACTCTCTAGAGAAGTAGCAAACAAATAGAATTCAAGTTCAGAAAAAGAATACAGGATATGCATCAAGCGCGCAAGGAGCTAGTCCTGTCCGCAAGCAACTCATAGCAGATGCTCGATCCTCAGTAGTTCCTTTCCTCAATAGCTCAATAAATTTCTGTAACATATCAAATCACAAAACGTATAACCGTTAAAAAAACTTTAATATTTCTAATTTTTCTAAACTCGAAAAAGTGAACATTAATTGTACAATTAATAATACTCATTATTATAATAATTATAGGTCTAAACTCATACTATATTACAGCTTAATCACTTTTAACTTGGTGAGAGAGAGAGAGAGAGAGAGAGAGAGACCTGTTTGTGTAACAGAAAGAGAAGTCTATGATCATCGAGTATGAAAGGAGCGTGAAGACGAAGAAGATCGAGAGCAGAATCAATGTCACCGAGCACAATCAAACGTCTGATTTGTCGAATCAGAAGACGCGATTGATACGAAGAGGACGAAAAAGAAGATAACGAAGAAGACGATGTTGATGAAGACGATGGAGACGAAACAGGCGATGAATCTTCGATCAAGTTCTCTGATTTAGCGAATTCGATTACGAGTGCGTCGAGTGCTTCCCAATTTACAGGCGTTGAAGATGAATCCATTCTCTCCGTGGGATATTTATTTATTTGTTGATGGATAAATATATGAATGTGATTGTTGTGTGTGTATTGAATTTGAGAGATAGGGGTAGAAAGGTTGGAGACTAATGAAACTGGTAGCGGTTTGCAAGGGTTCGTTGGTGTCTTTTTTTATTATTATCGAGGGCAGTAAAAATTTGTGTATTATAGGCGGCGACCAGGGATGAATTATCGCATTGTAATCCTCTTTACAAGTAATTGCCAAAAATTCAAACACTGCTATACGGAAATAAGATACTTTAATAAAATCATTTCATATTATAAATATTTTGTATATCAAAATTATTATTTAAAAAGATAATGCATACAAAATAATAAGAAAAGTATTTTTTCTGCCATATTAAGAAATGTATTTACTTGTTGAAATTTAATATTCATATTATAATTTGTATATCCATATTTCAAAATAAGTTGGCTTTTAAATATCGATGAAACTAAATAAATGTGATAAATATTAAAATAATACTAAAATATGTAATTATTAAAGAATTCTCATTTTATCTTTTATTATAACTAGTTGATAAAGCCGCGCTTCGCGGCGGCGTTACAATATTTTAAAAAAATTCAATACATTTATGTTATATTATAATATTAATATTAAATTTTAATAATTAAATAATCTTCTCTAATGAATCAATTTCTTGTTAAATACGATTCTTTCGATTGAGCCGCTCTTTCGTTAAAACCGAAATCCCAACTTTTTAACAACTTATATAACATTTTTTATCTATAAAATCGAACAGTAAAAATAAAAAGAAATTTATGACTTCAGTATCAAATTCTAATAGCTAATACAATCTTTTCTAGCGAGCCGTCTTCCCGTTAAATACGTTTCGAGCCGCTCTTATTTGAAACCGAAATTCTAACTTCATTATATAAATAGAGTAAATTCAAATTTTTATATTCTTTAAACTTTCTAATATTTATGGAGTTTTAAAAGATGAAAATACATCTTATATTTTATGTATATTATAGATATTCTTGTATTTATTTATAATTTCCGCATGGGAATGTCTTTCTGTTATGTTAACATATCAAAAAAAAATTAAAATACGAAGACTTTTCATTACGGGAATAATATTACATTTATGGATATATTTTTGTAATGCAAGTATAATTAACTTGTATAAAAAAGTTAAAATAAAAGATTTCTAGGAAAAAAGATGTATAGTTTTAAAAAATCGTATAAGATGTCTCCACCGTCCTCGTATTCCACTTCCAATAAAACATTTTATTTTATCTATTAATTATATATTTAAACATCTTTTGTACCGTCTTATCTAATGAATCGCTTTCTTGTTAAACACATTTATTACTATTGATTCGCTCTCTCGTTAAGACCAAAAACCTAACTTTTACATATATTACTTGTATGATAATGTTTATCAATAAAAATCAAATCCTAAAAATAAAATAAAATTTATAACATCATATGATATTTTAATAGCTAGCACGATCTTTTATAGTAAGCCGTCTTCCCGTTAAACACGTTTCGAGCCGCTATCGTTTGGGATCGAAATTCTAACTTCATTACATATTATTGATATTACTTATCTTTCACAACAATTTTTTTCCTTAAAATCAAAACCTAAAAAATAGAGTGAATTCCAATTTATACTTTCTCTAAATTTTCTAAAAATTTTGGAGTTTTAGAAAATAAAAACACATCTTATTTTCTCTTTATATTATAGATACTCCTATATTTATTTAGGATTCCTACATTAAATTGTTCTTTTATTATGTTAAAATATCAATTCTTTTCTTTTTAAATACGGTGACTTTTTTAATGACAATAGTATTGGATTTATGAATAAATTTTCCTAATATAAGTATAATTAAATTATATAAAAAATATTTAATTTAAGAAGATCGTACTTTCTATAAAATATTTAATTATATGTCTGCTCTATATATTCAAACACATATTCTAGTTCTAGTAGAACTTTTATTTATATATTTTTTCTACAAATTCGAACTCTTATTCTCTACAAATTCGAACTCCTATTCTACTTCCAATAGAACTTTTAATTGTATGTCTTATAAATACTTATTATACTTCCAATAGAACTTCTAATCATATGTCTTTCCTATAAATTTGAACTCTTCTCCTTTATAAATTCGAACACCTATTCTACTTCTAATATGCTAATTGATATTTTCCTATTTATTAGTGTTTAAAATTCTAAAAAATTAGAAAAATCGATTGACACGATATTAGAGCGCCACCTAAACTCCCGCTATCCTCCTTTATATATATATATATTGATATATCTGATTATATCCAAGTATGCGGTTAATGTGCAGTTAACCAATCAAAATTTTTGAATTATTTTAGAACCAATCAAAAAATATATTTAAATTTTGTTTTCTTCACTAAGTTGGCTTATATTAATGGAGATTGAAAGTTAATCTCATTTCTTATTTTAAGTTTGGGTACTAAAATAGCAAAACTCTAATATTTTATTAAAGTATGTAATTACCTAATACTATGTCCATAGTTTTTTCTTCAAAAAAAAAAACATACTATCAAACTACAACTACCGATATTTAATTATCTTACTACCAATCATAAAATATGTTATCACTTATGATAGCAATTTGTATTATTACATTTTATAATTATGTTTTATAAATATATACAATTTAAATATGTGAGAGCTAATCAATTTGATCATGATTAATTAATAATTATAATTTAAATACAATTTTTTTAGTTTAACATATCCATATGCTACATTAATTTCAAGTACAAAAATTGTTAGGTCCCGTAAAAGGACTAATTTAAACTAGAAGGGGGTTGAATAGCTTAATATCCAATTTAAAAATTATTATCACGTTTTAAAATAATTTTCTCTTTTTAAAACTTTTACGAAGTTGTTATGCAGTTTATAAAAGCAGAAATAAAAGACAAGGGAAGAAAATACCACACAGGAGATTTTATCCTGGTTCGCGATGGCGCAACCCCTAATGGATTCGCTCACCCCTACTCCAGTCCCCGAGCTCCTCTCCGGACTCGAGATTTCTTTAAAAATAAACTCGCTCCTTTAGTAGCCGGAGAAGCCTTTACACCCTTACAAATATTGGTCTTGGTGCGTATCTATCCGACACCACCTCACAATAAATGATAAATAAATACAAGACTTATCTTGGACCGTAACTCCCCGTTACTCCCTTAAAGTCGTTGTAACCCTACACAACTTATCTTAGACAGCAACTCCCCGCTACTTCTTCAAAGTTGATGTAGAACCCTTGTGTTATGAATCCTTAGCTTTTGCCGGTCTTGGGTCTTAGATGAATGGTCTTGGGTCTTTTCTCTTCTTCACGGTGTAAAGGCTACTAACTCCCCGTTAGCACCTAGGACTTGGGTCTTAGAACGAGAATCACCTCATTTTAACTTCACCTCACTACAAGAGTTAGAATACAATATCTACGAAACAAAACCTTAGTATTAAAAGAGTTTGGACTTGTATGTCCGAGAGTGACTTTAATATTCTTGTATGAATATTAAGTATGTTAAGTTCTATAAGCTTTTATTTCCTTACGACTTTATGTGTATTCTTATATTCGATATGACTTGTAAATCGAAAAATACTTTTTTTTTTTGAAATAGAGGCGATAATTCAATACATAAAAGCCATATGACATCTAGAAGAGTGATCGAAACGATCAAACATAGAACAGGATGACAAGCTCGTCTTCATAATCAAAATGAGACAAATAAGCATATGTCTGAATAAAATGATATATCTATAAATACTCGCTCTGCGCTCAATATATTCTCCAAAATCCGTTTGAGCTAACGGCCACAGGTGAAATTCCGCACAAGCTCTTATCGTTGAATCGAACCAACTCTCACACAAGGAGAGAAAATCACACCTCTCACCCAGGAGAGAACACCAAAACTCTCACCAAGGAGAGAAATCAAACTGAACTTACAAAAAAACAACTTACAAACAAGTCTTAAAATTACCAAACTACAATCGAAACTGAAAAATTACAACTACGGAAAATAAAGCTCGAAGAACCAAGACAATTTTTTAGATCTGGGCAAAAATTCTTAGGGAAGGAGATCTAAGAAGATGTAGGCTAAATCCCTTGGATCCGATAGCTTTAATCCGAAAAAAAACCAAATCTTTCCTAAAAAAGAAGATTTTTAGGGAAAACCAAGCTTTAAACAAGAAAAACGAAAGAAAATAGCAAGGTTTATTGAGAAGAGGAAGAAAATACAAAGAAAATGAAGAGTGTTGGGGCTTTCCACCGGAGATCCGGTGGAAGCCCGGCCGGCGGCTAAGAAAAGAAAAGGAAAGGCGAGTTGGGGAGAGAGAGAAAGCTGGGGAGAGAAATCAGACTCAAATCGAAGAATACTTTTAATACAATACTCCGTTTAGTGAGATTTAAATATATCTTGGAGTTTGTAAATGTTGATTAAGTCATTTAAGCTCGTATGCTTATTATGCTTATAATCGTATACTTTTGTTCGACTTTCATAAATGTCGAAGTATACTTAAAATTACTTCTTTGTTGAAAATATATATTTTTTCGAAGTAATGTATATATCAAATCATTGTTTAAGCTTTTGTAGCTCTAAGGATGTTTGATAAATAACTTCTTGTTCGATGTAGTCTTATTTTGGACTAATCGTATATATATCTTTGAACGAGAGTTGAGCGATATAACTTTAACGTTTTGCACTATAATATGATTTGGCCAATTTAAACACCACACACAAATATAACTCACACGACAGAAAAGTAGCTCGCTTATCTATAGGATAAAACGAGGGCCGCTAGTATGCGTTAAAATAGTGCGTAAAGTAAAATCACTCACAAGTGTGAGGACAAGATAAAAAAGGTGCGGAAAATAAAATCACTCACAAGTGTAAGGACGAGATAAAAAAGGTGCGGAAAATAAAATCACTCACAAGTGTGAGGACGATAATAAAAAGGTGCGGAAAATAAATATAATATAAGCTTTAAAGATTTTCTTCCCACGGAACACTAGAGGTGATAGATGAGAATTAAATCAAGCCTTAGCACAGTTATATATATATATATATATATATATATATATATATATATATATATATATATATATATATATATATTACAACAATGAATGGCCAAAATAAGTGCGCTAAAGTATTAATAAACACTTTTGATATAAGAGCATATAAAGATGAAGAGATGAAGGTTAGAAGCTCTTATAATCAAAATAAAATATGGTCGGTTAAGACTCGGATATGAAGTTAAAATATTACCACTATTGAAGACGATCGGAAAGTTCGCCAGAAAAATTCACCGGAGGTTCGGCCGGATTTTGGCTCGTGGTCGAACTTGGACAGCCCTTCGGGAGGCCGGATAGTAGTGGTAGAGGAGCATGCTTGGTGGGAGAGAGCTTGGTTGGTGGAACTAAGCTTGTATAATCAAAAACCTTGAATATATGAAGATATATTGAAGAGAGAGAAGGTTTTTGAGAAGAAGTAAGTGTTTAAAGTGTTTGGATAGATGGAGAGAGCTTTTACTTCTAAAATCCTAGCAATTCTTTGGCTCTTTAGCTTGAGAAAAATGGTTGAGGGAAGGGGTTTATTTATAGGAGGAGTTGGGTGAAAGGAGTAGTTGAGATTAAAGGAAAAAGGAGTGGTTAGGATTGAAACACTTGGATTGATGAGGTGGAAAGTGGTTTGTGTTAGTTGGGAGTAGTTTTGTGTTTCTTTGGAGTGGTTTTGGTATTAGAAACCAGCTGTGTATTAATATTGTATCGGACTCGTATCAATTAACGATTAAATACGTAACATGTATCGTTAATTAAATACCCGAAAAACACAAAACTACCTAATAAATAATTCTAAAATTATGGAGCATTTGGGAATATTATAAAATAATATTCTAGAAAGTTTGGCTAATTTTGGTCAAAGTTGACTTGGTCAAACGTGGTCAATTGTGGACCCAATATCTCGATTTTCTTGTCCGGACCAAAATTTTCAGAAAATTACGAAACTTTTACCATGCATAGAAAAAAGCATTTAATTGACCCATCTCAAGTTTCAAGTCATTCTAGCAAGTGGAAGTATTTTATTTGGATTTAATACGATTAAATCAACTTTCGGTTCCGAATAAAATACGATTGGCCTTTCTATGAAATAAATACATCTTTTGACCAATGTTTTGGCTAGAATAAATACTTAGAATATATTTCCTAATATATAAAATATATTGAGAGTGTAGGAAATATTTTTGAGTATTTAAAATAATTTTATCCGAAAATGGAATAAATTTGAGACGAGGGAGAAAAATTACTTTAAATATTTTTGGCATGAGATAAGAATGAGTATTAATATTCCACCACTGAATATTAATATTTTTGAGGTTAAAAACATTTTGAGTGCTAAGGTAGAATATTTTTGAATAAAAACTGATCGTTTTTTAATTGGTGTGTTACCAATTTCTGTCTTCCCCTATCTGTTTTATTAAGAACTTTTGTTTTTCTTTCGTAATTCTTGGATTACGAAGATTTGCTCTTTTATAAAATGTATTCTCATTTGAATTTAGTGTATAATAGAACTTCTTTTTGTGACTGAATTGCAAATGTCGTTTTTGTTGTAAAGAGAATTCTTTGCTTTAAGGAATTTCGAACCATATTTGTTGTATTACCAAATTTTTTTGCTAAAAAAAATTCTTTATTTTTCTCGTTTTGAGATAAAATTAGATAAGCATTTTATTTTCTGTATATATATTTCGAAATGCTTGTAGCACTATATTGTCAGTTCGAAAAAAAAAGTCGAAATGATATCTTTCTGTATTCAATTAGTTTCGAAGTGCTTATAGCACTATATTATAGTAGAAATGACATATTATTTCGATAAATCACATAGGTTGGCACGATTTAAAGGATTAATCCTGTTGTGCATGTGCCGAATCATACATTGACTAACAAACGAACAAAGAGTAAATAATACTCATAATTCTTTTATAAGAATATTTTAATTACATCAGCTTGCTTTAGCAAATATCATCTATCTCAATTCATACCATATGTACCTCATATTCAAACTGGTACAATATTGCTTCCCAAAAATCAATTCGTATGATCACATATATATTTCACTTACGAGGCATTCTTGGTAGAATGAATCATACAAGTACACTAATGAAATATATACTGATTACAGAGATATACTCAAGCTGAACCTTATACAAAGTCTCTGTTAAACCTTTATAGTTGTCATAATAAAAATAAAGTACATCGGCTTGTGCTAATACATTCTAAATCAAGGAATTTAAGCAAAGCAGCTTTCTAGTATGGAGCTTTTGCAGTCTAGATATAAGATATCTTTCGAAGTTTATAGACTGCAAACCAATGTGCATGTAATTTCAAATTTAGACAGTCTATAATCATATAGATTTCAGAGTTATACATGCTGTCAAGGATAACAGTCACATTATACAGATTCAATAAACATGCATGATGTTTTAACTGGATAGTACAAGACTTCATGATCATATAATTCAGTCTTAACAAATTTGTTAATTCTAAGTGACACCATATGCAGGCAAAGTTAAGTGCATTTATCTATTGCTTGACTTACACACATGGCACTAGAATCAAAAGTACCTTGCATATAATTAGATATTCAAGTTTATGCAACATAAATGTACCATGTTATTTTGAGAGAAGACTGATGTTACTATTGACTGTTACTTAGACTTTAGTCTCCTTGAGATTTTATGGCATGAATTTGTAACCTGTCAAGCATATTAGGGGAGCATATATATATTTGTGCAGTGTATGTCCTTGAATGTCAAGTAGATAGATTTGGAACTGCAAATTTATATACAATAAAAAGTTTATTAAATACAATGTGGTCATTGATCTAGCAAGACTATAATCTGCATCTTTAAACAGAAACATCTACCAAGCATACAAGCTACAACATGACAAAACCAGCAACAAAAGATTAGAACTAGAGAATCAGATACCAACACAAGGGATCACAGCAACCAATTACAGAATCCAAGAACTTAACATAAAGCAAGTCATTCATTGACCGGAGCAGCAACAACAAAACCAAGGCTTTCATCAAGATCGGGCAAATCAGCAAATACAGTCTCATTATCATCAACAACACCAACAACCACTAATTCATTCACAGTCTGAACCTTTTGCTTAGCAGTTTCATCATCTATTTTATCAATTATCTTACCATCTTTTTGTTCCACTTTTCCCTCTATCATTTCTAATTTAGCAAGTAGATTAATATTGAACACTTTAATATTATCAATCTCATTGTTAAGCTTACTAACTTCAGTTTTCAGAACTTCAAGGTTATCAATATTAGGGGACAAGGGGGGAATGGATATTGGAGATATGGAATTAGGCTTACACTGACTTAGGGGAATCTTATCTTGAACCAAAACCTCAACCGAGCAGTAGTCTATCTTATTAGCATAGACTCTAGACATTTGGACATAATAGGTTTCAAAGATAGACGTAAGCAAAAGACCATAGGGCATATAATCCACAATATGAGCATAAATCATGTTAAGCACAAGAAGGTAGTTGGTATTGAACTCCAAAGAATTTGACACAAGTTGAAACAGTACTTTAAAATCCACAAAATCAAAGAACCTATCATGCTTAGGTTTAGGCATAATGTTGGCCCTAAGTATGATAGCTAATTGTTGGTACTTAGGGGTAAAGTGCCTAAAACTCATTCCACAATTTTTAGAACATAACCCTAAAGGTACATCTTCATCACAAACACAAACCAAGAAATAGCTCAAACTTTTGTTGATTAAACACAAACTTCTCATAGATATTAATGCATGGAAGATCAGATGGTCTATTTCCTAGCCTAAGGGACTTATTCAAAATGTAATGATCCACATAACCATTTTTCCCATTCACAAAGGAGCTAAAGTAAAACACACTATCTCTTTGTTTGATTTCCTTATTAGCATAAAACTCAGCAATTAGATGTGTGTAATAGTTTTGACCCCTATAGAGAACATGATTATCCCATTTAGCAGCCATGAGTATGCAGTGAACATCTTCAGTTTGCCTAAGAAAGACCATCATACCAAGTTGGTTATTTCTTAACATTCTATTAAGCTTACCAGTGTTTGTGAGCTTAACCAATGTAGGAGTAGGAGGTATAACAATGGCACTAGGCAGTCCAGAATTGACAGACCTAGTGGGTTCATTTTAGTAGTTTGTTTGTGGGTAAAACAGGGGATTAGGATTTCTGTAGATAGGCAGTTTCTTGAATTTTGTTTGGTAAGGGTAGGCTTGTTGAGGATAGTGGGTTTGTTTTTGTTTCTTGCTTTGTTTGCTATTGGTGGGATGTTGATGTGTTTCAACAGGCTCAAACATGGAGTATTGTTTCATATTCATGGTTTAAAGGAGAGGTAGTGTATGTAGGTTTCTTGATTTTGAGTGAGGGTTTGAGGGTAGTTTCTTGAATTCCATTTGCTAAGAGTGAGTGAATGTGTGTATATTCATGCATGGAAATGATCATATTTACAGCCTAACACATATCTGCACATTATTGTAACCAAGGAATAATACTATAATAAATTCAAGTGTAATGATGCTTGATGATGCAGAATATTTGTTCAAACAGTGTATATCATTAATGCAGTTGCACACAATTTTTAAATATTACATCATTTCATGAATCTTACTAAGATATTTCTCTTGATAAGCATGGCATGGTGTGCTTAGATCACTAAGGTCAGATTAGAGTGTATGAGTGTGCATAGATTGCAAAGCAAGGACATACCATGTCATTTAAGAGCAAAATTGATCATAAATGTAGCACACATTTTCAGTATAAAAATAGCTCAGAGAGTTGTTTTTGAGAAACCATGCAAGGACATGAGCTGTGTGTGTTTGAAATCCGGGCAAGGCATGCTTTGTGTGAGACTAAGAGACATAAAATATGTGTATTTGTAAGGATAGACAGATTGTTCATTTAATGCAAGGTGCACACTTAGAAGTATCTTCTGAAATGGAGGCAGCTGGATGGAAAAGATGGAACATGTTGGCCCACTATTGGGTCACTAAAGGTCAAAGATTCATATGCAGGTCTTATGTGAATTAGTGCATGTCAAATGATTGATGTGACAGTGACAGATATATGCAAGTAGGGATGGGAAAAAAATCCGATCCGACGGATACCCGATTCGAAACCCGAAATTTTGGATAACCCGAACCCGATTTTTTGGATTTGGATTTGGATTTGATTTTCAGACCCGAAAATTTTTGGATTTGGATTTGGATATTATGAAACCCGATCCGAAACCCGAAAATCGATCCAAACCCGATCCGAACCCGAAACCCGAAAAAAAACACGAATATATATATATATATATATATATATATATATATATAATACTATAATATATTTCATAATGTAATACATTTTATATAAAAGTCATTGGTGAATCGTATAACAAATAACCTTGTATTATTAAAACCAAAATATTAAAACAATTTTAGACCCTAAGTGTTTAAGATGTATTTCATATCAAATCTATTTGGTTATTTTAATTCATTTAAAAATTGATTATATGTAAAATTTTATAACAAAATTAAATATTAAAATATTAAAATTAATGCAAAGAATATAATTTATTTATATAATATAAATAATACATTTTATAATGTATAAAATATTAAAGTGTGTATTCTATAAAACTTGATTGAAAATTTCGGGTTTTTGGATTTCGGGTTTCGGGTATTATCCAAATTCAAAAATTTTTGGGTTTCAGGTATACCCGAAATCCATTGGATCGGGTTCGGATTTTAGTTTTCGGGTATTTTTCGGGTTCGGGCTTTATCCAAAAAATCGGGTTTGGATTTGGATTTTGCCAAGCCCGAGCCGATCCGACCCGATTCTCATCCCTATATGCAAGGTGTCTAATGCCTTAGAAGTCAAGGTTATGAGCATGTCTGTCCTTTGTAGTAGATAGTTGACTAAGTCATACAACAAACAAAATGTTACATAAATCATATCTATGCAGTCACAAATAAATCATGTACCACATAAACAATGCACAGACCCTTGTGAGGGCAGGTCACACATAAATATAGGTACCATTCAAATATCAAGTAACACAGAACACATCATATTTTAGGAACTTTACAGTTTATTCTCCTAGATTTCTATGTGGTCGTTATCACCCAAGTGTCCAGATACTAGGGTTCTCAAGAGGATCCCTAGCCAGGTCTTTAAGTGAGGGCATGGTGTGTGTAGTGTTTCTTTTTATAATCCAACATTTATACTTATAACATTGTAAAAGCATAAACAACTACACAGTCACATTTGTAAAGTACCAGAGTACCAATTTAATTCACAGAGATTGCAAGCACATATGATTTCAACAGCCACAGTGAATATTAAGTCCCGCAAATCATTTATGCATATAACACATTCCAGGAGAATTGAAATATCAAGTACACTATTTATCAAAGTAATTTCGGACAACCAAGACTGAAAAATCAAGATTAAACATTTTAACAGTGCTTAAATACAGGGTACTTTATCCAAGTCATGGTATATTCAAGTTGTGTACAAAAATCACAGTTTGTCTTAGCAAGTGAATTCAATACACAGAATGCCAACTCTCAAGAATACACAATTTGACTAAGTCAATTATTATACTCATAGTTCATACTAAATTGTGACATCATATTTCACAACTTATATATATATATATATATATATATATGATGTAAAATTCAATCAGTGTGTGTGCAGGATTATATTACAATAATACAGCTGTTAAAACTCCAAAATATCAAGCTTTTTGACTCAATCAATCTGGCTTTACCTTTATCCATATATTTTAAATGACCCATGTATATATATATATATATATATATATATATATATATATATATATATATATATATATATATATATGTTCAAATAATCACCTTGAAATCACCATATCAATACTTATCACAAAAACCCAAGTATTTATTTCAAACTTTTCATGTAAATATCTTGTAAGATAAAGATAACTCGTACTCACAGAATCAAACGAATAGCCATTAACTCCACAAACTCGAGTCATTCATTCAAAAACATCAGGAAATTCACAGAGAGACAAGTACGAAGCACTTCACATATACATTTAGTTGTTTATTGGATTTAACAAAGAATTATACCTGAGCCCAAGGCCTCATCGTCTTCTTGGGTCCTTACCTTATCAATTAAACTCTGAACTCGCACGAGTTCGAGTGACTCACGGAGTTTACTCACTGAGTCGCGCTTCAAACCGACCGAGTTAAGCCACCAAGGCCATAGCTTTAAAGCTAATAACTCCGATCTTGAACGAAATCGTCCGGAAAACATAGTACCTGCACATTAATTTTAAAATACGAGTTAGGGTTTTGAACTTTTAAAAATCATAAAATTTAAAATTTAGATTTTATATATATATATATATATATATATATATATATATATATATATATATATAATCTATCGATTTCGAACATCAATTGATAGTCCACTGTAAATATTATCAATTATAATCCATCGAAATCTTTCGATTTAACCAACCCAGCTTGATTTTTGCAACGATTATTAGATTAATCGATACAGGGGAATTAAAGAGACTCGATTTAGTGTTTAGAGACATAGAACAGGGTCGAGAGATTAGAGATTTTGACCGGAAAGAGATAGAGGCGGCAAGAGAGAAGAACTGAGAAAGAGTAGAGAGAAATTAGAGACTCTCGCGGCTACTACACACATATACAGTGAATAGTGTGTGTCTTTTTAGTATATATATTTTCTGTAACGAACGGCCAGGATCAAATCCCAAAATTAGATCTAACGGACAAGATTAACTAGGGTTTTATAAAATTAGGGTTGGGCCAAGCTGAGTTGGGCTGGATTTGACCAATTGGGCTGGGTCAAATCTAAAATAATCAGAAAAATAGTAATTATAATTTTTTTTATTTCTGAAAAATAATTTTGCAAAATAATAATATAATATTACATATAATATTAATACCGGAAAATATGCTAATATTTTGATTCTTTGTATTTGAAATTAAATATCATATTTCTAGTATCTCAAAAATATTTCCGAAAATAAATTCCGAAAAAAAATATTCGTTCGACTACTTTTATCTTTTCGAATGAAAATCAAAAACCCGATCGATAAAGTTTCATATGTTATCATTATCGATGAATCTGAGTTTTAGAAATTCGTAAATCCTAAAAAGATATCTTTTTCTTGAGATGACTATAAATTATGATAAATAATCTCACAATATATATATATATATATAAACCATTATTTGGGAATTTCCAACATTCCTAAATCCAAACGGAGTTTAGTTAATCTTTCAGAATTCAATGGTTTCGTGAAAATATCTGCGAGATTGTACTCAGTTTCGATATGAGTCATTTTTATATCGCCTTTATTGACATGATCACGTAAAAAGTGATGTCTCACATCTACATGCTTAGATCTTGAATGTAACACGGGATTTTTGCTAAGATCAATAGCACTTGTGTTATCACATAAGATTGAGATCACATCAAATTTAGTATTATAGTCGGCTAGTGTTTGCTTCATCCACAAAATTTAAGCCCAACACTTTGCAGCCACTATATATTCAGCTTCCGTTGTGGAGATAGATACCGAGTTTTGTTTCTTGGAAAACCAAGATACTAGGCATCCTCCCAAAAACTAACATGTACCACTTGTACTTTTTCTATCGACTAAATGTCTGGCATAGTCCGAATAAGAAAAACATACTAAATCGAATAGTGCTCCTTTAGTATACCAAAGACCTACGTCAGTAGTTCCTTTTAGATATCTCCATATCCGTTTTACCGCGGATAAGTGAGATTCTTTTGGCGCTACTTGGAATCTAGCACACTTACAAACACTATATTGAATATCGGGATGACTTGCGGTAATATATAGCAAGCTACCAATCATGCCTCGATATTTCTTAGTGTCAACGGGTATTACGTTGGGATCTTCTGTTAATTTATCAGAAGTCGACATGGGAGTAGATATGGGTTTTGATTTTTCCATTTCAAATTTCTTTAGCATTTCTTTACAGTATTTCGATTGTGAAATATGTATGCCTATATCTGATTGCTTAATTTGCAATCCTAAAAAGAAATTTAATTCACCCATCATACTCATTTCGAATTCTTTGCTCATATTGTCAGAGAATTCTTTACATAGTGTATCATTGGTTGAACCAAAAATGATGTCATCTACGTATATTTGTACAAGCAAGATATCATCTTTTTCTTGTCTTATAAATAGGGTTTTATCGGCAGTTCCCATTTTAAAATTGTTTTCTAATAGGAACTTGCTCAACCCTCCATACCAAGCTCTTGGAGCTTGTTTTAAGCCGTATAGAGCTTTGTATAATTTGTATACATATTCCGGATGTGTGGCATCTTCAAAACCGGGAGGTTGTTTGACATAGACTTCTTTTAATATCCCATTTAAGAAGGCAGATTTGACATCCATTTGGTATACTTTGAAATCTTTATGACACGCATATGCTAATAACATTCGAATTGATTCGATTCGTGCTACGGGTGCATAAGTTTCATCAAAGTCTATCCCTTCCATTTGGGTATAGCCTTGAGCGACTAATCTCGCTTTATTTCTTATTACTGTTCCATTTTCATCTAACTTGTTTCTAAATACCCATTTGGTTCAAATTATGGAAGTATCTTTGAGTTTTGGAACAAGTTCCCAAACTTTGCTACGAGTGAATTGTAGTAATTCATCTTGCATGGCCGAGATCCAATCCTCGTCTAACAAAGCTTCTTTAGCGGTCTTAGGTTCTATTTGTGATAGAAAACTAAGGTGATTCATAACGTTTTGTACTTGTGATCGCGTTTGAAATCCTTTATTTAAGTCTACAAGTACGTTATCTAGTGGATGACTTCTAATAATAGGAATTTCTTTTGGAAGTTCTACTTCTGGTTCGGCTATTTCTAATGGATTCCTTGGAATCGGAGTTCCGAGGTCCATATTTTCGAATTGTCGAATAATGTTTTCTACATCGTCTTGTTCAACTTTGTCATTTTCAACAAGATCTTCGTATTTAGATGGTGGTTTGCTTTCATCAAATGCTACATTCATTGATTCTTCCACCACAAGAGATTTAAGATTGAATACTCGATAGGCTTTGCTATTTGTAGAGTATCCAAGAAATATGCCTTCATTTGATTTAGGATCGAATTTGGTAAGATAGTCTTTCGAGTTTAATATGAAGCATTTGCATCCGAATAATTGAAAGTAACTTAGTTTCGGTGTTTTGCCAAAATAAAGCTTGTAAGGAGTCTTTTGTGTAATTGGTCATAGCAAAACCCGATTAAGAATATGACAAGAAGTAGACATTGCTTCGGCCAAAAAATATTTAGGTCGACGATATTCATTTAATATTGTGCTAGCCATTTCTTATAATGTTCTGTTCTTCCTTTCAACTACCCCATTTGATTGAGGAGTGTAAGGAGCAGAAAAATTATGTGTGATACCATTTTCATCACAAAATTTGTAAAACTAAAATTCTCAAATTCTTTATCATGATCAGTCCGAATATAGACTATGGTATTATTTTGTTGATTTTGAATCTTTTTACATAGAGACGAGAAAGATTCAAATGCATCACTTTTAGATTTGAGAAATTCTGTCCACGTGAATAGTGAATAGTCATCAACGATTACTAATGTATACGAACAACCTCTAAGGCTTTGGATAAGGACCGGACCAATTAGATCCATATGTAAAAGCTCAAGAGGTCAAGAGGTTGATACTATAAACTTCGCTTTGTGAGATGCTCATATTTATTTTCAAATTTCGCATGCTTCACAAGTATGATCTTTATGATAATTTAATTTTGGTATACCTCGTACATGATCTTTAGTTGATATGTTTTTAATCAACTTCATATTTGCATGTCCTAATCTTCGATGCCATAACTAAGGGTCATCGTTTGTTGTGATTAGGCATACATTCTCATTCTTGCTTATGTCACATGTATAGACATTTTTGTTTCGAGGGCAAGTGAGAATTAATTTCCAATTTTTATCTAAAATACAACAATGAGTAGTATAAAAAATTATCTTGTATTCATTATCGCAAAGTTAACTTATCGAGAGAAGATTGTACTTTAATCCCGTGACTAGTTGTACATTTGAAATCTTGAAGCGACTATTCCTTATGTCTCCGATGCCGACAATGATACCTTTACTACTATCCCCAAATGTGACACTTCCCGCAGTGACCTTTTTAATGTTGTTCAAAAGTGACTCGTTTCCGGTCATGTGTCTCGAACAACCACTATCAAGGTACCACATGTCTTGCTTAGCGGCAAGACACACCTCTTGATGAGAAGTGGAGGCTCCCGTTGAAGTAGCTTCATCTCCGATAGCCATTAAGCACAAGTTAACAACTTCTTCACTAGCTTTCGGAACTTCTTCATCTTCACTTAAATCCCAACCATTTTCCGCCACGAGAATTCTTCCTTTAGATAGCTTAGGACATTCTCTTTTGAAGTGACCCGGTTGCTTACACTCAAAACAAACTTCTTATGTTTCCTCCGGATTTTGGTCTTTATGTTTTGGAGGAGTGTAAGGAGGATTATTATTGTTATTGGCATTATTATAGGCATTTGTATTTTGATTGCCTTTGCCTTTGTTATAGCTCGTTGTTGGAAAATTACTCTTATAGTTAGGACTATAATTTTGAGAGTAATTAGGTCTTCCTTTAGAGTTGAAAATTCTTTGTTGATTGCTTGATTTGAGGAAGCCTTTTCCATATCTTTGAGCTTTGCTTTGAAGCACACGACGAAGTTGTCTCGTTAGTAAAGAAATTTTGCTTTCATCGAGATCTTGGAGTTTTTCGTTTAATTCTTCGTCGTTTTCATTTTCATCGATTAATATAGCTTTTAAAGCCATGTTTTTGTTTTTGTCTTCCACTTTAGGAATGACTTTATCCGGGAGATTGTCTTCTTTGTATGCACGAAGATTTCCGAATAAGCTATCGATGTCATAACCGTTTAGATTATGCATTTCTTTTATGGTAGTAACTTTAACCTTCCAACTAGGAGGTAAAGATTTAAGAACTCTTCTGTTCTTTTCATTTCGAGCATAATTCTTTCCGAGTTGAGATAATTCATCGATTATACGAGTAAATCTTGTTTCCATATCTCGATGATATTTTCTCCTTCTTGGAGTTTGAAGTTCTCGTATTCGTGGATTAAATTTTCTATTCCAGAGTCTTTTATATCGATGGTTCCTTCGTAGGTAACCACTAGTTTGTTCAACATTTCTTGTGCGAACTTTCAATTGTTTACTCTTTTATATTCTTTTTCGGCAAGTGCACTTGTGAGAACCATTTCCACTTTAGCAGCAATATTCATCATATTTTCTTCGGCGAGAGTGTATTCACTAACTTTCTTTTCAACAATGATACCTTCAACTGTTTCGGTAGGAATAACAACTCCGTCTTCTATAGCCATCCAAACTTTAACTCCTTGAGATCTAGCATAGATGCGAAACCTCGTTTTCCATGTTGCAAATGGAAAGGCCTTCACCGTAAATAGAGGAGGGCGAGAGCTAGATAGGCCTTCACCGTAACCGATGGTATTTAGATACGCAATTAGGATCACTTTTTGTTGTGCCTGTAAATCTCCAAATCACTCACAAACACGTTAAAAAGCACCGCTTTGATACCAATTGTTAGGTCCCATAAAAGGTCTAATTTAAGCTAGAAGGGGGGGTTGAATAGCTTAACATCCAATTTAATAATTATTATGGCATTTTAAAATAATTTCCCATTTTAAAACTTTTACGAAGTCGTTATGCAGTTTATAAGAGGAGAAATAAAAGACAAGGGAAGAAAATACCACACAGGAGATTTTATCCTGGTTCGCGATGGCGCAACCCTAATGGATTCGCTCACCCCTACTCCAGTCCCCGAGCTCCTCTCCGGACTCGAGATTTCTTTAAAAATAAACTCGCTCCTTTAGTAGGCGGAGAAGCCTTTACGCCCTCACAAATATTGATCTTGGTGCGTATCTACCCGACACCACCTCACAATAAATGAAAAATAAATACAAGACTTATATTGGACCGTAACTCCCCGTTACTCCCTCAAAGTCGTTGTAACCCTACACAACTTATCTTAGACAGCAACTCCCCGCTACTTCTTTAAAGTTGATGTAGAACCCTTGTGTAGACTATGAATCCTTAGCTTTTGCCGGTCTTGGGTCTTAGATGAAAGGTCTTGGGTCTTTCCTCTTCTTCACGGTGCAAAGGCTACTAACTCCCCGTTAGCACCTAGGACTTGGGTCTTAGAACGAGAATCACCTCACTTTAACTTCACCTCACTGCAAGAGTTAGAATACAATATCTACGAAACAAAACCTTAGTATAAAAAGAGTTTGGACTTGTATGTCCGAGAGTGACTTTAATATTCTTGTATGAATATTAAGTATGTTATGTTCTATAAGCTTTTATTTGCTTAAGACTTTATGCGTATTCTTATATTCGATATGACTTGTAAATCGAAGAATACTTTTAATACAATACTCCATTTAGTGAGATTTAAATATATTTTGGAGTTTGTAAATGTTGATTAAGTCCTTTAAGCTCGTATGCTTATAAGGCTTATAATCGTATACTTTTGTTCGACTTTCATAAATGTCAAAGTATACTTAAAATTACTTCGTTGTTGAAAATATATATTTTTTCGAAGTAATGTATATATCAAATCCTTGTTTAAGCTTTTGTAGCTCTAAGGATGTTTGATAAATAACTTCTCGTTCGATGTAGTCTTATTTGGGACTAATCGTATATAAATCTTTGAACGAGAGTTGAGCGATATAACTTTAACATTTTGCACTATAATATGATTTGGCCAATTTAAACACCACACACAAATGTAACTCAAACGACAGAAAAGTAGCTCGCTTATCTATAGGATAAAACGAGGGCCGATATTATGCGTTAAAATAGTGCGGAAAGTAAAATCACTCACAAGTGTGAGGACAATATAAAAAAGGTGCGGAAAGTAAAATCACTCACTAATGTGAGGACGAGATAAAAAAGGTGCGGAAAATAAAATCACTCACAAGTGTGAGGACGATAATAAAAAGGTGTGGAAAATACATATAATATAAGCTTTAAACATTTTCCTCCCACGGAACACTAGAGGTGATAGATGGAAATTAAATCAAGCCTTATATATATATATATATATATATATATATATATATATATATATTACAACAATGAATGGCCAAAATAAGTGCGTTAAAGTATTAATAAACACTTTTGATATAAGAGCATATAGAGATGAAGAGATGAAGGTTAGGAGCTCTTATATTCAAAATAAAAATGGTCGGTTAAGACTCGGATATGAAGCTAAAATATTACCACTATTGAAGATGATCGGAAAGTTTGCCGAAAAAGTTCGCCGGATTTTTGCTCGTGGTCGAACTTGGGAAGCCCTTCGAGAGGCCGGATAGTAGTGGTAGAGGAGCTTGCTTGGTAGGAGAGAGCTTGGTTGGTGGAACTAAGCTTGTATAATCAAAAACCTTGAATATATGAAGATATACTGAAGAGAAAGAAGGTTTTTGAGAAGAAGTAAGTGTTTAAATTGTTTGGATTGATGGAGAGAGCTTTTACTTCTAAAATCCCAGCAATTCTTTGACTCTTTATCTTGAGAAAAATGGTTGGGGGAAGGGGTTTATTTATAGGAGGAGTTGGGTGAAAGGAGTGGTTGAGATTGAAGGAAAAAGGAGTGGTTAGGATTGAAAACACTTGGATTGATGAGGTGGAAAGTGGTTTGTGTTAGTTGGGAGTAGTTTTGTGTTTCTTTGGAGTGGTTTTGGTATTAGAAACTAGCTGTGTATTAATATCGTATCGGACTCGTATCAATTACCGATTAAATACGTAACATGTATCGTTAATTAAATACCCGAAAAATACGAAACTACCCAATAAATAATTCTAAAATTATGGAGCATTTGGGAATATTATAAAATAATATTCTAGAGAGTTTGGTCAATTTTGGTCAAAGTTGACTTGGTCAAACGTGGTCAATTGTGGACCCACTTTCTCGATTTTCTTGTCTGGACCAAAATTCTCAGAAAATTACGAAACTTTTATCATGCATAGAAAATAGCATTTAAGTGACCCATCTCAAGTTTTAAGTCATTCTAGCAAGTGGAAGTATTTTATTTGGATTTAATACGATTAAATCAACTTTCGGTTCCGAATAAAATACGATTTGTCTTTCTATAAAATAAATACATCTTTTGACCAATGTTTTGACTAGAATAAATACTTAGAATATATTTCCTAATATATAAAATATACTGAGAGTGTAAGAAATATTTTTTAGTATTTAAAATAATTTTCTTCGAAAATGGAATAAATTTGAGACGAGGGAGAAAAATTACTTTAAATATTTTTGGCATGAGATAAGAATGAGTATTAATATTCCACCACTGAATATTAATATTCTTGAGGTTAAAAACATTTTGAGTGCTAAGGTAGAATATTTTTGAATAAAAACTGATCTTTTTTTTAAATTTAGCACAAGTTCTCTAAAAAATATTAAATCTCGAATATTCTTTGTTCGAGCTTGTCGCCTTATCAATTTTGCAACGGAGATCTAAAAAATATCAAACCTCGATATTTCTTTTTCGATCTTATTGCCTTTAGAGATATATTCCATAAAAAATAATTTGATTTTTAGCAATAAAGGAATATCTCTTATAAGTAAAAATAAATCTTGCTAGAATTGACTTTTGACTTTTGACGGAATCAATTAAATTAATGACCTAGTGGAGAGGATAACTAAATGTAATTAAATTTTATGTTAAATCGTACAAATACCAAAATAAATAATATATCGAAGATATCCTCTCAAAAATATTTATTAATAAAATATTATTTTGTTTTATTGATCAACTACTCTTTTACTTTAAAATCATTTACAATTATAGTATTATAGATTATGTATCAATTTTCAAAAAATTATAGTTAATGTCCAAATTATTAATTTTCATAAAATTATAGTATTATAGCATTGTAGTATACTTAATGTTCTAAAATAGTTGGCATAAGAAAATATATTTGTTTTTATTTATGAGATTAGTTGTGATAACTCCAATTCAATCTTTCTGCTCGAAATGTGTTGTTGTTATTAGTATTTCGAAGTGTTGTTATTAGTGGGTCTTAGCAAAACAACAAGAGAAGGGGGTTTGGGTCCCGCGACACTTCCGATATGAGAATAAGAATACTTTTGAAAGATAAAATCAAGAGATAAGAGTAATCTAAATGTGGGAAGTGTATGCGTATGCGAGAGAGAGTAACCCCAAACCCTTTTTCCTTTTAGCTATTCATAGCCTAAGGATTAAGGTTAGGGGTGGTACTTACAATAATGAGTGTTGAATCTTAGGTATTGTGGAAACCTAGGGTCTATATATAGATGGAATAACGTGTCCAGATGAAAATTGTGGTAGAGTATATTGGGATCATCAGAGTATGTTGGGACCATTAGAGTATTTGACGTGTGGTTTGCTCATTTTTGAATTGTGCCATTCATTGATCATTATTAGTTGTCATTATCAAGTAGGGACGACCTACATGACTGGGATTCCACGTGTCATAACTACCATTAGTCAGGACTAGTACGGATCAGGATTGATGTCACTTATTCTCATGGATTAGGCATGATATCATAATCTGGATCCAAATTGGGTTTTATCAAGGACTACTTTTAGCCTATCAAGTTGGGTTTTTTTTCTCACGAGATTAATATCTCCAACTCCCTCGATCCCTAGATTATTCCCCTTACTATACAATATTTTTCTCAAGCAAAATATATGAGAGGTACAATGTAATATATCCAAACAATTCCTTTAGGAAGCGGGAAAAATACAAACATTATTCCATGAAAAATTATAACTTATAGTATTATGAGGTCATATTCTTATGTAGGAGCAAGATTAAATACAATTTTTTCTAAAATACAAACTTACGAACTTTTTTTGTTCAACACATTTATAACTTTGGTTCAATATCATTTATTCAATAAAAATTAAAATTTAAATAAACACACATAATTTAACAATTCAATATCCTTCTGAGATTTACCAATACCAAATTAAAAGTATAAAAAATATGAATTTTATTTATTTAATATAGGATATGTTGAACAGTAATTTGAAATTTTTTGAATAAATATTATATAATTCTCAATTGTACTTCTAGGGTTCACCAACACCAAATTAAAAAAATGCTCTAAATAACTATATTTTATACACAACAAGCCCAAAATAATAGTTGTTGGCTTTTTTGCCCAAGCCCAAAATAATAGTTGTTGGTTTTTCTCCTCTAAATTAAGAGCCGCCGTCCCTGTTTTTTTCTTCTTCTTCATTGCTTCTACTGGAGTTTGTTTCCGATGAGAGTCGGTTAAGCTTCTTCCCTTCTTGAATAAAAGGGCACTCTTTTTCCTCAATAGGTTTTTAATGAGGCCCTCCAAATAAAACTTTAGTTTTTTTCTCTTCCTTCTTCCTCTTTAGTTTTTTCTTCTCATTTTCTTGCTTTTATTCCATCGGATCTAAGATTTCTAAGCCTTTTTCCGATTTGCCTCTTTTCTTATTTTCTTAAACCTTGGAGCTCCGGCTATTTCTCCTTTTCCGGCTTGGCCCTGGACTTGTGAGTGGTTGTTCACCTCGTATAATTGGGGTTTCGATTTTTCAGATCTAAGTTTGGAGCTTTTGTAGTTTTTTTCTTGTTTCTTCAATTTATGTTTTTTTCAGTTTTAAATTTTTTAGATCTTAATCTTTAGCTTGTAATGTTTAAGTGTTTGGTTTTCTCTCCGTTTTGTGGGAGTTTGTTTTTCTCTCCGGTTTGTGGGAGCGTGGATTTGGATTTAGTGATTCGAGCTGTTTTGGTTCTGCATTCATGATCGATAAGCTCAAACGGATATTTGGGATATAGATGTATATATTTTCTTCAAAATTTCGCTTTTGGTCTCTTCTGGATGTCCAGCGATACAATCTATTTTATGTTTGTTCAACTCGATATGATTTGTAGATACCAATCTATTTTATGTTTGTTCTACTCGATATGATATGTAGATACCGTATGGATTTGTTTTATTGAATTTAAAACACTTGTTATTCAAAAAAAATAGTTGTTGGCTTTTTTGCCCTTTGTAACCAGAGGAATCTGTATTCAACAAATGCGTACATGATTGAATAATTTATTAGATAACCCAATTATCCGAAGTACTCCACTTATCTCTTTCGTCTCATTAATCATTTATAATTCTTCTCTTCACTAGTTATACATCCTCATTATACACCCTCTGCAACATACACACATATATACACATTGTTTCAAAAAATTCAATTTCGAGGCTGGGTGTCTAGTTCAATTTGAGTTCCTACTTCTTCAAGGTAAGAATAATGGTGATTTGTATTGTATTAAACTAGAGTTTGGATGTCACAAAGTAAAGAAAGGGGACAAACCCTAAAAACCAATATTTAAATGTCTAAGGAAACGACAACGTATTGAGAGCACTTGTCAAGTGGGACACGTGACTATTGGAAGGATCTGGATAAGCTGCTAAACGACGTAGTTTCATTAAGTTATATTTAATCTTTTCTTTTGTAATTTGTTTTTATTTGGAGAGGAGGGAAATAGTGGCTTGTACTGAGCGGGATGTTTTGGGTATAAATATCAAAGCCCAACAACTTATTCCTCAAGCAATGAAATGAATTAGTTCTCTTTTCTCTTATATTTTCTTTGTTCTGCAATTTACATTCCTTTTACAAATTTCAATCTAGTATTTCGTTACAAATTGGTATCAGAGCATGACTGGGCCTTCGCTGCTCAATCATGAACAATCGATTAAGGCAATTGAAACACAGTTGGAGGAGATCCAGGCAGCGAATTCTCAGAAACATGAGGAAACGCTACAACAAATCGCTAATCTAGCGTCCCAATTCCAGAATATAGCGTCTCAACTACAAACAGATCGAGATGTCATGGCCAAACAGATTGGGGGTTTATCTGACCAGTATCAGACTCAGAATTCCACGATTCAGGCTCTCCTCCACCAATAAAAGCAAATCGGTAAATCTCCTTCCTCCCCACCCACTACTTCTACATCTACTATACACAACCCACACACTAAATCAACTGAACCCACAGGCTACGGCCCCAAACCACCTGATACTTCCACCCCTCCCTTTAAACCCACCCCTTTTGCGAGACCCCAACATATGAACCCACCCCTTACCTTCATGCACCCACCCAAATTCACCAATGGTTGGAATCCTCCACTTGATCAATTATCACCAAGGCAGTTCTTACAGCCCCAATACAAATTCCCTAAGATGGATTTTCCACGATTTGATGGGAAAAATGCTTGTGGCTGGATTAACAAGGCTGAGAAGTTTTTTATGCTCAATCCGATCATGGATGCCACTACTAAGGTCATCTATGCAGCCTTATACTTAGATGATGAAACCGACCACTGGTATCAAACTATTCAAGCAGAATATCCAAGCCTTGGCTTGGATTCTTTTACCACGCTAGTTCTTCGCCGTTTCTCCACAAGAAATCAAGGTAATCTCATTGGTAAATTCAATAAGCTAATGCAAACTTCTACTGTTGATGCTTATGTAGCCCAGTTTGAAGAGTTACGAGGTTACCTGATGAGCACTCATTCGTTACATACGGAGGATTTTTACCTGTCAAGCTTTATTAGTGGCCTTCGTCTGATATACAGCAAGCCATGTATATCTACAAACCTGTTACCCTACAAGATGCAATAGATAAAGCCAAGGAGCAGGAAATCTTCATTGACATGCTCGATAAACGCCACAAACCACAAAGTCGTGGTTCCTTTTACACCAATTACCCAGCCAAACCCACTTCCGAAACTGCCTCACCAAAACCAACACCTACTCCACAGCCTTCACCTATCTCTGCTCCCACCCCTCCTACCAAAGACTACAATAAACTTCCAGGCTGGTCATCTACTGGTACCCGTACCCCAGTAATCAAACGAATCTCTCCAACTGAAATGGCCAAGAGGCGTGAACGAGGGCTCTGTTATAACTGTGATGAGGTTTTTGTTCCAGGCCATAATTGCTCAAAACCACAATTATACCTCATGGTGGGCGAATCAGAGGAGGAACCTTTAGTCGCTTTGATTCTTCGATGGTACAAGATACTGCTTCCAGCCACCAAAATGACTCATGTGAGCTCTCATTACATGCTTTAAGTGGTACTGAAGGCCACCACACCCTCAAACTCGATGGCACTATTCAAGGTACACTACTCCGTTTCTTGTAGACACAGTCTCAACTCACAATTTTCTCTCTCAATCTGTGGTCAAACAGCTTGGCCTTCCCACCACAAAATGTACCACTCTTAAAGTACAGCTTGCCAATGGATCGATGACTCATTGTATGGCCAAGGTTGAGAACTTGGAATGGACTATGGCATACACAACTTTCGTATCAGATTTCTACTCTCTGCCTCTAGGGGGTTATGAGGCTATATTGGGAGTACAATGGCTCACCCAAGTTAGCCCACTTGGCTTCGACTTTAACACAAAAGAAATCTCTATCCACTGGAAGGGCAACAAGCTACGCTTACAACAGCCCTGCCCACACCCACCAGACTTTGAGGTAGTTCTCGACTCTAAACGCCTCAAATCTCATAATGACCACGTTTGCTTCCTTGTCCAACTCTCAGCAGTCGAAGCCCACGAAGCTGCACCTTCCACGGTTGATCCCTCAATTCAATCAGTCTTGGACAGCTTTGAAGATGTATTTAAAACCCCCCTGGCCTTCCTCCGACTCGAGCAGAGGATCATTTGATTCCAATAATGGACGGGAGTAAACTAGTAAATACCAACCCTTATAAAGCACCTCATTAGAAAGTGGCATAATTCGCCAAAGTCAATCTCCATACGCTTCTCCCGTCCTACTGGTCAAAAAGCGTGATAACACATGGCGCTTCTGTGTTGATTACCGAGCCCTCAACTCCATCACTATAAAAAATCGTTTTCCCATCCCTTTTATAGAGGAAATGCTGGATGAGCTTCATGGCAGTAAAATCTTTAGCAAACTGGACCTGCGAAGCGGTTACCACCAGATTCGTGTTAATGAAAAAAACATCCACAAGACGGCCTTTAAAATGCAGGTGGGGCATTATGAATTTATCGTTATTCCGTTTGGGCTAACCAACGCCCCAGCCACATTCCAAGGCGTAATATCTTTCGAGATTTTATTAGCAAATTCGTCCTCGTTTTCTTCGACGATATATTAATTTAGAGCACTAACCTGGAAGATCATCTCCATCATCTGCGATTGGTTCTGACCAGGCCGCGTCTCAATCATCTCTTTATCAAACAAATCAAATGTGCCTTTGCACAATCCAGCATTGAGTATTTGGGCCATGTCATTAGTGACCAAGGCATAGCCGCGGATGAAACCAAGATCAGTGCAATGCAACAGTGGCCTACACCAAAAACTCTGAAATCACTTCGTGGTTTTCTAGGCCTCACGGGCTACTACCGTCACTTTGTCCGCCATTATGGGTCTCTGAGTAAACCACTTACAAACCTTCTTAAGAAAGGGGCGTTCCACTGGTCCCTTGAAGCCGACACCGCCTTCCAATTGCTCAAAACAGCCATGTGCACAACTCCGGTTCTTAGCTTGCCAGACTTCTCGAAAACCTTTGTTGTCGAAACTGACGCCTGTAAGACAGGGGTAGGCGCAGTCCTGATGCAAGAAGGCCGTCTCCTTGCTTTTTTCAGTAAAGCAATTGCTCCTCGGGACATGGGTCTCTCTACTTATGAAAAAGAGCTTTGGGCAGTGGTTCTTGCAGTTCAAAAGTGGAGAGGGTATTTGCTTAGTAAACCCTTTATTATCCGCACCGACCAGCAAGCCTTAAAACACTTGCTCACTCAGAAGATAACCACCTTGGTCCAACAGAAGTGGCTCACAAAGCTTCTCGGGTTTGATTATACCATCGAGTACAAGTAGGGTCGTGACAATGTTGTGGCAGACCCATTGTCCCGCCTATTCAAAGATGATCACCCATCAACTCTACCCACCAGTAGTGCTATCTCAGTGTTGATTCCTCACTGGAAGGAGGAACTACGCAACTCCTGGGCAAATGATCCCCTTGTTCAGCCAATTCTAGCTCAGCTCGCCATTTCTGCCACTCAAGTGGCTGACTTTACACTGTTAGATGGCGACTTGCGACATAAAAGTCAATTATATGTGGGCTCAGATGGTAATCTCTGCACTTCAATCATACGCAATATGCATGAAAGCAAAGAAGGGGGGCATTCAGGCATTACAGCCACCACCAAGCGAATTACTAACCTTTTTTGGTGGCCTTTGATCCTCTCAGACATTGCATCGTTTATCCGATCGTGTGATACCTGCCAACGATTCAAAGGCGAACATGTCAGCCCACCCTGCTTGCTCCAACCAATTCCAATACCTCAACACTCTTGGGAGACTGTCACTATGGACTTCATCGAAAGCCTTCCACCCTCCAATGGCTTCGATACCATTATGGTCATCATTGACAAGTTCACAAAATATTGCCATCTTATTCCACTACGCCATCCATTTACAGCCACTACGGTTGCTCAAGACTTCCTCGACAATGGGGTGAAATTGTATGGACCTCCCAAAGTCCTCATCTCGGATCGAGATAAAATCTTCACTAGCAAATTCTAGTCAGAGCTCTTCAAATCCCTCGGAACCTCCTCCCACCTTATGACGGCCTACCATCCACAATCCGACGGTCAGAGCGAACGGCTAAACCAGTGTGTCGAAATGTATCTACGCTGTCTAACTCATCAAAAACCAAAGGAGTGGTCCAATTGGCTGTCAATGGCCGAATGGTGGTACAACACAGCCCACCATTCCGCCATTAACATGACCCCTTACAAGGCCCTCTACGGCAAAGATCCTCCTAGCGTGA
Source organism: Saposhnikovia divaricata (assembly GCA_036435485.1). Lineage (NCBI taxonomy): Eukaryota > Viridiplantae > Streptophyta > Magnoliopsida > Apiales > Apiaceae > Saposhnikovia > Saposhnikovia divaricata. The sequence continues at coordinate 216,359,640 of CM071594.1, forward strand.
ACTATCACCAAGCCAAAAACACCAAAGTTGCTACTGTCGACCATTTTCTCCGACAAAGGGCCAAACTTCAAGTCTTATTGAAAACTAATCACCACAAATCTCAAGAAAGAATGACCACATATGCCAATAAACACCGTTCTGACCGATCTTTCTCTGAAGACGACTACGTCTTCCTCAAAGTCCAAGCCTTTAAACAGCTATCGCTGAAAAACAAGAAAGATCATAAGTTTTCTGCTCGATATTACGGCCCGTTCAGAATTCTCAAGAAAATAGGCCAAGTTGCTTACCGCCTAGAACTTCCAGCTGATGCCAAGATCCACAATACCTTTCATGTCTTTCTTCTCAAAAAGAGTACCCACCGTCACGACTCCACTTCTCCAGATCTACCGCCTCTGCCCACAGATTCAACCACTCTCGTTCCAGAGTTAATTCTTGAACGCCGACTTCTAAAAAAGAACAATGCTCCTGGAGTCGCTCTCTTAATCAAATGGCAAGGCAAATTACCAGAGGACGCCACCTGGGAAGATTATGATGATATAAATCGCCGATTTCCTGATTTTCTCGGCGAGGACGCCTCAGTTCAAGAAAGGGGCATTGTCACAAAGTAAAGAAAGGGGACAAACCCTAAAAACTAATATTTAAATGTCTAAGGAAACGACAGCGTATTGAGAGCACCTGTCAAGTGGGACACGTGACTATTGGAAGGATCTGGATAAGCTGTTAAACGACGTAGTTTCATTAAGTTATATTTAATCTTTTCTTTTGTAATTTGTTTTTATTTGGAGAGGAGGGAAATAGTGGCTTGTACTGAGCGAGATGTTTTGGGTATAAATATCAAAGCCCAACAACTTATTCCTCAAGCAATGAAATGAATTAGTTCTCTTTTCTCTTATATTTTCCTTGTTCTACAATTTACATTCCTTTTACAAATTTCAATCTAGTATTTCGTTACATTGGAATTGGGTTTTTTAGATCTTGTAGTATGTATTGAATTTTTGATTTGTAATTAATGAAAATTTGAATGTGTCGGATGAACGCCAAATGGATCGTGCATGGGTCTATGTTTGTGTTCCGAAAATAGCTTTATATTATGAATTTAGACAATATACTTTTCACGCATTCTAATTATGCGTAATTTGTCAAATAGCTTTATATTATGAATTTAGACAATATACTTTTCACGCATTCTAATTATGCGTAATTTGTCAAAAGAAAATGCAATCCAACCTGGAGCTTGTATACATATTGTGCGTATCCAGTAAAATCTCTGTAAATTAATATAGTCGGGACCGCATAATTCTATTAATTTAGAGATGTATTAATTAATCCATAAATTAATAATTATTAATTTAAAGAGAATTTTGACATAAATAAATTTAATTTCCAATTATGTACATTTAAATAGATTGAATTGTACAATTTATGTTTTATACTTAATTCAATTAATTAAATATACATTGTTTTACAAATTCAATGAGTATTAGCAAGATCCAAAATGAAAATTCATGTATATTTAGATGATATTAAAGATAAAACAACATTTTTGGAACCTTTTGAGCACTCAAGACATAAAAAACATTGGTTATTAACTTTTTAATGCTTTACGAAAACATCACATTCGAATTTTTTGATGCAACAAAGAAGGTTAAGGATGAACTTCATATAAATTCAAATTTTAAGAAACCTAAAATCATATTTTACAAAAGGATGATATATATATATATATATATATATATATATATATATATATATATATATATATATATATATATATATATATTTATGATTATAAAGGATTTATTAATTTATAATATTATTGGGACCTTACATTTATATAGGATTTTTCAAAAAAATTATTATTTTTATTATCTTATTGAAATTGCTCATTTTTTGAACTGTCCCAAGTTGGGATCAGAGAAGATTATTAACTTAGAAAAATTATTAATTTATCGAATATTAATTTAACGAAGTTTTACTATACGTCGTCTCACCAGAACTTATGCATATGGATAATGCGTATGAGGTTTACACATTTTGCAAATGTAGGGCATTGTTCAATAAAGAACTATCTTATGTGGAGAACCGTGAAGAACCACTAATTTCTGATTTTATGACAGAATCAAAGTTATATTTTTTTGGTTCTATAAAACAAATACCAAATTTTTTTGGTTCTACAAAAAAAATCTGAATTTTTTGGTTTTACAAAAAAAAAGAATTTTTTTTTTGTACAAAATGCTAACGTGGCAACCCTACTAGTGTGGCAGTGCCACATCATCGATGACGGCATCATTGATGATGTGGCACTACCTCATTAGCATTGATGACGTGATAGGTGACGTGTCAGTGCCATGTCAGCAGTGATGACGTCAACGATGACGTGACAGCGATGACATGGTAGCTTCAGTTTTTTTTTGAAAAATTTTGATTCTACTACAGAATCAGAAAAAAAAAGTGGTTCTACACGGTTCTTCACGTAAGATGGTTCTCTATAGAGTGCTACTCGTGAAATGTATTATGGGCACTTCGCGCGAGAATATCAAAAAGTGATATTGAGGGTTTCACCCCCACCAAATTTGGTTATGAAATATTATTAATTTAATACAATTTTCTTAATCATACTAATGATAAAATTATTTATATTTTTTTTGGATTCAACACAATTATAACTATTGTTTAACAGATGATGTTGCATTGAAATTATATATTTGTTGAATACTCGTTATAAAAAAATTCAATTTTTCGTAAAAAAGGTTGTAAATATGTTTTTAATAAATTAAAAAATCTTAAAATATATTTTCGTTATAAATTAAGTATATTAATAGAAATTGAATTTAAATTTTTATATATTAAATGATGTCGGAACAAAATAAAATTATAAATTTATATTTAAAAATTTGCTCGCTGAAACTCACCCCTACGCATATAATACAAGTATACAACAAAGAATTAAAATTACTGCAAATGGAAAATAAATAAAAATAAATTTGTAAAATAAAGATGTAGAATATCAGTTCTTTACCTGATGACATAAATTAGTCTCGCAGTTTGAATCCACAGACTACTATATATATCATACTATAAAATGATACAAATTGTATAGATGCATGATGCATATATGCATAGGCATATATCTACGAGGTCGTAAGGTAATTCATGAGTGATCTTTTAGATTTTGGGATCTTTGTTGACGCAACCTCTTCTCCTGAGAAAGCAAATTCGCGAATCTGCAGGAATATTTCATGTAATGTACTACATATATACAATGATGAAACAACTAGCTCATAATCTAATCTTTGTTAAGAGTACCTTATTAGAGCTTCCTGATTAGTGCCTCCATTTTGCACTGGTTCTTGTATCCCATTATCTAGGCTCATCCTTGATAGAGGTTTCGTCAACAAGTTTTGACCAATTTCGACAAGGTCCTCCAAATTCTTGCTTGTTGCCTTATCAGTTGATGCTGCGTCTCCTTTCAGTGAGTCATCCTGGTAATTGTAACAATTAACAATGTTCAACTGAAGATTAGAAGATTGCAATTCAGAGAACTAATAATTAAAGGCCGAGCACGTTAAAGGCAATTGGGCCACGACTTTCCAAAATAACTTACAAACCTTATTTGAATATTTTTCTTACTGTTAAAGAACCAATCCATTTAAACCTTAAGGTGTCTTTTGTGTCCATAATTAATATTGAGAATATTGAGGGTTGCAAAGAATCGGACACCTCTGCGTGCTTGAGCTCTGATACCATGTTAAGGAAGCGCGCAATCCATCTAAAACCTTAAATCTTAAGGTGTTAGAGGAAGGTCTTGTATACTAGGATCTTATATTAATATTCTTACACTTACAAACCATCTTTAAGTACTCAAATTTCTGTCAAGAACAATATACAGACAATGGTCCTAGTCCAAAAGACAAAACAGGCAAAATTTTATTAACTTCCATGGTGTATGTGGGCGTATACGATATACCTGGATGCGAAGATAATTATCTTCCCGTTTGATAGATCTGAAAATCAGGGACATGTGAAGGTCAACCATATCTCCGCTAGCATAAGTAAATGCGTCGACCAGAGGAGAATTCCCATGGCTATAAAGCCAGCCAACAACTCCCCACTTTGCTGCCATTTTAGCGTTATATTTTTTCTCTGTTTTAGAAGTTCCTGTTCCGAGCGAAAGCACCAAGTATTTCCCATATTGTAAAGGGTCTGCGGGAGTTCGATACGCTGGGCTATCACTAAATGCCATCCCTGTTGGCTTCATCGCTAAAAGTGACTACACCAAACATGTATGAATAAGACTATAAGATCGATCAATACACAATTCCTAATTAAACTGTAAAAATATGTACTTAAACATTAAACATCATACACCGTATGCTTGATTTAATTTATTATGAGAATGAAAATTATTACGTACAGGGTTATTTGCAGCAATTCCTCCATCAATAAGATGGAATTCTTTGTCATGACTTCCTTGAGGATCTTGTGTTTTGAAATAATGAGCTGGAAAGTAAGTTGGAGCTGCGGCACTACTAATACATACATCTGATAACAAAGGATTCATAGATGCATCAACAGCTGCCTGCATGCACCACATACAAAATCAAATCTTATTAACTGAACAAATTATATACTAGGTGGGATTTATTATGATTTACGTATCAATATTGTCAGACAGATAGATATGTACCTCCGAGGTTGAGAAAACAATTGGTTGAAGTAAACTGATGTCAAATGTGGGAATGACAACACGGGTTAATGTTTGATGGAGCCTTGTATTTGCAAGTAAATTCCGTATTATCTTCCTTTCGTACTTCCCATCGTACTTTGGCCCGCCCATAGCTTTCAAAATTTTCATTATTCGCAAAGAACAACTGTCCATAACAATATGATTCAAACCCAATAGTAAAAAATTGTGCGTAAATACATAAGATTAATGCGTGGGACTATTTTACCTGGATCGACGAAATATACGAGGGCCATGCTGGAGATAGAATGGGACGACTTCTTTTGCTGGGAATAGAGGACGCTTTTCGCTGTTCGGAGTAGCTAACATTGCCGCTATCAAACTTCCTGTACTAGTGCCTGCTATTACATCAAAATAATCTGCAAGTCTTGCGTCTTCTCCATCCAATTCCTGTAACAAGTTATGTAAATAGTCAATATTAATTATACATTAACTTATAATTACAATAATCCAAGTTTAATAACAATTAATTAACTGCAGATAATAAATGCAAAAAAAAAAAAAAAACTTATATGTGTGTGTGCATGCACACAAATTCAGGAGGATGAGAGAATGAAAGAAAACCAAAAAATACATCAAGTACATGTGTCGATCGATTTGATCTATTTCGCAATGTTATTGTGTTCAATGAAATTTAATTACTTTTATAAATGTCGTATGACTTGTTATAAATGAATTATTTAACTTAAAGAAAATTACTTGTAATTTGGATTCGAGGAAGCTCAAGATGGTCCCAGGAATAATGCCTCTAATGCCTCCCCCGTCTATGCTTAGAACAGTAAGTCTTTCTCCTAAACCTGATGAACGGCTACTTATAACTCCATCACTTTCATTAGCTTCTTCCATTTTTGTTCCCCGTAATATTAACTCTGGAGTCGGGTTGTCTATAGTTATAGCCAAACAATTAGCAATAGATAATATAATTTGTTAGACTGTAATTTCTGGTTAATGTGTTGCCTAACTGACATTGTTGACTACTAGCTAGCCAATTTTATGAAATGCATATCTTCCCTACTGCTGTTGAACCAATAACTTTTTTTCTCAGTTGTTTTTCAAAGAATAATCATATTTTTGAGTTATTACCTAACTCTAGTCGTTATTATTTTCACCTAATAAGTAAGTTTTAAGACGTCAATGTAGTCCTGATTAGTATGTCCTTAACAATAAAATTAGTTGATAGTAAACATCAAGATGACATGCAGTAGATAACCAAGCGTGTAGAAATTTACAAAAGACTGAGATAACTCCCGCAGGTTTGGCAGTGAAAAAGAATACAGATGAAGATATCAAGACGGAACCCCCTTTAGACCTCCATCCGAGAATGAGATGATCAACATTTGGCACATGCATACTCATGCATGAGCATATGCGCATTGCATTTTCCCCTGGTTTGCTCATGTTTAATCACTCATGCCCCTGTCGCTTTAAGTGATTAATCAGGTTTCATTTCAATTTTTTTTTTATTTTAATTTCATTTTTTCTCAGACTTATCTCGATTTTCTCGTCATCCCCTAATTTGTTAAACAAATAATCATTTATACGTTATATGGGCCTAATTATTCAAAGAAAAAAAAATCTATTTGTTGGCGATGTTATAATTAGCTAAATGAGTTAATGTGTGTGGTTGGGGATCCATGAAGATAAAACTTAGTATTTAAGATTAATAATCGACTAATAATTGAATGTGATAATTACAAAAAAAAAAATGATATACGTTGCACGCACACTATTTTTTCCACTGTTTTTATTCAACTCTAATGAAAATAAAAATATTAACCAGGAACCCTTAACGATTAAATAAAAGAAATATCTACATTTTTTCTCTGGTTATCCAGAGCCTGTCTTGTCTATAAGGCAAGTTTATAAGTTATTGCTGATTTCTCTTCCTTCAAATATCTTTCTCAATCACTTCTAATCATTCTAATCATCTTCTAGCATCAATCACTTTCTAAGTATTGTCTAATAAGTTTCAAGGTATCAATCATAATGAGTCATTATAACAAAACGAGTCTGGAGAAATTGTACGCAAATTTATCGATTGAGGATGAGGAAGAAGGAGGTGTCGTGGTGGGTTTTGAGGTGCAGGAGAAGAAAACCACATTTGTGCTTGTTGGTAGATTTCTTACGGAAAAGAACATCAACTTCCCAGGGGTGCATTTCAACATCCATTCGGGGTGTTGCCGAAGGTTGGATGGTGCGGCATATGTGTTCGCGGCCGATAATTTTATTTATTTATTTTTTCTTTTCAATCAAGTGCCGATATAGTTGAGGAAATTTTTCCGAGAAATTTTTTTCGAGTTTAATTTTTCGGCAAACTTTTTCCTAGAAAAATTTTTCGGGAAATTTTTCCCGAAAAAAATTTCTCCGGGATATTTTTCGGAGAAATTTTTTCTCAGAGAAACTTTTCCACAGAAATTTTTTTCGAAAATTTTTTTTCCAAAAAATTTTTTTCAGAAATTTTTTTCTCGAAATTTTCCCGGGAAATTTATTTCGAGAAATTTTTTCTTTAAAAATTTTCCGGGAAATTTGTTGGAGAAATTTTTTTTGAGAAATTTTTTATGGAAATTTTCTCGATAAAAATTTTCTCGAAAAATTTTTCCCGAATATTTTTTCTCGAGAAATTTTTCCCGAAAATTTTTTCTCGACAAATTTTTTTCCGGAAATTTTTTCGTGAAAAATTTTCCTGAAAATATTTCGAAAAAAAAATTTCCGGAAATTTTTTCTATTAATCCCTGTTACGTGCGCTGCGTCTTCATCGCTTTGTTCTGAATTCCGATTTTCATAACACTGATTTTAAACATTTTTTTACCACTCTCCATCCAACCTTCCATCCAAATAAGATAAGGGTTGAACCCTTTTTTACACAACCCTTACATCCAAACAAGGTAAGGGTTCAACCCATCCTAACCCAACTCAACCCAACCCATCCCATCCAAACCCAGCCCAACTCAACCCTTCCATCCCCAACCCCCTATCCAAAGAGGCCCTTAGGGGGTCATCATTTGTTAAATTTAAACTATATTTTCTGAACAGTTAATATTTCTGAACGATTAAAAATCTGAATGTAAATGAGTAAATATTATTTGATAAAAATTCATTTCTGAATGAATTTTTTTTATATTTAGTGAAAGTACTAATAAAAATTCATGAAAATATTAGTAAATTATGTCCAAATGATATTTAACATTGTAAACATGTTATAATAATATGTAATTTAAATTTTAGAATTATAGAAAAAAATTATGTAATATTGAATCCTCAATGAAAGAATTAATGTTTTTAGGTTAACAAATTAGATTTATAAATCAATTGAGTACTGTTGACGGAGAAATTTGGTGATAACAAATTTGGGGAGGGTTGGTGGAATTGTGGTGGTGGTTCATAGTTGACGATGGTGAGCAGCGTAGGACGTTAGGTATAGGGTTTAAGATTTAGGCATGGCTGAGATTGTATGTGAGATGTAACCGCAATTAAGATCGAATATCGAATTATCTCTTTTTCGCAAGGGTTACGTCGTGCAACATAATGTGTCTCTGTACCCTATTTATAGGGAACAAGTCAAACGTAGTTTTTGGAAAGCAAATAACCTAAATGAGTTAGGTTTCCTTATTTAAAGACCCCATAGTATAATCATCATGGGCCTCAAAGCCCAGCTACTTTCTCGGAGCGTAGCGATTAAGTTATTGACCCGAGATTATCGGCGTCAATGCCCAACTTGGACCATAGAGAAGAAATAGTTAATCATAGGGTTGGCCTTGAGATTATTAAAGGGTGACGCCCTTCCTTGCCAGCCTGGAAGGGGCCTAGTCCTCTTCCATAGCATAACAGTAATAATAGATGATTTGGGTTATGGCTCATATGACCCAGTGTCCAGCATATAGTTGCGTTGGGGAGATTCCCCTACTCTAAAGCTAAAAAAGGCGAGGCCTACCTGAAAGTGAGAGCCTTGTCAAAGCTGAAAGCTAAGTCTTTTGTCCTGAATGATAATATCCTTAGAGGCGAGGTCGATTCTATCTCCTTTCTTGCCAAATATAGTAATTGTCTATTTGTTGATTTATCCGCGGATGATGCCTCTCAAGGAAAGGGGCACCGACTTATGTGGAGTCAGGTCCAATAGACATCACCCTTATCCTTGCTCTTGTATTTGTAGATCGGGTCATATTCCTTCGGCCCATCAAAAAGGCGACGTCTCTATTAAAGCGAGGCTGATTTTTGGGCATAACAACTATCCCCAGTTTCTTGCAATAATCGTTATCATGAAAGCATAAAATTTCACCAATTTCCAATGCTGTTGAGTGAACTGTCGTGTCTTGATTCTTTTCCTGAGATCCATTGAAAAGTTGCCACATGGATTAAGTTGTCCTCTCACATTTTCTCTCTCATCTCCTACTGTATAAACCCCCCAATCTTTCTCTCATTTCACCGTATTTCCTAACCTCTACTAAAGTGCTGTTGAAATTTTCTCTAGAAAAAACAGGCGAGCCTTTTAACTTGTAGGCAGGTTCTCAACTTTTGTAACTGGCTTATTCTTCATTTACAAGATACGCTCTATCCTTATTTTATTGCCATGTTTCATACATATGCATATTTGTTTATCGATATTAATCAAAGCGTCGCCCATATTTGGGCGAGGCCTTGATTTTTCTTTAAAACATCCCACGTATCCCTTATAGTTTCTAAGTTAGTCGACAGTTCTAGGACGCCTTCATACTTTAAGGATGAGGACTCTCTTCTTTTTTTAACTCTTTCTTTAACGACATTTCTTTTCTTAAATCCTCTTATTCCTTAACAATGTCCTCGCCCTTCATTTCAGATGTCAAGCGAGAATTCTCCTTCAGAAGGGAGAATGGCATTGCCTTCGGGAGCTTCTTCATTTCATCCCTCTCAGGATAATACCCTTCGTAATATCTTGGACCCCAGGTGGCTTAGAGCCCATAAGAGAATTGTTAGCTTCTTCAAACTCTCTACAAAACCTGAAGACTTTGTTGACCTTTCAACGAGTCATAGCCCTCGCCCTTTTAGAGAGGTCGAGGACCTCGATTGTACCTAATATGCTCAAGACCTCAGAGAAGAGGAGAATGTGGAAGATCTTTATGATTTATTCGTAAAAATTGATTCTCATCAGGCGAGACCTTCACGTGTTAGGCGGGGAAAAAGTAAAGAATAAAAGAAATATGAAGATATCATTCTTGGGGCCGATCATGAGGATGATATCAGTGACGAGTTGGATGTAGGCGATAATGAAGGAGTGGTGGATGAGGGAGGAGGTCTTTTCTGGCTTAAGCATAATAAAAAAAAGGATTCGCCTTCTGGCGCGAACCTGATTTCTGACTTGCCTAAATCAAAAAAAGATTTAGATGTCTTGGTGACTTCGGAAACACTCATTTCTTATCACTTTTATAATGAAGGATATTGGTACGTACCCTTTATAAAGTTTAAAGGAACATGTCAAAGAAAACCCTTAAGAAGATGACTAAAGGTTTATCTGATGGAGGTATAAGCCTCACCCTTCTTCTCCCTTACTTATCTTTTATATCTGCTTTGTGTATTTATTCTGAAAATATCAAATTATAATAACTCGCCCTTCTAACACTGCTAAAAATATGGAAATAGACATCGGGTAAAAATCGATGTCTATTCTGAACACGATCCGATGTCTTCGCGTGTGATGTTAAAAATCTGAACTTTGGACATCGATTTTTAATCGATGTCTAATACATATTTACACATCGCTATTTAGTATATTTCTGATATCTTTGCCCTAAATCTATTACGAGTTTATAATAATTTTGTAATATTGGCAACTTCAATATTATTATATTATCAAGGTTAGAGCCACTTAATTAAGCATGTAACATACAAATTTAGAAATAGACATTGACATCGATAACTAAAACTGTAACGATGTCTAAGAGGTTTATTATCATCAGTTCTATTATAGAGCTGATGTTAAAGATACTCTAAGACATCACGTTCTTAAAATATCCGATGTAAAATATTTTAAAGACATCAGTTTTACTATTTAATTTTTTAAGAACGGTACTTTGCACATCGGTTTATTCTCTGTACCCGTTGTTGTATTTTGTGTTAACATCGGTTTTCAAATTTGAGCAATGTTGTATACCCTTATTAACATCGATTTTTGTTAATGAAGTTAAAAACAGATTTGATTGAATTAGTTAAAATAAGACGTTGGAAAATTATGATCAAGAACAATGAGAATATAACACTGACAAATTAACAATTAATAATAAATAAATAAAGAGACAATGGTAAGAGTTCAAACATTTTGTGTCAAATTTCTCAAGTGCTTCTACTCAAATCTCCTAATTCTTGTTTACACGATCAGGTGTTTCTATACCATGATCACTAACAAAAAATATGTAAAAGCCAAAATAAAAAATAACCAATGGTAACTAATAATCCATAATTAAAACTAAAGTCATAACAAATCATAAATTTAAAAATAAAATGAAGAAATCAAATATTAAATCAGTAAATTCAAATTAAAAAACAACAAAAAAAAGTAACCTGAAAATCACTAAACAGAAGTCATGTACATTGAGAATTAAACAAAATAAGAATTAATAAAAAAAACTAAAAGAAAATAGACGAAGACAAAAGTAAATAAAAACAAGAAAAGGATTACCAAAATGGTGATAAAATTTGATCGTTAAAAGCAATGATTATATATATATATATATATATATATATATATATATATATATATATATATATATATATATATATATATATAGGGTCCTCTTCTACAGCCACAGTTGGATATTTTTGAATATTGATCCAACCCATCTATAACCATCCACTAAAGATATAGACGGCTGGGATTTAAAAGTATACGCTATATTATATAGCGTAGTACGCTATATTATACAGCGTAAGCCTTTTTACCTTTTTATCCCTAAATCTGCCACGTGCTGTCACGTGCCGGTTTAAACTTACGTTATATAATATAGCGTAATACGTTATACTATATAGCGTAAACGGTTTTTTTGACAAAACCGGGTTTATTTTACACAAAACATAATATAGCGTATTGTGGTTGCATATACATTATTTCACAAAATATTAAGTTAGTAAATCATCCACAAACTACCAGAAATCGCAAATCCACCGGAATCGGAAGTAAATCATCATCAATTTCATCATTTCTTCATATAAAGTGAGTAATTTCGTGTCTATTTCTTGTATCTATATGTCATCTAATTGTTAAGATGTGTGTAGATTTGTGTACATGTATGTATGTATGTATATATCACCAAAATCGTCTAATTGTAGATTTGTGTACATGTATGCATGTATGTATATAATTTTCGAATAGGGAAGGTTCGAATTTGTGGATAATTTTCGAATTAGGGTTCGAATTTGTTGATAATTTTTCAAATTAGGGTTCGAATTTGTGTATAATTTTCGAATTAGGGTTCGAATTTGTGGATAATTTTCGAATTAGGGTTCGAATTTGTGTATAATTTTCGAATTATGGTTCGAATTTGTGGATAATTTTCGAATAGGGTTCGAATTTGTGGATAATTTTCGAATTATTAGGATTAAAATTTATTGGATTAAAGTTTGAATTGTGGATTAAGTTTGGATTTGTGTAGTTTGGATTTTTTTTGTATGCATTAAAGTTTTTATATGTATTGGAATTTAGATGGAAGATTTTTACGGTCCGGTTGATCCTTCTCTCCTTACCGACCAAGATAACCATATAAGTAGTAGAATATGGGTTGGTGATCATCGAGATAAACTTACAATCCATCAAAGTACCTTGTTGCTTAATCAATGGGAATTAGAGCCTTATCAAATTCATCTTTTACAACATTGGGGTTTCGGAATGTTTACCAACCCAAGAGCCGTTATGCAAAATGATGTGTCTTTAATTACGTCATTAGTGGAGCGTTGGAGGTCGGAAACCAACACATTCCACTTTACTTTCGGGGAGATGACGGTGACACTTGAAGATATGTACATGTTGACGGGGCTTCCGGTTGTTGGAGAGGAGGTAACATTGAGTGACACAATTAACGTAAAAAATCTTTGGTTACGTGATTGGCCGGATCCGACACTCTCATTTGAGGAAAAGGAGAATGCTTTGGAGAGAGGTGGTGTGAAATTAAATTTTTTGAGGGAGAGATATCGCAAATGCCCGAACAAGGAGGATCGGGAGCTTCTAGAAATATATACACGGGGGTATGTGTTTTATTTGTGTAGGGCGATATTGTTCCCCACAAAATCAAACAATTTTTCTCATCCAAGATTAATTCCCTTGTTGATTGATACTTCTAAAATTTTTGGGTATGCTTGGGGTGCAACAGCACTTGCCTATTTATATAGGAATTTATTTGAGGCTAGTCATAAGGATTGTAAGTCCATTTCGGGATGCTTGACAATATTGATGCTTTGGGCACGTGAAAGGTTGCGCCCGGGATAACCTATGCTAGCATCTCAAACCGAGTATATATGGCCTAGGGCTTTGGCATGGGCGGTTGCTCCCGTTGGCCCAGGAAAATCTAAGTACTTCAATGTCCATCACAATATTGATGCATACGCGGGATGTTCGATAACTTTGATGCACAATGGGTTAAGTGGAGGCCATATGCTCGCTTCTATCGACCTTTTGATCTTCAATTTCAGTGGGCCCTTATAGCCAGTTTAGCTCATGTGCCCCTTGTGTTTTTTGAAGATGTTGAACATCAACTTTCGGAATGGGTGGGAAGATAGTTTGGTTTTCAATTAAGCATTCCGCCGCCGGATGATATGTCAACGTTGAGGGTGAGATTTGAACATTCTTTTGTATATCAACATTATCTCAATTTTGCTCGATATGTAGTTGTTTGGAATGAATTTATGAATAATGGTATTGGTATTTTGGGACCACCTTTGAATGCCATATCTCTAGAGGAGTATGTGGATTGGTACTATAATGTTACCAAATTAAAGATTTTGCCGCCTTCAAAACCAACCAAGGATCCGAAAATATTCCAACAACCGAAAGACAAGTTCGACAATCCCAAGGCAATGGACTTGGTACGTATTTTTTATAACATGGAGTATGTTATTTGAGATAGTTTCGTTGAATATTCTTGTATTTATATTTATACTTTGTCCTTGCTTCATATGTATTGTAGATCATATGTACCGCGCGAGATATGAGTAGGCTTTGCTCTTATGATATGCCTGAGATTTTTCACGAGGAAATATTGCCAAACTTCGTGAATAAATTTGATGAATTAATGCTCGAGACATATGGCCCGACTTATGAAAGGCCCGATTTCAAGAGTTGTTTGCCTAAAAGAAAGGCAAGAAAAGCAAAAAAGACCCAAGAAATTAGTCCCGAGAAGGAAAATTATTTCGAGGGGTATGAACGCTATGACCATCCTTATGATACTCAGGAAACTTTTATTGTTGGTCATAGTGCTCCAATTCTTAATCCTACTCAATTTGACGATGATCCTAGTGCATACTTCGAAGTGGAAGAGGCTCCAGTTGAGGTATAATTTCTTATTTGTAATTTCACAATGCCACTTTGTCAATTATAATGTCATTAATAACTCATTTGTTCACTATGTTCATTTTAGGGTTTATTAACAAATCCAAGGGACATGGTTGGTCATAGTGCTCAATTTGATAAAGGATCCCTTATAAAGCTGATCAAGATAAATAAAGTGGATTGGTTGAATGAAAATTGGTGGGAATGTGATAAGCCTATTAATCTTCTGCGTAATTGTAGTGCAAAAGCGATTATTTCTTTGAAACCGGGCAATGAAGTGGAGGATACTATAGTCGATTTCTATACTGTATTGCTTGAAAAAAGAGAAAGAACCCTCTTTGGTCATCAAATTGGTGCCGTCAAATATTACTTCATGTCTCCGTGGTTCTTCTAAGTAATGGGGGCTCATCATTGCAAACCTATGAAGAAGAATCCCGCAAAAAGGAAAACTAGTGAATGGACGGCCATTGATACGGACTTTAGAGCATATGGCATAAAGGAAGGGGGGAAATGGTAACCAATTTCGACTATATTATCATGCCGGTTGCAACGAGCGGTCATTGGATCCAATTCTTGTGGTCAATGACCACTCTAGAGTATCTTTGTTTGATCCTCTAAGGGACGATACTAAGCACATGAAATTAAAAGAGCTATACAAGACGGAGTTCTACATTGTGGTATATTTTATTTTATTTTTTTAATTTCTAGTAGTCCATGTTTGTTTGATACATTACTAAGACAATTCATGTTTGTTTGATAGGAAAAATTGGTCCCTCTCATGTTGCATCGGTTGGATCCTACAAAATTTGAACATGTCGTATTCCCTGATGTTGAAAACGTCTATGAACGACCTAGGCAAACCAATGGGGTTGATTGTGGAGTTTTTGTTATGAAATATATAGATTGTATATTGACTTGCAATACCCAAGCTTGGTGTGGTGTCCAATGGGATGAAGATGTGATTGAAACATTCCGACGGTGTATTGGTTGGGAGCTCCATAAAAACGAAGCTCGGCATTTGTCTTTGTATTCCCACGATTGTAGACTAGCGGGATTGTAGGTTACTAGTTTTTTTTCGAAATTTTAGAGATTGTAAGTTACTAGTTTGTTTTTGAAATTGTAAGTTACTAGTTTGTTTGATTTTGAATTGTAAGTTAGAGATTTTTATAGATTGTTGAATTGATTTTGAATTGTTGAAATTTTTATAGATTGTTTTTAGAGATTGTGTTTCAAATGTTGAAATTTTTAGGGATTGTTTTTAGAGATTGTGTTTGAAATGTTTTTAGAGATTGTTTGGAATACTATACAGGGGGTGTTGCAAAAAGAGGGGAAACAGTGCAAAAGAGCCCTGTACTTACGCTCTATAATATAGCGTAAGGGTTAAAAAAATAGGGGAAATGCGCTGAAGAGCCCTGTACTTACGCTTTATAATATAGCGTAAGTGTTAAAAAAAACAGGGGAAGCGCGCTGTTTTTCAACACTTACGCTCTATTATAGAGCGTAATTACAGATTTTTTTTTTGCTCTGTTTTTTTCTTTTTCCCTATACCAAATTCAAGCACCAAATTTCTACTAAAATCAAAAGCACCAAATTCCAAATTGAAAATTGCTAACCAAATCAGCAAAATCAATACCAAATTCACTCAAAAGTAAAATCAAAAGCAACAAATTGAAAATTGCTAACCAAATCAACAAAATCAAAAGTAAAATCATGAATTACATTTCCTTGGTTTTTTTGAGTTGGACTTTTCGGGAATAGACTCTCCTAATTTTTTGGACAATTTCGTGAATCATGTTTAGCATCAAGTTCTTTGCAATTCCTTGGTTTTTTTGAGTTGGACATTTCAATGCCACTCTTCACTCTTTCCCTCTTGCGACCTTTAGTGGTGTAAATTATAGGGTCTTCCAAAGTTTCAAAATCTTCAAATCCATCAAAATCTTCACCTCCACGTTCATCCTCACATGATGGAGTTTTTTTTCGTAGAAGGCTTCTCTATAGGAAAATTTTGCATAACTTCCACCTCTTTTTCAATCAATCCCATGACATATTTAAATCTTGGAATCGAAAAACTTCCACGAGCCGCTAAATTTTGAAAGGCTTTGCACAAAGTTGTATATCGGGTGGGTTATGATTGAAGAATATTGCCACTGATAGGACGTTTATGATATAGACCCGACAATTTTATTTGCTCCAATTGTCCATCTCAAGTTAATTAAATAGTTAGGGATCTCCGTCCATTGCATCATATTCAAGTATCGAATAACATGACGACAAATCATTCCCGAACTTTCAAATTTCCGACAAATACAATTTATCATATCATTGGTCACGGTTATTTGATACACTTTTCTATTTTCCTCCGCCACCGTGGTCTTATATGCTTCGTACACCTTAAATAGCATAGTACTCATGGAATCTCTCTCATTCACAACATAGGCTCCACTTTGTTTAAGTTCGTGTTGAAAACATCTAAACATTTCCTTTGTATAAATAGATGCCGCATGATTCTCCAATGAGGAGGATGTTATTCTTGACCTTTCCTTTTCCTTTGTTTCATAGTCCGCTTCTTTCTCACAAAGATATTGTTTCTCCAATGCTTTTTGTGAATTCTCTATAAACTCTTTCAAACCGATTCTAGCATTTACATACTCGTCAAAAAATGCATTCATTGACTCACTTCTCGAGGTAGTGGTTATCCCGGTAGTGAAATGAAGTTTAGTGTACACACGAACCCACTTATGTCGAAGGGAATACATTTCTTGCAACCAACCATGATCAACCAAGTTATATTTTTCAACCAAATCATTCCACCTATTTTAAAATTGTTCAACCGTCATTGACTTGTACAAACATAAGTTGAAATCTTCTTTGAAATGTGGTCATATGCGTACAAACCGGATAACTTCTCCCCGAATTTGGTACTTATATGCCAAGTACAATAAAGATGGTTCGTGTTTGGTAAAACTTCGACAATTGCATTTCCAAGTGCAATGTCTTGATCGGTGATGATGGAGATTGGAGGGTTGTTTCCTATAGCTTCCAACCAATTCTTCAAAACCCATATATTAGAACTTTCTTTCTCATCCCTTATTAGTGAAAAACCAAACAATATGGATTGGTAGTGGTGGTTCACCACCGTAATAGGTACAAATGGCATACTATACCTATTTGTACGGTATGTGGAGTCAAATGCTACCATGTCTCCAAAATTTTTATATGCATTTAATGATCTTGGATTAACCCACAACATGGAACGCACCCGATTATCCTCATCAACATCTACTCGATAGAAAAATTCCCCAAAAATATTACATTTCAATTCTTGGAGTAATGTCAAACCTTCTTTGGCATCACTCGAATCAAATACATGATGTCTAATATCACGCAAAACATTCCGAATGTCTTGACTAGTAAATCCAATATTCTCTAAGCTTCCCGTAAGCTCACCCATTACATTCAAAGATTGTTGAGGCCCAATACCCGACTTACTCAAAATTATAATCAATTCTCGCATGATGGGTGTTATGTTTCTTGGCCTTTGCATGAAATATACCTTACTAGGTGAAACCATCTCATGATTGTGTACCAAATGAACCAATATTACCTCCCACTTATTTGATTTCTCTTTATGAACAACATACATTCGCGCCTTACATTTTGTTCTACCAAGAGAATCTCTTTTTCTCTTTTTTTGGGAACTTCATCTTCATCATCCAAAGATTTTGAGGCTAATCTCCCACCCTTTTGACATATATACAAACGCGAACAAATCTTGTTATTTTTTGAACGTTTATGTGTAGTTCTAATTATTACTTCAAAACCAATAAGCCTACCATAATCTCTATAGAACCTCTCCGCTTCATCTAAACTATCGAATAATTGACCAACACATGGGAGAACATCATTCAAATCATCCAAAGAAACACCATTCTCAACATCTTCAACATCATCACCATCATCAACAACATCATAGACAACATCACCATCACCATCACCATCATCATTCTTAACATCTTCATTATTATCATCATCAAGATCTATTATTTTAGGTGTGTGTGGACTTTCGTTAACATCTTCATTTTCTACCTCAATCTCAATCTTACTAGGTGTCTTATAATGAGATTTTAACTTTGAAAAAATGAAAGAAGCCATGGGTTAAATAGAGAGCTAACCTTAAATTCCAAGCTCAATCTTCAAAAATCTTAATTTGGGATTGGTACTCCAAGCTCAATCTTCAAAATCTTCAAAATCTTCAAATTTGGGTAAGATTTGAAAAATAAACTAAGATTGGTAAAGTAGAAATAGGTATAGATTGGTGTAGATTAAGTTTGTGATGGTGTAAAATATATCTCCAAATGATTTAAGATTGGGTATAAACTCAAGAACACTCTTGAAATGATATTTCAAAACATGAAGGGCTGTTTGAGCTGAAATTGGTGTAGTTCTCGGCTAAGACATATAATAGAGCGGAACAGATTAAGGGTAAAATGGGAATATTTGGTACGCTATATTATATAGCGTATTACGCTCTAATATAGAGCGTATACGCTATATTATATAGCGTAACTCTTGTTCATCCTGACCGTTGACTGGACGTTTTAATGGTATAAGATGGGTTGGTTGGATATATTAAAATATCCAATTGTAGCTGGTGACCAGTTTCCATATATATATATATATATATATATATATATATAAGAATTTAATTTTTTTTTTCTATTTCGAATATGTAAATTTGACTTCTTTCTTCCCTAAAAATTCAAAAACCTTTTCTATTTAGAAGACGTTAATGTTAAAAAAGGAAGATTTGATTTCTTTTCTAAAAAAATAAGAACTAAAGAAGGAAGTTTTGATTATAATTATTTAAAATAGAGGAGCTCTAGAAAAATGTATAAATAGGATTCGAGCGATTTTAGAGCTCCTGGGGGTTCTCTTTTATATAATATAAAGATTTATGTAATATAAAGATAAAGATAAAGATATACATTATGTTAACGATCTTTCCACCTATTTAATAATTTACTAAAATATCAATGTTAAAAAAAACTTACTTCCATGGGTTCGAAACCATGACTTCTGTCACAGGGTCACTTTTTTTTCCCTCAAAACGATCGCCTGCGCGGCCTGCCCTTGTGCCCCAGCGCACCAAGAACGGCAGCCAACACCCAATCTCGTTCACCAACACTTGGTTTATGATAATCTAACTATAACAACAGTAAATATAAGCACACAGCAGAATTTACGGGAAAGACACTCCCAACCTTTTCATTGCCAACACAACCCAAAAGGAATACAAGAGAATATAAGCCAAGACTACAATGTTTGCCTATCTATCTCTCTATACAGTTTTCTATGTGCAGAATAATGAATACAAGACATAGATTACATCAGATATATGCCTATCTATATCATGCCACGTTTTTCCCTCCTTGCTGAGCAGTTACAAGAGCAGTTACTCACAGCCAAGGCAGTTTCCAGCAGTTACAAGGACACCTGTCAGCAGCCAACCAATTGTGCAACCACTTGGGCAGTTACCACCACTTATAATAACCCACAATTATATATATAACACATATATATATCACCCAATAGATTAGCCACGTTTTTGTTGTCTCCCAGCCATTCCACTTGTAAAGCCCACAATTATTTCCCCCACATGTGCCCAGCAAATGACCCAAACCTTTGGGCCTCATGTTTGGGCTGCCCAGCCAGCCATGTCTTCAGCCCAACGCCAATGTTAAGCCACCAGCCAACTCTAGCAACCAATTACACTAGCAGTCCACCATCAAGCCATGAACCAAGCCCATGTCTAACCACAGCTTCGGCACCAACCATCGATGCCTGGTCTTGGGGGCCTTGGGGAACAGCAGCCGCCAAACCAAAACCAACTTCAGCCTTAAGTGCTTACAAACCCTCCCCCACTAGAAGAGACCAATGTCCTCATTGGAGGGTTCTTCAAGTACTCCTTGATCTGATCTTCAAATTGCTACAAAGTCACATCTCTCTCCCAAGTAGCATCAACTTCTGATTCTCCCTTCCATTTAACCAAGTAGTCAGTCCTTCTATTTTGCCTACTCATTCCCATAGTTCGATGATCAAGAATTTTATCGACCACCTTGTCAAACTGTTTTCGAATAGTAGGAGGCGCCCGCTTTAGCTGCTGCCATTGACCCAACAAACTCTCATGAAAAGGCTTCAGAAAACTCACATGGAAGGTTGGATGAATCTTCATCCTAGCTGGTAGATTCAATCGATAGGCTACAGCACCAACCTTCTTGATAACCTCAAATGGCCCATCATACTTCTGAACCAACCCTCGATGCACTGACTTTGAGCTTATCTTTTTCCAAATCTGAGGTGTCAATTTAAGTAACACCTTGTCCCCAACCTGAAATTCCAAAGGCCTGCGTTTCTTATCAGCATACTTCCTCATTCTGTGTTGTGCTTTACTAAGGCTGTCATGAGCATCTTCAAACATCTCTTGTCTCCCAACAGCATATCTGTAAGCAGCAAGACAATTGCCACCCGTTCTCTGAATCGCTACCTCATTTGGAGTTCTAGGCTGCACTCCCAAAACCATCTCAAAAGGACTCTTGCCTGTTGAAGACGAACGCTGCAAATTATAACAGAATTGTGCAGTGTCCATCAAGTCTAACCAATTCTTCTGACTTGCAGTAACAAAGTGCCTCAAGTATTCCTCTAGCAAAGCATTCAACCTTTCTGTTTGGCCATCTGTTTGAGGATGATTAGCAGTAGAAAACTTCAGTTCCGACCCCAACAACCCAAACAAAACCGTCCAGAACCTGCCAGTAAATCTTTCATCTCTGTCACTAATCACATCTTCAGGCAACCCAAAGTACTTTACTATGTTCTTGAAAAACAGCCCAGCAGCTACATCAGCCGTGCAAGCATCTTGATTTGCCCCACAAAATCTGAGTTCACGACTATCAAAGCATTCACAAACTCTTCTACAACCACCTTCCTACTCAGAGCATCAGCCACATTATTTTGAGCCCCCGGCTTATGCACCCAAGTTAAGTCAAATTCTGCCAAGTACTCCTGCCAGCGAGCCTGCTTTGGAGTCAGTTTCTTCTGAGTCTTAAAGTAAGTATTAGCCACATTATCTGTACATACCACAAACTTTGTACCCAGCAAGTAATGTCTCCACACTTCTAAGCAATGAATCACTGCAGTCATTTCTTTCTCATGAGTAGTATACCTCTGCTCAGCATCTTTTAACTTTCTACTTTCATATGCAACCGGATGACCCTCTTGAACCAGCACACCACCAATAGCTTTATCTGAGGCATCAGTGTGTACTTCAAATGGCTTCTCAAAATCTGGAAGTCTAAGAACCCGCTCCGTCACCACAATCTGCTTCAACTCCTCAAAAGCTTTCATGCAACTACCAGTCCACTCCCATTTTCTGTCTTTCTTCAACAAATCAGTGAGGGTTCGTACGATTTTTGAATACCCCAAAATGAACTTTCTGTAGTAGTTCGCCAACCCAAGAAACGATCTAAGTTCAGCAACTTTAGTAGGGGCAGGCCAATCAACAATAGCCTTAACTTTTATTGGATCCATTTTCACAATCCCTTGACTAATTACATGTCCAAGGAACATAATTTCTGTACTGCAGAATTCACACTTCTCCTTTTTCACATAGAGTTCATATTCACGCAGTTTCAAGAATATGCATCTTAAATGTTCCAAATGCTCATCTAGACTTTCACTATATATGACTATATCATCAAGATATACTACCACAAATTTGTCTAAGTAGTCATATAGCACATCATTCATAAGATTGCAAAATGTGGCAGGAGCATTTGTTAAACCGAAAGGCATCACTAAAAATTCAAATGAACCATACCTCGTCACACATGCCGTTTTAGGTTCATCCCCTGCTGCAATCCGAACTTGCCAATAGCCTGACCTTAGATCCAACTTTGTGAAGTACCTAGCCCGCGAAAGTCTGTCAAAGAGCTCAACCACATTCGGAACCGGATATTTATTCTTGATTGTCACTTTGTTCAGTGCCCGATAATCCACACACATTCTCAAAGACCCATCTGCCTTCTTTTGAAACAAAACCGGCGCACCATAAGGACCTTTAGAGGGACGCAGCAACCCTGATTCCAACAAACCATCCAGCTGCTTCCTTAACTCCGCTAACTCAGATGGACCCATTCTGTAAGGGGCTTGTGCAGGAGGCCTAGCACCAGGCTCCAACTCGATTTTATGATCAACAGCACGTCTAGGTGGCAAGGACTTAGGTAACTCTGAGGGCATAACATCATCAAATTCCCTTAGTATCTCAGCGACAGAATTTGGAACTTCAACCATCTGATCCGGCTTAACTTCAACCAAGGCTGCAAGATATATTACTTCACCACGTTTCAACCCAGCTTCAACCTGAAAGGCTGACAACAACCCATCCTTTATTTTACCCTTATCCCACTTCTCCAGAATTCCTCTCACAAAACAAGGCTGCTTCTCATCGCCTATGAATATCCCACCATAACGAGGCATTACTGACACATTCACTGCTAACAAGAAATCCATCCCCAATATAACGTCGAAATCATCTAGGGGCATTGCTAACAGTTTGCACTTCCCTTCCCATGGTCCAATCTTTAAACTCACACAAGCTACACCTCCAACCTGTTGAGCATCAGCATTCACAGCTTTGAATTGACTTGTACTTCTCTGCAATTCAATATTTAGCAACTTAACATTTTTCTCAGCCACAAAACTATTAGTAGCACCTGAGTCTACCATGGCCATTACACTATGACCATTAATAAGAGCGCTCACATACAACAGCCCTTGAGTTTTCACCATTTCCTCAGTTTCTAGAGTATTAACTCTGATCGGGTTCACCCTTCTAGGCACCTCATCCTGTACCTCATTTTCTTCGGTTTCAATTATGGCATTCAGCTTCTCCTTCCTAGGACATTCCTTCATCATATGAGGACCCCCACAAATATAAAAGCCCTTGCTCTTTGCCTTAGACTGACCATCATTTTTGGGTTTACTCTGGGCATCACCATCTTTCTTTTTAAATTTCTTCTTGTCTTTCTGCCCCTTTCCCTTTCCAGCGACACCTTTATTTTTCCCACCAGCATCACTTGAAGGGTTTCCAACTTTATAATCAACCAGCTCATCAGCAGCAGCAATTGCACTAGAAAAATCTTTCACGTTTTGCCTTCTCAACTCAGCTTGCGCCCACGGCTTTAGTCCCGATACAAAGTTGAACAACTTGTCCTCATCTGACATATTTTTAATATCCAACAACAGAGAACTGAACTCCTTCACGTAGTCACGAACCGCACCCGTCTGCCTTAGATTTTTCATGCTTTCTCTAGCCAACCATGCAGCATTATTGGGCAAGAATTGAACCTTCAACTCTTTCTTCAGCGTTTCCCAACTATCAATTTGAGGTCTATCCAAATCCTCATCATCATCGGTCCGTGTACGCCACCATAATTTCGTATCCCCAATCAAATACATACTTGTGATCGTTACCTTCTCATTTTTTGCAACGTGGGCAGCCTTAAAGTACTGCTCCATATCCCACAAGAAGTTTTCAAGTTCCTTAGCATTCCGACTACCCCCAAACGCCTTTGGTTCTGGAACTTTAAAATTTGAGTGCCCTTCACTCGGACCACTCGAGGCACCGCCAGCCACAGCCCTCTTCAAGATGGTGATTTCGTCACTCATCTTCTGCATCTGATCTCGAACCAACTCCGTAGATGCAGCAGTTGTAGCGAACAAGTCTGCAAACTTGCCATCGTACACCGTAGTCATGTTCTCAATCATAGCCGTCCAGACCTTCATGAAGGTTATGGACATGATTCGCCAGTGAAATGTCATCTGTCGACAAAGGCACACCAACGAACTCCTCCAAACGCCCCACTCTTTCTTGCAGTGCAAAATTTGGATTCACCATGATTCTTCAAACACAGCTCTGATACCAGTTGTCACAGGGTCACTTTTTTTTTCCTCAAAACGATCGCCTGCGCGGCCTGTCCTTGTGCCCCAGCGCACCAAGAACAGCAGCCAACACCCAATCTCGTTCACCAACACTTGGTTTATGATAATCTAACTATAGCAACAGTAAATATAAGCACACAGCAGAATTTATGGGAAAGACACTCCCAACCTTTTCATTGCAAACACAACCCAAAAGGAATACAAGAGAATATAAGCCAAGACTACAATGTTTGCCTATCTATCTCTCTATACAGTTTTCTATGTACAGAATAATGAATACAAGACATAGATTACATCAGATATATGCCTATCTATATCATGCCACGTTTTTCCCTCCTTGCTGAGCAGTTACAAGAGCAGTTACTCACAGCCAAGGCAGTTTCCAGCAGTTACAAGGACACCTGTCAGCAGCCAACCAATTGTGCAACCACTTTGGTAGTTACCACCACTTCTAATAACCCACAATTATATATATAACACATATATATATCACCCAATAGCTTAGCCACGTTTTTGTTGTCTCCCAGCCATGCCACTTGTAAAGCCCACAATTATTTCCCCCACATGTGCCCAGCAAATGACCCAAACCTTTGGGCCTCATGTTTGGGCTGCCCAGCCAGCCATGTCTTCAGCCCAACGCCAATGTTAAGCCACCAGCCAACTCTAGCAACCAATTACACTAACAACCCACCATCAAGCCATGAACCAAGCCCATGTCTAACCACAGCTTCGGCACCAACCATCGATGCCTGGTCTTGGCGGCCTTGGGGAACAGCAGCCACCAAGCCAAAACCAACTTCAGCCTTAAGTGCTTATAACTTCCATGTACCAATTTTTTTAAGTCCACATGTATTACCACTACACTAGAACATTTAGTGATACATTACTTAAAATCAATAATTGCATACACAAACAAT
The DNA here is from genome assembly GCA_036435485.1 of Saposhnikovia divaricata. Taxonomy (NCBI): domain Eukaryota; kingdom Viridiplantae; phylum Streptophyta; class Magnoliopsida; order Apiales; family Apiaceae; genus Saposhnikovia; species Saposhnikovia divaricata. The sequence goes on from CM071594.1 coordinate 216,384,805, forward strand.
CCATTTGCTACATTCCCTTTAATATTTATTTTCAAATTTACTCCAAGATATAATTAATTAAAATGATAAGAACATGTATGCTATTTTTAACTAAATGTATATGTATTTAATTTAAAACTATAAATATACACGACACGAATTCATATGGTACACGAAATGACATGAATTCAAATTTTGATTTCTAGTATATGTATAATGATATTTTTTGTGAAATCATAAATTATAATATTGATCTATGTTTGTTATGCTCATAAATTATACCTATGCATGAGCATTTCAACTGTCCTAATCCCGATCTGATCCTTTTCCCATTTAGGTTGGGAAATCGAAAAAAAAATTCGGGTTCGATTAGGGAAACACGAAATATTATAAAAAAAATATTCGGGGGATGGGAACGAGCTCGGAGGTTAAGGTATTCCGGCTCGATCCAAGATTCTAGTTCCCTGATCGATTATCATATTTAAGAAAATTAATTTCTTATATTTATATTTACTAGATTATTAAAACTAAAAATAATTCAAAACTTCAATTTTTTTATAAATTTAAAATTTCATTTATAAAATGTAATTTTTATAAATTTAATTATATTTTTCATCTTTTTTTTTTTGAAGGAAAGCGAAGAATTCATCAAACATTGAAACCCAGCCGGGACAAACCCCCGAACTGTCAACTACAACCTGATTGTGAAACAAAAAATGAGCTAAACAAATAGCCGTTTTGTTTTCAGATAGCTTAATGTACACATATAATATCCAAATTCTTTAAACTACAAAATATTACAATGACATCTCGAGCAATCCAACCTACATCAGTTGTGAAACTAGTAGTATCGCAATTGACCTTCACATAAGCACCATCTATAGCCCAATGTTCAGAACTATCAGTTACATCGACTGATATTGGAGCAACAAATGTCTCCAATATATGAAAAGTTTTTTGTTGCGAAAGGTGAGCGCTTTTGGTATCCACCATTGTCCCAGATTCGATGCGAGCCTTACAAATCTCCCAAAATACCATATAAATCCTTTTCAGAAAAACTACCGAAACCTGTAACAAGACACACAAAAACATCCAAAGATAACATACTAGCATCCCAAAAAGATGGGCTCGATTACCAACCTTGATAACAAGGTACTCAACAAGATCTCAACCAAAAAGGAAAAGATATCGATTTTATTAAAAAACTGGTAAATAAAATAGAGGATGGGAGAGGGATTGTGGGATAGTGTATGCGAATCCAGACAAAACTGTAGAACGTGCATATGGGGTGTGGCTTCGAGCACCTAATAAGAACGTTAAGACGCAGAGCTTAGGGTCGAAATGGTTGAGAAACGGACCAGGTGGAGCACAGTCATGGCAGGGGAGTAACAGTCAAAACGATGGTGGGGATGGTGCAACGCAATTTATGGAAACAGAAGGGATTGTCACTGAGATCCCGGGGGTGGTTAATGGAATTCTAATTTCCCACCAAAACCAAAGTAATGTGCAGAGTCATGAGGGGCTTGAAAATCCTAATTTTGTGGACAAGATTGACAGGAAGGAAGGAAGTGTGGATAATACGGTTATTGTAATGGATGCTAAGAGGAAAAGAATGGAAATGGAGAAAAGTAAGGAGATAAATGAGGAAATTATGTTGGAGGATAATAATTCAAATGGCACAGCTGGTTCAAAAAACGGATTAGAGGCGGGTTCTGGACTCCAGGCCCGCCTAGCCCAATGAGTGTCTTGGCCTGGAATTGTCGTGGTTTGGGTAAGCCGCGTACAATTCGGTTTCTGAAAGAAATTACCCATAATAAAAAGCCCAGTATAATCTTTTTATGTGAGACGTTAGCCAAAAATCAAAAAATAAAAGAGTTATGTCGTAGCTTGCAGTTTGCAGAGTATGTGGCTATAGATGTTCAAGGTAGGAGTGGAGGTCTGGCATTGTTGTGGAAGAATAAGGGAGCGTGTAAAGTTTTAGAAGTCACGAGGAACTTTATTGATTTCGAAGTGGAGCATGATCAAATTGGGAGATGGAGATACACAGGCTTCTATGGTTTTCCGGAGCGTCATCGGAGGAGAGAGTCCTGGGATATGTTAAGAATGCTTAAAGATAAATCCTCGTTGCCTTGGTGTGTGGTGGGGGACTTTAATGATATGATGTTCGTTCATGAGAAGAGGGGAGGGAGATGTCAACCATTACATCTTTTAACAGGTTTCTCTACTGCGCTTCTGGATTGTGGGTTGATGGACTTGGGGTATGTGGGGGAGAAGTTTACTTGGGAGAAGTCTCGGGGTCAATATAATTGGGTGCAGGAAAGATTGGATCGTGGAGTGGCTAATCAATCATGGAGTAATTTATTTCCTTTAGCAGAGTTGCAGGTGCTTGACGTAGCAACTTCTGATCACTTGCCACTATTTTTGAATTTGAACAGACAGATTTATACGTTTAAGGGGCGGAGATTTTGTTTTGAGAACGTGTGGCTTCGAGAGAATGATTGCAAGGGTATAGTCCAGAATGCATGGGAGTATGCAGAGGGGTTGGGTATTGTTGACAAAATTAAAGTCTGTGGAGAAAAGTTATTCGAATGGGGGGGTGGTATTAAGAAAGAGTATAAGCAGCAGATTCAAGAGTGCAGAAACATACTTCGTAAGTTCAGATCGAGAAGAGATGCTGCAGGGGTGCAAGGGTATAATAAAGCTCGATGGGATTACTTGAATTTACTGGAGAAACAGGAGGTGTACTGGAAACAAAGGGCAAAGCAACACTGGTTGCGAGAAGGTGATAAAAATACACGTTTTTTCCATCGATTTGCATCAACAAGACGACAGAATAATAAGTTGGATCGAATTAAGGATGTGAATGGTGAATGGTGGGACACAGAGGCAGGTATACAAAGTGTAATTGAAGACTATTTTACAGACTTGTTTAGGACATCAAATGTGGATGGCAGGTTATCAGATGGGGAGTCGGTTAATCGGGTTTCAGAAATTGCTAATGATGAGCTTATGGCTGAAGTCACAGTCGAGGAAGTCAAGGAGGCTGTTTTCTCGATGCATCCAGACAAGGCCTCGGGACCGGACGGGCTTAATCCTGCGTTCTATCAAGCTTTTTGGGACATTGTTAAAAGGGATGTAGTTGAGTTTTGTCGAAAATTTATGGATACAGGGACATTACCAGAAGGAGTTAATGCTGCGTTGGTTTGCTTAATTCCCAAGGTTAAGAAACCGCAGGTGATGGGAGATTTGAGACCAATCTCATTGTGTAATGTGTTAGCTAGAATCCTATCCAAAGTCTTATCGAATAGATTGAAAAAGTGTTTGGGATCCATAATTTCCGAAAATCAAAGTGCTTTTATTGAAGGGCGTTTGTTGACGGATAATGCACTTATGGCCTTTGAGATAAATCACTATATGAAGAGGAAGACTCAGGGTAAGGTTGGAGTTGCAGGTCTGAAAATTGACATCTCTAAAGCTTATGATCGAGTGGAATGGTCATTTGTGCGTAATATGATGCAAAGGTTTGGTTTTAGCCAAATATGGATCGATAGACTGATGCACTACATTACTTCGGTACATTACAGATTTATTCATAATGGTGTGGTGTTTGGAAATGTTATGCCTGAACGAGGATTGCGACAAGGCGACCCTATTTCTCCGTACGTGTATATAATGTGCGCAGAAGGTTTAAGTGCTATTTTACGAAGAAATGAAGAGGTGGGTTTGATTCATGGGTGTCGGATTGCTAGAGGTGCCCCTACAGTCTCGCATTTGTTGTTCGCGGACGATTGCTATCTATTCTTCAGGGCTACAAAGACGGAGGCTCAGAATATGAAAAGTATATTGAATAGGTATGCTAATATATCTGGACAGTTGGTCAATTATAACAAGTCTGCAATCACATTCTCAACTAATACAACAGTGGAAGCTCGTTCTGAGGTGTGTTCTGAATTAATGGTGCAGCAGAAGTCAGACCCAGGCAAGTATTTGGGTATGCCGATGAGAATAGGAGCTAATAAAACGAGTGTGTTTGGCTTTTTGGTGGATAAGGTAGAGCAAAAGTTGCAAACGTGGAAGATGCAGAATATATCGAAGGCAGGTAAAGTAACATTGTTACAAAATGCAGCTCAGTCCATTCCTAATTTCTGGATGAACTTATTACTAATACCAATGGAGATATGTAACAAGATTGAAACAAAAATGAACGGATATTGGTGGTGTGGTGGGGGCGAACATAAAGGAATTAGATGGATCAAATGGAGTACATTGTGCGATGTCAAGGAGGTAGGGGGGTTAGGATTTCGGAAGCTGCAAGAGTTTAATGTGGCCATGTTAGCAAAGCAAGCTTGGCGCTTGATTAATAAGGCTAATCCGTTAGTATCTGAGTTGATGAAGGCTCGTTATTATGCGAATACGGATTTTTTGGAAGCTAAAGTGGGTGATAACCCAAGTTATATGTGGCGAAGCATCATGGCGTCACAGGAGATTATTACGCAACATTGTCGAAGGAAGATTGGTGATGGGAAGGACACTAGAGTATGGCATATTCCTTGGTTACCATGTAGGGAGAATGGTTGCCTTACAACTACTCCATATGAAGAATTAAAAGATATCGTGGTGCATAATCTGATGAGTGAAGATCATAAATCATGGGATGTGGATATTCTTAATGACTTGTTCAATGACCGTGATAGAGTGCTGATTGGGCAGATTCCTATTCCAAGTCGAAGTAGGCCTGACTCTTGGTACTGGACATTGGAGGACAAGGGGGTGTTTTCTGTTAAGAGCTGCTATAGAAATCTCAGAGGAGAAAATGTGAATACTGAAGGGGGGTTTTGGAAGCAAGTATGGGGACTTAAACTGCCTGGTAAGGTTATAAATTTAGTGTGGAGGGCTTGTAGAAATGTCTTACCTACGGCGGCAGAATTAGTTAAACGGTATGTCAATATAGACAGTATGTGTCAATGGTGCCATTTGTACTGTGAAACCCCAGTCCATACGCTGTTCACGTGTTCTTTTGCTAAGGAGTTGTGGGAGAAGGTGGGTCTACACGATATTAGTCATGTTGATGAAAGGGAGACTGTATTACAAATTCTGGTTAGAGTGTTCAAGCAGTATAATCGTGAGAAGCGTGCTGTCATTGCTTTGTCTTTATGGAGCATTTGGTTCAGACGTAATATGTGGGTGTGGAACAAGCAGGTCATGTCAGTTTTTGGAGTGCATGCTATGGCACTGCAGTTGTTACAAGACTGGAAACGAAGCCAGGACCATCATGATCAGGTGGAACGAAGGAAGCAACAGAGTAGTAGTAGGCAATGGCGTAGACCAGAGGAAGGATGGGTTAAAGTGAATGTAGATGCTGCTTGTCGAGAACAGTTAGAGGATATAGGAATGGGCTGTATTGTTAGGAATGACAGGGGGGAGTTTGTCAGGGCTCGAAGTGCAATAGCAAGAGGAAGGATGCCTCCGAGAGAAGCTGAGGCATGGAGTTTCCGAGCGGCTCTGCTATGGATGAAAGATTGGAGAACTCAAAAATGTATCTTTGAGTTAGATGCTAAAATGGTAGTAGATGCAGTGCATGGAAATAGAGGTAATTCAAATTTCCACACTATAATTGAAGAGTGTGTAGAAATTTTAAAACACTTTCAAGAGGTGTTAGTTGTGTTCGAAAATAGATCTGCGAATCGAGTGGCCCATGTATTAGCACAGGCTGCTTATTCTATGTCAGGTCCAATGGAGTGGATAGATACTGCTCCTGATTTCCTTCTTTGTAATCTTATTTCTGATAATTATTAATGCAAGTTCAATTTCTCAAAAAAAAAAAATAGAGGATGGGAGAGTGAAGGGGTTTAATTGGTGAAGGGGGATGAAGGTCTGGTAAATGGAGAAGTGGCGGCTAGAACCCTAACTATGGGAGTCGACTCTCAAAACAACATTTAGTAACGTAAAATAATTCGATACTTATATTTCTCATCTTTTACTATAAAAATTTAATTCAAATCACTATTTAAAATTTAATAAAAAATTTATCATGATTTATCAAATCAATATTATTATCTAACATATTAGAGAATTTATAAATTTTAATTAAAAAAATAACAATCCCCATTTTTTCCTGGGGATCCTCTTTTCTCGTTCGGGGAATCAAGGAGGAAAACAATCCCCATTATGATCAATACGTGTTAAACGATAATGCTCGAAATTTTAATTCAAAATTATGTTCAAAAAAATTAAAATCCACAATTTCTCGTGGGGATCTTTATTTCACTTTTGGGGCATGATCGGGGAGCAAAATAATCCTCATTCCGGAATCGGGATGGGTTGAACTATTTTGTTCGAATTTGGGGATCGGGATGGGTATAGCTCTTCCTGATCCTGAATTAACCTGGTGCCCATCCCCAAACAATATGAATTCATTTAATGTCAAATTTGGACATCTAGATGCACGACATACACTCAACTAAATATCAACAAAAGAATATGTACCTCAATTTTTGACAAATACTAGATGAGTTCAATTGAAATTCAAAAAATATATTGTTAACACAATAACATTCGAAGAACGCATACGTGTTTAAGTGTGAGAGATATGACAATTAACTATTTTATTATCATAATACCTATAATCAGCTCGTAACCACAACAATAATAATTATATATAAATATGAAAATGCAATAATATGAATGAGAGATGATCAGAGAGAGGAAGGATGAACAAACTTGAGGTTGTTATAGACGAAAGAGAGATGGTGGGACAAAATGAATGTGCATATATAATGTCATTGGAGGAAGGAACAGATTTGAGAGGTAGAGTGAGGAGGCTGGATAGAGGTCGAAAAGCGACCTAAGTGAGAAGGTACCTAGTCAGTAATAAATTGGAGGAGATATACAATAGGCATATGGGTAGAAGAGAAAATAGATATTTAAAACATGTTGTGTCTAAGATTAAAAGTAGTTAAAAGTCTGTTGTCGTGATGATTCTTTTAGAATTTATACTGAAAACAAACTAAAGGACACTATTATCCTATTAATATTTGATTGTTGGTGATTAAATCATATATACAACTTTTGTCGGTAATCCTTTTCACATTGAACAAGCACCACTATAAATATGATCCTCAAAATTAAGATTGTGCTAATAAGTTGAATTTAGACCGGTTATTAACTATTGAATTAATTTAGATAAACCGTTGCACGTGAAAGGTAAAACAGATTGACAAGAGGATATAGTGGACTCTATCACATAATTTGAAAGATATTAAATGAATTAGAATGTAACCTGTACCATGCACGGGCTATCATGCTAGTTAGAGATTAAAACTTAACTGTTACTCGTAGGTTACATAATATTCAAACCCAACAGATAGAAGAAAGATTAAGAATCAAAAAGGATCCAAATAAATAGTTTTAAGGTTTGGACAATACGATAAGTCAACTATACAATGACTCAGATGTCAATGTGCATTGGAGAAGAAATCAGTCCTACATTAAAGGACTTAACCATATGTAATAAATACAATTTTCAGAACTCTTATAAAAGTCTGACATTATGTCACGAATATTCCTCAATGTATCTCTGATGATGACGAAAATTATTATCAATCACTATCATTATCAACACATCCCATCTGTAGCTTCCTACACGTAAAGACAATCCTTACATAGGTTTGCCATTCAACTCCTCACACACGTATACATTACATGTCCAACCATCCTTCAAGAAATGGTTAAGATTTCGAGATAAAATCCCAAAATTCTAATCTTTGATCTAAAAATAGTTAAATAGATAAGGTGTATGGATAATTTCAATCTCACACACTTGTATACATATATAACCTTTATTAATAAGCAAAATCCTCTTTTAATGGTACCTAAAATTTGATTCGCACTATATTTTGGTTTCACCACCGAAAATTTGGTTCGCACTATATTTTGGTTTCACCCCTAAAATCCTATTTTTCCTAGAATTCTATGTTGTTTTTAAAAAATAGAATAAAAATAGAAATCCTATTATAATTATAATTCTTTTATTTGTAATTTTTTTAATAAAATCATATTTTCCCTAGAATACTATGTGTTGAGTATTGAATACAGTAAAAGAATACAGAGGGGGGGTGAATGGATTCTTGAACTTTTCTTTGTTCTTGAATCTTTGCAACAAGATATGTGTTGAGTGTGTGAGATATGTAAGTGCAGATAAGAAAGACAAACACAACACAATATCACTTTAATCTAATATTTTATTAGATAAAGATTTTGCTACAATCTGTGAATACAAATGATAGTATTCTCATCTTCGTTTTTCTCAGAGAGATATTTCTTCTGATGTATATGAAAATCTTATCTCTAAAAACTTATTTGCTAAGAAAGTGAGGCTGTATCCTTATAGACATGGATACACCTACTTACTACAAATAAGGTAGGTAAAACAAACTACTTTCCAGTATGTCTATCTCATTTGAGTAAGAGTCCAAACGGCTACAGATTTGACTTTGCAAAGCCTGTTCAGATCCACTTCTTTAGCTCCTTGTCCCTTTGTCTTATCTCTCCAAGCTTCTTTGTAGGCTTTCCAATGTGCTTTATAGTACATAGTCAAATAAAGCCTTTTGGCTTGTTGCAGGTTTCTGACTTGTACAATTCTTCAGTATTTGGTCTCCAAGAATGTATTCGAGAAGTGGCTAAGTGATTGATTCGAGAACTCGAATTGACTTAATCGATAACTCTGAGTTCTCGAATAGTGTTAGATTGACATATCGAATCACTTCTCGAATAGCTCTTTTCTCTGGGACTCCTTGAGATATCGAATAGAGCATTTTGACATATCGAATCCCTGAGATGTCGAATAGCTTCTTTAGTCCTTGAGATATCGAATAGAGCATTGACTTGTTGACTCTTAGAGAACTCGAATGATGCTTTGACTTGTTGACTCCATGAGTTCTCGAATAGAGTAATAGACATATCGAATCTCTAAGATATCGAATGAGATATCGAACAGTGTATTCAGAGATATCGAATAGTGTCTTCTGAGATATCGAATCTCTGACTTCTCGAATGCTAGACTTCTCGAATAGACAAATGTATTTCTCGAATTGGTACTTAGGCAAATTCTTCATTTCTTCAAATCCCAACTGTGATTATTTGGCAGTCTTTATCTCCTTGCTTGAGGCATGAACCTTGGAACTTCTTTCAAGCATTATTCTTGACTTTATAAGTACAGTTACACAACTAGGATTTGATGCCTATTACAAGTACAGAACAAATAAAAACTCTACAACTAGAGGTTCCCTCAGTTAAGAGGTCATGTAGGTAATGCATAGCATTACACATACTTAGGCTTATTATTAGATGTATTCAGGCATGCCTCTGTGACTAACAATCTCCCCCAAATTGTGAGTAAGACCCTTAGTCACAATTTCATGTCTGATAACAAGCCTAACATACATAAAGATAAAACTTGACAGTACATGTATGAATTTTGATTAGCAATGTGGATAGAACTACAGGGTGAGTAATCTTACAGCCTATGATGAAGTACTAGCCATTGTCATTTGTTTCCCTTTCCATAGCTTTGGCTTGCAAATCATCATATGCTTTCTGTCTTCTTTCTTTCTCCTTCCTTGTATTCTCATCCATAGCTTTGATTATTTCTGCCATAGCATCCAATTCTTCAAGCAAAATTGAGTCTTTGAAATCTCCAAGTACTGGTTTCAGAATGTTTGCAGGATAGTGGTTGAGTAGATTCATTCTGATGTGGACCTGATTCCCATTTTTCCTCCTATACTTCACCACATAGGGGTTAAACTGAACTCTACACAATCCCTTTGCCCTTAGCTTTTCTGCTTCAATCTCCAGTCTCTCAATTTCTTTCTCCCTTGCTAGCCATTTCTCAAGACACCCTTTTCTGATTCTCTCCTCATGATCTCTCTTCATCTTCACAAAATCAATTAGCTCCAGCTTCCATACTCTTTCCACTCTATCTTCTGAGCTCAACAATGCAATGATTCTTTCTATGTCATGTAGCTTGCCCCAGTGTTGACATCCTCCTTGTTTGAATTTCTCCTCCCTTCCATCAGTATATTTGATCTCAAGGCAGTTATCAACAATGGCAACATGGTAGATTCTTTGAGCTTGTAAGAATTGTAGTTGGTCTTCATCAAAGTCTTCATCTAGTGGTTGGAGTTTTAAGCCTGGATAGATTGTCAGAGTCCCTTATTTGGATAGCTTTGGTTCCCTTGCAGCTTGTTTGAATTTGATCCTTTTTACATGGTTACCTGGCAGTAGCATGTGACCTTTGTTTGTGGACCATTGTAGTATTCCATTAGCAGTTTGCTTTTTGAAATATACAGATGGTTTCTTAACTTGAATCTTCTTCTCTTCTTGAGGTGGCAAGACAGTTGCAGAAGCCATAGATGCAGATTTTGGTAGGTCACTACTAACAGTATTCACCCTAGACTTAGAGTCTTGTGATGTGGTGAGGTTACTGTCAGCAATGCCTAAGGCTTGCTGTCTTCCACTCTTCCTCTCAGAGACTTTACCTTGGTCATCATCATTCTTCTTCTCCTTACCATCCTTCTTCTTCTTTTAATCTTCATCACCCTTATCACTCCCGTGATGCCTTCTCCTTCCATCACTTTTGTCTCCATCCTTGTCTTGATCACCATCCTTGCTAGGGTTGAACTTAGCAGATTCAGGTACAATGCCAGTTGCAATGTATGACCTGAGATAAGATATAGCTTCAATTCTTCTGCTGTTCTTAAACCCTTCTTCTTGTTCAGCTGCTCAATGATGGCAATAATGAGAGATTTGTTCTGAGGAATTAGATGCTTAGGGATGACCAGCTGCTTGATATCATCAATTTTTGTTGCAGCCTGATAGATGATGGTTCTAGGATTTGTGAATACTTCAGGTAGCCTTGCTGGTTGACCATCCCTTAACTCTTCAAAGAGACTCTTGCAGTTTTCATCCTTCTTTTCAATCATTCCAAGGAACACATCCACTTCTGAGTGCTTTAGACCCTGTAGAGTGTTGATGGTTAAGTGCCATATCTTATTCTTTCCTACCATCATTATCTCTTTGAGCCATAGGCCGTCAACTCTCCTTGGTACTACAGTGAGAAAGTCAATCTGACTCTTCAAACTCCCATGATATGATAAAGCATCACCAGCCTGTTCTCTTGAGACTTTCAGAAACTCCAAGAATGCATCATCATGATAGACATTTGAGTTTGCAATTTCTTGTAGCTTGGCCTCAGTGACCACCTTCACTTCTAGTGGCTTGGCACTCTTAGATATGGAGATTTGAGGTCTGTCAGATAGCATACTCCCTGCAACCACTGTGGTTGTAATAGATTGGTTTTGACCACTGGAAGTAGTAATGTGCACAGTTGGTAGAGTGACAACTGGCAGAGAAATAGGAGGCTCATCAACTTTGTCTTTTCCTTTGCCAGGCACATGAGTTAGAGATTTTGAAGTTCTTTGATGACCACCTTCAATGATTTTGATGCCCTTTACTGGTGGTTTCTCCCCCTTTGTATTTGAGTTTCTTGATGTCCTCTTCTCCCCCTTAGGCTTGTTGTCAGGCACAGAGGCTGTAGGAGTGACCTTTGGGGTTGAAGATTCGTCAGGTAGAGGGAGACCCATGTGCTTCATCATTGCAGACAACATTGATTGTTGATGCAGAAGAACATCAGCTGTGGTGGTGGCTTGAGTGTTCAACTGCTCAGTAAGAGTTTGTACCTTGTCCGTAAGATGAGCATTAGATTGAGTGAGAGTAGCTACCTCCTGTTCAAGTGCATCTACCTTGCTGAATAATGCAGTGGATTTGAAGCCAGACAGGGATTGTTCTTTGAGTCTCTGCACTTCAAACCTAGACATCTCATGCACAGGGACCTCAGTGACCAGCTTGTCTCCATATTGATTTGCAAAGAGGGTCCTGAGCATGGCATTGGCTTCAGTTGTCTGATCAGTGAGATTTTGGAATTTGTGCCCTAGGCCTGTGACAGCATCCTTGAGAATAGCCAAACCATTGTCCATCTTGGTGCAGGTAGATTACAGGCTAGAATGTCCTTGACTACAGTCTCCAATTGAGGGAATTTGGAATCAAAAGTCCTCTTTATCTCATGCACCTCCTTGGTTGTGGCTGAACACACTTCATTAACTTCTATCTTTAGACCTTTGCCAAGGTAGTGTGCAGCCTTGAGAATGCCCTTGTAGCTGTCATTCATTACTTCATACACATCAGTAGGGGTGAGAGATTTGGCATTGGACCCTAGTGAAGTGATGTATTCTTCTCTGAGGTACTGGAGACCTTCTGAGAGAGAGATGTCATTCTTTCCTTGTAGCAAAGCATCTACGTTTCCATCCCTCTCTGTTTCATCTATGATCTTAGCCTTCTGTATTTCTACATCATCTCTGTGGCATAAGAGGATAGCTTCATAGTATGGATTGGGCATGTTTGCAGTGAGAAGGTGCTGAGAAATCTTTGTGAACTCAGGGATCTGATCCACAATTAAGCTTTGGAGTGCTTCAACCGTCAATTGTGGTGGAACAGACCCTGATCCTGAAGCACTGTCATGTTGTACAGGCTTCAGCCATTGAGACATATAGTTAGAGCTAGAGCTAGGCAAGCTAGACTCCTCAGTTACAGATGCAACTTCTGTAACCGGATGGAAAGACTCTGCTACTGCTGTCTCCACAAGAGTGGGATGAGTTACAACAGTAGTTGACACAGGCACAGAGTCTCTAGTTAAAACTAGTGAATCCTCTGTGTTTGTGATGGTGTCATTAGGAGATGCCCCAGCATGCATTCCCTGACCATCTAAATGTGGTACCTGGGTGGTGAGCAAGGTGTCAAGCACCAAGTCACTTGAATCCATTGGCTCATCAAGAGAAAAGAATTTTTGATGATCAATGCCTTGCTCCTCAATTGCTTGAGTTGCAGGCTCCAAAGAAATATGAGTGGTAGATTCTGGAAGAGAAGTGCGTTGTAGATTAGATTTTGGCAACTCCCCCTGAGAGATAGAGGGAGTTTCAATTGTGATGTGCTCTCCACTCAGTGTTGTGCCAGCCTTATCACTCCCTTGTGCTGACTCTTTACAGATAGGTGCATTGGGGAGGATGCTTGATTCTATAGATGCACCCTGTTGAGAGGATACATCTAGTGAGCTGTGTGCCCCTGATTTTACAAATTCAGCCATTTGGGTGACTGAAGAGGTGGTTTTAGATTTCTTCTTCTTCTTCTTTAGGCTAATGATAGGTGACTCAGGTTCCTCACCTCCTAAACCTAGTTCTACAGCCAAGGCTGCTTCAGTTAAGATGGTTAAAGGTTCAGAAGCAACCTGTTTTCTCTTCTTTTTACTAACATCACCCTTTTGAGAGGATGATGCAGTTGGCTCTATGTTTGGTAGAGTGTTTGTCTGAGAGGGTTGGTTAGCAAGCCTTGGGTTAGCATTATGTTCTTCTTGCTTAGGCTGTGCTAACTGAGACTTAGACTCAAATATTGGCATGTTGTGGGGGTAAGACCTAAACAAACCCTCCATGTGGGGAGTTATCTTAAGCCTTACATCCACATCATTCCTAGTCTCCAAGTTTCCAAAAATAAGTTTGGTCATGGACCTAGGATAGCCTATTTTACTTTTATCTAATCCAGACAATTCAATCAATGAAGCATTTTTGAAATTAAGTACTGATTGAATAAAACGGGGAAAGAAAATTTCAGTACCTCTCTTGGCTGTGTTCTTACCAAGTCTCCCATATAGCTCTTGTATGATGAGATGTCCAACATCTATCTTTCTCCCATGAGCCAAGGCATAGGCAAGCTGTTGCACAGGTGTACTAATCTGATCAAAGCTCGATTTCCTGGCAATGAATACATGAAGGAGTGTAGCAAAAACATAGCTCCATTCCTTTCTCAAGTACTTCCTATTCAGCTTTCCAAGTTTAATAGCCTCTGAGTAGTTGATAAATTCAAAGAATTCTTCCAACTCAGCATCTGTGGCCAGGGAGTCATATGCCTCTTGCTGCAAATCCAAGGCTTGATTCATGTCTGCGGTAGTGATAGTAATATCCTCGCCTTGAATCTTGCAGTAGACAACATATGAGGTAATAGCATTCTCAAGGGCGATGACCTCCATTGTAGCTGTCCTCCAGAATTGTTCTAATAAGTCTATGTACAGGGTTGGGTTGGCTGATAGTGCACCCTTGATGTAAGATTCAGACAACCATCGAACAAAGCACTTGAAATTAGCATTTGGTGCTTCCACATCACTGGTAATTGCGATGAAATTAGTTTAGGATGGTATGGTGAGTTGAGTGTTTGCCATTTGGGTAGAGAAGAAAAGAGAATTAAGGTTGAAGAAGAAATTCGCAGTTAGGGTTTTCAGAGGTTTTAAGAGTTCAGATGCTTGAGAAATCGAACGAAATGAGTTGAACAGTTGTGAAATTGTATATATATGAATAACTTGAGTTGTCGATTAGATATAAGTTTTGTATCGACAAGACAGTCATTCGAGAAGTATAAAACAACTATTCGATAAGTCAAGAAAGGCTTATTGGATATCTCAAGCAGTTTGTAACTCACAGCTGGCAGTTATTTAACTCAGAAAATAATTCTAAGCTAAATAAAATGTGTTTTTATGAGCGAAATGAAATTTTGAATATAAATCCAAAAAGCGATAAAGTGTCAGCGAAAAAATCAGCCTTTTCAAATGATTCGATAACTCAAATACAGTATTCGAGAACTCCATCACTAGAGAACTAAAATACTCTATTCGAGAACTCAGAGTATGCTATTCGATTTCTCCAAAAGACACTATTCGAGAACTCAAGAGGGTTCTAGATAGGCCTATTCGAGAACTCGAGCCATGACAAAACAATGAACCATTCGAGAAGTCTGACTTATCGAACTATACTTTTCACTCATAAAATTCAATTTTCACTATCTTTTAAAATTTACCAGAAATATTCACTGAAGAATATTCTGCCAAATTAAATAGTGATTCTCTCAAAATTTCACAGAAATTTCAAGCTAAAGATGTATGATTTTCAACATATGCAGCATTGTGGAATATTTATAAATTATACTCCAGCCAATACTTACTTAAAAAATATTGAGCATTTGATAAAGTAAGTATTTACTGCTGCAACAATCTAGTTGATATATTCACTTAGCCAGAATTTGAAGAATTCAGCATTCCAATCTCACTAGCCAACCTTGTGAAGGTGGCTTCATCTAATGGCTTAGTGAATATGTCAGCTAGTTGTTTCTCTGTGGGAACATAATGTAACTCAATGGTTCCATTAGTTGCATGCTCCCTTATGAAGTGATATCTGATGTCAATGTGCTTTGTCCTGGAATGATTGACAGGATTGGAAACTATAGAGATTGCACTTGTGTTGTCACACATGATTGGAATTCTTTCCAACATAAGTCCATAATCTCTAAGTTGGTTTCTGATCCAAAGCACTTGAGCACAGCAACTTCCAGCAGCTATGTACTCAGCTTCAGCTGTGGAAGTTGACACAGATTGTTGTTTCTTGCTGTACCAAGAGACTAACCTTTGTCCAAGAAACTGGCAGCTACCTGAGGTGCTTTTCCTATCCACTCTGCATTCAGCATAATCAGTGTAAGAACCCTAAATTTTGTAATATTTTTTTTAATATCATATGACATTGTGAATTTGGAACCTTTTAGTCACCTATGCTGTTTAATGGAATTGATTATCTGAGAAATTATGTTGTTACATTCACTATGTAAGAAAAAGGGAAGATTGCTGAAGGCAAGAGACTTATTGCTAGTAAGATTTATAAAACTTGGAATTTGAGAGTTATTAGAGTATTAAAAGATTCTAGGGGATGATGACAAGAAGTTATGGATATTCGGGGAATTTACACAATTAAGTACTTACGGAATTACAAGGGAAATCTCTACGCGACAAAATATTATTACGAGGAGTTAATTAAGATACGATATGAATTAAAGATTAAGTGACAAGCATTGGTGGAGAAATAATGATACAAGGAAAGATATTGCATGCAAGTCCCATGCAACTAGATTGTTAGAAAAGCAAAGAAGAAATGAAAAAGTAACTAGAGGAATAGTAACTAGTTAGTGCTTTATTCTAGGGGACAAGGAGGTATGGTGTGTCTAGTCTACTACTAGGCTTGCCAACATGTGATACAATAATACACATAACAAATACATATCACAAACACACATCACTTTATTCAAAGTCACCCAAGCAAACCACTCTCTCTCTCTCCCCATTACAAACTCTCGGCCCAAGCTCTAGAGGAGGAGGAAGAAAAATTTTTCTTCAACTTCTCATCACTTACAATTCAAGATAAAATTCCTAGGTCCTCTACACTCTATAAGGAAGGTATGCTATGAATAGTAACCATGCTTAGTTTTCTTTTAGATCTTGAGTTGTAAGGATTGTAGGGGCTCATCCAAGGTGTTCTTGAGACTTGTAAAGATTATCCAAGGCTCCTAGATACTCAAGAAGGTATAAAACTCTAACCCCTCTTAGCCATGAATTATTTGTGGTGTATAATGTTAGATCCATGGATTTTAGTATGAATCTTGGTCATATGAGTTATGGATGATGTAGATCTTGAGTTTAAATGTTGTTGTTGTGATTTTTAAGCTGTGGTTAGTGTATATAACTCCATGTGTGCTATAAAGTATGATCTTGGTGATTTAGATGATGGTTGTGATGGATAAATAGGATTCTTGAATGGTGAAGTGAGAAAACAAGCTGTGTAAATTTTCTGGGAACTTGTACTGTCTTGTAGGAGGGTTTTGAACCCCTAAATCTTGTTCCCTGAAGTCCTAATGCAAATGGTTGGAAAGGTATTTGAATTTATTTTCCAGAAATATAAGGTTCATGACTAGGTGATGTATAGATTTTGAGTTATGGCCTGAGAAGTGAGGAGTGGTTCTGGAATCCAAACTGCACTAAATGGTCCACTTGTGAGCCCTCTTTAAACCCTTAACAATTTATGTAGGATCATGGAAAAATTAGGGGAGCTAGTAAATGCAGTGGTGAAGGCTACCCAAAAAGAATTTGATTAAAATATGTATTTTTCAATTTTATAAAAATGTTAGAGTAAAATTCGCGCAAGGGAAAAAGTTGTAAGTGGAGTATGATTTAAGGGGGAATGAATACGCTTTGAATATGGTAACCAAATTAAGTCGAATAAGTGACGAACATAATCGAGTGATAACATGAACCTATAGTGGGGCTAGAGAGTCATAAGACGAAGTCATTAAGCTAATTTTGTGTCCCCTAAAACCTCGTAATTAAAAAGATATTTTTAAGGTACTAACGAACGACTATTGGTTATGTATAGATCGTCATTCCACTCTGCAAGCTCGACCACCCCAACCTCACCAAGGCAAGTTTACTTTTCAAAACTTACATATATAAGGACTTTCACTGTTGTGTTTGTAGTTTTCAATCGTATTATATGCTTATGCTTATTAAGGTTATGATGAAATTTGAGATATATGCATATATATGTTCGTACCCCCTTGAACTTAGAATGAAATGTTTTCTTCGGACAACGACTCTAGCAATAGAGGTCGTAGCGGTCCAAACATACCATTGACCGGGGAGCGGTGTATTATTATATTGTGATTAAATTGCGAAAACCCGAAAGGTCATTCGGGAAGTATCGTATACTTAAGTATTTATTTTTATATCATCATAAATACTCAAAAATACCTATCTTGGATTAAAAGCTTATTTAATTAAATAAATATTTTATTAATTATTAATATTAAATCTTAAAATATCATTTATTAATTATTGTTCATTATTTTAAAGGCAAAGCTAATCCAAGATACCTTTAGCACTTTCAAACTCGAACTCTTTCGAACTCAAAACATTTTCGAAAACCCCCGATCAGGTTTTGCTTCTTGCACGATTTCAAGAATTATCGGTCGACTGATGTCCGACCTTAACTACTCAGTTTTCATTCAAAATCACGTTTTAAAAGAAAAAAAAAAAGAAAAAGGGACTCTGGCAGGTGTGGGAATCGTTGACGAACGATTCCCGGGATGTATAAGCGGCCGTGAGCCAGGCGGTCCATCAATTATTATTCCGGCCCAGGTGTTGCCGAAGGATGATTACGGATGTAGGTTTCATCGAGGGTGATTACGGATGTAGTTTTCACCCGGGGATAGTTACGGATGTAGTTTCTATCCTTCTACCGGTAGAGAAGACCCGCGGATTATTGGACTTGGATGTGGCGACTGATCATCGTCAATCCCTGTCAGGTTTTATGTTTTCTTCAAGTCCCATCCTCCACTTTGGAAAAATACTCAAACACTGCTTCTTGGGCCTAAGTGCCAAGTTACCGATAGTGCGGTTTTTGATAGAAAAATATTGACATCGTGCAGTATCTAGAACTGCAAGATTCTCTATAAAGATTGGCACGTATTAGTGCACTCTTGCAATTATTTCAAAGAATGAAATGTTTTTGAATGAGAAACCTTCTAAGCTAATGGAAGGAAAGAGGTTTGTAATGATGTATTCCCTGTACAGTATGTTAACCGTAGAGTGTTTTGCCGAAAATGATATACTCATATGTATATATATTCTCAAACTTGAGATATATTGAAATGGGAACCTTATAAAGGGTTCATATGTTATTCTTAAAGCTCCTTAGTGAGTATAGATGTTTTATTCAAACTCGGACATATATATTGTCCAATTATGTTTTGAAATCTGAAATATATACCCATATAGTTGGGAATGTTTTCGAAATAAACCACATTATTATTTTTCAAAATGGTGAACTTGCTGAGCATTATGTAGCTCATTCTTGCTTTATAAAAACTTTTCAGAAAGAGAAGAGTTTGGCCGATTAACTCCGCACCAGCAGAAGAGGAGTAGAAGATTTACCCCGGGGATGATTTAGTTCCTGATAAATACTATAGAGTAAGTCTGATAGGTTTTCAACTGTAATAGTAAGACTTGTCTTCAAGTGTAGTTATATAAGTGGAAGTGCGTAAGATTCTGGATTGTACAGATGAATCGTAATATTTAGTGTTACTTTTGATTATCGTTTCTGAGGCTCTTACTTGTTTGTGCGTAAGATTGAGGTCTGGATGGATGTATTGTTGAGTTGTAAAGTTAAACAGGTATGATATGGTTGGATGGTGACGTGACGACCTGAATCTCTGACCTCGGATTTGGGGGCGTCACAGAAATGGTATCAGAGCGATAAGTTACCGTACTCAGAAACGAGAGTGTTGAGAGTTGAGTCTAAGTAGGAGAATGACATAAGAGATCGTAGTAAACTTATTATTGGACTTCCGGAAGAGGTACCGGTGAGTAGAATGGACTGGAGTGTTTACTGGAGGTAATATACTAGGATCGATAGAATCCTTATAGACCTTCAGAATGATGAATAGAGGTTTGAGAGTCGTACATGACCTATCATAGGTAATGATATAGGAAGCAGAGGCGATATTGCCAATATGATCGGATGACTAGGCTGGCATAGATTTTGTGGCCCATAGTCCTCCACAGTTTAGGAGGCGGCATTTTAAGAATCAAGAAGTTTATACTTCCCTACATAATTAAGGGTACTTAGTACTTGGAATAATGAAAGTCTTTTACTTTGGCTATAAGATCCGATTTTCGATAAGTAACGGGTTTACCTGAAAGTTGGTCACTATGTCGTTGTGGATTTCATTACCCTTGATGGCGAATTTTACATGTGTTATACGAGAATGTTATCATAAGACGAGCGTGCTAGATAATTCCACGCATGATTCGGACGCTAGAGCATGGTAGTTCAACTTAGAGAACAAACAAGTAGAATTAACAAAGGGACTCATGAAAAGTAGAATATGGTTGCAACGAGCGATACAGTGATCTCAGAGTCTACCAAAAGAAAGGCCAGTGGGTCTAGAGGGGGATCCTTTGATAGAGATGTTATCAGGGATTACGTATATATGTATTGTAGACCTCAATATTTTTGGTATATGTTCACATACACACACCCGCCACTGAACCTAAGGACTGCACTGAGATCCCTGAGAGATCTCTTTGATCTGTTCCCAGGGGGAACTGGCCACTCGTGATTCATGTCGGAAGGCATGAAGTAGGACCCTATGGACTTAGTAGGTGTCCCCGGAATGACGTGAAGCTTGGTCTTCAAGGTACAGCATGGAAATGACAGATATAATTGTGAAACCCAAACTCGATAAATGACTTTAAGATGATGATTGAGAGACGCACTAGTTGGTGTCTTGTATTATGAAGATGAAGAGATGGAGTTACCCTCATAATGGTGATAATGTGATGCGCGAATGATTATTAACTTATTTTGGTAACTAACGGCAGGTGCACTACTTCATTTTAAACTGTTCACTAACCCTGTTACCTCGATTAGTTTATATCAGGTAGCCCTTCTAGCTTTCTACTTCAAACTTATGGAATAACAACCAGTGAGATACTTTCCCTAAAGCAGGACTTATCCGAAGTAATTTTATTTGATCCATGAACATTCTATTCAAAAATTTATGATGATCTTGTTCGGCTCAGGCCTATTTACACTTTCTTTCAATTATCCAAGGAAGGTTCAACAAATATTTCCTTAATTAATCGATGAATATTACTTAACGAATATTGATATTTGATTGCTACTTTCATACTTGCACTCTTCAGTTGAGCTCATAAATATTTAACAAATTTCTGAGGACATGGATGATCTAATGTCCAGACATCCTTCATGAATTCTCTTCTTCTATTCATGATGAGATTGTACATCGTACATTGAAATCATAGTAAGGATATCATTTTGATATTAGTATTCTGAATTTAATTCTATTGTAGGATCTGATAAAGCATGCGTACGGAGGCACCCTTGGGTGGACCGTTTTACTGGTAAGTAATATTTGATGAGGGCTTATCGATTGTTCCGATAGCTAGAACATTCTCTTCAGATTTTATAGTTTTTTTTTTTCAAACTTAATAACTTCTTATTTCCATTCGTTGTCCGAGTAGTCTAAAGTTTCTTCAGTGGCTACGATGTTGAAATTCCATTCTAGCCAATTGAAATTGGCTAGTCGATATGTCAATATGAATGACTAGTTGATTGTTCTAACTAGTCAAAATTGTAATGTTGTGAAGAACACCTAGCTAATTGTCCTAGCTAGTGGTGATGTCTCAAACAGGTGGACTAGCAAATTTTGTATAGCTAGTTGCTAGTGTTTCTTGAAAAGGACTAGTTATTGTTTCACTGGTCCAACTCCCAATTTAATTTATTCAGCAATTCTGCCATGCATTTTGCCTACGGTAAAGCATGATGATGAAAGTTCGATGAATAACTTGATTGAGACCTAGTGAGGTCGCCCACTCGACTTGAACTCTTATCCATCTTCGTATCAGACTTTATATCACTTGAATATTTTATTCTTTCATTCATACAATGAGAATTCATTTGAAACCATTGATTACTTGAGTGACAAACTACTTCATTCTTTAATTGTCATGGAGTAGAATTGCTTTCTATTGGCTGACCTTCATCGATGCGATTTTAGATTTCCTCTTATTATTCAGGAGGAAAGGTATCCACCCGATGTAAGAATTGTATAAAGACCGTCTTTATGACTTTTGTATCCAACAATCATTGCCCTCGTGCAACATTCTCTATGATATCATATTACAGAATTATCAGGACCTGAAGGAATAAACCTTGTTGTACTCTTTCTGTCCATCCTTACATCTCCGAAAATCGAGACTCCTAGTATTTGGAACCATCAACATTCTTGGAACATCCAATGTGGAATTCTTATTGAAATTATCTATTGGACCTTGTTATTTTGAAACCATTCCTTTCAAAGTGATGACTCTAAGGTGAACGGGAGGTACAATTATGAACCGTTACACCAATATGAGGCCAAAAAAAAACCAAACCAAATGTTGTAATTGTGCAGCCAGAGCGTTATGCCGAGTAATTAGTAAAGTAGAAATAACATGTCGGGGCATACCACAAGACCTTTAATATTAGTGTGAGGAAAGTTATAAGAAATGATGATGTGGTTGGGAGTACGCTCCTACCAACCGTTGTCAGGATGTTATATTAATGAATTATGGAGTTACCAAGCCTTTTTCCTGATCCAGGAAATGCAAATCGATTGTGATGTAAAACATATCCTTATAGGAAACTAACATGGAAGTGAGATGGACAAGAAAGGAAGAAATATCGTGGCAAGAATGTTAAGCTTTACTTAGCTCAAAGGGATTGATGCACAGAGAGAGACATAAAGTTTAACAGGCCCCTAATAGCAAATGGATGCATGGGTATATGCCAATGATCCTTCGAGATTACCACCTAATCAATTTTATTTGGAATCGCAGCAGCATGCAGGCCTCAGACTGATTGGCGCCAGTTGTGAAAGAGGACGAGCGTATGACATCTTACATATACCATCGAGAACCGATACCCCTAATCGGAGATGTAGGAATTGTTGACCAGTTAAAACGCGTAGTTGTTTTTCAAGGATAAGGTTGAAAAGCGGGTTTCACCAACTCAAGATCGACCTCTGTACTGTGCCAAAGTTGGCAATTCACACTAATATAAACGTTATAAAATTATGGTAGTATCATTTGAGTGGACTATCGAGTCAGAAGCCTTTATGGATTTATGAACAAAGTTTTGGAATGAAATAAGATATTAGCAACAACCTCATTGTTAGCTATACTTCATGATAAAAAGAGGACTTTGAGAGTCACGATGATGCATCTTTCAAGAGTTTAAGTGGTGTGCTGATGCAGTAGAAAGGGGATGATAGCCTATACTTCTAGACAACATAAAGGTTACGGGATAGGATATACTAACCGTGAGTCGGGGATTTGGCATGATAGCGTTCACGCATAAAACTGAGACGTTAACCATATGAGAAAAGTGTGAAATTTTTCCACAGGTGCCATAAGTATATCTTCATATTAGAACTAAATATAAGAAAGAGACGGTGACGAAAGGGAGCATAGAGTATAATGTAGAAATTTGTTATTACCCAGGAAAGGCCAGTGTGGCGGCCGATACCTATAGAAGGGATTATTCGAAATTGGAATTCAGTCAGTATTGACCAAGAACATAGAGTATATACAATAAAGAATAATGTTAGAGGAAAATGACTAAATTATGGGGAAGGACAGAGATGTATAGAGAATTAAAAGAATGTTTGGCAAGGGAATATGAAGAATGGTATTGGCAAGATATTAAGTACAAACGCGTCATGTCAAAAGCAGAATGATAGAGATCTAGTGGATTAATTCCACCTGTAGAAAATCTTGAACGTGGACAGAATTATAATGAATTTCATAAGTAGGTCGCCGAAGACCGAGCCGAGAGATGGCCCTAGTTGATTTATAATTGTTGGACCAAGTGAATTACCTACGAGAGACTTTCCATTTAGGAGATTATCGATTTATATACGAAGGAGATGGTGGTGCAATATAAAACTTCTGCAGCGATTACGTCAGATAAAGACTTAAGGTTAAACTTCGAATATTGAAGGTGCTTTCAAGTATATTTAACAAAGAGATTGAGCGTATGTACTAATTTGATCTGTGGCTGACGGACAGGGAAGAAGAATTATCCAGACGATCGAATTTATATTTAGTGTCGTGCCTTAGGTTTCACGGGGCAGTCGAGAATAAAAACTTATCCATGAAATGAATGTTGTTATCACGATCGTCACCATGCGAACGTAAGGACGTCTCTTGTAAAGCGTACTGCGAAAGAAGAAGTTTCGCTTTTCTTGCGTTACGAAGAAGTCAATGAACGAGGGATATAGTAGCTGAACTGGTTCGACGTATACCGAAGACTATACAGTATCCATAGCAAGTGGTAACGGCTGACGGGAGGCAACACATGCGTGCTAATCAAGACAAGGAATATGAGGAATACCATGCGTATTGACGTTGTCGCAGATTATAAAACACGACCATAAAGTATTCACGGGACAACAATACAAGGACTCAACACGGATACTATGAACAAGGTAGTAGAGGAATGTGTAAGTATTAGGATAGAAATTTTCATGCATAGAACAACCGATAAGGAATACAGGTCGAGGAGAGTATGCGTTGAGAAACAACCTTAAAGCGTTGGTGAGACCAAGGTGAGAGAACAAAAGGGTTGAAGTGTCAACCTGAGAGTTGGAAAGGGTAAAGTTGGAATTGTATCCACAACTATTTTCCTTAGGTTCTTAAGATAGAATCCTTTTAAGGAGATGAGACTGCAATAGCCCTAATTTTCGTGAATATTTGAAACCTGGATGAATAGTAATTTTATGGGTGGATGAGAAAATTTTGCAATCACGATATGTACGAATTATTAAATGAAGATTTCGAATTGATATTACGTCTTTACAGTACAGACGAGTGTATGTAAAAATCATTAGTTTTTTTTGTTACGCAACCCATTATTTCGAATGGTCAAATTTTATGAGATATCAAATGAGTATGAGGTGGGAGACTTCGTGATGCTAAAGGTATCCCCTGGAAAGGATTGATGAGATTTGGAAAGAAAGGGAAGCTAATTCCGAGGTTTATAGGACCTTTTGAGATTTTGAGGCGTGTTGGAAAGTTAGCCTATGAACTAGCCTTGCCCCCGAGCTTGCAGCAAGTGCATAATGTGTTTCATGTGTCCATGCTACGACCCTACCACACGGATTTTCGGCATGTGATAGAATACGACAAGATAGACCTACAGCCAGATTTGACTTATGTGGAGAAACCTGTGGAAATTGTAACACCCCCAGATCCGGGTTCCGGGATCCGGTGGTTACGGTTTCCAATTCTGTCCACAACAATTGAACTTCCCTTAACATAAAATAAATTACGTCTCTATTACCCAACACAACAATATAAAACACACCCGTTATAGTCCCAGAGATGAAATCAGAGTAACAATCATATTTTTATTAATCACATTATGAGTTCTTACAATCCAAAAGAATTTCAATATAAATACATACTCTTTGCCATCCATTTACATAAGTCATACTAGACTATATTCTTGGTACTGAAAGAATAAATATACCCTACCAATAGCTTCTTCTTTAGCTCTGGTAGTCTTATAGTCCTCGCCCGCGTCGAGTGCGCCTTGTGCGAGTCATCTGGTCTAGCTGTTGTTGTGATATAATAATAAAGCAAGGGTGAGCAATAGCCCACCAACAATAACATATAACTGAACGATAATGTATAACAGTTCAAAAGTATCTTTCAAACCATATGCCATGCATTTACGGAAATGATGCCAGTATAATATGAACGATGAAGTTACAAGGTAACTTAAAGTATTTGTTTGTAGAAATATCTGCTACATCAAAGTAAGCGAGATATTCTTATTGTTATTAAGAAGAGGAACTTGCAAGAAAAGGTTGCAACTCCAGTTATGACACTTTTCCAATTCTGCCAACAGTAATCATGTTGCAGGAAATAAATAAATTTGGATGATGAACCAATGATGGAGTATTCACCGCGCCCGCTGTTCCAATCTTGATGATCAGTCGAGATCGTACAGCTCAATTTAGATTTACTACCGGTAGAAGGAAGAACTGACGGCTTTACTTGTATACCGCCATGCTAGCTCTCCCCGGCCAACGGTTGGGCCAAGGGGATGGACCGGCGCTACTCGGCCTCTTACACGACTCCTAGTTCAAATAGAATTCATGATTCTGAATATAACGTTCGTCCCCCTTTCCCCAAGTATAATACTTGTTGATAAGACTCCACAAAGTAGTCGTATCTAGTTGGAAAGGAAAATTTACCAATAACTCCCAAGCTATTACTTGGTAACGGATATCAACTTGTTCCAGTAATCTTACCCCTCGAAAGATGAGAAGGTAAACAACGACTTAATAAGTCAACAGCACCCGAGTTGCGGGTGAAGGGAATACTTTATGACCGGGAAGTCGACAAGATAAATAACATTTTTCCAAGTAAGGTTCCCTTATTATTAAGAAGATAGACTCAAAGATGAATGATGTCTGGGAACCTTTCTTGATATAAGATTAATAATAATATGACTTCGAAATATTTTCTGTAATAATCGAAGAAGATAAACCTTATCGAGGTTATTCTAAGTATGGAATAAATATTCAGAGAATATTTATTGAATTAAAATATTTTACAGATCATTTAGGAATAAGAAAGAATATCTTATATCAGAGTATTTCTCAAAATAATCCCTGAAGAAATATCAGGAGAATATTTATTGAATAAATAAATATTTAAATGAATATTCAAAACAATATTCATTAATTAATAAGACCTGAAAAGAATATTTAAGGTAATATTCATAATTAATTAGGAATTTAAATGAATATTCAAAAGTAATATTCATTTAATGAATAATATCCTAAATGAATATCAAGTAATATTCATTTAGTAATCCAAGCCTTAAGGAATATTCGAGATAATATTCGATAATTAAATCAAGCTTCAGATGAATATTAAAATAATATTCATCAAGTATTTAATATCTTAAATGAATATTCAAAAGTAATATTTATTTAATATAATAATATTCTAAAAGAATATCCAAATAATATTCATTTAGTAGTCTCATCTTTAGAAGAATATTCGAAATAATAATCGATAATTAATTCGACTCTGAATGAATATTGACAAATATTATTCGTCGAATGATTACGTTCAAATAATTAATTGAAGTAAGGATCATTAAATAAATAAGCTCGAACGAATATTCAAATAATATTCGTCGCCCAAATAATAGAAAATATTTACTTAAATATTTTCTTCCGAGGTAATCTCGATATATCAAGGAATATTGACTCCCGGCCTATTTTTGATTAATAAGATGTATACGCCCTTCTATGAGGGTCTTACAATAACCGGCTTATAACTGATATATAACTATCTAGCTTATAAGCCAACAATAACATTCAGGGAACAAGTATATCAATTCAACTTGAAAGTAGGCATGCATGCAATGGCATATGTATATCAGCAATCATATATATATATTATTCAATCACAACAACAGCCTAAAAGAAGGGAATTGAAACTTGCCTGGTAGTCGAGTACGGTAAGGGGTAGTGGTAGCGGGTCCCGGTTCAGCTTGGTGATCTATAAATAGCCAAGGCATTCGGGATTAATCACTTAACATATTAAAAGTTAAGTTATACTTAATTCGAAACTCGTTCTCGAGTTATCTCGTTATACCCCTTTTAGTGGATTACTTTTATCACTGATCCGACCCGACATTCGTTCGTTAATACGACATGTCATTGTACTTATACTTGGGACATACTTAAGTCATATGAGTTCTAAAGTCGATCGTTACGAACCAATACTATACTCCGA
The DNA here is from genome assembly GCA_036435485.1 of Saposhnikovia divaricata. NCBI lineage: Eukaryota > Viridiplantae > Streptophyta > Magnoliopsida > Apiales > Apiaceae > Saposhnikovia > Saposhnikovia divaricata. Next base: position 216,412,136 of record CM071594.1, read on the forward strand.
GTTTTATCGTTCGTTTTCTAAGCGTTTTACCAAGGTTATAACCAAGCGGGTTTTTAGGGGTTCGTTCGCGTTTAACCTCGACTCGAACATTTTTAATAAATCGAAAAATGATCCTTTTGACATACAGTTTTCTTTCACGCCTTCCTTTTTACCTCTAGTATTTATTTACCAAGGTTCGCCATGACGTTACATAGTTTACGAGGGTTCAATTACAGTTACGAACTTTCGTTTACGGATTCGAACTACTTTTAGTAATTTGGTCATAAATCCTAAACCGTAAGTCCGTTTCACGTGATCTTTATATCAAAACGAAGCTTAGAACATTACCTATCCTATCATGGCAGTTAAGGTCTCTGGACAGTAAGGGTTCAACATGGAAAATGGTATACAAAACATGGTAATGCAAAATCGGGCATTATAACGGCTGTAAATCGAACGTTCCATAAATCGTAATCAACAACCCAAGCCACACCGGGCATACCAATCATCTTACATTCATAATACTAATCTCATAAGTCCAGGAACATCATATTATATCATCACATTCATTACATCTCTTAAATCAAACAAACTAACTACATAATCATGTAAACATGCTTATAACAACATTATCACCAAAATTTATCCAAAACTCCATTAAAACTCAAATCAAAGACTAGGATTCTTGAAGTTTATACCTTCCTTGAGGTATGTATGCACTTATTAAGCCTTGTATAGTCCTTGTATAGCCTCCATGATGCTTGGATCATCAACCAAAATCAAGATTCAAGAATTTTGTTCTTGAGGTTACTATTCATCCTCCACTTTCTTGATTTTTTTGAAAATGGAAAAGGTGGTGTTTGAGGCTAAGATTTTTAGGGTATCATTTCTATGAAATATAGGATCTATGATAAATTTTTGGAGATCAAACAATGGTGGGAGCTTGGACTTTGATTCTTGAATTAGGCAAGAAGTCGAATGGAGCTTTGAAAAAGGGGGGAGGAAAGTTTTGCTTGGTTGGCTTGCTTTTTGGTGTTTTAATCTCATCCACTCTCATCCACTAGCAACATAATATCTTGCAAAAGTCACTTTATCAAAGTGGTGAGGTGTTGGATGGTAAAATGGCAAGACATGTGTTGGTTTTATGGTGGTTAGAGCTTAACTAGGTAGTTACTTGCTAAGTACTTGTTCAATCTCTAATTGTCTAGTTACTTAGCCCACTTGGTTGCTAGATATTTATCTAGTAGCTTGCACAAGACTTTTGCTTCCTCTGCTTGTTTCTGTGTCCGGTTATTACCCGTTTCGATTGATCGTTCGTGGGAATATTTCACGGATTTCTAATTAGGGTTTACCGGGAATCCTCTTTAATATTAATACTTTCATTCTCCATCTTTCATTCTAACTTTCCAATTTATATTCCTTAAATCCATTCGTTAAATACTTAAGGCTATCAGTGTCCAGGGAACTCTCGGAGAAAATAAAAGTGCGGTTTTTCAGAATCCGACAGCTTTTACATACACTTATTTTCCCCCTGGATCACTAATACGAACTCGGAAATCCGTTCCGAATACTTCTTTATAGTGTCGTCTCATATTATTATATACTCCCACCACAACACTATTCATTCTGTATTCTTTACTTGTTCTCTTAGGGTGGTACAATTGTCCGTATTCTCTTTCGATCGTTCCTTAACCTTTTTACGGAACTACTGGATTAATCGTTATCGATCTGGATGACATGAGGGTATTCTCTTACTTGAAGTTGCCATATCTTATTCCCTTAGAAGATAGATTATTCTTACCTATGTTGTTACCCTTTAGCATTCTTCAAGACATAGAAATAATAAAGTCGAATTCCATTCATTCCTTCCAAATATCAATTATTACATTGTAGCCATAACCACTCCTCAGTGGTTTCCTACCTTCATTCTTAAATCAAATATAATAACATCCCAAAATATCAAATCCTCAAAGTTAATATCTCAATTCTTGGGTTATAATAATATTTAATCCACTGTCCGGTCAAATATTATACCGAAAAAGAATTTGGAATTTCTGAATTCCGATCGTCTCTGCATTCACTTATTTCCTCCGCGTATTAACAATATGACTTCGAAACATCCATATCACGTCCCGTACATAGGGTGGCGTGAAAAGTTTTCCAACTTACAAAATCACTAATCATCCACCAAATTACTATGCACGTACAGGAAACACTATGCACGTATGGGAAACACTATGCACGTACTCATTTCCCTTCAGGGATCCATTAGCTCCTTCCTGGATGGTAGATTATTCTTATCTAGGTTCTCAACCATCGAATTACTCTATTCTGACAATATACCAATGCATCAGGATCATTGTCCAAAGCAATATCCATTCATTACAATCATTGTTCTTTGAAACCACCATTCATTAGAGCTGGTGACCTTGTTGTCGGAATCATTGTTCCTCATTTTATCATTACTTAATAAAAAGTTTTAATTATATCCAAAATTTGGGGTTCTTACAGAAATCATGGATAGAAAAGAACAAGTGCTGAGGAACAAGGTTGTCAAACTAGTGAGAGTTTTGTGGAGGAACCAGAATGTCGAAGAATCAACATGGGAACTAGAGAGCATGATGCGTGAAAAGTACCCCCAGCTGTTTTCGACCTGATTCCGGGACGGAATCCTTTTAAGGAGGGGAGGCTGTAAGAACCCTAAATTTTGTAATATTTTTTTTAATATCATATGACATTGTGAATGTGGAACCTTTTTAGTCACCCATGCTGTTTAATGGAATTGATTATCTGAGAAATTATGTTGTTACATTCACTATGTAAGAAAAAGGGAAGATTGCTGAAGGCAAGAGACTTATTACTGGTAAGATTTATAAAACTTGGAATTTGAGAGTTATTAGAGTATTAAAAGATTCTAGGGGATGATGACAAGAAGTTATGGATATTCGGGGAATTTACACAATTAAGTACTTACGGAATTACAAGGGAAATCTCTACGCGACAAAATATTATTACGAGGAGTTAATTAAGATACGATATGAATTAAAGATTAAGTGACAAGCATTGGTGGAGAAATAATGATACAAGGAAAGATATTGCATGCAAGTCCCATGCAACTAGATTGTTAGAAAAGCAAACAAGAAATGCAAAAGTAACTAGAGGAATAGTAACTAGTTAGTGCATTATTCTAGGGGACAAGGAGGTATGGTGTGTCTAGTCTACTACTAGGCTTGCCAACATGTGATACAATAATACACATAACAAATACATATCACAAACACACATCACTTTATTCAAAGTCACCCAAGCAAACCACTCTCTCTCTCTCCCCATTACAAACTCTCGGCCCAAGCTCTAGAGGAGGAGGAAGAAAAATTTTTCTTCAACTTCTCATCACTTACGATTCAAGATAAAATTCCTAGGTCCTCTACACTCTATAAGGAATGTATGCTATGAATTTCAACCCCTTTCATCCACTAGTTTTTGAGTTATAAATTGTTGAAGTTTAGATGAATAGTAACCATGCTTAGTTTTCTTTTAGATCTTGAGTTGTAAGGATTGTAGGGGCTCATCCAAGGTGTTATTGAGACTTGTAAAGCTTATCCAAGGCTCCTAGATACTCAAGAAGGTATAAAACTCTAACCCCTCTTAGCCTTGAATTATTTGTGGTGTATAATGTTAGATCCATGGATTTTAGTATGAATCTTGGTCATATGAGTTATGGATGATGCAGATCTTGAGTTTAAATGTTGTTGTTGTGATTTTTAAGCTTGTGGTTAGTGTATATAACTCCATGTGTGCTATAGAGTATGATCTTGGTGATTTAGATGATGGTTGTGATGGATAAATAGGATTCTTGAATGGTGGAGTGAGAAAACAAGCTGTGTAAATTTTCTGGGAACTTGTACTGTCTTGTAGGAGGGTTTTGAACCCCTAAATCTTGTCCCCTGAAGTCCTAATGCATATGGTTGGAAAGGTATTTGAATGTAGTTTCCATAAATATAAGGTTCATGACTAGGTGATGTATAGATTTTGAGTTATGGCCTGAGAAGTGAGGAGTGGTTCTGGAATCCAAACTGCACTAAATGGTCCACTTGTGAGCCCTCTTTAAACCCTTAAAAATTTATGTAGGATCATGGAAAAATTAGGGGAGCTAGTAAATGCAGTGTTGAAGGCTACCCAAAAAGAATTGGATTAAAATATGTATTTTTCAATTTTATAAAAATGTTAGAGTAAAATTCGCGCAAGGGAAAAAGTCGTAAGTGGAGTATGATTTAAGGGGGAATGAATACGGTTCGAATATGGTAACCAAATTAAGTCGAATAAGTGACGAACATAATCGAGTGATGACATGAACCTATAGTGGGGCTAGAGAGTCATAAGACGAAGTCATTAAGCTAATTTTGTGCCCCCTAAAACCTCGTAATTAAAAAGATATTGTCAAGGTACTAACGAACGACTATTGGTTATGTATAGATCGTCATTCCACTCCGCAAGCTCGACCACCCCAACCTCATCAAGGCAAGTTTACTTTTCAAAACTTACATATATAAGGACTTTCACTGTTGTGTTTGTAGTTTTCAATCGTATTATATGCTTATGCTTATTAAGGTTATGATGAAATTTGAGATATATGCATATATATGTTCGTACCCCCTTGAACTTAGAATGAAATGTTTTCTTCGGACAACGACTCTAGCAATAGAGGTCGTAGCGGTCCAAACATAACATTGACCGGGGAGCGGTGTATTATTATATCGTGATTAAATTGCGAAAACCCGAAGGGTCATTCGGGAAGTATCGTATACTTAAGTATTTATTTTTATATCATCATAAATACTCAAAAATACCTATCTTGGATTAAAAGCTTATTTAATTAAATAAATATTTTATTAATTATTAATATTAAATCTTAAAATATCATTTATTAATTATTTTCATTATTTTAAAGGCAAAGCTAATCCTAGGTACCTTTAGCACTTTCAAACTCGAACTCTTTCGAACTCAAAACATTTTCGAAAACCCCCGGTCAGGTTTTGCTTCTTGCACGATTTCAAGAATTATCGGTCGACTGATGTCGGACCTCAACTGCTCAGTTTTCATTCAAAATCAAGTTTTAAAAGAAAAAAAAAAGAAAAAGGGACTCTGGCAGGTGTGGGAATCGTTGACGAACGATTCCCGGGATGTGTAAGCGGCCTTGAGCCAGGCGGTCCATCAATTATTATTCCGGCCCAGGTGTTGCCGAAGGATGATTACGGATGTAGTTTTCATCGAGGGTGATTACGGATGTAGTTTTCACCCGGGGATAGTTACGGATGTAGTTTCTATCCTTCTACCGGTAGAGAAGACCCGCGGATTATTGGACTTGGATGTGGCGACTGATCATCGTCAATCCCTGTCAGGTTTTATGTTTTCTTCAAGTCCCATCCTCCACTTTGGAAAAATACTCAAACACTGCTTCTTGGGCCTAAGTGCCAAGTTGCCGATAGTGCGGTTTTTGATAGAAAAATATTGACATCGTGCAGTATCTAGAACTGCAAGATTCTCTATAAAGATTGGCACGTGTTAGTGCACTCTTGCAATTATTTCAAAGAATGAAATGTTTTTGAATGAGAAACCTTCTAAGCTAATGGAAGGAAAGAGGTTTGCAATGATGTATTCCCTGTACAGTATGTTAACCGTAGAGTGTTTTGCCGAAAATGATATACTCATATGTATATATATTCTCAAACTTGAGATATATTGAAATGGGAACCTTATAAAGGGTTCATATGTTATTCTTAAAGCTCCTTAGTGAGTATAGATGTTTTATTCAAACTCGGACATATATATTGTCCAATTATGTTTTGAAATCTGAAATATATACCCATATAGTTGGGAATGTTTTCGAAATAAACCACATTATTATTTTTCAAAATGGTGAACTTGCTGAGCATTATGTAGCTCATTCTTGCTTTATAAAAACATTTCAGAAAGAGAAGAGTTTGGCCGATTAACTCCGCACCAGCAGAAGAGGAGTAGAAGATTTACCCCGGGGATGATTTAGTTCCTGATAAATACTATAGAGTAAGTCTGATAGGTTTTCAACTGTAATAGTAAGACTTGTCTTCAAGTGTAGTTATATAAGTGGAAGTGCGTAAGATTCTGGATTGTACAGATGAATTGTAATATTTAGTGTTACTTTTGATTATCGTTTCTGAGGCTCTAACTTGTTTGTGCGTAAGATTGAGGTCTGGATGGATGTATTGTTGAGTTGTAAAGTTAATACAGGTATGATATGGTTGGATGGTGACGTGACGACCTGAATCTCTGACCTCGGATTTGGGGGCGTCACAATCAGCATCAGAATAACCAACCAGATTGAACCTTGTGTGAAAGGCATATGACTCAGCCTATTTTTAGTTAGAGGATCCTAATCAACTTAAACCAAATTGTAATAAGTAAATATACATATGAACTGTCACAGGAATCTCAAGAAGTATTATCTGTCAGAAGAAAAAAAGAAAAGTCAATCTATAGTTTTGATGTCGTACACTGGAAGACGATTCAGTTATCTGATCAAGCCCCAGTATAGCATTGAAGTGAATGGATTCATTTGAACAGTGACAGAGATTTTTCGAGTGATAGTTTGAATGTCAGTTACAGTACAAGAGAATTGAGAGAAGAAATAAACCACAACCTAAAGTCAAAAGTGAAGAAGCATCATTGAAGTTAGTCGTTCATGAACCAGACAGTACATCGAACGTCAACACAAGTCAGTGGTAATTCTTTACTACCTTCAGTGGTTTGTAAGAATTAAATTAATTATTTATTGATTTAATTAAATTCATTTATAATTGATATAAATCATTTAGTTGATTTAATTAAATGAATTAATTCTAGAAGAATTAATTAATTTATTAAATTAATTATTGTATCAATTAAATATGAATTGGTTAATCATTAATTAATTAAATGGATCAATATGACTTAAAGAAAGAAGGTTGGATTATGTCTTGGTGAAGCTAAATTCGGTATGACTTAAATTATGTCATACCGACAGAATTCAAGATTATGTCTTACCGAGCTATGAAGATTATGTCTTACCGAAACAAATATCTTGATTAAGTCATACCGACCACCTGCCAGCTGTGTTAAGTCATACCGAACTTTTATTAAGTCATACCGACCAGGTTTATGTCTTAATGGAGGTTTGTGTAAGTCTTAATGAAGAAAAATTAAGTCTTGGAAGAAGTTTAAGTCATGCTGGAGTAGTTAAATATCCTACCGAAAGCTAGCAAGACTTATTACTGATACAAAAGAACAGAACACAGCTGATTAAGTAATAACCAAGAAACAGAGCAGAAAATATAATATCCAGCAGAACAGAATTCTCTCTCAAGAACACCAAGAACACCAAAGCTTAAACAATTCCCAGAAATTCAAGTTCTTCATCTTTGTAATATTCTATCCACTAGAACTTGTCTATTTGTGATTCTTGTACTACTAGCGAATTAAGTTTCCTAGTTCTTATCTTGATTATTATTAACTAAATTAGAAAAGTTCATGTCGAATTTTCTAATTAGTTATTAACATCTTGATAAGTTGTTATACTGATTTTGTAACACCACATCAAGTTAATATACAGTTATATTCAACTTGAAAAATTGTGTTAAATAATTCCGCATAAATTTGTCTTTGCTAAAATATTATCTAACGGACAAATTTCGATAAAAAGGTAAAGATTGTATTCAACCCCCCCTTCTACAATCTTATCGGACCTAACAATTGGTATCAGAGCCGATTGATTGATACACAAATCAAAGATCCCATTTTACTCGATTAAAAATCATCCCCGAATTTTTTAACTCTCTTAAAAAATTCATCATGTCTTCTAAAGTTGGAACTGTGAAAATTCCCATATATGACAAAAACAGTTATGATATGTGGAAGAACAAAATGTTAATGTTCCTCGAGGTTGCAAATCCTAAATACATGAAAGTCTTATCAGAAGGACCAATAATACCTTTTGGATTAATTCCTGAAGTTGTTACTGATGGAAAAGTTGTTGCCCCTGCAAGGTTTGTACACAAAGATTCTTTTGAATACACTCTTGTTGAAAGAGAGGAAGCTGGACTTGACATTAATTTAAGACTGGTCTTAATAGATTCTCTAGACTCTGTAATGTACAGTCATGTGATTAACTGTAAGACTGCAAAGCAAATGTGGGAAAGCATTGAAACTGTGAATGAAGGAACAGAGGAAGTTAGGGAGAATCGACTAGAAATTCTGACATCTGAGTATGAACACTTTCGATCAGCATCCAATGAAAGTATTCAAGATGTGTTTGAAAGATATAACAAACTTGTCAACAATTTACAGATGCATGGCAAGTACTACACTCAGAAAGAGATCAACGAAAAATTTCTACTGTCAATGCCTGTTCATCTAGAACATAGGATTACAGCTATCAGAGAGTCGAGGAATCTAAGTGAAATTACTGTAGAAAGACTCTTTGCCGTTTTAAAAACCTATGAACTGGAACAATCTCAACAAAAGGAGATTTATGGAAAAGGAAGAGTTGCTAATACTTCTACAGCTCTTATTGTTGAGAACAAACAGGAAGTGGAAGATAAGGTTATTAAATCTTGTAGTGTTGACAGTGGCAAGCTTGAAGTTGAAGTTGGTCAAACGAAAGCTAATCCAGATGAAGGAGACTTTTATTCATTAGAAGAGCTAGATCAGTTGGAAGATGAGTCCATGGCTTTGTTGGTAAGAAAATTCAGTAACTTCAGATTCAGGAAGAATCCCAAGTTCAGGTACAAATCTAACTATAACAGGTTCCAAAGAGGAGGTTCTTCATCCTCAAGTAACAGAGGAGGTTACAAAACTGGAACAGTTCAAAGAAGTAAAATTAGATGCTACAACTGTAATGAACTTGGACATTTCGCTACTGAATGTCAGAAGCCAAAACAAAACCAAAGAAAAGACTTTGGATCTGAGAAGAAAAAGACAGGTAAAGCCTATGTGGCTGCTGGAAAGAGTTGGGATGATATAGACTCTGAAGAAGAAGAGTATGGCAATCTTGCCCTGATGGCAAAATCTGATAACTCCAGTGGTACTTCATCTGAGGTATCATGTTCTGAAAGTCAATATATTTATCAACTTAGTGATTCACTAGGTTATGCTAATAGAGAGATTGAAAGGATCAATTTGTTAAATACAGATCTTAGTAATCAATTATCAGAATTACACGATGTACAAAATTGCCATGATAAACAAAAATCAGAAATAAGAATTCTAAAAGAACTTGAGAGGTCTCTAGCGTTGATAGTGGTTCAACAACGTGAGACAATAGCTGAACTAGAAATAAAGGTTAGTGCTACTTCTAATTCATGTAAAGTGGCTAAAGAGTTGTTTAACCAACAAGCTATTAATCAAACCGTAGGAATTGGGTTTGATTATAATGAAACTATTGGACAAAAAAGCATTAATACCCCTAATCGTGTCAGTGCTGTAGAAAGGGGTATACCAATAGTGCTTAAGGGTGTTAGTAACCCACTCTTTAAGACATCCATAGCAGAACCTTTGGATACAACATCTTTAATCATTAAGGAAGAGATGCGTATTGAGGATTTAGCTAATGGCGTAGTCTTAGAAAGTAATCAAGTTGTTAAAAATGATGAAGATAGAAAGTCTGTGTTTAAGAAAATAGAAAGAGTTGGTGAGTCTACTAGTTCCTTGAAAACTAGTAGTAGAAGTAACAACATGAATAAATGCAACAACATATCTACCATGCATGCTATTCCTGTTATTGATACTGCTCATAAGAAATGCAATGCTGTTAATTGCATGTCTTGTGCTTTTAATATAATGTCTGCTTACTTTAACGGTAATCATGCATGTGTTGATAAGAATGTTCCTAGACAGCATATGAGCAGAAATAAACATGTTAGATCCAGGACTGTAACACCACCTAATTCTAAGACTAGGACTCCAAGTCCTTCTCAGAATATGGTGAAGACATGGTTACCCAAGCTGAAACCAAAACAAGTTAAAGCTGTTTACAGAGTTAAATGTCCAGTACCTGAAGAAAATGTTGTTAAAATAAAAAGTGTTGCTTTGCCTGATAAAGGCCAATTCTTTAAGTACTCTGGACCCAATCAAATTTGGGTTCCGAAGAAAGTCTAACCAATTTGTCATTGTAGGGTTTAAAACAGGTTGAACGAGTCATGTGGATTCTGGACAGTGGATGTTCAAGGCATATGACCGGAGATAGAGCCCTGCTGACAAATGTGGTGGAGAAGGCCAGCCCAGTCGTTACCTTTGGAGATAACAGCAAAGGTAAAACTGATGGATATGGCAGATTAGAAGCTGGAAATGTTATCGTTGAAGATGTCTCTTTTGTGAACGGCCTTGAGCACAATTTGCTCAGTATTAGTCAATTCTGTGACAATGGTTATGAAGTTCATTTCAACAAGAAGAATTGTCTAATATCACACAAGAGAAATGAAAGGCCGCAGTTGACGGGAGTAAGAAAAGGAAACTTGTACATAGCCAATATGAACTCTGGAAGCACAGAAGAAATTAGATGTTTTTATTCAAAGGCATCCACTGATGAAAGTTGGTTATGGCACAAGAAACTTTCTCACCTAAACTTCAAAACAATGAATTCTTTAGTTAAAAGAGAATTGGTGAGAGGTTTATCTTCGATTGAATTTACTCAGGAAGGTCTATGTGATGCTTGTCAAAAAGGAAAGTTAAAAAGGGCAACTCACAGGAGCATTAACACATCATCAATAACTGAACCATTACAACTTCTCCATATGGATTTGTTTGGTCTAGTTAGTGTGATGTCCATGTCAAGAAAAAGATATGCTCTAGTGATTGTTGTTGATTTCTCAAAATTCACATGGGTACTATTTCTGAACTCAAAAGATGAAACTCCACAACTGGTAGTTGATCACATTAAGTTAATTGAGCTGGACTCTAATCGTCCAGTAAGAGCTATAAGGTCAGACAACGGAACTGAATTCAAGAATGCAGTTCTGAATGACTTTTGCACTGAAAAGGGTATAACTAGACAGTACTCGGCTCCCAGAACTCCTCAGCAAAATGGGGTAGTTGAAAGAAAGAATAGAACCTTGATTGAAGCTGCACGTACTATGTTAAGTGAATCAAGGCTTCCATTGAGCTTTTGGGCTGAAGCTGTCAACACTGCATGCTATACCCAGAATCGAACAATTATCAACAAAGACTTAATGAAGACACCATATGAAGCTCTACATGACAAGAAACCAACTCTCAAGTACTTCCATGTATTTGGGACAAGATGCTTTGTGCTGAAAGAAGGAGATGATCAAGGTGGTAAATTTGAAGAAAAAGCACATGAAGCAATATTTATTGGTTATACTAGAAAAGCCTACAAGGTGTATCTTATTGATCAACAGAAAACTATGGAAAGTGTCAATGTTACATTTGATGACACAAAACTCCCAAGTATCCAAAATGAAGATCCATCTGAAAAGCTTAAGTTTGATGACATGTCAGACTCAGATTCAGATGATGACAATCAACCTGACGTTGTTGCTGATAATAATAATCCAAATGTTGGTGGTAATGATCAAGGTGATGCTGGTGAAAACAATGATAATTTTCAAGACACCACTGATACTCTTGAACCATCAAAAAGTCAAACTGGCAACAACTCAGGGGGAGATAATGAAGGGTCAACAAGTCATACTCAACATCATACTGAAGATCAAGGCGAATCATCAAGATCAATTCTTCCCAGACAAACTGTTTGGAATAGAGCTCATCCTTTTGAGCTGATTCTTGGTGATCCAGATGTTGGTGTGAAAACAAGAAGAGCTTATCAGAATCAATGTAACTATTCTTGGTTCTTTTCTGTCATGGAACCTAAGAAAGTAGAAGAAGCTCTATCTGATCCTGATTGGGTGATTGCTATGCAAGATGAACTCAATCAATTTAACCAACTAGGAGTATGGAAGCTGGTACCCAGACCTAAAGATAGAAAAGTGGTGGACACAAGATGGGTATTCAGAAATAAACTAGATGAAGATGGCACTGTGATAAGAAACAAAGCAAGACTGGTAGCTAAAGGTTATTCTCAAGCTGAAGGCATTGATTATGATGAGACCTATGCTCCAGTGGCAAGACTTGAGGCCATCAGAATATTCTTGGCATTTGCATCCTATTCAAGATTCAAAGTTTATCAAATGGATGTCAAGAGTGCCTTTCTGAATGGTAAGCTAGATGAAGAAGTGTATGTAGAACAGCCCCCTGGTTTTGAAGATCAAGATCATCTGGACTATGTCTACTTTCTTTACAAAGCTATCTATGGTCTTAAGCAAGCCCCAAGAAAATGGTATGACACTCTCTCTGAATTTCTATTAGAAAATGGTTTTATAAGAGGTGTCATAGACAAAATGCTCTTCACTAAAAGACATAAGAATGATATAATACTAGTCCAAGTCTATGTGGACGATATTATATTTGGGTCTACTAATGAGCTTCTATGCAAGAAGTTTTCTAAGTTAATGCAGGGTAGGTTTGAAATGAGCATGATGGGATAACTGAAATTCTTTCTTGGATTACAAATAATTTAGAGACAAGATGGAATATTTATTTGTCAATCCAAGTACATTAAGGAGCTCCTCAAGAAATATCACATGGAGGAGTGCTCATCAGCAAAGACACCATCAACTATAGCTGTCAAAATTGGTTTATGTGAAAGTTCTGCCAAGGTAGATATCACAGGCTATAGAGGTATGATTGGCTCATTGCGTTACCTAACTGCTAGTAGACCAGATATAATGTTTGCCACATGCTTGTGTGCAAGGTTCCAAGCGAACCCTAAAGAAATCCATCTCACTGCTGTCAAAAGAATCTTAAGATATCTAAAGGGTACGCCTAATTTAGGCATCTGGTACCCTAATGAATCTGGTTTTACTTTAATTGGATATACAGATTTTGACTATGCAGGAAGTGTTGTAGACATGAAAAGTACATCTGGGAGTTGTCAATACCTAGGTGGAAGATTGGTATCCTGGTTCAGTAAGAAACAGTAAACAGTTTCCAACTCTACAGCCGAAGCTGAATATATAGCTGCTGGAAGCTGTTGTGCTCAGATCTTATGGATTAGGAATCAATTAATGGACTATGGCATTGTATTGGAAAATATCCCTATTTTATGTGATAATACAAGTGCCATAGCAATCGCCAGCAATCCTGTGCAGCACTCAAGGACAAAGCACATTGACATAAGGTATCATTTTATAAGAGAGCATGTAATGAATGGTACAGTGCAACTACTATTTGTAGGCTCTGGAGATCAAACTGCAGATATTTTTACTAAGTCGCTTAATGAATCCTCATCCATTAAAATTGTTAGTGAATTGGGTATGTTAAACAGTCCTAGTAATTAATACTGTTAATATCTGAAATTTGATCTTTAATAATTTTGCAAGTGATTATTCTGTGAATATTTGTTGTTTGAAATCACTTGTATAATTATTTTACCAACTGATTTTCTTGCTTGTTTAGTTATTTTTCACTCTATTTATTCATATTATTTAATACTTCATATTTCTGTATTTTTATATTATTTGTAGATATTTATTTCTATTTTAATAATTAATTTATCATATGTTTTGTAGTGTTTGTCCTGTTAATATTGCTTTGTTTTCGTTAATAGGATAGCATATGATATTTATAATTATTTTTATTATTTGTTTAATTTTCTATAATATTTTTATTATTTTTTTTAAGTTAATTGTATATTTTTGTGTGTTTATTTGAATTATTTGTATATATTTTAATTTATTTTAATAAGTATATGTCTTAAATTAAATCAGAATAATAATAGGTCTTATTAATAAGTCTATTATATTTAATAAGTCTTAATTATGTTAAGTCTTATTAGAATAATTCTGTTTTTAATTTTTGGTCTTATTCGAATTTTTTAGTTAAAGTCTTGTTTATATATAATTCTAAGTCTTATTAGAATATTAAGCTTAAGTCTTAATTAGTTTAGGTCTTATTAGTATAAAAAAATTCGGTATGACTTAATTAGGTTAAATCTTATTGGTCGGTTTTTTAACTTATGTCTTAGCGAGTTTAATTTAAGTCTTATTCAATTTAGGTCTTAGCGAGTGTAACTTAAGTCTTATTCAGCGTTTTAAGACATGTAAAGTTTAAGTCTTATTTTTAATTTTAAGTCTTAATCAGATAGTACATATATAGTAGTTAGTAGTTTTTAGTCATTTTAGTTTAAGTCTTTCTCTCAAGTTAAGTCTTAGAGAACTATTGTGATACATACATATTCACACGCGTATACACAGAATTCATGCCCAAATTTTGTCTTGATCCTTGACTGAAATCACTAACCAAGAAAAATCATCGATTCCTTGTTCAATTCTCGTCAGTTTGATTGCTTAAAAACGTGATTTGGTTCGGATTTTGAAGGTTTTTGTTTTCGAAAAATCGTTTTTTACGATCTGATTTTCTGAAATCTGGTTTCGATTCTTGCAAAACTAAAAATATACGTGTGTTTGTGTGTATACAAGGATCATTGTGTGAATTTTTCAGAATTTTTGGAGAAATTTTAATTATTTCGAATTTTTAATTAATTATTAATTCGAAAAATTAATTTTTAAATCATAATTTTGTAAAATCTGAAATTTTCAAAGAAATTAAATCTTGATTAAAATGGCTGATCGATTTGAAATTATTAAACATAATTTAATCGGTTATTTTGATCCAGAAAAATGTTCAGTTGAAATTATTAAACATAATACGGTCTTAAATTTTCCAACTGACAATTTCGAAGAGTTACCATCAAATCAAGAATTGATAAATTTTTTGAATGGTATATTCTATCAAGACAGTCTTGATCAAACTGTCTGGAATAAAAAGAACTTCGTTAAGGAATAGGACTATCTGTTTGACACCTTAGCTAAAGTCTTTGCCAATTCTACTAAAGGGAACTTCGGGGTATTACCATCCTTCATGCAGCATATTGGATATGCAGTTGCACACAACCGAAGAATTAATATTGGTAGACTACTGTGTGTTCCGATGGTTAGAAGAATCATTAATGCAAAGAGGAATTTTGATCATGGAGAAAAAGTATCATGCTATTATCCAAGATTTCTGTCGTTGATTTTTAATCATCTAGTGGAACTAGAAAACCAAGCCCAATTCCTGAATGGAGAATCACTGGCGTCAGGTAAACCTACTACCAGATTATTCACTGAGTACAACAACAAGCCTAAATTCACAAACATACCTGTAGTTGTCACCCAATACATGTCAAACTATATACAACTACCTGTCATTGAACCTGTACCAGAACCTGAACAAACTGAACAAAACCCTGAACCACCAGTGGAAAACATACTTGTTGATAATGAAGATCAAGGCAATCAACAAGTTGAACCTGCTCAGCAAATTGTTCCTCAGCCACCTGCACTTGGTGTTGAACATCCAGTGGAAGAAACTGCATCTGTTCCTGAACCTGAATTAAATCAACCTATCTTATCAGAGACTATCGCAGAATCAGCTGACCAGGTATTGTCTTTTGTTCCTCAAACTATTTCTACTTCTCAATCTATTTCTGGAACCCAAGTGGTTGATAGGGCTGACCAAGGGATTGTAAGACCGCAATCTCTAACCCCGGTCATAGAGCCAAACACTGAATCCACATCACTTAAAACCTTTCACTCCAGAAAGAAAATTCCCTTTCAAAGTGCAAAGAAAAGAAGAAATATAATGAGTGAACCCACAGCTCCGCCTCTACAAAAGAAAAGTTGAACTGATTCAGAGGCAACTGTAAGCCCATCCGTATCTTCCCAACAAGATATGGACGTTGATATGGCCATGCAACAGTTACTAGGATCATCCTCTCAACAGGATGATACTATTGAAATTCGCCATAGGGCCATGGCATCCTGTAATGTGTCAGGCACAACCCCTTTGTTATTACTAACAATGGGAGAACAAATAGATTATGATGCAAATAGGGACACATTGACAGGAGAGCACATAGAGTCTGAAACAGTGCCTACCATAGTTACAGTAGAAGAGTCTTCACAGACTTCTGAGGGAAATCTTGGTTCCCTGCCAACTTTAATGGAACCATCATCTCCCCTCCTAGGAGAAACATTCCTAGATCCCTCAAGGGAGTTTCCACTCGCAGTTTCGACTGAAGAAAGTGGAAGGCAACTTGATCAATCTACTACTGAAGCAATTCAGATTACAAATCCAAATGTACAAGTGGAATTGATTGAGGACAGGGATTTGCGAACTCCCATTGCACCATCACTGACCTTCCCAGAGGAGGCTAGGGTGATTTTAACTGCAGGTACCGCTTCTGGAAAAGCTAAGGAAATTGAGAGGAGTGATGTGAGGATTACCAAAAAATTGAGTGATACACATGCACATCAGGTGAGTGAAATTCAGAGTGAAACTCAGGTGAGTGCACACACAGACACATACACTCTCTCATTGTTACAAAAAATACAAGATCTGGAAAGGGAACTGGAAGCAAGTAAAGCTGAAGCTAAATTACTTCGAGCACAATTGGATAAACAGTCTTCTCCATCCACCTCTGTTGAATCAACTTACTTCGATAAAGGGTGACATCAATAACTTGAAGACATTCTTCACTAATAAAATCAAAACTCTCGAACTTTCTCATGAAAAAGCTCTTGATGATTCTTGTGAGGTCACAGTGGCACAAGATAAAATTATTGCTGAAATCTCCAACAAGGTTGACAATCTACAGGAAGAAGTTCATGAAAATCATCATTCTACTGATTTGCGACTAGATCAAATTGAGAAGCAAAATGAGCATCAAGCTAAATGATTAAGGCATTTATTTCATCTGATCAGTCAGAATCGCACACCAACTACTGAAGAAAGAGAATTCTTTGCAAGAACAGATGGTGATGATGATGAACGGGATCCTGAAGCTGGTGCAACTGATAAAACTGTAGAGGATTCCTCAACTAAGGGGGAGAAATCACAACAACAGGCAGAGAAATCACAAGGAGGTGAGAAAGGACAGGGAGAAAAAGGAGGTAAATCTGATAAATCTGATACAGACAGTGAAGACAGGAGGAATAAGGGGAAGAAGAAAGTTGTGCAGATGATGATCAAGTCATGGATGAACCAGGTAATCTTGATGTTGATGAACCAGGTAATCTTGATGTTTTAGATGACTTTGATTTTTCTGATGAAGGTGAGAAATTACCTGAACCAGATTTAAGTCACTGGGAAGAAGAAAAACCAGTGATATCTGAATTTGAAGCTCAACAAGCAGAGAAAGAATCTGAAGAATTATTTGCTCAGAGGGAAGCTAATTTGCTGATGAGAGAAGAAAAGCTTCAAAAGTCATTAGAGCAAATTGCACGAAACGAAGAACTTCAGAAAGCTGAACAGCAAGCATTACAACGATTACATGCTATAAATGTTGAGAAGAGAAAGACATATATCAGACTAAAGAGCGGTGATAAATGGGAACGTGCTCAAAAAGAAATTGATTTACCTCAGAGTTCTGATTATGAAGATCGTCGTCTTGGAGAAATTCTCGAGGAATTCAAACTGGAAAATCCAATTCATGATATGTATATAAAGGCCTTAAAGGTAGAAGTCATCAGGATAACTACTGCATTTGAACCCAAATCTGATGAGCTGGTAATATTTGTGGATTGTCATAAAGTTGGAACTTTCAGAGTATCTATTCAGTTCTTTTATGACAGATCGTTGACAGAGATTTGGGTACTTAGGCCTAAGGTGAGAACATCTTCTGAGCTAGGTGTGTTGTTACATGAGAAGTTCAAAGAATTTGTTGAAAGAGCTGGACCAGAAGTGATTAAGGATCCTCCACAAGTAAAATTTCTTAAGGGAGAGGTACTTCATTCAATCAATCTTCAGACAGATGAGTTATATGAACATCATGCAAAACACTTGGTATATGCTGAATATGCTCACAGAAATCATGGATTCTTGACTGAAGAAAAGGTAATAGCTGCAGATCACATTCGATCCTATGCACAAACGAATATAAAAGATTACAAGAAATTTCAAGGTGGACTGAGAAAGAAGCTTGGAATTCCTTTAGTCTTACCTCAAGGATTGTCATCAAGAAGAGAGCGTCTTGTTGATTCTGATTTACACATGAAACTTCAAGTCACAGATGAGCCAGAAGAAGGAGAATTCAGAAGGGAAGACAACTGAAGAAAAAGAATTGCTCTACATGTTATATCTTTAGAGCTTAGATAAATCTTGATAGGAATTTGTATCATATGATCAGTCTAGAGGATCATCTATCTTGTATTTATCTTTCATGTTTGAATCTGGCAAATGTTAAATATAAACCAGAACTTTTTATATATTTACTTAGTATTTAAAGTTTTATCTTTCATTTGGTTAAGTTGGATTAGTTGAGGTATCCTCTAGGAATTTGCTTGTTATTGTCTAACAAACTAATAGAGGGAGATTGAAAAGCAAATGACTCAGCCTATTTTTAGTTAGAGGATCCTAATCAACTTAAACCAAATTGTAATAAGTAAATATACATATGAACTGTCACAGGAATCTCAAGAAGTATTATCTGTCAGAAGAAAAAAAAGAAAAGTCAATCTATAGTTTTGATGTCGTACACTGGAAGACGATTCAGTTATCTGATCAAGCCCCAGTATAGCATTGAAGTGAATGGATTCATTTGAACAGTGACAGAGATTTTTCGAGTGATAGTTTGAATGTCAGTTACAGTACAAGAGAATTGAGAGAAGAAATAAACCACAACCTAAAGTCAAAAGTGAAGAAGCATCATTTAAGTTAGTCGTTCATGAACCAGACAGTACATCGAACGTCAACACAAGTCAGTGGTAATTCTTTACTACCTTCAGTGGTTTGTAAGAATTAAATTAATTATTTATTGATTTAATTAAATTCATTTATAATTGATATAAATCATTTAGTTGATTTAATTAAATGAATTAATTCTAGAAGAATTAATTTATTTATTAAATTAATTATTGTATCAATTAAATATGAATTGGTTAATCATTAATTAATTAAATGGATCAATATGACTTAAAGAAAGAAGGTTGGATTATGTCTTGGTGAAGCTAAATTCGGTATGACTTAAATTATGTCATACCGACAGAATTCAAGATTATGTCTTACCGAGCTATGAAGATTATGTCTTACCGAAACAAATATCTTGATTAAGTCATACCGACCACCTGCCAGCTGTGTTAAGTCATACCGAACTTTTATTAAGTCATACCGACCAGGTTTATGTCTTAATGGAGGTTTGTGTAAGTCTTAATGAAGAAAAATTAAGTCTTGGAAGAAGTTTAAGTCATGCTGGAGCAGTTAAATATCCTACCGAAAGCTAGCAAGACTTATTACTGATACAAAAGAACAGAACACAGCTGATTAAGTAATAACCAAGAAACAGAGCAGAAAATATAATATCCAGCAGAACAGAATTCTCTCTCAAGAACACCAAGAACACCAAAGCTTAAACAATTCCCAGAAATTCAAGTTCTTCATCTTTGTAATATTCTATCCACTAGAACTTGTCTATTTGTGATTCTTGTACTACTAGCGAATTAAGTTTCCTAGTTCTTATCTTGATTATTATTAACTAAATTAGAAAAGTTCATGTCGAATTTTCTAATTAGTTATTAACATCTTGATAAGTTGTTATACTGATTTTGTAACACCACATCAAGTTAATATACAGTTATATTCAACTTTAAAAATTGTGTTAAATAATTCCGCACAAATTTGTCTTTGCTAAAATATTATCTAACGGACAAATTTCGATAAAAAGATAAAGATTGTATTCAACCCCCCCTTCTACAATCTTATCGGACCTAACACTGTGTCCTTAGGATACCATAACCCCAAGTTTGGTGTGCCCTTCAGATATCTGAAAATCCTCTTTATTGCTATCATATGTGATTCCTTTGGATTTGATTGAAACCTTGCACACAAGCATGTTGCAAACATGATGTCTGGCCTACTAGCAGTGAGGTAGAGTAGAGAACCAACCATGCCTCTGTACATTGAGATATCTACCTTCTTGCCCTTAACATCTTCATCTAACTTGGTGGCAGTGGTCATGGGTGTCTTTGCAGGCGAGCATTCTTCTAAGTCAAATTTCTTCAATAGATCCTTGATGTATTTGGTTTGACTTATAAAAATGCCATCCTTACTTTGACTCACTTGCAGCCCGAGAAAGAATGTTAATTCTCCCATCATACTCATCTCATATCTGCTCTGCATGAGCTTAGAGAATTTCTCACACAGCTTCTCATTTGTAGAGCCAAATATGATATCATCCACATAGATTTGAACTAAGATAATATCATCACCATGTTTCTTGTAAAACAGTGTCTTGTCCAGTGTGCCTCTAGTTAATTGATTCTCCAGTAGAAATTGTGACAATGTGTCATACCATGCCCTGGGAGCTTGCTTAAGTCCATACAATGCTTTAAGCAATCTGTAGACAAAGTGAGGGAATTGTGGATCCTCAAAGCCAGGTGGCTGTTGTACATATACTTCTTCTTCCAACTCCCCATTCAGAAATGCACTCTTGACATCCATTTGATAAACCTTGAAATTAGAATGTGCAGCAAATGCCAAGAAAATTCTGATGGCCTCTAGTCTAGCAATAGGGGCAAAAGTCTCATCATAGTCAATGCCTTCCTGTTGAGAATATCCTTTTGCAACCAACCTTGCTTTGTTTCTTATGACTATACCATTTTCATCCATCTTATTCCTTAGAACCCATTTTGTTCCAACAATGGTTCTATCCTTTGGTGCAGGCACAAGTTCCCATACTTTGCTTCTTTCAAATTGGTTTAGCTCCTCTTGTATAGCAATTATCCAATCAGGATCCAACAATGCATCATCAAGTTTCTTAGGCTCAACTTGGGATAGAAAGCAACCATAGAGACATTCATTTAGAGTTGCTCTCCTAGTCCTCACTCCTGTATTTGGATCTCCAATTATCTGATCTGCAGTATGTGCTCTATCCCATTTCCTTGTATGTTCAGATTGATTTCTCAGCCTTGATGTTGCTTCATCATCCAGATCATGATCATTTACATTTCCTCCCCCTGTGAAGTTGCCACTAATCACAGGTGTGTCTTGGATGCTTGTTTCTTCATTGTTGGTTGACAAAGGTTCTTCATTCACTTGAGTTTGTTGGATTGTGGGCTCAAATTCTGTTTCAATCTCCTCATCAGAATCATCTAGATTGTCAAACTTCAAAGGATCTTTATCTTCATCATTGGCTTCTTCTAATCCAGGTAGTTTGCTGTCATCAAATGTCACATCTGTGCTTTCCATAACTTTCTTTTGAGTGATGACATAAACTTTGTATGCAATTCTTTTCATAGAGTAGCCAAGAAAAATTCCTTCAAATGCTTTTGCATCAAACTTTCCAACATATTCTGAATTGTCTTTTAACACAAAGCATTTGCTTCCAAAAGTATGAACATACTTTAGAGTGGGCTTCTTTCCAGTCATCAAGTTGTAAGGTGTCTTTCCAGTGTTTTTGTTGATGAGGGTTCTGTTTTGGATATAGCATGCAGTGCTCACAGCCTCAGCCCAAAAACATGTAGGCATCTTTGCATCAAGTAACATTGTTCTAGCAGCCTCAATCAGAGTTCTATTCTTTCTCTCAACAACTCCATTTTGTTGTGGAGTCCTTGGAGCTGAGAATTGTTGAGAAATACCATTCTCTTTGCAGAATGCTTCAAGCATGGCATTTCTGAACTCTGTTCCATTATCACTTCTTAATGCAATCACACTTGCATTGTTGGCCTTTGCTTCCTTGTCAATTTTCTTTATATGCTCAATGATTACTTGTGGAGCCTCATCCTTTGATGCCAGAAATTCTACCCATGTATACCTTGTGAAATCATCAACCATCATCAGAGCATACTTTTTCCTTCCTAGTGACATAATATTGACAGGCCCAAACAAGTCCATATGAATTAGTTGTAGGGGCTTGGTTATTGATGTCACTGTCTTTGACTTGTGGCTTGATCTTTTCATTTTTCCCTTTTGACAAGCCTTACACACTCCTTCATCACAGAATTCAAGTGTGGGCATGTGTCTCACTAACTCCCTTTTGACTAGAGAATTAATGCCTTTGAAGTTCAAGTGTGATAGCTTCTTATGCCACAGCCAACTATCTTCATTTGATGCTTTTGAGTAAAAGCAACAAATTTTTTCCTTATTTGCAGAGTTCATATTGGCTACAAACAGGCTTCCTTTCCTTACTCAAGATAGAGCAAAGTCGCCAGTCTTTTTGTGGGTGATCAAACATTCATCTTTGTCAAAATTCACTTTGAAGCCTCTGTCAGTAAATTGACCAACACTCAGTAGATTGTGCTTGAGCCCCTTGACCAGTGCTACATTTTCAATGATGACATTTCCAATTTCCAACTTGCCATATCCCAGTGTGTTGCCAATGCTGTCATCTCCAAAAGCAACCATTGGGCCAGCCTTCTCCTCATACTGTGATAGCAGGGCCATATCACCAGTCATATGGTTTGAGCATCCACTGTCCATCCACATGACCTTCCTTTCACTTTCTTTGCCCTGCAAACACAAAGATATTACTTCTCCTTTGGTACCCAAACAAGTTTGGGTCCATGTGGCTTAGCAACAGTTTTAACAGCATGCTTATCAATTTTCTTGATGTTAGTCTTCTTGTCACTGTTAGAAGTCTTAGAATCAGGGTTCTTAGACTTAGGTGACAGAGGTACCTTCCTAACTTTAGGAGGACTTGAAGACTTTGTTCTTGTGTAGTGTGTGTGAACATTATGACTGATGCAACCTTCCATGAATTGTCTTATCAAATTAAAGCAACTAGTCATTACATTCATGTTACATGGCATACAATCAAATTTATCACAGAAAGGAGAGTCTCCATGTCTTAACGGCACAGAGCAATCATAGAATGGTTTAGCAACACTACCAGATGGTTTCTTGCATGCATGAGTTAAATGATTAGTGCTAAAACAATTTTGACAAACTTTCCTAGGGGCATTTGGCACATAAGCATAATTGTTGTCCTTGTTAATCCCTAATTTTCCATTCCTGTTTTATTTCTTTTTAGCCACTTTTTTCTCAAACTCATTATTCCCAGCTGAAACAAACTTCACAAATTTCTCAAGTCTAGGTCTACCTCCTACTGGCTCCTTGGCTTTGGTTTTGACATTCTCACTCTTAGAGGATGCTTGTTGTTCATTTGATTGTGTCTTATCTTCATCATCCAACATTTGCTTAATGAGTAAGGCATCCTCATCGATCTCAAGTGTTGGTGTTTTAAATTTTGGGGTCTCAGCCTTTTTCAAAACCTGAGGCACTTCCTCTTGAACAACAATGTCATCTTCAATGACTGCATAGCCTTTCCTCTGTTTGAGAGTGTCATAATCAAGTCTAATAGCAGCCTTAGGTCTAGCTAGATTTTTCTCATGGTAGGACTGCAATAGACTAGAGGAATTCTTAAATGTTTTCAATTTAAATTCATTTTCAGCTAGTTCATCCCTAAGAGCTTTCTCAACTTGACTAGCACATAGAACCTTATTCTTTAGATATTCGATTTCTTGTTGAAGGTTTTCTACTTGCATAGCAGTTAGTTCTAGTTCCTCATTTCTTTTGTTCAACAGTTCATTCTTAGTAGACAGTTTAGCAATTTCTTCATTAGCAGCAGTCATACTAGTATGAATATTAAACATCTCAACAGATAGTTGTTCAACCATAGATTTGTATTCAGAAACAGACATGTCTATAGTAGTGAGGGATGTACCTGAGAGTCTGATTCAGATGGTTCTTCCTTAGAGTTGGCCATCAAGGTATAGTTGCAGAATTCCTGTTCTTCTCCATCACTATCAGAATCATCCCAACACTTCCCTTCAGCTATGTAGGCCTTACCTGGTGTATGCTTCTTTAGCAGAGCCTCATACTTAGCTTCAAGCTCAAGAAACTCCTTATCCTTCTTTTTAGGCTTCTTGCATTCACTGGCAAAATGCCCTAGGTCATTGCATCTATAACATCTCACAGATGACCAATCCACATAGCTGGTTTTGAATTTGTTTTGTTTGCTTTCACAGGTTCCTTGCTCTTGTTGAATGAATGATTTTTAGATCTAGACTTGAAGGGCTGATTCCTCTTAAATCTGATGTTTGGGAATTTTCTAGCCATAAAAGCATATGAAGTGTTTTCCATGGCATCCAACTCTTCAAGAGTATAGAACTCATCTTCTTCCTTTTTATCAACAAGTTCAGTCACTTCTTCTTCAGTTTCTTCATCATCTACTATCTCTTCTATTCTTAGTTGACTTGCAGATGCTTCTAGGTCTTGAACGGATTTGTTGATAATCAAGGCACAAGATGTGTTTATCATTCTGCCTTGGTTGGCTTGGATAGCCCTCTTCTGAAGTAACTCAAGCTCATGAGTCTTTAAAACCCCATAGAGCACATCATATGTGACTTTGTTCAAATCTCTTTCTCTTAGAGATATGACCCTTTGCTCTAGATGGTTTGGTGCAGATAGTAGAAACTTCATGTTTAATTCCTTAGTGCTGTAAACCTTCCCATTCATTTGAAGCTCAGTCACCAGCTTGTGAAATCTCTCAAACATATCAGTAATACTTTCTTTGGACTGTGCCATGAAAGCCTCATACTGTGTGACCAGTATCTGTTTCCTATTCTCTCTTACCTCCTCTGTCCCTTCACATAACACCTCGATGTGGTTCCACATGTCCTTGGCTGATGTGCATGATGCTATGTTGGCAAACATCGACATATCCATGGAGTCTATGATCAGCAACATGAGATGACTGTCTAGGGCAACCTTTTCCTTCTCTGAGTCCGTCCATTTGGATGGCTCTTTTGCAACATATGATCTAGGAATGACTATTGTGCCCACTGTAGATTCAGTAATTTCTTGTTGTGGTACAAATGAACCATTCTTGAGGATGTCAGGGTAGAGAGGATTGACAGCTTTGGTGAACAACAACATTTTTATTTTCCAGAGGTTGTAATTCTCTTTGTCGAACTTAGGGACCTTCACCGTACCTGTAGTCTTTGGTGTATTCGAACTCATGATCATTTTCTGTTTAGATTAAACAGCCTGCTCTGATACCACTTGTTGAGTATTGAATACAGTAAAAGAATACAGAGGGGGGTGAATGGATTCTTGAACTTTTCTTTGTTCTTGAATCTTTGCAACAAGATATGTGTTGAGTGTGTGAGATATGTAAGTGCAGATAACAAAGACAAACACAACACAATATCACTTTAATCTAATATTTTATTAGATAAAGATTTTGCTACAATCTGTGAATACAAATGATAGTATTCTCTTCTTCGTTTTTCTCAGAGAGATATTTCTTCTGATGTATATGAAAATCTTATCTCTAAAAACTTATCTACTAAGGAAGTGAGGCTGTATCCTTATAGACATGGATACACCTACTTACTACAAATAAGGTAGGTAAAACAAACTACTTTCCAGTATGTCTATCTCATTTGAGTAAGAGTCCAAACGGCTACAGATTTGACTTTGCAGAGCCTGTTCAGATCCACTTCTTTAGCTCCTTGTCCCTTTGTCTTATCTCTCCAAGCTTCTTTATAGGCTTTCCAATGTGCTTTATAGTACATAGTTAAATAAAGCGTCTTGGCTTGTTGCAGGTTTCTGACTTGTACAATTCTTCAGTATTTTGTCTCCAAGAATGTATTCGAGAAGTGGCTAAGTGATTGATTCGAGAACTCGAATTGACTTAATCGATAACTCTGAGTTCTCGAATAGTGTTAGATTGACATATCGAATCACTTCTCGAATAGCTCTTTTCTCTGGGACTCCTTGAGATATCGAATAGAGCGTTTTAACATATCGAATCCCTGAGATGCCGAATAGCTTCTTTAGTCCTTGAGATATCGAATGATGCTTTGACTTGTTGACTCCATGAGTTCTCGAATAGAGTAATAGACATATCGAATCTCTGAGATATCGAATGAGATATCGAACAGTGTATTCAGAGATATCGAATAGTGTCTTCTGAGATATCGAATCTCTGACTTCTCGAATGCTAGACTTCTCGAATAGACAAATGTACTTCTCGAATTGGTACTTAGGCAAATTCTTCATTTCTTCAAATCCCAACAGTGATTATTTGGCAGTCTTTATCTCCTTGCTTGAGGCATGAACCTTGGAATTCTTTCAAGCATTATTCTTGACTTTATAAGTACAGTTACACAACTAGGATTTGATGCCTATTACAAGTACAGAACAAATAGAAACTCTACAACTAGAGGTTCCCTCAGTTAAGAGGTCATGTAGGTAATGCATAGCATTACACATACTTAGGCTTGTTATTAGATGTATTCAGGCATGCCTCTGTGACTAACACTATGTTCCTTTGAAAAAATTGAAAATAGAATTCTTATGATAATTATAATATTTTGTTTATAATTTTTTCTACTAGAAAAAGCCTACGATAAAAAATCACGAAAAAATAAAGGGTAAAACTCCAACGAACACAATATACAATCTAGGGTTACTTGATATAATTTTTTGTAAAACATTAACGATTACGTAGCCTGATCGTATAACATTTTATTAAACACTAACGAATCTTTAACAATTATTAATAAATCCCAATTTAATGGTACTTTCGTAACAAATTTGGTTCCACCCTTATTTTAGTTTCATCATAGATTCCTACTCCCCTAAAATTCATATTATTTTCTAAAATAATTTTTTGGAATTTTGTTATATTTATAATTCTTTTACTATAATCTTACTGAATTATACAATTTAGGGTTACTTCATATAAATTTTTGTAAAACATCAACGAATACATAGCCTGATCGTATAACTGAAAGGCATATGACATAGCCTATTTGTATTTCGAGTATACAACTCAACTTAAATTAGATTGTAATAAGTAAATAATATAATTGCCACAGAAATCTCAGATAAGTATTATCTGTCAGAAGAAAAAAGACAAAGTCAATCTATAATTTTGATGCTTTACATTGGAAAAAGATTCAGTTAATTGATCAAGCCTCAGTGTAGCATTGAAACTAGTGGATTTATTTAAAGTGATAAGGATTTCTGCAGTGACAGTACAGACAAAGTGAAGAATGAGATTGAAGAGATTTTAGAAGAGGTAATAATCACAATTTAAAGTCAAAAATGAAGAACAATCATTGGAGTTAGTCGCTCATGAACCAGACAGTACATCGAGCGTCAACAAATGATTCAGTGTTTGCTCCTTATTATTTTCAGTGATTTAACAGAGTTTTTGGCTATCAAGAATTAATAATAATTCTATTATAAAATAACTATATTATTGATTTATTTATTTAATAAATTAATTCTGCAAGAATTAATTTATTTAATAAATTAATTTTCGAGTTATTTAATTTTCGAATTATTAATTAATAATTAAAAGAGTTTAAAGGTTGTATTAGTAAGAATATCTCATACTCTTACTAGGTTTTGAGTTATACTCTTACTACATTCAAAGGATACTCTTACTAGGGTTTGAGCCTTACTCTTGCTGTGCCTTGCCATACTCTTACCGAGCTATTATTTGATATACTCTTGCCGAGCCACCATACTTTTGCCAAGCCAGTAAAATCCGTACTCTTATAAGAGTATTCATACTCTTACTGAGTATGTTATACTCTTGTTCAGCCATCTATACTCTTGCCGAAATGTTTAAGTAGTCATACTCTTACCAAAGGCCATACTCTTGCTAGGTTTTGTATTAAACTCTTACCGAGAGTAATGGAAAAGAAATAGGTAGTAGATATTTTTTGTGGTATTAAGGATCAAGTCTGGCGTCCATAATCAATTATTAAGAGCAGATAGAAGAAAAAAAATAGATACAGAAGCTACAAAACTCTCTCATCTTTATATCCCTGCAAGAGCTTTGAATTTTCACAATAATTCAAGTTAAAGCCCCTTGTAATATTTAATCCGCTGGAACTTGTTTATTGATCACTCGTGTACTACTAACGAATTTATATTCCTAGTTTATGTCTCGATTTTTATTAACAAATCTAGAAAAGTTCATGTCGAATTTTCTAATTTGTTTTTATTAACTTGATATCACTCTGTATTGATATTGTAACAACCCTCAAGTTTAATATATCGTTATATTTAACTTGAACTTTGTTTCATTTAATTCCGCACAAATTTGTCTAATTTAAGTTTAAATCTAACGGACAAATTTCGATAAAAAGGTATAGATTGTATTCAACCACTCTTCCACAATCTTATTGGACCTAACAATAACATTTTATAAAACACTAAAGAATTTATAACCTTTATTAATATATCTCTTTTTAATGGTACTTTCGTAATAAATTTGGTTCCACACTTATTTTGGTTTCATCACAGATTCCTACTCCCCTAAAATTCATAATATTTTCTAAAAAAATTGTTTGGAATTTTGTTATAATTATAATTCTTTTACTATAATCTTACTAAATTATACAAATAACGTATTTTTAGAACCAGAACCATGTATGTTATGTTTTCATGATTGTTTAAAATAATCTTAAATAAATAATAAATAAAATCTATATCTATATCATTTATTAATAAGAAAAACCCCTTTTAATGTACTACTTTGTACCAAATTTAGTTCGTACCATATTTTGGTTTCACCCCATGAGTCCTATTTCCCCTATGTTATTTTATAAAATAAATAAAAAAATCCTATTACAATTATAAATCTTTTATTACAATTTAATCAAAAAAGACTACGAATACATATGTTGATCTACGGTGACATGCTTATCTATAACAAACGAAATACATTTTTAATGGTACTTCGGTACCAAAATTTGGTTCCACCCCTAAGATTCCTATCTCTCCGAGGATTCTATATTATTTTTTAATAAAATAATAAAATTGTTAATACTGTTATAATTGTAATTTTTTATTATAACTTTATTCAGTTCACAAATAATGTATTTATCATAATCATGTACATTTCCACGTATATATCAGAATCATTTAGTTTTTTTTTCGATTTTCTTAAATAAACTTAAATAAATAATTTATAAAATGACCTTTTTAATAAGCAAATTCTTTGTAAATAACGTAATTTTTTATAATAAATTAATGATCAATTTAATTAAATTTTGTCGGGCCCTTATCATATAATATCTTATTAATAAGTGAAATCCTGTTTTAATGGTACTTCCTTTTAGATTCGTGTTTCCTAGAATTATTGGAATTCTGATGTAATTACAATTTTTTTATTACAAACTACTGAGTTGCATCAATAACGTAGTTTTATTTTGTAATTTTATCATTTTTAAAGTATTTTTTAATGATAATAAAATAATTATTATAAAAATTTAATAAAAAATGATCAATTTAAAAAAATTATCTCGAACCGTGCTTCGCACGGATTATCATCTAGTACAGATATATACACTCTTAGAGAAGGAGAACATATTACGGACAGATTGAGTGTCATCAATCACCTTCCTCTATTCTCTCTAGATAGTTCAGAGCTACATGTGCAAGTAAATAAAAAAAATATAGAGATAATAACCAAAATGCCCCATCTACAAAAACTTGGCCCTCACCTACCCCCCTAATGTGTAATTTCGTATAGCGTATCTGTTTTTTTCAAAATTTTAGTACTGTTGCGCTACTTCGTATAGCGTATTGATGTGTTTCGGAGCTAGGTGTGCCGCATTAGACCCTAATGCGGAGCACGAAATGGCGCATTAGGGGGATTACACGTTACACGAACTGGTGCATCACATGTTACAGCGCACGAAATGCCATATCCCTGTGGTATTTTGGGCCGATTCTTGGAAATGGGGGTAGACAGGGCCATGATAATTGAAAATGGGGTATTTTGGGCCATCACCCATAAATGTAAGCAATTATCTTTTTAGTTAAAAATACTATTAATCGATGTTAATTTTCTAATATCAAGGTGATAAATGTGGATTAATATGCTAAGAGCAAGTCCAACAATGCCTTAGTAGATTACCTGTAATATTATAAAATAATGGTTCTTATTGTTTTACGAAAATGTCTTTTGTTTATGAACTCCAAAAATAATCCTATATTCATTATTTGTCATTATTATAATATTAGATTTGAAACTAACTAGAAATGAGGGAGTGACAACTAGGGAGAAATTAAGGGAAATGATTTTTTTAATAATAAAAAACAAGTTAGGAATGACCAGTGATTTCCCAACGGATCACTAACAGATATTTACCTTCATATTAGTAACGGAATAACAACGATTTATCAATGCCTTACTAACGAAATTATTTGTTGTTCATTCTATTGGTAGTTCTGTTGGTAATTTGTTGGCAATCCGTTACTATACATTCCGTTACACAAGTAGATTGGTTATTTTTCATTCCGTTACGAATCCATTGCAATTGTAGATCGGTTAAATTAAAGTTATATATGTTGTTAATCCCTTGGTAATAAGTTCAAATTAATTGCCAACAGATTGTAAATTGGTTATTTTTCATTCCGTTACGAATCCATTGCAATTGTAGATCGGTTAAATTAAAGTTATATATGTTGTTAATCCCTTGGTAATAATTTCAAATTAATTGCCAACAGATTGTCAACAGATTGATGTATTCCGTTTGGTAATCCGTTGGCAAGCCGTTGTTATCATTTGGTAATTAGTATTTACAAAAAGATTAGATCTCCAACCAAATTAACTTTTTATTTTTTGAAAATTTCAGAATATCATTATATAAGATATATCTTGACATCCACATGGTTGGATCGTCGAGAAATATTTTTTAAAAAATATAAACAACAATCCGTGACAAAGCACTAGTTACGAGTACTAGTCAATGTAGTAGTGTTCTACTAAGATCTCCAACCAAATTAATTTTTTATTTTTTGAAAATTTGGGAATATCACTATATCAAATATATCTTGACATCCGTATGGTTGGATCATTGAGAAATATTTATAAAAAAAACAACAATCAGTGACAAAGAACTAGTTACGAGTACGAGGCAATACAGTAGTGTTCTACTAAGATCTCCAACCAAATTAATTTTTTATTTTTTGAAAATTTGGGAATATCATTATATTAGTTATATCTTGATATTCGTATGGTTGGACCATCGAGAAATATTTTTATAAAAATAGAAACAACAATTAGTGACAAAGCACTAGTTACGAGTACTAGTCAATACAGTAGTGCTCTATTAAGATCTCCAACCAAATTAATTTTTTATATTTTAAAAATTTGGTAATATCATTATATTAGATATATGTTGACATCCGTACAGTTGGAATGTCAAGAAATATTTTTTAAAAAATAAATGCAATCAGTGACAAAGCACTAGTTACGAGTACTAGTCAACACATTAGTGTTCTACTAAGATCTCTAACCAAATTAATTTTTTATTTTTTAAAAATTTGGGAATATCATTATATTACATATATCTTGACATCCGTATGTTGGATCATCGAAAAATATTTTTTAAAAAATCGAAACACGGATCAGGAACAAAATTCTAGTTAGGAGTACTAGTCAAAGTAATAGTTGACTGTTAAATTACCAAACCAAAAAAATTTATTTTTTTTCTGAAATTTTTGAACTAACATTAATAAAGATGGATCTTGATATCCGTATGGCTGAATCATCAAGAAATATTTTAAAAAAAATCAAAATACGAGTCATGGACAAAACACTAGTTAGGATTACTAGTCGTAGTACTAGTTGACTGTTAAATTACCAAATCAAATAAATTTATTTTTTTCCAAAATTTTAAGAATAACATTAAAAAAGATCAATCTTGACATCCGTCTGATTGGATCTTCGAGAAAATTTTTTTAAAAAAAATTGAAACCTGAATCAGGGATGAAACTTTAGTTAGGAGTACTAGTCAAAGTACTAGTTGACTGTTAAATCAAATAAATTTTTTTTTTTTGAAAATTTTGAAATAACATTAATAAAGATGGATCTTTACATCCGTACAATTGGATAGTTGATAAATATTTTTTAAAAAATCAAAAGACGAATAAGGGACAAAACACTAGTTTGGAGTACTAATAAAATTACTAGTTGACTGTTAAATTACCAAATCAAATAAATTTATTTTTTTTCTAAAATTTTAGGAACATTAAAAATGATGGATCTTGACATCCGTACGGTTTGGTTTTCGAGAAATATATTTTAAAAAATCGAAACACGAATCAGGGATGAAACTCTAGTTAGGATTACTAGTTAAAGTACTAGTTGACCGTTAAATTACCAAATCAAATAAATTTATTTTTTATCTAAAATCTATGAAATAACATCGAAAAAAATGGTTTTTGACATCTGTACGGTAGGATCGTCCATAATTTTTTTAAAAAAAGTTGAAACAAGAGTATGGAATGAAACATTAGTTAGAAATACTAGTCAACATACTAGTTGATTGTTAAATTACCAAATCAAATGAAGTACATACTAGTCAACGTACTGGTTGGATCATCTTGAAATAATTTTTAAAAAATCGAAGCATAAATTGATATTTCGTTGGATATTTGATCGAAAAATTGGAAATAAATATTTTCTAACAACTTTTGTTTTAAAAAATTGATATTTTTTTATCATCATCCCAAAAAATTAAAATGTCATTTTTTACAAAATTGATAACTTAACAAACTAATATTTTTAATAAATTTAAAATAAAGACACACTTTTTTGATAAAAAAAAAACACCATTCCATCTAAAATCCCGCTTATTATTTTTGGTCTCCAAATTTTCGCCACCCGTTCATTCAATTTTCATTCCCTCTACTTTGCATTTTTCTAAAATATTCCCCTTTTGTAAATTCCCCATTTCCCTAAGGATTATTCTCTCCTACTCACATCTCTTATCTACACTCTCTCACATCTCACTATCCACACTCTCGTTTCAAAATATAGGGCCGATTAATTGAGGTATATGTATACATTTATTCAATTTTGGGGCTTTTCATTTATAGTTTTCAATTAATGTTTTGGTAAGTGATTTAGGGCTTGTCATTTGGGGATTTTAATTAAGGGCTTTTGATTTGCGATTCCATAGGTATAGTGATAGGATGTTCAATTTTGTTAAGTTATTGTATTCTAGGGTTAAAATGTTTATAAGTTGTTGGTGTTTTGTATGGAGATTTGTATTTTTACAACTGGAACTATTTACTAGAGCTTAATTGTGTAAATGTTGTTTATATGTTGTTGATGTTTGTACATGCTTAGAATAAATTGAATATTTCAAACCTATGGATATGTGTTCTCCATGTGACCTAGAGTTAGATTGGACTCCTGAAAAGGATTTGTGTTGTTAATGCAGCTCAAGATGGAGAGCACATTTGATGAATACCCTAAGCCCACTGCAGTACACACTGATGGTAATCTACTTAAATTTTTACAGTAACTAGTGGTGGATATATTACTTTATGTATGTGGTGTAGTATAAAAATGCCTCATACTTATATTTCATACATATATAAGCACTCACTAACAGGATATAATTGTTATGATGAATAAGGTTGTTTACATCATATATTGCAGGTCTATTTATACATGACATTGTACAAACATGTTGCTTAATCTAAGGAGAGACTACAGCAAAATATATATCCTAATAATTACATGCTAGCTGTACAATATTCTAAACATATAAACAGAAGTTTCTGCTATAATCATGGGCTTGAATGGTCTATTGTGATCATGGAGATATGATCCTGCTGGGTAGTTTACTACTATATGCTGTCAAGGTCTGTTACGCCCCCGCAAGATGGAGGAGCCATCGGTAACTCCCAGCTTGGAGCGAATTAGAAGAAAACTTTGTCGTGGAAGAGGTTTGGTTAAGACATTAGCCCACTAATCTTTTGTGTGGACGTGACACACTTTTAACTTTCCAACAGCTACCATTTCACGGACAAAATGAAAATCCAAAGAT
Source organism: Saposhnikovia divaricata (assembly GCA_036435485.1). Lineage (NCBI taxonomy): Eukaryota > Viridiplantae > Streptophyta > Magnoliopsida > Apiales > Apiaceae > Saposhnikovia > Saposhnikovia divaricata. Next base: position 216,446,110 of record CM071594.1, read on the forward strand.
ATATGATTCATTCTTGAATGGAAAACTGGATTGGAACTAAGATATTGCGCCGCCGTATTGTCACAGTAGATGATAGGTGTCGAAGGAACAGGGAGTTGAAGTTCATGTAACAGATTTTTAATCCATGAAACTTCTGCAGCTGCATTGGCTACAGCTTTATATTCTGCTTCAGAGGAAGACCGAGAGACAGACTTCTGTTGGAACATTTCCAGGAAATTGGATTACAGCCTAAGTAAATGATGTAACTAGTAGTAGAGCATCCAGTTTCACGATAACCACCCCAATCAGAATCACTGGAAGCAGATATATTGAACTTTGATTTCTTTTGCAAAAACAGGCCATGGTAGATAGTTCCCTTGAGATAGCGTAAGACCCTTTTAAGAGCAGTCGAGTGTTCCTCCGATGGAGCGTGCATAAATTGTGATAACCGATTCACAGCATAACTAATGTCAGGACGAGAGATGCACAAGTACTGTAGTCCTCCAACAAGTTGGCGATATGGTGTGGGATTAATTTTTTGACTTCCGTCATCAAGAGTGAGAGAGGATGTGGAACACATAGGCGTAACATTATACTTTGCACCATCCATGTTGTGTTTAGATAGGAGATCAGATATGTGTCTAGCTTGAGATAGAAAAAGCCCGGTTGAGGTTGGAATGACCTCTACACCAAGAAAATGATTTAAGTCTCCGAGATCCTTGAGGGAAAAGGTTTTGTCAAGCTGGCAAACAAATCTATTTAGAGATGATGTACAATTTCCTGTAAGCACTATATCATCGACATAAACTAAGAATATCATAATCACACCAGACTTATTATAGATGAAAAGCGAGCTATCTGCAAGTGAGTTTTTGAACCCAAACTTTAGCAAGAATTTCTTGAGTGCTTTGTACCATGCACGTGGTGCTTGCTTTAGGCCATAAATAGCCTTACGCAAACGACATATGTAATCAGGATGACAAGGATGCGCGAATCCAGGTGGTTGAAGCATGTATAGCTCTTCATCTAAAGTACCATTTAAAAAGGCATTGTTGATATCCAACTGTCTTAATGGCCAACCCTGTGTCAAAGCAAGAGTTAAAACTATACGAATAGTAACAGGCTTAGTAATCGGACTAAATGTCTCAGAAAAATCAACTCCAGGACGATGTTAAAATCCTTTCGCAACAAGATGAGCTTTGTACTTGTGAATGGAACCATCAGGGTTTCTTTTTACACGAAAAATCCACCTACATGATATAACATTTTGAGACTTTCTGGGAACTAAATCCCAGGTACCATTCTGGAGAAGAGCTTCAAATTCAGTTGACATTGTATCACGCCACTAAGGATCTTTAAGAGCTTGAGTTACAGAAGAAGGCTCAATGGACGAAGGTAGTGGATGAAATGTAGTGTGATTGACAAATGATTTGTTGTAATATTTGGGATTCGGCTAACGTTGTCTCGGAGGACGCAGAGGAATAGATGTGTCAGGAGAGTTATTATTGATAGTAGCGGATGGTGATATTTGATGATGGGTAGAAGTTGACACAGGTGAAGAAGGTGGACTAGGGTGGTCTGATGTTGACGATATAGATGGTGTGGATGACATAGGTGAAGAAGGCACATGTTGGTTTTTATCATTGTTGGTTAATAGTTGAGATGGAGTAGATAGTGAACCAACAATAGATTGATAAGAATTATAATCAGAGTTTGAGTTCTGAAAAGTACCTGATGTAGAATCAACACTAGCGGGCTGCTGAGAGGTAATTTCAATTTGTCCTTAAATGGGAATTGGTTTTCGATAAAACGCACATGTCGAGAAATACACACACGATTTGTAGATACATCTAAACACTTATATGCTGATTGGGAACTTGAGTATCCCAAGAATATGCAAGGAGCTGAACGTGGATGCAGTTTTGATGGAGCATATGGCCTAATCCATGGATAACAGAGGCAACCAAAGATCTTAAGTCTTTGATAATTTGGCTTATGTCTGAATAATGTTTCATAAGGTGTATGAAAATTTAGGTTTTTATTTGGCATTCTATTAAATAGATAAGCAGCTGCTGAAAAGGCATAGGACCAGAACTTTAAGGGAAGTGAAGCATGATGTAATAAGGTGAGACCTGTTTCGACAATATGCATGTGTCTTCTTTCTGCAAAACCATTATGTTTAGGTGTGTGTGGAGGGGTCGTGAAGTGAGAGATGCCATGTGATTGAAAAATTGATTTTAAAGCAATAAACTCACCACCATTATCGGAGTATATGGAGATAATGGGTTGCTGAAAGAATTTTTCTACGGTTGTTTTAAACTGGCCAAATATTTTTTTAACATCAGATTTTTGTTTGATCGGATAAAGCCAAATGTAATGAGTAGAATGGTCCACAAAAATGTTGTAATAACGAAAACCATCAATAGAATTAGTCGTTGGAACCCAAACATCCGAATACAATAATTCCAAAGGTTTAGAGCTATTCATGGATGAACTACCAAAAGGCATTTTATGACTTTTATTACAAAGACAAGAACCACAATTGAACTGAAAATATGATGGAAACTTTGGAACTAATTTATTTAAATTTAAAGCAGACCTAAGAATTTTAGTAGCTGGATGTCCTAAACGATGATGCCATGACTCAATGTTGGATTGTAGAGTAAAATGTATTTGTGGTGGTAGAATAGGATGCGGTGCATAGTACACATCATTTTTGTTCTCCCCTCGAAGCAGTACCGCCCCCGTAGTAAGATCCTTGACCAGAAACTAAAAGGGGAAAAATTCCATAGAAACTTGATTAGTTTGACAAAGTTTAGCCACAGAAATTAGATTTTGATTCAATGATGGAACACAAAGCACATTTGACAAGTTAAGTGTTTTCTCAGAAGAATGTAATTTTGATGTGCCTGTGTGTGTCATATGCAAACCTGTTCCATTTCTAATTACTATTTCCTCAGGTCCACCATAATCTGAATATGTGGTAAAAGTGCTCGGATCATTAGTGATGTGATGAGAGGCGCCAATGTCAAAAAGCCATTATTAGGGTTATGCACTATTGACTGAGGTCACGTTAGCTGTTGGTGTGGAGGAAGAAACAGTTGTGGAGATCGATGGCTGATTAATCTCATTTTCCTTTAGAAAACGTGCCAATTGTCGACATGCTTTTGTGGTGTGACCTGGTCTTTGACAGAACTGGCAGTATGTGTTTGATCGAGGTCCACCAATGTTAAAAGATTGATCTGACCATTGAGTACGAGCAGGAGTTGCGCCATGGGCCTGTGAGGAATGACGATTAAAAGATGAATTGTTGTGATAAGAACCACGAGTTCTGTTTTGTGATTGCCCAAAGTTTCGATATGTATGAGCTGGCTTATGAGTGTAGTTAGCCGTAACAACTGTTTGTTCGGGCCCTTTTTGCTTCAGTCCACGTTCATGATCTACAAGCTGCTCGTGTAATTCATCAAAAGTCATCGGTGATTCTCGCACTTTAATTGCAGCCCGTATATCCTTATATTCATCACCAAGTCCCGTTAGAGTCAGAAGTATTAGATCATCGTTGGGTATTGGATGGCCAACAATAGCCAAATTATCAACCGTGCTTCGGATGTCTTGGAGATATTCTGCTACTGGACGTGAATTGCATGGATTGTTCATGAGCCGGCTTTTGAGAGACATGATTCGAGAACGTGAACGATTAGCATAGAGAGTCGATAACCTGTCCCACATTTCTTTCGCTGAGGTCGCTGTTGAGATAAGTGGTTGTATGGTTTCATGACAACTTCCTAGCATGGCACTCAGGATTATTTTGTCTTGTCGATTCCAGATACCAAATATTGGATTTGGCTTTGAGTCCTTCTGTAATTTTTCGGGAATAATGATGTTTCCATCAATGTAATGGAGGAGTCCCAAGCCAATGAGTGCCGAATAAACTTGAGTTTTCCATACAGGAAAATGCGTTGGAGCATTGACCTGAACAATTTCTTTTTTAGAGGTAATGGTGAGTTTTGACTGAGACATGGCTTGAGCTGATTGAGGATCGGATTGCTGTGAAGCAGATGTAGGCTTTGATACCATAACAGGATATAATTGTTATGATGAAGAAGGTTGTTTACATCATATATTGCAGGTCTATTTATACATGACATTGTACAAACATGTTGCTTAATCTAAGGAGAGACTACAACAAAATATATATCCTAATAATTACATGCTAGCTGTACAATCTTCTAAACATATAAACAAAAGTTTCTGCTGTAATCATGGGCTTGACTGGTCTGTTGTGATCATGGAGATATGATCCTGGGTAGTTTACTACTATATGTTGTCAAGGTCTGTTACTCACTTGTCAATTATTTATTGCAATAGATATATTATTGTAGCTATTATTTATTTATGTATAGTAAACCTAATGTGCAGTCCTCTACTAAGTTGTTGAACGATTGTGTATGTAAATTGCATTAACAGTTCAAAGTTGTATGACTTTTGCGATACGTATTCATGTAACACTATTTGTCTAAGTTAAGTAACTTTTATATGACTATCATGTTTTATCTTTTTATTGAAGGTCTTCAATTCTGTATAGGATAATGAGTTTTGGACTGTTCATTATCGGATTCCTCCATTTCATAACTTGACTGAGTTGGAACTTGGTGTTGAAGCATATTGTGGAAAAAATTTAATTGTCGACTATAAAGACTCTGTCTTCTTGTGATTTTGGTTAGTCTTCTCATAGGTGTATGCATTCGGTTGTCTTGGTAGTATTTCATTGCCCTTATAATTAAGAATTGTCCTGTTTCAGATCCCAAAATACTGCATATCAGCCTTTTATATTACATACTTTTTTATGTAATTCTATAGAAGTAGTTTATTGTTTTCAGGTGGTTGACAGGTGACAACAAAACTTATCGAAGGATTTCCTGGAATGAATAAAGTTCCAGCTGTTCCTGAAAACAAGAATACCAGGGAGCCTATCTGCACAGGAACCGCCTTCATTTATTTCAAGTCGACGGACGATGCGAATAGGTATTACAATGTCTTCTGAATAAAATGGATAATAGTGTTGTTTTTTTTTTATTTTTACTGCTTCCATGAATGTTTAGATATTTTTGACTTCTAGTATTTCTTATATTAACAGTTGGCTCGCAGCAAGCAAGAAGATAACGATGCCATAAAAAGCTTGTAGCTAATTAATGATAGTAGAAAAAAACGTTGTTTTTTTTTTAAAGTATGAAGTTTTTGTGCTTGCCTCAAACTCAAAGGACATTATCTATGGAGAATATGACATTGAAGATCATGAGCATATATCAGCAGTAGGAGAGGATGATGATAATAATAGGATGTCCAAGGAAGAGTCTCCATTCAATGTACCATCCTCACAGCATCTGAAAAAGAACCGTGCCAAAATGAAGAAGATTGTGGTCAAAGAAAAGCAAAAGAAAGGCCCAAAACTGAATATTCCAGGATCTGCAGAAAGGTATATTTTGAGACAGGCACAAGTTTTTGTTATTTACAAGGTTGTTAAGTCGACAAGTCGAGCCTCCATGCCCGAGGACCTTGGAATTGACTAGTCGACAAGTCGTAAAAAGTCGACAAGTACCTTATTTAATCTAAATATTATATATAATATAGGTTAGCATACTTTAATTTCATAGTTCAAATAAAAACTAATAGATGATAAATTCAAGTATCCAAAGTCAAACATCTCTAAGCAAATAAAAACATAATTAAAGAGTTAAATCAACTAAACAAACACAATCATGCATAGTCAATTAGTCATCCATCTCGGAATCATCTCCATCTCCTTGAGTATTCTCCTCCGGTGGTACACCATAATCATCTTCCACCTCCTCATCATCGAAAAGAACATTGTCTTCATCCTCATCTTCCTCTTCTTCATCATCAGAATTGCAGATGGAAGCAGCAGTGCAGGCAGTGCAGTAAAAAATGAGCAGCAAAGTGACAGTTGAAAATGAGCAGCAAGAATGCAAGATATTAAATAGAACTGAACCAATGGTTAAGCAAAAGTGTAAAATGTAAACACTGCAGAAGAATGTAAGTTTGTACTGTTAAAATTTGATTATGAAACCACAGTTACAATTTGATTATTCAAATTATTATGAAACCACAGTTACAATTTAATTATTAAAATTATTCGACTGAAAATAAAACATTTTAAAAAAAAACTGACTAGAAATTTTAGTTTATAAACTGATTGAAATTTAAAAAGTGAATCCGAAAATTTAAACAGTGAAATCAGAAAAAAGAAATTAAAAAAACTGTTAAAATTTAAAAGTGAGGGGTTTTATTTTTATATTTATAAAACGTTTATAAAATTAAATAAAATAAACAAAAAAATTTGGGGAAAAAATCATTTAAAAGCAGCTGAAAAGAATTAATAAAAAAAATTTGAAAATAAATAAATACACACGTATATACGTGTATATATATACACGGACCAAAAGGACTAAAGACCAAAAGGACTCCGAAAGATGAATGAGAAAGAAAAAAAAGAAAGAGGAAGAAGATGAAGAAGAAAGGAAGAAAGAGATGGAGAAAGAAAAAAAGAAAGAGAAAGAGGCTTATCGGAATTGCTGATCGGAATGAGCTTTGCCGGAGTAGTGCCAATCGGAGAAGAAGAAGAGAGATCTCTGTTTTGTCTTTGTTTAGCAGCTCTGTACAACCCCCTTTTTTCTTCCTTTTAGATCTGAAAAACCCGTATGTTTATGTATACATAACCCTAAATTTTCTAATTGGGTCGGATATGGGCCGGGTTTCGGGTCGGATCCGGGTAAAAACCCATGGATGACTAATTAACAAGTCGGGCTTCGACTTTTCCTTACATGTTGACTAGTCGCCGACTAGTCGTCGACGTGACAACCTTGGTTATTTATATTCAATTTCTGTAGTAGCCAATTGTTGTTCTCTTGCTCTCTGTAATGTAGGTTAGATAAAAGAGAATGTCGTGCTTACGAATATATTCTCTAAGTATGGACAGAAGGCTAATGTAGCTGTTATGAAATAACAGAGCTGATGAAGAATAGGTGCTTTAGTCTAAAATAAGGATAATTGTAAGTTTGATAATTAAAGTTAAAAAACTGTTTAGGACAAATGTTAAGATGTTTTTGGAAATATTTGTAGCAATGTTTAAAAGTTATTAATTTTGTGGTGCCATCCTATCTGTGATCTTCTACTTTAGTCTTCTTTTATAAGGTGTTGCAACTAAAGGAGGATGAATTTGTACTCTTGGAACTCGTCTAGCATATATTTGTGCAAACAATGAGTTAGATGCTGTTTCTGACATAAAAAATTATGTTATAAATTTGTTACTAATAATACCAATAGAGTAATTGTTGGCAATCTGTTGGTAAATATAAAAACAAAAATTTCGTTAGCATTTGGTTGGTAATTAATGCCAACAGAATATCCGTTACGAAGTCTGTGGAGTTATAGTTATTTGTAAAAACACGATTAAGTTTAGTAACGGAAATAAATTCGTTGTTAGAGATTTCTCAATAACGTTTATACCAACAGATTGCTTTCGTTGGCATACTGTTTTACTAACATATTTCCTTCACATGCCAACGTATATTTTTGTTAGCAAAATAGGATTTTCTTGTAGTGACTATGGGTTTGTAGTTGTTTATCTATAACCTAAATTTATACTGCTAAAATCATTATTTATTATTTTACGTTATGGGTCAAAATTAATTCGAAATTTGTTATTGCCGCGAGAGGTTGGTTGTTCTTGTGATCTTGGTACGGACGAGCTACTGCCCCGGTGGAACCAGCCTCACGTAGGTACAGTGAAAGACAGAAAGAAGAGAAACACTTACGTTGGGTATTCACAATCACTCGAATATAAATAAATGACTGTTTGTGGATGGCCCGTAAAAATCAAAATTCGAATATATGCTTAAAGTACTCTTGGGCTGATGATATATTAAGTCCACAAAGATTATGAATTATGAGTTCTTTTTACTTAAGAGTAATTTACTATTAATAAGAAAAATTATAAATAATTTGTTACTTATTGGTAGCTGCAGTCGTTCTTCTTCATGTAAATGATACATTATATATTCCTCTTGCTACACAGAAATGTGTAGAAACTGTCTTTTAACTTGAAATCATTTCCAAGTGGAGGTGATAAAGTAGTAAAGGACCACCATCCTAGAGTACTGTATAATAGAACATTGACAAACATGTCGTGGACAGAAATTAAATTCCTCCCATCTGTAATCAATTCTTTTCTCGCTCCTCTATCCTTCATGTCCTTTCTTCAACCAGATCCCATGCATATTCTCTTATAGCTCTAATTAATTTTTTTCCTATTAAGAGCAACTTTAACTGAATTTTAACAAAATCCGAACATATATAAAACGTACAGTTCTACTGTAATGACATAATTAGTAGTAATCTGAATACATGCATGCTATGAATACGGATGTCACTGAATTTAACTGTATACTTCCTAATAAAACAACAATACGATGAAACTAAAATAGATCTGGTTCTTGATTCATTCACAACTCACAAGTACACAAATATATATGTATTATCACTCAGCGGTACAGGCAAATTGGGATGAAAGTGCAGAGTTAGCAGAGGGCGGGGACGATACCATATTGTTGCAGTCTGTAATTGAAATATTGAATTATTACTTTCGTAGTGGAAGTCTTTATATATAGTGTAGCTTTGTGCTCCTACCTTGTCATAAAAAAGGGAGATCCATGTGCCTTTGTCCAATTTCGTTTCTTTCTTTTAAATCCAAAGGACTAGATCAATAATATTCAGCGCATCAGACAATCACAACAATCTAGCTTTGCCTTTAAATTCATAAGTTTCGTGTATATATGCTTAAAGTCTAAATTCATGAATGCTCGTGTACGTAGTAAGTATTAGCTTCTTTTCTTATTGGCAAGATATATCATCAATTTTTATCAACACCCCACAAGATCATTAAAAAGACAGAGGCCAATTAATCTTCCAAAAGAGTAGGGCAGATTTTATCTCATTGGTTGGGACTTGGGATGTATAGTTCATTACAACTAAAATGAATGTTACATGCATGTAGATGAATATATCAAAGTTAGGGCTAAGTTTTAACTGTTTCATGCGAGGAAGATCCTTCCACTTGATTTACCTTAAAATCTTACTTATCTTTATCATACCATAAAAGTTAAGTGTGACGGGATAGTCAAATGATAGAGTTCATCATATCCTCCGTCATTTTTTAAGAAAATGGAAAGTATTCTATAAGTTAATATATATGCTTTCTCAAAAAAAGAAAACAGAAGTCGTCGGCTAACTGGTCCTATGAGCTGAATTCTAAGAACAAAATTTTTGTTAACTGGTCCTATAAGTTAATTTTTGTTAAACGAGATTAAGATAATGAATGAAAATATGGAATTCTAAAACACAATGGTTGTACACAAAAAATAACTTCCTCCATAAACATTGGTCATGTTTTTCGAAGACACAAAAGAGCTGAACAAGTTTTCTTTTTACTAAAAGGATCGGCAGTTAGGGTACGTTTAGCTTAATTTACTGGCTCTTACATAACAGTACTGATTCATGATTTTCGTATCCTGTTGTCGGAAGCGGTTATAACAGCTTTTTTTTGACAGGATGTCATAACAGCTCCAAGGTACTTGATGTCCTACAATTTCCACACAAGAAAATAATGCGCGTACTGACCGTAAATTAGCTCGAATATATTCTAGTTAGCATGTCACCCTCATAGAGTAAATAATAAAATAGCACCCAAGTCATGTCACCTACTCAAAGTAAATGGAAAAATACAACACACATATACTTTCCTTAATAATATGAAACGCGAAGCTTCAGCGATGATGAGATTGTAGTCAATTTCATATCATTGTACTGGACATGAGTACACCTGTAATGCTTTTCCCATCGTCAATAATGGATGGAGCTAGCTGATCACGTTTATAAAATTGTAACAACCTCTTTCCGGGAGAACTAGTATCCTAAGTTTAGATTCTATAACCTTATCTTTTTTTTCGAAAAAGAAGTTAAATAAATTTTCAAGCAAATTATTAGAGGATGGAGCAAGTTTTTTCGAACTTATGTATGAATTTATTAATTTTCACCCCGGAAAGGGAAGAAGATGAGCCATTGGCAATATCAAAACATCAGTTGATAACTTGATATGTAAAGATGTTACTTATGTCAGCTAATTTTTTTTGTTAGTAGTCTTCATTTAGAAATTTTTGTTGTGCATGGTGTCTGTACAAACCCCAGGTGACTTGACCCTCGTCTGACTGCAGTGCAGTTGCACCAACAGCTAACTGCGGAAACACACACAAATGTTATGTCACAATGTGCAGTATTATTGCAGCTTTAGAATGACTGAAAAATCAGCAAAGTACGTAAATCAAATGAAAAATCATGTAAAAATGTAGATACTCTATACATATATATAGGTAAATAACTAATCAATTCACACTGCGTACCTATATCCGTGTGGTGTGGGTGAATGTTTATGTACATGTAAAACTATAAAAGGCCTAAAGATAGAAAAATTAAATGTCTTGATCTCGTAAGAGAACCCTTTAGAGTGCAGAGAAATCAATTATTGTGATTTAAACCTAGGCATCCGAGCCATGACGAAGGACACATAGCTAGATGCAGCCAAAAATTGTTCAGAATTGCACTGCACAACTCATAAGGATATATAGCAAACCATATTTAACCAGCAAGTACGTACTTTAGTAGAAGAAGGTATAACTACGGACTTATACGGTCCTTCTGAGATACGGTATGTGTTTGGTTCAGAATATTACCCGGGTTGATGGTCATCAGCAAACATTTTTTTGCAGCAAATTGTACTGTAGAAAGTTTTTGCGATACGTAAAGAGACCGATGATATCTCATGTTTTCACACCAGAAATCCTACTATATATACGTACCGCAGAAATTTTCTGCGATACGTGTTTTGTGTCAAACGTTTGTCCCTGACCAACCCTTTTTACCCGATCATGTAGTTTTTAATTGTTATACTATATGTTTACTTATAACTCCCTGCTTTTAAACCATGCTATGCTAGATAATGGCGAGCCTGGACTAGATTTAATGAAGATTGGAGCTACCAGGGATTCGGAGGTTTGTGCTTCCAGGGAACTGGCTGAGGATCAATAATTTCTATGCTTCATTTAATTTCGATTCAACAACAGTAATCAAGCTCGTTATTTCGAGCAGGTTTGTACTATGTGACCTAAATTTGAACCTTGATAACTTATTATCGAAATTTCTCTATGTTTGCTTTGAGCTAGCAGAGTAGGTCACTAGACGTATTTCCATTTTTCATAAAATTATATAATATTATCAAAAAAAAAAAAACTAATCAAATGATAAGTTGCCTATACTTTGGTGCATGATTTGTTTCGGAAAAATGGTAGAATTCTCAAATTTTTTCGCAAAAACTTTCAAATGCAGAGCACAATGACATAATTTAAGTGGTACTTCCTCCGTCCTAACCAATTATTTACACTTTTCAAGGGTGTCCGGCACGCATTTTAACGTACATTTTAAAGATAGTTTCATAACTTATTTTTAAAATTTTCTTTTTTATAAAAATTTAAATATTAAATTTTTATATAAGAGAGAAAAAAATTAAAAATAAGTTATGAAACTATCTTTAAAATGCACCTTAAAATGCGTGCCAGATATTCCTTAAAAGTGTAAATAATTGCATGGAATGGAGGGAGTAATAATTTATCGCATGTCATCCCCATTTATGGATTCAATTCTTATTCATTCCCGAAATTTGTATGAACAGTCCAGTTATTATATATCTATACTATACTATTATAAGTAAGCGATAATAGGGTATAATTGGTTGATCGGTCGGTCGGTTAACACCTTCTCAAAAAATTTGTTAACACCTTCCAAAAAATAAAAAATAAATTAAAATGCATATAAAATTTTATTTTGCAAAAAATAAACTACATATTTTAGTTAATAACAAACTCATTTAATTATTATCCAACTAATATTCAATTACATACTCATTCAATTATATTTGAATTAAAATCACATAGTTATTAACAAATTTATAAAAAATTATAAATCAACAAAATGAAAACAATCTAAAACTATATAATAAACAATAAAATTTTCACACAATTAAAAATTAATATAAATTATGTTTTACAAATAAAACATTATGGATTATTATAGAATCATAATTTGAATATGATAATATCAACAAAAATTTGAATATTTATATTATACGATACTTCCATTTATATTTATATTATTATAATAATCTATACTATACTATTACAAGTGAAATAGGATATAATTGGTTGGTGGGTCGGTCGGTTAACACCTTACCAAAAAGTTTGTTAACACCTTCCAAAAAATAAAAAATAAATTAAAATGCATATAAAATTTTATTTTGCAAAAAATAAACTACATATTTTAGTTAATAACAAACTCATTTAATTATTATCCAACTAATATTCAGTTACATACTCATTCAATTATATTTGAATTAAAATCACATAGTTATTAACAAATTTACAAAAAAAATTATAAATCAACAAAATGAAAACAATCTAAAACTATATAATAAACAATAAAATTTTCACACAATTACAAATTAATATTAAATTATGTTTTACAAATACAACATTATGGATTATTATAGAATCATAATTTGAATATGATAATATCAACAAAAATTTGAATATAAGTATATACGATACTTCCATCGATATTTATATTATTATAATAAAATATAGTTTTAATTCGAATAATATATCATATAATTAAATGATTATTATTTAATAATATATATTATGCTAATATTTTTTTAAATAATATCATTGAGATATATATTTATTAAAATATAAATAAAATATTATTTGAATTTAAGAAAGCCGTGCATCGCACGGGTTATAATCTATTATCTGTCTATACTATACTATTATAAGTAAAATAAGATAAATTTTGTTAGTTGGTTGGTTGGTTAACACCTTCCAAAAAAATTGTTAACACCTTACTAAAAATAATAAGTTAAAAATTATATTAAAAATATTAATTTCATTATTATAAACAACAAAATTTATCAGTAAGATTATTAACACCTTCCTAAAAATAATAAGTTAAAAATTATATTAAAAATATTAATTTATTTATTATAAACAACAAAATTACCAATAAGGCACGAAAGTACATTTTTAAAAAATTTTAAAAAATGTGTAAAAATTCCAAATTCAGTAAGTTATACTTACTCCATCCCCCGTTTATATTGGCGATCAGTCAAAAAACACGTATTTGGCATTCAAGTGAAAATTGTCAAACTTACTCTCAACTTTTCATATATTTATAAAAACTTAACATATTTAACCCTTCATTTGTTTCATTAAGGAAACATAATCAATACTTTTGGGACATGCAAACAAGGAATTATGGCCAATATAAATGTGATGGGGGAGAGTATGTAATTTATTAAAAATAAAAACAACATGTTTTTATAGAATTATATGTGTTTTCAGTTATATCCCAATTAGAATCATCGTCCTCACACACTTATTTCTACAATTCTTTCTTCTATTATTTTGGGTAACACTAAATAATTAAAATGCATATAAAATTTTATTTTGTAAAAAATAAACTACATATTTTAGTTAATAACAAACTCATTTAATTATAATCCAACTAATATTCAATTACATATTCATTCACTTATATTTGAATTAAAATCACATAGTTATTAACAAATTTACAAAAAATTATAAATCAACAAAATGAAAACAATCTAAAACTATATAATAAAAAATAAAATTTTCACACAATTACACATTAATATTAAATTATGTTTTACAAATACAACATTATGGATTATTATGGAATCATAATTTGAATATGATAATATCAACAAAAATTTGAATATAAGTATATACGATACTTCCATTTATATTTATATTATTATAATAAAATATAGTTATAATTCGAATAATATATCATATAATTAAACGATTATTATTTAATAATATATATTATGCTAATATTTTTTTAAAATAATATATATGAGATATATAATTATTAAAATATAAATAAAATATTATTTGAATTTAAGAAAGTCATGCATCGCACGGGTTATAATCTATTATCTGTCTATACTATACTATTATAAGTAAAATAAGGTATATTTGGTTAGTTGGTTGGTTTGTTAACACCTTCCAAAAAAATTGTTAACACCTTACTAAAAATAATAATTTAAGAAATTGTATTAAAAATATTAATTTACTTATTATAAACAACAAAATTTATCAGTAAGATTATTAACACCTTCCTAAAAATAATAAGTTAAAAATTATATTAAAAATATTAATTTATTTATTATAAACAACAAAATTTACAAATAAGGCACGAAAGTACATTTTTAAAAAATTTTAAAAAATGTGTAAAAAGTCCAATTTCAGTAAGTTATACTAACTCCATCCCGTTTATATTGATCATCAGTCAAAAAACACGTATTTAGTAATCAAGTGAAAACTGTCAAACTTATTCTCAACTTTTCATATATTTATAAAAACTTAACATATTTAACCCTTCATTTGTTTCATTAAGGAAACATAATCTATACTTTTGAGACATGCAAAAAAGGAATTATGGCCAATATAAATGGGATGGAGAGAGTATGTAATTTATTAAAAATAAAAAACAACATGTTTTATAGAATTATAAGTGTTTTCAGTTATATCCCGATTGGAATCATCGTCCTCACACACTTATTTCTACAATTCTTTCTTCTATTATTTTGGGTAACACTAAATAATTTTTTAAAAATATCTATTGAATTTTTAAGATATTTAACAATAAATTAAAAATAACGTTAAATTAATACTATTTATTTATGTCATAAAATTAAGTACGAAACATTTATAAATTTTAAAATTATTAATAAAAATTATTAAAATAAATTAAAATTTTCTATTAAATCAAATAATTAATATATTAATTAATTATATCCTTATATATAATAAGTATAAGAGGGATCTTATCCTTAGTTTTGGTTTGGTCACTGTATTTTGGTCACTGTACTAATCTCAACCGTCGAAACTAATATTTTTAAAAATTAACGATCAAGATTATATCATTTAGAAAGAAAATTATAATCTAAAAAGGATATAATTAAAAAAGTTGTATTGGAATTGAATTTTAAAAAAAAAATTATAATATGAAGAAGATACAATTAAAAAATGATAAAATTTAATTTTACTTAATTGTTTTATTAATATAAAAAAGTTATATTTACTATTTGGGCTCTATCCCGAGATGTAGAAATCAGATTTTGATGATTTTACAGCCCACTCGAAACTCATAAAAATATCTTTAATTTAGTGTTGATTTAACAATTATTATCGAAATGGAGACACTCGGAATCTCAAGAGAAAATATAATTACGAATTTTTACATTAATCCTATTTAGTGAAGAAGACCTACATTAATAATCCTATTCAATGTATATAACCAAATTATATATGATTTAAATCATTGACACACATATTTTTGTATTTTAATATAAATACACTTTTTAGTTAACATGTTAAAATATAAAATAATTTTTATGTTAGATCCATCATTTTTCATCAATTTATTTTATGATCTAATGGTTTTTATTTATTATTAAAACTGTATTTGATTGTTAGTAGAACTATTTTCAAATAATAAGAAAGGTATTTTGATAATCAAATCGAAGCATAAGTAGATTTTATAAATCGAATAGAATTTTCAACGTAAAAATGGTTAATTTCTTCCCTATTTTGTTTCTGCGTAGTTTTAATTGGAAAATATTTATTAAGCCATCACTAAATTAAAAATTATTTTGCTAATTTCATGTGGGCTGCAAAATTGTCCAAATCCAATTTTTAGAATTCAAGATAGAGTACAAATATTAAATTGAACATGAAAGATCTAATATATATTAAATTTTTAACAACAATTTAGATTCCTACCAGCAACATATTAATTTAGATTTAATATCAAAAATTATTTATATACATAGGAACATATTAAAAGTAATGTTTATAATATTATATATACTAAATTATAAGTAAATTTAAAGAAAATTAAAAATAATCCGTGCTTTGCACGGGTTATAAGCTAGTATATATATATATATATATATATATATATATATATATATATATATATTTATATATATAGGGGTTACTCAAATGAGACCCCTCTTATAATGAGACCCTCTCTTATAATGAGTCCCCTCATATTTCTTTTATTCTAAAGGGCCCCGCCAGGGGCACCCAATACGAAAAAGGTTATAATTATACTCTCTATCCATTAATCAAAGACAAATTTTAAAAAAAAAAACTAAAAAAAATAAAAAAAATTGCTGCCACATCATCAATTTTTTTTAAAAAAAAATTGATATTTTTTTTTATGAATGAATAGAGGATAGAATTATAAGACTTTTTCGTATTGGGTGCCCCTGACGGGGCCCTTTAAAATAGATGAAATATGAGGGGAACTCATTATAAAAGGGGGTCTCATTATAAGAGGGGTCACATTTGAGCACCTCCCTATATATATATATATATATATATAGAGAGAGAGAGAGAGAGAGCTACTCTAAAGCAAATCATTATAATTAAGCAGAATCACCAAATCACAAAAAAAATATTATTTTCCACTACCACGTCAGTGTTGACGTGAGCATAACATCACCGCTGACTTCAGCATGATGACGTGGCGGCAGGACCCACAAAACAAAATTTGAGCAAAAGAATTTTTTTTTGGTAGGGAAAAAATTTTGGCGGGAAAATTTTCCAAATCATCAAATTTTTGGCGGGAAAATTTTCCAAATCACCAAATTTTTGGAGGGAAATTTTGCCAAATCGCCAAATTTTTGGCAGGAAAATTTGCCAAATCACCATTTTTTGGCGGAAAAATTTACCACATTACCATTTTTTGGCGGGAAAATTTTCTCAATCACCATTTTTTTGCAGGAAATTTTTAAAATTCAAATTTTGCTTTTTTACTAAGTCCGGCGGCCTGATTTTTAGAAAATCGGGGGCCAGCCTTGATTTTTTAAAAATCAGGATAAGTTAGGGTTTAAGGGTTACAACCTTATATCCTAAGTCCGTATACGGTTTATTTGTCTTTCTGAATATTTCTAAAACCTAAAATGGAATTGATGAACCAGAAAGGTTAACTGTTGTGTTTAGGGAAAATGCTAATCTCAGTTATTTGTGGAGCACCATTTTTTGGCGGGAAAACCTTCCAAAGCACCATTTTTTTGTGGGAAAAAACTTGCCCAAAAAAAAAAATTCTTAATTTTTTTTGCCGGGAATATTTTTTTTGGGGAAAAAAATTTTGGTGGGAAAAAATTTTGGCACGAAAATTTCTGCCTCGTTAGCATGCTGATGTCAGCAGTGACGTCATCATGTTGATGTAAGCACTGACGTGATTTTTTAATTTTTTTATTAATTTTAATGATTTGGTGATTTTACTGGATTTTGGTAATTTGATTTGAGGACTATGTTCTATTTTAAGAGGTGGTTCTCATTTGAGCACTTGCATACATATATATGGGGCTGCTCAAATGAGACACCTCTTATAATGAGACACCTCTTATAATGAGACCCTCTCTTATAATGTGTCCCTCTCATATTTCTTGTATTATAGAGGGCCCCGCCAGGGGCACCCAATAGGAAAAACTCTTATAATTATACCCACTATCCATTTATGAAAAGAAAAAAAATTTTGAAAAAAAAATGATGATGTGGCAGCAGTTTTTTTTTTTTTTTTATGAATGAATAGAGTGTATAATTATAAGACTTTTTCGTATTGGGTTCCCCTTGCAGGGCCCTTCAGAATATATAAAATATGAGAGGACTCATTATAACAGAGGGACTCATTATAAGAGTGGTCTCATTTGAGCACCTCCCTATATATATATATATATACTTTTAGATGCTAAAGTGTCAATTACCTATACAGTTTTTCCTCAATCATAAAAATGGATGTTGTCCATGTACATACGAACATGAGTTGTAATTCAAGAATATTTATAGGATCTATTTGAGATCCTTATCATTACTCTTTATAATTCTGCTTAAATGTTATCTAGTTTTTCTTATTAAATGAATGATTCAATCGGGGTGTTTGGGGAAAATTATTTTCCAAAATAAGTCAATTTATTTTAAGTTGAAAATTAAGGTTCTGTTTGGGATTGCTGTTAAAAACTGCTGTGCTGTTGAAAAAAGTGCTGTTAAAATAAGTGCTGTTGCGAAAATCAGATAACTGTTTGGTAATATTTTTAATATATGCATGTTTTGCATATTATTTTCCTGTAAAAATTAAAAAGCAGTTTTTTTCAAAAGCATGGGGGGCATGCTTTCTCTAAAAGCAGCTTTTCAGTCAAAAGCACTTTTCAGAAAAATTGCTTTTAAAGTTTACCAAACAGCATTTTACCGGCTTTTCAGAAATAAGCTGATGTTGCTGTTAGCAACAGCAATACCAAAAGGGGCCTAAGATTCCTAACTTTCCAAATTTATTTTCCAACTTGTTTTTGTAACTTATTGAATCTCAAACATACATTAAATACTTGTATTAAAAAAAATTATCAAAATATAAAATTTTTACCCGAAAATAAGTCCATAAATCCTTAAAAAAAGCCGAGCCAAACTGGCTCAATGTTAATTTGAAAAAGAAAAGCACATTTTGATCTTTGTTCAGATGGCAGTATATATAATATAAGTAACAGACAGTGATCTTTAACAAAAAAAAAACTGGACATTAAATTATCTCGTTCTTACCGTGTACGCACAGCTTAATAAAGTTGAGTAGGTTGCATACACTATATACAAGGTGATATGCCAAAGCCAAAGCCAAACATACTCAGTATATCCCGCACATAGCAGGGTCTGGGGAGGGTGAGATATACGCAGGCCATGCCCCTACTGATAAGTGGATTTTGTATCCACTTGGAGCGTTCCATATCGGCTTAAATTGATTGTTTTGGACTCAAGTTTGTGGTGGTTTTGATGTGTTTTGCTTATTTGTGCAGAATTACGAGAATGTTGACTAAGGTGGATGCTTCTATAATTTTTGGGGAATTAATTGATTAAAATTCGAATTTTTGAGAAGGGTTGCGCAGTCTACACTGTTGTGGCCATATCTTGAGTTCTAGAAGTCCGTTTGAGGCCCGTAAGCAGTCCACGCGAAGATAACGAGATTCTCTATCAGTCTAAGGTTGTCCAGAGGTCCAATTACGTTGAGAACATTCCAGAAAATCTGAAGAAAAGTCAGCCACGAATTTTCCTTAAAAACAGAATCAATTTAGGAAACGTATCTTGCAGAAATTCTATTATAATTCTGTTTTTGTATTTTCTTGCTGGGGAAGACTTTTAGAGCCTATTTAAACACATCATACCATTGTAATAGATATAGACATATTATTAGTTATTATTATTGTATCATAGCTTAGATCTGCAAGGGAGAAAAGGAGAGAAGGATTCAACGCTCATTACAAGCAACAGATCTAGATCTACTTCATCTTTTGTGTTACTCTGGATTCTAGATTTGTTTTCTTAACTCTTTGTTTATTATTATAATTACTTCTTTTATTCATATCTTGTTTAATATCATGTTTTCATCTAATCCCATGGTGACGATCGGTTCAACTATGAGCTAATCGTTGTCATTGGATTCTAACGGAGTTATCTATGTAGCTTAGTAGTTTGTATGCCTTAAAAATTTATGTGTGGTGAATTCTTCATATCCTCGTATGGTTGTGTTTCATGTATTTAGATGCGTCGCGAACATCTAATTTGTTAATCTCTTGCTAAACGAGAGTGGATCTTGAGATTTAGAACTTGCCATGCTAGCATAGGATAGGTTGATGTTTTAACATCATGATTTGTGGCGTAAATTGAGATCTTATGCTACCCTATGTGATCTATGTGGATAACTTGTGCTTAAACCTTTATGTTTCCAAATTCTATAGAGATATAAGGTCTAAACATATTTGGTGTCTACCCATCTTCTATCTCTTTTGTGGATGCATGCGTAGTTTGGTATTAGTATAGCGAGAGGTAGCTTTTACTTGTTTCGTGTTATCTGATCAGATATCAAAACCATCACATGTATTGATTAAAGGCTGCGACTCTAAGTGAAGTAGATAATGAGGTTAGGATCCCATGTTTTTATTCTTATAAGTAATCCAAATTTAATTCTCATTAGTTAATTAGTTTTTACTTTGCATCTTAGCTTAAATTAGTTAATTAAAATCTCAATTTATTAATTGTCTTAGCAGTGAATTAAGATCATACATTGTTGAATAGGCACATTAACTGAAAAGAACCATAACCTGATCCTTGTGGGAACGAATTTGGACTTAACCTTATATATTACTTGTGACCACGTACGCTTGCGTGATTTTGTGTAAACAAGTTTTTGGCGCCGCTGCCGGGGATCATTGGTGTTTAATTTAGTTTATGTGCTTGTCATCAGTGGTCGTTAGCGTTCACTGACTCAGATTTCTTATTTAGTTTATTTGTTTCGTGGTGTTTTCAGGTACTTAAACGTGTATGCGAACACGTTTGCAAACTCGTAAACTGGCAGAAGAAGAACTTGCAGCAGTAAAAGAGATGGCAGACTTACCAACAGCAGTCAAGGCTTTGAAGGACTATTCGCACCCAAAGATAAATGACATACAATCTAGTATTGTCAGGCCAGCTATTGCAGCAAACAACTTTGAGATCAAGCCGAGCATAATTCAGATGGTGCAGAATTCGGTTCAGTTTTGGGGGTGCTTCGACAGAGGATCCTAACATGCACATCCGGGACTTTATCAAGATCTGCGACACTTTCAAATTTAATGGTGTGTCGGAGGATGCTATCAAGTTGAGGCTTTTCCCATTCTCTTTAAGGGATAAGGCTAAGGGCTGGTTACACTCTTCTACAAGCTGGTTCCATTACTACATGGGATGATCTTGCTCAGAAGTTTCTTACTAAATTCTTCCCTATGGCGAAAACTGCAGCAATAAGGAACCAGTTAACTCAATTTCAACAGCAATCTGGCGAGACTTTGTTTGAGGCTTGGGAACGGTATAAAGAGATGCTTTGTAGATGTCCACATCATGGCATGCCTGATTGGATGGTTATCAACGGTTTTTACAATGGGTTGGGAGCACAGTCTAGACCTTTGCTAGATGCAGCATCAGGTGGAGCTCTGTGGGCTAAGAGCTACAAGGAAGCATATGATCTTATTGAGACGATGGCTGCTAATGAATATCAAAATCCAACCCAGAGGCTTTCTCAAGGCAAGGTAGCAGGTGTTCTTGATGTTAATGCAGTCTTAGCTCTAGCAGCTCAGCTAGAGGCAATGAATAGGAAAATAGAATCTTTGGCAAATCACGGGATTCAGCAGGTTGCTAGTATTTGTGAGCTATGTGCGGGCGCACATGAGACGAATCAGTGTGCTATCTCTTCTGAATCAGTACAGTTCGTGAGTAATTTTCAGAGACCTGTTGCACCAGTTCCAGCCACCTTTCATCCAAGCAACAGGAATCATCCCAATTTCAGCTGGAGCAACAATCAAGGTGTTCAGCAACCCTATCAGCAGTTTCAGGGTCAGCAACCGAAGCCATTCAATCAAGGCTATCAACAGCCTTATGCTCCCAGGCCACCATATCAACCTCCTGGATTTCAGCAGCAACAGCCCCAGGCTCATGCGGGGCAATCATCTAATGAAAAATCAGAAGGGGATGATTTGTGGATGATGGTGAAGAACCTGCAAGCTTCTCAAAAGGTCTTGGAAAACCAGATAGGACAGATTGTTAGTGCTTTACATAGTAGGCCACAAGGAACTCTTCCCAGTGATACGGAGGTTAATCCAGGTAGAAGGGAAAGAAAAGAACAGGTCAATGCAGTTTCTTTGAGATCTGGAAAAGTTACGAGGGATCCTAAATCAGTAGCTAAGGAAGATGAAGATGTTCAGAATCAGCAGGTTGAAAAATCTGCAGTGCCAGAAATTGAGAAATTTGATTTAGTTGCTGATCAGCTTGATGGTGAGAAGAGCAAGAAACTTGTTGAAGAGTCTACTCCGGAGCAATCTTCAAAGAATAATCAGATCTATCCTCTTCCTCCATATCCTGGACGTTTGCAAAAAAGTCAAGAGAAACAGTTTCAGAAGTTTATGGATGTCTTCAAGAAATTGTCCATTAACATTCCTTTTCTTGAAGCATTGGAGCAGATGCCGAGGTATGCAAAGTTCATGAAGGATATTTTGTCACGAAAGAGAAGGTTGGAAGAATTTGAAACAGTGGCATTAACGGAGGAGTGTAGTGCAGTTCTGCAGCAGAAGTTGCCACCCAAACTTAAAGATCCGGGAAGTTTCACCATCCCTTGAACTATTGGCAACCTTTCTTTTATCAAGTGCTTATGTGACTTGGGAGCTAGCATCAATCTCATGCCTTTATCTGTGTTCAAGCAACTTGGTCTGCCGGAGCCAAAGCCAACCAATATCTCTTTGCAGTTGGCTGATCGATCTATCACATATCCAAGGGGCATAGTGGAGGACGTTTTGGTGAAATTTGATAAGCTTATCTTCCCAGCTGATTTTGTTATCTTGGATTTTGAAGAAGACAAGAAGATTCCCACAATTTTGGGAAGGCCTTTTCTAGCTACAGGCCATACTTTGATTGATGTGCAAAAAGGAGAGCTTGCAATGAGGGTGCAAGATCAGAATGTCACCTTTAATGTTTTCAAGGCTATGAAATTTCCGACAGAGGATGAAGAGTGTTGCAGTGTGGAAATAGTTGATACGGGTCAGAGGAAGAAGTTTGATCAGTTGTTGAGCGAAAAGTCGGACACACACGTGCGAAAGCATCACATCAGTGATTCCTTTGACAGTTCTTCAATTCGAGATCTTTCGAATGTAAAGCTTGGGAAACTTCCACCACATTTGAGGTATGTCCTTTTGAATAATGAGCTTGTGATTTTTGAAGAGGGGCATGATAATGTGTTGCGAAGGTTGAAAGCTGATGATAAGAAAGAAGAAAGTTTTGTTCAGCCGTTCGAGTTGGAGAAGCACCTTAGAGGTGTGAAGAAGAAAAAGAAGAAGATTAAGCTGTTGGATAGTAAAATCAGGTTGAAGTCTGAGGGAAGAGGTTTTTGGATAGCCAGCACACAAGAGGTCAACGTTCGTATGAATGGTCTATCTGTTGAGGACGGTTCAGTTATTCTTTTGAAACCGCCATGAGTTGAGGAAGTAACGTCAAGCTATTGACGTTAAAGAAGCGCTTCGTGGGAGGCAACCCATGCATTAGTGTAGGAAAAAAAATGAGTGAAAAAAAAACCCAAAAAAAAGGAGTGTTGAAAAAAAAGTGTTGTATTCAAAAAAAAAAATCAGGCATGTCACGCAGGCTGCGCCTGCGTTATTGGATGTGGCGCAGGCTGCGCCTGCATTACTGTCCAGTAGGCAGACTGCGCCTATTTTAAGCAGGCTGCGTGTGTAACAGTTTTTCAGCAGATTTTTGTTTTTTTTTCTTCTTTTCTTTCCTTTGCCTTTATGCCCGTTGTACTTTATATAAAAAAAAAATTCAAACCCCAAAAAAAAAAATTCCTTTTCCAATTTTATTCTATCACCCCCAAATTTTATCCTAATCCTATATAAATTCCAAAACCCCCAATCTTCTCCTCAAATCTTTAAACCTATATCAATTCAAATTCTTTTTCTCTAATTTATTAAATCCTTTTTCTATCTTACCTCAAATTCCTACCCACTCAAAATTTCTCCCTTTCCAATCCCTCCATTATATATATACACCTATCCATACAAACCCTATTCATTCTCTAAACCTCTACATCCCTAAAAAAAATTTGAGTTCAAGTTTGGGGGAAGTTTAATTGCGAGTTCACCTCTTCGATTCGTATTGGGTAAATCTTTTTCTCTAATCTTATTACGAATTTGTGTTCTTGTAATTGGGGGTTTTGTAGTATTCTTGTTATTTGGGAAGTGGCCAATCTATGGAGCTCGTACGCATTATCTTCCACCAGATTCAAGCGAGGAGGGTGATGACTCAGCTGGTTAGGTATGTTTTCTGCTATACCTCGTATTTACTTCCATTCAATGCGGACATTGAATATTTTAAGTTTGGGGGTGGTTTGAGGGATTAGTAGTTGTTTTTGTATTATGTGTTCATGTAGGATTTCATGCTTTGCATATTAGTAGTAGTAAATCATGCATGTATGTTCCTAATAATTATGTTTGTTTCATATAGGACATTCTGTTTTTATTTTTCGTATACCATGTGAGTTCATATTATTTGCATTTCATGGTATGCATATTTCATGATCCCTTAGAACGAGCTAATTCTGATTGGTAGGTAGGTGTCTAATTGAGTTTAGTAATGATGAATAGAGGGTTGACTTATAGTTTCTATGTAATTGACTTATGTGTTTCGGAAACAAAAATTTTACACAGTCTCATTGGGTGCTTTTGGGCTAGGTTGAGGTCATGCTTGTTTGGATGTTTTGTGATTTAATCACTTGATTATATTTAGAATTTTCGTTATTCCCTTGATGGCCTAGAACACTTAAGTCTAAGTTTGGGGGAAAACAGGGATTTCATGCTAAAATGTAAATAATTGTCATATTTATATGAGTAGTCTAGGGTTGGAATTGAGAATTCTCATCCAGATTGCATAAAAGAAAAAAAAAGCAGAAACAAAAAAAAGAAAAAAAAAAGTTTCAAGTGTTTTTATGCAAAATTAGCCAGGGTGAGCTCTTTAATACTCGAGCAATTAAGTTCGCGGGGACTTTGTGCCTAGTGACCTAAGGCTTTTATAGTCTGGGATCTACTAACCCAACGCTCGCTACATGAGTATTATTGTATAAGCCTTTCGGGGTCTCATCCATTGCACGGTTAAATAAGCATGATTGTATATATGTGTCGTAGTAGTTAGTAATAAAGCATGAATTTCTGTCTACCTTGGATAAGGATGGAGGTGTTCTTAGGTTATGAAGTGTCTACAGTCTATTCTATTTATAAACCTGTGATTGTCTTGACGAAGAGCATGTATGATTTTTGACCTAGTTTTGGGAGTATTTCTGATGAGCATTGCACACACGCACGTTGTTCATGTAATGTTAGTATACGGGAACTTGGTCGAGCTCTATTTGGATTTAGTTGCATTCTCTAAGATATTTTCTTTCTAGTTGGTTTTGGTTAGTTTGAAGGGGATTGTTGCATTTTTCATATTAGTTGCATTCATGCATTGCATTGCATTAGGTTAAATGGATTTTGTGGGTACATTCGCTATAGGCCCTCACGAGACCTACTCGTCCACTGGGGCTGCCTAGGGGTTTATAGGGCTTCTTGCATATGCCAAATGCAACTGTGATCACCTACGAAAGTGGAACTAGTTAGTTAGTTATTTGTAATTGTTTATGCTTGAGGACAAGCATCGGTTTAAGTTTGGGGGTGTGATAAGTGGATTTCGTATCCACTTGGAGCGTTCCATATCGGCTTAAATTGATTGTTTTGGACTCAAGTTTGTGGTGGTTTTGATGTGTTTTGCTTATTTGTGCAGAATTACGAGAATGTTGACTAAGGTGGATGCTTCTATAATTTTTGGGGAATTAATTGATTAAAATTCGAATTTCTGAGAAGGGTTGCGCAGTCTACACTGTTGTGGCCATATCTTGAGTTCTAGAAGTCCGTTTGAGGCCCGTAAGCAGTCCACGCGAAGATAACGAGATTCTCTATCATTCTAAGGTAGTCCAGAGGTCCAATTACGTTGGGAACGTTCCATAAAATCTGAAGAAAAGTCAGCCACGAATTTTCCTTAAAAACAGAATCAATTTAGGAAACGTATCTTGCAGAAATTCTATTATAATTCTGTTTTTGTATTTTCTTGCTGGGGAAGACTTTTAGATCCTATTTAAACACATCATACCATTGTAATAGATATAGACATATTATTAGTTATTATTATTGTATCATAGCTTAGATCTGCAAGGGAGAAAAGGAGAGAAGGATTCAACGCTCATGACAAGCAACGGATCTAGATCTACTTCATCTTTTGTGTTACTCTGGATTCTAGATTTGTTTTCTTAACTCTTTGTTTATTATTATAATTACTTCTTTTATTCATATCTTGTTTAATATCATGTTTTCATCTAATCCCATGGTAACGATCGGTTCAACTATGAGCTAATCGTTGTCATGGAATTCTAACAGAGTTATCTATGTAGCTTAGTAGTTTGTATGCCTTAAAATTTATGTGTGGTGAATTCTTGATATCCTCGTATGGTTGTGTTTCATGTATTTAGATGCGTCGCGAACATCTAATTTGTTAATCGCTTGCTAAACGAGAGTGGATCTTGAGATTTAAAACTTGCCATGCTAGCATAGGATAGGTTGATGTTTTAACATCATGATTTGTGGTGTAAATAGAGATATTATGCTACCCTATGTGATCTATGTGGATAAATTGTGCTTAAACCTTTATGTTTCCAAATTCTATAGAGATATAGGGTCTAAACATATTTAGTGTCTACCCATCTTCTATCTCTTTTGTGGATGCATGCGTAGTTTGGTATTAGTATACTGAGAGGTAGCTTTTATTTGTTTCGTGTTATCCGATCAGATATCAAAACCATCACATGTATTGATTAAAGGCTGCGACTCTAAGTGAAGTAGATAATGAGGTTAGTATCCCATGTTTATATTCTTATAAGTAATCCAGATTTAATTCTCTTTAGTTAATTAGTTTTTACTTTGCATCTTAGCTTAAATTTGTTAATTAAAATCACAATTTATTAATTGTCTTAGCAGTGAATTAAGATCATACATTGTTGAATAGGCACATTAGCTGAAAAGAACCATAACCTGATCCCTGTGGGAACGAATTTGGACTTAACCTTATATATTACTTGTTACCACGTACGCTTGCGTGATTTTATGTAAACACCTACCTTTTACGGTAGAGAGGCTGTTTCTGTGAAGACCCCCAACTTAGTGCACAGCAGAAAAATAGTGTGTGATATTTAAAAAGGTTACATAAATTTTGGAAAAGATCGCAGCCATACCTGAACCCATGGCTTTGTACACATGGGGCTTACATACCAGGGGATTGACTACTCTTCTCTGCAAAATACTCAGATCTAAGATGGCACCTGTCCAAGCTCCCTGCAATTGCAAAACCCGCAAAACAAAAGACAATAAAAAATGTAAAATGAGAATGTAAAAGCCGAACTACTAAGATAAAGCTAACCGAGACAACCCAACTCTGAGGCTCTCAACAACAGAGCCGCTCCCTAAAAGAGAATCCACCACTCTGATCTGTCGCCTCCAAGAACACCTATCAGCGGTCATGGTCTCATTTAAGTTTAAGACCTTCAAATCCAGCCTAAGCTGCTCCTCTCACGACCTCCTCGCTCTGCCTCTCCTCCTCGCCCCAACAACCGTAAGACTCTCGACCCTCCTCGCTGGGGCTACAGCCATCCTCCTACGGACGTGGCCGAACCATCTCAACCTCCCTTCCCTAAATTTCTCAGAAAAAGGCGCCACTTCAAGTTCGCTCCTAAAAACCACATTCGGGATTCTATCCCACATCGTGCGCCCACAAGACCACTGCAACATCCTCATTTCAGCCGCTTCCAACTTGCTCTCGAGGGCCTTCTTTGCCGCCCAACACTCAAAACCATATAACATTGCAGGGCGGATTGCTGCTCTATAGAATTTCCCTTTCAGCTTTAAATGGACTTTCTTGTCGCACATCACCCCTGACGCTGCCCTCCACCTTAGCCATCCAGCCTTGATACGATGCGTGATATCGTCTTCAATCTCACTTTCCTTCTGGATGATCGAACCCAAATACTTGAACTTATCTGTACGAGGGACGATCTGATCTTCAATCCTAACCTCCACCCCTTCCTCGTTGTCCTCACCACTAAAGTTGCACCAGAGATACTCGGTTTTAGACCGGCTCACACGCAAGCCTTAGGACTCCAAAGTAGATCTCCATAACTCCAACTTCTCGTTCACCTCCCCCCTCGACTCCACTACTAACACGATATCATCAGCGAAGAGCATGCACCAAGGGACGACATCTTGAATCCCTCGCGACATGACATCAAGAATAATGACGAAAAGAAGAGGACTTAGGGCTGACCCCTGGTGTAGCCCAATGTCAACACGGAAAAAACGGGAGTCACCAACTGGGGTCCGGACGCAAGAACTAGCTTGGGAGTACATGTCTTGACCCCAAATTATAAAGTTGAGTGGGTTGCATACAACCCTACTTATATTATTTGATAATAATGTCCTTAATCTCAATCTTAAACTTAATTTTTCATATTTTGTTCTTATTCAAATCAATGAAGTGCTTTCTCATATTTTAATATTATTTAATTATTTATTTAATAAAATACATTTTACAACTTAGCATATTGTGATAAAATTAATAATATAATATTTTGTTTTGTTACAATTATATTGTTATTTGTATGTAATAAATTTCATATTAACATCATTTACTCAAATAAGTGTTGACCCACTAATTTTATTCAAAGTTATTACCTCCTAATTTATTATAATATAATCATAGTTATGCTTAAAAAATTTGTTTAAGAGTCGAATAGCTGAAGTGCTAAAATGTGCTTCCGCACTCAACTTAACATTTTCTGGAACAAAATATTTATTTATGATTATACAAATTAAAATTACATTATAATAGTATTTTTTTAATTAAATATTATGAATTGCGGAACCAATTAATTTAACAAAAATCATCAAATAAATGTATTTATATTTTGTACATACCATTATCACGAAATAGCATATTATTGATTTTGTTTATAATTATATAACCATATTAATTAAATCAATAATTATCAATTTTTACATTCAATATGATCAAAATATGCAAACAAAAAATATATTTATAAACTTGTAAAATCACATACAAAAGTTAAAAGTCTGAGTGGGATAAAAACAATTTATATAATAGAAATAATCAAATACTACTAAATTTTGTTCTCAGTTCTGACTAACAAGTACTCGTAACAATCAGAGCTTAAATTCTTCTTCTGTCATGTACTATTCTACTACTGTAATTTAACTTACGGACAGAATTTAACCAACAAGCAGTACCCAGTTTCTTTACCGGTTACAATCGGTGACAATCTACGTGCCTGATACTAGTTGGCCATTTATTGCTTTTTCATTCATAAACGACAGATCTATGTTAACGGTGCCGTCAAAATTCCCGTTACTTGACAAAACAACTTTCATGTCACTTTTTGACGGTGTTAGGACCACAATCAAATTATTAGCCAATAAGAAGCGACTGGTCGACTTCATTATGATCATTTTCTTCCTCACTCTAAAGAATCTCACCAAAAATTCACAAAGCTTCTGCTTATATTTATTATATTAGTACATTATATAAATTTGAACACCCTGAAGATACTGTACCTGGTCTAGTATTTGGTAGGATACTGTTAAGAAAATCAGAATAGTTTAGGTTGTTATGGATGTAACTAAGATCGGTGTAAGGATGCGAGCTGAAGCTCAGGATAGCTCGGGACAGATGAAGAGAAGAAAAGTTGAAGCTGAAGAATTGGCCTTGTCTTCGTCATCTTTGACTCATGAGCATTTTTGTAAACTTCCACAAACTTCGAATTCTCATGGAGACGCAAGAGCAGCTGAAAATGAGATGCAGCATTCGAAGTTCACTTCAGATGGCGGTGCATCCTGTTGCTCAAGTGACGATTTATCAACTGAGGCCGCAACTGATCACAAGTTGAATTCCACAGATCTGGAGGTATGTATGTCTACTTCGCTAGCCAGCCTACTAAGTCATTTTCGCCTGCAAACTCTAAGTGACTATACTTTTAGAGAAAAATACCTGAGTTCGTATTTTGGGGACTTATCTGATCAAAGGCATTATTGTAATTTATGATAAAATCCTGCAATTATAAAAATGCCCCATATGTATTCATATGAAAAATCAGTTAGGTGAGTACGTACTTAGCAATATTAAGCTTTTTTATTTGCATTAACCTCTTTTATTTATATATGTTAATACTATTTTTTATGTTCAGATTTTATGTTACATATTTAAATTTCCCCATTTCTAAAATAAAATTTTGGGATTTCGAATGTCAGGATACTGTGGCAATTGAAGTATTATCAAGCAACAAATATAAGACCAGCGAAAGGTAATTACCTAGTTATTTTTTAAAGTCCATGATCCATATTTATCTGAGTGCGCACTTTTATGCACCTAACGGCCATAATATATTTGCAGTGGGGAGACAACACTGTTGAACCAGCAAGCTGGGGAAGCTCTCCAACCGGAATCAACATCAGTGACCAGTATTTGTTGCCATCAAAAAACAAATGAGAAATTCATGCCGTCGGAAGCAGAACTTAAAGAATTCTTTGCAGCTGCTGAGAAAAATCTTCGGAAACAATTTACAGACAAGTAAGCATATGTTCTTCTTTTTTAAATATAAGCAACATGATCCAAATTTTACTTATTCATACATATGGACATGTCGAAGAGACTAAAAATTTACAATTGTCAGGTATAACTACGACATTTCCAAGGATGAGCCATTGAGTGGCCGATACGAGTGGGTTCCGCTAAAACCATGAACGTCCAAGAAGATTAATAGCAGTAATAATTAGCACTTGTAATTTCTCCAGCACTAGTTACTCTCCAGACGACTAAGTAGAGCACTACTAATTCTTTTCACCGTCTTAGTATATCTAGCGATGCTAATTTAAATTTTGAGTTAAGTAAGCCACTACGGTGTACATTGATATATATATATATATATATATAGGGGCTACTCCAATACAAACCTCCTTAAAATACAAACCTACAAACTAAGCATAATCTAATATTTCAAGCTAATCTAATGACCAAATTAGGGGTACCCCAATACAAAAAATGCTTAAAATAATTCACTCTATCCAACAAAAAAAATAAAAAAATAAAAAAAAATTCACTGTTCACGTGATGACGTGGCAGTGGATTTCACTGGTTAACGGTGCTTCGCACCTTCTTGTACGGCGCTTCGCGCCTTTATCATTCTAAAGTTGTAAGGAATGACAATCAATGGTAAAGGCAATAGACGATTGACGGGTGTGTCGAGGGCCTGCGGCCCTCATGACTACCTAACTCATCCGTTTACTGTCTTAAATGATTCGCATTTCCACGGCAATTTTTTTTTTTTTTTTTTTTTTTTTTTTTTATGGATAGAGCCAATTATTTTAAGCATTTTTTGTGAAGGTGCCCTTGGCGGGAACCTTAGAATAAATGAAATATAATTAATTTAGTGTTGGTTTGTAGGTTTGTATTTTAAAAGTGGTTTGTATTTTAGCACTTGCCTATATATATATATATGGGGAAGAAATAATTAATTAAGCTCTCTTTAAGCTGGTAAACCCAGGCTGCTGAAGAAATTAAGTTACTGTTGAATAATTTTGTTTATTTATATATGAATTTGGTGGTTCAATCATAGATTTTACTGTTGTCTCTGCGTTCACTTGGCTGCACATGGATTCTTTCTGTACGTTTTAACATCACTCTCACTCATGAATTTCACTGTTGTCGGCTTTCATTTTTTTAACTTCCCTATTTGTACACATATGTGCATGGGATGCAGTAGTGAAGAGCTGAAAGAGCCAGGCCCCAGGGACGTCTATATGTTTTGCACCGTATATACAATTTTCGTAAGATATACAATACTATGTTCTTTCAGAAAATCAAGTACTTGTTGATTAAATTTTGGTTTCACTTTGTGAATTACGTATCTAACAAAAGCAGCACCTGCAGCAGGCTTTAAATTTTTATAGAGTTCTGGTCTAGTGCTATATGGTATACACAAGTACTCAGCATTTAGACATAGCCTACCTCAGGGAAAGTAAACATGTACTCCCTCTGTTCCATAAAACATTTCTGGGTTTGACTTTGAGCACTGTTCATTATAAGTAATTGACTACTAATTTACGCATAATTTATAAGATAAAATATAATCATGAGTGATCTTGTTAGATTCGTATTTATTAATACTTTAATACGGTGAAGTTTTTATATTTAATACTAATACGAAATTAGAGATATTAACGATTAAAAGTATGCATTGGCAAACGTGTCCAAAGTAAACAGGAAACATTTTTAGGAACGGAGTGAGTAGTATACTCTAGCACTTTCTTAAAATGATTAACTCAAGTGTAAAGTTGTTTGTGCGGTTGGACCATACACATTTGTCATTAGGGATGTACAAGGTTTGATAAAATCGATCAACCCGATCCAAATCGATACTATTTTACCCGATTCAAACCGATTTTTTTTAAACCGATATATAATTGGATTAAAAAAATGTTAACCCAATTTAAATGGATTGGGTACGGGTTTTAATTTTTTTTTACCCGAACCAACCCAACCCGATTAAAAAATAAATTAGTTTAATAAAATATTTTTATATCCATGATCCATTATTACGTTGGCTCATTTACATTTAACCAGAAGTGTTAGAAAGTATTATGAGGCTATCAAGACTGAAAGCATACGTAACAGTAGTGCTAACTGGTCTTTGTACCAACCATGTATATTCATGTATTTTATCGTGCAAACCATTAAAATACATTAAACTTACCGAGAGAAAGTAGCAACATTTTATCTGTTATAGAAACTATGAGATGCAAGTCGTATGTTAGATTTTTATCACAATCACATTATGCTGAAATGTATTAAACATATACTGCAATCTTTCATTCTTTCAGCAACTAATAAAATGATAACAATTTTTTATGCAGTTTTTTTTAATATTTATTCATAAACCGTCCAAACCAATCCAAACCGATTGGATTGGATTGGATTGGATTATGAATTTAATTTTAAAAGATTAGGTTGAAAATTTTTCAAACCAATTAAATTGGATTTGGTTATAAAATTGTTCCAATCCATTTAACCCGAACCGTGTACACCCCTATTTGTCATGATGATTATACATAGGAGATCATATTTGAAAGTAGGAAGAGAGAAAGATACGCAGTGGTCGGAGAGTTTAAATTTTACTATGTACATAGAAATTCATATTCTTTTCTTCTGCTGCAAAATATCTTAATTACGTAATAATAATAATAATAATAATAATAATAATAATAATAATAATAATAATAATAATAATAATAATAATAATAATAATAATAATAATAATAATAATAATAATAATAATAAGATACAATAATAAATAAAAAATGATAGGTGTACCAAATTGGATTCCAAAATAGTTCACAAATGATAGGTGTCACAATTTAATGGGTGTTTCACAAATATTTAATATGATAAATTCCCCTGCATTCACATTAGTAAGCCCATAAAATTTTTTCAAACTAACAAGTCACCATATGCCACACATTTGGTAACAAATTTTGGTACATATAGCATTACTCAAAATAAATACTTATGACCATATATGACCATAAGAAAAACTTGCTTTTAGTTTCTACAATAATAGTCCACTTTTGACTCTTTTTTTTCAAATTGATCAAACTTTAATCAAGTATTAAAAATTATATTTTTATAATTTTGAAAAATTGAAAATACAATTTA
This sequence comes from Saposhnikovia divaricata, assembly GCA_036435485.1. NCBI lineage: Eukaryota > Viridiplantae > Streptophyta > Magnoliopsida > Apiales > Apiaceae > Saposhnikovia > Saposhnikovia divaricata. Next base: position 216,479,721 of record CM071594.1, read on the forward strand.
ATAATGATCATAATTTTTTAATGATATAATTATTTAAACTTTTCAGTTATTAAATTTATGTAAATTTCTGTTAAAATTTGATCAATTTCACTAATAAAAGTAAAAAAATTAGACAATAATTTTGAAACAAAGTAAATTATATCCTATATATAATTGGTGTGAGTGGTTTAGGTGGTCGTCTGGTCGTTAAGTTCATTAAAAATTAGAAATGGGCTAGAGAATAAGTTGCGCTAGAGTATTAGTTTAAAAGCTAAAACTATGCCCCCTAACAAAAAAACTTAAAATATGCTATCAAGTAACTAATGGTATTTTTAATTTAAGAAAGAAGATGAAAAAATGATGCACTAAAATAAATAACATATGATAAAACAGAAAAAATTAAAGTTGAAAAAATTATTGTTAACTAAAATTAATACAAAAATAGTTTATACTAAAGTTTCAAATATAATTAAAAAAACCTTACCACAAAAAAGAGTTTCAATGAAACCTATTTTTTTTAAAAAAAATCATAAAACAATTTTACTTTTAGATTTTACAACAAACATGTTTTAAAAATTTATACTAACAAAAGTCAACACAAATCAATAAATTAACATTTTATTATTTTGCAAAGATTCTAGATTCGGTACTAAAATTGTAAATAAATTAAAAACAATCCGAAAATCCAAAATAAAATAATTAATAGAGAATCTAAATATAATAAGTACCAAAAACCCTATAATAATTTAATAATTTAAAAGTTACAAAAATATTAAATTTCATCAACAATTAAATTTAAAGTAAATTAATAAAGAAAAAAACTAATAAAATATTCATCATCAACTTAAGTAATTGTTATTATTATAGGAAAAAGAGTTGTAGTAGAACAAAACTTACACACAATTAATAAATAAGGATAAAATAGCAAAAAACCATAATGAAAAATAAATCATAAATTTATTTTTTATATAAAATAAACAAGTATACAAAGCATACCATCAGAATTTCAGTACACAAATATAAAAGAAAATATAAACTTTCTTTAAAAAAAGGTACAAATGTATGTGTGTTCTATGTTAAATTACAATAACTTCCCAAATGTCTAAGTCTAATAAATAGAACAAAATACGGTAAAAAAATATGAAACATTAAAATATATGTTAGGTCAAACCTTAAAATACAATTTTCAAAAAAAAACCGTTTACCAAATAAAAATGTTGTAAGAAAAACATTATTTTAATAAAAATCATTAAAAATTCTATGTTTTAGGTTTGACAACAAAAATGTTTCTAATATTAACAAACAAGGATAAATTAGCAAAACATCATAATTAAAAATAAGTCGCAAATTCATTCTTTATATATAATAAAAAAGTAAACAAAGCATATCATTAGAATTTCAATTTTAAAAATAATTTTTAAAAAAAATAAGAATGTACATTTAATTACAAAACAAAAAATAAGTTTTTAAGAAAATATATGGTAAAATAAGATAATAAAAAGGTAATCAAAAAACATGTGACACCAAAATTCAACAAAATATAATCTACAAAATAAACGACAATTCAAATAAAAGATCTAAATGTAGAAAACTAAAGTCAACAATAAACTTTAATATAATGCACTTAAAACAAATATATATCAACACAAAAACATAAAAAATTAGTACAAACTTTCGCAATTACATAATCACATATACATATATAAAGAATAGTTAAACCAATAAATTCCCACATTTCTAAAGTATATTATATATATTCTAATAAAATAGAAAAAAACTACCCAAAAAATATGAAATATTAAAATATATGTTAGGCTAAAACTTAAAATATAATTTACAAAAAAAATCGTTTAACAAATAAAATTGCTTTAAGAAAAAATTATTTTGATAAAAATCATTAAAGTTTTTATTTTTAGGACAATAAATATGTTTCTAAAATTAAAATTGAACTCTAAAATATTAATAAAGTTACCCGTGCATCAAGGGTATAAAGCTAGTAAATCCTAATATTATCATTGATAAGGTTATGGTAGCCATGTGTTCGAATTTTTGGTTTTCCAGAACTATTTGTACTTGTGAAAATTTATTGAAATACTAAATTCTGTCTAAATACATATATATATGTACACTACTCTCTTAAAAACAAATGCAGTGATTGAGACATAAGATAGACTAATTGAGTTTACATGTTAAAAATGAGTAGTAAGATTTAAAAGAAAGAGGGAAGACATGTTTCAACGCATGTGATTTTGTTGGCAGCAACGTGAGATCACAAATTCACAAAGTATTATAAACAGAAGCATAATCAAGAGAATCACTTGGTATATTATTTGCATGTACTTGTTCTTGGATCATGTGCCAATGCAGTCCCCACTTGTTTAGTTGTTTTTGAACCACTTCTTTTTATCTCAATTGATTCAAGTGATGGTACATTCTTCCTATTACTGGTAGTTTGTTCAACCTACACCTAACCCATAAGATTCCAGTTTGGTGCACCTATTCAATCAATCTCTTTGATCCTCACCCCCCTCCATTAGTAGTAACCTATACTTCTGCTTTTCTATACCTGCAAGCTGTGTATGTAAATGGGTAAGTAGGCAAATAATCAATATTTGCGTGCTGTGTATAGCTTTCTTGATCAGTATCTGATGAACTCATCCTGTTCGTTATTCGGATGACGATCGCATAACCATACTGACGTCTGCATTTTGGTCCCGTCCTGTCTGGTTTATTAGATAACTCTCCTATGATATGGTTCACTTTTGTAATTTTCTTTTCGAACAAAACTAGTGACAATCGCTCTTTTTCTTGTTCTTCTTTTTCGATGTCATTTTGAAATCCATCCGTCAGCAATATAATTACTAATCGTCTAATCGTGAAAACATGGTGGCTAACGGCACAAATGATGGTGGCCATTGACCAATAGGGAATTGCTTTTAGCTGTGAGGGTGTTCTTGTTTGGCCAATGTTGTTATCTGTAAAATAACCTCTTTTGGTTGGTAGCAGGGGAGGGGGACGACTTGGTGCACAGCTAAACTCTTTTGCTAAGAAAGAGAATTATGAAGACACACATTTTCCAGTACAGAACAGCTCAAAATACTCCAATCGCACCTAGTTCATGTTAAATTTTCAAAACAAGTATTTAAATCAAACACTTCCTGTTCTTTTTGTTGAATATTCAACAATGAACCTGGAAATAAAATGTAAGAGAAAAAACTTGACTAGGAGGTGAGAATGAAAGGTGCATGCGAGAGCAAAGATTATGATGTACACTATAAAATGGTTATTAATAAGATTCGCAGTGGGTGTGACTGGGAAGAAGAAAAGAGAATGGTATTCAAATATTCATCATCAATGAAATTAACCCTGTTCGGCTATTTGAACTTCTAAAACAGATTGAAACACTGAATAAAAAGTATGCTTAAACATCGACAGAATTTCATTCCATTATTACACACTGTGAGTTTCTCGGATTAATTTACTCAGAATCCCTCCGTCCCAAAGGCCTCTAAAGTTGTATCATCTATGCCAATTCAGAAATAGTTCAAATTGATGTATCAAGTATCCACTACATAATAAACTTAACATGATTCCTTGAAAAATACCCACTGGCAGAAATATGTTGGTTGATAACTCAGAATTGTGTTCAAATAGTTAGCAAATAAAGAAAGCAGCATTCAGAAATCTGTTTCTTGAAAATGCTGCAAAATCTGAGATGTTAAGTTAACGTTTTCACTTCTATCACAGAGAAGAAAAATGCATTTTAATTGTATATTGTAGTTGCATATCAACAAGCCTCAAAAAAAAAATTAACGTAAATAATCAAGAACTGTACAGTAATTATAAATATGACCTGGATCACAGAAATATTTACTCTAGAATAAAATAATAAAATATATAAATGTACAAGTTGAAGCTTTTTTTGACTTTTTTCTTAAACAAGTTCATCAGAGGCCCCTAACTTTACTGATGCAGGTGTGTTGGTTACCTGACCTGTGTTGGTTACCTGACCTGTAATGCCTGATGACGGAGAGTTGGTCTGACCTGTTGAGCCCGCTTCTTTTGCTAGAGCATGTATAACTAAAGACTTCACAACCTGGCGAAATCTCCTTCTATATGTGGGAAACTTTGCAGTACTTTTTATCAATCCTACCATGCTGTCAAAATTCATTTTCTTTAGAAAAATAGTTGGTTTTCAACTTAAAACCTAAAAGGAAGGAATATAGATATGTAATCCTAACTAGTGGACTACCTCACAGTTAATTACTTTATAGATTACACAAGTCGAGATTCTAAATTATAAGTAAATCTATTCCATAAATTGTTAATGAAAAATTGGCTAGTACAAGTAACTGTCTTGAGATAATCGAGTTCTGAGTAGATGTTGTGTTATAAACAAAATGAAACACAGTTTTAATAATCAGGTGTGATCAATGTTAACCGAACACAGTTTCAAATGAGAGGCGTGTGCACGCATTTTTGGCAAAAACATGAATTCATAGATGTTAAAGCTTGTACAGTTATGTAGTAATCATCTGAACTTGTATAGTTATTCTTCTTTTTTCTGAACTGATCGAGAATCTCAATAAATTTGCACAAGAAGCATATTCAATCCGTACCTTCTAGCAATTCCCCCAAGTTGAGCAGCTTTAACATCTTTCTGTGGTATCAAACTGCCATTATCCCATGCCTCCATCCGTTTAGGATCGCCTCCAAATAGAAGATATTTCTCCAAGTACTTCAATTCATTCTCCTCAAGACCCCTGATCTGTTCCTTGAGAACCACTACTGGTTGATAAAACCAATCTACTAATTTATCTTGGGGTCGATTCCGATCATTGATCTCAAGATCATCGAGAATCATTAAACCAGTTGACCCAGCTTTTATTGAGTTAACAATCATGTAATAAAAGCAGTAAGAGGGGAGTCCAATGCCAATAACGGAACCTTCTTCGCTATTCTTTGCATTCAACCAATCATAAAGGTCAGCAACAGTTATTAAATTAACGTCCAGTAATTCCTTACCCCGCAGTTCCTTTGCTTTCATCATGTTTCCCCACACCTGCATCAGTTTTTCACAAAACACATGGTCATGATTAGATATAAGTCAGATTTTCCGTCTAGTGAAAATAAGGTCTGGTAGTCATGTGTTGTTATCGGTTCTAATGATTACAATTTTTTTTTTTAACATTATTCACAATTTATATATGTCATGTTACTTTAGAAAATCATGCTACTAGTGAAAGAATATATACTTACTGTGAACAATTGAATCATGGAGTTTGAGAATTACTATACGACAAACAATCTTTTTAGCAGATGATCTTAACAGTCCAGGTGCATCAAAACAGATATTATTACTATCTTGCTTTACATTACAACCATAAACATTTGCTGGTCAGGAGCAAATTGTCTTACTGCATATATTAAGATAATTCACAAATATTGTACTTAAAAGATTCTAGAACAGGACTAAGGTAGGCATTGATCTAAACTATCAAAAGCCTACCTGGACCATTTTCACTTCATTAATTGTCGCCCTTACTGATCTTGATGGTGATATGTTCTCCACAAGAACAGGAGGTGCTTCTTTGATAACAGAGCTAATATTTCTGCCACCAATAGCATGAATTGAAGGGTCTAAATAGGGAGATGTCCTCTTTCGATATCGGGGCCTGAATGCATGGAAAGGTCAATGTTAGAGATTGAAAATTTGATAAAGAACATCTACAACTGCATTGGTTCACAGGCATGCCTAAATAGGCCGTATATGTATATATTTAAAAATCAGAAAGGCAACAAAAAAACAAAAATGCTTACTTAGGGATAATAGAACCCTCACGAAGATATAGCCAGTCATTAGTGTATTCGTCAAATTCAGAAGCCATTGCAATAACATAAGCAAGACCTCTTTGAAAAGAACGTTCCTGTAAAACAGAAGGTAGTCATTCAAAGGAACAAACTTTAACAAAGCAAAGAATGATATACAGATTTAAGCATACCTGATATACTATTACGGCTCCGTACAATCCTATGAAAATGCTAGAAAAGACGGCCATTGCAATATGTCCAACAACAATAATGGGCCACGCAATGATCGATAAACCAGCAACTGGAATGCACCCTGTTTCTAGAAATAGGCCTTCTCGGTGAAATAGATCATGTGTAAGCCTACGCCATCCCTTGAACAGCAAGTATGGACTCTTTACTATGGCAATAGCCGTATACATAGGAACTTCAACAAGTAGCCCCAATATTCCAACAATAATGCATGCTGGTATATGAATAAACCTGAACGAGAGTTGTAAAGATAAGTAAACTAGATAGTGCTGGCTTCTTCTCAAGGTCATGAACTACAAATGTGATAGTGCAAGCATCCATAACTGAAGCTAAGATTTCCATTCTTATACAGATAAATATGTTTAAAGTTTAGGATTAAGATAGCAAATTAAAGATAAAGTACTTAAGTGGTTGATTATGATCATCCGAACTTGTGGATTCCCGCAATTCCTTCAAGTAGACAGGGTAAGAATGATAACACATATCAGCAAAATCTTGAACCCCTGTACAACTTCCAGTAATAGTCTCCCAAGTTCCATCCTACATTGATTGTTTATCAATGAAACTAAAAAAATTACACTGAAACATGAAAATATGTCGTAGATAGTCGAAAAGATAAGTGAAAGAGATTATTGTTTACCGCCACGCAATGAAAGAACTTTTGGCATTCAGTTGCTTCTTCATGTCTAAAGGCCTCAAAAGCTGAAATCCAAGGATTGAGAAATCCATATCCTAGTCCAGTCAGAACGCTCGACGCTGTGCCCAAGCTAACCCATATAGCAAATAAAGCAGGCAATGCAAGCAGCAAGGCCACTTTGAACAAAGAATCAAATCTCTTGGTCCTAAGAAATATTTGCTTATGTGAACAAATGTAATAAACATTAAGAAAATAAAAAAAAAAATAAGCTTTGCAAGTAATATACTTGAAGAGGGTGTAAACTGTCCATGTAACATGTGCAGGTAACAGTCCTAAAATGACCACACTATTCCCAATTATAACTATCAGAGCAGCAAATGGACCAACCAGTATACCTGAAAATGATGAACATTATATAGATATATAAATTATCATCACTTCTGTAGAAGAACGTGAACAAATAAAAAAAAGCTTGTTACATACTTTTGAAGACCCCAACAACGAGAGCAAAGAAGAATGAGAAGAGGACATACAAAAATTTCAAGAAATCTTTGCATATGGTTACCATGTTTTGATGTATGTCGAAAGAAAAGTTTGGAAGAGCAAGAACTAGTCCATTTGTGATTTGGAACTCCAGCAAAATTGCAGCAGAAAAAGGAAGATACAAAGAATGTAATAATTAGTAAATTAACACAAAACTTATATGTATTTATATGATGCTGCAAGTGAGTCACGAATAAAATCTATATTGTTGTAATATACTAGTTATAATAACAATAAATGAGTTACTAATAAATATTACTACTTAAACAAAAGAGAGAAAGAGAGAGCAGATAAGAAATTTAGCTGCTCGGTGTATGTTTTTCCATTCACTAATGCATGCTATTGTCATTACAGTATGCATAGCCCAACTATTACAGTTTTGACCACTCTAGGGCAATCAATTTACAACACTCCCCTTTGATTGTCATTACAGTATGGATCATAGATTGCCTCGTTAAAACCTTGTCAAAGAAAAACCCAATGGGATAAATGTTAGGAGTTGTCCCACATCGTTTGTGGAAGCGGCAGATAGCTAGTTTATAAGCAGCCAGTTAACTCCATTAGAATAAGGCCTTTTGGGAGGAGCTCAAAAACAAATCCGTGCGGGCTTGGCCACGGCCCAGAGCGGACAATATCATACTAATGTGGAGTTAATGGGTGTTGCACGGCCCAATAAGTGGTATCAGAGCTTCAGGTTGTAGTGGTCCAAAACAATCTCAGATGGGCTCCAAGAGGGATCCAAGGAAGAGGCGGATGGGCTATCCCAGGATGGGCTTAAGGAGGAGCAGGTGGGCCTTCCAGTGTGGGCCTAGGGGGAGCCAGATAGCCAGGAACTTTTGATAAGTGGATTTTTATCCACTTGGAACGTTCCATTTTGGCTTGAATTGATCGCTTAATCCTGGAGTAATCGTGTGGTTTAATGCGTTTTGTGAGGTTGTGCAGGTTTTATGATTTTACAGGTTAATATGGTGTATTTGAGATTTTATGTGGACGTTTTAAGAAGCGGCGTGAGAAGAAAGTTGTTGAGGAAAAATCTGCAGAAATTGTATCAGGGTAGCGCGACCGCGCCACAGGTGTAAAGGAATACAGCGCGACCGCGCTAGAGAGTTGTCAGATTTAAAGCAGCGCGACCGCGCCATCTCTGTATGTTAACATAGCGCGACCGCGCTAGGTCGTTCTGCTGCCGCCAGAATTGTTTTGCCATTCGAATTTTGAAAAGGAAAATTGCCGTTTTCTTTTCCTAATCATCATGGAAACATTGTAGGACTGTGGGAATAGTCTAGAAACATTATTTGACATGGAAATTGTAATTCTTATCTTATTCTAAGATGGAAATTTGTAATTTTTAATTCCTACTAAGAAATGGCAATTACTTGGAGCAAGGGCATTGTGGAGCTATAAATACACGTCCTTGGAGGCTTATTTGATCATCACCATCAGATCACAATACACCATCATTCATACACCATAGCACATTCGTATACCACACGAGTTTGAAGGCAAAGGAGACGAGTTCGAGAGCAAGAAGAAGCAACGAAGTTCATAAATTTCCATCTTTGTAATAGGAGTTAGCTTTGGATGCTTTTACGGATTTGTTTCTGAACCTTATTACTCTTTTCATCTATTACATTATTGATTCCTTGTTTCATATCATGTTTTCATCAAACCCCATGATGACGAACGGTTCGATTATGAACTAATCGCCGTCATGGGGTCCTAACGGATTTACTTATGGAATTTAGATGTTGATTGCCTAACTTGATATATGTGTGGTGAATTTGCGATATCCTTGCAGGGTTGTATTTAATTCATATAGATGCGTAGCTAACATCTATCTTGTTAATCTTTAGTAAAGCGACAGTGGATCTTTAGATTTAGAACTTGCCATGCTAGCATAAGTCCATGAATGTTATTCATGTTTGTGGTGTGTTTCTAACCTTCTCATACTACCTTATGTAATCTTATGGACACTTGATCTTCAACCATTATGTTTTCAAATTCTATAGACATATAGGGTCTAAGCATAATTGGTGCCTGCATGATTTCTATCTTATGTGGATATTGTGTAGATTGGTGTGCGTGTACTGAAAGGTAACGTATACTTCTTTCGTGTTGTCCGATTAGTTATCGTAACCACCACATGTATTGATAAAAGGGCATGATCTCTAAAGGAAGTTTGTATTGAAGTTAGAATCCCATGTTTTCCATCTCATAAGTAATTCAAATTCACTTTGTTAATTTAATTTAGTTGTTAATTACTTCTTCTTAGTTAATTTAGATAATCAAAACCAATTTGTCCATTGTCTTAGCATTGAACGATAATCATACATTGATGCTTAGGTACAAGAACTAAATTATACAATCTCTGTGGGAACGAACTCTACTTTATTCTATATTACTTATGACCACGTGCGCTTGCGTGATATTGTGCAAACAACTTTCAGTATGGTTCAAGGAGGAGCCAGATCAGGTTGTAGTGGTCCAGAACAATCTCAGATGGGCTCCCACAAGGATCCAAGGAAGAGGCGGATGGGCTATCCCAGGATGGGCTTAAGAAGGAGCAGGTGGGACTTTCCAGTATGGGCCTACGGGGAGCCAGATATCCAGAGCTTCCAGTATGGGTCAAGGGGGAGCCAGATCACACAGAAGGAGGAAGATTCGACAAGTGTCGAGCCCAATGTGTGAAGGGGGAGATTTTTAAGAGTTGTCCCACATCATTTGTGGACGGGGCAGATAGCTAGTTTATAAGCAGCCAGTTAACTCCATTAGTATGAGGTCTTTTGGGATGTGGCCAAGAACAACTCCGTGCGGACTCGGTCCAAAGCGGACAATATCATATTAATGTGGAGTTAAGGCCTGCTTAGCAAGCCCAACAATAAAAATCTTGGCGAAGGAAAAAGAGTACAATCTCCCCTTGGAAAGAATCGATCATTCACTGAAGTTTTGTTGCAGCAAATCCTTGAGTCGACGCATTCCAATATTATGTCGCAGTTTTCCGAATGTTGAATTCGGTAATGATTTTGTGAATAAATCTGCAAGGTTGTCACATGATCGAAGTTGTTGTACATCGATTTCACCATTCTTTTGTAGCTCATGAGTGTAGAAGAATTTTGGTGAAATGTGCTTCGTTCTGTCTCCTTTGATATATCCTTCCTTGAGTTGATCAATACATGCAATGTTATCTTCGAACATAACAGTGGGACTTCTCGTGGTGTCAGGTATTCCACATGATTCTTGAATATTCTTGATGATAGACCGCAACCAAACATATTCTCTACTGGCTTCATGAATTGCAATTAGTTCTGAGTGATTTGATGAGGTTGCCACTGTAGTTTGCTTTATGGATTTCCAGGAAATGGCTGTACCGCAATATGTAAATACATATCCAGTTTGTGATTTGCCAAAATGAGGATCTGACAAATATCCAGCGTCTGCATATCCAATCAACTGAGATGTCGAGTTTTCCGGGAAGAATAACCCAAAATCAACTGTACCACGAAGATATTGGAATATATGTTTGATCTCATTCCAATGTCTGTCCATCGGAGCAGAGCTAAATTTGGCCAATAAATTAACAGCAAATGCAATATCTGGCCTCGTATTATTCGCAAGATACATAAGTGCACCAATTACACCAAGATATGGAATTTCAGGACCAAGAACATCTTCATCATCTTCTCTTGGTCGAAATGGATCTTTATCAGGTTCTAAAGATCTAACCACCATTGGAGTGGTCAAAGGATGAGATTTATCCATGAAAAATCTGCTCAAAACTTTTTCTGTATACGTGGATTGGTGGAGGAAAATTCTTGATGACAAGTGCTCGACCTGTATACCAAGACAATATTTTGTCTTTCCAAGATCTTTCATTTCAAATTCTGTCTTTAGATATATGACAGTATCATCAACCTCTGTAGCTGTTCCTACAAGGTTTAAATCATCCATATATACAGCAATGATCACAAAATCAGACTGTGATTTCTTGATAAAAACACATGGACAAATCTTATTACTAATATACCCATTCTTTTGTAAATAAAAACTAAGACTGTTATACCACATACGACCAGATTGTTTCAGTCCATACAATGATCATTGAAGTTTAATATAGTATATGTTAGGAATAATTCATAAGTTGTGATGTTAAGAATAGAATTTTGCTAATACTTCTTGTATATCCTGGTTTTATAAAGGATTTAGCACTTTGTTTAGGATATATGTGTTAAACAGTAATCTGTAGAATTTAGTCAGGAACAGTGCGTCAGAGACTACATGTCAGGAATAATGTATCGGGGACTACATGTCAGGAACAGAGGAGCAGATCCTGATACATTAAGTCAGATCCTGATCAAATACTGATGGGATAATCAGATCCTGATGCAATGGGAAATCCTGATATCAGTCATGTTACTGATGATGTCAGTCGTGTTATTGATGATGTCATTATGGATGCTACAGAAACTGGCAAATGCTATAAAACAGGATCTTTGTTTTGGAAAACAAGCAAGAAGATGTCGTGAAGGAAACGAATTCTCTATTGATGGAAACTATCAACTGGACGGCAGAACATTGTCATAGATATATTATAATTCTGTTATTAGTTGATAGGTAGCATTATAAATACTCTCTATATCATTGTAAATAGCGTGCGTGAGTGATCAAGTGAGTTCGTAAGAATTGTATTCGAGAGATCGAAACAAACAGAGAGAGAGATTTATATTGTCAGCAGCTGCTAAAGGTATTGTACACCTTTGGTAGAGTTTGTATTTGATTATTTTAATACAAACAAAGTTTGATTCATTCATTTATTCTTGTTCATATAATCAAGCAAAAATCAGACACGATTATATAACTTGTATTCAACCCCCCCTTCTACAAGTTATTCGAGTTAACAATTGGTATCAGAGCAGGTTGATTTCGAATAATCATAAAGATCTGCAATCATGTCTGGTTACAAGGATGGTAATACTAAGATCCCTATGCTCAAGAGAAACGAATATACTCTATGGGAAGTGAAGATGTTGCATCACTTCGAAGCAACAGATCCTGATTATCTTGACAGAATCAGATATGGGCCTTTTGTTCCAACAAGACTTGTTCCTCAAGCATCTGTCGAAGGAAAAGTTGTTCCAGAACATACAGCAGAGAAGCCTAAATCTGAATGGACAGATAAGGAAAAGGAGAACGTTCTTAAGGATGCTAAAGTGAGAAACATACTATTCAACATTCTTGATTCTGTTCTCACTAACTATGTTCTCTCGTGTAAAACTGCTAAGGAGATATGGGACAATCTAAAGGTTCACTGTGAAGGAACGAAACCTGTCAGAAAGAATATGAGGACACTTCTCATACAACAGTATGAGTACTTTGAATCCAAGTCTGGTACTGACACCTTTGATAGGTTTACTAAACTCATCAATGAGATGGCCATGCATGGTAAATATTATGACTTGGAGGATATGAATACGAAGTTCATGAAAGCTCTTCCTGATTTCTACAATGAGAAGATATCTGCAATTGAGGAAGCTAATGATCTTGATGAGATATCATTAGAAGCAGTTTATGGAAAATTGAGAGCTTATGAACTTGACAGGCAGCAGAAAAAGAGCAGGAGTGAAGGAAAGATGAAAACTGTTGCACTCACTGCTCAGTCTGAATCAAAGAATCTTCCAGAAGAAAAGTCTGAAAGAGACTTGAGGAAGAAGAAGAGCAAAGAAAGTTCTGAGTCAGAGACTACAGATATAGACTCTGAAGATAATGATTCTGAATCAGAGATGCAAGAACTCTTTGCTATGTTTGCTAAAGCTTTCAAGAAAGGAAGATTCAACAGGAGAAGATTTAGTAAAGGCACTTTTCAGAAGAAAGAGGAGAAGAAGAATGACAAAGGCAATAGTATAATTATCAAGCTTGATAAAGCCAAGATCAAGTGCTTTAACTGCAGTGAGCTTGGACACTTCGCTAGTGAGTGCAAGATGCCTAGGAATTCAGGGAAGGGTAATGCACTCATGGTCACACAGAAGGATTGGGCAGACTCCAGTGATTCTGAAGATGAATTGGATTATGACAACATTGCATTGATGGCAAGTGCTTCAGACAAGCCTGGATCTCCAAAGAAAACTTCTTCATCTTCTGTTAAGGTATCACTTCACTCTCTTGATTGATAGCTTAGATTCTGATGATATTAGATCTATTCATGTTGAATTTAAGAATCTTATGACTAATTTCAAAATTCTTGCTAGTGAAAAAGATGAACTCAAGGCTAAGAATGATGAATTAGTTAGTAGAAATAATTTTCTTGAATCTGAGTTAATTCAAATGGAAGAATATAAGTTAAGTTCTGATAAAGCTAAGCATGATTATGGTGTTATTCTTGAGACTAATGACTATGTCAGAAAAGAACTAAAGGAAGAGAGAGATGTGATTAAAACCATTAACAATTCTGGTAAAAAGACTCAAGAAATCATTGAAAATCAAATTGTGGGTAAAGTTAATGGTTTAGGTTTTGATAAGGCTAGGCAAGAAAATACAGTAGCTATTGTCAATGATGATAGTAAAACTGAAGCTAGTACATCTAAGTCTGAAGGTAAGAAGATAGTTTCTGAACCTAAACATGTTAAATTTGTTTATTCTAAAGGTACCCCAGTTGTGCACAAAAGAATTAACAATAGCAATTTAGATGAAAGAGTGTTAGAAAAACCTAAGAATATAAACATTGGTTTTCTATCTAAGTCTCAGTTGAAACAGAGACTAGAAAGTATTTCAGAGTCTAGCAAGATCAGAAGAAATAGGAATGGAAAAGAAGGTATTAACAAAGAGAATAATTACAAGAATGTACCTGATGCACCTAGGAAGAAATGCTATAAATGTGGAAATAATAATCATTTGGCCCTAGACTGCAATCAAAAACCTTCTTGGAAAACTGAGTCCAGATTCACCAAGACTCAGAGAATTAAATACCAACCACAAGAACCCTGTTATCATTGTGGTAGTTTACTTCATTCCATTTATATGTGTAAGGAATATCATGAACTGTATTATGACTATTATTCTCTGAAATCTGAAACTCCTAGTCACAAACAGTTTGTGAAATCTAAGTCTAAGGTTGACACTGCAACAGGTAAATCAAAAGCAAAATCTTCAAAGCCTGTTGGTTCAAAAGTTAGTAAGAAAGGATCCAATCAAAGTTGGGTCCTAAAAAATTCTAACTAGCTACTTTTTGTTTGCAGGGCATTGGAAAGAAGCATTCAATTATCTTGGACAATGGATGCTCTGGACATATGACTGGAAAGAAGTCCCTGCTTACAAAGTTTGAGAGGAAAGCTAGCCCAGTAATATCCTTTGGAGATGGCAACAAAGGAGAAACTCTGGGATATGGCTCAATTATTTTGGGGAATGTCATCATAGAAAATGGAGCACTGGTTGAAGACTTGAAACACACACTTTTAAGCATAAGTCAACTGGGTGATAAAGGTTACCAATCAATCTTTGACAGTAAGGGATGCAAAATCTTGAATATGAAGAATGGAGACATTGTTCTGACTGGTCAGAGACATTGTAACATATATGAAGCCAGCTTGAGTGACACATCTAAAGGAACTGTCAGATGTCTTTACAGCAAGGCATCAAATGAGGAAAGCTGGAACTGGCACAAGAAGCTCTCACATCTCAACTTCAAGAAGCTTAATCAACTTGTTAAGCATCATCTGGTGAGAGGCCTACCTCAGGCAAACTATGTGCAAGATGGACTTTGTGATGCTTGTCAGCTTGGAAAAAAAAAAAGAACCACTTTCAAGAGCAAGACAGAAAATTCCATTATTGAACCATTTCATATGCTGCATCTTGATTTATTTGGTCCAGTAAACATTATGTCTATCAATAAGAAAAGATATGCTCTAGTTATAGTGGATGACTACACAAGGTTTACATGGGTATTCTTTCTACACAACAAGGATGAAGCTCCTCAGCAAATCATTGAACTTGTCAAGAATATTCAAAATAGCTCTGAGTACAAGGTCAAAGTGCTCAGAAGTGACAATGGTACAAAATTCAAGAATTCTATAATGGAGGAGTATTGTGCAGATAGTGGAATTACTCAACAGTTTTCTGCACCTGGAACACCTCAGCAAAATGGTGTAGTAGAAAGAAAGAACAGAACTCTCATAGAGGCAGCAAGAACCATGCTTGCAGATGCAAAGCTTCCAACCTATTTCTGGGCAAAAGCTATCAACACTGCATGTTTCACTCAAAACTGTACCTTGGTAAATGCTCATGGTAAGACTCCCTATGAGATGATCAAAGGAAAGAAACCAAGTGTGAAATATTTTCACATCTTTGGATGCAAATGCTATGTCCTGAAAGTTCATCCAGAACAACTTGGGAAATTTGAATCCAAATCGGATGAAGCAATCTTTCTAGGATATTCAGCATCAAAGGCCTTCAAAGTATACAATCTCAGAACCCACATTGTTATGGAATCAATTCATGTTGCATTTGATGATAAGAAGTTTGGAATTTTGCAAACTGATGAAAGCCATGACAATCTGGAATTTGAAAATCTTAAGTATTCTGAGATTCTCTCCAGCGATGATGAAGGTTCTCCAGAGGAAATCTCTATTGCTTCTCAAAGGAATTCTACTGCTGAGGGGGGGCAATTCAATCAAGGAGAACATAGGACTGATCAGGATCATACTGGTCATTCAGAGTCTACTTCATCAGGAACTGATCCTTCAGAGTCTAATGAAGGAAGATCAGGAACTAGCAGCAGTATGGAATCTACTGATTCTACTGATCAAGGTGGAGCTTTTGAAGGTAGAGAAAGTTCTTCTACAAGAAATACCACTAACTTAGAGGGAGAGTCTAGCAGGAGCAATCTACCACCTGTTAGAAAATGGACAAGGGATCATACTGAGGATTTGATAATTGGTGATCCAAATAGTGGTGTTTAAACTAGAAGATCAATTCAAAATGAATGCTTGTACAGTTGTTTTCTCTCAAAGAATGAACCTAAGAAGGTTAAAGAAGCCTTACAGGATCCTGATTGGATAATAGCAATGCAGGAAGAATTGAATGAATTTGAGAGGAACAAAGTTTGGAAACTGGTACCAAGACCTAAAGATAGATCTATTGTTGGTGCTAAATGGGTTTTCAGAAACAAGCTAGATGAATCTGGTATGATTGTAAGAAACAAAGCAAGACTGGTAGCCAAGGGTTATTCTCAGGAAGAAGGAATTGACTATGATGAAACCTTTGCACCTGTAGCAAGATTGGAAGCAATCAGAATGTTTCTTGCATTTGCAGCTCATTCAAAATTCAAGGTATACCAGATGGATGTAAAGAGTGCTTTTCTAAATGGCAAGCTTGATGAGGAAGTGTATGTGGAACAACCACCTGGTTTTGTTGATCCAAAGTTTCCAAATCATGTCTACAAACTTGACAAGGCACTCTATGGACTGAAGCAGGCACCAAGAGCATGGTATGAGACTTTGTCTAAATTTCTTCTTGAAAATGGCTTCACAAGAGGTACAATTGACAAAACTCTATTCTTTAGAAAGATAAAAGGTGATTTTCTTTTAGTTCAAGTTTATGTTGATGATATTATATTTGGTTCTACTAATGAAAAGTTATGTGCTAAGTTTAGCAAGCTTATGCAGTCTAAATATCAGATGAGCATGATGGGTGAACTAAATTACTTTTTAGGCTTGCAGGTCAAATAGACTGAGACTGGTATTTTCATTAATCAGTCAAAGTATATCAAAGATCTTTTAAAAAGGTTTGACTTTCAAAATTGTGCAGTTGCAAAGACACCCATGGCAACAGCCACTAAGTTACACTCTGATCCTAAGGGAAAGAGTGTTGATAACACTAGCTATAGAGGCATGATAGGTTCACTATTATATTTAACTGCAAGTACACCAGATATAATGTTCTCTACCTGTTTATGTGCTAGATTCCAAAGTGATCCTAAGGAATGTCATTTAATTGCTGTGAAGAGAATTTTTAGATATCTCAAGGGAACTCCAAATCTTGGTTTGTGGTATCCAAGAGAATCTGATTTCTCCCTAATTGGCTATTCAGACTCTGATTATGCAGGGTGTAAAATAGACAGGAAAAGAACTACAGGTACATGTCACTTCTTGGGAAACAGATTGATTTCTTGGGCAAGCAAGAAGCAGCAATCAGTCTCAACCTCAACTGCAGAAGCTGAATACATTGCAGCAGGCAGTTGTTGTGCTCAACTCCTTTGGATAAGAAATCAGTTGATGGATTATGGTATGACACTTAGTAATATTCCTATGTTTTGTGATAATACTAGTGCTATCAAAATTGCAGAAAATCCAGTTCAACACTCAAGGACTAAGCACATTGATGTCAGGTACCATTTTATTAGAGAACATATTGAAAATGGTACTGTGGAACTTCATTTTGTTCCTACTGACAAACAGCTTGCAGATATTCTAACTAAACCACTTGATGAGGCCACATTCATTAGATTGGTTAGTGAGTTAGGAATGTTAAATTTTTAGATCTTTAACATCTGCACAAGTAGCAAGGTATGTTGTTTCAGCTTATAGACTTGATATTTTGTCAGGATCTATACTTGATTGATAAATGCTTAAGCTGTAACACTTTACTTTGATAAATTCAGTATGATAGACTTGTTAATAAACATCAGGATTGCTATTAGTATGCTGACATCATCAGTATTGACATCAGTATTGTATCGTCAGTATCAGGATTGTGAAATTTGTGTGTCTTAATATTCCAAATTCTGAAGTTCATGTTATTTGGTGGTTCAATTCTGAGTTTTGTTAAGTCTATGTTAGCAAGTTTTATTACATACATACTGATAATTTATATCATTATTCATGACAGTCAATAAACAACGATAGGCAAGTAGATATTAAGAAAACTTGTATTTTCATTAATCAAAAGCATTACATACATAAAAATGAAATACAATTCTTCTTTTTGTCTAACTACTACTGATAATTCTATTCTTGTCTAAAGTTGTTGCTGCTTCAATCCTCAACGATCGACTTCAGGACAAGGAGCATCTCAAGAATGAATTCCTTGTCTGGGCGACTTGAATGAGAGCAGCTGACTCATCTTCATGCTTATTGAAGAAGATGAATAGCATCTCCATTAAGATCAACCTCAGACTCTTCACCAAATTCTTCATCCTCAAGGATTGAAGAGATTAGAGGAGGATTGTATCCAACTGGTAGATGTTTTAGAGGAGATTTATGGAAATCATCTGGGTTAAGATTAATCATATTTGACTTGATGAGAAAAGTTATCTCTTCTAAGAGATAGTTCACTTGCTCCTGATCATCAAGAGTAAAGAACTTCTCAGTGGTAATGAACCAAAAGCTAGGGTTCATATAAAGTTTTGGGTTGAAAGCCATGATGGAAAGAGAAAGGAATGAAAAGTTTTTGGAGAATGGCATAAGACATCGGTTTCTTTTATAGAAAGACGTGGGAAGCTGAACAGTCATTTGGGAGATATCAATGCATTCAGTCATAATTATGTGTGACTGTATTTCTTGTATTTTCAAGAAATATTGAATGAATTTAACTAATTGATTTTGTTAGTTCTTTTCAGGTAAAAGAAAATGCCATGTGGAAACTCTATTTAGTCTCTGGAATCAGGATGATATTGATCAGGAATACGAGTGTGTTCACATCAGGATTAGTAATTCTTTTTATTCAAAAATCACATTGAATTGTGTGATTATTCTGATGAGTAGATCACATCAGGAAGAGGAAACTGATCAGTATTGATTTTTATCTTGTTTTTACCTTGACTTATTTACTTGAAATCATTTTTGGATTTTATTTTCCAAAAGTCATGGGTAACTGCATTTTTCAGGGACTGACACCTGTCAACCTACGTGTCAACGTGTGATAATGGGTCTGAAGAATTTTTGAAATATAATTATTTTGACACTCTAATCGTGTAATTTCTTTCTCTAATTTCATTCTCTAAAGCAAAAACACTCTCGAGTTCTCAAAATCACTAATCAATTTCAAAGATTTCTTAAGTTCTTTTCAGATCAAAATGGCAACTCAAAGGAGACTAGCCAAATCAGTAGCTTTCAAGTTTGGTGACTTTGATTTTATGATGAACAATCATGTTGCAGCTATCACCAACAAGGAAGGGGTGTCAATTGATTTTCACCCGATAATGGACTTTATGGCGAAAGGACCATTAAGCTATGACTTGAAAGCATCTCCACAAATTAATCAAGTAGCTGTTTCACAAGCTTGGGAGAATGCTGAGGTAATTGATTCTATTCAGAGTCAATCAGGTAAGATTGTTCTACACTAAGGACACGACTCATTTGATCTTACTGAATCTGTTATTAATTCAGTACTTCGCTTACCTGTTAGTACAAATTTTGAGAATGTACCATCTGATGATGATGTGAGAACTATGTTATCTAAATTAGGTTATGATGGACCTCTAGATAACATGAGCCAGTTAAATAGATCTTTTCTTAGAAAAGAATGGTCTTTCTTCTTTGATCAAATTGCTAAATACTTTACTGGTAAATGTAGTTCTTTTCAACAAATTACAGCTGTTACATCACATATTGCATATGCTTTGCTTTATAACAGAGTAATTAATTTTGGTCACATTATCTTAAGTCAGATGTGTATAAAACTTGGGTCAAGAGATCATGACAGGAATATGGTTTATTATCACAGATTCATGCAACTGTTTATTAACCATTTCATTTCTGATGTTGAAGCTAGATTTGGTAGAGAGTATTGTGTTTCTTCTTATGTACAGCAAAAGAGAATTTTCTCCGACATTACAAAGAAGGACAGTGAAAAGAATCTAGATGAAATACCTGCTTTACACTATCCAAATCATGTTCAGGTACTTCTAAGAACTTATCTTCCTACTATCTATAATTCTTTTTTCTTTGGTGGTGAAATGACTCAGGAATCTCAATTGGAGGAGAACCCACCTGTGTCTACCCAAGTAGCCAAAAACATTACAGTCTCTGAAACAATTCTAGAACCAAAATTTGATCCACAGCCTATTGTTTCAAAGAAGCCAACCTCTGGTGTTTCTCAAAAGACATCAGTTGTAAGGAAGAGAAGATTTGTTATTTCAAGTAGTAGTTCTAGTGAAGATGATGATAATATATCTCTTGCTGAGAGAGCGGAATTGAAGGCTGCAATTCAACTTTCTAAGCTACGACAAAGAGATGGAACACCTAGTCACAGCCAGGCTACAGTCTCTCAAAAGGCTATAGTTCTTAAAAAGGGAAAACAGATACTGGATACTGTCTCTCAAAAGACTGTAGTTCTTAAAAAGGGAAAACAAATACTGGATACTGTCTCTCAAAAGACTGTGTCTATTGAAAAAGGATCTCATCCCAAGATCACTTCTGTGTCTACACCTCTTGAGTCTTCTCAAGACAAATCTGTTGCTCACTATACTAGGAGAACAAGGAGAAAGATATATTTGTCACCTACACACACAGTGTCAAGTCCAACTAACATTATGCAGGTCTCTACAAATAATGCTATATCCATGTCTGTATCTGGCAAGAGAGATCTGGATCTTGATTCTACATGGGAAACTACATTGACATACAGACTGGCTATGGAACTTCTTCTCTGAAAGTGAAGCTTTCTAGGCCTGTTCTAGATTTTTTGATTGAAAGAGTTCCCAAACTTTCATTTCCTGAAGAATATGGACTGTTACATCAAAGGCTTGATTTAATGAAGACATACTTTTATGTATCAGTCAGAAATGAGTTACACAAGAAATTTGGACTTCCTAAGCATGTTGCACTTCAATCACTTCATGCATATTTATTTGATGAGGATGTCATTGTTGAAGATGCTTCAGCTCAAGGTGAACAAGAGGAGGTAGTTGATAGAGGGAAGCAGTCAACAGAAGATACTATTGCACTAGTGGTGAATAATATAATAGATCATATCACAGCTACTGCAACACAAGAACCATCTAGTCAGAGGTTGGATGACTCAGGAACTGTGATTGATGATGCTGAAAGGTCTTCTGTGATGACTGAAATTGCAAGTGAGAAACCCTATGATATGGGAGAAATGACTTTGATTGATTTTCCTGAAGATCAAACCAATATTGTTCATTCAGAGTCTATCCAACTTGAGGGTGTGTCTCAGCAACCAACACTTAAAGATGGTGACATACTAGCTATGGTGTCTAATGAAGTATTACTGAAGACATCAGAGTCTAGTGTAAAACCTGAAAGTGGTATACTGGAGCCTGTAGTCTCTGGAAAGAAAATAGATGTTTGTAAGGATTCAGAGACTATAACAGCTCACTCCTTGGAGAAAACCTCAAGCCCCATGCCATATGAGGAACCCTCTCTCCATGTGAGTTCAGGTATAAAAACTTCTTCTAACCCCTATTTTTCTGTAGGTCATGAGAGCACTTATCCAAATTTGAGTGATACACACAGAGAGGCTGGCTCCTGACCAGGCAAAAGGAGAGGTAGAAAGAGTGTTGACTTTAGATAGTCAAAGTGAGGATGAGGGTATGGATGATCAACTCCATAGTGAGGGAGAAAAAATTAAGAAACCACCATCGTTTGATTTCTGGGATCAAGTTTTTCCTGAATCTTGGTCTGAAAATCTTGGTATGGATGCTTGTACTTATTCTTTTATCAAGATGTATGAGAAGCATGACTTAGCACATCACAATGCAAAGCCAAAAGTTAAAGCTCAGAAACAGAAAGAAAGGCTTGCAGAGATCATTAACAGAAGAGGTGAAAGGCTAAGACAAACTTCTACTCAACCAGTACCAGAAGAAATTCCTAATGAACCTAGTATTCCTTTGTTTGTACTTTCAATTTCAGCTAGAATTGAAACATCAACAATATCTGATCAATCTAAGGAGGAGTCAGGATTTGTAGATGTTTGTACAAAGAATACTGGTGAAGGACCAGATGATCATATTTCAGCTCCAGATCAGAAAGATGAAGATGTTTGTACTTCTACTCAAGTATTATTACTTGAATATCATTCTCAACAGGCAACTTCTTCTACAAGACTTAATGATAATGTTCTTTCTGAATCTAAATCTGAAGATACAACAAGCACTTCCGACATTAAGTCAATTCTGAAATTCTTGAGGACATTCAGAAATCTCAAAGTGATATTCAATCGAGACTTCAAATTCTTGAAAATAACCAAGTCACTATTATGGAAAATCAAGCAGTTCTGATGGATCTCATTTGTTCTGTTACTGAATCTCTTGGAATTAATGTTGCTGATTTCAAAAAGGGGGAGATAAAGACAATTCAGAGACAACAACAACAACAGACTGGGGGAGATAAACAGACTGGGAGAAGAACTAAGGGTGACATAAGTGGTAAATTTCATCATGGAAGTGGTAAAGGAAAAGAAGCATCAAATAGTTGAATTCTTTCTTCTAAGTACTAGATACAAGTCTACATCTGAAGAAGGAGGTACTTAACTTCATGATCTTGAATTCATAAATTCTATTATGGTTGTATTGTTATATGTTTTGACATCTACAACTTAGATTTATGCTTCAGATTCTAAAGCATAAATAGGGGGAGATTGTTAGGAATAATTCATAAGTTGTGATGTTAAGAATAGAATTTTGCTAATACTTCTTGTATATCCTGATTTTATAAAGGATTTAGCACTTTGTTTAGGATATATGTGTTAAACAGTAATCTGTAGAATTTAGTTAGGAAAAGTGCGTCAGAGACTACATGTTAGGAACAATGTATCGGGGACTACATGTCAGGAACAGAGGAGCAGATCCTGGTACATTAAGTCAGATCCTGATCAAATACTGATGGGATAATCAGATCCTGATGCAATGGGAAATCCTGATATCAGTCATGTTAATGATGATGTCAGTCGTGTTACTGATGATGTCATTATGGATGCTACAGAAACTGGCAAATGCTATAAAACAGGATCTTTGTTTTGGAAAACAAGCAAGAAGATATCGTGAAGGAAACAAATCCTCTATTGATGGAAACTATCAACTGGACGGTAGAACATTGTCATAGATAGATTATAATTCTGTTATTAGTTGATAGGTAGCATTATAAATACTCTCTCTATATCATTTTAAATAGCGTGCGTGAGTGAGCAAGTGAGTTCGTAAGAATTGTATTCGAGAGTTCGAAACAAACAGAGAGAGAGGTTTATATTGTCAGCAGCTGCTAAAGGTATTGTACACCTTTGGTAGAGTTTGTATTTGATTATTTTAATACAAACAAAGTTTGATTCATTCGTTTATTCTTGTTCATATAATCAAGCAAAAATCAGACACGATTATATAACTTGTATTCAACCCCCCCATCTACAAGTTATTTGAGTTAACGGTATATATGACGAGGTTTCTTGAACTCATCCATTTTCAACCCTTCTAGGATTTTCATAAAAATTTCACTATCAAGTGAACCATATAGGTATGCAGTAACGACGTCCATAAGACGTGTCTCCAGTTTTTCATTAGATGTCATACCTAATATGAAACTGTTAGTGGACTTTATGTCCACTAAATACGTTCCATTTTGGCTTAAATTGATCGCTTGTACACGAGTGTTTAGTGTCTTTTCATGTGTTTTCTTGTTTTTAGTGTGCAGAGTATCGTTTGAGGAATAAGGTGGTGGAATTGCGTGTTTCGGATGGATTAGAGCTGGAAGTGTCGAGGGCTGAGATAGCATGTCGGCCATGGAGCATATCGGAGCACTGTGCAGCAGCCAACAAGAGGAACGAAGCGAAATTGAAGTTCTGGACAGGGGGGCCAGGCGTGCCCGCGCCTGTATAGAGCGCGCCCGCGCCCTGGCGATCTGAAAAATATTAATTTCCTATTGTTGGGCTTGTTCGGAAGGGCCGGTTCGGACCAGATGTGCAGCCTTGTGTCTTGGAAGCCCAGTTTAGTATGTATTATTGGGGGAAAGCCCTAATTATGAAGAGATGGTATTATTCTAAGCGGGGATTTTTAGAGAGAGAGAGAAGAACCATTGGGAGAGCATCAAGCTTTTTGGGGATTTCCTAGTTTTCATTTAATATTTGTACCTATTGCGTTGAATGCTCGGTTGTTTTCGTATACTCTTTTATTACTTTTGTTGGTTTATCGTATTTCTTTTCAATCATGTTTACACTTGAACCCATGATGGCGATTAGGTCGATTATGGGCTAATTCGTTATCATGGGATTTTAATGGATTTTTCTATGGATTCTAGTAATTAAGTATTTTTTATGCCTTGGTGTGTGATTGATTGTATTGATTTCCTAGTATGATTACGCTTATTCGTTATAGGTGAGTCGCGAACACCTGTAATTGTTTGTTTAATCCTGGTGAATGCGAAAGTGGATCTAGGGTTTAGAACAATTCATGCTAGCATAGGTTTTTGCATGTGAATACCATGTATTAATTCGTGGTGTAATTCTAACCGTCTTGCACTGACTATGTGGTTTTATGGATGCTTGATTTTTAACCGGTATGTGTTCAATTGCTATAGACATATAGGAACTACGCATATTTGGTGACTACTTGACTCTATCAATTGTGGATGATCATTATGATGGTATACGCACAACGAAAGTTGGTGTGTATCAGTTTAGTGCATCTAATCGGTAATCAACTCTGTCACATGCTAGGTTAAAGGGGCATAAGATTCTAGATGAAGTGGTTAATGAAATTAAAATCCCATGTTTGTTTAATATAAGTTAATCGTTCAGTTATCCTCTCGTAATTTTCATAGTTGATAATTAATCATTAGTTAATCAAAACCAAATTTGTGATTGTCTTGGCAGTGAGTGTAAATCATAAGCTGGTGTATAAGTGAACTAAAACGAGCAATTCAAGTCTCTGTGGGAACGAATCATATTTACCCTGTATTACTTGTTGACCACGTTCTCTTGCATGAATAAGTGCGAACAAGTTTTTGGCGCCGCTGCCGGGGACTCGGTTCATTGTTTGTTTAGTTTATGTTCTTGTCATCAATTTGGATTAAATTCACTGACTCAGACGTTTTTCTCACTTATTTACTTTTGGGTTTCTCAGGTACTATCTTGAGCGTGTATGCGTACTCGTTCTCAAGTTCGTGAAGAGAATCTGGAAGGAAAGGAGTGAGAAGAGGAATTAGTAGAAGAAGTTGAAGAAGAGTTGGAAGTTATTGAAGATGTGGCAGATAACACGGCGTTGAAGGAATATTCTCAGCCCAAGATTAATGATATTCAGTCGAGTATTGTGCGGGCGGCTATTGCTGCAAATAATTTTGAGATCAAGCCGGGCACGATCCAAATGGTCCAGAACTCAGTCCAGTTTGGGGGTTCACCTGCTGAGGACCCTAACATGCACATCAGAGATTTCATCGAGATATGTGACACCTTCAAAACCAACGGGGTTTCTGAGGACGCTATCAAGCTAAAGTTGTTCCCATTCTCTTTGAGGGACAAGGCAGAAAGCTGGCTGCATTCACTTCCAGCAGGTTCCATCACTACATGGGAAGATCTGGCACAAAAATTCTTGACTAAATTCTTTCCTATGGCAAAGACTGCTGCCATGAGGAATGCTCTTACACAATTTAGTCAGCATTCTGGTGAATCACTGTGTGAAGCTTGGGAAAGGTACAAGGAGATGCTTCGGAAATGTCCTCATCATGGGATTCCAGATTGGATGGTCATCACTGGTTTTTACAATGGGTTAAGCCATTCTCGAGCAATGCTCGATGCAGCATCTGGAGGAGCTCTGTGGGCCAAAAGCTATGAAGAGGCCTATGACCTGATTGAAATGATGGCTGTGAACGAGTATCAGAATCCGACCCAGCGTATTCCACAAGGTAAGGTTGCAGGTGTTCTTGGAGTGGATGCCACAACAGCTATAGCAGCTCAGCTACAGGCTTTATCCATGAAAGTGGATTCATTAGCTAAGGTGGGGGTTCAACAAGTTGCCATGGTTTGTGAATTGTGTGCGGGGGATCATGAAACTAATCAATGTGCAATTTCTAGTGAGTCGGCACATTTTGTTAGCAATTATCAGAAGCCGTCACAACCTGCTCCGAACACATATCATCCCAACAATAGGAATCATCCTAACTTCAGTTGGAGCAACAATCAGAATATCATGCAACAACCATCTCAGGGTCAGCAGTATGGTTCGAAGCAGTTCAACAATTCGGGTTATCAACAACCCTATGCCCAAAGACCACCATACAATCCACTGGATTTCATCAACAACATCAAGGAAGTCATGTGGAGTCGAATGAGAAGTCAGAGTTGGAAGAATTGCGAATGATGTACAAGAGTCAAGCAGTATCTTTGAAAACTCTTGAAAACCAAATTGGCCAACTGGCCAATGCTCTTTTGAACAGACCTCAAGGGCAATTACCTAGTGACACGGAAGCTAATCCGGGTAAAAAGGAGGTCAAGGAACAGATTCACGCTGTTACGTTGCGTTCTGGAAAGGTTACAGACGATCTCGAGGTCAAAAATCAGCTTAACGAAGAGCTTGAAAATTATGTGAACAGTGAAAAGGGGCGCGGGCGCGCAGCCTTGGGCACGGGCGTGCAGCCTTGGGCACGGGCGCGCCTGAGGATTCTGGTCATTCTACAAGTTTTGTCCTTCCGGTCGTTCAGAAGGCATCAAGTGAGGAAGAAAAGGTAAAGTCAGCTGGGAAAACAAGTTCAGAGAGTAAGGAAGCTAGCAAGGAAGTCTATCCGCCTCCGCCATTCCCTAAAAGGCTTCAGAAACAAAAGTTTGATAAGCAATTTGCAAAGTTCTTGGAAGTGTTCAAAAAGTTGCACATAAATCTACCGTTTGCTGAAGCCCTGGAACAAATGCCAAGTTATGCCAAGTTCATGAAAGGCATACTTTCGAGGAAATTGAAACTCGAGGAGTTAGAGACCGTCGCTTTGACGGAGGAGTGCAGTGCTGTCTTGCAATAAAAGTTGCCACCTAAGCTGAAGGATCCGGGGAGTTTTACCATACCGTGCATCATTGGGAATGTTTCTTTTGACAAGTGTTTGTGTGATTTAGGGGCAAGCATCAACCTCATGCCCTATTTGGTTTTCTTGCAACTTGGTCTTCCGGAGCCTAAGCCTACAAACATGTCACTCCAGTTAGCTGATCGCTCAATCACCTACCCTCGAGGAATTGTAGAAGATGTTCTGGTGAAAGTGGACAAACTTATCTTTCCAGCGGATTTCGTCATACTTGATTTTGAAGAAGATAAGAAAATCCCTATCATTCTTGGGAGACCATTCTTGGCCACGGGTCAGACCTTGATTGACGTGCAGAAAGGAGAACTCACTATGAGGGTGCATGATCAGAATGTCACCTTCAATGTTTTTAAGGCTATGAAGTTTCCAATTGAAGAAGAACAGTGTTTGAAGATAGACTTGGTTGAGTCGGCAGTACAATCAAAAATTGAGCATCTGCTCATGAATGACACATTGGAAAAAGCACTGATTGGTGATTCTTTATTGGAAGAAGATGATACAGATGAGAAACTGCTATTTCTTGATGCTACTCCATGGCAAAGGAAATTTGAGAGACCAGTGGAATCTTTAGGTCTATCTGAATTGAAGGGGTCGCATCAGCGGTTGAAACCATCCATTGAAGAAGCTCCAACTCTAGAGCTCAAACCACTACCTGATCACTTAAGGTATGCCTCTCTTGGTGAGTCATTTACTTTACCTGTGATTATTGCTACTAACCTGTCAGATTCTGAGGAAGACAAGCTCTTGAGAGTTCTTAGAGAATTCAAATCAGCCATTGGATGGACTATTGCAGACATCAAGGGGATTAGTCCGGCTTACTGTCAACATAAAATTCCACTAGAAGAAGGGAGTAAACCAACAGTGGAACATCAGAGACGTCTAAATCCAATCATGAAAGAAGTTGTGAAGAAAGAAATTATCAAGTGGTTGGATGCAGGGATTATCTATCCCATTTCTGATAGTTCATGGGTAAGCCCAGTTCAATGTGTGCCAAAGAAAGGGGGCATGACGGTAATCACCAATGAGAAGAATGAACTTATCTCCACTCGCACAGTCACTGGTTGGAGAATCTGTATGGATTACCAGAAATTGAACAAGGCCACCAGGAAGGATCATTTTCCTTTGCCCTTTATTGATCAGATGCTAGACAGACTTGCAGGTCATGAGTACTATTGCCTTCTAGATGGATATTCTGGGTATAATCAAATCTGTATTGCTTCTGAAGATCAGGAGAAGACGACATTCACATGTCCATTTGGTACATTTGCTTTTCGGCGGGTCTCTTTTGGTTTGTGTGGTGCACCTGGCACGTTTCAAAGGTGTATGACATCTTTTTTTCAGACATGATTGGTAAGACCGTAGAAGTTTTCATGGATGACTTTTCTGTAATTGGTCGTTCTTTCGACGAATGTTTGCAAAATCTGGGTGCGGTTCTGAAAAGATGTGTGGAGACTAATCTAGTGCTTAACTGGGAGAAATGCCATTTCATGGTGCAGGAGGGAACTATCCTTGGGCACAAGGTGTCACGGAGAGGTCTAGAGGTGGACAGAGCAAAAATAGAAACAACTGAAAATATTCCACCACCTAATTCAGTGAGAGGGATTCGCAGTTTCCTTGGTCATGTAGGTTTCTACAGGCGTTTCATCAAAGACTTCTCAAAAATCTCCAAACCACTGTGTAAGCTCTTGGAAAAGGACGTTCCTTTTAAATTTGACGAAGAATGTTTGACCGCTTTCGAGACTCTGAAAAAGAAATTGGTTTCAACACCAGTGATCATTGCTCCTGATTGGAGTGAACCTTTCGCTATGATGTGTGACGCTAACGATTATGCAGTGGGGGCCGTTCTTGGTCAAAAGAAAGAGAAAGTGTTTCGTGTGATCTATTATGCAAGCAAGACCCTTAATGAGGCTCAGTTGAACTACACTACTACTGAGAAAGAGCTGCTGGCCATAGTCTATGGTTTTGAAAAATTCCATTCTTACTTGCTCGGTACAAAGGTAATGGTGTACACGGATCACGTGGCTATTAGATATCTGCTCTCTAAAAAGGACTCCAAACCTCGGTTGATTCGTTGGGTACTTCTGTTACAAGAATTTGATGTGGAGATTAAGGATAGAAAAGGGACAGAGAATCAAGTAGCTGATCATCTTTCTCGACTGGAGGACACTGGTAAATCCTCTCGAGACGGAACCATCATTAATGAATTCTTCCCGGATGAGCAATTGTTTAGGGTGCAAGAAGAAGAGCCATGGTATGCAGACATTGTGAACTTTCTGGTTAGTCAAGTGATTCCACCCGAGCTTTCTTATGCACAAAGGAAGAAGTTCTTGCATGAAGTCAAATGGTATCGTTGGGATGAACCATATCTGTTTAAACAGGGAGCTGATCAGGTTATTAGAAGATGTGTGCCATACAGTGAAACAGAGACTATTCTGAGGGATTATCACGCCACGACATATGGAGGCCACTATGAAGGTGAAAAGACTGCAACTCGAATTCTTCAAGCGGGTTTCTATTGGCCTTCTCTTTTTAAGGATGCCCATCAGTATGTCTTAAGGTGTGACCGTTGTCAGCGTGTTGGTAACATATCGAGGAGGGATGAGATGCCCCTTAATGTAATTTTGGAAGTGGAAATTTTCGATGTTTGGGGAATCGACTTCATGGGACCGTTTATCTCCTCATGCAACAATCAATATATCTTGCTAGCCGTTGATTACGTCTCTAAATGGGTTGAGGTCAAAGCACTCCCGACCAATGATGCCAAAGTCGTGCTTAATTTCCTTCAGAAGAACAGCTTCACCAGATTATGTATTATTGGGGGAAAGCCCTAATTATGAAGAGATGGTATTATTCTAAGCGGGGATTTTTAGAGAGAGAGAGAAGAACCATTGGGAGAGCATCAAGCTTTTTGGGGATTTCCTAGTTTTCATTTCATATTTATAATCTCCTATTGAGTTGAATGCTCGGTTGTTTTCGTATACTCTTTTACTACTTTTGTTGGTTTATCGTATTTCTTTTCAATCATGTTTACACTTGAACCCATGATGGCGATTAGGTCGATTATGGGCTAATTCGTTATCATGCGATTTTAATGGATTTTTCTATGGATTCTAGTAATTAAGTGTTTTTTATGCCTTGGTGTGTGATTGATTGTATTGATTTCCTAGTATGATTACGCTTATTCGTTATAGGTGAGTCGCGAACACCTATAATTGTTTGTTTAATCCTGGTGAATGCGAAAGTGGATCTAGGGTTTAGAACAATTCATGTTAGCATAGGTTTTTGCATGTGAAGAACATGTATTAATTTGTGGTGTAATTCTAACCGTCTTGCACTGACTATGTGGTTTTATGGATGCTTGATTTTTAACCGGTATGTGTTCAATTGCTATAGACATATAGGAACTACGCATATTTGGTGACTACTTGACTTCTATCAATTGTGGATGATCAGTAGGATGGTATACGCACAACGAAAGTTGGTGTGTATCAGTTTAGTGCATCTAATCAGTAATCAACTCTGTCACATGCTAGGTTAAAGTGGCATAAGATTCTAGATGAAGTGGTTAATGAAATTAAAATCCCATGTTTGTTTAATATAAGTTAATCGTTCAGTTATTCTCTCGTAATTTTCATAGTTGATAATTAATCATTAGTTAATCAAAACCAAATTTGTGATTGTCTTGGCAGTGAGTGTAAATCATAAGCTGGTGTATAAGTGAACTAAAACGAGCAATTCAAGTCTCTGTGGGAACGAATCCTATTTACCCCGTATTACTTGTTGACCACGTTCTCTTGCGTGAATAAGTGCGAACAGAAACGAAAAGTAATTCCATCCATTACTGGCGAGTATGTCTCTTGATAATCAATGCCAGGTCTTTGAGAAAATCCTTGAACCATAAGTCGGGCTTTGTATCTCATTATCTCATTCTTTTCATTTCATTTTCTTACGAATACCCATTTATTTCCAACAGGGTTCACACCCATTGGTGTTTGGACAACGGGTCCAAATACTTCTCTTTTACGCAATGAATTTAATTCTGTTTGAATTACGTCTTTCCATTTTAGCCAGTCTTTTCTTCTACGGCATTCATCCACACTTTATGGTTCAGGATCAGAATTTATATTGACATCCAATGCCGCAGAATACACAAACATTTCATCGATTATGACCTTACTTCGATCCCATAATTTCATGTCATGCACATAATTTATTGAAATTTCATGATTACTTAATTCCTCATCTTTAGGGACTAGAATCTCTTCAAGAGATAATACCACTTCAGGAGTATTTGCTACTTCTGGAGCATGTGCCACTTCAGGGGCATTTTACTTTGTTTTTTGTTTTCATGGTGCAACATCTTTTGCACCGACCGGTCTACCATGCTTCAAGCACGGATTTGATTCCGTAACCAACTCTTTGTATTTGATTTTTGAATTGGTACATCTATTCTAGCTGGAGTATTTACTGCAGGTATATGAGATTTTTTAATTTTTCTAGAATCGTTAAATGCGTCAGGCATTTGGTTTGCGATATTTTGCATATGAATAATCCTTTTAACTTCAATCGTTGAAGTTTAATAGAGTATATATGACGAGGTTTTTTGAACTCATCCATTTTCAACCCTTCTGCGATTTTCATAAAAATTTCACTATCAAGTGAACCATATAGGTATGCAGTAACGACGTTCATAAGACGTGTCTCCAATTTTTCATTAGATGTCATACCTAATATGAAACGAAAAGTAATTCCACCCATTACTGGCGAGTATGTCTCTTTATAATCAATGCCAGGTCTTTGAGAAAACCCTTGAACCACAAGTTGGGCTTTGTATCTCATTATCTCATTCTTCTCATTTCATTTTCTTACGAATACCCTTTTATTTCCAACAGGGTTCACACCAATTGGTGTTTGGACAACGGGTCCAAATACTTCTCTTTTACGGAATGAATTTA
This sequence comes from Saposhnikovia divaricata, assembly GCA_036435485.1. NCBI lineage: Eukaryota > Viridiplantae > Streptophyta > Magnoliopsida > Apiales > Apiaceae > Saposhnikovia > Saposhnikovia divaricata. The sequence goes on from CM071594.1 coordinate 216,511,889, forward strand.
ATTCTGTTTGAATTGCGTCTTTCCATTTTAGCCAGCCTTTTCTTCTACTGCATTCATCCACATTTTGTGGTTCAGGATCAGAATTTATATCAACATCCAATGCCGCAGAATACACAAACATATCATCGATTATGGCCTTACTTCGATCCCATAATTTCATGTCATGCACATAATTTATTGAAATTTCATGATTACTTAATCCCTCATCTTTAGGGACTAGGATCTCTTCAGGAGATAATACCACTTCAGTGGTATTTGCTACTTCTGGAGCATGTGCCACTTCAGGGGCATTTTACTTTGTTTTTCGTTTTCATGGTGCAACATCTTTTGCACCGACCAGTCTACCACGCTTCAAGCACGGATTTGATTCCGTAACCAACTCTTTTGTATTTGATTTTTGAATTGGTACATCTATTCTAGCTGGAGTATTTACTGCAGGTATATGAGATTTTATAATTTTTCTAGAATCGTTAAATGCATCAGGTATTTGGTTTGCGATATTTTGCATATGAATAATCCTTTTAACTTCAATTTCACATTGACCTGTACGTGGATCTAAAAAATGTAATCCCGATGCATTCCATGTAATCTCAGGATTAGCTTTATTCGAATATTTATCTCCCCTAAAGGAGGAAACACTGACTCGTCAAAATGAAAATCTGCATATCTTACGGTAAATAAATCTCCAGTTAGTGGTTCAAGATATCTAATTATAGATGTGGAATCAAAATCAACATAGATACCTATTCTTCTTTGAGCTCCCATCTTCGATCTCTGTGGTGGAGCAATCGGCACATATACAGCACTTCCGAAAATTTTAAAGTGAGAAATATTAGGAATTTGACCAAGTACCAGTTGTAGTGGAGAGTGTTTGTTATAGGTAGGTGGTCTAATCCTAATAATATTGGCAGCGTGAAGTATTGCATGACCCCAAACGGATGTAGGTAATTTTGCTTTCAACAACAACGGTCTTGCAATAAGTTGAAGTCTTTTGATAAAGGACTCGATAGAAATACTACATAGTTAAACAAGATAATACATACTATTATAGTAATTTTATGAAACTAATCTTCAGCCTCCCATATGGGAGTTTCATTAGATTCATTCGGACCATTAATGCTCATTCCTACAGTTGTATCTATCGGGGAATCATCTAGGTTATTGTTGGCGAAATTGGTTTCCACCATTTTTCCTTTTGATTTCTGAGATGATTGGTATAGATCAACAAGATGTTTTGGGATATGAAAATTACGTGCCCAGTGTCCTTCCATGTATTATCCATTTTCCCTCCCTATGGTGCCTTTCTTTTGCTATGTTCAGATTGCCACTTCCGGTGACCAAAGCTGTTTTAAGGACGAAAGTGCCCGTGACCTCGACCTCGTTCACAGTATCGACCTTGGCCTCGTCCACCTCTATGCCCTTTTCCACGTACATTCTGCTGGAATGACATGTTATTTACTTCAGGTAAAGGGGCAGATCCCGTTGGACGGGATTGATGATTCTTAATCACCAATTCATGATTCTGTTCAGCAATAAGGAGAGTTGATAGAAGATCCCCAAACTTGGTGAATTTGTGCTCCCTATACATCTCAGCTAAATTAATATTATTGGGGTGAAAAGGTGATTGTGTTTTATCGATTTTTCTTTTCTCAGTAACTTTCTCACCGCACATAATGAGCCTAGAACTTATCTTGAATAAAGCAGAACTATATGCCCGAACACTCTTAAAATCCTGAAGTCTTAGATTAGCCCAATCATTTTCAGCTACAGGTAGATAAACTAGTTTCTGGTGGTCAAACCTATCTTTTAGATTTTCCCATAAAATATATGGATCCTCGACTTCTAGGTATTCAGATTTTAAATCTTCATGCATGTGGTGACCGAGAAAAATAATAGAGGTAAAGTTTTCTTCTGCCGTGGCTGTATTTTCTGCCTTTATCCTATCGTTTAATTTCTTTAAACCAAGATGCAGTTTTACATCTTGTACCCATGACAAATAATTATCTCCAGAAATGTCCAATGCAACGAACGATAAGCTTGTAAGGTTTGTCATACTAAATCTGAATTTAACACACAAATTATTAAACTTAAATCATCAATATAAATATTACATAAATCCTAGTTAATCGGGTGCGTTAACAAATACGCAATAATAAATGTATATATCATTATCATCAATGATATTATAAACAGATCTATGTACAGAACAACAAATGGATTTTCACCCGCCATACGGACGTCTGCGTATACAAGTTATCTCCGACTGATAAATATATTTAGGCAGAAAATCCTGCATAAGTTAGTTCATGTACAAAGAGTATTTACAATAAATAATAATCGTAAAAAATGTTCCCACAATATCTTTCGAATTTCGATGAATGGTACCATTTTAACAACAGTGTAGACAAAGGTCAATTAAAATATAACAACAATTTATATCAGTGACAATGTAATTAAAGGTTCCCACATTATTTCGGTATTACCCCAAATTAAATGGTACCGTTTTATTAGGCGGTTCTCCGGCCATGTATTTTTAGTTATTAGTAGGCTGTGCTCCGGCCATATATATATATATATATATATATATATACCACTAACTATGCGGAAACCACTAACTATGCGGAAGCAGACTAACTTTGTGGAAGTAGCTATTGATATAGTATAAAAATGATTATAGTAAGAAAAGGCTCAGCACATGAGCAAGGGAGAAGGAAAGTGGAATTTTATTCAAGCGTACTGAATATCAATACAAAGCTCTCTTTATATAGAGAGTTAGAGACACACTATTACACATGATAGAACTGAATTATTACAACAAACAAATAACTTTAGAAAAAGTAGACATTATTGATGCCGGGTGCTCATTGGGCCCCATCGACGCAATCAATGATGAATACATACAAACAACTTTTACAAAACAAACAACAAACTTTACTAAAGCAAAGATTATGCTCTGTCCACTAAAATTCCATTATCAGAAGCAGATATTATTGCCTTCAAAAGTGAATTTCCAAATAATTGATCTGGAATTATTGCTGCTATGTCGGCAAAGGCATTTATCCTGTCAGATTAGAATATTTGAGAAGCACTTTTCTCCGAATAGAATAGAGAATCTTTATGTTTTCTCTTCGGTTGCGGAGACGCTTAACCTCGTGAAAATCTCTCATAATTTCTGAAGTGGACCGATTTTTCCTTTCTAGAAGAGATGCATTCTTGTATTTAGAATCAAGATCATCAATCTGATGAGTAAGATTGATGCATTCCTTTTCATCATCTTTTAACCTTTTAAATGCTCTAAAAAAGGTCGGCATTGATCAGCTATGAGGAGCTTTTCCTTTATCTTTGGACTTTTGAATTAAAGTCTGAGTCATAGCATCCCAGAAATCTCCTAGGGATGGCTCTCGGGCTTGAGCCGGTTGAGATTCTTCTGTAGATAAATGTTCTTCTTCTTCGGCTTGAGATTCGCCTGCTAGACAATTATAGGGGTTAGAATCCATTGATCCTTGAGATGAAGAAGTTTTCATTGATTGATCCTCTTCCTGAGATGGATGAGACGGAAAAGAACTAAAAAATTGCTCTTTCATAAAGTCTAAAACTCGGACCATTATTTGTTCCTCTGAATCTGTAGGATATTTTTTTAGAAAGTATTCTTTCATATTGGCAATCGAAGGTTGATGAGACGATTTTTCTTTAGAACCTTGGCCTTTTTCAGCAACAATTGTTGCTTTGATGGTGGCTATTTTAGCCTGTACATCTTTAGCATCTATATTAGTCCACCATTTACAAAAGAAATTTCTTTGTAAAATAGGAATATCAAGATTGTCTTGGGAGACTGATATTATCCATCTCCAAATCCATGGTATTTGAAATTTAGTAAAAAATATGAAAGGACATTGTCCCTTAATCATTCTTTCAGCAGTTACTCTGGCAATAAGGGGACTATTGTCGCACCAAGGGATATATAAATCCTTAATTTCCTTAGGAAGAATTTCTAAAGAGGGACCAAATTTTGCCCACCATTGGTAGAACCAATTAGGAACTGGCTTATTAAGCACCCCTGGATCAATACTGAAAAACCAAGAATGCTTGTTTTTCGGATTTTGATAGTAAAAAGCTTTTGTGAAAGCTTCTACATAATCCCAGTAGTTGAAGTAAATGTACTTCCCCTCTGCCATTTTTATAGCTTTTTCCGCATTGGGATTAAATCCCCATTCTCTTGGATGAAGTATTTTCTGGATATGACATTTGCTAAAATTTATAAAATTCTCAGGATTATTGTTCTGATGATAATGAGTAATCGTTATCGATTCAGTGATTTTTAGCAAAATTTCTAAATTCTGCCTTCCCTGATTATTCAGGCCAGCATAACCTCTTGATTCAAGGTATTTCGTTCTTAAAGACCATCCATCATTTGGAGTGAGCTTAAGATCTTCTTCTTCCAGAAACAAAATAGTTTCGGTGGTAGGATTTTCGAAATATTCTTTATCCTGCTGGGCATCAGTAATAGCAACATCTTTATAAGTTGCTGCTTTACTAGAGGAAGGAATATCTTCTTTTTTAGGAGGTGCAGGTAATTGCTGCATCCTTTGTCTATGATGATATATAGTCCAATCACCTATTAGTGGGACAGTTTCTTGAGATAACATATTGTTATTCCCGTAACCTCGACCTCGGCCATAACCGCGGCCTCTTCCCCTATTAGGGGTCGTCATTCACCCTGTAAAAATTCACGGGTTAAATAATCAGCAAGAGAATTATTTTCTCCTTTTATGAACTGAATATCAAATTCAAAGGCTGCCAGTTGAGCTTGCCATCCTGCAAAAATTTGTTTTGCTACAAGATTTTTAACATCTTTTTCGAGAATTGATTTTGCTGAACTACAATCAATTCGCAGTAAAAATTTTTGATTTAATAAATCACCTTGAAATTTAGAAATACATTTAATAATAGAAAGCATTTCTTTCTTTACAGTTGAATATTTTAACTGTGTGGGATTCCACTTTCCTGAAGTGAATCTAACAAGAACTTCTCTTGAAGTTTCAGGAATTACTTGTTTTAGTATTCCTCCATACCCTATATTAGAGGCATCTGTTTCGACGATCTTAAAATATTTAGGATTGGCTAAAGATAAGCAAGGCAAACATTTTACTTTTGCTTTGATTTTCTGAACAGCCTGAGAATGTTTCTCAGTCCATGGTTCAGGTTTCTGTTTGAGCCTAGAATACAGAATTGCTGTATCTTGTGCTAAATTAGCATAATAGTCTAAAATATAATTAAGACTGCCCAAAAATCTTTGTAATTGTTTTTTATCAAGAATTTCATTAGGAAATTTTGATGCAAACTCTATACTTCTATCTATGGGAATAATTTTTCCTTGATTAATAATATGGCCCAAAAACCTAACCTGAGTTTGGAACAATTTCATTTTTGGAGCAGATATAACTAATCCATTATTCTTTATTAAATTCTTAAATATTTTTAAGTGTTTAATATGCTGATCTATTGTTTTAGAGAATACTAAAACATCATCTATATATACTATAATAAATTCTGTATAAGGATTAAAAATATCATTCATAATATTCTGAAATTCAGAAGGGGCATTCTTTTGGCCAAAAGGTAAGACATTCCATTCATAATGACCAAAGGGAACTGTGAAGGCCGTTTTATACCTATCTGATTCTTTAATCTGGATTTGCCAGTATCCCGATTTCATATCAAATTTAGAAAAGATTAAAGCATCGCTTAATCTATCTAGCAAATCTTTTTTGTTAGGGATCGGATATCTAATCCATTTTAAAACTTTATTAAGAGGTTTATAATTAATGACTAGTCTAGGCACGCCTCTTTCCTTCTCAGCAGCATTATTAACATAGAATGCTGTGCAACTCCAGGGAGATTTAGACTTTCTAATTAAGCCTTTTGCTAAAAGAGAATCAATCTCCTTTTTACATAATTCCAAATATTCTTTATTCATCTGGGCTGGTCTAGCCTTAGTGGGAATTTGGTTTTCATTAAAACTATCTATGTAAGGAAGGGAAACAACATGTTTTTTCCTATTCCAAAAAGCATTAGGGAGGTCATTACAAACCTCATCCTTGAACTGTTTTTCAATGATTTTTATTTGGGTTTTAGTGGCTGGTTGATTAAGCTGATCATTAATGCTTAAGACTTTTATTTCTTCTTTGAGAAAACATAATTGTTTTTCTTTACTAAGAAGACGGTCTCTAACCTCGTTTATTATACGGGTTTGAGGATCAGTAATAAAATCAAATTTTATATTCTTACCCTCTATTATGGTAGAAATCCCAGTTTTATCAACATTGTTGAGAGGCATAATATTATGAAGAAAAGGATTTCCTAATATTATTCTATGATTCATATTCTTTATTAGAATAAAGGAGGTAGGAAGACAAATATCTTTACTACAGATATAAGTGTTAGAAAGCTTGTACCTAACTTGAAGTTTTTCTCCTGCTGCATGGGAGATAGATTGGGTAGTTTTCTCAAAATATTTGGTAGGAATTATTCCTTCTTTGATACAATTTAAATCAGCACCACTATCAACAAGGGCTATTTCATCTTTGAGAATAAATTCTCGACTTACTACAAGAGTAATCTTGATATACCATTGTTGAGAGGTTACTTGCTCTAGCAGATTTAAATATTCTGTTTCATTATTATTACTAGAAGAGGGAATATCCTTACTATCACTAGTTATTAAAGGCTTACTTTCTAGTAAAGTAACTCGTTGGGATAACAAAGTATTATTCTGCTTGATCTGAGTAATTTCAGATTTTAATAAATTAACTTCTTTTCTCAAATCATTAAGAGAAACAGGAGTTTCTTTAAGGGTAGATTTTTTAAATCTATCTAATACCTCACTTAATTGGTAAGGTGCTTCAATGACTAAAGGAGCTTCTTTTTCTTTATTATTTTTAATAAGAGTTTCAAGCATTTGCTTTTTAAGCTCAAAATCAGAAATGGAATCTATAATCTTCAAGACTCTATCTTGATCAGCAGTTAAGACATTTAATCCATTCATGTCTACTATAGATTTATAATAGTTTAGCTCATTACACTGACACTCATTGTTGTCAGGACTTTGTGAATCTGAGTCACTAGAGCTATTACAAATAAGGGCTAATTCTTCGTTATCAGAAGATTCTCGTTCTTCATCAGAACTGTGAAGCAAGACCTTTTCTAATTGAGAGCGTAATTGCTCATCTTCTATCTTGTTGAGGGCCTTTTTAGTCCAACATTGGTTAGCATAATGACCAACTTTACCGCATTTATGACAGGTTATATCAATCCTTTTGGCTTTTCTTTTTCCCTTATTGGGGACAAAAGGTTTTTTATCCGAATTATTATAAGATTTTTTCTTATAATTCTTTTTATAAGAAGTTTTAAAAGGATATTTTGATTTATAAGAATTATTCTTATAAGGCTTGTTTCTTTTATAAGCAATCTTTTGCTTTTTCTTATCTTGATATTTAGGAATTTTTCCTAGATCAAAGGCAAACTGATCACAGAATTCACCTAATTGGTGTTTTTCTGACAGTTTTTGTTGCTTTAACTGATTCTTTAGCTTTATGTCATTACATAGAGCTAATCCTTCATTAACACAATGGCTAACTATTTCTCCATATGTTAGAGAAACATAATTAATATTAACTCCATCATTTCTATTTCTTAAGGATTGCCTAACCCTTTCAGCAAAAAGATGGGGTAAACCGTCAATAAATTTTGACTTCCAGTGAACCGAATTTGGTTCTCCTAATTGATAAACTCTAGACAAAAAGGTATCTTTATACCACCTAAAATGGGTTAAGGAAGGACATCTAAGATTTTGAAGGAGCGTACATAGCTTCTCTGCAACAGGAATATTGCTTCCTATAAAATGTTGTAGAATTGTAAGACACAAAGTGTAAACAACATCTTCTTCTCCAGTAGTAACAATGCCATTTTCTATTTTAACAATTTTTTTATGATTAAGAATTTCTAATCTTTGTTCTAAGGTAAAATAGTGATCCCACCATCCCCTGATCTGTCCTACAAATCCTGTGGAAATGAAGGAGGCTATAGCACTATCAGTACTACCATTCTGTTTACAAACAGTAGAATACATCATCATTCGGTGTATGACATCGAATATTTGTTTCTCATTTAAGCCATCAATATTCCATTCATAGATAGCTTTTCCTGAATATGAGGTTTGAATATATTCTGGTTCTTCAAATAGAAGATCCTGAGGAGAAGGTCTTTGGTAATAGAATTTTTCTAAAGATTTGGGAGTATAAATAGGGTTTATCTCCGGATTACTAATTTGTTGTTTAGCAAACATAGTTGCTAATTTATTAATATCTTCTAAATCTTCAGCATGTTCTGAAGTTTCAGATTGCTGAGAATCATCGCCTTTAGATAAGACTGATATATTCATATTGTTGAATTTTTGTTGAAGAATTTTTATAAATTCTTGCCCACTAGATTCTAATTTAAATCCTTTTATGGGGATAGGAGGTTGAATCATGGGAACCTGGTTCTTAGAGGATTCTTGTACAGGGGTTGAAGAAGGTTGCTTCTCAATAGATTTCTTTAAAGAAATTAACTCGTTTTCTATCACTTGCCTAAGAGAAACTATCTCGTTCTCTAGGGGTAAGAAGTGGTCACCTAGACAAGTAAGAAAGGTGTTAGTATAATTTTGCGATCTAATTATCGCATTTAAATCTTTCACAGTAGCTTGAGTAGTTTCGAGTTTTTGCAGGCTTGTATAAGCCGTAGCTTCTGTGGTATTACTTAAACAAATTGTTTGTTCTGGAGGATAGGGAGAAGTAATGATGTCTCCCTTAGGGGTTTTCCAGGGTCTTTGTAAGACTAGAATTTCGTTATTAGTCTTACTTAGATATGTTTTCATGAACCAATGAACAAAAGATATATAATCTTCCGTTTTACTTAGATAACTATAATATTCATCTTTAAACCTTTTTAGGTCTTCAGAAGAATATTTCTTAAAATACCATTGCCTAAATTGGGCATGTTTTTCTTGTTGAAATTCTTTATTAAGAATTTCTCTCATCTTACTTCCGGGGGATAAATCTATCATTATATATGAAAACTCATTTCTGATTGAGTAGGAGATTCTCTACTCTGTTCATAAATTCCTTCTGGAATTTTATTTTGGCTAATTCTAATTTCTTCTACATGTTCAGGAACAATAGATTCCTCTCTGAATTGAGAAGTCGAAGCTCTAGCTGAAACGCTCGGGGCAGTGATATAATCACTAGTAGAGGAATATCTAGCGGACCTAGTCCTAGGCATCCTAATAGTTCTTTGAGATGTAAATTTAATTTCTACATCTCCTTCAGTTGTTTGTATTATTTGATCAACTTCTTTGTTGACCTGAGGCTCAGGCTCTAGTTCTTGAGGAAGAGACCAAGTCTCTGGGAAGTCTATTTCTTTCCACTTAATCATTCTATTAGTGGCTATATTTGAGGTCAACAAATTGGTTTGGACTATAGTAGTAGTCCCTAAAGGAGATATTTGTTTGGCCTTTGGGTTCAAAGTATTTAATACTTTGTAATAAATTCTATAGCAAATTGCTATAATTTCACTACCTGGTTTAAAATTATATCCGTGAGTATGTAAGGTTAGTTGCATAGCATCTAACAAATGATTATCTGTTAAAGATAGGGTTAAATTTGGGGCTACGTCGAAGTAGACGGGTCCATGGCATAAACTGGTTTCTATTAACGCAGCTAGAGATTGTTTAAAATCTCTACATCGGCCATCTCTAACCGAGGCCATAATACTCGTGTTTAAACCTAATAACGTTAAAGGTTTAAAGGCTATCTGAATTAATCCAATATGAATAAAATTATAGCTTTTAAAAGGAAATAAATCCTTCTTATTTAATAATCTAATTGTTTGATTAGAGTCAGTGACTCTAATGGTTTGTTCCATTGTTTTTATAACCTGTCTTGATTTAAAATCAAAGAATCCAATATTATAAATATGATCTAAGGGAACAGAGGGTATAACCCATTTATTTAGTTTATCGAAATTTTTTGGATACTCAGCTAATTCAGCATTTTTAACTAAATCATTAGGATGCTCATCATCCTCCAAATTATTCATAATAATGAAAGATAAGGCTAAAGCTGTTGTGGTGGATTGGACCTCTAAGTTACGTAAGTATGTTTATTTGTTACAAAAAAGTAAAAGTGCGAGGAATTAAAATATTTTTGGTCATCTTTGCAAACGACTCACTCGTTTAACTGTCAACCAAAGGGACAGACGGATAAAATCCACAAAATCAAAGATGTGAAATATTTTTAGCAAAAATTTTCTTTTACGAAATCATCCAGAAAACTCCCATTTTTCCCTCGGGATTAAAGATGACATTTTAAGAAAACACTAAAAATATTCCGATTTTTTGACTCTTTTTTTTTTTTTTACATACTTGCGTTACTTAGAACATCCAACCTTCCACAACAGAAATTTAGCTAATAACAGACATAAATTAAAAGAGTAAGATAAAAGAATGTACCTTAACCAGGGCTATAACACTACCACTAACTATGCGGAAACCTACTAACTATGCGGAAACAGACTAACTTTGTGGAAGCAGCTATTGATATAGTATAAAAATGATTATAGTAAGAAAAGGCTCAGCACATGAGCAAGGGAGAAGGAAAGTGGAATTTTATTCCAGCGTACTGAATATCAATACAAAGCTCTCTTTATATAGAGAGTTAGAGACACACTATTACACATGATAGAACTGAATTATTACAACAAACAAATAACTTTAGAAAAAGTAGACATTATTGATGCCGGGTGCTCATTGGGCCCCATCGACGCAATCAATGATGAATACATACAAACAACTTTTACAAAACAAACAACAAACTTTACTAAAGCAAAGATTATGCTCTGCCCACTAAAATTCCATTATCAGAAGCAGATATTATTGCCTTCAAAAGTGAATTTCCAAATAATTGATCTGGAATTATTGCTGCTATGTCGGCAAAGGCATTTATCCTGTCAGATTAGAATATTTGAGAAGCAATTTTCTCTGAATAGAATAGAGAATCTTTATGTTTTCTCTTCGGTTGCGGAGACGCTTAACCTCGTGAAAATCTCTCATAATTTCTGAAGTGGACCGATTTTTCCTTTCTAGAAGAGATGCATTCTTGTATTTAGAATCAAGATCATCAATCTGATGAGTAAGATTGATGCATTCCTTTTCATCATCTTTTAACCTTTTAAATGCTCTAAAAAAGGTCGGCATTGATCAGCTATGAGGAGCTTTTCCTTTATCTTTGGACTTTTGAATTAAAGTCTGAGTCATAGCATCCCAGAAATCTCCTAGGGATGGCTCTCGGGCTTGAGCCGGTTGAGATTCTTCTGTAGATAAATGTTCTTCTTCTTCGGCTTGAGATTCGCCTGCTAGACAATTATAGGGGTTAGAATCCATTGATCCTTGAGATGAAGAAGTTTTCATTGATTGATCCTCTTCCTGAGATGGATGAGACGGAAAAGAACTAAAAAATTGCTCTTTCATAAAGTCTAAAACTCGGACCATTATTTGTTCCTCTGAATCTGTAGGATATTTTTTTAGAAAGTATTCTTTCATATTGGCAATCGAAGGTTGATGAGACGATTTTTCTTTAGAACCTTGGCCTTTTTCAGCAACAATTGTTGCTTTGATGGTGGCTATTTTAGCCTGTACATCTTTAGCATCTATATTAGTCCACCATTTACAAAAGAAATTTCTTTGTAAAATAGGAATATCAAGATTGTCTTGGGAGACTGATATTATCCATCTCCAAATCCATGGTATTTGAAATTTAGTAAAAAATATGAAAGGACATTGTCCCTTAATCATTCTTTCAGCAGTTACTCTGGCAATAAGGGGACTATTGTCGCACCAAGGGATATATAAATCCTTAATTTCCTTAGGAAGAATTTCTAAAGAGGGACCAAATTTTGCCCACCATTGGTAGAACCAATTAGGAACTGGCTTATTAAGCACCCCTGGATCAATACTGAAAAACCAAGAATGCTTGTTTTTCGGATTTTGATAGTAAAAAGCTTTTGTGAAAGCTTCTACATAATCCCAGTAGTTGAAGTAAATGTACTTCCCCTCTGCCATTTTTATAGCTTTTTCCGCATTGGGATTAAATCCCCATTCTCTTGGATGAAGTATTTTCTGGATATGACATTTGCTAAAATTTATAAAATTCTCAGGATTATTGTTCTGATGATAATGAGTAATCGTTATCGATTCAGTGATTTTTAGCAAAATTTCTAAATTCTGCCTTCCCTGATTATTCAGGCCAGCATAACCTCTTGATTCAAGGTATTTCGTTCTTAAAGACCATCCATCATTTGGAGTGAGCTTAAGATCTTCTTCTTCCAGAAACAAAATAGTTTCGGTGGTAGGATTTTCGAAATATTCTTTATCCTGCTGGGCATCAGTAATAGCAACATCTTTATAAGTTGCTGCTTTACTAGAGGAAGGAATATCTTCTTTTTTAGGAGGTGCAGGTAATTGCTGCATCCTTTGTCTATGATGATATATAGTCCAATCACCTATTAGTGGGACAGTTTCTTGAGATAACATATTGTTATTCCCGTAACCTCGACCTCGGCCATAACCGCGGCCTCTTCCCCTATTAGGGGTCGTCATTCACCCTGTAAAAATTCACGGGTTAAATAATCAGCAAGAGAATTATTTTCTCCTTTTATGAACTGAATATCAAATTCAAAGGCTGCCAGTTGAGCTTGCCATCCTGCAAAAATTTGTTTTGCTACAAGATTTTTAACATCTTTTTCGAGAATTGATTTTGCTGAACTACAATCAATTCGCAGTAAAAATTTTTGATTTAATAAATCACCTTGAAATTTAGAAATACATTTAATAATAGAAAGCATTTCTTTCTTTACAGTTGAATATTTTAACTGTGTGGGATTCCACTTTCCTGAAGTGAATCTAACAAGAACTTCTCTTGAAGTTTCAGGAATTACTTGTTTTAGTATTCCTCCATACCCTATATTAGAGGCATCTGTTTCGACGATCTTAAAATATTTAGGATTGGCTAAAGATAAGCAAGGCAAACATTTTACTTTTGCTTTGATTTTCTGAACAGCCTGAGAATGTTTCTCAGTCCATGGTTCAGGTTTCTGTTTGAGCCTAGAATACAGAATTGCTGTATCTTGTGCTAAATTAGCATAATAGTCTAAAATATAATTAAGACTGCCCAAAAATCTTTGTAATTGTTTTTTATCAAGAATTTCATTAGGAAATTTTGATGCAAACTCTATACTTCTATCTATGGGAATAATTTTTCCTTGATTAATAATATGGCCCAAAAACCTAACCTGAGTTTGGAACAATTTCATTTTTGGAGCAGATATAACTAATCCATTATTCTTTATTAAATTCTTAAATATTTTTAAGTGTTTAATATGCTGATCTATTATTTTAGAGAATACTAAAACATCATCTATATATACTATAATAAATTCTGTATAAGGATTAAAAATATCATTCATAATATTCTGAAATTCAGAAGGGGCATTCTTTTGGCCAAAAGGTAAGACATTCCATTCATAATGACCAAAGGGAACTGTGAAGGCCGTTTTATACCTATCTGATTCTTTAATCTGGATTTGCCAGTATCCCGATTTCATATCAAATTTAGAAAAGATTAAAGCATCGCTTAATCTATCTAGCAAATCTTTTTTGTTAGGGATCGGATATCTAATCCATTTTAAAACTTTATTAAGAGGTTTATAATTAATGACTAGTCTAGGCACGCCTCTTTCCTTCTCAGCAGCATTATTAACATAGAATGCTGTGCAACTCCAGGGAGATTTAGACTTTCTAATTAAGCCTTTTGCTAAAAGAGAATCAATCTCCTTTTTACATAATTCCAAATATTCTTTATTCATCTGGGCTGGTCTAGCCTTAGTGGGAATTTGGTTTTCATTAAAACTATCTATGTAAGGAAGGGAAACAACATGTTTTTTCCTATTCCAAAAAGCATTAGGGAGGTCATTACAAACCTCATCCTTGAACTGTTTTTCAATGATTTTTATTTGGGTTTTAGTGGCTGGTTGATTAAGGTGATCATTAATGCTTAAGACTTTTATTTCTTCTTTGAGAAAACATAATTGTTTTTCTTTACTAAGAAGACGGTCTCTAACCTCGTTTATTATACGGGTTTGAGGATCAGTAATAAAATCAAATTTTATATTCTTACCCTCTATTATGGTAGAAATCCCAGTTTTATCAACATTGTTGAGAGGCATAATATTATGAAGAAAAGGATTTCCTAATATTATTCTATGATTCATATTCTTTATTAGAATAAAGGAGGTAGGAAGACAAATATCTTTACTACAGATATAAGTGTTAGAAAGCTTGTACCTAACTTGAAGTTTTTCTCCTGCTGCATGGGAGATAGATTGGGTAGTTTTCTCAAAATATTTGGTAGGAATTATTCCTTCTTTGATACAATTTAAATCAGCACCACTATCAACAAGGGCTATTTCATCTTTGAGAATAAATTCTCGACTTACTACAAGAGTAATCTTGATATACCATTGTTGAGAGGTTACTTGCTCTAGCAGATTTAAATATTCTGTTTCATTATTATTACTAGAAGAGGGAATATCCTTACTATCACTAGTTATTAAAGGCTTACTTTCTAGTAAAGTAACTCGTTGGGATAACAAAGTATTATTCTGCTTAATCTGAGTAATTTCAGATTTTAATAAATTAACTTCTTTTCTCAAATCATTAAGAGAAACAGGAGTTTCTTTAAGGGTAGATTTTTGAAATCTATCTAATACCTCACTTAATTGGTAAGGTGCTTCAATGACTAAAGGAGCTTCTTTTTCTTTATTATTTTTAATAAGAGTTTCAAGCATTTGCTTTTTAAGCTCAAAATCAGAAATGGAATCTATAATCTTCAAGACTCTATCTTGATCAGCAGTTAAGACATTTAATCCATTCATGTCTACTATAGATTTATAATAGTTTAGCTCATTACACTGACACTCATTGTTGTCAGGACTTTGTGAATCTGAGTCACTAGAGCTATTACAAATAAGGGCTAATTCTTCGTTATCAGAAGATTCTCGTTCTTCATCAGAACTGTGAAGCAAGACCTTTTCTAATTGAGAGCGTAATTGCTCATCTTCTATCTTGTTGAGGGCCTTTTTAGTCCAACATTGGTTAGCATAATGACCAACTTTACCGCATTTATGACAGGTTATATCAATCCTTTTGGCTTTTCTTTTTCCCTTATTGGGGACAAAAGGTTTTTTATCCGAATTATTATAAGATTTTTTCTTATAATTCTTTTTATAAGAAGTTTTAAAAGGATATTTTGATTTATAAGAATTATTCTTATAAGGCTTGTTTCTTTTATAAGCAATCTTTTGCTTTTTCTTATCTTGATATTTAGGAATTTTTCCTAGATCAAAGGCAAACTGATCACAGAATTCACCTAATTGGTGTTTTTCTGACAGTTTTTGTTGCTTTAACTGATTCTTTAGCTTTATGTCATTACATAGAGCTAATCCTTCATTAACACAATGGCTAACTATTTCTCCATATGTTAGAGAAACATAATTAATATTAACTCCATCATTTCTATTTCTTAAGGATTGCCTAACCCTTTCAGCAAAAAGATGGGGTAAACCGTCAATAAATTTTGACTTCCAGTGAACCGAATTTGGTTCTCCTAATTGATAAACTCTAGACAAAAAGGTATCTTTATACCACCTAAAATGGGTTAAGGAAGGACATCTAAGATTTTGAAGGAGCGTACATAGCTTCTCTGCAACAGGAATATTGCTTCCTATAAAATGTTGTAGAATTGTAAGACACAAAGTGTAAACAGCATCTTCTTCTCCAGTAGTAACAATGCCATTTTCTATTTTAACAATTTTTTTATGATTAAGAATTTCTAATCTTTGTTCTAAGGTAAAATAGTGATCCCACCATCCCCTGATCTGTCCTACAAATCCTGTGGAAATGAAGGAGGCTATAGCACTATCAGTACTACCATTCTGTTTACAAACAGTAGAATACATCATCATTCGGTGTATGACATCGAATATTTGTTTCTCATTTAAGCCATCAATATTCCATTCATAGATAGCTTTTCCTGAATATGAGGTTTGAATATATTCTGGTTCTTCAAATAGAAGATCCTGAGGAGAAGGTCTTTGGTAATAGAATTTTTCTAAAGATTTGGGAGTATAAATAGGGTTTATCTCCGGATTACTAATTTGTTGTTTAGCAAACATAGTTGCTAATTTATTAATATCTTCTAAATCTTCAGCATGTTCTGAAGTTTCAGATTGCTGAGAATCATCGTCTTTAGATAAGACTGATATATTCATATTGTTGAATTTTTGTTGAAGAATTTTTATAAATTCTTGCCCACTAGATTCTAATTTAAATCCTTTTATGGGGATAGGAGGTTGAATCATGGGAACCTGGTTCTTAGAGGATTCTTGTACAGGGGTTGAAGAAGGTTGCTTCTCAATAGATTTCTTTAAAGAAATTAACTCGTTTTCTATCACTTGCCTAAGAGAAACTATCTCGTTCTCTAGGGGTAAGAAGTGGTCACCTAGACAAGTAAGAAAGGTGTTAGTATAATTTTGCGATCTAATTATCGCATTTAAATCTTTCACAGTAGCTTGAGTAGTTTCGAGTTTTTGCAGGCTTGTATAAGCCGTAGCTTCTGTGGTATTACTTAAACAAATTGTTTGTTCTGGAGGATAGGGAGAAGTAATGATGTCTCCCTTAGGGGTTTTCCAGGGTCTTTGTAAGACTAGAATTTCGTTATTAGTCTTACTTAGATATGTTTTCATGAACCAATGAACAAAAGATATATAATCTTCCGTTTTACTTAGATAACTATAATATTCATCTTTAAACCTTTTTAGGTCTTCAGAAGAATATTTCTTAAAATACCATTGCCTAAATTGGGCATGTTTTTCTTGTTGAAATTCTTTATTAAGAATTTCTCTCATCTTACTTCCGGGGGATAAATCTATCATTATATATGAAAACTCATTTCTGATTGAGTAGGAGATTCTCTACTCTGTTCATAAATTCCTTCTGGAATTTTATTTTGGCTAATTCTAATTTCTTCTACATGTTCAGGAACAATAGATTCCTCTCTGAATTGAGAAGTCGAAGCTCTAGCTGAAACGCTCGGGGCAGTGATATAATCACTAGTAGAGGAATATCTAGCGGACCTAGTCCTAGGCATCCTAATAGTTCTTTGAGATGTAAATTTAATTTCTACATCTCCTTCAGTTGTTTGTATTATTTGATCAACTTCTTTGTTGACCTGAGGCTCAGGCTCTAGTTCTTGAGGAAGAGACCAAGTCTCTGGGAAGTCTATTTCTTTCCACTTAATCATTCTATTAGTGGCTATATTTGAGGTCAACAAATTGGTTTGGACTATAGTAGTAGTCCCTAAAGGAGATATTTGTTTGGCCTTTGGGTTCAAAGTATTTAATACTTTGTAATAAATTCTATAGCAAATTGCTATAATTTCACTACCTGGTTTAAAATTATATCCGTGAGTATGTAAGGTTAGTTGCATAGCATCTAACAAATGATTATCTGTTAAAGATAGGGTTAAATTTGGGGCTACGTCGAAGTAGACGGGTCCATGGCATAAACTGGTTTCTATTAACGCAGCTAGAGATTGTTTAAAATCTCTACATCGGCCATCTCTAACCGAGGCCATAATACTCGTGTTTAAACCTAATAACGTTAAAGGTTTAAAGGCTATCTGAATTAATCCAATATGAATAAAATTATAGCTTTTAAAAGGAAATAAATCCTTCTTATTTAATAATCTAATTGTTTGATTAGAGTCAGTGACTCTAATGGTTTGTTCCATTGTTTTTATAACCTGTCTTGATTTAAAATCAAAGAATCCAATATTATAAATATGATCTAAGGGAACAGAGGGTATAACCCATTTATTTAGTTTATCGAAATTTTTTGGATACTCAGCTAATTCAGCATTTTTAACTAAATCATTAGGATGCTCATCATCCTCCAAATTATTCATAATAATGAAAGATAAGGCTAAAGCTGTTGTGGTGGATTGGACCTCTAAGTTACGTAAGTATGTTTATTTGTTACAAAAAAGTAAAAGTGCGAGGAATTAAAATATTTTTGGTCATCTTTGCAAACGACTCACTCGTTTAACTGTCAACCAAAGGGACAGACGGATAAAATCCACAAAATCAAAGATGTGAAATATTTTTAGCAAAAATTTTCTTTTACGAAATCATCCAGAAAACTCCCATTTTTCCCTCGGGATTAAAGATGACATTTTAAGAAAACACTAAAAATATTCCGATTTTTTGACTCTTTTTTTTTTTTTTTTTACATACTTGCGTTACTTAGAACATCCAACCTTCCACAACAGAAATTTAGCTAATAACAGACATAAATTAAAAGAGTAAGATAAAAGAATGTACCTTAACCAGGGCTATAACACTACCACTAACTATGCGGAAACCTACTAACTATGCGGAAACAGACTAACTTTGTGGAAGCAGCTATTGATATAGTATAAAAATGATTATAGTAAGAAAAGGCTCAGCACATGAGCAAGGGAGAAGGAAAGTGGAATTTTATTCCAGCGTACTGAATATCAATACAAAGCTCTCTTTATATAGAGAGTTAGAGACACACTATTACACATGATAGAACTGAATTATTACAACAAACAAATAACTTTAGAAAAAGTAGACATTATTGATGTCGGGTGCTCATTGGGCCCCATCGACGCAATCAATGATGAATACATACAAACAACTTTTACAAAACAAACAACAAACTTTACTAAAGCAAAGATTATGCTCTGCCCACTAAAATTCCATTATCAGAAGCAGATATTATTGCCTTCAAAAGTGAATTTCCAAATAATTGATCTGGAATTATTGCTGCTATGTCGGCAAAGGCATTTATCCTGTCAGATTAGAATATTTGAGAAGCAATTTTCTCCGAATAGAATAGAGAATCTTTATGTTTTCTCTTCGGTTGCGGAGACGCTTAACCTCGTGAAAATCACTCATAATTTCTGAAGTGGACCGATTTTTCCTTTCTAGAAGAGATGCATTCTTGTATTTAGAATCAAGATCATCAATCTGATGAGTAAGATTGATGCATTCCTTTTCATCATCTTTTAACCTTTTAAATGCTCTAAAAAAGGTCGGCATTGATCAGCTATGAGGAGCTTTTCCTTTATCTTTGGACTTTTGAATTAAAGTCTGAGTCATAGCATCCCAGAAATCTCCTAGGGATGGCTCTCGGGCTTGAGCCGGTTGAGATTCTTCTGTAGATAAATGTTCTTCTTCTTCGGCTTGAGATTCGCCTGCTAGACAATTATAGGGGTTAGAATCCATTGATCCTTGAGATGAAGAAGTTTTCATTGATTGATCCTCTTCCTGAGATGGATGAGACGGAAAAGAACTAAAAAATTGCTCTTTCATAAAGTCTAAAACTCGGACCATTATTTGTTCCTCTGAATCTGTAGGATATTTTTTTAGAAAGTATTCTTTCATATTGGCAATCGAAGGTTGATGAGACGATTTTTCTTTAGAACCTTGGCCTTTTTCAGCAACAATTGTTGCTTTGATGGTGGCTATTTTAGCCTGTACATCTTTAGCATCTATATTAGTCCACCATTTACAAAAGAAATTTCTTTGTAAAATAGGAATATCAAGATTGTCTTGGGAGACTGATATTATCCATCTCCAAATCCATGGTATTTGAAATTTAGTAAAAAATATGAAAGGACATTGTCCCTTAATCATTCTTTCAGCAGTTACTCTGGCAATAAGGGGACTATTGTCGCACCAAGGGATATATAAATCCTTAATTTCCTTAGGAAGAATTTCTAAAGAGGGACCAAATTTTGCCCACCATTGGTAGAACCAATTAGGAACTGGCTTATTAAGCACCCCTGGATCAATACTGAAAAACCAAGAATGCTTGTTTTTCGGATTTTGATAGTAAAAAGCTTTTGTGAAAGCTTCTACATAATCCCAGTAGTTGAAGTAAATGTACTTCCCCTCTGCCATTTTTATAGCTTTTTCCGCATTGGGATTAAATCCCCATTCTCTTGGATGAAGTATTTTCTGGATATGACATTTGCTAAAATTTATAAAAT
This sequence comes from Saposhnikovia divaricata, assembly GCA_036435485.1. Classification (NCBI taxonomy): domain Eukaryota; kingdom Viridiplantae; phylum Streptophyta; class Magnoliopsida; order Apiales; family Apiaceae; genus Saposhnikovia; species Saposhnikovia divaricata. The sequence goes on from CM071594.1 coordinate 216,532,114, forward strand.
TCTCAGGATTATTGTTCTGATGATAATGAGTAATCGTTATCGATTCAGTGATTTTTAGCAAAATTTCTAAATTCTGCCTTCCCTGATTATTCAGGCCAGCATAACCTCTTGATTCAAGGTATTTCGTTCTTAAAGACCATCCATCATTTGGAGTGAGCTTAAGATCTTCTTCTTCCAGAAACAAAATAGTTTCGGTGGTAGGATTTTCGAAATATTCTTTATCCTGCTGGGCATCAGTAATAGCAACATCTTTATAAGTTGTTGCTTTACTAGAGGAAGGAATATCTTCTTTTTTAGGAGGTGCAGGTAATTGCTGCATCCTTTGTCTATGATGATATATAGTCCAATCACCTATTAGTGGGACAGTTTCTTGAGATAACATATTGTTATTCCCGTAACCTCGACCTCGGCCATAACCGCGGCCTCTTCCCCTATTAGGGGTCGTCATTCACCCTGTAAAAATTCACGGGTTAAATAATCAGCAAGAGAATTATTTTCTCCTTTTATGAACTGAATATCAAATTCAAAGGCTGCCAGTTGAGCTTGCCATCCTGCAAAAATTTGTTTTGCTACAAGATTTTTAACATCTTTTTCGAGAATTGATTTTGCTGAACTACAATCAATTCGCAGTAAAAATTTTTGATTTAATAAATCACCTTGAAATTTAGAAATACATTTAATAATAGAAAGCATTTCTTTCTTTACAGTTGAATATTTTAACTGTGTGGGATTCCACTTTCCTGAAGTGAATCTAACAAGAACTTCTCTTGAAGTTTCAGGAATTACTTGTTTTAGTATTCCTCCATACCCTATATTAGAGGCATCTGTTTCGACGATCTTAAAATATTTAGGATTGGCTAAAGATAAGCAAGGCAAACATTTTACTTTTGCTTTGATTTTCTGAACAGCCTGAGAATGTTTCTCAGTCCATGGTTCAGGTTTCTGTTTGAGCCTAGAATACAGAATTGCTGTATCTTGTGCTAAATTAGCATAATAGTCTAAAATATAATTAAGACTGCCCAAAAATCTTTGTAATTGTTTTTTATCAAGAATTTCATTAGGAAATTTTGATGCAAACTCTATACTTCTATCTATGGGAATAATTTTTCCTTGATTAATAATATGGCCCAAAAACCTAACCTGAGTTTGGAACAATTTCATTTTTGGAGCAGATATAACTAATCCATTATTCTTTATTAAATTCTTAAATATTTTTAAGTGTTTAATATGCTGATCTATTGTTTTAGAGAATACTAAAACATCATCTATATATACTATAATAAATTCTGTATAAGGATTAAAAATATCATTCATAATATTCTGAAATTCAGAAGGGGCATTCTTTTGGCCAAAAGGTAAGACATTCCATTCATAATGACCAAAGGGAACTGTGAAGGCCGTTTTATACCTATCTGATTCTTTAATCTGGATTTGCCAGTATCCCGATTTCATATCAAATTTAGAAAAGATTAAAGCATCGCTTAATCTATCTAGCAAATCTTTTTTGTTAGGGATCGGATATCTAATCCATTTTAAAACTTTATTAAGAGGTTTATAATTAATGACTAGTCTAGGCACGCCTCTTTCCTTCTCAGCAGCATTATTAACATAGAATGCTGTGCAACTCTAGGGAGATTTAGACTTTCTAATTAAGCCTTTTGCTAAAAGAGAATCAATCTCCTTTTTACATAATTCCAAATATTCTTTATTCATCTGGGCTGGTCTAGCCTTAGTGGGAATTTGGTTTTCCTTAAAACTATCTATGTAAGGAAGGGAAACAACATGTTTTTTCCTATTCCAAAAAGCATTAGGGAGGTCATTACAAACCTCATCCTTGAACTGTTTTTCAATGATTTTTATTTGGGTTTTAGTGGCTGGTTGATTAAGCTGATCATTAATGCTTAAGACTTTTATTTCTTCTTTGAGAAAACATAATTGTTTTTCTTTACTAAGAAGACGGTCTCTAACCTCGTTTATTATACGGGTTTGAGGATCAGTAATAAAATCAAATTTTATATTCTTACCCTCTATTATGGTAGAAATCCCAGTTTTATCAACATTGTTGAGAGGCATAATATTATGAAGAAAAGGATTTCCTAATATTATTCTATGATTCATATTCTTTATTAGAATAAAGGAGGTAGGAAGACAAATATCTTTACTACAGATATAAGTGTTAGAAAGCTTGTACCTAACTTGAAGTTTTTCTCCTGCTGCATGGGAGATAGATTGGGTAGTTTTCTCAAAATATTTGGTAGGAATTATTCCTTCTTTGATACAATTTAAATCAGCACCACTATCAACAAGGGCTATTTCATCTTTGAGAATAAATTCTCGACTTACTACAAGAGTAATCTTGATATACCATTGTTGAGAGGTTACTTGCTCTAGCAGATTTAAATATTCTGTTTCATTATTATTACTAGAAGAGGGAATATCCTTACTATCACTAGTTATTAAAGGCTTACTTTCTAGTAAAGTAACTCGTTGGGATAACAAAGTATTATTCTGCTTAATCTGAGTAATTTCAGATTTTAATAAATTAACTTCTTTTCTCAAATCATTAAGAGAAACAGGAGTTTCTTTAAGGGTAGATTTTTGAAATCTATCTAATACCTCACTTAATTGGTAAGGTGCTTCAATGACTAAAGGAGCTTCTTTTTCTTTATTATTTTTAATAAGAGTTTCAAGCATTTGCTTTTTAAGCTCAAAATCAGAAATGGAATCTATAATCTTCAAGACTCTATCTTGATCAGCAGTTAAGACATTTAATCCATTCATGTCTACTATAGATTTATAATAGTTTAGCTCATTACACTGACACTCATTGTTGTCAGGACTTTGTGAATCTGAGTCACTAGAGCTATTACAAATAAGGGCTAATTCTTCGTTATCAGAATATTCTCGTTCTTCATCAGAACTGTGAAGCAAGACCTTTTCTAATTGAGAGCGTAATTGCTCATCTTCTATCTTGTTGAGGGCCTTTTTAGTCCAACATTGGTTAGCATAATGACCAACTTTACCGCATTTATGACAGGTTATATCAATCCTTTTGGCTTTTCTTTTTCCCTTATTGGGGACAAAAGGTTTTTTATCCGAATTATTATAAGATTTTTTCTTATAATTCTTTTTATAAGAAGTTTTAAAAGGATATTTTGATTTATAAGAATTATTCTTATAAGGCTTGTTTCTTTTATAAGCAATCTTTTGCTTTTTCTTATCTTGATATTTAGGAATTTTTCCTAGATCAAAGGCAAACTGATCACAGAATTCACCTAATTGGTGTTTTTCTGACAGTTTTTGTTGCTTTAACTGATTCTTTAGCTTTATGTCATTACATAGAGCTAATCCTTCATTAACACAATGGCTAACTATTTCTCCATATGTTAGAGAAACATAATTAATATTAACTCCATCATTTCTATTTCTTAAGGATTGCCTAACCCTTTCAGCAAAAAGATGGGGTAAACCGTCAATAAATTTTGACTTCCAGTGAACCGAATTTGGTTCTCCTAATTGATAAACTCTAGACAAAAAGGTATCTTTATACCACCTAAAATGGGTTAAGGAAGGACATCTAAGATTTTGAAGGAGCGTACATAGCTTCTCTGCAACAGGAATATTGCTTCCTATAAAATGTTGTAGAATTGTAAGACACAAAGTGTAAACAGCATCTTCTTCTCCAGTAGTAACAATGCCATTTTCTATTTTAACAATTTTTTTATGATTAAGAATTTCTAATCTTTGTTCTAAGGTAAAATAGTGATCCCACCATCCCCTGATCTGTCCTACAAATCCTGTGGAAATGAAGGAGGCTATAGCACTATCAGTACTACCATTCTGTTTACAAACAGTAGAATACATCATCATTCGGTGTATGACATCGAATATTTGTTTCTCATTTAAGCCATCAATATTCCATTCATAGATAGCTTTTCCTGAATATGAGGTTTGAATATATTCTGGTTCTTCAAATAGAAGATCCTGAGGAGAAGGTCTTTGGTAATAGAATTTTTCTAAAGATTTGGGAGTATAAATAGGGTTTATCTCCGGATTACTAATTTGTTGTTTAGCAAACATAGTTGCTAATTTATTAATATCTTCTAAATCTTCAGCATGTTCTGAAGTTTCAGATTGCTGAGAATCATCGTCTTTAGATAAGACTGATATATTCATATTGTTGAATTTTTGTTGAAGAATTTTTATAAATTCTTGCCCACTAGATTCTAATTTAAATCCTTTTATGGGGATAGGAGGTTGAATCATGGGAACCTGGTTCTTAGAGGATTCTTGTACAGGGGTTGAAGAAGGTTGCTTCTCAATAGATTTCTTTAAAGAAATTAACTCGTTTTCTATCACTTGCCTAAGAGAAACTATCTCGTTCTCTAGGGGTAAGAAGTGGTCACCTAGACAAGTAAGAAAGGTGTTAGTATAATTTTGCGATCTAATTATCGCATTTAAATCTTTCACAGTAGCTTGAGTAGTTTCGAGTTTTTGCAGGCTTGTATAAGCCGTAGCTTCTGTGGTATTACTTAAACAAATTGTTTGTTCTGGAGGATAGGGAGAAGTAATGATGTCTCCCTTAGGGGTTTTCCAGGGTCTTTGTAAGACTAGAATTTCGTTATTAGTCTTACTTAGATATGTTTTCATGAACCAATGAACAAAAGATATATAATCTTCCGTTTTGCTTAGATAACTATAATATTCATCTTTAAACCTTTTTAGGTCTTCAGAAGAATATTTCTTAAAATACCATTGCCTAAATTGGGCATGTTTTTCTTGTTGAAATTCTTTATTAAGAATTTCTCTCATCTTACTTCCGGGGGATAAATCTATCATTATATATGAAAACTCATTTCTGATTGAGTAGGAGATTCTCTACTCTGTTCATAAATTCCTTCTGGAATTTTATTTTGGCTAATTCTAATTTCTTCTACATGTTCAGGAACAATAGATTCCTCTCTGAATTGAGAAGTCGAAGCTCTAGCTGAAACGCTCGGGGCAGTGATATAATCACTAGTAGAGGAATATCTAGCGGACCTAGTCCTAGGCATCCTAATAGTTCTTTGAGATGTAAATTTAATTTCTACATCTCCTTCAGTTGTTTGTATTATTTGATCAACTTCTTTGTTGACCTGAGGCTCAGGCTCTAATTCTTGAGGAAGAGACCAAGTCTCTGGGAAGTCTATTTCTTTCCACTTAATCATTCTATTAGTGGCTATATTTGAGGTCAACAAATTGGTTTGGACTATAGTAGTAGTCCCTAAAGGAGATATTTGTTTGGCCTTTGGGTTCAAAGTATTTAATACTTTGTAATAAATTCTATAGCAAATTGCTATAATTTCACTACCTGGTTTAAAATTATATCCGTGAGTATGTAAGGTTAGTTGCATAGCATCTAACAAATGATTATCTGTTAAAGATAGGGTTAAATTTGGGGCTACGTCGAAGTAGACGGGTCCATGGCATAAACTGGTTTCTATTAACGCAGCTAGAGATTGTTTAAAATCTCTACATCGGCCATCTCTAACCGAGGCCATAATACTCGTGTTTAAACCTAATAACGTTAAAGGTTTAAAGGCTATCTGAATTAATCCAATATGAATAAAATTATAGCTTTTAAAAGGAAATAAATCCTTCTTATTTAATAATCTAATTGTTTGATTAGAGTCAGTGACTCTAATGGTTTGTTCCATTGTTTTTATAACCTGTCTTGATTTAAAATCAAAGAATCCAATATTATAAATATGATCTAAGGGAACAGAGGGTATAACCCATTTATTTAGTTTATCGAAATTTTTTGGATACTCAGCTAATTCAGCATTTTTAACTAAATCATTAGGATGCTCATCATCCTCCAAATTATTCATAATAATGAAAGATAAGGCTAAAGCTGTTGTGGTGGATTGGACCTCTAAGTTACGTAAGTATGTTTATTTGTTACAAAAAAGTAAAAGTGCGAGGAATTAAAATATTTTTGGTCATCTTTGCAAACGACTCACTCGTTTAACTGTCAACCAAAGGGACAGACGGATAAAATCCACAAAATCAAAGATGTGAAATATTTTTAGCAAAAATTTTCTTTTACGAAATCATCCAGAAAACTCCCATTTTTCCCTCGGGATTAAAGATGACATTTTAAGAAAACACTAAAAATATTCCGATTTTTTGACTCTTTTTTTTTTTTTTTACATACTTGCGTTACTTAGAACATCCAACCTTCCACAACAGAAATTTAGCTAATAACAGACATAAATTAAAAGAGTAAGATAAAAGAATGTACCTTAACCAGGGCTATAACACTACCACTAACTATGCGGAAACCTACTAACTATGCGGAAACAGACTAACTTTGTGGAAGCAGCTATTGATATAGTATAAAAATGATTATAGTAAGAAAAGGCTCAGCACATGAGCAAGGGAGAAGGAAAGTGGAATTTTATTCCAGCGTACTGAATATCAATACAAAGCTCTCTTTATATAGAGAGTTAGAGACACACTATTACACATGATAGAACTGAATTATTACAACAAACAAATAACTTTAGAAAAAGTAGACATTATTGATGTCGGGTGCTCATTGGGCCCCATCGACGCAATCAATGATGAATACATACAAACAACTTTTACAAAACAAACAACAAACTTTACTAAAGCAAAGATTATGCTCTGCCCACTAAAATTCCATTATCAGAAGCAGATATTATTGCCTTCAAAAGTGAATTTCCAAATAATTGATCTGGAATTATTGCTGCTATGTCGGCAAAGGCATTTATCCTGTCAGATTAGAATATTTGAGAAGCAATTTTCTCCGAATAGAATAGAGAATCTTTATGTTTTCTCTTCGGTTGCGGAGACGCTTAACCTCGTGAAAATCTCTCATAATTTCTGAAGTGGACCGATTTTTCCTTTCTAGAAGAGATGCATTCTTGTATTTAGAATCAAGATCATCAATCTGATGAGTAAGATTGATGCATTCCTTTTCATCATCTTTTAACCTTTTAAATGCTCTAAAAAAGGTCGGCATTGATCAGCTATGAGGAGCTTTTCCTTTATCTTTGGACTTTTGAATTAAAGTCTGAGTCATAGCATCCCAGAAATCTCCTAGGGATGGCTCTCGGGCTTGAGCCGGTTGAGATTCTTCTGTAGATAAATGTTCTTCTTCTTCGGCTTGAGATTCGCCTGCTAGACAATTATAGGGGTTAGAATCCATTGATCCTTGAGATGAAGAAGTTTTCATTGATTGATCCTCTTCCTGAGATGGATGAGACGGAAAAGAACTAAAAAATTGCTCTTTCATAAAGTCTAAAACTCGGACCATTATTTGTTCCTCTGAATCTGTAGGATATTTTTTTAGAAAGTATTCTTTCATATTGGCAATCGAAGGTTGATGAGACGATTTTTCTTTAGAACCTTGGCCTTTTTCAGCAACAATTGTTGCTTTGATGGTGGTTATTTTAGCCTGTACATCTTTAGCATCTATATTAGTCCACCATTTACAAAAGAAATTTCTTTGTAAAATAGGAATATCAAGATTGTCTTGGGAGACTGATATTATCCATCTCCAAATCCATGGTATTTGAAATTTAGTAAAAAATATGAAAGGACATTGTCCCTTAATCATTCTTTCAGCAGTTACTCTGGCAATAAGGGGACTATTGTCGCACCAAGGGATATATAAATCCTTAATTTCCTTAGGAAGAATTTCTAAAGAGGGACCAAATTTTGCCCACCATTGGTAGAACCAATTAGGAACTGGCTTATTAAGCACCCCTGGATCAATACTGAAAAACCAAGAATGCTTGTTTTTCGGATTTTTATAGTAAAAAGCTTTTGTGAAAGCTTCTACATAATCCCAGTAGTTGAAGTAAATGTACTTCCCCTCTGCCATTTTTATAGCTTTTTCCGCATTGGGATTAAATCCCCATTCTCTTGGATGAAGTATTTTCTGGATATGACATTTGCTAAAATTTATAAAATTCTCAGGATTATTGTTCTGATGATAATGAGTAATCGTTATCGATTCAGTGATTTTTAGCAAAATTTCTAAATTCTGCCTTCCCTGATTATTCAGGCCAGCATAACCTCTTGATTCAAGGTATTTCGTTCTTAAAGACCATCCATCATTTGGAGTGAGCTTAAGATCTTCTTCTTCCAGAAACAAAATAGTTTCGGTGGTAGGATTTTCGAAATATTCTTTATCCTGCTGGGCATCAGTAATAGCAACATCTTTATAAGTTGCTGCTTTACTAGAGGAAGGAATATCTTCTTTTTTAGGAGGTGCAGGTAATTGCTGCATCCTTTGTCTATGATGATATATAGTCCAATCACCTATTAGTGGGACAGTTTCTTGAGATAACATATTGTTATTCCCGTAACCTCGACCTCGGCCATAACCGCGGCCTCTTCCCCTATTAGGGGTCGTCATTCACCCTGTAAAAATTCACGGGTTAAATAATCAGCAAGAGAATTATTTTCTCCTTTTATGAACTGAATATCAAATTCAAAGGCTGCCAGTTGAGCTTGCCATCCTGCAAAAATTTGTTTTGCTACAAGATTTTTAACATCTTTTTCGAGAATTGATTTTGCTGAACTACAATCAATTCGCAGTAAAAAATTTTGATTTAATAAATCACCTTGAAATTTAGAAATACATTTAATAATAGAAAGCATTTCTTTCTTTACAGTTGAATATTTTAACTGTGTGGGATTCCACTTTCCTGAAGTGAATCTAACAAGAACTTCTCTTGAAGTTTCAGGAATTACTTGTTTTAGTATTCCTCCATACCCTATATTAGAGGCATCTGTTTCGACGATCTTAAAATATTTAGGATTGGCTAAAGATAAGCAAGGCAAACATTTTACTTTTGCTTTGATTTTCTGAACAGCCTGAGAATGTTTCTCAGTCCATGGTTCAGGTTTCTGTTTGAGCCTAGAATACAGAATTGCTGTATCTTGTGCTAAATTAGCATAATAGTCTAAAATATAATTAAGACTGCCCAAAAATCTTTGTAATTGTTTTTTATCAAGAATTTCATTAGGAAATTTTGATGCAAACTCTATACTTCTATCTATGGGAATAATTTTTCCTTGATTAATAATATGGCCCAAAAACCTAACCTGAGTTTGGAACAATTTCATTTTTGGAGCAGATATAACTAATCCATTATTCTTTATTAAATTCTTAAATATTTTTAAGTGTTTAATATGCTGATCTATTGTTTTAGAGAATACTAAAACATCATCTATATATACTATAATAAATTCTGTATAAGGATTAAAAATATCATTCATAATATTCTGAAATTCAGAAGGGGCATTCTTTTGGCCAAAAGGTAAGACATTCCATTCATAATGACCAAAGGGAACTGTGAAGGCCGTTTTATACCTATCTGATTCTTTAATCTGGATTTGCCAGTATCCCGATTTCATATCAAATTTAGAAAAGATTAAAGCATCGCTTAATCTATCTAGCAAATCTTTTTTGTTAGGGATCGGATATCTAATCCATTTTAAAACTTTATTAAGAGGTTTATAATTAATGACTAGTCTAGGCACGCCTCTTTCCTTCTCAGCAGCATTATTAACATAGAATGCTGTGCAACTCCAGGGAGATTTAGACTTTCTAATTAAGCCTTTTGCTAAAAGAGAATCAATCTCCTTTTTACATAATTCCAAATATTCTTTATTCATCTGGGCTGGTCTAGCCTTAGTAGGAATTTGGTTTTCATTAAAACTATCTATGTAAGGAAGGGAAACAACATGTTTTTTCCTATTCCAAAAAGCATTAGGGAGGTCATTACAAACCTCATCCTTGAACTGTTTTTCAATGATTTTTATTTGGGTTTTAGTGGCTGGTTGATTAAGCTGATCATTAATGCTTAAGACTTTTATTTCTTCTTTGAGAAAACATAATTGTTTTTCTTTACTAAGAAGACGGTCTCTAACCTCGTTTATTATACGGGTTTGAGGATCAGTAATAAAATCAAATTTTATATTCTTACCCTCTATTATGGTAGAAATCCCAGTTTTATCAACATTGTTGAGAGGCATAATATTATGAAGAAAAGGATTTCCTAATATTATTCTATGATTCATATTCTTTATTAGAATAAAGGAGGTAGGAAGACAAAATATCTTTACTACAGATATAAGTGTTAGAAAGCTTGTACCTAACTTGAAGTTTTTCTCCTGCTGCATGGGAGATAGATTGGGTAGTTTTCTCAAAATATTTGGTAGGAATTATTCCTTCTTTGATACAATTTAAATCAGCACCACTATCAACAAGGGCTATTTCATCTTTGAGAATAAATTCTCGACTTACTACAAGAGTAATCTTGATATACCATTGTTGAGAGGTTACTTGCTCTAGCAGATTTAAATATTCTGTTTCATTATTATTACTAGAAGAGGGAATATCCTTACTATCACTAGTTATTAAAGGCTTACTTTCTAGTAAAGTAACTCGTTGGGATAACAAAGTATTATTCTGCTTAATCTGAGTAATTTCAGATTTTAATAAATTAACTTCTTTTCTCAAATCATTAAGAGAAACAGGAGTTTCTTTAAGGGTAGATTTTTGAAATCTATCTAATACCTCACTTAATTGGTAAGGTGCTTCAATGACTAAAGGAGCTTCTTTTTCTTTATTATTTTTAATAAGAGTTTCAAGCATTTGCTTTTTAAGCTCAAAATCAGAAATGGAATCTATAATCTTCAAGACTCTATCTTGATCAGCAGTTAAGACATTTAATCCATTCATGTCTACTATAGATTTATAATAGTTTAGCTCATTACACTGACACTCATTGTTGTCAGGACTTTGTGAATCTGAGTCACTAGAGCTATTACAAATAAGGGCTAATTCTTCGTTATCAGAAGATTCTCGTTCTTCATCAGAACTGTGAAGCAAGACCTTTTCTAATTGAGAGCGTAATTGCTCATCTTCTATCTTGTTGAGGGCCTTTTTAGTCCAACATTGGTTAGCATAATGACCAACTTTACCGCATTTATGACAGGTTATATCAATCCTTTTGGCTTTTCTTTTTCCCTTATTGGGGACAAAAGGTTTTTTATCCGAATTATTATAAGATTTTTTCTTATAATTCTTTTTATAAGAAGTTTTAAAAGGATATTTTGATTTATAAGAATTATTCTTATAAGGCTTGTTTCTTTTATAAGCAATCTTTTGCTTTTTCTTATCTTGATATTTAGGAATTTTTCCTAGATCAAAGGCAAACTGATCACAGAATTCACCTAATTGGTGTTTTTCTGACAGTTTTTGTTGCTTTAACTGATTCTTTAGCTTTATGTCATTACATAGAGCTAATCCTTCATTAACACAATGGCTAACTATTTCTCCATATGTTAGAGAAACATAATTAATATTAACTCCATCATTTCTATTTCTTAAGGATTGCCTAACCCTTTCAGCAAAAAGATGGGGTAAACCGTCAATAAATTTTGACTTCCAGTGAACCGAATTTGGTTCTCCTAATTGATAAACTCTAGACAAAAAGGTATCTTTATACCACCTAAAATGGGTTAAGGAAGGACATCTAAGATTTTGAAGGAGCGTACATAGCTTCTCTGCAACAGGAATATTTCTTCCTATAAAATGTTGTAGAATTGTAAGACACAAAGTGTAAACAGCATCTTCTTCTCCAGTAGTAACAATGCCATTTTCTATTTTAACAATTTTTTTATGATTAAGAATTTCTAATCTTTATTCTAAGGTAAAATAGTGATCCCACCATCCCCTGATCTGTCCTACAAATCCTGTGGAAATGAAGGAGGCTATAGCACTATCAGTACTACCATTCTGTTTACAAACAGTAGAATACATCATCATTCGGTGTATGACATCGAATATTTGTTTCTCATTTAAGCCATCAATATTCCATTCATAGATAGCTTTTCCTGAATATGAGGTTTGAATATATTCTGGTTCTTCAAATAGAAGATCCTGAGGAGAAGGTCTTTGGTAATAGAATTTTTCTAAAGATTTGGGAGTATAAATAGGGTTTATCTCCGGATTACTAATTTGTTGTTTAGCAAACATAGTTGCTAATTTATTAATATCTTCTAAATCTTCAGCATGTTCTGAAGTTTCAGATTGCTGAGAATCATCGTCTTTAGATAAGACTGATATATTCATATTGTTGAATTTTTGTTGAAGAATTTTTATAAATTCTTGCCCACTAGATTCTAATTTAAATCCTTTTATGGGGATAGGAGGTTGAATCATGGGAACCTGGTTCTTAGAGGATTCTTGTACAGGGGTTGAAGAAGGTTGCTTCTCAATAGATTTCTTTAAAGAAATTAACTCGTTTTCTATCACTTGCCTAAGAGAAACTATCTCGTTCTCTAGGGTTAAGAAGTGGTCACCTAGACAAGTAAGAAAGGTGTTAGTATAATTTTGCGATCTAATTATCGCATTTAAATCTTTCACAGTATAAGCCGTAGCTTCTGTGGTATTACTTAAACAAATTGTTTGTTCTGGAGGATAGGGAGAAGTAATGATGTCTCCCTTAGGGGTTTTCCAGGGTCTTTGTAAGACTAGAATTTCGTTATTAGTCTTACTTAGATATGTTTTCATGAACCAATGAACAAAAGATATATAATCTTCCGTTTTACTTAGATAACTATAATATTCATCTTTAAACCTTTTTAGGTCTTCAGAAGAATATTTCTTAAAATACCATTGCCTAAATTGGGCATGTTTTTCTTGTTGAAATTCTTTATTAAGAATTTCTCTCATCTTACTTCCGGGGGATAAATCTATCATTTTATATGAAAACTCATTTCTGATTGAGTAGGAGATTCTCTACTCTGTTCATAAATTCCTTCTGGAATTTTATTTTGGCTAATTCTAATTTCTTCTACATGTTCAGGAACAATAGATTCCTCTCTGAATTGAGAAGTCGAAGCTCTAGCTGAAACGCTCGGGGCAGTGATATAATCACTAGTAGAGGAATATCTAGCGGACCTAGTCCTAGGCATCCTAATAGTTCTTTGAGATGTAAATTTAATTTCTACATCTCCTTCAGTTGTTTGTATTATTTGATCAACTTCTTTGTTGACCTGAGGCTCAGGCTCTAATTCTTGAGGAAGAGACCAAGTCTCTGGGAAGTCTATTTCTTTCCACTTAATCATTCTATTAGTGGCTATATTTGAGGTCAACAAATTGGTTTGGACTATAGTAGTAGTCCCTAAAGGAGATATTTGTTTGGCCTTTGGGTTCAAAGTATTTAATACTTTGTAATAAATTCTATAGCAAATTGCTATAATTTCACTACCTGGTTTAAAATTATATCCGTGAGTATGTAAGGTTAGTTGCATAGCATCTAACAAATGATTATCTGTTAAAGATAGGGTTAAATTTGGGGCTACGTCGAAGTAGACGGGTCCATGGCATAAACTGGTTTCTATTAACGCAGCTAGAGATTGTTTAAAATCTCTACATCGGCCATCTCTAACCGAGGCCATAATACTCATGTTTAAACCTAATAACGTTAAAGGTTTAAAGGCTATCTGAATTAATCCAATATGAATAAAATTATAACTTTTAAAAGGAAATAAATCCTTCTTATTTAATAATCTAATTGTTTGATTAGAGTCAGTGACTCTAATGGTTTGTTCCATTGTTTTTATAACCTGTCTTGATTTAAAATCAAAGAATCCAATATTATAAATATGATCTAAGGGAACAGAGGGTATAACCCATTTATTTAGTTTATCGAAATTTTTTGGATACTCAGCTAATTCAGCATTTTTAACTAAATCATTAGGATGCTCATCATCCTCCAAATTATTCATAATAATGAAAGATAAGGCTAAAGCTGTTGTGGTGGATTGGACCTCTAAGTTACGTAAGTATGTTTATTTGTTACAAAAAAGTAAAAGTGCGAGGAATTAAAATATTTTTGGTCATCTTTGCAAACGACTCACTCGTTTAACTGTCAACCAAAGGGACAGACGGATAAAATCCACAAAATCAAAGATGTGAAATATTTTTAGCAAAAATTTTCTTTTACGAAATCATCCAGAAAACTCCCATTTTTCCCTCGGGATTAAAGATGACATTTTAAGAAAACACTAAAAATATTCCGATTTTTTGACTCTTTTTTTTTTTTTACATACTTGCGTTACTTAGAACATCCAACCTTCCACAACAGAAATTTAGCTAATAACATACATAAATTAAAAGAGTAAGATAAAAGAATGTAGTAAGAAAAGGCTCAGCACATGAGCAAGGGAGAAGGAAAGTGGAATTTTATTCAAGCGTACTGAATATCAATACAAAGCTCTCTTTATATAGAGAGTTAGAGACACACTATTACACATGATAGAACTGAATTATTACAACAAACAAATAACTTTAGAAAAAGTAGACATTATTGATGCCGGGTGCTCATTGGGCCCCATCGACGCAATCAATGATGAATACATACAAACAACTTTTACAAAACAAATATATATATATATATATATATATATATATATATATATATATATATATATATATATATACCTTCTCAGTTCTGGCAGTGCTTCGTGCTGATAACGTGTAATATACTAGTTATAATAACAATAAATGAGCTACTAATAAATATTACTACTTAAACAAAAGAGAGAAAGAGAGAGCAGATAAGAAATGAAGCTGCTCGGTGTATGTTTTTCCATTCACTGATGCATGCTATTTATAGCAAAAGGAAGGGGACAGCAGTGTTACAATTTCTTCATCTATATGCATAGCCCAACTATTACAGTTTTGACTACTGTAGGGCAATCAATTTACAACATTTATGCATTTTTATGATACTAATTACTAGGTAGTTCAGTATTTAATAGACTTTCAGCGAATTTTAATTTCGAGTCAAGGACCAACTTATCAAAATTTCAAAACAATTTAATAAATTGAACATAGATAGCCCAAATTTAATATTATTAAGTTCAATACATTTATTTTACATAAAAATATATTATCGAATTTGAGTCGAACAAAATTTCGAGTAAGTTAAGTTCAATCAAGCAGTTGACAGAGTTTGTTTAAAAAAACGTGTGAAGTTTGTGACGAACATATTTAAATTTAAATTGAATGAAATTTCTTACTGAATCCAATTATTTATTTAAACTTGAAAATAAATTTGACCTCAATTAAATCTATTTTATGTTCACTTCAAATATGCTCAACTTGGATTCAGCACTACTCTATGCTATAGTACTATTTTGCAAGTGGTTTCAGATGTACCTACAGAATAACACAGACCTGGGAAAAGAGTTGTATAAACACAATTTTTTTAGCATCCTTCTTATTAGACCTGGCAAAAATCGAACCGAAAAATATGGAACCGAGATCCGATTTTATATCCGAATTAGATTAACTGAAATTTAACTGAATCCGAAGTAATCCGATCCGAACCGAAATTCGATCTGATATAATCAAATCCGATTATTATCCGAAAACTGATCTCATCCGATCCGAAAATTATCTGATCCGAAAAATTATCCAAAAATTATCCGAAATATGATATCTGATTATGACCAAAAACAAATCAAACCCGAATAGAAATATATTCGAACCGAATTTAATTTGAAATATTGGATCCAATTTAAATATGAAACTGAATATAACTGAGTTGATAATTAAATGATCAAATAATTTTATCAATTATTAATTACACTTAGTTATGGGTAATTCTCTTATTTTTTTTATCTTTTAAGTATCATCAATTTTTTAATTATTTATTTGCTATATATTTCTTGTTTCTAAAAAGAAAATGAAAAATAAAGAACATGTGAGACATAGTTTCTTCAGCTGCATCACATAAGCTACATTCCCTATTCAATCGTTTAGTCCTTGGCAATTGACATTCGAAGCTACAAAAAAGGCCTGCATATCACACCAGTAAAGTGCATCTTAATATAACCAAGTTGACTGAAGTAAAAGTTTGCCAGGAACAAGAAATTAAAAATGGTTAGGTCAGATGCACCACCAGAATAATTTCTCTTGCTTACATGGTCACACATGCATATGGATACAATGGAGATGAACCATTTAACAGATTCACATTAATAGATGTAAAATAATAATAAAGGTGGTTCTAAATGCCTCTTCTATAACTTTCAAGGCTGTAGCAGCTTCTTGTATAAGTTATTACACATATGCATAATAACTAAAATAACTGAAAGCTACTGCTTTGTCGATATGGCAAAATGTATTATGTTTACCATTAATTAGGTACATATCAAAAAGGTATGATGTACAACAATATATTAGCTTTGATATAAAGGTTTTTCTCAATGTACAAACCTCCTAACAAATTGCAATAACTGAGCCATACAATCTTACTTTTGCAGACAGGGCATACATATCAATAGATGAAGTAACAAAAAACAATGAAACGTCAACACCAAAAAATTATGCAAGAAACATGGATATCTGATTCACATTCTTAGGAGTCAGGGGACACGTGTCTAGTCTCTAGTAAGTAGAAAAATTTGGATCTATATCACATGCCCATGACTCTAAACCCCCAATGATATCTTTTGCTGTACTGAAGCCCATCTTGTGGAGATATTCAACAGACCTCTGAAAGTCATTTCCTCTTCTATAGACTACATAAAGACCAGTTCCTGATCCAGAATCTGTCCTCCACACTCTTGCTCTTTCTTTATAGCCGAAGGTATTTCAGGCAATCTATCCTCCAATGCTGAGAGTGGAATGTTTAATGATCTCGGAAGAGAAACAATCTTATAGTGCTAGGATGGTCGCACATCCACCAATACATGTGGTTCTGCATCAAAACAAGTACATCAAAATATGGCAATGAGAATTAACATGTCAATGAGATCACTAGAAGTATAGAACAACATGTTCCAGTTAAAGAAAGATAAATATTTCCGCAATGAATGATAATGTCGCAAAAGTATTCCTGGAGAAGTGCAGAAAACATATCACTAATAGAAAGAGTATATCATTTTGTAAAGAACAAAACTAGAATAATAGGGATATATGTTAACAGCAAGCAATTGATGGAATACTACATTCATCGACATAATTTGTAGTGACTCAGTGACATTATGCCAGGTATAATGAGACATCATAATTCCACAAAAGAACACTGTGAGGATAGCACTTAAATCAAGCAACTATAACAAATTATGGATCAGTATAATGTCAAAACCAAGTACTGACAAGTACGATTTATGACCAAGTGATTAATAAGCAGATCTGATTTGTGTCATTTTCAACAAGAAGACGAAAATTAATTAATATTTTTTCCAAATCTAATTATAAATACACTAGCGACAAATAAAATTAAAATTAAAAATACCGTGGACAGAGGAAAGTGAGTGAAATTCTCGTAGTCAAATACTTGTAATTGTTGCCTGGTTAATGGTGATGTGTCACTAGTCACCACAAGCTTCACATTCTTGTGACCTAAACAGAAAACCGGTCACTGTTGTTATAAGTTATAATGCCAAGAATGTCTATAGGAAACAGAAATACACAAACATGTTTTAATCTAAAAATTGTATACCAGACAAGACTTTCAAGTTATAAATCATAAAACATACAATGTGAATCCGAGCTGACATCGCATCCAGTAGAAGCATTCTTTCCGATAGTGGGTCCCCAACTATGGCTGAGATTTTCGGTCATGTGCTATTGACAATATTTACTTGTTCGGTATGAAACTTTTGTGTCGCTGTAAAAATGGCTTTTTAGGGCCTATTCAACACAAATGTGATCATGACGGAGGTAGAGGAGGAAGCTACAGAATTTGAGTCAGAGAAGGACAATACCCAGGTGGAGTAGTTTCTCTACTTCAACAAGGCCTAGCTGAACTCCAAAGCAATCAAGATCAGATACTAAAAAGTCAAGAGAGGATGGAGAAGCAATTAGTAGACATTTTAGCTTACATGCAGCATCACCTTTCACATCCTAGACCTTGATCAGTTTTTGGTTATAGTACTTTGCACCTTGATCAGTTTGTGGTTTCTACCACTTCATGTTTATGCATAGGGAACTATATCTTACTATTCTTTTTATTTGTGGGAGTCTTAGTATACTACCGTGTTATAGGTAATATAAAATGATCATGGTATAGCTTAAAACTGCAACAAAAATAGTTAACTTGAAATGTAACCATGTCATTAATGAAACTTTTTCAAATAAAAGAAAGGCATATAAAGAACTTAGATAAGGATCCCCGAAATTACTACTAATGTAGTAAATAGAACTACTGAATTGCAGAGGCTTTCATTAATCAAACTGAAATGTCCAAAATCCACCTTGTCGCACACACCTCCTCAGCCAAGAACAATGTGAGCTTTAATTAAGCATAACATGAAAATACAAGTAAGTCAATATTACCATCTGAATTTTGGTGGTGCAGGCAGGATACAAATACACAAACTCTCAACCATAGCATCTGATAGGATCATTGCAGCCCTTTGCAGCAGACTGTTTGCAGCCCTGGCCTCCACCTTTCTCCAAGGACTACTGTGCTAGTGCTTTTTGTTGTAGAATGGCTGCATACTGGAACAGAGGACTAGAACCTAACTTTTTTCATCCTAAACCAAATAATATTAAGCAAAATATAGTATACTATATACTGCTAAACAAAATGCTATCACAAAAAAAAAATTTAAACTAACACTAATAGGCAGCCTAGACAATCGATAGTTCAGTGAATGCAAAAGTACTGCAATAATAAAGTAGAGTGATTACAATTCAGTACAGTAAAAGCAATAGAAACATAACATAAAATGCAAGAGCACTGCAATAGTTCAGTGAATACAACTGACTAGAAATAAAGTTTCTGCAGAACAGAACAAAATAGTTTTTGGAATGCAGTTGCTGGTCAATTTTTGCAGTAGGAAATAGCAATGCAGCAGCCAACAGTTTCTGACTTCAGCTACTCATCCCTGACTTCATCTATTCAGCACACCAGACTATTATTTATATTAGTAAAAGCAGGGAGTCATCAGCGAAGTTGCAATATATATTCATGACAACTTTTAGACAAGTAGACTTAAACACAGCTTTAGAAATTTATTTCAACTGACCTTATTGTAGCTAATCCACTAAACTCATCCCTTTGTAGCCCATTCCACTTCACAACCAATGCATTCCACTTCCTCCATTGCTTGAACTATACAAATACAAATGATATGATGAAGTTAAAAGAGCTGGTAGTTTGTCAAAAAGATTAATAATATCATTTATATTTTTAGATACACACCTTCATAACCATGTAGCCAACTACGAGTAGTGATGAGAACCTCTACATTTTAGGGGAGGTAAGAACTTCACCATTTGTTCAAAATCCTTCCCCCAATACTAAAAGTAGACTTCGAAGTAACTATTGTCAATGGCACGGATAAAATATCCCTGGCCATATAAGAAAGCTCGCCATATTTAGATTCGTTTGTACCCCAAAACTCCAAAATGTTTAACTCTACGTCTCGATTAAGTCTAGGATCCTCTAAGTAAAGATCCAACTTGGACATTATGGAGACATCTGATGAATCTTCGGTGTCTAAATCCTGAAAACAAAATCGAACTTAATGACCATCAAATTACATCAGCAAAAGCAAATGTGTTAAAAAGATGAAAAAAAATACTTGAATTGACATAACATAAAAACTTACAGCAAGATTAAATTTAGGCCTCTTGGAAGGTCTTGAGTTTGATGTACTAGAAGATGCTTCTATTGAGTTGTTACGCCTCTTTGGCATGTACTCAACAAAAAGCTTCTTCATCTTGAACATCACATTAGCAACCTCAACTATAGCATCTTGATCATTATATAATTTTTCATAACAAAGCTTAAGGGATTGTACCTTATATCGAGGATCAAGTATCAATGCAAAGCCAAACAATGTGTTGTACTCTTGAACATCACAAACATCAGAATTTATCCAATATTTTTCAAACTTATCTTTCATGCTTAATCCCATACAACTCAAATCGGTATCTTCATTAGTTGACAATTCTCTTAAATGCATTGCTATCCTCCATACATTCTCAAAATACAAATTAGCAGTAGGATAATCACTTCCAGAAAACAACTCGGTTATATCATAAAATGGTTCCAAAACATCTCGAATTTGTTGAAGTTTTTCCCATTCATCTAAATCAGGAAGATGTTTATATCCACTATCAGCATGACTCAGTTCCACAAATGCTCTACGATATAAGAGAGCCCTATCAAGCATCTTATAGGATGAGTTCCACCTAGTTGGAACATCTAATCACAATCCCTTAGTCTCAGTTATCCTAACATTTTCTATTGCCGCCTCAAATGATTATTTTCTAGTTTCTGACCACTTCACATACTTGACACTTTTTCTAATCTTTTCAACACTATACTCAAGTAACTTGATACCATCCTTAACAATGAGATTTAGGACATGAGCAGCACAACGAATATGAAAAAATTGACCATCACATAACAATGACCCTTCAAAATTAAGAGAGTCTCTCAAGTAATCCTGCATTTTATCATTACTTGAAGCATTATCCAATGTGATTGAAAAAATTTTGTCTTCAATGCCCCAATCCCGAATTAATTTAGACACATTACTAAACATAGCATATCCAGTGTGTGGAGATTCGATATGAAGGAAATTCAGAACCTTACTATTTAATTTCCAATTAGCATCCACATAATGTGCAGTCAAGCACAAATAACCTTCAGTTTGACACGAAGTCCACATATCAGAAGTTAAGCATATCCTACCAGGCACAGATTGAAGAATCTTAACTAATTGACCTTTTAAAGTCTTATGTAATTTCAAGCAATAGGCTTTAGTTGTGTTCCTAGTAATGGATTGAACCTCGTGATTAAGATATGCATGAATATCTCTATTCCCCTCGTGTTCCACCCATGAAAAAGCATATCCATGTATTATAATTGCCATAGACAATAATTCCCTATAGCGAATTTGAGTAAATTGTGGAATCGCTCCGGTTGTTTTCAAAAACTCAATATATGGTTTACATATTTTCATATGTTTATTCATGTTACTCGTACCATTCCTTGATTTATCAAGAAAAGTTGCTTTCTTACAGTACGTGCATCGTGCCCTCCTCAACATTGGATCAACATCAGCTCCGTCTATAATCCCAAACACAGTCCAGCAATTACTTCTACTCCCATTAGGTTTTTATAGGGGTTTTGGAGGAGCAGAAATCACAGTGGCAATGCTATCACCATCAGAACGAACCTCGTTCCCATCAACTTCAGTATTACAAAAATCTACCATGACTCAAGTGCAATTGTTTGCAGATCTACAATAAAGAAAAAAACACAAAAAAAAAAATAAAAACCCCCAAAACTAAAAATAGGGTTAAATTGACACTTCACAATCTTACCTGCTTAAATGATGAATAGACTATTATAGACCAGTAAAAATGTGGTGATATTGAAATCATAATTACTCTATATTAATATATATATATATATATATATGGAAAAAAGTCAAAATATTAAATAAAATTAGGAAAAAAAGTCAAATTTTGATTTAAAATTCATACACAATTAAGTAGTCATGCTAACTAATTTTGTGATGAATTTAATCATGTACAAAATTAGAAATTTTAAGCTTAATGGTCCACTAGGGTTTAGGTTTAGAGTTTCAATTTTTTTAAAAATATTTCTCGACGATCAAGACATACAGTTGTCAAGATCCATCATTTTTAATTTAAATGCCAAAATTTTAGGAAAAAAATAAATTAATTTGATTTGGTAATTTAACGGTCAACTAGGAATTTGACTATTACCCCTAAACTGAGTTTCATCCCTGATTCGTGTTTCAATTTTTTAAAAAATATTTCTCAACGACCCAACCATACGGATGTCAAGATCCATCCTTTTTAATGTTATTGCCAAAAATTTAGGAAAAAATAAATTTATTTGATTTGGTATTTAACAGTCAACTTGTACTTTGACTAGTACTCCTAAATAAGGTTCCGTCCCTGATTCTTGTTTCGATTTTTTAAAATATATTTCTCGATGATCTAACCGTACGGATGTCAAGATCCATCCTTTTTAATGTTATTGTCAAAATTTCAGAAAATAATAAATTTATTTGATTTGGTCATTTAACGATCAACTAGTGTTTTGACTAGTACCCCTAAACAGGGTCGTCCCTCATTTGTGTTTCAATTTTTTAAAATATATTTCTCGATGATCCAATCGTACGGATGTCAAGACCCATATTTGTTAATGTTATTCCAAAAATTTAAGAACAAAATAGATTTTATTTGATTTGGTAATTTAACAGTTAACTAATACTTTGACTAGTATTCCTAAATAAGGTTTCGTCCCTGATTCGTGTTTCCTTTTTTAAAAATATATTTCTCGATAATCCAACCATACGAATGTCAAGATCCATCTTTTTTAATGTTATTTCGAAAATTTAAAAAAAAAATATTTGATTTGGTAATTTAACAATCAACCAGTATTTTGACTAGTACTTCTAACAATTGAAAATTTAAAGAATGAGTAATTAATTTGCACTTATTTTTTTTTATAAATTATACCCAAAAACATCAAACCTCGCCCAAAACATTATTTTTTATAAATTATACCTCAAAACATGCAGATATCAAAAGATATTACCAAACAGTAATCTCACATTCGCAATAGCACTTATTTTACCATCACTTTTTTCAACATCACGACCGTTTTTAACAACAATTCCAAAAAACGCCTAAGTTGATTTATTTCGGAAATTGATATTAGTGGTGATTGGTGAGTGATTTAACCAAAATTGAAATACGAAGTTACATGTGGTTTCTTTATATGGGGGATTATAAACTGTAATTTTGAAAAGGGTGCTAGAAGAGATGGGTCGAACCGGATACCCCTTTACTCATGTCTTGGTTCATTTTGTTTTTATAATGTTCATATTTGGCTCCATTATCGTTTTATTCGGACATAAATAATAAACTGATCACGAATATTGAGTTTTAGATCGAAACCAAATATAAGCCAGTACGTATTTTATTTTATTTTATCGAGTAGTTTGTGATCCGTCGAATACGAGTTAAATATGATACACTAACATTATATATTTATGTTAAAATATATGATTAATTATTTAATCTAAAATAAATGTAATAAAACATGATAATCTCAAATTAAAAGCATAAATACATGATGTACTAAGTTTATATGATGATAATTGTTCCATTATGGAGGTGAATAAATCGTATTTTTGAAAAGATGTTAAAAAAATTAATAAAATGGTTAGTTACTTAGAAATGTAACGGGTTACAATAATAATTTATATTCGGTTTTGAACTGAATATGGATCATATTAGGTAGGATTATTTTATTAAAAAAAATATAAGACCAAATCTGAGCGGGTTTAAGTGCTCATATCCAGGATCATATTTTATATTGGTAAATAAAACATGTATCGTATCTTTGAGCCGTATATAAGTCGAAATACTGGATAGTTCACATCAATTTATAGCCCTAATGTTGAATATGTAGTAGAACATGTTGTAGCTGAAAAGGTTAAATGATTGGTTCTTATCAAATTATAGTATTAATATTTTATTTGATTAACCAAAAATTAAATCGATAAATTGTTTGATATTTTGGTTTTAATAATATAAGAAGTATATATTTAATAAACACGATAGTGTATGTATTCCTAAAATAAGCTCTTACAATAACGGAATTTACTTAATGAATTTATAAAAAAATTAATCATTATCTTCGAGGTATATTGGCACATTAGTTTTTGAAAAACTTATAAAAAGTAAAATAAAATTCTTTAGAAAATAATTAAATATTAATTTATTATATATTTTATATTCATGATTTTAAGTGTATTTATTTATCAAGGTTCAAACTGATCCGAACCGAATTTCCTAGACCCAAACAAGAATCGATTCGAATAAAAAATATCCAAAAAGATTCTAGCCGAATTTAATCTGATTTTAATCCAAAATTTATCTGATTTTAATCTGAATATGATCCGAACCGAAATTCATCTGATCCAAACCGAAACCGATTAAGATTATGCAAAATCGAAACTAAACCCGAATCGAATTAAATCCGACCCGAACTAAATCTGATCCGGATATATCATAATCGAATATTGATCCGATCCAAATATTTATCCGATCCGAAACCGAACTGAATATTCGATTTGCCAGGTCTACTTCTTATGCACACCTATTGAACTTAAATAATCTTATGTTTCACATTTGAGAGTTAATCCATGTATATGTCCAATTTTTTTCCTTCAACATCGATCTCACATTTTTGTAAATATTATATATAACAAAATGTGTTTATAATTTTAAAGTAGTTCTAAGTATAAAAATTCTTTCTTATAAAAAGTTTAATTATGCTTCAATTTATCATGATACAATATAAAAACTATTTAAAGAGATAAGTATAAATTTTTTTATTTAAAAATATTTGTTGTTAACAAATTTTAAATAATGAAACACTTTTTACTAATAAATTTCTTATTACTTATTATTTTTTCTTAGGTTATTACTCACTCGATCAACCTTTAAATTGAATATCATCAATTAAATGTATATGTGTTATTTAAATATTAAAATATGTTTAGTAAGAACAAAAATAGGTTTAATAAATCAATTTTAGCGAGATTGTAAGTTTTAAAACTTGTAATATAACTATGAAATAATTACAATATTGTGTAACTAAATTATTATTATTATTAAAAAAGACCTAAATTATTTTCATCTATTTTAAAAGGTCCACATATATACTTTTTTGTACGATATAAATAAATTTATGCTAATAATAAAAATAATTATCAAAATATTTGTACTATCGGCATAATTATAGAATAAGTATACGGTTCGTTGAGTAGTTAAATGTGTGAAAGAGAAAAATGGTTAATAAAATAAAATAAGAGTATTTTGATCAAACTAAGAAAAAAGGGTGTGTAAGAATAAATAGAAAAATAAATTCTTAAATTACCAAACTGTTATATATAATATAATATAGAGATAAGATTTGAGAGAACTAGATAATAGAGAAGGGGGGAGATCATTTCATTATTTGTTGTATCAAATCAAAGTACAAGCAAGCATTTATATAGGCCATGTAAATGCATGTTACAAGGGTAATGTAAAGCCAAAGGTCGGCTATATTAAAGAGGCATATATGAAAGGTTAAGAGTCATCTATGAAATTCTAAGAGTCAGACAATAAATACGTAACACTCCCCCTTGGATGACTCGTACAAACATCATGCCTCGTTAAAACCTTAATAGGAAAAATCCTGTGGGAAAAACCCTAGTGAAGGAAAAAGAGTACATGTGTTGTACTAATGAAAAAGAGTGTATCGTATATGTCTCCCCCTCATTGCAACATGACTATTAATGTCAACATATATCTCGAAATCTACGCATTCCAATCTTGTGTACTAATTTCTCGAAAGATGATGTAGGAAGTGACTTTATGAACAAATCTACTGGATTTTCACATGAGCGAATCTGACAGACATCAATTTCTCCTCTTTGCTGAAGCTCATGAGTGAAGAAAAACCTTGGATCAATGTGCTTCGTCCTATCACCTTTAATGTAACCTTCTCGAGTCTGAGTGATACATGCTTCATTATCTTCAAATAGAACAGTAGGACTCCCTTTATTGATTAAAAGATCACATGATTCTCGAATATGATGGACCAAAGACCTTAGCCACACGCATTCTCGACTAGCTTCATGTAGTGCCAATAATTCAGCATGATTCGAAGAAGTTGCTGCAAGAGTTTGCTTTGTAGACCGCCAAGATATTGCGGCATCACCATATGTGAATACATAACCTGTTTGTGATCTACCTTTGTGGGGATCAGATCGATAACCTGCATCTGCATAACCAACTAATTCTACTTTTGAGTCTTTAGAATAAAACAAACCCATATCCATTGTACCTCGAAGATATCTAAAAATTTGTTTTACACCAGTCCAATGTCTTCGAGTTGGAGCAGAACTATGCCTTGCCAATAAATTAACAGAAAAAGCAATATCAGGTCGTGTACAATTGGCAAGGTACATTAGTGCACCAATGGCACTAAGATATGGTACTTCGGGACCAAGAAGTTCTTCTCCCTCTTCTTTTGGACGGAATGGATCCTTTTTCTTTTCAAGTGAGCGAACAACCATAGGTGTACTCACAGGATATGCTTTATCCATAATAAATCGCTTAAGGATCTTTTCAATATATGAAGACTTGTGGACAAAAATTCTTTTGGATAGATGTTCAACTTGAAAACCAAGGCATAGTTTTGTTTTGCCCAAGTCTTTCATTTCAAATTCTCTTTTCAAATATTCAATCATTTCATTAAGCTCATATGGGGTTCCTATGATGTTTAGATCATCAACATAAACCGCAATTATAGTAAACCCCATTTTTGTCCTTTTAATAAAAACACATGGACAAATTACATTATTAACATATCCATTTTTCAAAAGGTACTCGCTAAGGCGATTGTACCACATTCGACCTGATTGTTTCAACCCGTACAATGATCTTTGTAATTTAATTGAATAAATTTCTCGGGGTCTTGAACTACATGCTTCAGGCATTTTTAATCCATCAGAGATTTTCATGTAAATGTCATTATCAAGTGACCCATATAAGTAGGCAGTCACAACATCTATCAAATTCATTCGGAGCCCTTCTAAAATTGATAAACTTAATAAGAATCTGAATGTTGTTGCATCCATTACCGGGGAATAAGTCTCTTCATAATCAATTCCCGGTCTTTGTGAGAAGCCTTGTGGAACAAGGCGTGCCTTATATCTCACAACAACATTTTTCTCATTTCTTTTGCGCACAAATACCCATCTATATCCAACGGGTTTCACACCTGCAGGTGTTTGGACAATAGGTCCAAAAACATGACGTTTTTCAAGTGATTTCAATTCTGCCTCAATAGCATCTTTCCATTTTGGCCAACCATTTCTTCTTTTACATTCATAGATCGATCTAGGTTCATGATCCTCGATTTCTTCAGAAATGTCAAGTACAGCTGCATATGCAAATATTTCATCCATGACAATTTCTTTTCTATCCCACCTTTTCCCTGAAATAATATAATTTATCGAGATCTCTTCATTGTCCTCAATTTCAGGTGTTTGATCATCCTTTGAAGACGTCTCTTCAGTGATCAATTCTATTTCATTTGGAATGATGTCATTTGATGTACCAACTTGTTTATCAAGTTTCCTTGATTTTCTAGGATTTTTATCTTTGGATCCAATAGGTCTACCACGCTTCTGGAGTGCTTTAGACTCATTTGCTAGCATGCTTTTATTTTCTTCATCATGAAGTTTTATTTTACAAGGAACTTTGACAGCCGGTATATGTGACTTCGTCACTGTCTTGACATCAGTAAATGAATCAGGAAATTTATTTGCAACCTCTTGTAGGTGGATAATCTTTTGAACTTCAAGTTCACATTGATTTGTGCGAGGATCATAATGAGACAGAGATGCTGCATTCCTCAAAATTTCTTGTCTTTCTTTTTCAAATTTTGACTTATCTCCCCCTAAAGCAGGAAAAACTGTCTCATCAAACTGACAGTCGGCAAATCTTGCCTTTAATAAATCACCAGTCATGGGCTCCAAATATTTTATAGTTGAGGGAGAGTCAAACCCAACGTATACCCCTAATCTTCTTTGGGGTCCCATTTTTGTTCGTTGGGGAGGAGATATTGGAACATAAAATGCACACCCAAAAAATCTTAAGTGAGAAATATTTGGTTCTTGACCATTTACAAGTTGCATTGGGGAATATTTATGATAAGCAGTCGGTCTTAAACGAACAAGTGATGCAGCATGTAATATTTCATGTCCCCAAGCAGTATTTGGTAATTTTGTTTTCATAAGCAAGGGTCTAGCAATCAATTGTAGCCTCTTAATAAAAGATTCTGCTAAACCATTTTGGGTATGCGTGTTCGGAACCGGATGTTCCACATCAATCCCAATTGACATGCAATAATCATTAGAAGACTGAGAAGTAAATTCTCCTGCATTATCCAATCGGATTTTCTTAATTGCATGATCTGGGAATTGTGTCCTTAATCGAATTATTTGGGCAAGGAGTCTTGCGAATGCAACATTACGAGTGGACAATAAACTAACATGCGACCAACGTATCGATGCATCTATAAGTACCATAAAGTACTGAAATGGTCCACTTGATGGTGTAATAGGTCCACATATATCTCCTTGAATTCGTTCCAAAAAGGATGGACACTCAATCGCAACTTCAACATGCGATGGTCTTGTTAATAGTTTTCCTTGAAAGCAAGCAACACAAGAAAAATCTTTGGACAACGGAACAATCTTATTCTTTAAAGGATGTCCATTTGAATTTTCAATAATTTTTCGCATCATTGTTGAACCCGGATGACCTAAGCGATCATGCCACATAATAAAATTTTCCGGGTTTACTAATTTTTGACTCATTATCATGTGTGTCTCTACTGGATTAATAAAGGTATGATATAATCCAGATTTATATGATGGGAGTTTTTCTATTATTAGCTTCCTCCCAAAGACTATAGACGTGATACAGAGATATTCATCGACATTCTCATTTGTTGTCTCAATATGATAGCCATTATGGCGTATATCTTTGAAACTCAAAAGATTTCTTTTTGATCGGGTGGAGAACATGGCATTTTCAATAAATAAATGTGTACCATTAGGTAACACTATATTTGCTCTTCCGGAGCCTTCAATAATATCTGATGCACCCGATATTGTATTTACATTAGCTTTAGCTAATATGAGATGCGAAAAATATTCTTTATTTTTCAAAATTGTATGTGTTGTTGCACTATCCGCCAAACAAAATAATTCCTCATCTTTTGCATTTAGTGAAAGGCTTCTGGCCATATTTCTTCACAAGGAAAATAGAAAATATTTCATTCATAATAAAAGGGATTACAAAGCATAAGCTTAAGTAAAGTCACCCAATTCAATGTTCAAACATAAATATTTAAATATTCATTAAATAAAGCAAAGTTTTAATATATGGCTTAATTATTGCCATCAACAAATTTGGCCATCCCTTCATTCACGTCTTCAAAGAAATCACCAACTTCAATGTGAGTGAGACCCGAAGGATCAATCTGCACCACCAAGGTGTGCTTCAAGATGAGCAATTCCCAAGGGATCATTTTGTTCAGCAAAATTAGTTTCAATATTTTTCAAAGAGGTTTGATAAAGGTCAGCAAAGTGCTTGGAGGTACAACATGTATGCCACCAATGACCTTTCATTCCACAACGACTACAAATACTTTCACCCCTTTTAATCATCGTACTTCCCTCGGGTTTCTCCTCATTTTTTATCCACTTCTGGTGGTGAGGCTTCCTTTTAAAGTTGGTGAAATTTTGATAATTATGACCTCGACCATGCCCAAAATTATGACCACGGGCACGTCCACGTCCATATCCACGACCACGCCCACATCCAAATGGCTTATTATCTCCATATTCACTATTAGTCACCGCATTCACTTCAGGGAATGGTGTTGAGCCAATTGGACGGGCTTGATGATTTTTCTTCAAAAGTTCATTATTTTGCTCAGCAAGAAGCAATACAGAAATTAGTTCAGAATATTTTGTGAATCCACGTTCACGATATTGCTGTTGCAAGAGCATATTATTGGCATGGAAAGTGGAATATGTTTTTTCCAACATATCTTTATCGATGATATTCTCGCCACATAATTTCAATTGAGATGTAATTTTAAACATGGCTGAGTTATACTCGCTCACACTTTTATAATCTTGCAATCGCAAGTGTAGCCAATCATAGCGAGTTTTTGGGAGTATCACCGTTTTTTGATGGTCATATCTTTCTTTGAGATCCTTCCAAAGAATTGATGGATCTTTAATAGTTAAATACTCCGTTTTCAATCCTTCATCAAGGTGATGGCGGAGAAATATCATAGCCTTTGCTCTATCTTGCTCGGAGGTTTTATTTCCCTCTTTTATGGTGTCACCAAGACCCATAGCACTAAGATGGATTTCAGCATCAAGAATCCATGTCAAATAATTTTTGTCGGTGACATCAAGTGCATTGAACTCGAGTTTTGTAAGATTCGACATTATCACTAAAATATAATTCCAAACAGTGTCAATTTATAAAATAAGCATAAATACAACATGTGTTACCAAAAACATTATATTGACATGGACACATATAATTTGATAAAAGTATTCCATCAAGAAAATCATGCATAATTAAACAATTAGGCATATTAAATTTTGCACGCATATGAAATTAATCCATTTTACTTTGAGCTAAGGTTTGTCTACTTTTAATTAGATGGAGATCTCAAGGAGAGCTTCAAGATAAGCAAATATAAACATGTTGTATGCAGTTTATTTGTTACATAAACTAAGAGACATAATACAAACAATCAGTATGTAAGGTTGAATTCAATTTACCATGTAAATGGAGACTGATTATAAAGACACAGTAGATTGCATTCAATCTACCGTGTAAATAACATCAAAATCTTTTGTAATACTCATATTATAGATTAATGTTAATAAATAAGATTATACGTACCTTCTCGATAGCTCCACGATTTCTTACAGTACTTCCTAGATTATTTTCCCGCAATCGTGCTGATAACGTGTTATATATAATATAATATAGAGATAAGATTTGAGAGAACTAGATAATAGAGAATGGGGGAGATCATTTCATTATTTGTTGTATCAAATCAAAATACAAGCAAGCCTTTATATAGGCCATGTAAATGCATGTTACAGGGTAATGTAAAGCCAAAGGTTGGCTATATTAAAGACGGATATATTAAAGGTTAAGAGTCATCTACAATAAATACTTAACACAAGCATATATTTTTCATTCACATTTTTTAATAAAAATCATACTGAATTCAATGATTTATTGCGTTTCTGAAAAAAAGGAACAAATTTAAATTTAAATAGGAAAATTACAAAAGAAAAAATAATAGCATGAAATTCAAATTTGATATACTAGTTGATAACTCGTGCTTTCACGGATATGAATCGAGTACGAATCGAGATTAAAATATTAACATTAATAGATTACGTACCGAGATAAATATGTACTTGTAATTAATTGAATGATGAAAATATTTAATACGTAAACATATTTAATTATGTAGTTTACGGAATCGAATAAGATATGAAGCTAAAAAAATTATAGTTGATAAATTTTCTATAATTATTTTTCTTGACGAAAAGCCGAGGATTTTATTACTGAATCAAAACCAACTCAATACAAAACAACGGGACAAATCCTCCCCGGACTGTTGATGCAACCAGGTTGAATTGTTTTTATAATTATTTAGTTGAAAGGAATCAAATCCAAATTTAATATGTTAATATTATTATGTATCATTAAAATATAATTTTTCCCGCTAATAATAGTAGTATAGATTTTCATACTTCACAATCACAAGCATATGCTATAGTTGGGGCTCAAATTTGGAGCCTCGTTAGTAGGGCGGGCTGTAAACGAATTAAACTGTTCGTGAGCGACTCATAAAATATTCGAATTCGGCTCGATAATAATTGAGCCGAGCTCGAGCTCGAGCTATTCGAATATTTTATCGAGCCGAGCTCGAGCTTCAAATTACTAGGCTCGTGAGGCTCGCGAGCCTAATCGAGCCTTTAGTTATTTTTATATTTTATATATTATAAATATATTATTATATAAATATTTAATATTTAAATAAATTTTATATATTAAATCGAGTCGAACTCGAGCCGAACTTATCAATTCGAACTTTTGTCAGTTTCTAGTAGAATCAATTCGAGCTTTCAAGCCGAGCTCGAGCCTATCGAACTTTTGTCGAACCGAGCTTCGAGCTTACAAATTATGGCTCGATCGAGCTCGAGCTCGAGCCCGAACTATTTAGTCGAGCTCAAGCTCGAGCTTGACCGTGTTCGGCTCGGCTCGTTTACACCCCTACTCGTTAGTAATTTCATTCCGTGCCATATCTCGGGGTTGTCCTGTCCACATGTTTCTATATCTAATTTCAATTAGTAATGGCATCGGATGTATTTGTTCAAAGGTGCGTACAATTTGTTTACCGAACTGTATTGCATAATCAGTACTAAAAATCTTGGTAAATAAATGTTTATACATGAATACCTTGAAGGCATGGGTAGGTGGCCCGATAAAATACCAGGCAGAGAGACTTAATTTCAAAAAACAACGGGAAAAATAGGATTAATATATTTTCAATTGGGGCTGATCCGCTTGTAATATTCAAACAACATACTATATGGGCCTGTTGTATGAAATTAACCAATTCCCGTCCAGATTTGGATTTTAAATTTTGAATATTTTTTGGGTTCGAATCGAATTTAAATACAATAAAAATATGATTATTTTTATAATTTAAATTTCAATTTAACAAAATCTAATTCGATATGACCCAATTATCATTCCTAGGAAAGAACATATATAAGCAATGCTACATTGCAAGTCGTTTATTATTATACGTCAAAATATATATATAGGGGGCTACTCAAATGAGACCCTTCTTATAATGAGAATTGCATATTGGGCCACAAACTAAGCCTAATAAACCAAACACGCGCCTGTTGAACAACCAGTTTTTCTTTTTTAAAGTCGAAAGAAAATTTCAGTCAAAACAAACACAATTACTAGATCAACCACTGCTACATCCTAACTTCCAAAACATCCGGTATGACCAAAAATTGTCGAATGATTCACTACAATATATTCTAGAAAAATCACCAGTATGAAGCACAATTTACCGAATTTCAACACAAATTACCGAATTTCAATTCAAATCACTAACAATTTAACAGCACAACACCAAACTTTTAAACATAAATTACCAAAAAATTCAAATCATCAAAAATCTGAACGTAAATTCAAAGCAAATTACCAAAAAATTCAATACAAATCACCAAAAATTCATATATAAATCACCAAATAACACCATCATCTCTGCCTCACCAAAACCAATATCACTATCACAAATCACTCCACCATCCTAAACTCACCACCATCACAATCACTGTCACTAAACCATCATTATCACCAATCTGCCACCTATAGAAATTACCATCAGATTGCTACTATTATCACAACATACAGAATCACCAAAATTCTGTCCAAATTACTAAAATTTTAACCCAAATCACCAAATTTCGATACAAATCACCAAATTCTTTTAAACAAATCACGTAAAGCGCTATCTTCACCATACCTACCACCACCATCTCCACCATACATCATTCATCTTGCCCATTACAGACGTCGCAACCACCATAACTACCACTAGATGAGAGAAATCAGATCTAGATGAAGAAATCAGATTTGAAAATTTTAAATCTAAAGCAAATCTACCTGATATGTTTGTTTTCCCAACTAAATCTACCTGACATTGTTGCGTAACAAACTCCAATCACCACACCGTCTTTCGATGACTTCATCTTCCAAATTTCCACCATTAGTTATGCATATTTATTTGTTTCTTTCCCCAAAATCGCACACGTCTTCAAATCGGACTTAATATTCGATACCATTAACACTCAAAATCTTCAAGGATGTCACCGGAATAGTGTTTAGATGAAATGAAAAAGTAGATCTGAAAAGGAAGTAAACTTAGATAAAAAGATGAGAAGAAAAGAGAGACAAGCAGGAAGAAGATAGAGAATGGAAGATGCGTGGGAGAGAGAGAGAGAGAGAGAGAGAGAGAGAGAGAGAGAGAGAGGTAATTTAGAAATGATTGAGAAAGGAAGAAGATTAGACCAGGAGAGAATGGGTGGAAGATGGATGAGTGATCTAGGAGGAGAGAGAAACACTATAGATACATGTTTATGTTATTATACGTATAAAAGTTAAATAGGAGTATGCGGTACAGATTAAAAGTTGTTGCAAAAATTGAGTGGTTCAGAAGTCTAAGTTATCATTATAAGAGGGGGTCTCATTTGAGCATCTGTCTATATATATATATATATATATATATATATATATATATATATATATATATATATAGAAAACTTTTTTATGGAGAAAACTTAAGGTACCTTTGTGGTTCCTTGATTTAATATCAATCTGACAGTTGAAATTATTTCACTATATTCACCTGATTATGGTTGAATGGATATACGGCAAAATCATTTTAATTAACAATCTTTCAAATTATTTCCTTAATTATCAACCTAAACAATAAATGCAAGTTTCAAATTATTTCCTTAAATTAGAAATTGACTTTTACTTATCAAATTCAACAAAATAATCATTATTTAATTTATTAAACATCAAAATCTTCATTGTGTAACTCATGATATGTCCAGTTAAGGATATAATCAAGATTTTATTAAGTGTTTTAATAAAAACGTTGCATTATTTTAAATTTTAATTCACCCTTCGCTGATATTATATTAATCATTATATAAGATTAAAAAAAATTTAATTAATAATTTATATAAGATTTATGAAACACCAAATAGAATATTAAAAGAACACTTGAGTGAAT
Organism: Saposhnikovia divaricata; assembly: GCA_036435485.1. NCBI lineage: Eukaryota > Viridiplantae > Streptophyta > Magnoliopsida > Apiales > Apiaceae > Saposhnikovia > Saposhnikovia divaricata. The sequence continues at coordinate 216,566,658 of CM071594.1, forward strand.
ATTCGAAGAACACTTAAAAACGCTTAAGAGAATTTAATTTAAAATTTAACAAATGGAACACGTAAAAGTATCTTAAAAGAACACTTAGTAGAACATTTAATTGAATCTTATTTTTCTAATTTTTTTTATTAAATTCTATTATAAAATAATAATAAAACACTCAATAGAACACATGATAGAATCTTATTATTGTTTTATAATAATATGAATTAAATTAAATTTTATTTAACTAATAACTTACATAAGATTTGTAAAAACCTTAATAGTAATCTTAAACATTTTTTAAGTAATCTTTCAAGATTCGGTGTTCTTTTAAGAAGTGTTTCACAAATTTTATATAAGTTTTTAGTTAAATAAAATTTAAGTTTGTTTATATTATTATTAAACAATAATAAGATTCTACAATGTGTTCTATTAAGTGTTTTATTAATTATTTTTAAAAAATAATTTAATTTAAATTTATTAAAATTCAACTAATTGTTCTACTAAGATATTAAGATTTCAATAAGTGTACAACTATGTGAGAATTGAGATATTATGATTTCACTAAGTGTCCTACTAAGTGAGATATTAAGATTCTATTGAGTGTTTTATAGTAAGATATTTTTTTATGTGTTCTACTAAATATTTAGATTCACTCACATGTTCTTTTAAAATTCTATTAAATGTTCCACAAATATTATATAAATTATTAGTTAAATAAAATTTAATTTAATCCATATTATTTTAAAATAATAATAAGATTCTACCATGTGTTCTATTGAGTGTTTCACTAATTATTTTAAGATAAAATTTAATAAAAAATTTATTAAGATTCAACTACTCAACATGTTTTCTTCTAAGATTCTTTTAAATGTTTCGTTTATCAAATTTTAAATTAGATTCCCATAAGTACTTTTTATGTGTTCTTCCAAAATTCATTCAAGTGTTCTTTTAAGGTTTTATTAATTGTTCCACAATTTCTATATAATTTATTAGTCAAATAAAAATTAATTTAATTTATATTATTATAAAATACTAATAAGATTCTACCATGTGTTCTATAGTGTTTCATAATTATTTTAAAATAAAATCTAATTTAAATTTATTAAGATTCAACTAGGTGTTCTACTAAGTATTTTACTAAAATATTATTATTTCATTGAGTGTTCTACTAAGTGAGATATTAAGATTCTATTGAGTGTCAAGAATAAGATATTATTTTCATGTGTTTAAATATTTTCAGATGTGTTCAACTTTAATGATTATACAAAAAAATAAAATATAAGTAATAATCAAGTTAATTTAGGTAATAAAGGCTATAGAATCTTAAATTAATTAGTTCAATAGCCATAGTTAGCAAAATCACAATCTTTAATGATTGTTTTAATTATGGTACATTCTAGATTACTTAAATTTGGAAACATAATCTAAATATAAATAGACGATTAAGATGGATTCTCTAAGTTTTCTAAATGAGAACCAATCTTAAAATGAGAACTTAGTCCCCAAAGCATATCACCAAAATCCAGCAGAATTACCAAATCCTTAAAATTAATAAAAAAAATAAAAAATCAAGTCTGTGCTTACATCAACATGATGACGTCACTGCTGACATTAGCATGCTGACAAGGTAGAAATTTTCCCACCAAAATGTTTTCCCGACAAAAAAATTTCCCCCAAAAATTGGTGATTTGGAACATTTTCCCGCCAAAAAATTGGTGATTTGGAAAATTTTCCAGCCAAATTTTTTCCCCCCGCCAAAAAAAACATTTTTGGCCAGAATTTTTTTGGTGGGCCCCACTACCACGTCATCAAGCTGATGTCAGCGGTGATGTCATGCTGACGTCAGCAGTGACGTGGCACTGGAAAATAATATTTTTTTGTGATTTGGTGATTCTGCTGGATTTTGGTGATTTGCTTTAGGGACTAAGTTCTCATTCTAAGATGTTCTCACTAGAGTAGCTCCCTATATATATATATATATAGGCAAGTGCTCAAATGAGACCTCTTCTTAATGTGAGAACGGAGACTAAATCTCAGCCTTATATCTTTTATACTTAAAATAAATCTTAGCCACATATTTATAGATCTAAAATATTATCTCTCTCATCCATTGGTATCGTGTTTCTCGCTTCTCTGATCTCCACCTTCACTTCATCATATCCTAATTTAGCTTCAACAAAGATGGTGCATACATCTCAGTCTCATCTTCATCAATTATCACTCATCTCTCTCCATCTTTGGATTCTCCTCCTCCATCGCCGGAACCTCTTCACTTATCTTCCTCGTTAGTGGCTTCTTTTTCGATGTTATTGTGATCTGATTCCATCGATTTTGTCCTTACGTCTTTACGAGATTTAATATCGCCGTAAATCACAAGAACAATAGTAATGCAGATGAATCGAATACCAAAGAAATAACTTTGTCATGTGAAATGCCATGTCTTCGAGTGGAATGCATGAAAGTACACTTAGAACGTATGGGTGATATCATGAGTAATCATAGATTGAATTTAGTGGTTTCACGCACATAAATCACCTTTCTTCATTACAAATCACTTTTTTTTAATACAAATCACCTTTTTTATTTATTGATTTTTGTAGTTATTCTTGGTGACTTGAATACGGATCTGGTGACAATAGTTTATAGTTCAGCGATTTGTGTTGCATTCAGTAATTTTGTATGTGATGCAACTATGTAGGTAATGATGATAATAACAATGGTTTATTTTGGTGTTCTGATTTGAAGTTTAGTGATGTGATAATGGAAACGGTGGTTGGTAGTGGTTGTAGTTGTGGCGATGTAGCATCAGAAGAGGCGACAGTATGATGGTAATAATGGCGGAGTTAGTAGTATTGGTAGTCGAGTAGCTGGGAATGTATAGTTATGATATATATATATATATATATATATATATATATATATATATATATATATATATATATATATATATTTATATATATATATATATAGGGGGCTACTCCAATACAAACCTCCTTAAAATACAAACCTACAAACTAAGCATAATATAATATTTCAAGCTAATCTAATGACCAAACTAGGAGTACCCCAATACAAAAAATGTTTAAAATACTTGGCTCTATCCAACAAAAAAAAAATAAAATTCAATGTTCACGTGATGTCGTGGCAGTGGATTTCACTGGTTAACGGTGCTTCGCACCTTCTTGTACGGCGCTTCGCGCCTTTATTATTCTAAAATTGTAAGGAATGACAATCAATGGTAAAGGCAATAGACGATTGACGGGTGTGTCGAGAGCCTTCGGCCCTCATGACTACCTAACTCATCCGTTTACTGTCTTAAATGCTTCGCATTTTCACGGCAAGATTTTTTCTTTTTGTTGGATAGAGACAATTATTTTAAGCATTTTTTGTGAAGGTACCCTTGGCGGTAACCCTAGAATAGATGAAATATAATTAATTTAGTGTTGGTTTGTAAGTTTGTATTTTAAAAGTGGTTTGTATTTGAGCATTTGCCTATATATATATATATATATATATATATATATATATATATATACTTAATTGTTTTAATCAAATTAATTGAAAATAATTTTAAATAATTTTGGTTCTTGGTTCTCATTATAATGAGGGTCTCAAAAGAAAACCTCTTCAAATGAGAAAACCAAAAGACCCACTAATCCGCCATCTATTTCTGAATAATCCGATGGTTACAATCTTTTTATTTAAGTCAGCATATTTCTTCTTTTTGCATTCAAAGGGTATTTTTGACAATAAAACTACAAGATTAAATTAGTTTTATCAGATTTGGCAATCAACAACATTTCTTTGATTGGTGCATCATTCAAATCATTCTAATTTATTACTTACCAGTATCGTCACCAGACTTCCATGTATAGACAAAATTTAAACGGGCTAGTACATAAAATGTTAAAGTTGGTGTAGATATGCTTAGATTTCCAAGATTTTTATTTATAAAATATCAACTACATTTTATAATTAAATAAAAATGTCGATGTTAAAATTAATTAACATCTAAGAGAATCTAATTTTATTTTTATATTTTTCTTAATTTATTTTTTCTTAATTTTCTTTTGATTCCGTTAAGAGTTTTATTAATTTACTAAAGATTTCGTTAAGAGTTGTTATTAATTTATTATAGATTCTTTTATGTATTTTAATTAAATATTTGACTAAACACTAATTTTAGATTTGACAAAACACTTGAGAGATTCAAAATAAAAAATGTTTTTAATTAGTTGAAACTCGGATTGGATTAGGACTAAGTAGAAAATGGAATTTACTGAATGTCTAAATTTCAACATTGTCTTTAACTAATAGGATGTTCTTCTAAGTGTTCTATTAAAAATTAAAAAACAATTCAAATTTATTTTAAATATTAAAAAGTGTTCTTTTAAGTGTTCCAATAAAATAAATATAAATAACATAATAAATGAAAAATAACCTAATTTTTCAATAAGTGTACTTTAAAAAGGTAATAAACTAATAAAACAATTAAAGTGTTTCCGAAATATATAAAATTATTTTTTCTGTGACTTTGTATTCTAATATAAAAATTAATAACGTGTTCTTTAATTAAAAAATTATATCGTTCCTTTAAGTGTTCTTTTAAAAATATTTAAATTTTAAATTTTTTTAAGTGTTCATTTAAGTGTTCCATGAAAAAACGGAACGTGTTTTTTTTGATGATTTTGATGTTTTCGAATTCTTACTAAAACAATAATTAAAATACTAATAACATGTTCTTCTAAATGTTCTATTAAAAATTAAAAAAAATAATTCAAATTTGATTAAAATATTAATAAGTGTTATTTTAAGTGTTCAATAAAGAACACTTAAGGTACTCATCTACACCGTTAATCATCACTATAATTAATAATTTAAATATAGAATACTTAATGGCAAAGAAGTAATATTTTACAAAAATAAAAATAGTTGTTAAAGATAAAATAACATAAACAAAGAAATTATCTTTTAGAATTTTAACAGCTTTAATTACATAATTTTATAATTGATGGTGCGAAACCATAATTGACATAATGGAGAAATCAACGTTTTTTTTTATCAATCATAGTTAGGTGGGTGTTTATCACATTCTCTTAATTACTCCGTCTGAGCATGAATTTGGAAACAAAATATTACAATTAACATAATTAATAACAAATTATGAATCATAACAAAATCGCACATATGATTTGGCACATAAGGTGATCCAGTACTAAAATTTTGAAAAACTATAGAAAATAAAACGTCTAATATTAAATCAAACACTCAAAAGAAAATATTATTTTAATTTGCATTCAGACTGCTCATATGGAAAAAATAAATGAAGTTTTGAAAATTCTTGTAAAAGGTAAGAATTTGATGATAAGATTTAAGGAGGTAGATAGTATTGAAGATTTTTTGGATAAGCTAGAACCTATAAGGGTTGATGAAGTTTCTACTGAGGAGGGAAAGTGTGATAACTCCTGCACCTCACGTAGATCTTCTTTTCATCGTAGTAACTCTAAGAAGAGTGGTGAACGTAATATAGAGGTAATGGAAAATAATGTTGTAATTGAGGAAAAGGATATTAAGCATATTAAGCAGGTAGATTCTTTGACATCTAGAGTTCAGGAGTCTGAAGCAATTGTTAACAATAATGCTCTGGTAATTGCAAGTAATCCAGTTTGTTTGGATAATACTGTTGATAAGAAATACTTGAAGGCTCAAGGGAGTTGTATTGAATCTTCTTTGGTGTTGGGTATTCTGGAAGATGAAGAAGGTCCAAGTTTGCAGAGAAGTTCTCAAGTTTCTCTATGCAACAATGTTGGAAAAATGAATATGGGTGGCAGGAGAGGTAGGCCAAGGAAAAGAACAAGGTTGATTAAAAATCCTTTTGATTTGGGTCTAAACAAAAAGAAGTTAGGATGTGAGATTGTTAAAAAGAAGTTTTCTGAAAGCAGGAATAAAGTGGATGCAAAACATGGTAACAAGATAGTTAAAAGCTTAGAAGGAGATTTAATTCAGGGTAATAAAATGCAACAGGAGGTGGACTCAATTTTGGAATGTGCTGAGAACTTGGGACTATCAGTTGTCAATGATATAACTCGTAGCAAAAAGGTGATTGGGGATATGTTGATCAAAGGTGACCTTTAGACTTTTGCATACAGGATATATTATTATATAGTAGATATAGTATTGATTAAAACTTGATTTATGGATAGCACAATATTATCCTGGAATATAAGAGGTTTGGGTAGTAAAGGGGCTTGTAGATTTATTAGGGAGACTGTTAGAGACAATAAGGTTAATATAATTTGCTTGCAAAAGACATTGTGTGATTCATGGAATTATTGGCTTAAGAATGCGATTTGGGAAATAGAGTCTCATGGATGGTATATTCAAGACTCTAAAGGACATTCAGGTGGCTTGTTAATATCATGGGATAAAGAAGTTTTTCACGAATCTGGGTTAGCACAAGATGATGGTTGGTTGTGGGTTTAATTGGAGTGCATCATTTCAAATAGCAGATTTAATGTGGTTAATGTATATGCACCTTAAAATTCTCAGGGGAAAATTTTACTATGGGATAGGCTGAGTTTGTTAATTTCACTGGTGAACAATGAGCCTCTGTGTTTGGTTGGTGATTTTAACTGTATTAGATGGGAGGATGAGGTGGCAAATTGTTTATATAGGAAGAAGGACTCTGCTTGCTTCAACAGGTTCATTTCCAGTCAAAATTTGCAGGATGTGTTGTTGTCAAATGCAAAGTTTACATGGATTGGTCCTAAAGGAAAAAAGAGCAGACTGGATAGGGTACTAGTGAACTCAGAATGGTTTGGTAGAGGGGAATGGAGTCTGATGGCATTACATAGAAAGAAGTCAGATCACAAAAGGTTGGTTTTTAAAAGAGTCGTGGTTAACTGGGGGCCTAAACCAATGAAAATATTCAATTGTTGGTTAAAAGAAGACTCTTTGCTGGGGTTGTTGGACACCTTTTGGGCACACAATTCTACTGATAAATCGAATATTCAATTAATATTGAGGGAGGTGAAAAGGATTATTAAAGGGTGGGCAGTTAATTTAAAGGACAAGACTGAAAGAAGAATTGCAGAGTTGGAGATGTCATTGGATAATGACAGTCAAATGTGTGACAACACTGAGACAGTGAATGTTTGGAGGAAGGAGTTAGAGCACCTCTATGACTTTAGAGATGATATGCTTAGACAGAAAGCAAGACTTAATTGGCAAATCCAAGGTGATCGTAACTCAAAATTTTTTCACCAAGCTATTCAGAAAAGGAGAAGGAGAAATACGATTTACAAGATTTTGTATGGTACAAGGATGACTAATGAACCTAGTCAAATTAAAGATGCTTTCTTTCAGCATTTTAAAGATTGGTTTGATGAAAAGAAATAGATTAGAGTTTTTGAGATTGGTGTGCTGGTGACTTCAAAAGTTTCAGAATGTGAGGCAAAATGGCTAGAAAGAGATTTTTCACTTGAAGAAATTGAAAGTGCGCTTAATAGTTCTGCAAATGACAAGGCGCCAGGCCCTGCTGGGTTTAATATGGGATGCATAAAAGCTATGTGGAAGCATCCAAAGGGAGGAATTGTTTAATGCTTTGATTATTTTGCTGATCATCTCTCTTTTCCTCCAGGATTCAATTCCTCCTTTATCGCGCTCATTCCTAAGAAGAAAAGCCCTGAGCTGGTTTCTGATTTTAGACCTATAAGTTTGATAAATAGCACAGCAAAATTATTCACGAAGGTGTTGGCTCAAAGATTAGGGGAGGTGATTGGTAAAATTGTGGGAATGAATCAATTTGCGTTTATCAAAGGTAGACAAGCTTCTGAGAGTATATTGATTGCTATCGAAGCTATTCATCTTTTAAGAAATTCGAAAAGAAAAGATTTGATTCTTAAGTTGGATTTCGAAAAAGCGTTCGATTCAGTAAATTGGATTTTTCTTCTGAAACTATTAAAGGTGATGGGTTTTGGTGACAAATGGATTTCGTGGATTAAGGCTTATCTAGATTCGATGAGAATATCGGTACTTGTGAATGGATCACCGTATAAAGAATTTTCGCCTAAAAGAGGCTTAAGACAAGGTGATCCACTTTCACCTTTATTTTATAATATTGTGGCAGAGGTACTGAACTTAATGATCAAGAAAGCAAGCTCAAAAGGTATGTTTAAAGGTATTGTTCTAGATGGAACCTCAGAGCAGTTGACACATTTTCAATTTGCGGATGATACATTGTTATTCTTAGAAGGTTCTATTGAGTCTGTTTTAGCTGTTAAGCGTGTCTTGCAATGTTTCCAACTGCTCACTGGATTGAAAATTAATTTCAACAAAAGCAGCTTGTTCTCTTGTGATAAGAACTTCAGCCTAGTTAATGAAAGTGCTAAGCTGTTGGGTTGTTCAGTTGGCTCCTAGCCTTTAATTTATTTAGGAGCTCCCTTAGGTGTTTCTGCTCGAAGAAAGGTGTTCTGGAATCCTTTGATTAAAAAGTTTGATAGTAAGCTTGCAAATTGGAAGTGTTCTTCTTTAAACAAAGCTGGTAGACTTGTCCTTCTTAAATCTACTTTGGATAGCCTTCCGGTGTATTGGTTTAACTTGTTTAAGGTTCCTAAGGGAGTTTGTGCAGAGATTGAGAAAATAAGGCGTAATTTTTTTTGGGGTCATCAGGGTGTTAATAGGAAGATGCATTATCTGAGATGGAAGAAGATTACACTACCGAAAAGAAATGGAGGACTTGGCCTTTCAGATATTTTCCAGAATAACATTTCTCTCCTTGGAAAATGGCATTGGAAATGGTACAAAGACAGAGATAAACTGTGGAACAGATGGGTTAGATCAAAGTACAAATGCTCAGATGGTGATGCAATAGAGAGGATTGCTAATTCAGGTAAAGTGTCTGATTGTATGTCAGGAATAGTAGACATTGCAACTAGTTCAAATTTAAAGGGTTTCTTAGGTCGAAACAATTTTTCGTGGGAAATCAAGGATGGTGACAAGGTATTATTTTGGGAAGATTTGTGGCTTAATGAAGGGATCTTAATGTCTAATTTCCCAAGGCTGTATAAAATCTCTAATCTAAAACATATTAAGATTAGAGATTTTAAAGTCTTGACTAAATGTTATCATATTCATAGTGAGGTTTTTTGGAGCAGACAGCTCAGAAGTTGGGAATTAGATCAAGTAAACAGGATAATGGAAATTTGTTCAAAGATAATCCTGAAATCTAGAAGTGATAGTTTAAGTTGGGTACCAATGAATAAAGAATACACGGCAGCTAATAGTTATGCTCTGATAGGTAAAGATAGTTTCGACAAGGAAGTTAGTTGGCAATTCTTATGGAAGATAAAGGTTCCACATAAGGTTCAAATCTTTCTATGGCATTACTTTAGTAACTCTCTCCCTACGAGTAGTTTTTTCGCAAACAGGATCAATTCTTTTGGTTCTATCTCAAAAATCTGTTTTTGGTGTAAGGCAGAGGAAGAAACACAATTTCATCTTTTTTGGAAATGTGAGATAGCTTTATGGGCCTGGGATTTTGTGTCCAAATGGTGGAGCATCAGAGTACAGGACTGTCAAAATGCTCAATCTAAGGCTATTTCTAGAAGTCCAAGTGTAAGAGCTGCCTGGGAAATTACATGGTCTGCAACCATGTGGACTATCTGGTTATGCAGAAATCAAGCAGTTTTTCAGAATCAAAAAATAAGGAGATTAGAGTTGATTTTCCTTATTCTTAACAGGTCTCAGTCATGGTGCCAAGCAACAAATCTTATTGCAGTCTCTTCTATTTGGAAATCAAATCCTATAGGGCTTATTCTGCAATCTAACAATTTGAGGAAGAGAAGTTTGTTAAACAAAAATGCAGACCTCATTGGATTTGTTGATGGGGCTTGGAAGATGAAAAGCAACTCTGAGATACATGCTGGAATTGGAGGTTATGTTATTGATTCATATGGCAATCTGGTTTTTATTTTTTCAGGACCTGTGTCAGCTACCTCGCCTCTACAATGTGAGTTGGAAGCTATGTCTTTTGTGGTTAATAAGATTGCCTCAAGTGAATGGAGCAACAGACGGAGCATTCTTGTAACGTCCCGACTTCCCAATCTGAAAATATACTGTTTATAATAAAATAGACTTTGATACAGGGGAATTTTTAGAAAAAAATCGGCATGAAGTATTCGTAAATCGGATTATCCACCTGTATTTCAACCCAACCAAATTCCAATTTAACAAATACAATTAAAACTTAATACACCAATGATTCCTCATCGAGGATCGATTCCAGGTTATGGTATGAAACAAGAATCTACACTATACACATTATTACAACTTCTATTTATGCTCTGAATACAAAAATTACTATACCATCTAATTTGTAGCGCAATCCCAATCTGTGCTTACCCGCTCTAGCTCTGAAATCTATCCTGTATAAAATGCCTCATCGCTCTCATTCGCAGGGATAAATGTAGTAGATCATCCTTAATCCTAACTGCAAAGAGTTATGTAAAACAAAGCAAGAGTGAGCCAAAGAACGCTCAACAAGTTAATAATATAGTGAAACAATGGTATTACGATAATTCATTGATGAACAATATCAATGAATACTTTATCTCAAGAGATCATTCAATTTAAATCATAAGGTAAAACTTTTCCAAATTTTCATCAAGATAGAAAACGACTAACTCTGATATCCACAATTTCGAAACTAATGACCATTTACCTTGAAACATATATATCTTATCAAAACATTTTTTTTTTCTTTATACCATTCCATCATTCAAACATACTTTTCATAAAACCTTTTTAAGACATTTAAGTTGTTTGTATTATTATCCTGATTACAGACAATACGGGTGATCAGCCACGTAAAGTCCCCCTTCCTTTGAAATTGGGTTCCCAGTTAGGCAACACATTGGCCTTTAATGCTGGACTAGGACCACCCTAGCCTCTTACGCTAAATAAAAATGCTGGACTAGGACCACCCTAGCCTCTTACGCTAAATAAAAATGCTGGACTAGGACCACCCTAGCCTCTTACGCTTTTCCAATTTATAAACAAATTTATTACTAATAATTTAAAACATTTCACTTTTAAGTCCTTTATACTCACTGATAACAGATCAGCCCAGTATAAGGAATTTTAAAAACATTTTTTTTTATTTAATTAATCCATTTTCATTTGCAATAATAAAAGACTGAGGATCAGGGAAGCATTCGATATAAAGAATCATAAACAGTAAAGCAATAAGATTGAATTAACATAGCATGGTGCAGCAAAACAGAATCGTATATAAACAAGAAGACATAAATCAATTAAAGAACGAAGCAACTGTTAAGATTCAAGGATTTAACAACCATTTATAGAATATACATGGAATAGAGAAATCTGAAGTTCAAGGAGGATTTAAGTTACTGTACTGGTCATAAACAATTGAAGAATTGAAGAACAAAACAAGGGTTAGGGTTCTAGAATTTAATTCAAGGGTTATAAAATTTGGTTTCGCTGATATGGTTTAAAGGAATAAACATAAGGCAAAAGGCTAAGATAAAGCAAGACATAAATTGTAAGTCAAGGGTTATAGTTCGACAAAAAATAGGGTAAATAATAAGGTACATGTGCTTCAATAGTAATTTATAAGGAATAAACAATAAGGTATAAAAGGTTCAAAATAATTAAAAAGGAATGACATTAAGGTATAAGAATTTAAACAACAATTCATAAGCAGTTCAAGGAATCTGAACTTAAATACAAGGTTCGAGTCACTGGCAACAAAAGAATGGGGTATAGATACAAGCAAAAGGAATTGAAAGACATATCAGATAAATAACATAAAACAGTTTCACATCACTTGAACGATAAGTGAGGTTAGTACACTTGCAACTAATTTTGACAGAAATATTGTATAAATAACAGAAACAGATTTATCCCACTTGAACAATAAGCAGGGAATAATATACTTGCCTCAATACATGAAGTTTCCATTTCCAACATCTCAATTCTTTACCCACTTTACATCAGTCTCCACTTCTTTATACATTGATCTTTATTCGATCACACGTCCGTTCTTTTATCACTTGTCAGTCTCTACCCGAGCACACTCGTCCACTCCGATAATTATTCCATTCCTCGAGATTCCATCTAGACGTGCGCTGGCTCTTGGTCGGCCTCCTATTCGTACCTATAGAAAGGTAAAGTACTATTTCAGTACGATTGTAATCTTAACCGTGTAATCTTGTTCTACCCAAACGCGTCCTATAACGCTTTACACTTAACACATATAATTCATATTGGTTATACTCGTAAAATAATTTAGTACAATTAGATAAACCACATAAACACTTAGCACGTAAGTCTCGATCCGATCAAAATGTGCATATAATTCCTTTATCCTTAAAAATCAAATTAATATCCTTAATGCTTTAACAATTATAATTATCACTATCTAAGTACCAGCTATTATCATAACTCTAAAGTTCGAGTAAATGGCATAAAAATTTTGTTACACATAACCTGCTAAAACCACATATCAACTGGTGCATTCACAATTACCCCTTCTTCAGGCTAAATAACCTCGATAATTACACATACATATTGACGCAGGCAACACCATCAAGACAAATCAACAACAAGACAATTTAGAAAACCGCCAACAATTTCCCAAAAACCTCAATACAATTCGTTTCTTAACATATATACTACAGATAAACACCCACAATTGATTATACAAACCCAACCGAAATTACAACTAAATCAGCAACTAACTTAAAATATAAATATTCATAGGTTTTGTCGTAATAACATACAACTACAATCACGAAATCACACTCCCACAACAATTTACATATATCTTAATTACATTAACCAATACCATTCGACTCTTTTGAAATTTCAAACTGAAATTAAATCAAGCACCCATTGGTAACATACAACTATCCATAGCCACTACTCAAACCCAGGAAAAAAAACAGAACGATCCTCCACACCCATTATCCCATACCACGAAATACCATAAAACATCACCTACATTTATTCCATCCCACCACCATCGCTCCCCTGCCTTCTTCCTGCCGCAACACCGACCAACCTTCATTCCCTCTTCATCAATCTGCCTTACGCCCCAAAACAAACACACATTCAGAACTGCACATACACAGCGACACACATACCCACACACCCCTATGATTACACACACACGGCTTTAATCGCAGGAATACCTAGGAGAGGTAATACAGAGGGGAGAGATGGTTCGACTTTTGCAATAAGAATCATCAAGACATCAGTCGACCACACATATGGCTCGGTAATTACACACAAATCATACAAACACTTACTCATACAATACATACATACGCACACCATGAGCGCAGCAGGTCAGCGAGAAAAAAAAAAGAGAGTAAAGGGAGGTGTTTTACAAGAGTGAAAACTGCCCGAGAGAACAGAGAGAGATGGGTTCGAGAGAATAAAGAGATTGTTAGAGAGAATTTGAGGGAGAGATCCAGAAGGGTCGAGAGAAAGAACAAAGCCAGGACTGATTCTTTTGGGGACTTGGGTTTGGGGGTTAAAAGGATAAGAATAATCTAGAATTTCATAATTTAAAATTCCAATTAAAAACAATTCAATTTCGCTTTGTAAATAGAAACTAAATGTGTAATATTTGATAAAATTATAAAAAATCATTTTTAAAATATAGAGAATCAAATTAGCTATCTCCCCATATTTTTAAAATATTTTTAGGATCAAAAATGAATTAAATATGAATTTTACAAGTTTTGATCCTTTAAATGCAATAAAACTCTTAAAATCATTTTAAAATGCTTAAACACTCAAAATAATTCACCCAATAATTTTAAAAACTAATTAAATATAAAAAGATGATATTACAAAAGATTTCGGGATTTTTAAATACTCCGATGATTTTATAAAAATTTTCAAAGATCAATAACACATGATTTAAATAGATTCGAATCATAAAAAAAATACAAATAAAAATACACGGACTTGCACATCGCACATGCATCCTCATATAAACATGTAAACATGATGTCATTTACATTTAATCCTAAAAAATAAAAATAAAAATTCTCACACCCTATAATCCACATTTAATATTAAATAATTAAATATTAATAATAACAAATACGAAATTTTCTAGGGCGTTATATCCTTCCCCCCTTAATAGGATTCTGTCCTCAGAATCAAACTTAAGAAAATGTAATGACAGTACTACTCAACCATTTCTCCTTCAATTTCCATGTCATTTCTTCCACACTAGCATTCCTTTATATCAATTCACATATCGATAGGCTCATCCTGTAGGCCTTCGAATTCTAACATAAACTTAATTCTTTGGTTTGCATGCCTCGTTACTTTTATATACTTATCACTCGCATGTGACGATCCTGGTCTACCGAAAATCGGACATGACCTATTCGTATAATGGACTATGCCCTGTACACAACGCCTCCATTACTGACCCAATCATCCATAATAATTCCTTCATATACAATACTAAAACAAAACCTGCCTTAACCTGCAGCAACATTCTGCCTTGACTTGAAGTAAACGGGTAAATAATTAAATCTTTAAAATGAATTCCACGCGACTAAAGCAATTGATACTACTTCCGCGCTCCTACCCATAACTCAGGTTGCCCAAGATAAAACTTTGAGAAAAAGAATATCAAGAAATCCCCTAATCATTCTTACTCCCCTTTCAACGTACAATGTTACTCGAGGAGGGAATAATTAGGAAACTTCTATCTATCCTTAATCTCATTGTATTACTGAGGCACCATTTACTTTAAAACATATATATCTTATTAGCAATTCAAACTATTCCCGGGGTATTTTCAATCTTTCCTTGTTCGTCCGGTTGCACTAACACTGGGACGGTTTTCAATCTCTTCCTTGACTCCTGAAAGCTTTCTCCATCTTTATCCGTTCGTTTCCTGATTTGTAGGCTTGTCCACTGCTGTAGCTATCTTGGTAACATCTTTGACAACCTTTGATAATTGTTAGTTGGTCCTTCAAAGTTTTCGTTCTCCACTAGCGTCTTAGGCCTTTCCCGATTCATTATTGCTTCGTCGTCACGGCATTCATTTCGATCCTTTCGTTAGATCCTGAAAATTATAGTTCTTCCAATTGCAAAGCTCGTACTTAGTAATCATATGCATGTCCTTTTTATATCCTCAAATATCTCGTGATGTCTTCTGATCTTAAATCTTTGCTCAACATAACTATCACATACCAACTATATCCATTATTATTATTATTCGATTTTCGACCTTAACAAAATTAATAATGTCATGTCCTTGTCATCTGCTCCTTGTCCATACTTGCTTTAACCTCAATTCTCAAACCTGCTCATCCAAATTTTCATTCGACGTAAATGTAGCTTACACCACAATCATTGATAACTTTTAGAAATCACAAAGGTTTATAACAAAAGAAATCAATACAATGGACAGGTGTTAGCAGGTATAAATATAAGGTGAGTTTTGGTTTGATAATAATTTTATAAAAGAATTTAACTGAGAGATCAATATGATCATTGAACTAATTTCAGGTTGCATTTGTCACTTAGGTCAACCGCCATAGCACAAGAAGGGGGCCAGTCTTCTGTACTTTCATGACAAACACAATTAGTGGCGTCCCACCAGACTTCTATCACATAGATAAGATGTCCCTGAATCCCCTATATACATAGGGTTGTTCATCCCAGTAAGAATAAATAAGGTCAGGTATTCAGAGAGAAACAAAAAGAATTCAAATGTTTCAAAAAGTTTATAGATATACAATGTTGATTAAGGAATAACAATTATTCGGGGAAATTAGAAAGAATTCAAGGGTCTCAATAATTTATATGCATCATGTTGAATCAAATGATCCCCTGGAAAATAGAGGTATCTCTGAAAGAATAGAAATGTGTGTAATCGAATCTGGCATACGAAGTTCATCATATATTGAAGTATAAATGATTATCAAAGGTGGTAAGGTATTATCAAAATAAGAAGAAACAGAAAGGAAGGTTAAATCTCCTTAATCAATAAATTAAATGAAATCAACGGCTAGTAGTGAATAAACACGCTCTTATTCCAACACATACTAGAACTCGCATTTCGCATCTTGTTTATAGTCTTTTCGCACTTTCAATGTCGTTCACAGGGTAACTAAAGTCGCATAGGAAATTCTAGAACATACACGAAGGTCTACACGTAGCATCCTCAAATCCGGTAACTCCGATCGTCTATTTAACGTAGGCGGCGCCGAATCAACTGCCTCGTCCAAAGTCGTACCTTAGAATGAATCGAATTTTGGCTCGCGATATGTCGAAATACTAACTAACGTCGCAACCGTTGTCCTAATAAACTAAGGCGAACCTCATCCCAGATCGTTCCATCTAACGTCTAACCTAAATACTTACACCTAATCATCCTAACTTGTTTCAGTGACCATAACCTGTCGCTCTGATACCAACCTGTAACGTCCCAACTTCCCAATCTGAAAATATACTGTTTATAATAAAATAGACTTTGATACAGGGGAATTTTTAGAAAAAAATCGGCATGAAGTATTCGTAAATCGGATTATCCACCTGTATTTCAACCCAACCAAATTCCAATTTAACAAATACAATTAAAACTTAATACACCAATGATTCCTCATCGAGGATCGATTCCAGGTTATGGTATGAAACAAGAATCTACACTATACACATTATTACAACTTCTATTTCTGCTCTGAATACAAAAATTACTATACCATCTAATTTGTAGCGCAATCCCAATCTGTGCTTACCCGCTCTAGCTCTGAAATCTATCCTGTATAAAATGCCTCATCGCTCTCATTCGCAGGGATAAATGTAGTAGATCATCCTTAATCCTAACTGCAAAGAGTTATGTAAAACAAAGCAAGAGTGAGCCAAAGAACGCTCAACAAGTTAATAATATAGTGAAACAATGGTATTACGATAATTCATTGATGAACAATATCAATGAATACTTTATCTCAAGAGATCATTCAATTTAAATCATAAGGTAAAACTTTTCCAAATTTTCATCAAGATAGAAAACGACTAACTCTGATATCCACAATTTCGAAACTAATGACCATTTACCTTGAAACATATATATCTTATCAAAACATTTTTTTTTTCTTTATACCATTCCATCATTCAAACATACTTTTCATAAAACCTTTTTAAGACATTTAAGTTGTTTGTATTATTATCCTGATTACAGACAATACGGGTGATCAGCCACGTAAAGTCCCCCTTCCTTTGAAATTGGGTTCCCAGTTAGGCAACACATTGGCCTTTAATGCTGGACTAGGACCACCCTAGCCTCTTACGCTAAATAAAAATGCTGGACTAGGACCACCCTAGCCTCTTACGCTTTTCCAATTTATAAACAAATTTATTACTAATAATTTAAAACATTTCACTTTTAAGTCCTTTATACTCACTGATAACAGATCAGCCCAGTATAAGGAATTTTAAAAACATTTTTTTTTTTATTTAATTAATCCATTTTCATTTGCAATAATAAAAGACTGAGGATCAGGGAAGCATTCGATATAAAGAATCATAAACAGTAAAGCAATAAGATTGAATTAACATAGCATGGTGCAGCAAAACAAAATCGTATATAAACAAGAAGACATAAATCAATTAAAGAACGAAGCAACTGTTAAGATTCAAGGATTTAACAACCATTTATAGAATATACATGGAATAGAGAAATCTGAAGTTCAAGGAGGATTTAAGTTACTGTACTGGTCATAAACAATTGAAGAATTGAAGAACAAAACAAGGGTTAGGGTTCTAGAATTTAATTCAAGGGTTATAAAATTTGGTTTCGCTGATATGGTTTAAAGGAATAAACATAAGGCAAAAGGCTAAGATAAAGCAAGACATAAATTGTAAGTCAAGGGTTATAGTTCGACAAAAAATAGGGTAAATAATAAGGTACATGTGCTTCAATAGTAATTTATAAGGAATAAACAATAAGGTATAAAAGGTTCAAAATAATTAAAAAGGAATGACATTAAGGTATAAGAATTTAAACAACAATTCATAAGCAGTTCAAGGAATCTGAACTTAAATACAAGGTTCGAGTCACTGGCAACAAAAGAATGGGGTATAGATACAAGCAAAAGGAATTGAAAGACATATTAGATAAATAACATAAAACAGTTTCACATCACTTGAACGATAAGTGAGGTTAGTACACTTGCAACTAATTTTGACAGAAATATTGTATAAATAACAGAAACAGATTTATCCCACTTGAACAATAAGCAGGGAATAATATACTTGCCTCAATACATGAAGTTTCCATTTCCAACATCTCAATTCTTTACCCACTTTACATCAGTCTCCACTTCTTTATACATTGATCTTTATTCGATCACACGTCCGTTCTTTTATCACTTGTCAGTCTCTACCCGAGCACACTCGTCCACTCCGATAATTATTCCATTCCTCGAGATTCCATCTAGACGTGCGCTGGCTCTTGGTCGGCCTCCTATTCGTACCTATAGAAAGGTAAAGTACTATTTCAGTACGATTGTAATCTTAACCGTGTAATCTTGTTCTACCCAAACGCGTCCTATAACGCTTTACACTTAACACATATAATTCATATTGGTTATACTCGTAAAATAATTTAGTACAATTAGATAAACCACATAAACACTTAGCACGTAAGTCTCGATCCGATCAAAATGTGCATATAATTCCTTTATCCTTAAAAATCAAATTAATATCCTTAATGCTTTAACAATTATAATTATCACTATCTAAGTACCAGCTATTATCATAACTCTAAAGTTCGAGTAAATGGCATAAAAATTTTGTTACACATAACCTGCTAAAACCACATATCAACTGGTGCATTCACAATTACCCCTTCTTCAGGCTAAATAACCTCGATAATTACACATACATATTGACGCAGGCAACACCATCAAGACAAATCAACAACAAGACAATTTAGAAAACCGCCAACAATTTCCCAAAAACCTCAATACAATTCGTTTCTTAACATATATACTACAGATAAACACCCACAATTGATTATACAAACCCAACCGAAATTACAACTAAATCAGCAACTAACTTAAAATATAAATATTCATAGGTTTTGTCGTAATAACATACAACTACAATCACGAAATCACACTCCCACAACAATTTACATATATCTTAATTACATTAACCAATACCATTCGACTCTTTTGAAATTTCAAACTGAAATTAAATCAAGCACCCATTGGTAACATACAACTATCCATAGCCACTACTCAAACCCAGGAAAAAAAACAGAACGATCCTCCACACCCATTATCCAATACCACGAAATACCATAAAACATCACCTACATTTATTCCATCCCACCACCATCGCTCCCCTGCCTTCTTCCTGCCGCAACACCGACCAACCTTCATTCCCTCTTCATCAATCTGCCTTACGCCCCAAAACAAACACACATTCAGAACTGCACATACACAGCGACACACATACCCACACACCCCTATGATTACACACACACGGCTTTAATCGCAGGAATACCTAGGAGAGGTAATACAGAGGGGAGAGATGGTTCGACTTTTGCAATAAGAATCATCAAGACATCAGTCGACCACACATATGGCTCGGTAATTACACACAAATCATACAAAAACTTACTCATACAATACATACATACGCACACCATGAGCGCAGCAGGTCAGCGAGAAAAAAAAAAGAGAGTAAAGGGAGGTGTTTTACAAGAGTGAAAACTGCCCGAGAGAACAGAGAGAGATGGGTTCGAGAGAATAAAGAGATTGTTAGAGAGAATTTGAGGGAGAGATCCAGAAGGGTCGAGAGAAAGAACAAAGCCAGGACTGATTCTTTTGGGGACTTGGGTTTGGGGGTTAAAAGGATAAGAATAATCTAGAATTTCATAATTTAAAATTCCAATTAAAAACAATTCAATTTCGCTTTGTAAATAGAAACTAAATGTGTAATATTTGATAAAATTATAAAAAATCATTTTTAAAATATAGAGAATCAAATTAGCTATCTCCCCATATTTTTAAAATATTTTTAGGATCAAAAATGAATTAAATATGAATTTTACAAGTTTTGATCCTTTAAATGCAATAAAACTCTTAAAATCATTTTAAAATGCTTAAACACTCAAAATAATTCACCCAATAATTTTAAAAACTAATTAAATATAAAAAGATGATATTACAAAAGATTTCGGGATTTTTAAATACTCCGATGATTTTATAAAAATTTTCAAAGATCAATAACACATGATTTAAATAGATTCGAATCATAAAAAAAATACAAATAAAAATACACGGACTTGCACATCGCACATGCATCCTCATATAAACATGTAAACATGATGTCATTTACATTTAATCCTAAAAAATAAAAATAAAAATTCTCACACCCTATAATCCACATTTAATATTAAATAATTAAATATTAATAATAACAAATACGAAATTTTCTAGGGCGTTATAATTCTTTATACAGATTCGACTGAGTTAATTAAGGAGATTCGGAACTACAAATTCTCCTTTCATAATCACTTGGATAAGGTGACAAAAGATGCGTTTTTAAATACAAATATATTTTTCAAGAAAGTGGATAGAATGCTCAATTGTGAAGCAGATAATTTAGCTAAACAGGGAATGAGAAGAAATAAAATCATTTTTGCATGGTGTTGATAATAATGGATTGGATTGGGAGATATGTATTGGGCTATATTTCTTTGGGCTCTGGTATTTTGACAAGCTGACTTGTATAATTTAGAGCGGTATTTGTACTTTGGGGAACATTTAATTTAAGAATGTTTCAAAAGAATACCAACAGGCAAAGGTTTTATTGTGGTTGTATGGAGAATTTTGCAGGCAAGGCAACGCATAGTCTCCTTATGACTATTAAACAATTAGTTTAGCTATGAGAATCAGCAAATAACACAAGGAGGTTAAGGGTTATAGAGAGATCTAAGATGAATGTGGATGCAGGAGTCCAATGGACGATGCCTCCATTAGGTATGGTAAAGATAAACGCTCATGGGTTCTTCTCAAACCAACCCCTAGCCAATGGCAACAGCACAGGGATTGGTTTTGTTTTCCGAGACGATACAGGTCGTATACTTAGAATGGTGGGAGGGTCTATAGGCATACAAGAAGAGAGAATCAATGAACTATATGCAATGCTGATGGCGTTAAGAAGAGCTTTCTGGGAAAGTCGAAATGATCTTATTCTTGAAACAGATAATGCTGCAGCGTATTGGGAATGGACTTTTGTTAATATGGAAGGAGTGATTCCGGAACACAGGTACGTGGTAAATCAGTTGGAACAGAGGAAGGCTGATAGAAATCTCAGGTTGGAAGTGCGTGCTATACCTCAGGAATCCAATCTGCTAGCAAGATATCTGGCTCAATATGGAGCTAATAACTGGGATCATGTAGTGATAGTTGAAGCTCCTTTTGGAAGAATTCGAGAACTATGGATGAATGATATGGGTTTAGGACCTTTGGGTGAACAGTTTCAGGAATTTTGGGAAGAAGACTTGAATGTGGAGGGTGAAGAAGAGATTGTGGAGCAGATGGATAACAATTAAGATAAGTTTCCATGTTTGGTCTTTGTTTTAGCATCTCTAATAGTCGGTTATAAGTTGAAGTCTTATAGAAGCTCTAGCTGTATGAGTTGTAGGTCATGTCTCTGGGTATTTTGGTGGTTTATGGATTGATTGTATTGTGGTGGTGGTTTATTATCTAATATATCTCCGTTTGCTTTTCAAAAAAAAAAAAAAAATATTATTTTAATATTCTAAAAGAATAAAACTATTTTAATATTCAGAACACTTAAAAGAACATTTAAAAATATTT
The DNA here is from genome assembly GCA_036435485.1 of Saposhnikovia divaricata. Taxonomy (NCBI): domain Eukaryota; kingdom Viridiplantae; phylum Streptophyta; class Magnoliopsida; order Apiales; family Apiaceae; genus Saposhnikovia; species Saposhnikovia divaricata. Next base: position 216,588,536 of record CM071594.1, read on the forward strand.
TAATTAAATTTGAAATATTTTTTAATTTTAAATAGAACACTCAAAAGAACACATTATTAAATATTTTAATTATTTTTTATAAAAATCCAAAATCATCAAAAAACATGTTCCTTTATTTCATGGAACGCTTAAAGAACGCTTATTAAGAGCGCTTATTAAATTATTTCAGAAAGAACGCTTAAAAGAGCGTTACAATTTTTTTAATTAAAGTACACGTTATTAATTTTTATAGTAGAATAAAAATAATTTTATATATTTCGGAAATACTTTAATTGTCCTTTTAGTTTATTACTTTTTTAAAGAACATTTATTGAAATGTTATGTTATTTTTCATTTATTGTGTTATTTATATTTATTTTATTAGAACACTTAAAAGAACACCTATTAATATTTTAGTTAAATTTGAATTGTTTTTTAGTTTTTAATAGAACACTTAGAATAACACGTTATTAGTATTTTAATTATTTTTTTTAACAAAAATTCGGAATCATCAAAATCATCAAAAAAACAAGTTTCTTTTATTTCATGGAACACTTAAAGAATATTTAGAATGGAATTATTTCAGAAAGAACACTTAAAAGAACGTTACAATTTTTTTAATTAAAGAACACGTTATTAATTTTTATAGTAGAATACAAAGTTACAGAAAAAATAATTTTATATATTTTGGAAATACTTTAATTGTCTTTTTAGTTTGTTAACTTTTTAAAGAACATTTATTGAAATATTATGTTATTTTTCATTTATTGTGTTATTTATATTAATTTTATTAGAACACTTATTAATATTTTAGTTAAATTTAAATTCTTTTTTAATTTTTAATAGAACACGTAGAATAACACGTTATTAGTATTATAATTATTTCTTTTAACAAAAATTCGGAATCATCAAAATCATCAAAAAACACGTTCCTTTAATTCATGGAACACCTAAGAGAATATTTAAAATTAAATTATTTCAGAAAGAACACTTAGAAGAACGTTACAATTTTTTTAATTAAAGAACACGTTATTGATTTTTATAGTAGAATACATTGTTACAGAAAAAATAATTTATATATTTCGAAAATACTTTAATTTTCTTTTTAGTTTATTACATTTTTAAAGAACACTTATTGAAATATTATGTTATTTTTCATTTATTATGTTATTTATATTTATTTTATTGGAACACTTAAAAGAACATTTATTAATATTTTGGTTAAATTTGAATTGTTTTTTTATTTTTTAATAGAACATTTAGAAGAACAAGTTATTAGTATTTTAATTATTTTTTTAGTAAGAATTCGAAATCACCAAAATCATCAAAAAACATGTTCTTTTATTTTATGGAACACTTAAAAGAATATTTAAAATTAAATTATTTTAGAAAGAACACTTAAAAGAACGTTACAATTTTTTTAATTAAAGAACATGTTATTATTTTTTATATTAGAATACAAAGTTATAGAAAAAATAATTTTATATATTTCTGAAACACTTTAATTGTCTTGTTAGTTTATTACCTTTTTAAAGAACACTTAAAAAATCATGTCAATTTTATTTTATTTATATTTATTTTATTGAAACACTTAAAAGAACACTTATTAATTTTCAATTAAATTGAATTGTTTTTTAGTTTTTAATAGAACACTTAGAATAACACGTTATTAGTATTTTAAATATTTTTTTAATAAGAATTCGAAATCATCAAAACAACATGTTCCTTTATTTCATGAAACACTTAAAAGAATATTTAAAATAAAATTATTTGAGAAATAACACTTAAAAGAACGTTATTTTTTAATTATCGAACACATTATTAATTTTTTAAACTAGAATACAAAATTATAGAAAAAAATAATTTTATATATTTCGTAAACACTTTAATTGTCTTGTTAGTTTATTACCATTTTAAAAGAACAGTTATTGAAAAATTATGTTATTTTTCATTTATTATGTTATTTATTTTATTGGAAAACTTAAAATAATACTTATCAATATTTTAATCAAATTTGAATTATTTTTTTTAATTTTTGATAGAACATTTAGAGGAACATGTTATTTGTATTTTAATTATTTTTTTAGTAAGAATTAGAAAACATCAAAATCATCAAAAAAATACGTTCCTTTTTTTCATGTAACACTTAAATGAACCCTTAAAAAAATATTTAAGATTTAAATATTTCAAAAAGAACACTTAAAAGAACGTTACAATTCTTTTAATTAAAGAACACGTTATTAATTTTTATAGTAGAATACAACGTTACAGAAAAAATAATTTCACATATTTCGAAAATACTTTAATTGTCTTTTTAGTTTATTACCTTTTTAAAGAACATTTATTGAAATATTATGTTATTTTTCATTTGTTGTGTTATTTATATTTATTTTATTAGAACACTTAAAAGAACATTTATTAATATTTAAAATAAATTTGAATTGTTTATTAATTTTTAATAGAACACTTAGAAGAACACATTATTAGTATTTTAATTATTTTTTTAACAAAAATTCAGAATCATCAAAATCATCAAAAAATACTCCTTTATTTCATGGAACACTTAAGAGAATATTTAAAATTAAATTATTTCGGAAAGAACACTTCAAAAAACGTTACAATTTTTTTAATTAAAGATCACGTTATTAATTTTTATAGTAGAATACAAAGTTACAGAAAAAATAATTTTATATATTTCGGAAATACTTTAATTGTCTTTTTAGTTTATTACCTTTTTAAAGAACACTGAACACTTATTGAAATACTGTGTTATTTTTCATTTATTATGTTAATTATATTTATTTTATTGGAACACTTAAAAGAACACTTATTAATATTTTAGTTAAATTTGAATTGTTTTTTAATTTTTAATAGAACATTTAGAAGAACAAGTTATTAGTATTTTAATTATTTTTTTAGTAAGAATTCGAAATCTTCAAAATCATCAAAAAAAACATGTTCCTTATAGAAAAAATAATTTTATATATTTCTGAAACATTTTAATTATCTTGTTAGTTTATTACCTTTTCAAAGAATACTTATTTGAAAAATCATGTCATTTTTATGTCATTTATATTTATTTTATTGAAACACACGTAAAAGAGCACTTATTAATTTTCAGTTAAATTTGAATTGTTTTTTAGTTTTTAATAGAACACTTAGAAGAACACGTTATTAGTATTTTAAATATTTTTTTAATAAGAATTCGAAATCATCAAAACAACATGTTCCTTTATTTCATGAAACACTTAAAAGAATAATTAAATTTAAATTATTTCAAAAATAACAATTAAAAGAATGTTATTTTTTAATTAAATAAAACGTTATTAATTTTTTTATTAGAATACAAAATTATACAAAAAATTAATTTTATATATTTCGTAAACACTTTAATTGTCTTGTTAGTTTATTACCTTTTTAAAAGAACACTTATTAAAAAATTATGTTATTTTTCATTTATTATGTTATTTATATTTATTTTATTGAACACTTAAAATAACACTTATTAATATTTTAATCAAATTTGAATTATTTTTTTTAATTTTTAATAGAACATTTAGAATTTAGAAGAACATGTTATTAGTATTTTAATTATTGTTTTAGTAAGAATTCGAAAACATCCAAATCATCAAAAAAACACGTTCCGTTTTTTAATGGAACACTTAAATGAACACTTAAAAAAATTTAAAATTTAAATATTTTTAAAAGAACACTTAAAAGAACGATACAATTTTTTAATTAAAGAACACGTTATTAATTTTTATATTAGAATACAAAGTCACAGAAAAAATAATTTTATATATTTCGAAACACTTTAATTGTTTTATTAGTTTATTACCTTTTTAAAGTACACTTATTGAAAAATTAGGTTATTTTTCATTTATTATGTTATTTATATTTATTTTATTGGAACACTTAAAAGAACACTTTTTAATATTTAAAATAAATTTGAATTGTTTTTTAATTTTTAATAGAACGCTTAGAAGAACACCCTATTAGTTAAAGACAATGTTGAAATTTAGACATTCAGTAATATTCCATTTTCTACTTAGTCCTAATACAATCTGAGTTTCAACTAATTTAAAACATTTTTTATGTTGAATCTCTCAAGTGTTTTGTCAAATTTAAAATTAGTGTTTAGTCAAATATTTAATTAAAATACATAAAAGAATCTATAATAAATTAATAACAACTCTTAACGAAATCTTTAGTAAATTAATAAAACTCTTAACGGAATCAAAAGAAAATTAAGAAAAAATAAATTAAGAAAAATATAAAAATAAAATTAGATTCTCTTAGATGTTAATTAATTTTAACATCGACATTTTTATTTAATTATAAAATGTAGTTAATATTTTATAAATAAAGATCTTGGAAATCTAAGCATATCTACACCAACTTTAACATTTTATGTACTAGCCCGTTTAAATTTTGTCTATACATGGAAGTCTGGTGACGATACTGGTAAGTAATAAATTAGAATGATTTGAATGATGCACCAATCAAAGAAATGTTGTTGATTGCCAAATCTGATAAAACTAATTTAATCTTGTAGTTTTATTGTCAAAAATACCCTTTGAATGCAAAAAGAAGAAATATGCTGACTTAAATAAAAAGATTGTAACCATCGGATTATTCAGAAATGGATGGCGGATTAGTGGGTATTTTGGTTCTCTCATTTGAAGAGGTTTTCTTTTGATACAAACCTTCTTAACATACAAATCTACAAACCAAGCATAATCTAATGTTTCAAGCTAATCTAATGATCAAACTAGGGGTACCCCAATACAAAAAATGTTTAAAATACTTGGCTCTATACAAAAAAAAAAAAATCACTGTTCACGTGATGACGTGGCAGTGGATTTCACTGGTTAACGGTGCTTCGCACCTTCTTGTACGGCGCTTCGCGCCTTTATCATTCTAAAGTTGTAAGGAATGTCAATCAATGGTAAAGGCAATAGACCATTGACGGGTGTGTCGAGAGCCTTCGGCCCTCATGACTACCTAACTCATCCGTTTACTGTCTTAAATGCTTCGCATTTCCACGGCAAGATTTTTTATTTTTTTTTGTTGGATAGAGCCAATTATTTTAAGCATTATTTGTGAAGGTACCCTTGGCAGGAACCTTATAATAGATGAAATATAATTAATTTAGTGTTGGTTTGTAGGTTTGTATTTTAAAAGTGGTTTTTATTTGAGCACTTGCCTATATATATATAGGGTCCTACTCTACCAAAAATTAAAATTAATTACAAACTACAAACTAAACATTAATTCAATATTTCATGCTAATCTAATGATCAAACTAGGGGTACCCCAATACAAAAAGTGTTTAAAATAATTGGCTCCATTCAGCAAAAAAAAATAAAAAATCACTGTTGGCAGTGGATTTCACTGGTTAACGGTGCAGTGGATTTCACTGGTTAACGGTGCTTTGCACCTTCTTGTACGGCGCTTCGCGTCTTTATCATTCTAAAGTTGTAAGGAATGACAATCAACGGTAAAGGCAATAGACGATTGACGGGTGTGTCGAGGGCCTGTGGCTCTCATGACTACCTAACTCATTCGTTTACTGTCTTAAATGCTTAACATTTCCACGACAAGTTTTTTTTTTTTTGTGTGGATAGAGCCAATTATTTTAAGCATTTTTTGTGAAGGTACCCTTGGCGGGAACCTTAGAATAAAAGAAATATAATTAATCTAGTGTTAGTTTGTAGTTTGTATTTAAGGATTGGTTTGTATTTGAGCAAAAATATATATATATATATATATAGTATATATATATATATATATAGGCCTTTGCTCCATACAGAACACTCTTATATAACAAACAACAAAGAACACCTTAGATCTATTAGATCCTTTGGCCCCGCCAGGGGCACCCAATAAAAAGTTATTATTTTTTTACCCTCTATCAAGTCTGCAAAAAAAAAATAATAAATAAATAAAATAAAAATAAAAATTACTGTTCATGTGATGACGTCATCATGACGTCATCACGTGAACAGTAAATTTTCAAAATTTTTTTTTTTTTTTTTTTTTGCTTGATGGATGGAGCCTAAAAAAATAAGAATTTTTTGTATTGGGTGGCCCCGCCAAGGGCAATGGATCTATGAGATATGAGGTGTTCTTTATTGTTTGTTATATAAGGTGTTTGCTATGGAGTGCAACTCTATATATATATATATATATATATATATATATATATATATATATATATATATATATATATGTTTAAAATACGCCATTTAACATTCTTATTCAAAAAATAACTATAAAACTAAATATAACGCATGTTAAGTAATCAATTGATTTAAAATTTTAAGGTGCATGGTTGAGAATTTTGACATGATTTTATTCTTTTTAACACTTTATTAATCAAATAAATATAAATTATCATACTAACAAATTTTTAAATTAAATAAATGGGATGATAGACTCAAACCTAATAGAGTAGTGCTAGAGGTATCAAACTGGGTACCAAAATTTGATACCAAATGACATGTCACTAATTACTTGACATTTTTGGATGTTGTAATTGGATGATTTGGCGGATCTATTACAATTATAACCAATCAAAACAATGCCACCTCATTTGATAATAATATTTAATACCCAATTTGGTACCTTTAACATTTTTCAACCTAATATTCTTCCTAACCGAATTTTAGTTAACTAATTAGTCCATCAAATATCATAACAGGATCTTATGTTAGAATAAATGTTATTCAACAAAGGATCATATACACATTTACATCATGTATACATCATGTTTAGTTGGAATGATTGGAAAATAATGGAATTGAATTAGATTTGATATAAAATGTGTAAATATTTAAAAAATAATTACTTTTTGATCATATCATTCCATTTTTAACTAGTTATATTACAATCTAAATACCCCAATTTGAAAAGAGATGCTTCATTTGTTATCCCCTCCATTTTTATCACAACTGTTATTGTAACAAGTTTATACTATCTCATTTTTTTTGAAGTTTTCGTTCCAATTTCTATTATTTTTCTTAAATTTCATTTAACACAACCAAACACAACAATATAATTACACGAGCACACATAAGCATTGGACATGTTTTAATTTTGTACAATTACTTCCCAAAAATTATAAAAATAATGTGACTCACACATGACATGTTTTAATTTATGCATGTATATCTATGTACGTGAATTCTCATATTTTTATTAAAAAATTGTCAATTAAACAAGTACACATAAGTATTTAGGAGATTTTTTATGACAATTTTTTGGATTTCTCATCATCTTTCTTAAATACATCAATTTGAAATGAAATGAGATGCGTCATTTCTTATTCCTTCCATTTCTATCATAATTATTATCATAACTATTTTTTACTAGCTATCTCACTTTTTCTTCTAAATTTTCATTATTTTCTTTAAATTTTATTCATTTCATTCAATTATATTCAACTCGACCAAACACAGCAATATAATTACATGTATACATAAATGTCAATAAAAGCAAACTGACGAGATGAGAATAAGGATAGGGCCTGGTAATGCTGGCGTGAAGTTTTTATTTTTCTCCCGTATATTTAGACACAAAATGATGTTTTTTTTTGACGAACAAATTTTTTTTATTAACATTCATACATCGGAATCCAGTCGGGACAAATTCCCGAACTGTCAATTACAACCTGATTGTGAAATAAAAAACGAGCTAAATAAATAGCCGTTTTGTTTTCAGATTGCTTAACACATAGAATATCTAAATTTTTTTAGAGAAAAAGGCATTTTGGCTGCCTATCTTTTTTGTTTTTGACACTTGGATGGCTGAGAATAATTTTTGACATTTTGTCTGGCTGTAATAAATTTTTTAAGCACTTGAGGGGCTTCCGTCAAGTGCCGTTAGAATATAACCCCAACACTTGAAAATGACAGGGGTATTTTCGGTAATTAATGTTCCAACAGTCAGTTTTGCAGCAGATAAATATACACTACCCCAAGACCACACCATCAAAATGCATCACGTTGGATGAGTCTTTATCATCTAAATGCTTCTTGATAACGAGGTCATTTAATATCTGCAATGCTTCTTGATCATACTCGGATTGTTCTTCCATCATCCTCTGGTAATGTAGCGCTTCCATCTGCATTGTGGACTTCTCTTCCTGAAGCCTTGTTATCATGGCCATTGTCTGATTGGCAGCAATTGCAGCAGCATTCCTCACTTCTTCTAGTTCTGCATGTAAAGACCTTAATGCATTGTGTTCAGCTTCTAACAAAGATTTTTAGCTTTTCATTTGTTGAAGCCCCAACATCAACCTCCAGTTCACTCACTACGCTTACATTCCAACACTTGGCTTCCTCCACTTCCCATTTTTCAGTTCTTGCGGACCTGGAGAGTGGTCTGTTGGTTTATCGACATCATTGTCTCCTTGGAGATCATATATCCCCACCGCATAGCCCTTTGAGTGTACATCTGAGAAAACCATTTCATGTCTTCAAGTGATTTTTCATCTCCATTGCATTTTGGCATGGTAGTGGTTGTGGCATTATCAAACAATTTGGCATTTACGTATTTGTAAATGATGTTTTCGACAGTATCATCAACTTGACTTCCTTCACTGCAGTGTTCTTGCATATAATTTTTGCTAATAATCCTTTTCTTATTTTTAGCCTCCTTGTCTTGCAGTACCTCTGCAATTAAAGAGGTTTTCTGTGCATGCTCCAAAATATCGCAGGAAGGTTTCAACAGCAGGCCTAAACTTAAAACTTCATCACAACAAGAACATTTCTTGTTTCCATCAGCAACATCTTTTTCTAACGATTCAAAGATTACAACTTTAGGCGACAAATTAATGAGCTTTCCACTCCGCATGTGCTGAAAGGCAATACAATTTTTTTGCACAAATTGTTAAACTCTGTCAACTTGTAGTGACTAGGACAATAGTTCAAACAACTGCCTCTCCAATTCCCTATGCTTTGCAGATGCAAAACTCAAATCCTCAGCAGCCCTTCACCGCCTCCTTATACTCTCATTCCTCTTGTCAGAAATAGAATCCACCATTACGCCCTGCAGTACCTCTTCTTGTAACCAGGCCCTAGACCCACTTCTTCAACCTCCATAACAGCCTCTACACTGTCCCAACCAGCAGATTGAAGGCCTCGAGAATCGCTTGCTCATTTCACAGCCCCTTCAAAACACAGCAGCCCTATCCATCTCTCTATTTTTTTAATCTGCTGCAGGAATAAACACACACTGCACACCGTCGCCTCGACGCAGTCTCTAACAATAGAAAATATGGGCCATCGAGGAACACAGACATGACTGCAACTTTCTTCTTCTGGATATTAACACACTCCTCTAGCTCGGTAGAACTCTTCCCATCCAAATAAAATCTCATATATCTTCTTGCAACTGATCCTCAAACACCTTAAATACACCCATTAACAGAGACACAATTGAAGTAAGCAGACAATTGGATGAAAAAGATAATAAATATCCAACAGAAAATGAGAAATATTCAGTGAGACAAAAACCAAACACTTTATGTGCACATATGCAAAGCTGGGTTAAAGCTCAAAAAACAGAGTAAACGAACACACACGCGGAAGAAATGGAGCTCCACATGCTTCTGCAGACACCACACTTATTCAAGAAAATAGTTTAAACACAATGTTTAGGTTAACTTTCCCAACAAAAGTGTTATCAGAGTTTTGTGCTTCAGCACACCTCTGGGCAATTTTAGCCTCCAATTCCAGAAGCTTTTGTTTCGCAGCATGTTTCCGCCTTTCTTCCTCGTCAAAAATCCTTCTCTTCTCCTCTTCTCTAGCTACAATTGAGAGGAAAATAATATAAAGTAAAGCCAGTGCTAAAAAGACAATTTTACCCCTGATGTTTAGACGGCGTTACTGGCGTTTTGACGGAAGCCCCTCAAGTGCTTAAAAAATTTATTACAGCCAGACAAAATGTCAAAAATTATTCTCAGCCATCCAAGTGCCAAAAACAAAAAAGATAGCCAGCCAAAATGCCTTTTTCTCATTTTTTTAATTGAAAAAGTATTACAATGACACCTCGAGCAATCCAATCTACATCAGCTATGAAACTAGTAGCATCGCAATTGACCTTTACATAAACACCATCTATAGCCTAATGTTCAGAACTATCAGTTACATCAACTGATATTGGAGCAACAAAAGCCCATAAAATATGAATTACTTTTTGTTGAGAAAGGTGAGCTCTTGCGGTATCCATCACTGTCCCAAATTCGATGCGAGTCATACGGATCTCCCAAAACATAATATAAATCTTACTCAGAAAAACAAACAAAACCCGTAACAAGACACACACAAATATCAAAACATAACACAGTAACATCCCAAAAAGATGGGCACAATTAACAACTTGATAATAAAGTACTTAACAAGATCTCATCAAAAAGGATTAGATCTCGATTTTATTGAAAAACTGATAAATAGAAGAGAGGATGGAAGAACGAAGGGGCTTAATCAATGAAAGGTGATGAAAATGAAGATGGAGAAATGACGGCTAAAATCCTAATTATGGGAGTCAACTCTCAAAACAATAATGGAGAGAAATTAATACGGAAAAAAGCGGGTTTTTTGAAAATGATGTTCATTATTAGAGTAAAAGTTTCCTAACAATGTTAGGATCTCACGATTTATGTTGGCAATTCAGAAGACATAATTATATAGGCCATTGATTAGATAGACCTTCTTATATAGATTTTCGGATAAAATTACTGATTCCATTGTGGAATTTCATTAATAAATTACAAACAAAATTTTTTAATACACAAAATTTGATTTTAATGTAGAATATTAAAAATATATAAATTTTCTAAAGAATTTAACACATAAAATTTGAACAAAAAACTTGATTTGAATTTGATTCTACAATATAATCATTTTGGATAAATTTGATTTTATATTAAAATTGCTTTGGATTATTTCATTAATTTTTAATAATTTTCCAAAAAAATAAGTTATGTAATTTCATTTTCAATTTCTTAATTAAGATTTATAATTATATTTCATAAAAAAAAGATAAATATATGTATTTTGTAGACATTCTCTCTTTACTCTATATTAGCTTAAAACCCGTGCGATGCACAGATATATGAATTTTTTAGGCTTAAAATTTTAAATGATATGATCTGATGATAATTAAATATATGTTGTCCGTGGTACTTTTAGAACATGATGGATTTTAGTTTAAAAATATTAAAAAGATGATATGTTTTAGCTGAAAAACGTAATCGGCTAATTATTAGTTATTATAATATTATTATTTTATTTTACTTAAATAAAGCTACCAAAATAGGTTTTACTGGGAAAAAATAAAAAAATAGAAAAGGTAACGTACTTTAGCTTAGAAAGGTAATTGGTTAATTATTAGTAATTATAATTATAATTATAATATTTTATTTTATTAAATAGAATTGCTCATAGTGTGTTTAGAAAGGGAAAATTTTTAGTTAGATAAAATATAAAACATAATGTATTTTACGTGAAAAAAGAAAGACATGGTATCAATCAACCGACCAACTAAACTTAATGTTTCGATTATTATATAATATAGTATATATAGAAAATTCGGTTATTATATAATACTATAGATAGAAAATTGTAGAATGACACCCATATTATGCATATCACTAGAAGATAACTCATAGACGATAACGGATAACCTGTCAATAGGATTTATTTAAATTAATTACTAATTTAGTATTGAAAGATTTGTTGGAAAATGTAGGTTTTAGCCCCACATTGACTAGTCATTTTAAGCCTAGTTTTGAGTAGTCGTTTATTACGTGTGCGCAATGGGTGATGCTTGGATTATGTTCTCCTCCGAGAGAGCTTTCCGAGGCATGTTTAATTACTCAAAATGGTTAAGGGATGAATGAGATATGATAGCTCAAAGATGGTCCCTTAAGAGTGGCAATTTTGTTTTGAAAATGAAAGTCCTACGTTGAAATGGAAAAGGAGTTTCCATGACTTTATATAGTACAACACTTGAGTAGTGTTCACTTGTGTTGGCTAAGTGTTGCTCCATCTCCTACGCGGGCGCGCAGGGGGGTGCGAATTGTGGGCTTTCGAGGGGAAATCCGAGGCTTCGTAAGCCTTCGGGCTTTCCGCGTGTGCGACCTGCGGACACGAATGCAGCAGAAAATTGGGCCGGTTAAACCCAGACTAGTTTTGCTATTTTATCATTTCCACTAGGCTTAAAATAAATAAATCAAAATCTGGTTTGATTAATTTGATTAAATCAGAGTCGGTTTGATTGATTTGATTAAATCCGAGATTTGATTTAATTACAGATATTGTGTAGTGCACAAGTCTTATCCTAATCTTTTCGTTACCGCCTTTTTAATTAACGCGTTAATTATTTTAGGCAGTTGTGTAGCGAACAAGATTTGTCAGTCCTATAAATACCCCCCTTAGGGTCTAGGTTTAATCATCTTATTCGCAGCCTAAACACATCCAATACCTCTCTCTCCCTGGTGATAGTTTCTTGCTCGTTTTTGCTCGCCGAAGGTGTCGTTCTCTGCAACGCCATCGTTTCCTCATTTTATCCTGGGAGGCTATCGTTTCAAACACACGGTGAGAGGCGAAATAGCTTTAAGGAGACAGCTCTTCCGCTGGACTCGAGATCTCTTATATCCTTCTTGTTATTTATTTGTTTATTCACTGTTATACACCGATTTGTTATTCGCGCACATATATTGTTATTTATCACAGATTGTTTCACAATCTTAAAGCTAAGTATATATTTCTGTGACTAATACATCTGTTTCTGTTTGTTTCTATGAATAACAGATTAATGGCTGATAACGTTAACAATGCAACTATTGTGGTTGATCCCAATGCATGGATTGTAACATCCGATGGGGATCACCAGCCGCCGCCACACTTTAACGCACAGATTATAACATCTGATGTGAGTGTGACGCCGGTTGGACATGTGCCTCCGGGAAATGTACCTTCGGGACATACTGTCATTGGACAGTTTACTATTCCTGTTGGATCGACGATGGTACCACCATCTGGAGTGGCTACCACACATATGGCACCTGTTATGCCTACGGTTCCTACTGTGCCTGCTGCACATGCTGAGAACCCTGAGAAGTTCAATGGTACGAACTTCAAACGTTGGCAGCAAAAGATGTTGTGCTATCTGACCACGATGCATATGGATCGCTACCTGTTAGGTCCAAATGTGTTGTAGAGGGGGGGTGAATACAACTTTTCAAATATGAGAAGCAATAAATACGATGCAATAAACGAACACACAGATTCAAGGAATATATGTCTTATATATAACTTGAAGTGGTTGCTACAACATTCATTACAAAGTATAACAGAAGTTCAGAGAGAAGTGAATGATACTAAGCTCTGTGAATACACCCTCTCTCTTTTACATGTGTTTCTCTCAAGAATTGCTCACTTCCTAAAAACATTACACAAGTACTTCTATTTATACTACATGTAATCTATGTCCTGTAGTCTTCAAATGTAACACCCCCAGATCCGGGGTCCGGGATCCGGTGGTTACGGTTTCCAATTCTGTCCACAACAATTGAACTTTCCTTAACATAAAATAAATTACGTCTCTATTACCCAACACAACAATATAAAACACACCCGTTATAGTCCCAGAGATGAAATCAGAGTAACAATCAAATTTTTATTAATCACATTATGAGTTCTTACAATCCAAAAGAATTTCAATATAAATACATACTCTTTGCCATCCATTTACATAAGTCATACTAGACCATATTCTTGGCACTGAAAGAATAAATATATCCTACCAATAGCTTCTTCTTCAGCTCTGGTAGTCTCATCGTCCTCGCCCGCGTCGAGTGCGCCTTGTGCGAGTCATCTGGTCTAGCTGTTGTTGTGATATAATAATAAAGCAAGGGTGAGCAATAGCCCACCAACAATAATATATAACTGAACGATAATATATAACCGTTCAAAAGTATCTTTCAAACCATATGCCATGCATTTACGGAAATGATGCTAGTATAATATGAACGATGAAGTTACAAGGTAACTTAAAGTATTTGTTTGTAGAAATATCTGCTACATCAAAAGTAAGCGTGATATTCTCATTGTCATTAAAAAGAGGAACTTGCATGAAAAGATTGCAATTCCAGTTATGAACACTTTTCCAGCTCTGCCAACAGTAATCATGTTGCATGAAATATATAAGTTTGGATGATGAACCAATGAGGGAGTATTCACCGCGCCCGCTGTTCCAATCTTGATGATCAGTCGAGATCGTACAGCTCAAATTAGATTTACTACCGGTAGAAGGAAGAACTGACGGCTTTACTTGTCTACCGCCTTACTAGCTCTCCCCGGCCAACGGTTGGGCCAAAGGGGATGGACCGGCGCTACTCGGCCTCTTACACGACTCCTAGTTCAAATAGAACTCATGATTCTGAATGTAACGTTCGTCCCCCTTTCCCCAAGTATAATACTTGTTGATAAGACTCTACAAGGTAGTCGTATCTAGTTGGAAAGGAAAATTCACCAATAACTTCCAAGCTGTGGCTTGGTATCGAATATCAACTTGTTCCAACAATCTTACCCCTCGAAAGATGAGAAGGTAAACAACGACTTAATAAGTCAACAGCACCCGAGTTGCGAGTGAAGAGAATACTCTATGACCGGGAAGTCGACAAGATAAATAACATTTTCCAAGTAAGGTTCCCTTATTATTAGAGAGGTAGACTCAAAGAAGAATGATGTCTGAGAACCTTTCTTGATATAAGATTAATAATAATATGACTCCGAGGTATTTTCTGTAATAATCGAAGAAGATAAACCTTATTGAGGTTATTCTAAGTATGAAATAAATATTCAGAGAATATTTATTGAATTAAAAATATTTAAAGAATATTTAAGAATATTAAAGGATATCTTTAATCAGGGTATTTCTCAAAATAATCCCTGGTGAAACATCAGGAGAATATTTATTGAATAAATAAATATTTAAATGAATATTCAAAATAATATTCATTAATTAATAGGGCCTGAAAGGAATACTTAAGATAATATTCATAATTAATTAGGAATTTAAATGAATATTCAAAAAGTAATATTCATTTAATGAATAATATTCTAAATGAATATCAAGTAATATTCATTTAGTAATTCAAGCCCTAAAGGAATATTCGAGATAATATTCGATAAATAAATCAGGCTTCAGATGAATATTTAAAATAATATTCATCAAGTAATTAATATCTTAAATGAATTTTCAAAAGTAATATTTATTTAATAAAATAATATTCTAAATGAATATCCAAATAATATTCATTTAGTAGTCTAATCTTTAGAAGAATATTCGAAATAATAATCGATAATCAATTCGACTCTGAATGAATATTGAGAAATATTATTCGTCGAATGGTTACGTTCAAATAATTATTTGAAGTAAGGATCGTTAAATAAATAATCTCGAACGAATATTCAAATAATATTCGTCGCCCGAATAAGGGAAAATATTTACTTAAATATTTTCCTTCGAGGTAACCTTTATATATCAAGAAATATTGACTCCCGGTCTATAGTTGATGAATAAGATATATACACCCTTCTCTGAGGGTCTTACAATAACCGGCTTATAATTGATATGTTAGCTGTCTAATTTATAAGCCAATAAACAATCAAGGAACAAGCATAATGATATAACTTGAAAGTAGGCATGCATGCTATGGCATATGTACAACAGAAAACATATATATATATATATATATATATATATATATATATATATATATATATATATATATATATATATATATATTCAATCATAACAACAGCCTAAAAGAAGGGAATTGAAACTTGCCTGGTAGTCGAGTACGGTAAGGGGTAGTGGTAGCGGGTCCCGGGTCAGCTTGGTGATCTATAAATAGCCAAGGCATTCAGGATTAATCAATTAACATCTTAAAAGTTAAGTTATACTTAAATCGAAACACGTTCTCGAGTTATCTCGTTATACCCCTTTTAGTGGATTCCTTTTTATCATCGATCCGACCCGACATTCGTTCGTTAATACGACATGTCATTGTACTTACACTTGGGACATACTTAATTCATACAAGTTCTAAAGTCGATCGTTACAAATCAATATTATGCTCCGAGTTTTATCGCCCGTTTTCTAAGTGTTTTACCGAAGTTATAATCAAGCGGGTTTTTAGGGGTTCGTTTGCGATTAACTTTGATTCGAACATTTTTATAAAATCGGAAAACGATCCGTATCACATGAGGTTTTCTCTCACACCTTCCTTTTTACCTCTAGTATTTAATTACCAAGATTCGCCACTGACTTACGTATTTTACGAGGGTTCAATTTTAATAACGAACTCGTACTTACGGTTTCGAACGTCTTTTAGTGAATCGGCCATAATTCCTAAACCGTAAGTCCGTTTCACATGATCTTTATATCAAAACGAAGCTTATAACATGATCTATCTTGACATGGCAGAACATGATACTGGACAGTGACTAATTGGCTACTGTCAAATACGATTTCTTAAGGTTAACAAAAATCGGGCATTACGACGGCTATAAATCGGACGTTCCATAAATCGTAATCAACAACCCAAGCCACACCGGGCATACCAATCATCTTACATTCATAATACTAATCTCATAAGTCCAGGAACATCATATTATATCATCATATTCATCACATCTCTTAAATCAAACAAACTAACTACATAATCATGTAAACATGCTTATAACAACATTATCACCAAAACTTATCCAAAACTCCATTAAAACTCAAATCAAAGACTAGGGTTCTTGAAGTTTATACCTTCCTTGGAGTAGATAAAGACATTTCTAAGCCTTGTATAGTCCATGAACATCCTTAACCAAGCTTAGATCATCCAAAAATCAAGAAAACCAAGAATTTTGTTCTTGATGTTACTATTCATCCTCCACTTTCTTGATTTTTTTGAAAATGGAAACAAAGGAGTTTGGACTTGAAATTTCTAGGAGATTAGTTTTATGAAATATAGAACTCACCTTAAAAATTTGAAGATTAAACAATGGTTGGAAGTAGGTTTTTGATTTTGGAATTAAAAAGGGCAGAATGAAAAAAATGGAGAGTGTTTTGGTTGTTCTTGCTTGGTTGGCTTGAAATAATGCATAAAGTGATTTGTATTTGGTAATATCTCATCCAAGCTACTTTATTAAAGTGATGATGCATTGGATGATGTATTTTGTAAGGACAAGTGTTTATCATTGATTGATTTCATGCTAACTAGTAGTTAGTTTTTGCTAAGTACTAGTTTCATCTCTAAGTATGCTAGTTGCGTGAGTCATCACTTGGTTTGCTAGATATTTTCTAGTGGCTTATGCATGACTCTTGCTTCCACTGCTTGTTTCTTTTGTCCGGTTATTGCTCGTTTCGATTGATCGTTCGGACGAATAACTAAGTAGTTTCACCTCTAGGGTTTACCGGGAAATTTCTCGATATTCATAATACCTTCCCCAATCCTTAATATAATCCTCGTGATGACCATGTAGGATATTTAATCTCGATACGAACTTAATTCGTAATCTAGGATTCGTTCCCTTTGTTGATTAATCTCGTTATAACGTTTTAGCGGTTTCTAGAACGCTTGTTTCACTGCCTCAGTGGTTTCCTACCTTCATTCTTAAATCAAATATAATAACATCCCAAAATATAAAATCCTCAAAGTTAATATCTCAATTCTTGGATTATAATAATATTTAATCCAATGTCCGGTCAAATATTATACCGAAAAAGAATTTGGAATTTCTGAATTCCGATCGTCTCTGCATTCACTTATTTCCTCCGCGTATAACTAATATGACTTCGAAACATCCATATCACGTCCCGTACATAGGGTGGCGTGAAAAGTTTTCCAACTTACAAAATCACTATTCATCCACCAAATTACTATGCACGTACAGGAAACACTATGCACGTACGGGAAACACTATGCACGTACGGGAAATACTATGCACGTACGGGAAACACTATGCACGTACGAGAAACACTATGCACGTATGGGAAACACTATGCACGTACTCATTTCCCTTCAAGGATCCATTAGCTCCTTCCTGGATGGTAGATTATTCTTATCTAGGTCCTCAACCATCGAATTACTCTATTCTGACAATATACCAATGCATCAGGATCATTGTCCAAAGCAATATCCATTCATTACAATCATTGTTCTTTGAAACCACCATTCATTAGAGCTGGTGACCTTGTTGTCGGAATCATTGTTCCTCATTTTATCATTACTTAATAAAAAGTTTTAATTATATCCAAAATTTGGGGTTCTTACAGTCTCCCCTCCTTAAAAGGATTCCGTCCCGGAATCAGGTAGGAAGCAAAGAGTCGTTTGCCTGTCGTTCACTTTTTAGCTTCCCGGTCAATTCTTAGTCGTTCTACCCTTCCTCAGCACATCTTCTACTGCTACAATCCATACTGTATCCTTTTTCCATCAACGTTGCTACTTTTCGTACAACTCACTATCCGGGTTATACTCTTACTCAGTCTTATCCTTATTGATACCTGCAGTAACATTGGTATCACTATCACCCTACGAATTTGGAGGTAACCTCGCTCGTACTGTGCATTTCCTGATCGGTTTAATCTTCACAATCTCGATCAATATAGAGAAGTGGAAAGATTTATTGAGAGATCACTATGATCAATTGAACATTTGTTATATTGCATAGTTAGTACAGAATGGGGCCAGCCTTTAGTACTTGACAAGCAATTAAACAAGTTATGGTATTCCACTTAGACTTCTATCACATAGACAGATAGTCACGTAGCAGTACCTCCCCTCCTAAAAGGGTTGTTCTTCGTAATTCATAAAGAAGATGAATAAGAGAGAAGAAGAGAAAAGAGTTCTAAAGGATTATAGAAAGCTTTCATGATTGTAGAATATCATACTCAGAATTTACCTCTGAACTATAGAGGTTTATCAAAGAAGAAATTAATCATAATTATATCCAATACTATTTGATCGCAATCTCACGTGTCAACATATCTTGCTGCTTTGTCCATTATTCTATGGACAAATACTCTTGTTCAATCTTAGCGATACTCACATTCGGGAAATCCTTCAACCTTTCAGGTTAAATCTTAGATTTCTCACTTGACATCATTATTACTGACATCCCATATCATGTTACTAGATTTTTCATAACTATAATATTGACACTATCAGGTTGTCATCCTGAGAATTCATTAGAAAACCCATTCATAACATTCCTTGCTTCTCATTCCATAGTTGCTTTCCCAGCCTTTTCTTTATCAATCACATCCTTCTTATTATCTGATTCTTACGCATTTCTATTATTTACTTTCACCTTCACCTCTTTATTGAGACACCTTTTAGCACTTGGTACCTCCTTATCGGTATTCCATCACATTTATTCTATAATCATCACGTTATTCCAATTTAAACTTTCCGAAATGAATCTGGCCCGATCCCTTTAACTTAGATTCATATAATCTACTTCTGCCAACCTTGTTTCTCATCACTTGTTCTTTTCTATCCGTGGTTTTCCACAAGGTGTCTTTCGTAAGTCAGACCAGGTCGTATATCTACATGCTGGTACTCCTATCATCTGTTGAACATCTGCATTTTACTGGCGTAGCCTTGCCACATGAAAACCCGTTATGACCGTGCTATAAGTTTTGGGGGTAAGGCTAGCTCGAGAACACTTTTGAACTCTCTAATGGCCCAATAAGTCTCGGGCTCAACTGCCCTTCCCTCCAAGTCTCATTAATTCTTTCTACGGGAATACATTTGGCATCATGAATCATCAACCTCATATTCTCTATCTGGTTTGCGCAGAAATACACTAACACAAACTTGCTTGTCATTCATCAACATGCCATTTAGTTTATCAATAGCAGCACTTTCTTTATCTTTACGTTGTCATCTACTTTCTTAGAAGAATCACCATCGCTTGTTGTTTACGTAGTGCGTTAATAGCTAACCCTACGGGTTTCAAATCCCTTAGGGAGACAAAGTAATCACTATTCCTTATCCATAAGGAACACTTCCTAAACTTGATGTAGATATAACATGAAGTAGATAGAATTGCAGAAGAGTTTCAAGCATCGCAGCTAGGTCCGGTTGATGAAACTATCACTTATGCATCTTCCATAAAAGACTGGAAACTTAACGGTTTACTTCATCAATTTTGTACCATGGTCCTGGTTTGCCTCAAAATGGGACCTTCTAAGGTACGTAATATGCTTAAGACTCCATCAGGAATCGAATCTTTACTTAAACTATTATTACCGTCAATTCTTGCACAGTCATCAGAAGGAATGTAAATTCCTCCATTCCGATATGACCTTCAAGGTCCTTCCAAATATCATTCTGTTTCTTCGGTATGAACATTTGTAATTATTCCTTTATACTTAGATTGTCGGCCACCTCATTGGCCTTTCCTGATACTAACAATTTCTTGTAATCCATGTTCTCTGGATACATTCCAACTCAAACTTTTCTACCTCATTCCCATCACTGTTGGGTTAAAGCATTCTCCATTAAGTTCTGCTGAAGGAGAAAATATAACTATCAGTCTTTTTTTTTCCATAAGTCATTGCTTCCACCTTCCCGTGGGAACTTTATCAAAGTTACTCTCGATCATACCTAGGATATTTGTTCTCTTAGTTCTTTCTTGTTCTAGGATAATCTCAACCTTCTTGGGTTCCATCCATACCTCATCATGGTTTCATACATGCCTCATCTGGCATTATTGTTATTGTGTCTTACACATTCTCTACCAAACTTCTATTTTGAAACTCAGAATGTTAACTTTTTCCTTGTAAGGTTTCTTAGGTCGTCCTCCTCATTCCTCCTGTATTTTCTAGGTACAGGGTATATCAAAACGTCATTGATCAATAGTATAATAATTCTACCTATGTTCTTTCCAGAACTCTTTTTAATAATCCTTACAGGTCATTGTTGCCTTAGTAAATCCAACTCATATCATCTGAATTCACAATGTCTTTATTAGGGTTAATGCCATCCCTTGTGCATTCCCCAGGGTTTGTCTTAATTTATGGATATCCTATCCTTAATTCAACTGCCAAGGAATTCTTGCATCCTATAATTGGCAATCAGATCATGTGTCCTTAATAAGGGTCTCTTTTCAATCATTCTCATTTGATAATCGATCGGTGGCTTAATGCTAACCTCTTCTTTAAGATAGTTGTCAGCCTATTTGACCTTCCAAAAGACAACGTATGTCTATCTGCTTTCTTACAGAACTTGGTAAAGGTAGCAAGGATGTTTTGGAAGATATTGGTCGAGTTCAACGTGAATCTCTTAGTACTTATCGTTCTTCGCGAAGGTACTTGCCTCAGACAAAATTTCTACAGCATACTGTTCAATTTCTGACCATTTCTATACTCTCTCCATAAACATTCATTGTTTACTTTCCTTAGTCATAATGTATTCATGGTGTTTATAATACCCTAACATCAAACATCTCAAGTCACTATACTTCTATTTTTATTCGTAATCTTGGACAATCATGTATACATGAATCACTTTAGTACGGGTGACCCCATACTAAAAAAAAATCTAGCAAATTCCCAATCAAAACAGGGGTTGCAAAGGGTTAAGTAGAAGATTCCTATGATCTCATTAATATTTCCTTTATATTAGAAGCCCTTGCAGTCGGTGCTTACTTAGAAGCAGCCCTGCTTTGTCCTTTCATTGCGGGTCTAGTCACTTGATAATCCTTTGTGACTTGGTCTCAACTGGCCACACTAAAATAAAAATATATGATTTTAGGGGTTGGCTAATAGCATTACTTTTCTAGCAATTGCCGGCATAGTGCCTTCTTCTTTGATACCTTTCTACCTTTCCAAAACTTTACTCCATATAAGTCTTAATCGACTACTCGGCACTGTCTCCGATCACCTTTCCTCCACTTTTATCTTTTCAACTATTCTTATCAATCCCGCGTGCCACACAAGCTTACCATTCCTGGCATAACAACCTTTTCATTTAAGTCAATCCTGGAATTTCTCAGTCCGGCTGGTTTCTTACCTACATTTCCTGTTTCCGTCCAATCTCACTTCATCATTTTATCTCTACCATCGATTGTAATACTCAGGGTCCGTCTACTAACCCATATATGACGACAACCTTACCCAATCCACAGGGTTCGCTCCAGTTTCCATTCTCTTCAATGATGTTCTCTAATAATCAGAAAGACAAGATTTGCCAAAATTTGCTGAATTCCTTTTTTTTTTTTGAATCAGGGAAATTTTGGTCAATCTATCCACCTACTGGTAACATTAAGGAGACCAATTTCGAAACCTGAAGAATAGTTCTATGAACCTCCAAGCAGGTAGAACCATAAGCAGTCATAATTAACGAAATAATCGTCATCAGGTTGGAAGTTTAACCACTGGAGAGGAACCAATTATATACATCCTTTAGAGGGGAATCAACAGTTTCAAACTGAAACCAGTCACAACTTCCTGATACCTATATGTCCTGATATTCAATATTACCAAATGTCAGTCTACCCAACCACTAGTCTCAGCAGGAACCTTATCGTCGGAGTTGGTTGTTCAAAAAAATTTGGCACTACTAAGGCCATCCGAACCTGGTGAACCGTGTTGTCCAAATGCATCCGCCAGTACTTTGTCATGCTGCGCAAGCACACATCCTAATCCTTTATGTGAAGCGTCGTTGGAAGCACAAAGTCTCCTTTTTCCATTAAGCAATGCCAACTCTTGGTCATTACCACTTTCATCTTTTAGCTCCAGGAAGATTTTCTCACATTTTTCCCTTTAACTGCTGATCGTATTACTTGATCCATTATAATTCCGTGTCGGAGTAAACTTAAGGTAACTACTATAATCCATTCAAAGAGAAGAAGGAATTTAATAATCACATGCATCTAACGTTTCTGGTTCATCATTTAACTGAGTTGAATTAACTCTATACTCAGTCTCTGGCAGTAGTCTCATTACGAGTTCATCTTGACTCACTAGTCTTATCTTCCGGTAGGTTCTGAGATCATTGTCTTGCTTACTACTTCCTTATATAACTTTACCCAATCATGCTGTCACTTCCCAACGTCTTTACTTTCTACTGATTCATTCATGAACATTTCCCTGAATAAAACCACCTCATTAACCTTACTTTGGTTTCGTAAATTATAACCTATGACATCTGCCTTCTCGTGGCGAATTATTACTGACAATATTCATACTGATTCATTTATCAAATGATATGGCACTTACTGCCTCATTCTCAACTATTCCTAGGGACTCTGCTCCTCGTCCTATATCGCTGTCTTTGATAATCATACATCCCTCTAGCTCTTTCTTTGTTAAGATGAAAATCTCTAAGGATTCTCATCTATTTCCGTATAAGATCTCAAGTAATTCTTCCAATCCTTCTTTCTTGCTTGTACTACATCTGGTAGTCCGGCTATGAATTCAACATGCATCTTCAGATCTCTTAATAATATCTCGGTTCTTTATACTCACTTTTCTGAGCACCATATCTTAATCATCACAGTCTTTCTGGCTGCGACCCTCATTATCCAAGGGTAAGCTCCTTATCCTAACAGGATTTTCCTTATCTGCTGGAACCTCTTCCGGGTCTCCAGTAGGGTACTCCATCGAATTACCCGCTGATCTTCAGCATATAAAGCATCATCGCGCTTCTGCTCGTATGCCTCAAGGTCTGTCGCCTTACTCGTCGATACGATATCGAGCTAAGTTACTATCATGATACTTACGAGTTCCCATAAGGGTTTTATATGTCATCAATACATTAAGTAGTCCGACTATGAACTTGGCAAGAGTTCTTATTATCTTATTGAATTTATTGTTTTAACGTCACCTCATCTCTGGGGTTTATAACGTACGCTCTGATACCACTTCTGTAACACCCCAGATCCGGGGTCCGGGATCCGGTGGTTACTGTTTCCAATTCTGTCCACAACAATTGAACTTTCCTTAACATAAAATAAATTACGTCTCTATTACCCAACACAACAATATAAAACACACCTGTTATAGTCCCAGAGATGAAATCAGAGTAACAATCAAATTTTTATTAATCACATTATGAGTTCTTACAATCCAAAAGAATTTCAATATAAATACATACTCTTTGCCATCCATTTACATAAGTCATACTAGACCATATTCTTGGTACTGAAAGAATAAATATATCCTACCAATAGCTTCTTCTTCAGCTCTGGTAGTCTCATCGTCCTCGCCCGCGTCGAGTGCGCCTTGTGCGAGTCATCTGGTCTAGCTGTTGTTGTGATATAATAATAAAGCAAGGGTGAGCAATAGCCCACCAACAATAATATATAACTGAACGATAATATATAACAGTTCAAAAGTATCTTTCAAACCATATGCCATGCATTTACGGAAATGATGCCAGTATAATATGAACGATGAAGTTACAAGGTAACTTAAAGTATTTGTTTGTAGAAATATCTGCTACATCAAAAGTAAGCGTGATATTCTCATTGTCATTAAAAAGAGGAACTTGCATGAAAAGATTGCAATTCCAGTTATGAACACTTTTCCAGCTCTGCCAACAGTAATCATGTTGCAGGAAATAAATAAGTTTGGATGATGAACCAATGAGGGAGTATTCACCGCGCCCGCTGTTCCAATCTTGATGATCAGTCGAGATCGTACAGCTCAAATTAGATTTACTACCGGTAGAAGGAAGAACTGACGGCTTTACTTGTCTACCGCCTTACTAGCTCTCCCCGGCCAACGGTTGGGCCAAAGGGGATGGACCGGCGCTACTCGGCCTCTTACACGACTCCTAGTTCAAATAGAATTCATGATTCTGAATGTAACGTTCGTCCCCCTTTCCCCAAGTATAATACTTGTTGATAAGACTCTACAAGGTAGTCGTATCTAGTTGGAAAGGAAAATTCACCAATAACTTCCAAGCTGTGGCTTGGTATCGAATATCAACTTGTTCCAACAATCTTACCCCTCGAAAGATGAGAAGGTAAACAACGACTTAATAAGTCAACAGCACCCGAGTTGCGAGTGAAGAGAATACTCTATGACCGGGAAGTCGACAAGATAAATAACATTTTCCAAGTAAGGTTCCCTTATTATTAGAGAGGTAGACTCAAAGAAGAATGATGTCTGAGAACCTTTCTTGATATAAGATTAATAATAATATGACTCCGAGGTATTTTCTGTAATAATCGAAGAAGATAAACCTTATTGAGGTTATTCTAAGTATGAAATAAATATTCAGAGAATATTTATTGAATTAAAAATATTTAAAGAATATTTAAGAATATTAAAGGATATCTTTAATCAGGGTATTTCTCAAAATAATCACTGGTGAAACATCAGGAGAATATTTATTGAATAAATAAATATTTAAATGAATATTCAAAATAATATTCATTAATTAATAGGGCCTGAAAGGAATACTTAAGATAATATTCATAATTAATTAGGAATTTAAATGAATATTCAAAAAGTAATATTCATTTAATGAATAATATTCTAAATGAATATCAAGTAATATTCATTTAGTAATTCAAGCCCTAAAGGAATATTCGAGATAATATTCGATAAATAAATCAGGCTTCAGATGAATATTTAAAATAATATTCATCAAGTAATTAATATCTTAAATGAATTTTCAAAAGTAATATTTATTTAATAAAATAATATTCTAAATGAATATCCAAATAATACTCCCTCCGTCCCAGCCGGTTCTTTACAGACGGCTGGGACACGGAGACCAAGGAATATAATTTAAATAGTGGGTGTAATAGTGTAGTAGTGGATGTAATAGTGATTTTATTGTTAAAATAAGTAAAGTAGTGGGTGTAATAGTGTAAAGTGTTGAAAAAGTAGAGTAAAGTAGTAGAGTAGTGGGTGTAATAGTGTAAAGTGTTGAAAAAGTAGAGTGAAGTAATAGATGTAATAATGTATTTTATTGTTAAAAGTTACTATTTTTGGTATGTAAAGAAATGGGTGGGACGTCCCAAAATAGTAACTGTAAAGAATCCATTGGGACGGAGGGAGTATTCATTTAGTAGTCTCATCTTTAGAAGAATATTCGAAATAATAATCGATAATCAATTCGACTCTGAATGAATATTGAGAAATATTATTCGTCGAATGGTTACGTTCAAATAATTATTTGAAGTAAGGATCGTTAAATAAATAATCTCGAACGAATATTCAAATAATATTCGTCGCCCGAATAAGGGAAAATATTTATTTAAATATTTTCCTTCGAGGTAACCTTGATATATCAAGAAATATTGACTCCCGGTCTATAGTTGATGAATAAGATATATACACCCTTCTCTGAGGGTCTTACAATAACCGGCTTATAATTGATACGTTAGCTGTCTAATTTATAAGCCAATAAACAATCAGGGAACAAGCATAATGATATAACTTGAAAGTAGGCATGCATGCTATGGCATATGTACAACAGAAAACATATATATATATATATTCAATCACAACAACAGCCTAAAAGAAGGGAATTGAAACTTGCCTAGTAGTCGAGTACGGTAAGGGGTAGTGGTAGCGGGTCCCGGGTCAGCTTGGTGATCTATAAATAGCCAAGGCATTCGGGATTAATCACTTAACATCTTAAAAGTTAAGTTATACTTAAATCGAAACACGTTCTCGAGTTATCTCGTTATACCCCTTTTAGTGGATTCCTTTTTATCATCGATCCGACCCGACATTCGTTCGTTAATACGACATGTTATTGTACTTACACTTGGGACATACTTAATTCATACAATTTCTAAAGTCGATCGTTACAAATCAATATTATGCTCCGAGTTTTATCGCCCGTTTTCTAAGTGTTTTACCGAAGTTATAATCAAGCGGGTTTTTAGGGGTTCGTTTGCGATTAACTTTGATTCGAACATTTTTATAAAATCAGAAAACGATCCGTTTCACATGAGGTTTTCTCTCACACCTTCCTTTTTACCTCTAGTATTTAATTACCAAGATTCGCCACTGACTTACGTATTTTAAGAGGGTTCAATTTTAATAACGAACTCGTACTTACGGTTTCGAACGTCTTTTAGTGAATCGGCCATAATTCCTAAACCGTAAGTCCGTTTCACATGATCTTTATATCAAAACGAAGCTTATAACATGATCTATCTTGCCATGGCAGAACATGATACTGGACAGTGATTTATGGCTACTGTAAAATACGATTTCTTAAGGTTAACAAAAATCGTGCATTACGACGGCTATAAATTGGACGTTCCATAAATCGTAATCAACAACCCAAGCCACACCGGGCATACCAATCATCTTACATTCATAATACTAATCTCATAAGTCCAGGAACATCATATTATATCATCATATTCATCACATCTCTTAAATCAAACAAACTAACTACATAATCATGTAAACATGCTTATAACAACATTATCACCAAAACTTATCCAAAACTCCATTAAAACTCAAATCAAAGACTAGGGTTCTTGAAGTTTATACCTTCCTTGGAGTAGATAAAGACATTACTAAGCCTTGTATAGTCCATGAACATCCTTAACCAAGCTTAGATCATCCAAAAATCAAGAAAACCAAGAATTTTGTTCTTGATGTTACTATTCATCCTCCACTTTCTTGATTTTTTTGAAAATGGAAACAAAGGAGTTTGGACTTGAAATTTCTAGGAGATTAGTTTTATGAAATATAGAACTCACCTTAAAAATTTGAAGATTAAACAATGGTTGGAAGTAGGTTTTTGATTTTGGAATTAAAAAGGGCCGAATGAAAAAAATGGAGAGTGTTTTGGTTGTTCTTGCTTGGTTGGCTTGAAATAATGCATAAAGTGATTTGTATTTGGTAATATCTCATCCAAGCTACTTTATTAAAGTGATGATGCATTGGATGATGTATTTTGTAAGGACAAGTGTTGATCATTGATTGATTTCATGCTAACTAGTAGTTAGTTTTTGCTAAGTACTAGTTTCATCTCTAAGTATGCTAGTTGCATGAGTCATCACTTGGTTTGCTAGATATTTTCTAGTGGCTTATGCATGACTCTTGCTTTCACTGCTTGTTTCTTTTGTCCGGTTATTGCTCGTTTCGATTGATCGTTCGGACGAATAACTAAGTAGTTTCACCTCTAGGGTTTACCGGGAAATTTCTCGATATTCATAATACCTTTCCCAATCCTTAATATAATCCTCGTGATGACCATGTAGGATATTTAATCTCGATACGAACTTAATTCGTAATCTAGGATTCGTTCGCTTTATTGATTAATCTCGTTATAACGTTTTAGCGGTTTCTAGAACGCTTGTTTCACTGCCTCAGTGGTTTCCTACCTTCATTCTTAAATCAAATATAATAACATCCCAAAATATCAAATCCTCAAAGTTAATATCTCAATTCTTGGATTATAATAATATTTAATCCACTGTCCGGTCAAATATTATACCGAAAAAGAATTTGGAATTTCTGAATTCCGATCGTCTCTGCATTCACTTATTTCCTCCGCGTATTACTAATATGACTTCGAAACATCCATATCACGTCCCGTACATAGGGTGGCGTGAAAAGTTTTCCAACTTACAAAATCACTATTCATCCACCAAATTACTATGCACGTACAGGAAACACTATGCACGTACGGGAAACACTATGCACGTACGGGAAATACTATGCACGTACGGGAAATACTATGCACGTATGGGAAACACTATGCACGTACTCATTTCCCTTCAAGGATCCATTAGCTCCTTCCTGGATGGTAGATTATTCTTATCTAGGTCCTCAACCATCGAATTACTCTATTCTGACAATATACCAATGCATCAGGATCATTGTCCAAAACAATATCCATTCATTACAATCATTGTTCTTTGAAACCACCATTCATTAGAGCTGGTGACCTTGTTGTCGGAATCATTGTTCCTCATTTTATCATTACTTAATAAAAAGTTTTAATTATATCCAAAATTTGGGGTTCTTACATCAAAGACTAAGATATACGTGGCCCAATGATGTCCACATAAATCTTGCCTTATCTTGAAAGCTTGGAAATCTGCCAATCAGAAGATGCCATGTGTCATGTTGAAGCTACACTCTAAGTAGAAATTCTGCTTGAGAATTTCTACTTAGCCATCTCGAATTTCTAAGTAGAACTTCTACTTAGAAATATTCTACTTGGACATCTAGAATATTTAGTACTTAGAAAATATTCTGGTCTTCAACTTGAAACTTCAATGCACATCTTGAACTTGTGATATCTTCATGTCTTCTTTATTCTTCACCAAGCTCTTGAACATGGATCTTTATTACTGACATAAACTTGCTATCAATGTCCTGACACTTGATGCACTGGTCTGGTTCATAAGTGACTAGTCTTGATAGTGTTTTTGCTTCTTGAATAAATTACCATATTCACTTAGTAACGTGGCTTTCCAATGTTCGCTTTCCTTCTTGTTCACTTGAAATCAATTTGTCTTGTCGATACTGATAGTTATGATCTTGAATCTTTATTTCTCAAATCACTGAGGCATGAACAACTTTGACTTGAACTTCTCTCAATGATTTCTTCTTGGCTTGATCATAGTTAACATGTTCAATTGTATCAATTACCTTGTCTTCATTTAGTGTTGATTTCTTGTGGCTTCTTGTTCTTGATTGTCTTCTGGTTAAGTATCTTTTCCTTTAATTGAGTTACATTAGTTATAGTGTTACAAGTTTACACACTCTGCCTTTCAATCTCCCCCTATTTGATTGTCTGACAATGACATTCAAATAAATGAAGGATAACTCAACTAAACAATGAGACGAGAAAAGATAATTAACATTAAAGTCTTGAATAATTTACAATTGAAATGTACTTGAAAGCAATACAAAGAACTTAAACTAGAAACAGAATTCGAACTTCAAATTAAAGATCATTTGAGTGATTCCTATCACCTGGATTGTTTCATACCTTTTAGTCAAACTTATATCACCTTATTGGATTCACTCTAAGGTGAATTTTCCTCAAGTGAGTTAAAGCAACCGAAAGACATGAAGTTTTTCCAACTTCAAGTTCACACCACTCTGACCTTTAACCCTAATTCCGTTTCCTCTTTCTAGCTTCGCCAGCTTGGTCCTTCTCTTCTTTCTGCCTTCTGCGCTTCTCCTTCTGCTGCTGTTCTTTCTTGTACACTGGATCATGAAGCTGCTTCCACCTAGCATTTAACAGACTTACAGCTTCCATTTCTAGAGGATTCTTGGGCTCTGTATAAGGATGTTTGAAAAGCCTTCTGAGTTTGTCCACCTCCTGAGTAGTCCTGATCTTTGGAATGTCCTCAAAGTTCTTCATTATGAGCTGAGATTTCCAATGTGTTTTATCAGCTTTAAACTGACAATAGATCATCTTGGGGTAGCCCTTGACACGGTTAGTATTGTGGACACTAGCCGCATCTCGCTCCATCCGCTTCTTTTCCACCACTACCTCAGACAGGTAACTCATGAGTCTCTGCTTTTCTTCCACATACTTATCTTCCACTTCGCCCCATTTGAATACATGTAATACTCTCTCCAGAAATGCAGCATCTTGAGTCTGTAGCAGCCATTTTCTACTCATATGCAAGAGTGCTTGATTCTGGTCTGCATCTATGAATACTAAGGCATCAGCTGTATCTTCAACATAAGCGTGTATCCAGTATACACTATCTCTTCCTGGAACACCAACTGCCTCCCTTATCTCTCATTGTTCCAGTGCTCCAGAAGGAAGAGTCTGAGCTTCATCTACATTCTTCATTGCTTGAAGAATATTCCATTTCTTCTCCATCAGCTCCGGCTCAATCTTCACGTTATCTAGAGGGTTTGGAACAATGATATCACACTTCCACACCTCATTGCTCTTCTTGAATATGACTCTTTCAATGATCTTCACGGATTTTTCTTTAAGCTCAGAAGCGAATCCCTTACTCATCATTTGTCTACAGACAGCTTTGAGAGATTCCACTGAAAGATCCATTAAATCATTTTCCTCCATGCTAACCCTCTTCACCTTCCCGTCAACTACCATCCGGACAAAATTGGGATATGCTGAGAATTCTGGACCCTTGTCCTCTGCTAGCTGCATTAACTGATCCCTATACAGAATGCTTAGCTCCTCAGATTGAGAGTATTGAATTTTTGTTGCTAGCAAGAACAACTCTGACGCAGATCTTCTCGTTATGAATTGGTCATCCACATACAGAAAAGATGTTGGGACTCCTTCTACCAAAGACAAAATAACCTGCCACTCCTTAAGTGTTGCATTGTATCCAACCCTGACTTTAGAAATTAATCTCTTCAAAGCACTTATATAGTCCACAGTCATTGGATTCTTCAAATTCAGGTTGTAGAACAGGTCATCTGCCTCCTTGTTATGAACTCCTTTCGCACAGGGTCCCATTAATATCTTCCTTGCTTCATCCCACTTCTGTCCTATCCTTCTCTTGTCGAGATCAACTTGAGGATCAGCTAGCCTTGCAAGCTCATGATCATACTACTTCCCTTGGAGCTCCACTATCTTTTCTAGGAACGCAGCACGTTCTTGCATCATCTTCATTTTATGGAACTGAGCTTGTTCCAAGGCTAACTATTGAGCTTTAAGGGTTTCCTCATCAACAGGAATTTCTTCAGGCATTCCGGAAGACATCCCAGCACCTCCACCTTGTTCCTTCAAAGATCTCTATATAGCATGTGCCAAAGGTACGTCTTCCATATCAGAATCTGAGTCAAGTACCTCCTGTACTGTTTCCTGATGACTCAGGTCAACGAATGGCTCATCAACCATCATTGCCTTACCCTTTCTCTTCCTCAGAGCCTCTTCATCAACATACGGCTCAATTTCTATTTCGTTGGCAAGATCAACATGTTCTTCAATTTCTTCAATATGAATTGCCTGCTGTCTCGTCTCATTTCCACTCTCCCCCTTAGGTGAGTTATCCTGAACACCACCTTGCTCGTCAAATCCACCAGCAGCATAAGAACCTCCAAAACCAGAACCGGAGGCTCCCGCTCCACTAGCACCACCTGCACCAGCATCGGGGGGAGGTTGTTGCGACTGGAAACACTCCGGGGGCACAAAACTCCTGACTGCGAACATCATTCTACTGATCTCCACAGCCATTGTATGCATTGTAGACTCCATTGCCCCCATCCTTTCATTAAGAGTGCTTCCCAAGACACCACCAGCATGGCCCAAGTCATTGACCTTATTTGTCAAAGCATCAAAAGCTGTAGCTTGACTTGCCATTCGTGCTGCGTAGTCATTAAGAGCCCTTTGATCGTTTCCAATGTTAATCCCGAACTGCCC
Source organism: Saposhnikovia divaricata (assembly GCA_036435485.1). Lineage (NCBI taxonomy): Eukaryota > Viridiplantae > Streptophyta > Magnoliopsida > Apiales > Apiaceae > Saposhnikovia > Saposhnikovia divaricata. Next base: position 216,620,880 of record CM071594.1, read on the forward strand.
CATCGGCTGCCCGAACTGCCTCATCTGATTTTCCATAGAAGTCATACGTGTATCAAGATTTTCAATATTAAGGGACGGTGTTTGGTTTAGGTGACCTCGCTTTAATACTCGTTCTGTTAGTATTTGGCGCTCGGTTTCGGGCCTTAAAAATGAAGGTCCCTCTCTCCCTAACCTCTCACACACGCTCTGATAAGTGGATTTTATATCCACTATTTGCCTTCTGTTCTGACTTAAAACGTTTGCAAGTTCTCGAGTTTCGTTGTCATTTGATATGTTTTTGTGTAATTTGTGTAGGTTGCATAGTCGGGCAGCATTGGTGGTGTTGGTGAAGTATTGGTGGTATTCTGTGAGCTTAAAGTAGAAGTTACAGGAAGTCCAGGGCAAGAGAACTCGGGAATTTGAGCTCAATGCGCATTCATCACGCTCCCTGTCTCACGCTCGTGTATGTCTTCAATGATTGATCCAAAGTATGAAGCAGTACCTGCAGAAATTGGATAAGCAATATAATTGGCAGTTATGGGATCTATTTCTGTTCTGTCCTGAGTTGGAATCTCAGGCTGAGGGGCTGCAAAGTGTTCTTGTACAACATCAGAACCGATCCTCTTTGCAGCATCAGTACGTACCGGTGAAGGTACGGCTGAAGTTATTAAAACTTCATGTCCTTTTGAAGCAACAGTATCTTCAAAAGGTACATAATCCTCACCAAAATCCCTATGTGCAGATTGTTTAAGGGGAGAACCACTCTCGTGAGGTGGAGTGGTTGCGTGTGACACATTAGGGTTTGACTGGACTTTTGAAGTAGCAGCATGAAAAGGTTTGGCTTTCTTTCGAATAAGAGGCTGCACTTCGGGGTCACTCTCCTCATCATTTCCTACATATACATGTGCTGACTTTCTGACTTCCGTTAACAGGGGTGAAAGAGAATAAGAATGTGTATCAGGCTCTGAAATATAGCTCTCACCCTGGGATAGATCCTGCGGGTTAGCAGTCTCTTGGGTCTCGGAATCAGATACATAGGAAGAGGAATGAATAGTATGCAGGGAGAGATTACCTGATTCATTACCTTGTGCATCATCGCTTTGCTCATCAGAAATCCCATCAAATGCCTCAGCATGAGCAGACGGATTCTGAGCATATGATGAAACTTGCGATGATTCCTCCAAATTGGTAACTCCTGCATCATATGTAAGCCACATTTGAATGTTTTCAGGAATTGACATCGGTTTACCTTGATGTTTATCCTGATTAGCAATAGTTAAAAGTGACTTAGTGCCCATCCCTAGCGGTGCAGATGTTTGGCTTCTCGCAAATCCCTGTCTAACATCAAGAGCATCCTTCGGTATTAAATCATTAATCAGCATTTGTAGGAACCGAGGAAACCAGCAGACAACATCAGTTGTAGTGAGGTCTCTGCTTGAAGGAGATCCCATTGTAGCCACTATCTCAGAGAGAACTATGCGTCCATAATTTATATCCAGTTCTCTTGCTAGGGCAACTGCAAAGGTTTGCATTGGAATTGGAATTTGATGAAAATCTTTTTCGCGTGCCCGAAAACATCTTGTGATGGCCTCGAAAAAGTAATTCCATTCCACATGAAAGAATTGTTTTTGGATGTTTCCAGTGATCCGGCCAGTCGGAGGATAACATCCTATTTCTTCAAAGAATGTGAGGCGTTGTTCCGCTGTAGGTTCTGCATCATAAGCATCTTTGATTGGGAATCCCAGAACCCTGTTGACAATTTCTTCAGTCACCTCATATTCCTGACCCGCTAAGGTAAACCTGAAACCGTAGGGGGTAGTTTTGCTCCCAAAAGTAACCGCACTAGTCCATAATTGCTGTAAAGCATCATGTACTAGTGTAGGTTTAGCAGTAAAAGCATGGCTAGCCTTGGAGTACAAATTAAGAAATCGTACCCAAAACTTAAACCGCGGGAGTTGATCACCAATTTCCGTAGAAATATTATAAAAATTGTTTTTAGCAAGTGAAAATTGGTGAGCCATTTTAATTAAATGTTTTTCTTTAAGAGATGTGAAATTTTTAATTTGAAAAACAAGTAATTTACGAATTAACAGTTTTATCCCTTTCAATTTATCGAGAATACCAAAAAGCAATCTGAAAAATTAAACTACGGGATATGAACAGTGGCCAATGACTAAATCTGAATATTCAATGAAGATGTATATTCTTGTGTATACCAGTGAAATCGTGTGTGTATATGGATGGAGAATATGGAAATCGTGTTTTGAACAAATACACAAACACTTGATGTTCGTGTGTATGTATATGCGCGTGTATATGAATGGTCACAAAACACACCAACACAAAGATTAATGATAACACAGACAATGGTAGTCAAAAAATTGGCAGTAATTCGTGATTAGTATGAGTTTAATCACAAAAACACGGATTAGTGGTATGTAATTTGTGAAATTGCCTTGTTTTTGTGAAGCGGCTGCTGTAAAAATGAAATTAGGTAAAGTGAATGATGCATCGAGTTAGAGATGTATATATAGATGACTGTGAAATGACAAAAGTGTCCCTGTTAAAAAGAGTGAAAAACACCAAGTGCATACTGGGAAGACTCAAGTCGAACTCTATCTCGAACATCAAGTCCAACTTAAGCACTTAACCAATTTTACAGCAAAGACTACAGGGAAATCCTATCTCGAACTTGATTGGTTTGTAGTAAACTTGGAAAATTCCCCTCCAGAAAAAGAAAATACAGGAAAATTCGAGATACGTTTCGAGTTAGAAGTTTAACTCTATCTCGAACATCAAGTCGAAATTCGAGTTGAGTTTCGAGATAGAGACTAACTCGAAGTTATTCTCAATTCTTTCCAAAATATCCCTTGAATGGAAACCTAATCTCAACCTTCGAGATAAGTTTCGAGTTAGGAGTAACTCAAAAATTCCCTTTAAGCAACTGAGAACTCTATCTCGAACATCAAGTCGAAATTCGAGTTGAGTTTCGAGATAGACTAACTCGAAGTTATTCTCAGTTCTTTTCAAAATATCCCCTTAATGGAAACCTCATCTCAACCTTTGAGATAAAATTCGAGATAGACTTTATCTCGAATATTTTGAAGATAGAACTAGGCACACTGGTAACTCGAACTCGAACTCAAAGTCGATTTTCGAGATGAATTTCGAGATAGACAACTCGAAATTCTTCCCAGACTTAGAATTTTCAAAACTTCACTCTGGCAGCTTAAGTCGAAATTCAAGTCGAATTTCTAGATGAGTTTCGAGATAGAAACTAACTCGAAATTTTGAAGATATTCAATTCTAAGGCCTCTAATTACATGAAAATCATAGGTAAATTCATCTAAAAATCATGCAAAATTTAGAATACTATGAATTTAACTCCCCCTATGATCATGCAATCTAACAAGCATAAATTCACAGATTTGTGCTATAGAAGACACTTAAAACACAATGAATTTATGTAAAATGACACTATATGCAAACTATAACAATCATTAATTAGGCATTTAAAGTCTAAGCACATAATGATTAAGTAGCTTGCACATACAAACATAAACCTGGATTTTACAGATAGAAGGCTTTACTAACTTGTGTTAAGCATTCCCAATTCACCAACCAATCTATTGAATGTTACTTCATCAAGAGGTTTGGTGAATATATCTGCAATTTGTTGCATTATGGGCACAAAATGTAGCTCCACAGTCCCCTCCTCGACATGTTCTCTTATGAAGTGATACCTGATGTCGATGTGCTTGGTTCTTGAATGATCTACAGGATTGTTGGTTATGGCAATGGCACTTGTGTTGTCACACATAATTGGAATTTTCTTGTGCTCCATGCCATAATCCTTCAATTGGTTCCTCATCCACAGTATTTGAGCTACACAGCTTCCAACAGCAATGTACTCAGCTTCAGCAGTAGAAGTAGATACTGTATATTGCTTTTTACTTTGCCAGGACACCAATCTTCTGCCAAGAAATTGACAAGCACCAGATGTGCTTTTCCTATCAATCCTGCAACCTGCATAGTCTGAATCCGAATAACCAATTAGATTAAAACCTGTATCTCTTGGGTACCAAATCCCTAGATTTGGTGTGCCCTTGAGATACCTAAAAATTCTCTTGACGGCTACAAGATGTGATTCTCTAGGATCCGCTTGGAACCTTGCACATAAACAAGTTGCGAACATTATATCGGGTCTACTTGCAGTTAAATAGAGGAGTGAGCCAATCATACCTCGATAGCTTGTCATTTCAACTGGTTTACCTAATTTATCTTCATCAAGCTTCGTGGCTGTTGCCATGGGAGTCTTAGCTGCTGATGCATCTTCTAGATTGTACTTCTTGAGTAAATCTCTGATGTACTTGGATTGACAGATAAAGATACCATCTTTTCTCTGACTGATCTGTAATCCAAGGAAGAAGGACAGCTCTCCCATCATGCTCATCTCATATTTTTCCTGCATTAGCTTAGCAAATTTCTCGCACAAGCGCTCATTAGATGACCCGAAAATAATATCGTCCACATAGACTTGAACAAGTATTAAGTCATTTCTTACATTTTTATAGAACAATGTTTTATCAATTACTCCCCTAGTAAAACCATTTTCAATTAAGAATAAGGATAGGGTTTCATACCATCGCCTTGGGGATTGCTTGAGGCCATAGACAGATTTGAAGAGAAGATACACAAAATCTACATGTTCTGGATCAATGAAGCCAGACGGCTTTTCCAGATACACTTCTTCTTCTAACTCTCCGTTCAGGAAGGCACTTTTCACATCCATCTGGAAAACCTTGAAGTTCTTATGTGCTGCAAATGCCAAGAACATCCTGACTGCCTCAAGTCTTGCAACCGGTGCATAGGTTTCATCATAATCAATTCCTTCTCGCTGAGAATAACCTTTTGCAACCAAACGAGCCTTGTTTCGTGTTACAAGTCCGTTTTCATCCAGTTTATTTCTGAATACCCACCTAGCTCCAATTACTGATATGTTCTTTGGTCGGGGTACCAGTTTCCAAACTTTCTGCCTTTCAAACTGATTGAGTTCCTCTTGCATTGCAATCACCCAATCAGCATCACCAAGAGCTTCTTCTATTTCTTTAGGTTCAAGCTTGGATAAGAACCCGGAATATAAGGAAATATTAGCCTGGTCAGCTCTTGCAGTTCTTCTAGTAGTCACACCAGCATCTGGATCACCAATAATTAATTCAAACGGATGATCTCTATTCCATACCCGTTCTCCAAAGACATGAAAGTATTTGATTGTTGGTCTTCTGTTGTTCATTAATTCACATGGTGTCTTTTCTTTATCTTTTATGATCAAGGTTCTATTTTGAGTGTAACAAGCGGTACTCACTGTTTCGGCCTAGAAGTACAGAGGAAGTTTCGAATCATACAACAAAGTTCTTGCTGCTTCAACCAAAGTTCTATTCTTCCTTTCAACTACTCCATTTTGTTGTGGAGTTCTCGGGGCTGAATACTGACGACGTTTTCCCTTAGATACACAGAAGTCATTCAGCACTGCGTTTTTGAATTCAGTGCCATTGTCTGATCTAATCGTCTTCATAGTAAGTGTTGAAACATTCTCAATTTGAGTGATGTGATCAATGATTAAGAAAGGTACTTCGTCTTTCGTCATTGCGAACAATACCCATGTATACTTGGAGAAGTCATCCATGATCACCAATGCATATCTTTTCCTAGACAAAGATAGGACATTCACTGGGCCAAACAAATCCATATGAAGAAGTTGCAGAGGCTCAGTAATACTAGAAATTTCTTTGCTTTTATGTGATGCTCGCTTCGACTTTCCCATTTCACAAGCTTCACAGAGTCCTTTCGGAGCGAACTCCATTTGAGGTAGATCTCTCACCAATTCTTGCCTCGCGAGAGCATTCATCGTTTTGAAGTTTAAGTGAGATAGCTTTTTGTGCCATAACCAGCTTTCATCATCCGAGGCTTTGCTGTAGAAACAGGTGACCTCATTCTGATTTGCTGAATCCATGTCTGCAACAAAAAGATCTGCCTTTCGAACTCCTCTCAAAGCCAATTAACCTTCCTTAATATGAGTGATTGATACACCTTTCTTGTTGAAGACAATTTCGTAACCTTTGTCACAGAATTGACTGATACTCAACAGATTGTGCTTCAGTCCCTCAACATAGGAAATATCTTCAATGATGACATTACCAGTCTTCAGTTTGCCATATCCCTTTGTCACACCTATGCTGTCATCTCCAAAGGTAACATAAGGGCCACCCTTCATAACCAACTCTGTAAGAAGGGACTTGTTTCCAGTCATATGCCTCGATGCTCCACTGTCTAGCACCCATATAACTTTATTTCTATTCTGCTTAATGCCCTGCAATGACAGATTGGTTAGACATTCTTCGGAACCCAACTTTGATTGGGCCCGGCTTTTTGATAAGATCGAGAATCAACATATTTAACAACAGGAGATGCACTTTTCTTAACATTACTAGAGCTTTCGACTATCTCCTTTCCTTTCTCAGACTTGACAGATTTGTCAGTCTTAGGAGAAGGTTTGTCACTCCTAACTTTAGGAGGACTGACAGTCTTGGCTCTCACATGCTTTTTCTTGATGTTTGAACTAGCAACAGTATTTGAGCATGACTGGCTAGATGCATTCATTAAATTCACAAAAGTTTGCATGACGTTAAAAGTGCATGGCATACAATTAGGTTGACCACATTGTGCATGATTCTGATGCAGATTATTCATTGTATGTGTGGTAGGCATGGCATGTGCAACAGGAACATTTATGTTAGCTTTACATGCATAAGAAAGATGTTCAGTAGATTTACAGTGATAACATGCTTTCTTTATTCGTTCAACCTTAACCTCTTTTATGCCTTTTTCTTTCTTTCCTTGTTGTTTAACAGCCTTAGCTCCTAATCCTAGTCTAGATTCATCTCTAGGGAAATTGATTTTAACTTGTTTGATAGGAGTTATAGGTTGTGCTTTCTGGCGATCTTCCATCTCAATCTCATATCTAGCTATTAATTCAGTCTCTTCTTCTTCTATTCTAGGAACAAGATGTTTGTAGATAGGTTTGACAGCTGATTTAAGAGGGATATGAATTTCCTTTTTAAGGTCACTGGAACTAGTGTCGATAGGTCTCTTTCCTTCTTTCTTAGGAAGGTCAGAATAATCAAGTCCTATACCTACTCCAGTTATCTTCTTAAATGTGTCATTATCTACATACACTTTACTAGCAGCTAGTTTGTAAGCTTCGCATTTAGTTTCTAACTCAGCTAGTTTGTCCCTAAGACATGCTTCTACTTCTTCCTTAAGGATGAGCTTGTGTTCCAGAGATTTAATAAAGTCTCTTAGGGAAGTATCTACAGTGCAAGCAGCCTCTAACTCTTCCACTTTTGCCTCAAGCATTTTGCTTTTGGCAATAAGTGTTTTCTGTTCCTTTTGAGAAGAGTCTAGGCTTTTGCACAACATATAGATCTCTTCACAAAGAGCCCCGTTCTGTTCCTTATAATCATCAATGGACATTTCTACTTTAAGGGTTAGAACTGGTACCTCTGGTTCCTCTGATGTCTCAGCCATGAGGGCAAAGTTTGCTACATGAGTAACATCTTCCTCATCTGAATCATCCCAAGCTCTTCCTTCTGTCACTAACAAAGCTCTTTTTCCATGTCTTTCCTTCACCAGCGATTCATACTTTCTTTTGAGGGCTTCATATGTCTCTTTTGGATAAGTCTGTTTAGGCTTTTTGCAGTCGGTAGCAAAATGTCCAGCTTCACCACGGTTATAGCATTTGAACTTCATTTTGAAATCCAAAGGAGATTTGTAGCTGGTATTCTTGCCTTTTCCTTTGTAGCCTGACGAACTACCACCACCCCTAGCAGCCCGATAGTAAGATGAAGAATTTCTCTGTGGTCAGTTGCTCTTTCTGAATCTCATGTTGCTGAACTTCCTTGCCATGTATGCCACGACACTATCGTCCATGTTGTCCAGCTCTTCTTGGGTGTAGTAGTCATCATCACTGTTAGATGTGCACTCATCATCATTATCAACTTAATGTGGTGCATGTGATGATTTAGTCTTTTCTGCAACCATTGCCTTCTAAGACTCTTCCTTATCAGCAACTAATCCTGATGCAGTTTCTTTTCCTTTTGAATCATTGTCCCATGCTTGATCTTGAAGTGTTTCCAGCTTATAGGTCTTTAATATTCCATAATATTCTTCCAGAGAAGTTGTATGCAAATCTCTGGTTTCTCTTATTGCGTAGACCCTATGTTCAATGCTCTTTGGCTGGTTCCTCAGATATCTCGTATTAGTCTCAACCATGGGGAGAGTTACACCTCTCAGATTCAAATCCAATACCAACTGACTGAATCGTAGATAGACGTCTGTTATGCCATCTCCTTTTCGTATTCTAAAGGCGTCGTACTCCATCTTGAGTATGAGTGTCTTGTTACTTCTAACCTCTGCAGATCCTTCCATGACAACTTCTATCTTGTCCCAAATCTTCTTTGCTGTAGTCAGACCTTTGACTATGTTGAACATTTCATGATCAAGAGATTCCATCAAGGTTTGTCGTATGGCAGTATCATAAGCTATTTGCTCCTTGTCAGCATCCGAAAACTCCGAGGCCTTTATAGGCTCAGACCGAGGTGCTATAACCACCCCTCCTTCCATATGCGCAGGAATAACCACCATTGGAACAAATTTACCCTTGTCAAGGACTTCCAGATATTCAGGGTTAACAGTCTCTAAATAGAGTCTCATTCTTAAAACCCATTCTTCATAGTGATCTCGGTTGAACCTTGGGATCTTGAATGCATTTTTAGGAGCCATTTCAATTCTGGTCACTAAAAGTTTCTAAGTACCCAAGACTAGGCTATGTAGAATTTCTCCCTAAGTCGAAATTTCTCTAAGTAGAAATTTTTGCTCAAGTCGAATTCACCAAGTAGAAGTTATCCAAGTCGAAATTCTATGTAAAATCTCAAGTAGAAATTCTATGTAGAACTTTTGTCCTTAGAATAATTTTGCTGCAGATCACTTTAATATTGAATAAACAATATTATCTCTTTAACACCTTTTTGACTTTTGATGCTTTACTCACCTAACCCACGTGCTAGGTACTGAGTATGTTTTGATATACTTTCGGCCGTGAATAATGCAAATCAAAAATCCAAAAAACACCTTTTTATTCTTTTACTATTTATCTGTTTGAAAAGGAGATCAAAAAGTTGTTGGGTCATCTTCTTTGATAAGAACAAATGATGAACACTCAAGAACACCAAATATCAAAGTACCCAGATTAATTCACAAAAATTAATTAAAATACACCCAAGCTAAATAATCATACCTGGAGTATTTAAATAATTTTTCGGATGAGTTTTCACTACAAACGAATTAAAGCTCACTTTTCCAGAATTTTAGAAAAGTAGATCTAGAAAATGAAAACTCACGATTCTTCTGCTAAACACAAGGATCTATGTTTTGTATGTTAAACATATAGCTCTGATACAAATTGTTAGGTCCAAATGTGTTGTAGAGGGGGGGTGAATACAACTTTTCAAATATGAGAAGCAATAAATACGATGCAATAAACGAACACACAGATTCAAGGAATATATGTCTTATATATAACTTGAAGTGGTTGCTACAACATTCATTACAAAGTATAACAGAAGTTCAGAGAGAAGTGAATGATACTAAGCTCTGTGAATACACTCTCTCTCTTTTACATGTGTTTCTCTCAAGAATTGCTCACTTCCTAAAAACATTACACAAGTACTTCTATTTATACTACATGTAATCTATGTCCTGTAGTCTTCAAAGACTAAGATATACGTGGCCCAATGATGTCCACATAAATCTTGCCTTATCTTGAAAGCTTGGAAATCTGCCAATCAGAAGATGTCATGTGTCATGTGGAAGCTGCACTCTAAGTAGAACTTCTGCTTGAGAATTTCTACTTAGCCATCTCGAATTTCTAAGTAGAACTTCTACTTAGAAATATTCTACTTGGACATCTAGAATATTTAGTACTTAGAAAATATTCTGGTCTTCAACTTGAAACTTCAATGCACATCTTGAACTTGTGATATCTTCATGTCTTCTTTATTCTTCACCAAGCTCTTGAACATGGATCTTTATTACTGACATAAACTTGCTATCAATGTCCTGACACTTGATGCACTGGTCTGGTTCATAAGTGACTTGTCTTGATAGTGTTTTTGCTTCTTGAATAAATTACCATATTCACTTAGTAACGTGGCTTTCCAATGTTCGCTTTCCTTCTTGTTCACTTGAAATCAATTTGTCTTGTTGATACTGATAGTTATGATCTTGAATCTTTATTTCTCAAATCACTGAGGCATGAACAACTTTGACTTGAACTTCTCTCAATGATTTCTTCTTGGCTTGATCATAGTTAACATGTTCAATTGTATCAATTACCTTGTCTTCATTTAGTGTTGATTTCTTGTGGCTTCTTGTTCTTGATTGTCTTCTGGTTAAGTATCTTTTCCTTTAATTGAGTTACATTAGTTATAGTGTTACAAGTTTACACACTCTGCCTTTCACTACCTCAAAGAGGATCCACCGTTGCTCACTGCTGTGAGTAACACGCAAACAGTTTATGTTGTTGATGCTTGGAAGCACACCGACTATATCTGTCGGAATTATGTGCTGAATTGTTTGGTTGACTCGTTGTATAACGTGTACAGTACGAAGCAAACAGCTAAGGTCTTATTGGAGTAACTTGACCATAATTACAAAACCGAGGATGCTGGGGCTAAGAAGTGGATTGTTGGCCGCTTTCTTGATTATAAGATGGCGGATTCTAAGACTGTGGTCAGTCAGGTGCAAGAGCTGCAAGTGATCATCCATGATATTAATGTTGAAGGGATGATTATAAGTGAGTCTTTCCAAGTTGCTGCTGTGATTGAGAAGCTGCCACCTGGATAGAAAGATTTCAAGAACTACCTTAAGCATAAGCGTAAGGAGATGTCTATGGAGGATCTGATCGTTAGACTTCGCATTGAAGAAGACAACAGGGGATCCGAGAAGAAGATGAATGTTGCCACTGAAAAGGCAAACGTGGTGGAACATAAGCCCAAGAAGAACAATTCTGGTAAAGGGGCAAAGATGGCACCCAAGGGAGGAATTTCGAAGACGAAGTTTCAAGGGAAGTGCTACAACTGCGACAAAGTGGGTCATAGGTCTTCTGATTGCAGGAAGCCGAAGAAGCCCAACAAGAAGAAGGAAGCAAACATGGTCGATGATATCTCAAAGGAGATGGGTGACAAAGACCTCTGTGCTACGGTCTCTAAGGTGAACCTGGTTGGCTCTAATCCAAGGGAATGGTGGATTGATACGGGAACTACAAGGCATGTTTGTTCGGACAAGGCGATTTTCTCTAGCCTCAAAGCTTCTGATGCTGGTGATAAGATTTACATGGGGAATTCAGCAACTTCAACCATTGAAGGGGAAGTGAAAGGCATATGAATCAGCCTATTTGTAGTTAGAGGATCCTAATCAACTTAAACCAAATTGTAATAAGTAATTATACATATGAACTGTCACAGGAATCTCAAGAAGTATTATCTGTCAGAAGAAAGAAGAAAAGTTAATCTATAGTTTTGATGTCGTACACTGGAAGATGATTCAGTTATCTGATCAAGCCCCAGTATAGCATTGAAGTGAATGGATTCATTTGAACAGTGACAGAGATTTTTCGAGTGATAGTTTGAAGATCAGTTACAGCACAAGAGAATTGAGAGAAGAAATAAACCACAACCTAAAGTCAAAAGTGAAGAAGCATCGTTGAAGTTAGTCGTTCATGAACCAGACAGTACATCGAACGTCAACGCAAATCAGTGGTAATTCTTTACTACCTTCAGTGGTTTGTAAGGATTAAATTAATTATTTATTGATTTAATTAAATTCATTTATAATTGATATAAATCATTTAGTTGATTTAATTAAATGAATTAATTCTAGAAGAATTAATTTATTTATTAAATTAATTATTGTATCAATTAAATATGAATTAGTTAATCATTAATTAATTAAATGGATCAATATGACTTAAAGAAAGAAGATTGGATTATGTCTTGGAGAAGGAAAATTCGGTATGACCTAATTTTAAGTCATACCGACAGAAGCTTTTCAGGATTATGTCTTACCGACCTGATTTAAGTCTTACCGACCTCTGCCAGCTGTTGTAAGTCTTACCGAATTTCTGTTAAGTCATACCGACAAGTTTTATGTCTTAATGGAGATTTGTGTAAGTCTTAATGAAGGAAAACCAAGTCCTAGAAGCAGTTTAAGTCATGCTGAAGCATTTAAATATCCAACAGAAAGCCAGCAAGACCTGTTACTGATATAAAAGAACAGAACACAGCAGATTAAGTCATAACGGAGAAACACAGCAGAAAACATAATATTCAGAACAGAATTCTCTCTCTCAAGAATATCAAGAACACCAAAGCTTAAACAATTCCCAGAAATTCAAGTTCTTCATTTTGTTATATTCTATCCGCTAGAACTTGTTTATTTGTGATTCTTGTACTACTAGCGAATTAAGTTTCCTAGTTTTTATCTTGATTATTATTAACTAAATTACAAAAGTTCATGTCGAATCTTCTAATTAGTTATTAACATCTTGATAAGTTGTTATACTGATTTTGTAACACCACATCAAGTTAATATACAGTTATATTCAACTTGAAAAATTGTGTTAAATAATTCCGCACATAAATTTGTCTTTATCAAATTTTATTTAAAGGACAAATTTCGATAAAAAGGTTAAGATTGTATTCAACCCCCCATTCTACAATCTTATCGGACCTAACAATTGGTATCAGAGCAGATTGATTGATACACAAATCAAAGATCCCATTTTACTCGATTAAAAATCATCACCGAATTTTTTAACTCACTTAAAAAATTCATCATGTCTTCTAAAGTTGGAACTGTGAAAATTCCCATATATGACAAAAACAGTTATGATATGTGGAAGAACAAAATGTTAATGTTCCTCGAGGTTGCAAATCCTAAATACATGAAAGTCTTATCAGAAGGACCAATAATACCTTTTGGATTAATTCCTGAAGTTTTTACTGATGGAAAAGTTATTTCCCCTGCAAAGTTTTTACACAAAGATTCTTCTGAGTACACTCTTGTTGAAAGAGAAGAAGCTGGACTTGACATTAATTTAAGACTGATCTTAATAGATTCTCTAGACTCTGTCATGTACAGTCATGTGATTAACTGCAAGACTGCAAAACAAATGTGGGAAACCATTGAAACTGTGAATGAAGGAACAGAGGAAGTTAGGGAGAATCGTCTAGAAATTCTGACATCTGAGTATGAACACTTTCGATCAGCATACAATGAAAGTATTCAAGATGTGTTTGAAAGATATAACAAACTTGTCAACAATTTACAGATGCATGGCAAGTATTACACTCAGAAAGAGATCAACAGAAAATTTCTACTGTCAATGCCTGTTCATCTAGAACATAGAATTACAGCTATCAGAGAGTCGAGGAATCTAAGTGAAATTACTGTAGAAAGACTCTTTGGTGTTTTAAAAACCTATGAACTGGAACAATCTCAACAAAAGGAGATTTATGGAAAAGGAAGAGTTGCTAATACTTCTACAGCTCTTATTGTTGAGAACAAACAGGAAGTAGAAGATAAGGTTATTCAACCTTGTAATGATGACAGTGGTAAGCTTGAAGTTGAAGTTGGTCAAACGAATGCTAGTCCAGATGAAGGAGACTTCTATTCGTTAGAAGAGCTAGATCAGTTGGAAGATGAGTCCATGGCTTTGTTGGTAAGGAAATTCAGCAACTTCAGATTCAGGAAGAATCCCAAGTTCAGGTACAAATCTAACTATAACAGGTTCCAGAGAGGAGGTTCTTCATCCTCAAGTAACAGAGGAGGTTACAAAACTGGAACAGTTGAAAGAAGTAAAATTAGATGCTACAACTGTAATGAACTTGGACATTTCGCTACTGAATGTCAGAAGCCAAAACAAAACCAAAGAAAAGACTTTGGATCTGAAAAGAAGAAGACAGGAAAAGCCTATGTGGCTGCTGGAAAGAGTTGGGATGATACAGACTCTGAAGATGAAGAGTATGGCAATCTTGCCCTGATGGCAAAATCTGATAACTCCAGTGGTACTTCATCTGAGGTATCATGTACTGAAAGTCAATATATTTATCAACTTAGTGATACACTAGGTAATGCTAATAGAGAGATTGAAAGGATCAATTTGTTAAATACAGATCTTAGTAATCACTCACCCATTTCACGATCTAATCACATATTTGGATTCCTTGATTGATTATCTACATTTCGAGTATTTACAATCAAGATTTGGTCCAGTTTTTAGAGGTTTTAGTTTTTGAAAAATCGGTTTTAAGATCTGTTTTTCTGAAAAACTGGGTTCGATTCTTGCAAATCAAAAAATATACGTGTGTTCGTGTGTGTAAGAGGATCATTGTGTGAATTTTTCAGAATTTTTGGAGAAATTTTAATTTTTTCGAATTTTTAATTAATTATTAATTCGAAAAATTAATTTTTAAATTATAAATTTTGTAAAATCTGAAATTTTCAAGGAAATTAAATCTTGATTAAAATGGCTGATCGATTTGAAATTATTAAACATAATTTAATCGGTTATTTTGATCCAGAAAAATGTTCAGTTGAACGTTTTCGACCGTGGATTCGATTTTTAAATGAAAATTCACTGGTTCGCACTGCTTTGAGATTGGATGCTCCATTGAAAATTGAACCTTTGCGAATCATGTGTACTACTGCTGTCATTTCTAATGATAACAGATCATTTGTCTTCTCTATAGGAGACAATCAGTACAAAGTGAATGAAAATACAATAAATACGGTCTTAAATTTTCCAACTGACAATTTCGAAGAATTACCATCAGATCAAGAATTGATAAATTTTTTGAATGGTGTATTCTATCAAGACAGTCCTGATCAAACTGTCTAGAATAAAAAGAACTTTGTTCAGGAATGGGATTATTTGTTTGACACATTAGGTAGAGTCTTTGCCAATTCTACTAAAGGAAGCTTCGGGGTATTACCATCCTTCTTGCAGCATATTGGATATGCAGTTGCACACAACCGAAGAATTAATATTGGTAGACTACTGTGTGTTCCGATGGTTAGAAGAATCATTAATGCAAAGAAGAATTTTAATAATGGACATAAAGTATCATGCTATTATCCAAGATTCTTGTCATTGATTTTTAATCATCTTGTGGAACTAGAAAACCAAGCCCAATTCCTGAATGGAGAATCACTGGCATCAGGTAAACCTACTACCAGATTGTTCACTGAGTACAGCAACAAGCCTAAATTCAAAAACATACCTGTAGTTGTCACCCAATACATGTCAAACTATATACAACTACCTGTCATTGAACCTGTACCAGAACCTGAACAACCTGAACAAAACCCTGAACCACCAGTGGAAAATGTACTTGTTGATAATGAAGATCAAGGCAATCAACGAGTTGAACCTGCTCACCAAATTGTTCCTCAGCCAGCTGCACTTGCTGTTGAACATCCAGTGCAAGAAACTGCATCCGTCCCTGAACCTGAATCAGATTAACCAATCTTATCAGAGACTGTTGCGGAATCAGCTGACCAGGTATTGCCTTCTGTTCCTCAATCTACTACTTCTCAATCTATTTCTAGAACCCAAGTGGTTGGTAGGTCTGACCAAGGGGTTGTAGTACCACAACCTCTAACCAAGGTCGTAGAGCCAAATACTCAACCAACGAAACTCATATCTTTTCACTCCAGAAAGAAATTGCAAGTTAAAAGAAGTCGAATTAGTAGTGGTAGTATGAGTGAACCCACAGCTCTGCCTCTAGAAAAGAAAAGTAGAACTCAAACTGAGGCAACTGTAAGCCCGTCTATATCATCCCAACAGGATATGGAAGTTGATATGGCCGTTACACAGTTACTAGAATCATCTTCTCAACAGGGTGATTCTATTGAAATTCGCCATAGGGCCATGGCACCTTGTAGTGAGTCAAGCACACCATCCCTATTACTCACAATGGGGGAAGACATACCTTTAGATGAGTCTCAGGACACACTGCAAGGAGAGCACGTAGAAAATGTGACAGTGCCTACCATAGTTACGGTAGAAGAGTCTTCACAGGCTTTAGAGGGAAATCTTGGTTCTCAGCCAACTTTAATAGAACCATCATCTCCCCTCCCAGGACAAACACTCCTGGCTCCCTCAAGGGATTTTCCACTCGCAGTTTTGACTGGAGAAAGTGGAACGCAACTTGATCAATCTACTACTGAAGCAATTCAGTCAACAATTTCAAATGTTCAAGTAGATTTGATTAAGGAAAGGGATTTGCGAACTCCCATTGCACCACCACTGACCTTCCCAGAGGAGGCTAGGGTGATTTTACATGTAGGTACAAATCTGGAAGCAGCTAAGGAATCTGAGAGGAGTGATGTGAGGAATACCATAAAATTGAGTTAAACACATGCACTTCAGGTGAGTGGATCTCAAAGTGAACGTCAAGTGAGCGCACACACTGACACATACACTCTCTCACTGTTAGAAAAGATAGCTGATTTAGAGAAAGAACTTGCAGTCAGCAAGGCTGAAACAGAAATCCTTAAAGCACAAGTGGGTGAGCGATCTTCTTCATCCACCTCTGTCAACAGTCAGCTTGCTGTAATCAAGAAGGACATAAACTACTTAAAGACATCTTTCACCAAGAAGATAGATTCTCTCGAACTCTCTCATGAAAAGGCACTTGATGACTCTGGAGATATTACTGTTGCTCAAGACATGTTAATTTCTGAAATTTCCATGAAAGTTGACACTCTACAGTCAGAGGTACAGCACAATCAGGAATCTACTGATTCTCGTCTGGACCAGATCAAAAAGCAAAATGCACACCAGGCTAAAGGGTTAAGACATTTGTTTAATCTTGTAAGTCAAAGTCACAAACCTACAAATGAAGAAATTGAATTCTTTACAAGTAAGGGTGGTGATGATGATGAACAAGATCCTGAAGCTGGGGCAACTGATAAATCTGTAGAGGATTCCTCAACTATGGGGGAGAAATCAAAGGGGTCACAAGATAAAACTAAAGAAAGAGAGGGAGGAGAGAGAAAATCTGGAAAATCTGACCAAAGTGAAGATAAGAGGAAAAAAGTAGTTGAAGAAACTGAATAAGAAATTCAAGACAAGAACACAGGTTATTATTACACGGGTGAACCAGATAACTTCGATGTTTTTGCTGATCTTGAATTCCCTGATCAAGGTGAAGAACTTCCTGAACCTGATCTTAGTCACTGGGAAGATGAAGGACCAGTGATATCTGAATTTGAAGCTCAACAAGCTGAGAAAGAATCTGAAGAATTATTTGCTCAAATGGAAGCTAATTTACAAATGAGAGAAGAAAAACTTCAAAAATCATTAGAGCAAATTGCACGAAATGAAGAACTTCAGAAAGCTGAACAGCAAGCATTACAACGATTACATGCTATAAATGTTGAGAAGAGAAAAACATATATCAGACTAAAGAGCGGTGACAAATGGGAACGTGCTCAAAGAGCAATTGATTCACCTCAGAGTTCTGATTATGAAGATCGTCGTCTTGGACAAATTCTCGAGGAATTCAAACTGGCAAATCCAATTCATGATATGTATATAAAGGCCTTACAAGTAGAAGTCATCAGGATAACTACTGCATTTGAACCCAAATCTGATGAGCTGGTAATATTTGTGGATTGTCATAAAGTTGGAACTTTCATAGTATCTATTCAGTTCTTTTATGACAGATCGCTGACAGAGATTTGGGTACTTAGGCCTAAGGTAAGAACATCTTCTGAGCTAGGTGTGTTGTTACATGAGAAGTTCAAAGAATTTGCTGAAAGAGCTAGACCAGAAGTGATTAAGGATCCTCCACAAGTAAAATTTCTTAAGGGAGAGGTACTTCACTCAATCAATCTTCAGACAGATGAGTTATATGAACATCATGCAAAACACTTGGTATATGCTGAATATGCTCTCAGAAATCATAGATTCTTGACTGAAGAAAAGGTAATAGCTGCAGATCACATTCGTTCCTATGCACAAACGAACATAAAAGATTACAAGAAATTTCAAGGTGAACTGAGAAAGAAGCTTGGAATTCCTTTAGTCTTACCTCAAGGATTGTCATCAAGAAGAGAACGTCTTGTTGATTTTGATCTACACATGAAACTTCAAGTCACAGATGAGCCAGAAGAAGGAGAATTCAGAAGGGAAGACAACTGAAGAAAAAGAATTGCTCTACATGTTATATCTTTAGAGCTTAGATAAATCTTGATAGGAATTTGTATCATATGATCAGTCTAGAGGATCATCTATCTTGTATTTATCTTTCATGTTTGAATCTGGCAAATGTTAAATATAAACCAGAACTTTTTTTTCATATTTACTTAGTATTTAAAGTTTTATCTTTCATTTGGTTAAGTTGGATTAGTTGAGGTATCCTCTAGGAATTTGCTTGTTATTGTCTAACAAACAAATAGGGGGAGATTGAAAGGCATATGAATCAGCCTATTTGTAGTTAGAGGATCCTAATCAACTTAAACCAAATTGTAATAAGTAAATATACATATGAACTGTCACAGGAATCTCAAGAAGTATTATCTGTCAGAAGAAAGAAGAAAAGTCAATCTATAGTTTTGATGTCGTACACTGGAAGACGATTCAGTTATCTGATCAAGCCCCAGTATAGCATTGAAGTGAATGGATTCATTTGAACAGTGACAGAGATTTTTCGAGTGATAGTTTGAAGATCAGTTACAGTACAAGAGAATTGAGAGAAGAAATAAACCACAACCTAAAGTCAAAAGTGAAGAAGCATCGTTGAAGTTAGTCGTTCATGAACCAGACAGTACATCGAACGTCAATACAAATCAGTGGTAATTCTTTACTACCTTCAGTGGTTTGTAAGGATTAAATTAATTATTTATTGATTTAATTAAATTCATTTATAATTGATATAAATCATTTAGTTGATTTAATTAAATGAATTAATTCTAGAAGAATTAATTTATTTATTAAATTAATTATTGTATCAATTAAATATGAATTAGTTAATCATTAATTAATTAAATGGATCAATATGACTTAAAGAAAGAAGATTAGATTATGTCTTGGAGAAGGAAAATTCGGTATGACCTAATTTTAAGTCATACCGACAGAAGCTTTTCAGGATTATGTCTTACCAACCTGATTTAAGTCTTACCGACCTCTGCCAGCTGTTGTAAGTCTTACCAAATTTCTGTTAAGTCATACCGACAAGTTTTATGTCTTAATGGAGGTTTGTTTAAGTCTTAATGAAGGAAAACCAAGTCTTAGAAGCAGTTTAAGTCATGCTGAAGCATTTAAATATCCTACAGAAAGCCAGCAAGACCTGTTACTGATATAAAAGAACAGAACACAGCAGATTAAGTCATAACGGAGAAACACAGCAGAAAACATAATATTCTGAACAGAATTCTCTCTCTCAAGAATATCAAGAACACCAAAGCTTAAACAATTCCCAGAAATTCAAGTTCTTCATCTTTGTTATATTCTATCCGCTAGAACTTGTTTATTTGTGATTCTTGTACTACTATCGAATTAAGTTTCCTAGTTCTTATCTTGATTATTATTAACTAAATTAGAAAAGTTCATGTCGAATTTTCTAATTAGTTATTAACATCTTGATAAGTTGTTATACTGATTTTGTAACACCACATCAAGTTAATATACAGTTATACTCAACTTGAAAAATTGTGTTAAATAATTCCGCACATAAATTTGTCTTTATCAAATTTTATTTAAAGGACAAATTTCGATAAAAAGGTTAAGATTGTATTCAACCCCCCCCTTCTACAATCTTATCGGACCTAACAGGAAGGCATAGTGATTCTGAAGATGACTTCTGGGAAGAATTTGACTTTGAAAAATGTACTTTATGTGCCTGATATTCGCAAGAACCTTGTGTCTGGTTCTTTTTTGAATAAGCATGGCTTTCGTATTATTTTAGAGTCGGATAAGGTTATTTTGTCTAAGAGTGGTATGTTTGTTGGCAAGGGTTATATAACTGATGGGCTCTTTAAGCTCAATATGATGTCTGTTAAAGATGATAATGAAATAAAGAACTCTTCTGCTTACTTGTTTGAGTCTCCTAATTTATGGCATGCTAGATTAGGACATGTAAATTATGATACTTTACGCTGATTAAGTATGAAAGAATACATACCAAATTTGAATATTGATTCAAAACATAAGTGTGAAACTTGTGTTGAGGCAAAATTAACGAGATCATCATTTAAACGTGTGGAAAGTTACACCAAAGTGCTAGACCTAATACATAGTGATATATGTGATTTGAAATTCGCTCCAACTAGAGGAGGAAACAAGTATTTCATTACATTCATGGATGATTGTACAAAATACTGTTATATATATTTGTTTAAAAGCAAAGACGAAGCTATAGATAAATTTAAAATCTATAAGGAAGAAGTTGAGACACAACAAGATGAGAAAATCAAGACGATACGTAGTGATCGTGGGGGTGAATATATTGAACCTTTTGGGGAATTCTGTTCACAACATGGTATAATTCATGAGGTTACTGCACCATACTCCCCTCAGTCAAATGGAATGGCTGAGAGGAAGAATCGCACTCTCAAAGAAATGATGAATGCGATGTTATTAAGCTCTGTACTTCCGCAGTCAATGTGGGGGGAAGCCATCTTGAGTGCGAATCATCTTTCGAATATGATGATTCGCAAGAACAAGGATGCAAGTCCTTATGAAATGTGGAAGAAAAAGAAACCAAGTTACCAAAATCTGAAAGTGTGGGGGTGCCTTGCGAAGGTACTAATCCCTGCACCTAAGAAGGTGAAGATTGGTCCAAAGACCGTGGATTGTATCTTTATCGGATATCCACCATATAGTACTGCATATCGGTTTCTTGTACATGAATCGAAGATTCCTGAAATTCAAAAGAATACGATCATGGAGTCAAGGAATGCTTCATTCTTTGAGACGGTATTTCCTTGTAATCTTGGTGTCGAATCCCCGACCACATCTAAACAAACTCATGAGTCTGTTGATGACAATAATGAGAGTGATGAAAGTGAAGATGAAAATGTGGGGGTATTGAGAAAGAGCAAAAGACAAAGGAAGGAGAAATCCTTTTGGTCAGAGTTTATGACTTATTTGCTCGAAGAAGGTGATCCGAAAACCTATAAGGAAGCGGTAACATCACCTGATGGACCTATGTGGAAGGAGGCCATCAAAAGTGAAGTTGATTCTATTTTATAGAATCATACTTGGGAGTTAGTGGATTTGCCAGCTGGATGTAAATCACTAGAAAACAAGTGGGTGTTCAAGAAGAAGTTGAAACCTGATGGTACTATTGATAAGGACAAGGCTAGACTTGTAATCAAGGGATACAAGAAACAAAAGGGCCTTGACTATTTTGATACATATTCTCCAGTATCGAGAATAACGTCCATAAGGATGATGTTTGCTATCGCTGCAATGCGAAAATTAACAGTGCATCAAAATGGATGTGAAAACAGCTTTTCTAAATGGAGATATAGATGAAGAAATCTATATGAAACAACCTGAAGGGTTTGTTGTCCCTGGACAAGAAAGGACAGTTTGTAGATTGGTGAAATCACTGTATGGTTTAAAGCAAGCACCTATGAAGTGGCATGAAAAATTTGATGAGGTCGTGTTGGCCAATGGCTTCAAAATCAATGAATGTGATAGTTGCGCCTACTACAAGGATGACGAGAATGGATATATTATGATGACGTTGTATGTAGATGATCTACTTATTGCTGGTAGCAATGATAAAGTGATCAAATCTACTAAGGACATGTTAAAATCAAGATTTGACATGAAAGACATGGAACTAGTAAATGTAATTCTAGGAATTCAAATTTCTAGAACATTTGGGGGTCTTGCAATAAGTCAACCACATTATGTTGACAAGATCCTTGAGAAGTTTCTGAAGGATGATTTTGAGAAAGCTAGAACACCTGTGGATATGACTTTGCATCTATCCAAGAACAAAGGTGTAGGGGTCTCCCAACTGGAATACTCTAGGATAATTGGTAGTTTTATGTACCTGATGAGTTGTACTAGACCAGACATTGCATACTCAATCAGTAAGTTGAGTAGGTTTACGAGTAATCCGGGAGCTGATCATTGGAAAGCAATCATACGAGTACTAATGTACTTGAGGGGAACTCGAGACTATGGTTTGCATTATGGCAGTTATCCAGCAGTACTAGAAGGCTATACTGATGCAAACTGGATATCTAGAAAAAAGGCACTGAAGTCTACGAGTGGATATGTGTTTACACTAGCTGGAGCAGCAGTGTCATGGAAATCCTCCAAACAAACTGTGATAACTCAGTCCACAATGGAAGCTGAGTTTGTGGCATTAGATAAATGCGCACAAGAGGCTGAATATTTACGCCAATTTCTGGAGGATATTCCGAGATGGCCAAAGCCTGTGACTGCAATAGGACTGCACTGTGACAGTCAGTCTGCTATTGGCAGAGCACAGAGCACAATGTATAATGGAAAGTCCCGTCACATTCGATGACGACATAGTTCCATTAGACAGTTAATGTCAACTGGAATTATCACTATTGACTTTATACCATCGAAGGATAATATTGCGGATCCGCTAACCAAGGGGATATCAAGAGAACTGGTCGACAAATCATCGAGAGGGATGGGCCGAAAGCCTATTGCTTAACGGCGTCATGGTGGACACCCAGTCATTGCTGACTGGAGGTCCCAAGAACTTGGTTCAATGGGCTAACTAAATCATGATGACCAAATCACTGTGGGGGTAACCCCTGGCCTATTCCTACGATGAGAAACAGTGAGACCCGTAAGGTACGAGGGTAAGCTATTAAGCTTTTAATGATCTTTCGGTGAATACATGGAGTTCAAGATTTGAACGCATGGAATTCAGTTGAGTAAACGCGGGTTACTCTATAAGATAAAGATCAACTATGTGGGAGAGAAGTGGGGCCGCTTCAAAGGAGAATTACGAGGCACAATTCTTTAGAAACTCCTGCAGAACCAGGACGATGTTCCATGGCCAAAATGGACATAATCATGAGAGATGAACGGGTCAGAAAGGGTATAGTGATAAGTATATCATCAAACCACCCCCAAACTTAAAATATTCAATGTCCGCATTGAATGGAAGTAAATACGAGGGTAGCAGAAAACATACCTACAAGGCGCTTTACAAATCCTTCCCCATCGCAACTCAACATGCTTGTTCAGCAAAAATCCCCATTCTGTAGCAATACCCAACTCACAAGAAGCTCCACTAATAATCTCCAAGCAATATTACACAAAAAATAGCACAAATTCCTAGAATAATACAAAATCCCCAATTTACAAGAACACAAATTCGTAATAAAAATAAGATTAGAGAAGAGATAAACCAATTACGAATCAAAGAGGTGAACTTGTAATTAATTCCTCTTTAGAATTGAATTTTTAGAGATTTAAAGAAGTAGAAGAGGAATTGGATTTGTATGTAGAGGTGGGTATATATATAAGATGATGGATAAGATGAATAAAGATTTAAGTGTGTAGGAGAGATTTAGAGAGGTGACGATTTGATGTATGATAGATATAGGAATTAGGAATTGAAGAAATTTGGGTTAGGATAGGTTTTGGGGTTGATTTTGTAGGCAAAAACAAGAATTTTCGGGAAAAAATCTGGCAGAACAGGTGTGTCACGCAGCCGCAGGCTGCGTTTCTCCTGCGCAGACTGCGCTGAGTACAGTAACGCAGGCGCAGCCTGCGTTACAGGGGCGCTGTCTGCGTCTAATGCAGTAACGCAGTCATGTCCTGCGTTTCTAACATATTTCTTCTTGTTCTTCTTTTTTTTTCAAGACACACTCAATTTTTTTTTTTTTTGCACAACACTCAAATTTTTTTTTTTCTAAAACACTCAGATTTTTTTTTTGTTGTTGTTGCACAACACTACTACTTTTTTTTTTCACTACACTTTTTTTTCACTCAAATTTTTTTTTTCCTACACTAATTCATGGGTTGCCTCCCATGAAGCGCTTCTTTAACGTCAATAGCTTGACGTTACATCCAAGCCTCCATTAAAGATGATAATAGTTGGCCTGGTCTTCTCTTCGCGAGACTTCATCATCAGCACGGCGGCACACTTTCTGCCTCTTCTCCTCGCTTGGCCTATTCGTATAACAAATATGTCCTATTCCAATGCCTTCTTCTGTTGACCTAAAATCTGTCAATTTGTAGAACAACACACACTCGCGGGCTTCGCTTGAATATAATGGAGGAGGATAAATGTAAGTTTCTGAAGCCTTTGGTTCCTCAAAGAGAACTTCCTCCATTGGCTCTAATGCGCTACCTCCATCTTTAAACTCTGAGACAAGTAGAAGACCTGCATCTTTCCCATGTTCTTCATCCTCTTGGCTCGCACCTACCAATTCTTGAAATTTGCGTAGCTCATCAGTGTCCTCTTGGTACGCACATACCAATTCTTGAAATTTATGCAGCTCATCAATGTCTGTCTCAAATTGTGCCCTTTCCAAATCATCCACCTCACTAGCTTGATCAAATTCCTCACATGGCTTGTGAACAATCACCTCCTCTTGGAATTTGTCTTCTTCAATTAAGCATGCAGTACCCTACTCCAAATCATTGTTATTTTCTGGAATTGCCTCTCGTATGGATTGCTGTTTCTCTTGTTCCAAGACACTCAAAACTTGAGCAACTAGTGTCTCCATAGATTTGAGAGACTTCTCATGACTCTCTGAAAGCATCCTAATCTCCTTCCTAATCTCCTTCAAATCATCAACCCCATCTGACTGAAAAGTAGGAGTAGGTTGCTGATGTTGAAACTCTTCACTTCCAAAGAAATATGACATGTCTCGAACATCTTGCTGGTACAGTTGAGGATGGTATGGAAAATATGGTTGTTCCTCATAAGTGACATATGGATCAACTCCTTCGTAGTAACAATATTGTGAGGGATCATGAACGTCCAAACACCGCTCACATTGATAAGGCATGGATGTACTCGAATATGCCCACCACGGCAACTCCTGGCCTGCCATCTTCAAACACTCAAGTACCTGAACACAACGAGCTAAACAAGATAGTTAAGAAAAAATCTGAGTCAGTGAACTCTAACGACCACTATTGACAAGCACATAAACCAAAAATAAAACACCGATGATCCCCGGCAGCGGCGCCAAAAAACTTGTTTGCACTAAATCACGCAAGCGTACGTGGTCACAAGTAATACAGATTGAAGTCAAGTTCGTTCCTACAGAGATCTTAGGTTTCAATTCAGTTTTGTACCTATGCAACAATGTATGGTTATTATGCACTGCTAAGACAATTAACAATATTAAGTTTTTACTAACTATAATTAACTAGGATACAAATTAACAAACTACAAATTACTAACTAATGAGAATTAAAATTGAATTACTTATATGCAAGAAAACATGGAATCCTAACTTCATTAAATACTTCGCTTAGATCTGACGCCTTTAATCTCTATATGCAATGGTTATGATATTTGATCGGATAACATGAAACAAGTACACGCTACCTGTCAGCATACGTATACCAAACTAAACATACATCCATAAAAGAGATAGAAGATGAATAGACACCAATTATGCTTAGACCCTATATGTCTATAGAATTTGAAAACATAACGGTTGAAGAGGAAGTTATCCATAAAGATCACACAGGGCAATATAAGTATTTTCATCTCATACTACGAATCATGTTGATAAACAATCATGAACCTATGCTAGCATGGCAAGTTCTAAATCTCAAGATCCACTTTCACTTCACAAGAGATTAACAATTTAGATGTTCATGACGCATCTATCAATTAAGCATAACCATATGAGGATATCAAATATACATCACACACAGATCTTTAAACAGTCAAGATACTAAGTTCCATAAATAAATCCGTTAGAATCCCATGACAACGATTAGTTCATAATTGAACCGCTCGTCATCATGGGATCTATTGAAACCATGATAGAAGACAAGATATAAAATAAAGTAATAATATTAATAAAACAAGAGTTGAGAAAACAAATCTATGATACAAAAGATGAAGTAGATCTAGATCCGTTGCTTGTCACGAGCGTTGAATCCTTCTCTCCTTTTCTCCCTTGCAGATCTAAGCTATATTATGTACAAGATATCTAATTGTCTAACTGTCTAATTCTCTAATTGTCTAATTTACAAGGGGTTGGATGTGTTTATATAGGCACTCCAAGTCTTGCCCAGCAAGAAATTGCCTGTTATTACAATTAGAATTCGATTTAGGTACTAAAAAAATGCTCAAAATATAATTAGAACTTGAAAAGGGCAAAACAGAAATTCCTGCTCCCATCAGTCTGCTTGTCGCGCAGATTGCTCTCACCACACGCATCCTGCATGCACGAATCCTGTCCTAAGTTGTAGAAAATCTTCCAGGCTTCGTGTGGACAGCTTACGGGCCTCAAACGGACTTATAGAACTCCAGATATGGCCAAAACAGTGTAGACTGTGCAACCTTCCCGGAAAATCCGAATTTTAATCAATTAATCCTCCAAACACGATAGAAGCATCGCCCATAATCGACATTCTTGTAAATCTGCACAACAAAGCAAAACACATCAAAACTACAATAAACTTGAGTCCAAGACAATCAATTTAAGCCGAATTGAAGCGATCCAAGTGGATATAAATCCACTTATCAGAGATATAGATGAAGAAATCTATATGAAACAACCTGAAGGGTTTGTTGTCCCTGGACAAGAAAGGAAAGTTTGTAGATTGGTTAAATCACTGTATGGTTTGAAGCAAGCACCTATGAAGTGGCATGAAAAATTTGATGAGGTCGTGTTGGCCAATGGCTTCAAAATCAATGAATGTGATAGTTGTGCCTACTACAAGGATGACGAGAATGGATATATTATGATGACGTTGTATGTAGATGATCTACTTATTGCTGGTATCAATGATAAAGTGATCAAATCTACTAAGGACATGTTAAAATCAAGATTTGACATGAAAGACATGGGACTAGTAAATGTAATTCTAGGAATTCAAATTTCTAGAACATTTGAGGGTCTTCACTAAGTCAACCACATTATGTTGACAAGATCCTTGAGAAGTTTCTGAAGGATGATTTTGAGAAAGCTAGAACACCTGTGGATATGACTTTGAATCTATCCAAGAACAAAGGTGTAGGGGTCTCCCAACTTGAATACTCTAGGATAATTGGTAGTCTGATGTACCTGATGAGTTGTACTAGACCAGACATTGCATACTCAATGAGTAAGTTGAGTAGGTTTACGAGTAATCCGGGAGCTGATCATTGGAAATCAATCATACGAGTACTAAGGTACTTGAGGGGAACTCGAGACTATGGTTTGCATTATGGCAGTTATCCAGCAGTACTAGAAGGCTATACTGATGCAAACTGGATATCTAGAAAAAAGGCACTGAAGTCTACGAGTGGATATGTGTTTACACTAGCTGGAGCAGCAGTGTCATGGAAATCCTCCAAACAAACTGTGATAACTCAGTCCACAATGGAAGCTGAGTTTGTGGCATTAGATAAATACGCACAAGAGGCTGAATATTTACGCCAATTTCTGGAGGATATTCCGAGATGGCCAAAGCCTGTGACTGCAATAGGACTGCACTGTGACAGTCAGTCTGCTATTGGCAGAGCACAGAGCACAACGTATAATGGAATGACCCGTCACATTCGACGATGACATAGTTCCATTAGACAGTTAATGTCAACTGGAATTATCACTATTGACTTTATACCATCGAAGGATAATATTTCGGATCCGCTAACCAAGGGGATATCAAGAGAACAGGTCGGCAAATCATCGAGAGGGATGGGCCTTAAGCCTATTGCTTAACGGCGTCATGGTGGGCAACCAATCATTGCTGACTGGAGGTCCCAAGAACTTGGTTCAATGGTCTAACTAAATCATGATGACCAAATCACTGTGGGGGTAACCCCTGGCCTATTCCTACGATGAGAAACAGTGAGACTCGTAAGGTACGAGGGTAAGCTATTAAGCTTTTAATGATCTTTCGGTGAATACATGGAGTTCAAGATTTGAACGCATGGAATTCAGTTGAGTAAACGCGGGTTACTCTATAAGATAAAGATCACCTATGTGGGAGAGAAGTGGGGCCGCTTCAAAGGAGAATTGCGAGGCACAATTCTTTAGAAACTCCTGCAGAACCAGGACGATGTTCCATGGCCAAAATGGACATAATCATGAGAGATGAACGAGTCAGAAAGGGTATAGTGATAAGTATATCATCGTTTACACAAACGGTCGAACAGTTCAAAGACAAGCACGTCTACTGTCTACCAGTAAAGTCGGTATGCTTACTCAAACGAAGGTTCAAGGAGCATTCTCTACCTATCGTATGCAATATCTGATCGAAGAATTCTATCACCAAACCAAACTCCATGTCTGTCCGTCTGGTTTGTGCTACTACATTATCAATCTCATCCATGTGGGGGATTGTTGGAAAATGTGGGTTTTAGCCCCACATTGACTACTAATTTTGAGCCTAGTTTTTAGTAGTCGTTTATTGCGTGTGCGCAATGGGTGATGCTTGGATTATGTTCTCCTCCGAGAGAGCTTTCCGAGGCATGTTTAATTACTCAAAATGGTTAAGGGATGAATGAGATATGATAGCTCAAAGATGGTCCCTTAAGAGTGGAAATTTTGTTTAGAAAATGGAAGTCCCACATTGAAATGGAAAAGGAGTTTCCATGACTTTATATAGTACAACACTTGAGTAGTGTTCACTTGTGTTGGCTAAGTGTTGCTCCATCTCCTACGTGGGCGCGCAGAGGGGTGCGAATTGTGGGCTTTCGAGGGGAAATCCGAGGCTTCGTAAGCCTTCGGGCTTTCCGCGTGTGCGACCTGTGGACACGAATGCAGCAGAAAATTGGGCCGGCTAAACCCGGACTAGTTTTGCTATTTTATTATTTCCACTGGGCTTAAAATAAATAAATCAAAATCTGTTTTGATAAATTTGATTAAATCAAAGTCGGTTTGATTGATTTGATTAAATCCGAGATTCGATTTAATTACAGATATTGTGTAGTGCACAAGTCTTATCCTAATCTTTTTGTTACCGCCTTTTTAATTAACACTTTAATTATTTTAGGCAGTTGTGTAGCGAACAAAATTTGTCAGTCCTATAAATACCCCACTT
This sequence comes from Saposhnikovia divaricata, assembly GCA_036435485.1. Lineage (NCBI taxonomy): Eukaryota > Viridiplantae > Streptophyta > Magnoliopsida > Apiales > Apiaceae > Saposhnikovia > Saposhnikovia divaricata. The sequence continues at coordinate 216,650,212 of CM071594.1, forward strand.
AGGGTCTAGGTTTAATCATCTCATTCGCAGCCTAAACACATCCAATACCTCTCTCTCCCTGGTGATAGTTTCTTGCTCGTTTTTGCTCACTGAAGGTGCCGTTCTCTGCAACGCCATCGTTTCCTCGTTTTATCCTGGTAGGCTATCGTTTCAAACACACGGTGAGAGGCGAAATAGCTTTAAGGAGACAGCTCTTCCGCTGGACTCGAGATTTATTATATCCTTGTTATTTATTTGCTTATTCACTGTTATATACCGATTTGTTATTCGTGCACATATATTGTTATTTATCACAGATTGTTTCACAAGATTATCATAAACACTATCCTTTTTGTTTATAATTTTGCGATCCGGAATCCATCGGTAAAAACAAGAGCTGCAGAAGTGGTACAAGCGTGGCGCTATATAGGCTAGATAGGCGGTCCCTGAGGCCCCCAATTTTAAGAGGCCCAAAATATATTGTTGGTCCCGGAGTATATTGCAGAAGGGGGGGTTGAATACAATATAGATAATTTCTAATCTTCATCTCAACAACAATGATAAAGATTGTAATTTATCTACACAAGAATTGCAAACACAAGTAGTAATATAAGATGTTCTCACAAAATAAATATTTTATTTATTTTGTAATGTGTTGCTACAACCTCGAGAAAAATGGTTTTCTCAAGCTTCGACTTCTTGAAAGAAAATCACAACAGAAAGAATGAGAGATGTGTCTCTATATAGACTAATCTTTCTCTAGCATCTCAGTCACATGGGTCGCGGAGCTGTTGTCGTTTTCAAGTGGTAGCTCCTCACAAGTTGCCCACCCATGTGACCTTTCCTAAAATGCTATACAAACAGAGTTATCTTTAAGCATAAGGCATTCTGGGTTCTTTCCAAAATTAGCTATAACAATTCTAGTAGATGCAGACTTGTCATACTCTTGAATTATCGAGCCTCGTCTTTTGATCTCTCAAGCTTCTGTTGTAGTCTTGCAGGTCTGCTACAATCTTTTACGAATTGCTGCAAATCTATTTCTCGAACATCTAAACTGTCACGGGGGTTTGACTGAGATAAAATCCCCAAATCAAATAATTCAGTCAGACAGTAACCCTTGCCGCCAAGTTTATTGTCATAGGAATATTCAGTAGTTGACAGTATGAGCTCCCGCCAATGTTGATGTCGGAACTCCAAACTTGCTGTCAAGTGTGAGAATGTTGCTGTCCCCTGCTTCAGCCAATGTTGCTGTCAAATGAAACTTGCTTTCGTGACCTTGAAACATGCAGTCTTCGTGTAACGTTACCATCAATGTATTGACAGTAACTTTATTATTGTTGTCGAACTGATGTATTCTCTTGAGGCTTGAACATATCAATGAACTTCTTCCAAGATAAATACTTATTACATTTCAGCAATTATTTGATTACAAGAACACACTCTGGCTGTGACAGTATGTTCTACTAAGCCTATACAAATAAACTAAGTACTAGTTAAGTTGTCTCTACGCTATCACCCATAAATCCTAACAATCTCCCCCAATTTGTTTTTATGGACAATAAAAACAAATTCTCAATACAAGCACGCTGGCAACTTAACTAACATAGATCAGAATAGGATTCTAGAACATTTCCAAGCATTTAGCATTACATAGGACAATGATCTAAAGCAAAACAAGTACTCCTCAAGGTTCAGTAAATATGAGATTTACTTATCTTGTTATTAAGCTTTCCTGTTCTATCTGTTCTCTCTCTTTCTGTGGAGAGCTTCTTCCAAGTACTTTCTGAGATCTTGCACTAGCTTCTTTTCATCAGCAGATACATCATCATCTTCAATCTCATCAATGTACTATTGGATTTGTTTAGAAGAGACATTCTGAACATCTTTTAGATCAAACCATGATTCAAAATCATAGGTGTAAGTTCCGAATTTCAAGATGTTGTTCTCAATCTTGAATCTTCTGCCAGGAAAAGAATTCAAGGTCAATCTTCTGTTTCCGTCAAGTTTTGGATCTTCATCTCTCCTATTATCAAAAATAACTTCCAATTCCCATGCACACAGCATTTCCAGTTTGTGAGATAATCCAACAACTTTCCAGTATAGACCTTTCAGTACACTGGTCCTTAGCTTGTGAAAACTATCTGCATAGATTTCTTCTTTGCCATCTATGATCCTGAGAGGATTTTCCAGTGCACATGGATGATAGTTTGGAGCTTCACTGTTCATCTTGTTGACTTTCTTGCATTTTTCTTTCAGCTCAGCTTCCACTACCTCAGCAGTCCGTTTACCAATATTAGCTTTTCTCCTAACAACTTCAGCAGCTAATTCGGCTTCATAGGCCACCATTGCTTCAGGTGCATAGAAGGGCATCCTCTATGTCCAATCAAACTTAGACACAAGTTCTTCCTCATCTATACTCACATCCTCATTCGCATCATCGATATCTCTCCAGTCACCATATTTCTCATAAAGTTCAGCATATCTTTCAGCATGGTACTTTTGGATGTGTTCCATGGCTTTCTTAGGAACATTTTTATACATCCCCATAAGCTCCACCATTCTTTCCAGCACGAAGTAATCAACTCTACGCCTTACTTCTTGTGATGTTTGTTTGAGAGTGTATCTGTCTATTATTGTTGACGTCTTCACCATAATGAAATCCTTCTCAACAAACATGACTTTTGCTTTATCTTTCCAAAGAATGTATCTGGATGCATATTCCTTAGAGTTATCCAGCTCCAATTTGACTGAAGTGATATCTCTTATCACAGCTTCCTTCTGGATTTCGAAGCTATTTGTTTCTCTTCTTCGAATAGGCTTCTTACGAATCACCACTCCATGATTCTTTTTCCTTGCTGCAGCCTTTGTCTTGCCCTTTCTTGGAACTGTACGCTAGGCTTTTGCTCTTTGTTTTGTCTTTTTAAACTTGGATTTCTTGACAGTTTTGCCTGTGAGAGCTTCTTCATTCAAGCTCTTGATAGTGTCTTTCATGACAGTGTCTTCTTTGACAGTAGCTTCTTCGACAGTAACTTCACCATTCTTGACAGCTTCCTTGTTGATAGTATCTTTTTCAGCATCAAAACATTCAATAACAAATTTTAAATACTTCCTTCCAGTGTGTCAAGAATGTCTATCTCTCCCTCATCTTTAGCTTCAGCATCTTTCTTATCATCCTTGGGAGCTTCTTCCTTTGTTTCCTCCTGAGTCTGACTTCCAGTAATCTCAACAGTTTCTTGACCACTTCTAGTTGTACTAGATCCTCCAGTTCCATCAAGATCATCATCATCAAGGGTGTCATCATATGTGCAGCTTCCACCACTTTCACTTCTTCTGGCATTAGCTTTAGAAATCAATTTCTTCACTTGAGAGCTAAGACTTTCATCTCTCTTTGCCAGCAGTTTGTGAATAGCTTTGACAGCCTTGACTTTGTCTTTATTTATCTTAGATTTGAGGATCTGTTTTAGCACTCCCATAACTGTGTTAGAGTGCAATCTGGGTTCTTCACTTAGGATCAGAAATCCAATCCTTTTAGCTCCCGTGCTTGTGGTTGTTCTGTACCAAATACCATAGGGTTCTTCAATCACTTTTGGTAGCTTTTCTTCAATAAGACCTTTAATTTGTGCTAGCAGATCGTTATTGAAGATTGTAGAATTTGCTTTCACTTTCGTTCCCATGGCATTCAGCACTCTAGCTTGTAGACTTTGCAGTAGCTGCATTGTAATGAATATAGAGATGCCAGTTTTTAGATAAACATCAATGCCCATCTTTTCTACAGATTCACCTTCACAGAGATACTTGTTATTTTGTCCTTCAGTATTGGTGACAGTTTTGTATATACTCCTCCTGCCTCTTTTATGGCACTATTCACCAATGCATTGAATTCTTCATCTTTTTTCTGCAAAGTACTCTCCATGTAGCTAACCATCATTGTTTCTGCCTCTTCTGGACTATATCCACTTCCATCAGACCAAATGTATCCTGTTGTAGGATTTACCTTTTCAGGCATTTTGTCTTTGCCTTTGCCGAGTCTGTTGGATTCTTCCATTTCTCTCCAATGTTTCTGCAGTGGAGTTTCCATGACTTCAGGAGCTGGTTCATTAATTTTCAGAGGAGGCAATGTTGATGTTTGAGCCCTTTCTAATTGCTCCAATATTTCTTTAGTCACCAACATTGGCTCACCATCTACTTAAACAGATTCACCAATTCCACTAGCTCTCAACTCTTCACCAAAGATTCTATCTTCATTTGCATTTTGCTCCCCCTTACTTCCATCTCCATCTTCTTCCATTTGCTCCCCCTCTCTTCTAGACTCCCCCTTGCTTGTTGCTCCACCTTGTGTCTCCTTCTCTACTGGACTTAAAGTATTCTGATTTTGCGCTTTATTCTGATCTACCACTTCCTCCCCTTAGTTAAGTTGACAGCACTAAGTGATGGGACAATCAGATCTTGGCACTGCGATTTTTGATACAATAAATTAACGAGTACGAATAGAAAAATCACCTTGTTAATGGTTGATTCCACGCTCTTCTATTGTATTCCCAAATTCCCTTGAGCGAAGTGTGGCCTTTGTCTTCTCAAGTTATCCTCTCTTCTTGCTCCTTGGTGGCTACAATATTTTTCTTAACCCCCGCTAGCAAGAAGAGAATAAGAATATATATAGGCTACAATAGGGATCATGGATAATTAGGTTGGGCCTTCCAATTAAATCTTGAGCCTAGCCCAATGTAATTAAATATTAATTCATTCCACTAAAGAATTAATATTTGCACTACCTTTCCTAATACCGCAATTCAATTAATTAATTCGGTTCCAATATTATTTGCTTATTAAATTCCCCACGTTTAAAATATCGCATGTCCATTAATTAAATAAATTACTGATAATTCATTTAATTAATATCTTTTATCCTTGATTATCCACTCAACCTTTATTTAATTATGCCGGAATAAATCCACCTGCAGGGTTTCACATAATTAAATCTTTTTGAGCTTTCAAGGGGATATCATTAACCCGAATATTATCAGGACATGGATTCCTTCAATAAATAATATTCACCATATATATTATTTCATCACCCAAAATATAATGAAATAAATCAAAAGAATTATTTCATATATAAATCAAAGCATGTAAATAATATACACGTGTCAATTACTATATCTGGATTAAGAACCTAAGCATTAATAATAACATAGAATCTTAGTTCACCTTCTTAATCAGTATAAGGGAACAATTCTAAATTTGATCCTGTTCAATATACACAAAGTATACTAGTATTATTTATTAGTAAATATAAACTAATCTAAATAATACTATAGCCATTCCAGTGGATTGTCTAACACCACCTGTGCTGTGAACCATATTATATTATATAAACTGTATTTAATAATCTAATATTCTGTATCCCATTTGATACTAGATTATTCACAATATATAATATTTAGACAACATGTAAACATTTAAATGATTCTCAATAAAATAGGCCAGAAATAAATGTATATACTTCAAATAAATATTTTCAGTATACACCAACAATCTCCCACTTATACTCAAAATAAACTATGAGTATATCAGTGTTTATTTAATCCACTATTACACAAAAAAAACTATTTATCCATCCATCTGACTCCTATCGCTTCCACATGCCTGTCAAAAACTTTGGCTTGCAGGCTCTTTGTGAAAGGATCTGCCCGGTTGTCTTCTGATGATATGTGAGCCACAACTATATCTCCTCGCTTTAGGATTCCTCGTATGAGATGATACTTACGTTCAATATGTTTAGCTGCTTTGTGGTCTCGCAGTTCCTTCGAATTTGCCACAGCACCAGTGTTATCACAATACACTGTCAAGCTCCTAGGCAAGTTAGGTACCACATCCAAGTCCAAAAGAAAGTTCCTGAACCATACAGCCTCCTTTGCAGCCTCAGAGGCCGCCACGTACTCGGCTTCCATGGTAGAGTCTGCAATGCATTTCTGCTTTACACTCCTCCATATAACGGCTCCACCTCCCAAAGTAAAAACATATCCTGAGGTAGATTTCCTCTTATCCCTATCTGATTGAAAATCTGAATTAGTATATCCCAAAGGAAATAGATCTGAGGCCTTGTAAATTAACATATACTCCTTAGTCCTTCTCAGGTACTTGAGTATAGTTTTTACTGCACTCCAATGTTCCTGACCTGGGTTCGACTGATATCTACTAACCATGCCTACAGCAAAGCAGATGTCAGGCCTCGTACATAACATAGCATACATTAAGCTTCCACATGCCGAAGCATAAGGAACTGCTTTCATGCTCTCTATATCCTTAGGTGTCGAAGGACACTGCTCCTTGGATAGAACCACTCCATGCTTAAAAGGTAGAAAACCTTTCTTAGAGTTCTTCATGTTAAAATGAGCTAATACTTCATCAATGTAGGGCTCTTGAGATAAAGCCAACATCCTTTTCTTGCGATCCCTTATTACTTTGATCCCAAGGATGTATGCCGCTTCACCTAAGTCCTTCATTTCAAATTGTTTGAACAACCATGCCTTTACTGATGACAACATCTTAACATTGATTCCAATGAGTAAAATGTCATCAACATACAGTACTAGAAAAACCACTGCATTACCCTCACTTCTCTTATACACACATGATTCGCTTGGACTTTGATCAAATCCATATGACTGGACTGCCTGATCAAAACGAATATTCCAGTCCCTAGAAGCTTGTTTTAGTCCATAAATAGACCTCTTAAGCTTACAAACAAGATGCTCTTGGCCTTCCTTAATGAATCCTTTTGGTTGTTGCATATAGATGGTTTCCTCAAGACTTCCATTAAGGAAAGCTATCTTGACATCCATTTGCCAAATCTCATAATCGAGATGAGCTGCTATAGATAAAAGAATCCGGATCGACTTAAGCATAACAACCGGCGAAAAGGTTTCCTCATAATCGATCCCTTCTTTCTGAGTATACCCTTTCGCAACAAGTCGTGCTTTCCAGGCTTTCACCTTTTTGTCAGATCCTCTTTTCTTCTTGTAGATCCACATACATCCAATGGGTTTTACACCTTTGGGTGGTTCCACGAGCTCCCAAACTTGATTAGAATACATAGATTCCATCTCAGATTCCATTGCCTTTTACCAAAGATCTGCATCTTTATCTAGAATTGCTTCTTCATATGTCCTGGGATCCTCATCATGTTCACCAGAGACCAAGTCCGAGGACTCTCCCAAAAACATGAATCTATCAGGTTGTTGAACAACCCTCCCACTACGACGAAGCACCGGTGTGGTATTAGTGACAGGTTGTGCAATTTCTTGTGGTTGATCTACTTTTACTATTGCCACTTGGGGATTATCTGTCCCTCCCACTAGTTCCTCTAAAACGATACTACTCATGGGTTTGTGGTTCATTATATAGTCTTCTTCTAAGAATCTAGCATTGGTGCTAACAATGATACCTCGATCCCTAGGACTATAAAATGAATAACCTTTCGTTCCCATGGGATAGCCTACAAACAGCCTTACTTCTGTACGAGATTCTAACTTGGTCGCGTTCTTGTTCAGCACATGTGTTGGACAACCCCAAATCCGAATATGTCTTAGACTTGGTTTGCTACCAGTCCACAATTCTATTGGGGTCTTGGGAACCGACTTAGAAGGTACCAAGTTTAGAAGGTAAGCCGCTGTTTCTATAGCATATCCCCAGAACGACTTGGGTAAATCTGAATAACTCATCATCGATCTAACACTCTCTAAAAGAGTCCGATTCCTTCTCTCTGCTACACCATTCTGCTGAGGTGTGCCAGGTGTAGACAACTGGGATGCAATCCCATTTTCTGATAAATATTTCCTAAATTCTCCAAGCAAGTATTCGCCACCACGATCTGATCGTAGTGACTTGATACATTTTCCAAGATGTCGCTTCTCCGCACTTGCTTTGTACTCTTTGAATTTTTCAAAGCACTTAGACTTACGACGCAACAAATAAATGTACCCATATCTAGAATAATCGTCAATAAAAGTGACAAAATACTCATAACCTCCTCTTGCTTGGATACTCATAGGTCCACATAAATCAGTATGAACCAATTCTAACACTTCTTTGGCTCTATTCCCCTTTGCTTTAAAAGGCCTATTAGTCATCTTACCTTCCAAGCATGATTCACAAACTGGAAATGGCTCCACTGCCAACGAGCCTAATGGCCCATCTACTACCAGTCTTTGAATCCTCCTCAAGTTAATATGACCTAAGCTTAAATGCCAAAGATATGTTTGGTTCAATTCAGAAGGATTCTTTCTTTTGTTTGAGCTAGAAAGAATGTTATTAGATTCCTTTTGTTGCAGCATTGGTTGGACATGATTAATAATATATAAATTGTCTTGCAATGTACCAGAACATATAACTCGTTTATTCATCATAATAGAAACATTACGATCCAAACAAACATTATAACCATCCATAGGAAGTTTAGAAACCGAAATCAAATTTCTTCTAAACGAAGGTACATAAAGACAATTGTTCAAAACCAAACTCCTATCATCTCCAAAAGATAAAGTAATTATTCCAACTTCAACTACTGCTACTTTCGTAGCATTTCCCATGAACACATATATCTCGCCATCTCTAAGCATTCTGGATTGCTGGAACCCCTGCAATGAGTTACAAACATGGTCAGTGGCTCCTGTATCTACACACCAAGTGCTCGTAGATATAGCCGCTATGTATGTTTCCGTAACTAGAGAAAGAGACATACCAGTATTGTTTGTCTTCTTAGGAAGAGGACAATCCTGTTTCCAGTGACCTGACTGCTTACACCTGAAGCACTTGCCCTTAGGCTTTTTCACAGCAACTTGAACTCCCACTGCATTAGCAACCTTTCCAGCTTTCTGTGCCTGAACCTTTTTCTTCTTCTTGCCTTTCGGCTTAGAGGAAGAAGCTTTATCAGCCACATTCACTTGAACATTCTGCTTAAAGAGACCTTCAGCTGCCTGAAGTTCTGTCAGAAGTTCCGCGAGACTATACATCCGTTTGTTCATGGTGTAATTCAAGCGGAACTGCTCAAAACTTTTGGGCAGACTCATAAGGATGATATCGATCTGGGTTTCCCCATCAATATCAGCACCAAGGATCTCCATCTCATTCAGATGAGACATCATCCTGAGAACATGATCCCTTACAGGTGTTCCTTCAGCCATCTGAGTATTCATTAAAGCCTTCATTGCTACTTGCCTAGCAGCCCTATTCTGTTCCCCAAAAAGTTCCTTGAGATTAAAGAGCATATCTGAAGCAGTGGGCATAGCCTGATGCTGATGCTGTAAAACACCCGACATTGCTGCCAGAATGTAACATCGCGACATCTCATCAGCCTTAACCCACCACTTATAATACTCCTTCTCACTTTCAGGAGCATCTTCAGCAGGTTGATCTGGCTTGGGTTCATAAGTACAAAATTTGTACTCCTTAGCAGTCAACACTATGTCCAAATTACGTTTCCATTCAATATAGTTTGGTCCAGTAAGTTTGTTATCCTTAAGTATGGTGAATAGTGGATTAAAGCCCATAATGATCTAATCCTGAGAATCATACATGTAACACATAATCAGATAGTTGCATAAATCTTAAATCCTATTGGTTTCCTCTAACAATTAATTAAAATTAATGCACTAATATTTAAACACCATAAGTATCTGGTACGCCACGATGGGTGACATATATACCACTTAAATTCGTTTAAATATTACTTCGGTCCTATTACTAAATAATACGCCACGTTAGGGTGGACTATAAATTATTATTCATAGCTAAGTGTATACCATTATCAAATCTTAAATTAATAATAATAAGACCGGGTGCCACCATTAAATATTTCAACTCAATAATCGATAATAGGATAATTCCCAGATCGGGGGAGCATTGTCAAGAGGCGTCACTTAAGACCCCTTTCTAGACAGAATTCCTTTCTCTCAATTTTGAATATCTATATTCAATCATTGGTACCCTACAAATTAATCGAATTCTATGAAACTTGGTACGCCACGATGGGTGGCATGTATACCTTTCAATATTCGTAATTAATTTAGGAAGTTTGTTCTAGTAATATCCATAACACCACCTGACACCATAAATCATACACCACGATGGGTGGCATGTATATAATTTATATTCGTCTCGGTGTTAAATTACATACAAACAATAATGGAGATCATGGGATTTAATTCCTAATTAATTCCATCACCCACTTAGAATTTTTATTTAAAATTGAGGAATTTTATCTAGATGCATCGCCCTATGTTATTTTTTCGAGGTCTACATGTTATAAAAATAACAATACAAAGAACACATAACATAGCAGCATGCATCATAAAATTAAAGCAATAAATAAAATTAATGTCCATGTCGTCCTAATTATGTTAAATATGTAATAAAAAATTACACACATAATTAACAACAAACATAATAATTATTTAATGCAATAATTAAAATTAAATAGCGGAATTAAAAATTAAAACAATAATTAAATCCACTATTATGGCCCATTAAACAATTTCAGCAGGCCTAGAAAATTTTCTGCAAATCTGCAAACTGCAACAGCCGCCAGCCGCCAAACTGCTACTGTACCCGGTTTGCTACAGTACCCGGTTTGCTACAGTAACCGATTTGCTACAGTAACTGCTACAGTACCGGTTTGCTGCAGTACCATGATAATTTTCTGCTAATGTTCTGCCGAATTCTGTTCTGAATATTAACACCAGCAGCCACCAACAGCTAGCGCAATGGAATAATTTTGATCTCCGTTTTGGTTTCCGATCGTACATAATTGTTACAAAATACCCGGATTATACAAATCCATCTAACAATTACATAAAAAATAGATCTAATACAAAACTAATTTGTAAAATCTATTCTAACACGGTCAACCCTCGTGTTTTACAACCACGATAAACCACGTGGAAACCAAACAAAAATTAACCACGATTAAACCACGTGGGATCCAAACACATAATTAAAATATACATGGCCATAATAGTGGATAACAACCTGCAAAAAAGAATTATACAAGCCTACCACTATATACATGCATATATAATTACGACATGGACATCGTATCAAAAATCGCAGAACCATTGAACCTAGCTCTTGATCACTACAAGAAAATCGCAATCAGACAACACTCATCAGACAACTCTCGGACGAAAAAGCATTGTTTGGAATTAAGAGACAACGGTTTTTTTGTAACTTCAGAAAAGTATTGTCTAATCCAGGTACCCTACAACGGGTTAAAAACGTTGTCTAGTAAATTGATTCAGACAATGGCTTTTGCAATGTGGTGTTGTAAAGACGAGTAAGTTTGCACAACTGTTTTTACGAACATTGTCTAATCAGTTTTGAGACAACGTTTATAAACCGTTGTATGATTTACACAACTGTTTTTATATACCATTGTGTTATTACAATTCACACAACGGAATAATTAACCGTTGTTTAAATCGTGTTTTGATGAGACAACGGTTTTTATGAAACCGTTGTCTGAACTACAAAAATTTTGAATAGAATTGGTGGGAAATAATGAAATATTTGGTGGGAATAATAAAATAATTTGAATTGAATTTGGCCGGAAATAAAGAAAATAATCAGACAACGGTTTTCTTATAAAAAATGTTGTGTTATATTGAGCACAACAACGGTTTTTCATAAAAAAACCGTTGTTTAATGTTCTTGTGTGATATTTTAGTGGTCAACTACCAAAGTACTACTTGGTCAAACCAATATAATTTTCGAATAATATTTTTTTATAATTTTTTTGGACGATCCAATCATATAGGTGATGTTATATACTAATTTTAGTGATGTGTACAAAAAGTTAGAAAAAGAAATCATTCTTGTACGTGTTTATAATATAAATCCACCAAAAGTACTACTTCCTCTAACTATTGTCGTATCGATTGAACATGATCTATTTTTTTATTTTTTTTTCTGACGATTCAACCGTACGAATGATGTTATATACTGATTTTAGTGATGTGCATAAAAAAGTAAAAAAAATGAGTCATTCTTGCATGTTATTTTAATGGTCAACTATCAAAGTACTCATTGGTCAAACTAGTATAATTTTTAAATGATATATTTTTTAAAACAAATTTGGACGATCCAACTGTACGGATGCTGTTATATACTAATTTTAGTGACATGTACAAAAAGTTAGGAAAAAAAACATTATTGTACGTGTTTATAATATAGATCTGCCAAAAGTACTACTCCCTCTAACTATTGTCGTACCGATTGAACATGATCTATTTTTCCAAAAAACAAATTCGACGATCCAACCGTACGAATGATGTTATATACCAATTTTAGTTATGTGCACAAAAAATTAGAAAAAAATAAATCATTCTTGTATGATATTTTAATGGTCAACTATTAAAGTACTCCTTGGTCAAACTAGTATAATTTTTGAATAATTTTTTTATAGTTTTTTTTGGACTATCCAATCACACGGATGATGTTATATACTAATTTTATTGATGTGTACAAAAAGTTAGAAAAAGAAAATCATTCTTGTACGTGTTTATAATATAAATCCACCAAAAGTACTACTCCGTCTAACTATTGTCGTATAGATTGAACATGATCTTTTTTTTTTGTTTCAAATCAAATTTCTGATTTTTTTTAGAATTTCATAATCAATAATCTCAAATTTCACTTCCCTCCCTTCATCTAAATCATATTACCGTTTGTTAATATTTGATTTTCCCCCTTACTAAAATTTCACTTCCCCCAAATTTCATTTCCCTCCTCGCCAAAATTTCATTTCCCCCTCTATCTTCTCATCCTCCCCTCTTATCTTCTCAGCCGCATAAACACATAAACACTCACCCATCTGTTTGAACACTCGCATAAACATACAAACATACACAAATTGAAACCCTAGTTCTTCATCTGACGAAACACGCACCCATAGCTCTAAGTAATAACTCGAGACCCAGTTCATACAACCATCCATTCATAGGTTGAGAATCAGTTTCGCGGTTCCAAGTCATACGAAACCCCCCTCTACTTTAAGCAATCCATTTTTCGATTCAATTAGTAAGTTTCAATCGATTTGATGAAATCTGTTTCAATTCGTATAGAGTTTGATTCAATTAGTAAGTTTCAGTTGGGCACAATCTGTTTGATGAAATGTCTCAACTAATTCTCCGACTGTGGTACTTTGTTTCCGAGGTCAGTTTATTATGTTCAACTTCCTTACATCTTTGTAAGGAAAGCATGTCCCGAGAGCTATATTTGTTGATCTTGAACCTACGGTCATTGATGAAGTCAGGACAGGGGCATACCGCCAGCTATTTGATCCTGAACAACTTATCTCTGGAAAGGAAGATGCTGCAAATAATTTTGCTAGGGGACACTATACAGGTAAGTCACACAGTATAGAATATGTAAGCCACTTATCTATATGTGTATGTTCATTATTGCCTAACCTCAGTTTGTTGGTTGTATTGGATAGTTGGGAAGGAAATTGTTGACCTTTGTCTTGACCGAGTTGGGAAGTTGGCTGATAACTGCACTGGTTTACAAGGTTTTTTGGTGTTTAATGCTGTTGGTGGTGGTACCGGCTCTGGTCTAGGATCACTGCTGTTAGAACGCCTCTCAGTCGACAATGGAAAAAAGTCTAAGCTTGGGTTCACCATTTATCCTTCTCCTCAGGTGCTTATTAGTTAGCTTCTGTTTAACTACACCGTTTTGATTATCAGCACATTAACTCTGTTCACTTGTGTTTGTGGTAGCGGCCATGGTCGTCTTTTAGATATATCGCAGATGTATTTTGTGTCAAAATCATTAGCCGAGAAAGCAGCATGGCAAGCTTCTAAAGAGAACAACATAGAGTTTATCAGTATAATAGCAACCTTAGTAGTGGGTCCATTTATCACTCCAACGTTTCCACCTAGCCTGATTACAGCACTATCACCGATCACTGGTATTTACTGAATTATAATCCATAGACTTCAATATTTCAAGATTCCACGCAATCTGACTTGCTTAATATTATGGGATACATGTAACACAGGTAATGAAGCCCATTACTCCATTATAAAGCAATGTCAGTATGTGCACTTGGATGATCTCTGTGAGTCTCATATATTCTTGTATGAGCATCCTACAGCACGGGGAAGATTTATTTGCTCTTCTCATGATGCTACCATTCATGACGTGGTGAAATTGATTAGAGAGAAATGGCCAGAGTACAACGTCCCTACTGAGTAAGTCCCCGGAGATCGTTTTCTGCTTTCTTTCACCCATGAAATTTGTACAAGGAGAACTTGTAGAGTATTATATAATGTGTATGTTATCCTACAATTTTATTGTGCTTCTACAAACTGGCCACTTGGCCAACAATTCATATACATAGTAACACTATTTAAGGGGTGAATTGACAGGTTCAAGGGAATTGAGAAGGATTTGCCTGTCATTTTTTTTATCACAGAAGTTGATGGACATGGGTTTCACATTTAAGTATAACTTGGAGGATATGTTCAAAGGAGCAATTGAAACATGCAGAGAGAAGGGATTGCTACCTGATTCAACTATTTTGCATGAGAATGACCAAGACAAGGAATTCCTTTTCCGTGTTACTGAAGATCATCACAATGGACATGAGAAGAATCTGCTTCACCATTTCCTCGAAAAGGATGCTATTGTCAAGGAAAATATCAAAATACATGTTATTATCTTTTAGAAACAATTGTGGAAAATATCATCAGACAATGGAATGTTTCGGGACATATTTCAAGAAACCATTGTACCAAAAAGAGTTGACCATTGTAAAACCATTGTCTATAAGTAAAATATACAGTCCTAGTAAAACTAAACTATTGTGTGAAAATAACCAAAACAAGCATCTGGTGTTCAAAAAACACTTGTGCATTTTGTTTGTAACAACACTTTTAAAGCTACAAAACATTGTACAAAAATCATGAAAGACAACGAATTCTATCACATGTGAACGTTGTGTGAATGTTGGCTTTGCATGCTTCTGATTCACCAAAACAGTTGTGCACATTAAAATCCAACAACATTCAAAATTAACCAAACCATTGTAATATCACCATAAGAACAACGCTTTATACCATAACCGTTGTGGTTTCTGGGTGTGCTACAACGCTTTTGGAGCCTGGTGTGGTGTTGTTCCGGAAATCAGACAACGATTTGTGTACCGTTGTGTGATGTTGGTAAGAGACACCTGCTCGATAGACAACACTATTCCAGGGCATCAGACAACGGGAAATAACCATTGTATATTTCAGTTTTCCTTGTAGTGGATGCCAATTGATGGGACAATCAGATCTTGGCACTGCGATTTTTGATACAATAAATTAATGAGTACGAATAGAAAAATCACCTTGTTAATGGTTGATTCCACGCTCTTCTATTGTATTCCCAAATTCCCTTGAGCGAAGTGTGGCCTTCGTCTTCTCAAGTTATCCTCTCTTCTTGCTCCTTGGTGGCTACAATATTTTTCTTAACCCCCGCTAGCAAGAAGAGAATAAGAATATATATAGGCTACAATAGGGATCATGGATAATTAGGTTGGGCCTTCCAATTACATCTTGAGCCTAGCCCAATGTAATTAAATATTAATTCATTCCACTAAAGAATTAATATTTGCACTACCTTTCCTAATACCGCAATTCAATTAATTAATTCGGTTCCAATATTATTTGCTTATTAAATTCCCCACGTTTAAAATATCGTATGTCCATTAATTAAATAAATTACTGATAATTAATTTAATTAATATCTTTTATCCTTGATTATCCATTCAACCTTTATTTAATTATGCCGGAATAAATCCACCTGCAGGGTTTCACATAATTAAATCTTTTTGAGATTTCAAGGGGACATCATTAACCCGAATATTATCAGGACATGGATTCCTTCAATAAATAATATTCACCATATATATTATTTCATCACCCAAAATATAATGAAATAATTCAAAAGAATTATTTCATTTATAAATCAAAGCATGTAAATAATATACACGTGTCAATTACTATATCTGGATTAAGAACCTAAGCATTAATAATAACATAGAATCTTAGTTCACCTTCTTAATCAGTATAAGGGAACAATTCTAAATTTGATCCTGTTCAATATACACAAAGTATACTAGTATTATTTATTAGTCAATATAAACTAATCTAAATAATACTATAGCCATTCCAGTGGATTGTCTAACACCACCTGTGCTGTGAACCATATTATATTATATAAACCGTATTTAATAATCTAATATTCTGTATCCTATTTGATACTAGATTATTCACAATATATAATATTTAGACAACATGTAAACATTTAAATGATTCTCAATAAAATAGGCCAGAAATAAATGTATATACTTCAAATAAAAAATTTCAGTATACACCAACACTAAGGACAGCAGAAAACGATAACAGATTTTGTTGAATCTCAGCAAAGCCAGTAGCTACCATGATGGACAGAGCATCAAGTTTAGCTTCCATGGATGCACATCTACCCTCAAGGGATTTCAACCTTGATTTAGCTTGTTTAGAAGGACCATCAGACCTTAACCTTTTTGATGAGAAAGGAAAAGACAGAGTCAAGAAGGCTATGGGGTTTCTCACACTCTAATTGTTTTTCTGAGTGTTCTCATCACTCCTCACAGAATGACTCTCAAAGCCTAGTGCCTTTTTGTGTGGGGTTCCTTCAAATTCACTCTAGACATGCTCAAGTCCCTCTCCTTTTGCCAGCTCATTTGGTTGCCTCTCATTTTTATGCTCACCTCTCTTTTCTTTTATCTCTCTTTTCTTTTGCACTCCCTCACTCATCCTAGATGCATGGGTATGAGCAGTGCTTACATGCATTGAAAGAGAAGGTTTAGATTTTACCTTTCTGAAAGTAGAGATTAGCACATGATCATTATCAGAAGCATCTTCAACAATTACTGAATCTTGATCAAACTGTGAAGAGGTGACAGCATCTTTGCCCAAAATGTTACTGTCCACAGGTGGGTTGACAGCAACTTTTGTGGTGTCTTTGATAGCATCTGAGGCTGTGATAGCAACTTCCTGAATGTCAGTTGCTTTTTGGAGATCGACCAAGATGTTGGCTTTTTCATTTTCCGGCAGATTGCCATCTTGATCTAGCTCAGTATTTGAGGGAGTGGTATCCATTTCACTTTGAGAAATGGGTTCTTGTGGACCACTTGATGTGGGCTCATCCATGACTTGAGATGGATGATCAAAACCTGAAGGGTTGGGACTGTCCCCTTCTCTAGGTTGTTGAGAAGAAAAAATTGATGGATTAGAGAATAAAGGTGATGGTATAGAAGAGATTTCTGGCTGTTCCACAGAGATAACTTATGGAACATCAAGAGTAGAAGTTTCATGACCCTCACTGTGCCCTAACACCATGTACATTTCTGCAAGTGTAGGCTCCTCATGAGTGAGTACATGAGGTTGTACAGACTCTTTACAGGATGCCTTGGGAGACAGGCCAGTTTCAATAGATACTTCTTATTGAGAAGAAGCACCTAGGGATGTGTTTGATTCTCTTCTATCCTCCACAGCCTTTTGTGAGACTGAGGGGTGGCTGACAATGGTTTTGTCCCTCTTAGCTCTCTTCTTCTTAGACTCAAGAGGAACCACTGTGGGTTCACTTTTACTAACATCCTTATTTGCTGCACCAGGTGCAGTTTCTCCCTCAACATTCTCAGAACTACCACAAACTCCAGTTTCCAAGGGTCTTTTCTTGTATTCTTGCAAGGCTATTTTTGTGGCTTTTGTTTGTCTAGAAGGTCTAATTGGAACGAATGGTGTAGAATGTGGGTTAACTGAATTTGGGTCTAATTTAGCTTCATTCTCAAGGGAGAAATTAACATACCCAGAAGGTAGTTCAAAATCAAGATTAGGCTCTTGATCAGCCATGTGTTTGGTGAAACAGAGTGGAATATGTGCATTCAAATTTTTTGAATTGAGTGATGTGTGTGTATTTCTTTTCAAAACATTGCACTCCATAGTTAGAGATGCATTATCATCAGTACCACATAATAAATTTAAACACATTGTAAGAAAGTGAGGATAGACATGTACCTTCCTGCTTAGAGCTGACTTGAGTTGACTCATAAGCAGCTTTTCAACATCCACTTTATAACCATGGACTAGAGAGTGAGTGAGCTTCTTGATGTAGGAGAGAATTCTATTCCAGCCAGTGGTTTTGGTTGAGAAAAAACCTTCACCATGACATCAAAAATCATGCTCCATTCTTTTCTCAAATGCTTTCTGCCCATTTCACCAGTTGAGTACCAATTTGTTGTACCCTCTTCAAGAACAGGACCAGAATACCCAATTTTCAAGAAAAACTTCTTCAGGGTTTCATCACTTGCATGTTCCTTGTATGATTCTTTAGCTTGCAGTCCAGTTCCCAAAGCTTCGTTAATACCTTTTATTGTGAGGATGCAGGTAACCCCTTTGATTTTGCAGTTTATGGTGTCTTTACCTGCACCTCCTGGAACAAAGGCAGATTTCCAGAATTCTTCAAGTCTTTCTAGGTCCAAAGATGGAGCAGAGGTTATAGCATGACCTAGATAGGACTTGTTTAAGAAGGATATGAGTCCTTTGAAACCTTCACCAGCATCTCCAGCAGAGAGAATACCAGCAAAGTTTGTTTGAGAAGAGGATTGTTTGGGTGCCATTTTTGCTTTGAGTTTTGGGAGAGAGAGATTTTTGCTTTTGAGAGAGAGAGGTTATGTTGAGTGTTGTGTGTTTGACAGTTGGTTACATGAAAATAGCAAATGTTTTACTAAAGAAGGGAAAGTAGCAATGTCTTAGCCCATTAATCAGTCACGTGGTGTTGTGGGTAGTTACTTTTTAGTGGCTGTAAATCGTGGAGGTAAAATCCCAATTAAATCGATCCACTAATCTTAACAGTAACTTGTGCGCTGTAACAAATTCATTAGTAATTTAGGAGGATGACAGCAAGTTTTGCTTGACAGTAGCATCGGCGCAAGAACATGCTGTCACCATTAAGCAATTTGTGCGATTTCCTTTAAAATTTCATGATAGAAACTTTTTCCGTTGCTGATAAGGAACTTGCTATCAAGGCACATTGTGACAGCATCTTCACTTATTGACAGCAACTTGTGCGGAAATAATTTGTGTCATGAATTTTAATCGACTTTGCTCATTGCTTAAGAGTAAAATTACCAATTAGCATTTTAATCGATTTAAGCACATATTTGTTAAGCAAGCACACATCCACATACATCCACACACACAAACATACATGCATACAACAATAGATAATCAAGATGAGAGATAAGGCATGCAATAGCACTGGGGAGACGAAACGATGAAATTTATTTATTTTTATTAAAAAAATTTAAATTAATACAAATAGTTCTTAAGAACTGAACATCATTTCTTATTAAGCTCAACAAGAGCTTCCACCACCAGCTTCTCGATGACCTTCCTTATTTCTCCTTCCTCAGTGATCCCTTTTGCATCAAGATAAGCTTGAAGCTTATCAAAGAAAGGACTGAGAGGATTCTCATCGGCAGCAACAGTCTCCTCTGTTTGCTTAGGCGCCTCCTTGCCTTTGTCGGCGGCTGAGCTTTCTGAAGTGGACATCTCAGAAGCTTTCCTCTTGCTCATTCTCTATAGTCTCTTAGTGTGTAATGAAGAATAAGGGTTTGGCCTCAGTCTTATTTATAACACATTAAGTGACGATACAGCTTCCCATACGTTTCTTTTTAATAAAGTATTAAACTTTAAAAATAAAAAGACAAACTAATGCCTGAGCTCAATTGAAATGACATGACTAGTTGTCACTGGCGTGCATATGGTTTAAGTTAATGTCACGTGACTACTCATTACATAAGTTTAAACAGGCATGTAATTTGAATTTAGCATAGTCATAGCAAACATGCTGTCAATTAACCAAGTAGCACATACGACAGTAACTTCTCATGACAGTAACATTGAAAGCTACGGTCACAAGCTGCGATTTAACCACTTTAAAAATGTAAAAACTAGTAAGTTAACATACCAGATTTAGCATTCCCAATTCACTTACCAACCTGTTGAAGGTTGCTTCATCTAGTAGCTTCGTGAAGATGTCTGCAAGTTGATTTTCTGTTGGAACATAAACCAGCTTCACAGTTCCCTTTTCAACATGCTCTCTGATGAAATGATGTCTAATATCAATGTGCTTCATCCTGGAGTGTT
This sequence comes from Saposhnikovia divaricata, assembly GCA_036435485.1. Lineage (NCBI taxonomy): Eukaryota > Viridiplantae > Streptophyta > Magnoliopsida > Apiales > Apiaceae > Saposhnikovia > Saposhnikovia divaricata. The sequence continues at coordinate 216,670,425 of CM071594.1, forward strand.
GAACTGGATTATCTGAGATGGCTATTGGACAACTCTAAACCATAATCCATTAGCTGATTTTTCATCCAAAGAATTTGAGCACAGTAACTTCCAGCTGCAATGTATTCAGCTTCTGCAGTTGAGGTAGACACAGAATGCTGCTTCTTGCTAAACCATGACACTAATCTTCCACCAAGAAATTGACAACTTCCTGTTGTACTTTTTCTGTCAATCTTACATCCAGCATAGTCTGAATCCGAATATCCTATCAGATCAAATCCAGAATCTTTAGGATATTGAGATATCTAAAGATTCTCTTGATTGCTACCAAGTGTGACTCTTTTGGATCAGCTTGAAACCTTGCACAGAGACATGTAGCAAACATAATATCTGGTCTGCTAGCAGTTAGATACAGCAATGATCCCACCATGCCCCTGTAGGTACTAGAATCCACTTTCTTTCCTTTAGAATCCAAATCCAGTTTGGTTACAGTAGAGATAGGTGTCTTGGCAAGTTGAACTTTTTGAGAAGTTCCTTGACATATTTCTCTTGGCAAATGAATATGCCATCATCCTTTTGATGAATTTGTGAACCTAGGAAAAATGACAGTTCTCCCATCATACTCATCTCATATTTGTTCCTCATAAGAGATGAAAACTTTTCACACAGCTTCTCATTTGTAGAACCAAAGATTATGTCATCAACATAGATCTGCACCAGAATGATGTCTTTGCCATGATGCTTGTAGAACAGTGTCTTATTCACAACACCTCTTACAAATTGATTCTCCAGCAGAAAGGTAGAGAGAGTATCATACCAAGCTCTAGGGGCTTGCTTCAGTCCATAAAGTGCCTTGAACAGTTTGTAGACAAAGTAATACAATTCAACATCTTTAAATCTAGGTGGCTGTACAACGTACACTTCCTCCTCTAACTCTCCATTGAGAAAAGCACTTTTGACATCCATTTGGAACACTTTGAAGTTACAGTGTGCAGCATAGGCTAGGAAAATTCTTATGGCTTCAAGTCTGGAAACAGGTGCAAATGTTTCATCATAGTCTATTCCTTCTTGTTGACAGTATCCTTTGGCCACTAGTCTTGCTTTGTTCCTTGTCACGTTTCCATATTCATCCAGTTTGTTTCTGAAGACCCACTTTATGTCAACAACTGATTTCCCTTTAGGTCTAGGGACTAACTTCCATACATTATTTCTCTCAAATTGGTTGAGCAGTTCTTGCATGGCTATCACCCAATTTGAATCCGACAATGCTTCATTAATTGACTTTGGTTCAGTTTGAGATAGAAAGAAAGAGAACATGCTGTCAGCAGAAACATTTCTCCTTGTCCTTATAACAGTGTGGGATCACCAATGATTAGATTGCTGGTGTGATCTCTGTTTCACTTAGTGGTTCTAGGCAAGCTTCTTTCTTGATTTGCTTGATCAGTTCCTCTTTGAGGAGTTGATTCTCCACCATTGATGGTTTCTCCTTCATGTTCTTCAACATCTCCAGACTCATTCTCATTCTGATGATTTGGAGTTATTGTTTGAGACTGAGCTGGAGTTTGAGTAACATCATTGGTGTTGACAGCATCTCTTCCAAACTCAATGGACTGAGTGCAAGTAGGTTCATCAGCAACAACTTCTTCTTCTTCTTCCAAGTAACCTTGATTTTCAAATCTAAGAGGCTCCAATTGACCATCCTCTTGTAATCCAGGGAACTTGGTTTCATCAAATGTGACATTTACACTTTCTTCAATGACTTTGTGATCAATGACATAGACTCTGTACACAGTCCTTTCCAATCCATATCCCATAAAAATGCCTTCATAAGCTTTAGCATCAAACTTTCCTTTCCTTTCATGGTTGTCAATCATCATGAAACACTTACTCCCAAGTACATAAAAATATTAGAAAGTTGGTTTCTTTCCTGTTAACAGATAGTAAGGAATGTTTCCATGAATCTTGTTTATCAAGGTTCTGTTCTGTGTAGCAAGCTGTATTAATAGCTTCTGCCCAGAAATATTTTGGTAATTTAGAATCATTCAACATAGTTCTCGCAGCTTCAATGAGAGTTCTATTCTTCCTTTCTACAACTCCATTTTTTTGTGGTGTCCTGGCAGTGGAGAATTGTTGGACAATGCCTTCTTCCTTGCAGAAGTTTCGCAATGTGACATTTCTGAACTAAGTACCATTATCACTTCTCAGATATTGAATTTTTGCATTCGGGGTTCTATCAAGAACTCTTATGTGATCAATGATTTTATGAGCAGCTTCGTCCTTTGTCTCTAAGAACTTTACCCAAGTGTACCTCGAGTAATCATCCACCATTACCAGGGCATATCTCTTTCTTGCAAGAGATTAAACATTTACTGGACCAAACAAATCCATATGAATTAATTTGAGTGGCTCAGTGTTGGTATTCACTTGCTTTGACTTGTGCACTGATCTTTTCAATTTACCCATTTGACAATCCTCGCACAATCCTTCTTGACAAAATTCCTGTTGAGGTAGTCCTCTCACCAAATCCTTCTTCATCAGAATATTCATATTCTTGAAATTGAGATGGGAGAGCTTCTTGTGCTAAAGCATGCTTTCACCAATTGATGCTTTGCTGTAAAAACAGTAAGCCTTGTCTTTCTTCACAAAATTTAAGTCTGCAACAAATAAGCTTCCTTTCCTGATTCCTTTCAAGGAGAGGCTTCCATCCTTCTTGTGATAGATATTGAAAACCATCATATCAAAGTCAACCTTGAATCCCCTGTCACTGAACTGGCTGACACTGAGTAGGTTATGCTTCAATCCATCTACAAGAGCAATGTCTTCAATGACAACATTTCCAATTTCCAAACAGCCATATCCCACAGTGTAACCTTTGCTGTTATCTCCAAAAGTTATGATTGGGTCAGCTTTCTCCACAAAATGTGATAGCAGGGCTATATCACCTGTCATGTGTCTAGAACATCCATTATCGATGATCCACATGACTTGCTTCTGCTTTTTGCCCTGTAAAACAGATGATTTTAATTTGCATCTGGTACCCAAACTCTGTTGGGTCCTGCAGTTACAGCATTATTATTCATATCATTCTGTTTCACATTTGAATCAACACTAGAATCCTTCTGTTTGACTTCTTTCACAGTCCACTTAGGCTTAGAGTTAGACTTGGTCTTTCTCTTGGTGGATGTTGCCTTTTTACCAACATAGGCAGGCTTAGAAGTCTCAGCAGTTTGCATATAAGAACATCTTTCAGCAGACAGAATAGGCAAATTGAAACAAGTACTCATAACAACAATCTTGCATGGCATACAGTCAATATTATTACAGACGTCCACTTTTCTTTGCATGATGGGGGTTCTATGTAACTTACACATTGGTCGCATTAACCTTGTTCTTGTTGGGTTTCTTACAAACAAATGTTAAATGTTGAGATGAGCCACAATTATTGCAAAGCTTCCTAGGAGCGTCTTTAACATGAGCATAGCCATTCTTCTTGTCAATTCCAAACTTGCCATTCCTATTCTTAGGCTTGTAGGCATTTGCCTTGACAGTATGTTCTGAAGTTGCTATCGAGCTACCTTTGACAATGCCTTTCTTTCCCTCTGTCTTGACAGCAGGCTTGAAAGTTGTTGTCTTGGGTTCTCTCTTGATAGTATCTTTTGAAGTTTCTGTCATATCCTTGTTGACAGCTACTTTAGAACATTCTGTCTGATTGCTTGGCAAAGTTTCTGTCACGGGAGACTTGACAGTATCTTTCCCTTCATTTAGTGTGCTGTCAACGCACCATCCTCATCAAGAAGCTCTTGTTTGATGAATAAGGAGGTTTCATCAAAATCAGCTTGAAGATTTTGGAAAATCAGTTTGTAAACTTTTTTGAGAATATGAGGTTTGACAGCATCACTATCATCAAGAGCAATTGCCTTTCCATGCCTCCTACCATACTTGAAGCCTATACCTATCTTTTGATTCTCAGTGTGATTATCATGATATTCCTGGACTAACTTAGAAGAGTTTCTAAATGCTTTGAGTTTAAACTCATTTTCTGCAATTTGATTCCTGATAAATTCTTCTATTTCCTTAGCACAGACAATATCATTTTTCAATCTAGTATTATCTTGAGCTAACGAATCTAGAGGACCGGTTCTAAGCAATAACATTTCTTTTTCAGATTTGAGAGTTTCATTTTGTTTAGTTAACTTATGATAAGTGGATGTTATATCCACTTGGAATGCTTCGTATCGGCTTGAATTGATGACTTGAACTCAAGTATGTGGTGTTTTTGATGTGTTTTTAGTGAATTTGTGCAGGAATAAGAGTCGGATGTGGGATGATGTTTTCCATGCTTAAATGGTGGGTTTTGAGCTTAAAGAATAACAGTACATCAAATTGCGAGAGAGCCGGAAGAAACGGAATGAAAATCGGAGTTAAAACGAAGAAAATAGAGCAAAATCAGCAAAATCAGCGAAATGAACAGTAACGGACGCGCATGAACAGTAACGGACGCGCATGAACAGTAGCAGTCAGCGGGTGAAAAATCAGCTGAAATTTCTGATTTTGTTTTGGCCATATCTTGAGTTCTACAAGTCCGTTTTGGACGATTCAACTGCCCACGCGAAGATAACGGAATTTTCTATCATTCTAAGGTGGTCCGGAGTCCAGAATTATTGAAGAGAATTTTCCTTCAAAACAGAATCAACAGAAATTGCCAGAATTCAGTTCTAAACAGGAAATTGCCAGAATTCCTACTTCTAATAAGTATGGTAATTGCTCTGGGCGGCTAGAACATTCCAGAATCAGATCTACACATGAAATTTACAATTCTATTCTCATTCAAGAACGGAAATTGCCATACTTCTATTCCAACTCTAAAACGGCAATTGCTTGATGGACAGGCAAATTGAGGCTATAAATACACATCTTGGGGGACAGAAAAAAAACACACATCATTACATATCAATTACTTAGTTTTATTTGTATCTTTTCATACTTTGTTTTTATCATGGTTTCATCAGATCCCATGATAACAAGAGGTTCGATTATGAACTAATCGTTGTCATGGGATTTTAACGGATTTATTTATGGAGCTTTAGTATCTTGATTGCTTTAAAGATCTATGTGTGATGTATATCTGATATCCTCGTATGGTTGTGCTTAATTTCTAGATGCGTAGCTAACATCTAATTTATTAATCTCTTGTGAAGTGAAAGTGGATCTTGAGATTTAGAACTTGCCATGCTAGCATAGGTTCATGATTGTTTATCAACATGATTCGTAGTATGAGATGAAAATACTTATATTGCCCTGTGTGATCTTTATGGATAACTTGTTCTTCAACCGTTATGTTTTCAAATTCTATAGACATATAGGGTCTAAGCATAATTGGTGTCTATTCATCTTCTATCTCTTTTGTGGATGTATGTTTAGTTTGGTATACGTATGCTGACAGGTAGCGTGTACTTGTTTCGTGTTATCCGATCAGATATCATAACCATTGCATATAGTGATTAAAGGCGTCAGATCTAAGCGAAGTATTTAATGAAGTTAGGATCCCATGTTACTCTTGTAGACGTAATTCAATTTCAATTCTCGTTAGTTAGTTAATTCTTAGTTGTTAATTTACTTCTTAGATAATTTAGTTAATTTAACCCAATTTGTTATTTGTCTTAGCAGTGAGTACTAACCATACATTGTTACATAGGTACAATAACTGAATTAAAACCATAACCAGATCTCTGTGGGAACGAACTCAACTTTATTCTATATTACTTGTGACCGCGTACGCTTGCGTTTATTAGTGTAAACAAGTTTTTGGCGCCGCTGCCGGGGATCATCGGTGTTTTATTTTTTGTTTATGTGCTTGTCAATAGTGGTCGTTAGAGTTCACTGACTCAGATTTTTTCTTACCTATCTTGTTTAGTTCAGTGTGTTTCAGGTACTTGAGTGTTTGAAGATGGCATGCGAGGAGTTGCCATGGTGGGCATATTCGAGGACATCCATGCCTCAGCAATGTGAGCGGTGTTTGGGCGTTCATGATCCTTCACAATATTGTTACTACGAAGGAGTTGATCCATATGTCACTTATGAGGAACAACCATATTTTCAATACCATCCTCAATAGTACTAGCAAGATGTTCCAGATATGTCTTATTTCTTTGGAAGTGAAGAGTTTCAACATCAGCAACCTACTCCCACTTTTCAGTCAGATGAGGTTGATGTTATGGAGGTGATTAGGATGTTTTCAAAGAGTTATGAGGAGTCTACCAAATCTTTGTAGACACTAGTTGCTCAAGTTTTGAGTTCCTTGGAACAAGAGAAACAACAACGCATACTAGAGGCAATTCCAAAAAATGACGGTGACTTGGAGCAAGGTACTGCATGCATAATTGAGGAAGACAAATTCCAAGGTGTGGTGAGCATTCGCAAGCCATGTGAGGAATTTGATCATGTTAGGATGGCGGATGAGTTGGAAAAGGCACCATTTGAGACAGACATTGATGAGCTGCACAAATTTCAAGAATTGGTATGTGCGTACCAAGAGGCTGATGAACATGGGACAGATGCAGGTCTTCTACTTGTCTCAGAGTTTAAAGATGGAGGTAGCGCATTAGAGCCAATGGAGGAAGTTCTTTTTGAGGAACCAAAGGCTAAAGCAGCTTACATTTACCCTCCTCCATTATATTCAAGCGAAGCCCGCGAGTGTGTTTTGTTCTACAAATTGACAGATTTTGGGTCAACAGATGAAGGCATTGGAAAAGGACATATTTGTTATACGAATAGGCCAAGCGAGGAGAAGGGGCAGAAAGTGTGCCGCCGTGATGACGATGAAGTCTCACGAAGAGAGGACCAAGCAAACTATTATCATCCTTAATGGAGGCTTGGAAGTAACGTCAAGCTATTGACGTTAAAGAAGCGCTTCTTGGGAGGCAACCCAAGCATTGTTGTATACTTGATAAGTGCATATTTTTGCATATTTTTATTACCCATTTATTGCTTGAACTCGTGTTTTAATAATTTATTTTGTTGCATTTTAGGAAAATCGTAAATAAATAAAGAAATGACAAAATAAATAAATAAAGTGCAAGGAAGGGAAAAAGAGGAAGAAAAAGGACCAAAAATTAAAGAAGGAAAAGAATTAGGAGCTTGGAGCAAAAGGAATATTTCAAGACAAGTGGAAGGTGGAGATCATCCCAACACATTAGAAAAGTGTATGGCCAAGATCAACTCCTCAAAGCTTAAGGGGGAAGGAAACAAATAGATGGCTAGGATTTCACCACCACACAACCCAAATGTATGGTGGAGATTTACCCAACACCCCCCTTAACCCTAATTCCTATCCTATAAATACCCCCTCACCCCCCTTGTATTTAGTAACTTAGATTTTAGGGTAGTTTTAATTTCTTGTATTTCTTTTCTTAGTTTCAAATCTTGTAAACTCTCTTTTTAATTTCAATGCAATTTCATTTCTTTTAATTTCTTGTCTTTCTCTTTCGTTGTTACCTTGTTTCGTTATTTTCGTAAAACCCGTTGCTAACCACTTGGGGTTGAAAGTAACGATTTTTAATTCCTTGTTCTTAGTTAATTATCGTAATTTTGCCCCTTTAAATTTCAATTTTATTGTGGGCCATTAAATTCCAAATCATCGTTTTAGTATAATTTTAAATTCGTAGTTAATTTCTTTAATTTCTTTGTCTCGTATTTAATTTTCAAAAATTAAAAAAACCAAAAATATTAGTTTTATTAATTACTTTATTTCCCAAATTCATAGTTTCTATTTCTCTATTTTATCAAAAAGGTCGTAGCATAAATCACCCAATTTTCTTCTTCGAATTAACATTCTCCTGTTTTCTTAATTTTTTTTTTCTTCCTGCGATAACCCCATGCCCCTTTCCTTTGTTAAACTTCATTTTTTTAGTTATTAAGTTTTTTTTGAATTAATGAAACAAAAAAGAAGAAAGACAACACCATGTTGAATAAAATTAAACATGGTAATCAAGTTATCAAGTTTTGTTTTAATAAAATTAAAGTAGGAAGTTTTGTTGAAGAAAGTATGTGGATTAAATTGTTTTTTTTTTGTGTTGTTTGAGTTTTGTTTTGTTAAGCCGAGTGTCTTGTTTTGTCAAGTTCTATTCCTTGTTGCTGCTCATGTTTCGTTGCAGTTTCCTATTCGTAGTGTTTTTTTTTTTTTGATTTTTCTGTTATGTCTATTTGTTTTTAATCCCTAAGTAAAAAAAAATGTTTTATAAAGTTTAAATTTATTTTCGAATTTAGGAATTTAGAATAATTTGTAGAATAATTTTCGAATAATATTTAGAATAATTTAGAATTTTTAGATTAATTAGAATAATTTAGAATTAGGAATTAAATCCGAATTTTCCAAAACCCAAATCGTTCTAGTCCGATTAAGTTAAAAATTAAGGAATGCGAAAACATTAGTCTCTGTGGAACGAATCATAAATTTTACAACGAAACGAATTCTGCGCTTGCGATTCAAATGTCTTAATTATTTTCTAGCACAACAAGTTTTTGGCGCCGCTGCCGGGGCCTAATTATTTTTCGCGCCTTAATTTTTAATTTTTCGAGTTAGTTTTATTTCTTATCTTATTTTTTTTATTTCGTTCTTTTTAGGAAAGCTTGAGATTTCGGAACTCTTCTCAACGAAGCATGAAAAAATTGGAATTTATGGAAAGCAAGCTTCGGTAACCGTATCCCACTCTTTTTGCTTTTTTTTTATTTTTAGAAAAATACAAAAAAATCAAAAAAAAATTTAAAAAAAAATTGAAAAATCATAAATCCAAAAAAATTAGTTGTAAATACATAATTGTTGCATCATGCATTCATCACGTAGGTGCACATCATGCTAGATTTTACTTCTTCTTCTTTTTTTAATTTTTCGTACCTATAATTGTGGTGATCGCTGGAGGACCCCAAGGTACGTTAAATTCTTTCTTTTCTTTAGTTAGGTCACGTAGTGTAAGCATCCATATTTGTTTATAATTTTTGTATATATCATTGTTTGTTGCATCATTTTGTAAATAAACATTAAGGGCAAAACCTCTCAAAAGATAGGGGAAGGGATTTCATCACTCTTTCCTTAGCCCCAAAACAATTTAATCCCTCATTTTGCATACCTAGCCTTTAATAAAATTAATTAGACGTTTGCCCCTAGGAATTTCGCGCTCAATTAGAAAGGTGCCTAAAAATAAACGTAATTAAGACTTATTCACGACCTTCAGTGTCTAAGGTTCGCCTGGCTGTTAAGATTCGGTGTCTAAGTGACGAGTTTGGCCTCTTTGCAATGCCTGCTCTAATCTGGTCGAATTGGTCTGAATAATTCTTAATTTACTGAATTTTTTGTGTGTCTTAACGTTATGAGCAATGTCTAGTTATTTTATTTAGGGAACCTAGTTTAGATTTTTCTTTTGATTTTTCAACATTTATTTTGTGTGTTTCATTTTCGCACTTACGTGCTGCGTGGTTTTATCCTTGATCCATCTTTACCATGTCCGTAGCATTTAGGGAGCGTTAATACCAAGGTTGGGATTTTGACGAGGAGTTAGCGGATAATACGATGTGGTGTGAGTCACCTAGGGAACCTAGTGTATATAACGAGTCGTTTAATACCTTTAGTGATTTGCATTATAGTGAAAACGATATTGCAATCGACTCTGAATTAGATGCTCTTACTAGACGACTCGAAGCCTTGGAAACCCTTAGTGGCCCTTCACACACGTCTTGGGACCCAAATTTAAACTCTCCGAGTCTCGATTTTCAACATGGCCCCGACTCTCAACAAGTCAACGCCATGTTTCAACCAACCTCTCGAAATGACCACTTTACATCGTCTTCTAATTCCGGTTGGAGAGATTATCCCGATCTCTCATGGAACCAAGGTCATAGCTATCAAACTCCGCCTCCACATTTTCAAGAACTGAACTCTTATCCAATTCCGAGTCAAGTTCTTTATTCGAGTTCAATTCAAACACCCGCCCACCCACCCGGCTTTCATGAGTCGGATAAGAGACTTAATTCTTTGGAAAAGACTCTTAATGCGCTTTTAAAATCAACGACTAATTTGGCTCAATCTCAACAAACTTTCATGCAAACCATGACTCAAGATAGGCAACTTTTAAATGCTAGTACTCAAGCCTTATCTAAGTTAGAGGTTCAAGTAAGTCAATTAGCCAACGCCATGTGTGAGCGAGAGAAGAATAAGTTCCCGAGTCAACCTGAGGTTAACCCTAAATTCCCTATAAACCAAAGACCTCATGAGAGTGTGAATGCCGTCATCTCTTTAAGATCGGGAAATCGAGTTGATAACCGAGTAGGTGTCGAGTCTTCCAAGGAAGAAGAAGAAGAAGAGTCAAATGTTGAACCGAACCCTACACTTGATCATTCAAACCTTACTCCAACTTCCGAACCTCTCGAGTCATCTATTCCCACACCTTCACCACTCGAACCTTCATCATCGAAATCCACTCTCGAGTCATCAAATTCTTCTCTTAAATCATCCTCACCACTTAACAAATCTTCGAATATCGTTCCACTTTCCACTTCTCTTCCCGATGTGTCTAACGAATGAGTCTTTAAACCAAAAGCTCCTTATCCTCAAAGACTCCTTTCAAACAAACAATCGCCTCAAGTAGAAAAGATTTTGGAAGTTTTCAAACAAGTCGAGATCAACATTCCTCTTTTAGACGTGATTCAACAAGTTCCCTCCTATGCGAAATGTCTTAAAGAGTTGTGTACTCATAAACGAACCACCCAAGTCCCTAAGAAAGCCTTCTCGACGTCCCAAGTGAGCTCAATTATTTCTAACCAAATTCCCGTGAAGTACAAGGATCCCGGTTGTCCAACTATTTCATGTGTCATAGGTAATACTTTCGTGGACAAGGCTTTACTTGACTTAGGCGCTAGTGTGAACTTGCTTCCATTTTCCGTTTATCAAGCCCTAGGCTTAGGCGAGCTCAAAAAGACAAATATAACACTTCAACTTGCCAATCGTTCTATAAAAATGCCCAAGGGATTAATTGAAGATGTCTTGATTAAAATTGGTGATTTTATCTTCCCGATTGACTTTGTTGTCCTCGAGACTCAACCCGTCACAAATCCCAAGAACCAAATTCCTATCATTCTAGGACGACCTTTTCTTGCTCATCTAATGCCTTGATTAATTGTAGGAATGGTTCGATGAAACTCACTTTCGGTAACATGACCATTGACCTTAATATTTTCAACGTCGGAAAAGAACCCAACGACCTTTTTGAGCAACTAATAGGAGTCAATATGGTTAACAAGTTTGTCACATGGTCTAGCTTCGAGGATAGTGAGATTGAGTCTCTTCTCAAAGAGGATTTCAAAGTCAACCATGAGTCTAACCAAGAGTATGTTGATTCGCTAAGAGATATGACCTCGGAGGAGATGTTGAGGGAGTTGGACGACATTTGTTCCCCGTGGGAGACACCACCCGAGGATGTTCGTGTTGAGACCATTGTCAAAAATCCCGTCGGTGAACCACCTACTTTCGATGAGTTGTTAGGGGCTTTAAATCACATTTGTTCTAAATGGGAAGCTGAATCTAATACTGACCATGTCAACCCTAGTACCATTCTTACAACTGCCGTTGGTGAGCCACCTCCACTTGATTTATTAACACACCCCTCCACCTTCGATCACATTTTCTTGCAAAAAGACAAACTTCTCGCTGCTGTTATCAATAGTGATTTAAACTCGGACCAAGAAATCCAATTAATTAATCTACTTAAACAACATAAAGAAGCCTTACTTTGGTCCGTGGACAACACTAGTGGTTACAATGCTTTTACTTTGAAAGAATATTTTTATCTTCTTGCAAAAGTCACTAAGGTGTTAGAGCTTCAACGGCATCTTGAGCTCTTCTCGAAAATTCATTCCTTGCTTCCTACCGGCATCGGCTAATTCGGTTTTATTCCTTTGCCTCCCCTCGTGAAATTCAGGTGTGGGGGAGGAGTGTGTGCGTGTGTGAGTTGTTTTTCTTTCATAGTTTTTTAGAAATTTTTCAGTCTCCGTCATCCCTTATCAGGTATTTCCTCAACTTTCTCCTTTTTCATTTCTTTTGCATTTCTTTATCCTTTCTCATCTCTCATTTCTCTTGCATATGCATAAATTGAGGACAATGCATGATTTAGGTATGGGGGGGGCTTTAGTGTAAATAGTAAAAATTGAAAAATCCAAAAAAAAAATTAAAAAATTAAAAAAATCAAAAAGAGTTCTTTTCATATTCTAGTCTTGTTAATTGATTGCTAGTTGCTTGATGCACCCTTGCATGCTATGATAATCTTATGATCCATTAGCTTTTGTTTGAGAAGTGATTTGCTAAAGTTCTTGTTCACACACTTACACTAGCAAGGTGAAGCTAGTAGACTTATTTGAATTGTGCATGAAATTAGAAGGACATGATTAGATGTAAGATGATTTGGTCTTCATGCTTTGAGTACAAGTAGGTGCATTGAGGATAACTTTACTTGAGATTGATTATGTTTTACCACACCAAGTGAGTTTTGAGCCTATATGCACATCTTTTGCATTTATATTCGTTTGCTTGAGTGTCCACTTGTCATTTGCATCGCTAACACTTGTTTGAGTTCCTTCTTGAAATACATGACATTAATTGATGATAAAATGATAAAGGCACTTAGGAATAACCTATATTTCCAAAAATATCCACACCATGCTTATGTGATCAATTAGTTAACCCTTTGAGCCTAATCATTTTCTTTCGGTGACACACCACATTACTCACCTAAGACCTTTTTCTTGTTTAGCCTTACGTATTCTTGATCCCATTTTGTCAAAGGCTAGTAGGAACTTGAGGGAGCAATAAGGTGTGTGAAATAGGGTTTACTTTTGTTCATAACTTTTGAGGAAATATTTGTTATTACCTTGATAGTCGATTTTCAAAATTTAATCTAAGGAGGATTATTGTAACATTTATCATTTCCTTAAGAAAAAAAAATAGAAAAAAAATGAAAAAAATGTAGATGAGAGCATATTTATGTTTTTTGTAATCCTCCTTCATTCGACTAGTCAAGTCTTTTTGATAAAAAATAAAAATAAATTGTGTGGGGAGGAAGTTTGGTGTTGTGCATGATATTCATGGTTACTACTAGCTTTTGACACTTCACCTTGCTTTGGCCTTTCTTGACATACCTTGTCCCTAGCCCCATTACAACCCTAATAAAGACCTTTTGATTGTCATTATTAATGTATGTTGTGATTTAAGTTGGAATGATACCAAGTGTCAAGCATGCATTTGATTTTGTTGGAATTGAGTGATACACTTACCCTTGTTCTTGAGTGAATATTCTTTTGTGAGTGAAAGGTGAGGTATTGCTTATTTGTTTTTTTTGCATAAGAGATCTCAAGTTTTGACTCTGAGGTGTGCCCTTGTAGACTTAGCATGGTTACCAATAATTTTTGCACTTGACATGAACTTATAATCACTCTTGCATGGTTCTTTAAGTAGACTATGTGAATCCTTGCACTTTCCACACCAAGACTTTGCAACTTCATTTTGATTCTTAAGTTGATGTATCATGAGAGGACAAGTATGTGTGGTGTGCATTGCCATGTGATCTTTTATCACTATAGGCCCTCACGAGACCTCACTCGTCCACTGGGGCTGCCTAGGGGTTTAAAGGACTTGTTGCATATGCCAAATGCAACCGTCACACCTACGAGAAGGAGTATAAGACTTTTTATCTAGATTTTCTTTTTGATTTTTGTTTTACTCGAGGATGAGCAAAAGATAGGTATGGGGGCATTTGATAAGTGCATATTTTTGCATATTTTTATTACCTATTTATTGCTTGAACTCGTGTTTTAATAATTTATTTTGTTGCATTTCAGGAAAATCGTAAATAAATAAATAAATGACAAAATAAATAAATAAAGTGCAAAGAAGGGAAAAAGAGGAAGAAAAAGGACCAAAAATTAAAGAAGGAAAAGAATTAGGAGCTTGGAGCAAAAGGAATATTTCAAGACAAGTGGAAGGTGGAGATCATCCCAACACATTAGAAAAGTGTATGGCCAAGATCAACTCTTCAAAGCTTAAGGGGGAAGGAAACAAATAGATGGCTAGGATTTTACCACCACACAACCCAAATGTATGGTGGGGATTTACCCAACACCCCCCTTAACCCTAATTCCTATCCTATAAATACCCCCTCACCCCCCTTGTATTTAGTAACTTAGATTTTAGGGTAGTTTTAATTTCTTGTATTTCTTTTCTTTGTTTCAAATCTTGTAAACACTCTTTTTAATTTCAATGCAATTTCATTTCTTTTAATTTCTTGTCTTGCTCTTTCGTTGTTACCTTGTTTCGTTATTTTCGTAAAACCCGTTGCTAACCACTTGGGGTTGAAAGTAACGATTTTTAATTCCTTGTTCTTAGTTAATTATCGTAATTTTGCCCCTTTAAATTTCAATTTTATTGTGGGCCATTAAATTCCAAATCATCGTTTTAGTATAATTTTAAATTCGTAGTTAATTTCTTTAATTTCTTTGTCTCGTATTTAATTTTCAAAAATTAAAAAAACCAAAAATATTAGTTTTATTAATTACTTTATTTTCCCAAATTCATAGTTTCTATTTCTCTATTTTATCAAAAAGGTCGTAGCATAAATCACCCAGTTTTCTTCTTCGAATTAACATTCCCCTGTTTTCTTAATTTTTTTTTCTTCCTGCGATAACCCCATGCCCCTTTCCTTTGTTAAACTTCATTTTTTTAGTTATTAAGTTTTGTTTGAATTAATGAAACAAAAAAAAAAAAAAAGACAACACCATGTTGAATAAAATTAAACATGGTAATCAAGTTATCAAGTTTTGTTTTAATAAAATTAAAGTAGGAAGTTTTGTTGAAGAAAGTATGTGGATTAAATTTTTTTTTTTTTGTGTTGTTTGAGTTTTGTTTTGTTAAGTCGAGTGTCTTGTTTTGTCAAGTTCTATTCCTTGTTGCTGCTCATGTTTCGTTGCAGTTTCCTATTCGTAGTGTTTTTTTTTTTTGATTTTTCTGTTATGTCTATTTGTTTTTAATCCCTAAGTAAAAAAAAAGGAAAATGTTTTATAAAGTTTAAATTTATTTTCGAATTTAGGAATTTAGAATAATTTGTAGAATAATTTTCGAATAATATTTAGAATAATTTAGAATTAGGAATTAAATCCGAATTTTCCAAAACCCAAATCGTTCTAGTCCGATTAAGTTAAAAATTAAGGAATGCGAAAACATTAGTCTCTGTGGAACGAATCATAAATTTTACAACGAAACGAATTGTGCGCTTGCGATTCAAATGTCTTAGTTATTTTCTAGCACAACAATACTGGTATGTTTTCTACTTTCCCTTGTATTTACTTCCATTCAATGAGGACATTGAATATTTTAAGTTTGGGGGTGGTTTGAGGGATAAGTAGTGTATATATATGTGATTGTTAGTCATTGTGTTCATGTAGGATTTCATGCTTTGCATATTAGTATTAGTAAATTATGCATTTATGTTCGTGATATCTACGTTTGTTTCATATAAGACATTCTGTTTTTATATATCATGTGAGTTCATAATAGTTTGCATTTGCACCCATGCTTGATAGGAATTTTGTGTTGTTGACGCTTTTTGATTGAGAAGTGATATGCTTTGTTCTTGTACACACACATACACTAGTAAGTTGAAGCTAGTAGACTTATTGAATGTTGTGAGTAATTAGAAGGACATGAATATGTGCAAGTTGATTTAGTTTGCATTCTTTGAATACAAGTAGGTGCATTAGAGAGATTTTTGCTTGAGATTGAGTATGTTTTTCCCGCCAAGTGAGCTTTTGAGCCATATTGCATTTGTTGCAATTTTATTCGTTTGCTTGAGTGTCCACGAATTGTTTGCATTGCTAGCAGTTGTTTGATATCTTTCTTGAAACGCATGACATTAATTGACGATTAAAATGATAAAGGCATTTAGGAATAACCACATATTTTCCCATATTACCACACCATTTACATGATCAATTAGTTAACCCGTTGAGCTTAATCCTATTTTTTCGGTGACATACCACATTACTTGCCTAGACCTTTTTCTTGTATTGGCCTTACATTAATTTGAACCCACATTGTCAAAGGCTAGTAGGGTGCATAAGGGAGTAATAAGGTGTGCAAGGAGGGGTTTATTGTTGGTCATAATTTTGGGGGAAATATTGAAATTTGGGTTTGGTTGTTGCTTGATAGTTGGCATGTGTAATAAAATCGTGGGATCATTGTTATTGTCTATATTATTGTTGCTTTAGCTCTCGAAAAAAGAGAGGATAAAAACAGGAAAAAAAAAAAGAAAAAAAAAGTTATATTATGAGAGCATATTTGTGTTATTGTGATCCTAATTTAGTCGACTAGTCGAGTTTTTGTTGGAAGAAAAATAATAAATTATGTGGGGAGGAAAATAGGGTGTTGTGTATGATTTATCATGGTACTTACTAGCTTTTGACACTTAACCTGTTTTGGCTTATTTGACATACCTTGTCCCTAGCCCCGTTACAACCCAAATAAAGACCTTTTGATTATCGCCATTAATGTATGTTGTGTTAAGAGTTAGATTGATACCAAATGTCAAGCATGCTTATGATTTTTTTGGAATTGAGTGATACACTTACCCTTGTTCTTGAGTGAATATTCTTTTGTAAGTGGATTGTGAGTGTTTGCTTGTTTTTGCGTATGAGATCCCGAGTTTTGTCTCAAAGATGTACTCTTGTAGGCTTAGCATGTTTACTAACTTATTCTTATACTTGACATGGACTTGTGAGAACTTATGCATGTTCATTGAGTAGACTATGTGAATATTTGCACTTTCGACACCAAGACATTGCGTATTTACTTTGATTCTTAAGTTGATATGGCATGAGAGGATTTGAAGGTATGGTAGGATATTAGTACTAGATTAATTGCATTTTCATATTAGTTGCATTCATGCATTGCAATGGATTTTGTGGGTACATTCACTATAGGCCCTCACGAGACCTTACTCGTCCACTAGGGCTGCCTAGGGGTTTAGAGGGCTTGTTGCATATACCAAATGCAACCGTGATCACCTACGGAAGTGGTACTAGTTAATCGTATATAGTTATAATTGTTATGCTTGAGGACAAGCATCGGTTTAAGTTTGGGGGTGTGATAAGTGGATGTTATATCCACTTGGAATGCTTCGTATTGGCTTGAATTGATGACTTGAACTCAAGTATGTGGTGTTTTTGATGTGTTTTTAGTGAATTTGTGCAGGAATAAGAGTCGGATGTGGGATGATGTTTTCTAATGCTTAAATGGTGGGTTTTGAGCTTAAAGAATAACAGTACATCAAATTGCGAGAGAGCTGGAAGAAACGGAATGAAAATCGGAGTTAAAACGAAGAAAATAGAGCAAAATCAGCAAAATCAGCGAAATGAAGAGTAACGGACGCGCATGAACAGTAACGGACGCGCATGAACAGTAGCAGTCAGCGGGTGAAAAATCAGCTGAAATTTCTGATTTTGTTTTGGCCATATCTTGAGTTCTACAAGTCCGTTTTGGACGATTCAACTGCCCACGCGAAGATAACGGAATTTTCTATCATTCTAAGGTGGTCCGGAGTCCAGAATTATTGAAGAGAATTTTCCTTCAAAATAGAATCAACAGAAATTGCCAGAATTCATTTCTAAACAGGAAATTGCCAGAATTCCTACTTCTAATAAGTATGGTAATTGCTCTGGGCGGCTAGAACATTCTAGAATCAGATCTACACATGGAATTTGCAATTTTATTCTCATTCAAGAACGGAAATTGCCATACTCCTATTCCAACTCTAAAACGGCAATTGCTTGATGGAGAGGCAAATTGAGGCTATAAATACACATCTTGGGGGACAGAAAAAAAAACACACATCATTACATATCAATTAATTAGTTTTATTTGTATCTTTTCATACTTTGTTTTTATCATGGTTTCATCAGATCCCATGATGACAAGAGGTTCGATTATGAACTAATCGTTGTCATGGGATTTTAATGGATTTATTTATGGAGCTTTAGTATCTTGATTGCTTTAAAGATCTATTTGTGATGTATATCTGATATCCTCGTATGGTTGTGCTTAATTGCTAGATGCGTAGCTAACATCTAATTTGTTAATCTCTTGTGAAGTGAAAGTGGATCTTGAGATTTAGAACTTGCCATGCTAGCATAGGTTCATGATTGTTTATCAACATGATTCGTAGTATGAGATGAAAATACTTATATTGCCCTGTGTGATCTTTATGGATAACTTGTTCTTCAACCGTTATGTTTTCAAATTCTATAGGCATATAGGGTCTAAGCATAATTGGTGTCTATTCATCTTCTATCTCTTTTGTGGATGTATGTTTAGTTTGGTATACGTATGCTGACAGGTAGCGTGTACTTGTTTCGTGTTATCCGATCAGATATCATAACCATTGCATATAGTGATTAAAGGCGTCAGATCTAAGCGAAGTATTTAATGAAGTTAGGATCCCATGTTACTCTTGTAGACGTAATTCAATTTCAATTCTCGTTAGTTAGTTAATTCTTAGTTGTTAATTTACTTCTTAGATAATTTAGTTAATTTAACCCAATTTGTTATTTGTCTTAGCAGTGAGTAATAACCATACATTGTTGAATAACTGAATTAAAACCATAACCAGATCTCTGTGGGAACGAACTCAACTTTATTCTATATTACTTGTGACCGTGTACGCTTGCGTGTTTTAGTGTTAAGCTATGAGGGCCAAGTTTACAAACTCTTCTTCTTCCTCATCTTCAGAATCATCTCAGCATTTTCCTTCAGCCACATAGGCTTTACCTTGATTCCTCTTAAACTGATTTCCAGATCCTTTTCCTTGATTCTGTTTTGGTCTTCTGCATTCAGTAGCAAAATAACATAACTCATTGCAGTTGTAACACCTGAACTTTGACCTATCCACCATCCCGGTCTTGTTACCACCTCTCGTGGCACCACCAGCAGCTTTTGAAAAACTCCCCTTGTTGAACTTAGATGTTTGACCTTGTGGCTTGTACGACTCGTCCCTTCTGAACTTGATGTTCTTGAATCTCTTAGCCATATAAGCCATGGTTGGATTATCCATGCTTTCAATCTCTTCCATTGTGTAGAAGTCTTCATCTTCAACGTCTTTGAGCTGCGGAACCACCTTCTCCTCGTCATCCAACACCTCTTCAATCTTCAATGGTGGTACTTGTGTTGGTTGTGAACTTTGTGAGGATTCACTTGGACAAGCTACTTGTGGTTCATGAGCTACAAGGGCTCCTGACATGTTTGCCAACTTTCCTTTGGTTCCAGTTTGAATAGCTCTATTTTGAAAGAGTTCGAGTTCGTATGATTTGAGCACACCATAAAAAGTTTCTAGAGATACATCGCTCAAGTTTCTTCCTTCTCTTATGGCTGTGACTTTGTGCTCAAGATGCTCAGGAAGAGTGAGCAGAAATTTGATGTTGATCTCCTTTCTATCATAGAATTTCTCATGAATTTGTAACTCAGATATTAGCTTACTGAACCTTTCAAACATGTGTGTGAGTTCTTCGCTTGGCTTGGCCATGAAGGCTTCATATTGTGATATAAGGATTTGCCTTTGATTTTCTCGGACCTCTTCACTTCCTTCACACAGCAGCTCTATCTTACTCCACATCTCTTTTTCAGATGAACATCCCATGACATTACCACACATGGCTTTGTCTAAAGTGAGAGAGTTGAGCAAGATAAGTTGTAAGTAGTCATCCAAGGCTACTTTCTCCTTTTCGGTCTCTGTGTATTCTGAAGGCCTTTTGGCAACCCAATGTGCTGGAATGACTTCGTCATTTACAGTAGAAGCAGCTACTTCCTTTTGAGGAATGAAGGGGTCGTTCTCAAGGATTCCCATATATAGTGGATGGGCAGCTTTGATAAATAACAAGATCTTTCTTTTCCAGAAATTGTAGTTCTCTTTATCAAAAACTGGAATCTTGATACCACTTGACTTCTGAACACTCGTCATGATCTTCAGATTTGTATATCAATCTGTTGCTCTGATACCAGTTGTTGGTCCCGGAGTATATTGCAGAAGGGGGGTTGAATGCAATATAGATAATTTCAAATCTTTAGCTCAACAACAATGATAAAGATTGTAAACTATCTACACAATAATTGCAAACACAAGTAGTAATTCAAGATGTTCTCACAAAATAAATATTTTATTTATTTTGTAATGTGTTGCTACAACCTCGAGAAAAATGGTTTTCTCAAGCTTCGACTTCTTGAAGGAAAATCACTACAGAAAGAATGAGAGATGTGTCTCTATATAGACTAATCTTTCTCTAGCATCTCAGTCACATGGGTCGCGGAGCTGTTGTCATTTTTAAGTGGCAGCTCCTCACAAGTTGCCCACCTATGTGACCTTTCCTAAAATGCTATACAAACAGAGTTATCTTTAAGCATAAGGCATTCTGGGTTCTTTCCAAAATTAGCTATAACAATTCTATTAGATGCAGACTTGTCATACTCTTGAATTGTCGAGCCTCGTCTTGTGATCTCTCAAGCTTCTGTCGTAGTCTTGCAGGTCTGCTACAATCTTTGACGAATTGCAGCAAATCTGTTTCTCGAACATCTAAACTGTCACGGGGGTTTGACTGAGATAAAATCCCCAAATCAAATAATTCAGTGAGACAGTAACCCTTGCCGCCAAGTTTGCTGTCATAGGAATATTCAGTAGTTAACAGTATGAGCTCCCGCCAATGTTGCTGTCGGAACTCCAAACTTGCTGTCAAGTGTGAGAATGTTGTTGTCCCCTGCTTCAGCCAATATTGCTGTCAAATGAAACTTGCTATCGTGATCTTGCAACATGCAGTCTTCTTGTAACGTTACCATCAATGTATTGACAGTAACTTTATTATTGTTGTCGAAGTGATGTATTCTCTTGAGGCTTGAACATATCAATGAACTTCTTCCAAGATACATACTTATTACAGTTCAGCAATTATTTGATTACAAGAACACACTCTGGCTGTGACAGTATGTTCTACTTAGCCTATACAAATAAACTAAGTACTAGTTAAGTTGTCTCTACGCTATCACCCATAAATCCTAACATATATGTACTTTCATTTTTTTTATTTAATAGTTTAAAAATAGAAAAACATGTTCATACTTATTTTTCAAGGGTGAGTGCCCTAAATACCCACTTTTTATTGTTTGGTGTCCAAAATACCCACCATGCGAGAACAGTGCCCAAAACATCGACCACATACGCCTACATCATCAGCATCTCCTCCGTCACGCATCCGTCATCGGCGTATCACATAGATACGCCTCTAGAATCGACGTAAATGATGCTGGATGCGCCTCTGCTAAAAGCGTATAATATGATACGCCGTTTGAAACGACGTGTCTGACGTCAGCTAACGTTAGCTCAGAGCTCACGACGTCTGGCGACAATGGCGATTCCGATCGGAAATTTCAATCTCTTCGTTCTCTCTCAGAAGCCACTCTCCCGTCACGTTGTACATACCATTCGATTCACCTCTCAAAGATCTATAACCCTATACCAGTTAATTTCCGTTTGCAATGCTTGATATTGAAAACCCAAATTACGATTCCGTCGAGGTCGATGTTTCCGGCAAGGTTAGTTCGTGCCTCTGCGGGGCCAAAAACTAAAAACCATTCATGGGAAAAGGGAGAGGGAGATGTGCTGATCACGTAGACGTGCTGTGGAGGGTTGGAGGTGCTGTGGTGAGGGAGAACGAAGGAGGCGACCAAATCGCCCGAAATCGCCGGCGGAAAAGCTCTGAATTTTCAGGCGAGTTTTGACGTTTTCTGGAAGCTACAGTACAGAGGGGTTGCACCGTTCCAAACGGCGTGACCCATGGGTATTTTGGGCGAAATTTTCAGAAACGGGTATTTTGGTCAGTGGGTAGGGAAAAAGTGGATATTTTGGGCATTCTTTCATTTTTGAAGACCCCGAAAGTATAATTTTAATTATTAATAAATTTTTGTTTCATCTTTTTTTATAAAAGTATAAACAACTTATTGTTTATAAATATAAATAATTTCGATTTACAATTTTTTTTTGAAATTTTTCATAAATATTCAAATGCAAATTTTTTTTTTGCAAAAGTACTTTTTTATTATCCAAGTCCAAATAAAAAAAATTAAAAAGACTGTAATCTTACAAATATTTTGAGAAAATAATAAAATTGCAAAAAAATATAGAAAAAGTGATATTTTTGGTAACTTTTTTCTTTTTATGTTGCACTCAATTGATAAGTACTATTTTTGTTAATTAATAGATAGTTGTATTTTGTTAAAGTAAGTTTTAGAATTTACACTTATACAGTTAAATTATTTGACAAAAACTGCTTTGGTTTTTTTTTATTAAACTTTATAAGATTTCAAATATTTCATATAAAAATATAACAAAAATAAATATATAACAAATTTGTGTGATTTAACAACGTAATAATAAATATTTTAAAATTTATGTAATGATAGTATATATCCAAAAGATTCTTTTTTTTCAAATACATATATAATATAATTGAAAACTTACCGTCAAGTATTGTTTATTGGATAAATTTTTTAAAATTAAAATTATACAAAAACCTTATTTAAGATCAACAATTAAGCATGAAATTAAAACTAATCTATACTATTATATAAAAGCCGAAACATTAAAAGTTTGGTTGGTCGGTCCGTCGATACGGTACCTGTTGATTTTACTTATTTACCATTAATTAATTATAGATAAAATCCATTCTACCATCTAATTAATTTCCTTTTTCAGGTTAAATATATTATCTTTTCTAAATTTTATTAACAAATTGATTTAGTTTTTCAGGTAAAACACAGTATCTTTTATTTTTTATCTAACTAAAATTTTTCCTTTTTAAAAAACACTACCAGCAATTTTGTTTAATAAAATAACATAATTATATTATAATTACTATTAACTAATTAATTATCTTTTTCAGCCAAAACACGCTACATTTTCCCTTTTCTCTAATTAAATCCCTCTTTTCCCAATTATATTACGGGTAACATAATTTAATTATAATTACTATAAAGTAATCAATTATCTTTTTCCACCTAAAACATGTTACCATTTTAATTTTCTCTAACTAAGATCTCTCTTTTTGCAATTATATCACGAACATTCCATCTAATAAAATAAAATAATAATTTTATAATTATTAATAATTAACCGATTACCTTTTTCAACTACAATCTATCATCTTTTCTTTATTTTCAAACTAAAATTCCTCATATTCTAGAAATATCACGAATAACAGTTATATAATTATTATCAAATCATCTCATTTAAAAATTTAAGTTTCCAAAATTCATGTTTTAAAAAAATTAATTTAAATTAATTTAAAAAAATCATATAAAATTAAAAAAAAAATTGCATCGCACGAGTTTTAATCCACTAATATAAAAAAAAGCTTTTAAGAAAGTTTGTATGTAAAAACTTTCATCGCAGAAATAAAATAAATTTTATTTGATTTTTATAATAATAATTATTTCTTTTTGAGGGCCTGAAATTTGAATTTCGTTTTAGACCTTTTAATGTTTAGCACCGAACCTGGTACAGTACAACGAAGGGGAGTTGTAGGGGGGTGTGCGGTTCGGATCAAATGGTTTTGTATTAATGTTGAACCAAACTGTATATAATGATTTATTAAAATTTTAATCATAATCACGATTAATCACTTCAATTCTAATTGCGAAAATGTGTTGATGCGGTTTGGTTTTCGGTTCAATCACCTATTACATATATCAAAATTAATTAATAGTAATAAATTTAAATTATTACACATATTGGATCCAAATTATCAATTTTGAGATACAACTAAAGATTAATAAGTTAAAAACAAGTGATACTCAAATACAAACATAACAACAAGATTTTTAAGCAAAATTTGGTCCACTTCCAGTAGTCCACAAATAGTAGAGAAGTTTAATCATGAAAATGGGGTACAATAAGCACATTAATTAATATAATTTATCCACTAAAATTTTGTAAGATGCAACAATGGAGTGCTGTTAATCTTACGATATTATACAATATTGATATGGGTTAAAAATAAGCCCTAAAGACACATTTAATGTGGCATTAATTAGACCCAGTATGGTCCAAACGCGGGGCCCACCAGATGGCCCAAAACCCTAATTAAATATTAATTTCGTAATTAATATTAAGGGTTAATTAACAGCTGGGAAGTACAAGTCAAATAAGGATATTATCTCTGCAAAGAGTAGCCTCCAAGGCACATAGTCATACAAGGAAACAGACTCCTACAAGGAAGGAGTCTAGAACCTTCATCAAGGCTGACTTGCCCACCAAGTCACCTAACCCTACCATAATTCTGAGGCTTCTCAGCCTATATAAAGGGTCAGACCCCTCACCTCAGAATTACGTTTTTGGCTTGATCTTTGATATACATCGAAGTACGTAGGCATCTTGTGAAGGCCAATTCAGCCACGAGCACGAGAACAGCCATTAAAGCTCGAAGCTCCCACAAACCCTAGTAGTTAATATGCAATAAATATACCCTACTTTTTATTCCACAACATTTGGCGCCTTCTGTGGGAAGACAACATCAACCATGGTTCAAACACGAAGAACAACACCAGTTGTAACTGAGGCCGTGCCACTCAGCTCTGCTCCACCCCTCACCGAACAGGCTCCCCCAGCATCAGGGGCGATCATCCAACAGGCTCCCCCAGCATCAGGAGCGATCATCCAACAGGCTCCCCCAGCATCAGGGGTGATCACCAAGTCTCAAGTTTCTCAACAATCAGGGGCGATTCCCCACGTTGAGTGTACGCGGCCTCTGATCGACCAAGCAGGACGAGGAACCAACCCTCTTCAGGTGGTGGTCTCTCCTCTTTTTAATCCTGACAACCCACCACCAGGGGTACAGATCCACACCTTGAATACTAACCCGAGGTATGGTCTGCCTAACCACCCTCTAGCTGCTCGGGGAGCAGGGCCAAGCGGACATGCCATGCAAACACAGGATCCATCCTATATTAGAGGATTGGATCCTTATCAAGACGACTACTCTGGCCCCTATTCTGATGATTCGTCATCTGAGGATGATGATCGTGATGAACATCCAAGGAGGCGACGTGTTAGCAGAGAACCTCGGGCGAGGACCCTAGGAATCCATGATGGACCTCCACAAACGGCTAAGGAGAGGATTAAGGCTCATGAGGCTAAGATCCAAAGGCTAAAGGATGAC
Source organism: Saposhnikovia divaricata (assembly GCA_036435485.1). Taxonomy (NCBI): domain Eukaryota; kingdom Viridiplantae; phylum Streptophyta; class Magnoliopsida; order Apiales; family Apiaceae; genus Saposhnikovia; species Saposhnikovia divaricata. Next base: position 216,695,688 of record CM071594.1, read on the forward strand.
ATAGCAAGGGAACAGGCAAGACAGAGTCTGATTCGACCCCCTCCAATCTCAGGAAGGATTCCCGTTATAGATTTGGAGAGGTCCTCAAGAAGACAGAAGAGGGCCGATGTCCCAACAAGAGAAGCTATGAGGGTGGAAACCCCCAGGAGTAACCCGAAGGATCTCATGCCACTTGGAGATCCTGATGATCCCACACCCCCGTTTACTGAGGAGGTGATGAATGCTCATATTTCTAGGAAGTTTAAGATGCCGACAATTAAGGCTTATGATGGAACGGGTGATCCCACAAATCACGTTAGGACGTTCTCAAACGCACTGCTGCTGCAGCCTGTAAGTGATGCCCTAAAGTGCAGAGCGTTCCCCCAAACCCTGTCGGGCATAGCTCAGAGATGGTATAGCCGATTGCCTGCGAACTCTATTGGTTCTTTTAAGGAGTTGAGTGCCGCCTTCGTTAGCCAATTCATTAGCAAAAGGGTCCATGAGAAGAGCTCCGCATCTCTTATGTATGTGGTGCAAGGAAAGAATGAAAATCTGAGGGATTACCTCAAGCGATTCACTAAGGAGACCCTGAATATCACTGATTTGGAAAATAAGGTGGCAATGGTAGCCCTGGAACACGGAACCACTGACCTCTTCTTCAAGAGATCATTGGCGAAGCATCCCCCTGAGAACATGGCTGAGCTCCAACGAAGGGCTGATAAGTATATTAAAGCTGAGGATAGCATGAAGAAAGAAACCACCGTAGGTGGAGGAGGAGGTAACAATGACTCCAAGAAGCGAAAGCAAGACCAGGATTATGATGATCAAGAGTATGATGCTAGGGACAAGTATCCCCGAACTAGCGAGGACTCCGACTCTGCCCCTAAGAAAAACCAAGGGTCAAGGTTCACTGAGTATGCAAGGTTGAATACTCCTTGGAGTCGAATCTTGTTGGACATTGAGAATGATAAGGATTTCAGATGGCCGAAGCCACTCAGGGGTGATCCCGCAAAGAGAAACCAGAATCAGTATTGCAGATTCTATAGATACGTGGGGCATGACACTGACTATTGCAAGCAACTCAAAGATGAGATCGAGTTTTTGATCCGTAGAGGGAAACTGAGGCACTTCACTAAGGGTGAAGACCGTGGTAGTCAGAGAAGAGACAATAATAGAAGGGATGACGATCAAGATTGCAACCCACAGCCCCGAGGGCCAGTAATCAACATGATCTCAGACTGCGGTCGGGACAACTAGGAACTCTCGAAAGGCTTATGCCCGAGAGGTGTTGCACATCGTGGGAGAGGCCCCGAAGCGTGTAAAAACTGAGGTAGCGGTTAGTTTTGATGACTCAAACTTGGAAGGGGTGAAGTTCCTCCATGACGACCCACTGGTCATAACTCCTGTGATTGGAAACTCGGAGGTGAAGCGAGTCTTGATAAACAATGGAGCTTCCGTTGAAATTCTGTTTCATGATGCGTTTGTGAAGATGGGATACACTGATTCTCAGTTGACCCCCCAATAACATGCCTATATATGGATTCAATGGAGTAGAATCCAAAGTTGAAGGGACTATTCAACTGCCTGTAACTATTGGGCAAGAGCCCAAGGAGGCCACTCAGATGTTGAACTTCCTAGTAATCAAGGCGGCTTCAACGTACAATGCTATCCTTGGAAGGACTGGACTTCATGCATTCAAGGCTGTTGCCTCAACCTATCATGTGAAGATCAAGTTCCCTACCAGGAATGGTGTTGGAGAACATAAAGGTGATCAGAAGATGGCACGAAGCTGTTATGTAGCCTCATTAAGGCCTGATGGAGTCGGGGGGCAGGTCCCTCCGATTGAAGACATGGATGTCCACAGTGGTAAGGAACACAAAGAAAGGTCAGCAGAGGACATCACACAGAAGCCTCGGACAGCCATTGAGGCTAAGGCGTTAACTGACTTTGTGGTTGAGTGTACCATTGGCAACCAAGAAGTCGGGGGGCAGGAGGTAGTACCCCAAGCAGGAAGTAAACTTCAGAATAAGAATGAGGAGACCAGAAGGAGTGGTGGGTGCTCTATTTTGATGGAGCATCAAAAACAAAATCAAGTGGTGCAGACCTAGTCTTGCAAAGGCTCGATTGGGATTAAGTTATCCTAGTAGGACTTAGCTTCATATTTATATAGTAGAAGTAGAAATAAGGTTCATTAAAACCATTGCAGAGCATGTTGCTCCGAGTAGGACAGTAGTACTCTATGTAAGGGTTGAACCCATTTCAAGTTATTAATGCAAGTTTGTTTTCCATTCATTGATTGTGTATGTGCCAAGCACCTGATGTGTGAGTCAAAGATGACTAAGTACCGAAAATAAAAGAATACACGAATGGAAACAAACAAATGCATACCCCGAAGGGTAGAGTTATGTTACAGCAGATAAGAGTTTAAGTCCTTGAAGGGCCCTGGAAAAAAAGACAACGTTGAAGTCCTGATGGAACACCCGGTGAAGAAACATATTGCATAGCCCGAAAGCCAATGGAAGGCTTATCAAGTGGGCAATCAAACTAGGAGAATTCGATGTTAAGTACAATCCTAGGACGGCCATCAAAGCCCAGGCTCTAGCTGACTTCGTGGTTGAATATACCATTGACAACCAAGAAGACAACCACGAAGTCGGGGGGCAGGAGGTAATAGACCAGGAAGGTCAGCAAGGTGAGAAACCCCTGGAAGAGAAGAAGGAATATTGGATGCTCTATTTTGATGGGGCATCAAAAACAAAAAGCTCTATTTTCATGGGGCATCAAAAACAAAAACCAGTGGTGCAGGTTAAGTTCTGCAAAGCCCCAATGGGTTTACACTCGAGTATGCCTTGAAGTTGGACTTCCAAACAACCTACAACGAGGTGGAGTATGAAGCTCTGATAGCCGACCTTAGACTGACAAGAGCCCTGAGGGTCAAGAACCAGAAAGTCTGTGGAGACTCAAAGTTGGTAGTCTCACAAGTCAATGGAGAGTTTAAGGTTAGAGAAAAGAATATGGCCAAATACTTGAGGATTGTGAAAGCTGTGATAGCCTAGTTAGATGAGTGCCAGGTATATCCCAAGGGAGGAGAATACAAAGGTCGATGCCTTATCTCAATTCAAGGGTCGAGACCCATTCTTGGAGCATCTACTTCCAAGTTCTGAGAACCCTTACAACTGATTCTAAACTTATTGCTCCTATCAAAATAGGAGGATGTTGAATAGATCCTATCAAAACACACCTTGATAATGGCTGGTTGCCAAACGATGCCATGGAGGCACGGAAGCTAGCTGTAAGGAGCTAAAGGCTCGGAGAGGCCACACGTCATCCAAATAAAGGCCCTTATTTCGATCAGAATCCTGGTCGAAGGGGTCAGGATTCCTGATCGAAAATCCTTTCGACCAAGAAGCTGAGAAGGCCCTTATTTCGATCAGAATCCTGATCTAAGGGTCAGCATTCCTGATCAAAAATCCTGATCTAAGGGTCAGGGTTCCTGATCGAAAATCCTGACTTAGGGGTCAGCATTCCTGATCGAAAATCCTGATCTAAGGGTCAACATTCCTGATCGAAAATCCTGACCTAGGGGTCAGTATTCCTGATCGAAAATCCTGACTTAGGGGTCAGCATTCCTGATCGAAAATCCTGACCTAGGGGTCAGCATTCCTGAACGAAATCCTGATCTAAAATACCACGAATCCTGGTACAAAAAAAAGGGGCTATTTAATAAAAAAAATTATTTGCCTAAAGTCATGAATGACCTCAATTCAGGACGAATTTCGAGTCAATGAGACCAAAAATACGATCGTAAATTACGAAAATATTAGGGTTGAGTACCCCTCTAAAATTACAAAAATTATTATTACTATTATTAAAAATAATAATACTCCCTCCGTCCCTCTTTAGTTGGCACATTTGCAAAAAAAAAATTGTCCCTAAATAGTTGTCACATTCCTTGAATAGAATGTTCATGGATCAAATAAAATTACTTCAGATAATTCCTGCTTTAGGGAAAGTATATCACTGGTTGTTATTCCACAAGTTTGAAGTAGAAAGCTAGAAGGGTTACCTGATATAAACTAATCGAGGTAACAGGGTTAGTGAACAGTTTAAAATGGAGTAGTGCACCTGCCGGTAGTTAACAAAATAAGTTAGTAATCATTCGTGCATCTCATTATCACCATTATGAGGGTAACTCCATCTCTTCGTCTTCGTAATACAAGACACCAACTAGTGCATCTCTCAATCATCATCTTAAAGTCATTTATCGAGTTGGGGTTTCACAAATATATCTGTCATTTCCGTGCTTTATCTTGAAGACCAAGCTTCACATCATTCCGGGGACACCTGCTAAGTCCATAGGGTCCTACTTCGTGCCTTCCGACATGAATCACAAGTGGCCAGTTCCCCCTGGGAACAGATCAAAGAGATCTCTCAGGGATCTCAGTGCAGTCCATAGGTTCAGTGGCGGGTGTGTGTATGTGAACATATACCAAAAATATTGAGGTCTACAATACATATATACGTAGTCCCTGATAACATCTCTATCAAAGGATCCCACTCTAGACCCGCTGGTCTTTTCTTTTGGTAGACTCTGAGATCACTGTATCGCTCGTTGCAACCATATTCAACTTCTCTTGAGTCCCTTTGTTAATTCTACTTGTTTGTTCTCTAAGTTGAACTACCATGCTCTAGCGTCCGAATCATGCGTGGAATTATCTAGCACGCTCATCTTATGATAACATTCTCGTATAACACATGTAAAATTCGCCATCAAGGCTAATGAAATCCACAACGACATAGTGACCAACTTTCAGGTAAACCCGTTACTTATCGAAAATCGGATCTTATAGCCAAAGTAAAAGACTTTCATTATTCCAAGTACTAAGTACCCTTAATTATGTAGGGAAGTCTAAACTTCTTGATTCTTAAAATGTCGCCTCCTAAACTGTGGAGGACTATGGGCCACAAAATTTATGCCGGCCTAGTCATCAAATCATATTGGCAATATCGCCTCTACCTCAGCTGCTCTTGAGATTTCGCTCTGCTTCCTATATCATTACCTATGATAGGTCATGTACGACTATCAAACCTCTATTCATCATTCTGAAGGTCTCTAAGGATTTTATCGACCCTAGTATAATACCTCCAGTAAACACTCCAGTCCATTCTACTCACCGGTACCTCTTCCGGTAGTCCAATAATAAGTTTACTACGATCTTTTATGTCATTCTCCTACTTAGACTTAACACTCAACACTCTCGTTTCTGAGTACTGTAACTTATCGCTCTGATACCATTTCTGTGACGCCCCCAAATCCGAGGTCAAAGATTCAAGTCGTCACATCACCATCCCACCATATCATACCTGTATTAACTTTACAACTCAACAATACATCCATCCAGACCTCAATCTTACGCACAAACAAGTTAGAGCCTCAGAAACGATAATCAAAAGTAACACTAAATATTACAATTCATCTGTACAATCCAGAATCTTACGCACTTCCACTTATACAACTACACTTGAAGACAAATCTTACTATTACAGTTGAAAACCTATCAGACTTACTCTATAGTATTTATCAGGAACTAAATCATCTCCGGGGGTAAATCTTCTACTCCTCTTCTGCTGGTGCGGAGTTAATTGGCCAAATTCTTCTCTTTCTGAAAAGTTTTTATAAAGCAAGAATGAACTACATAATGCTCAGCAAGTTCACCATTTTGAAAAATAATAATGTGGTTTATTTCGAAAACATTCCCAACTATATGGGTATATATCTCAGATTTCAAAACATAATTGGACGATATACATGTCCGAGTTTGAATAAAACATCTATACTCACTAAGGAGCTTTAAGAATAACATATGAACCCTTTATAAGGTTCCCATTTCAAGATATCTCAAGTTTGAAAATATATACATATGAGTATATCATTTTCGGCAAAACACTCTACGGTTAACATACTATACAGGGAATACATCATTGCAAACCTCTTTCCTTCCATTAGCTCAGAAGGTTTCTCATTCAAAAACATTTCATTCTTTGAAATAATTGCAAGAGTGCACTAACACGTGCCAATCTTTATAGAAAACCTTGCAGTTCTAGATACTGCACGATGTCAATGTTTTTCTTATCAAAAACCACACTATCGGCAACTTGGCACTTAGGCCCAAGAAGAAGTGTTTGAGTATTTTTCCAAAGTGGAGGATGGGACTGGAAGAAACATAAAAACCTGACAAGGATTGACGATGATCAGTCGCCACATCCAAGTCCAATAATCCGCGGGTCTTCTCTACCGTTAGAAGGATAGAAACTACATCCTTAACTATCCTCGGGCGAAAACTACATCCGTAATCACCCTCGATGAAAACTACATCCGTAATCATCCTTCGGCAACACCTGGGCCGGAATAATAATTGATGGACCGCATGGCTCATGGCCGCTTACACATCCCGGGAATCGTTTGTCAACGATTCCCACACCTGCCAGAGTCCCTTTTTTTCTTTTCTTCAAAAAAAAAAATCATTTTGATAGAAAATTCGAGTAGTTGAAGTTCGACCTCAGTCGACCGATAATTCTTGAGAAATGTACAAGAAGTAAAACCTGACCGGGGGTTTTCGAAAATGTTTTGAGTTCGAAAGGGTTCGAGTTTGAAAGTACAAAAGGTATCTTGGATTAGCTTTGTCTTTAAAATAATGAACAATAATTAATAAATGATATTTTAAGATTTAATATAAATAATTAATAAAATAATTATTTAATTAAATATGCTTTTAATCCAAGATAGATATTTTTGAGTATTTATGATGATATAAAAATAATTACTTAAGTACACGATACTTCCCGAACGACCCTTCGGGTTTTCGCAATTTAATTACGATATGATAATATACCGCTCCCCGGTCAATGGTATATATGGACCGCTACGACCTCTATTGCTAGAGTCGCTGTCTGAAGAAAACATTTCATTCTAAGTTCAAGGGGGTACAAACATATATGAGCATATATCTCAATTTTCATCATAACCTCAATAGGCGTAAGCACATAATACGATTGAAAACTACAAACACAACAGTGAAAGTCCTTATATATGTAAGTTTTGAAAAGTAAACTTGCATAGGTAGAATCAGGAACATAATATCTTGAAAATAAATTCTTAGGGTTGGAAAACTTGCCTTGGGAAGGTTGGGGTGGTTGGGCTCGTGGAGTGGAGCGACAATCTATAAATATCCAATATTCGCTCGTTAGTATCTTAGCAACACCACTTAATCATAATGTTTTAAAGAATACAAGGCCATCTTAGCGACTCCACCATTTGACCCACTAACCCTCCTATATGACCATGTCATCACATTATCACATTCTTTACCCATTCGACTCAAATCTATTCCTCAAACTTGAAACTCAAGTGAATACTCTTAAAACTACTTTAAACTAATCTCTTAAGTGGTTTTTCACTTGCGCGGATTTTACTCTAACATTTTTATAAAATTGAAAAGTACATATTTTAATCCAGTTCTTTTTGGGTAGCCTTCACCACTGCATTTACTAGCTCCCCTAATTTTTCCATGATCCTACATAAATATTTAGGGGTTTAAACAAGGTTCACAAGTGGACCATTTAGTGCAGTTCGGATTCCAGAAACACTTTTCACTTCTCAGGCCATAACTCAAAATCTATACATCACCTAGTCATGAACCTTATATTTCTGGAAACTAAATTAAAATACCTTTCCAAAAATATATATTAGGACTTCAGGGGACAAGATTTAGGGGTTCAAAACCCTCCTACAAGACAGTACAAGTTCCTGGAAAATTTACACGGCATGTTTTTCCCACTTAACCATTCAAGAATCCCATATAAACATCACAACCATCATCTAAACCACCAAGATCATACTCTCTAGCACACATGGAGTTGCATACACTAACCACAAGCTTAAAAATCACAACCACAACATTTAAACTCAAGATCTACATCATCCATAACTTATATGTCCAAGATTCACACTAACATCCATGGATCTATCATTATACACCATAAATAATTCATAACCAAGAGGGGTTAGAGTTTTATACCTTCTTGAGTATCTAGGAGCCTTGGGTAAGCTTTACAAGTCTCAAGAACACTTAGATGAGCTCCTACAACCCTTAATCCTTCAAGATCTAAAAGATAAACACACTTGGTTACTATTCACTCTATCTTTAACAATTAATATCTCAAGATTGGATGGATAAAATGGTGTGAAATTCATAGCATACCTTCTTTATAGTGTATAGGAGACCTAGGATTTTTGCCTTGATTTGTAAGTGAGGGGAAGTTGAAGAAAATTCTTCTTCTTCCTCCCTTGAGAGCTTGGGCCGAGAGTTCTTGAACAAAGGGGGGGTGAGTTGTTTTGGTTGGGTAATGTGTTATGATATGTATTATTGTGTTATGTATTGATATGTATTGGTAGTGTATCACATGTTGACACCCTAGGTAGTAGACTAGGCATGCACCATACTCCTTTGTCTCCTAGAATAATGCACCAACTAATTACTATTCATTGGTTGCTTTTGCATTTTCTAGTTTGCTTTTTTAACAATCTAGTTTTTTGAGACTTGCATGTAATATCCTTCCTTGTATTATTATTCCTCCACCAATGCTTGTCACTTAATCCTCATTTCATAACGTATCTTAATTAAACTCCTCGTAATAATATTTTGTCACGTAGAGATCTCCTTGTAATTCCTTGAGTACTTAATTGTGTAAATTCCTTGAATATCCATAACCCTTTGCCATAGTCTCTTAAAAATCTTTTAATACTCTAATAACTCTCAAGTCCCAAATTTATAAATCTTACTAGCAATAAGACTCTGGCCTTCAGCAATCTTCCCTTTTCCTTACAAAGTGAATGTAACAACATAAATTTCTCAGATAATCCATTCCATTAAACAACATGGGTGACTCAAAAGGTTCCAAATTGACAATGTCATATGATATTATATAAAAAAAAATATTACAAAAATTAGGGTTCTTACAGCCTCCCCTCCTTAAAAGGATTCCGTCCCGGAATCAGGTTGAAAACAGTTGGGGGTACTTTTCACGCATCGTGCTCTCTAGTTCCCATGTTGATTCTTCGACATTCTGGTTCCTCCACAAAACTCTCACTAGTTTGACAACCTTGTTCCTTAGCATTTGTTCTTTCCTATCCATGATTTCCACTGGTTTCTCCACATAAGTCAAATCTGGATGTAGGTCTATCTGGTCGTATTCTATCACATGTCGAAAGTCCGTGTGGTAGGGTCGTAGCATAGACACATGAAACACATTACGAATCTGCTGCAAGCTTGGAGGCAAGACTAACTCGTAGGCTAACTTCCTAATACGCCTCAAAATCTAAAAAGGTCCAATAAACCTCCGACTTAGCTTCCCTTTCTTACCAAACCACATCAATCCTTTCCAGAGGGATACCTTTAGCATCACGAAGTCTCCCACCTCATACTCCTTTGATATCTCACAAAATTTGACCATTCGAAATAATGGGTTTCGTAAAAAAAAAACTAATGACTTTTACATACCCTCGTGTGTACAGTAAAGACGTAATATGAATTCGAAATCTTCATTTAATAATTCGTACATCTCGTGATCGCAAAAATTTCTCATCCACCCATAAAATTTGGGTTATTGCAGTCTCCTCTCCTTAAAAGGATCCTATCTTAAGAACCTAAGGAAAATAGTTGTGGATACAATTCCAACTTTACCCTTCCCAACTCTCAGGTTGACACTTCAACCCTTTTGTTCTCTTACCTTGATCTTACCAACGCTTTAATGTTGCTTCTCAACGCATGCTCTCTTCGACCTCTATTCCTTATCGGTTGTTCTATGAATGAAAATTTCTATCCCACTACTTATACGTTCCTCTTCTACCTTGTTCATAGTATCCGTGTTGAGTCCTTGTATCGTTGGGCCGTGAATACTTTGTGGTCATGTTCTATAATCTGAGATAACGTCAATACACACGGTATTCCTCATATTCCTTGGCTTGATTAGCACGCATGTGTTGCCTCCCGTCAGCCGTTACCATTTGCTATGGATACTGTATAGTCTTCGGTATACGTCAAACCAGTTCCGCTACTATATCCCTCGTTCATTGACTTCTTCGTAACGCAAGAAAAGCGAAACTTCTTCTTTCGTACTACGCTTTGCAAGAGACGTCCTTACGTTCGCATGGTGACGATCGTGATAACAACATTCGTTTCATGGATAAGTTTTTATTCTCGACTGCCCCGTGAAATCTAAGGCACGACACTAAATATAAATTCTATCGTTTGGATAATTCTTCTTCCCTGTCCGTCAGCCACAGATCAAATTAGTACATACGCTCAATCTCTTTATTAATTATACTTGAAAGCACCTTCAATATTCGAAGTTTAACCTTAAGTCTCTATCTGACGTAATCACTGCAGAAGTGTTATATTGCTCCACCATCCCTTCCGTATATAAATCGATAATCTTCTAAATGGAAAGTCTCTTGTAGGTAAATCACTTGGTCCAGCAATTATAAATCAACTAGGGCCATCTCTTGGCTCGGTCTTCGGCGACCTACTTATGAAATTCATTATAATTCTGTCCACGTTCAAGATTTTCTACAGTCGGAATTAATCCACTAGATCTCTATCATTCTGCTTTTGACATGCCGCGTTTGTACTTAATAGTTTGCCAATACCATTCTTTATATCCGTTTGCCAAACATTCTCTTAATTCCCTATACATCTTTGTCCTTCCCCATAATTTAGTCACTTTCCTCTAACATTATTCTTTATTGTATATACTCTATTTTCTTGGTCAATACTAACTGAATTCCAATTTCGAAAAATCCCTTCTATAGGTATCGGCCACCACACTGGCCTTTCTTGGGAAATAACCAATTTCTCCATTATACTCCCTGCTCCCTTTCGTCACCTTCTCTTTCTTATGTTTAGTTCTAATATGAAGATATACTTATGGCACTTGTGGAAAACTTTCACACTTTTCTCATAAAGTTAACGTCTCAGCTTTATGCGTGAACGCTATCATGACAAATCCCCGACTCACGGTTAGTATATCCTATCCCGTAACCTTTATGTTGTCTAGAAGTATAGGCTATCATCCTTTTTCTACTGCATCAGCACACCTCTTAAACTCTCGAAAGATGCATCATCGTGACCCTCAAAGTCCTCTTTTTATCATCAAGTATAGCTAACAACGAGGTTGTTGCTAATATCTCATTTCATTCCAAAACTTTGTTCATTAATCCATAAAGGCTTTTGACTCGTTAGTCCACTCAAATGATACTACCATAATTTTATAACGTTTATATTAGTGTGAAATGCCAACTTTGGCACAGTACAGAGGTCGATCTTGAGTTGGTGAAACCCGCTTTTCAACCTTATCCTTGAAATACAACTACGCGTTTTAACTGGTCAACAATTCCTACATCTCTGGTTAGGGGTATCGGTTCTCGATGGTATATGTAAGATGTCATACGCTCGTCCTCTTTCACCACTAGCGCCAATCAGTCTGAGGCCTGCGTGCTGCTGCGATTCCCAATAAACTTGATTAGATGGTAATCTCGAAGGATCATTGGCATATATCCATGCATCCATTTTCTATTAGGGGCCTGTTAAACTTTATGTCTCTCTATGTGCATCAATCCCTTTAATCTAAGTAAAGCTTCACATTCTTGCCACGATATTTCTTCCTTTCTTGTCCATCTCACTTCCATGTTAGTTTCCTCCAAGGATATGTTTTACATCGCAATCGATTTGCATTTCCCGGATCAGGAAAAGGCTTGGTAACTCCAGGATTCATTAATATATCATCCTGACAACGGTTGGTAGGAGCGTACTCCCAACCACCTCATCATTTCTTATAACTTTCCTCATACTAATATTAAAGGTCTTGTGGTATGCCCCGACATGTTATTTCTACTTTAATAATTACTCGGCATAACGCTTTGGCTGCACAATTACAACATTTGGTTTTTGATCTCATATTGGTGTAATGGTTCAGAATTGTACCTCCCGTTCACCTTAGAGTAATCACTTTGAAAGGAATGGTGTCAAAATAACAAGGTCCAATAGATAATTTCAATAAGAATTCCACATTGGATGTTCCAAGAATGTTGATGGTTCCAAATACTAGGAGTCTCTATTTTCGGAGATCTAAGGATGGACAGAAAGAGTACAACAAGGTTTATTCCTTCAGGTCCTGATAATTCTGTAATATGACATCATAGAGAATGTTGCACGAGGGCAATGATTGTTGGATACAAAAGTCATAAAGACGGTCTTTATACAATTCTTACATCAGGTGGATACTTTTCCTCCTGAATAATAAGAGGAAATCTAAAGTCGCATTGATGAAGGTCAGCCAATAGAAAGCAATTCTACTCCATGACAATTAAGGAATGAAGTAGTTTGTCATTCAAGTAATCAATGGTTTCAAATGAATTCTCATTGTATGAATGAAAGTATAAAATATTCAAGTGATATAAAGTCTAATACGAAGATGGGTAAGAGTTCAAGTCGAGTGGGCGACCTCACTAGGTCTCAATCAAGTTATTCATCGAACTTTCATCATCATGCTTTACCGTAGGCAAAATGCATGGCAGAATTGCTGAATAAATTAAATTGGGAGTTGGACCAGTGAAACAAAAACTAGTCCTTTTCAAGAAACACTAGCAACTAGCTAGACAAAATTTGTTAATCCACCTGTTTGAGACATCACCACTAGCTAGGAAAATTAGCTAGGTGTTCTTCACAACATTACAATTTTGACTAGTTAGAACAATCAACTAGTCATTAATATTGACATATCGACTAGCCAGTTTCAATTGGCTAGAACGGAATTTCAACATCGTAGCCACTGAAGAAACTTTAGGCTACTCGGACAACGAATGGAAATAAGAAGTTATTAAGTTTGAAAAAGAAAACTATAAAATCTGAAGAGAATGTTCTAGGTATCGGAACAATCGATAACCTCACATCAAATATTACTTACCAGTGAAACGGTCCACCCAAGGGTGCCTCCGTACACATGCTTTATCAGATCCTACAATAAAATTAAATTCAGAATACCAATATCAAAATGATATCCTTACTATGATTTCAATGTACGATGTACAATCTCATCTTGAATAGAAGAAAAGAATTCATGAAGGATGTCTGGACATTAGATCATCCATGTCCTCAGTAATTTGTTAAATATTTATGAGCTCAACTGAAGAGTGCAAGTATGAAAGAAGCAATCAAATATCAATATTCGTTAAGTAGTATTCGTCGATTAATTAAGGAAATATTCGTTGAACATTCCTTGGATAATTGGAAAGAAAGTGTAAATAGGCCTGAGCCGAACAAGATCATCATAAATTTTTGAATAGAATGTTCATGGATCAAATAAAATTACTTCGGATAATTCGTGCTTTAGGGAAAGTATATCACTGGTTGTTATTCCACAAGTTTGAAGTAGAAAGCTAGAAGGGTTACCTGATATAAACTAATCGAGGTAACAGGGTTAGTGAACAGTTTAAAATGGAGTAGTGCACCTGCCGGTAGTTAACAAAATAAGTTAATAATCATTCGTGCATCTCATTATCACCATTATGAGGGTAACTCCATCTCTTCGTCTTCGTAATACAAGACACCAACTAGTGCATCTCTCAATCATCATCTTAAAGTCATTTATCGAGTTGGGGTTTCACAAATATATCTTTCATTTCCGTGCTTTATCTTGAAGACCAAGCTTCACATCATTCCGGGGACACCTGCTAAGTCCATAGGGTCCTACTTCGTGCCTTCCGACATGAATCACAAGTGGCCAGTTCCCCCTGGGAACAGATCAAAGAGATCTCTCAGGGATCTCAGTGCAGTCCATAGGTTCAGTGGCGGGTGTGTGTATGTGAACATATACCAAAAATATTGAGGTCTACAATACATATATACGTAGTCACTGATAACATCTATATCAAAGGATCCCACTCTAGACCCGCTGGTCTTTTCTTTTGGTGGACTCTGAGATCATTGTATCGCTCGTTGCAACTATATTCAACTTCTCTTGAGTCCCTTTGTTAATTCTACTTGTTTGTTCTCTAAGTTGAACTACCATGCTCTAGTGTCCGAATCATGCGTGAAATTATCTAGCACGCTCATCTTATGATAACATTCTCGTATAACACATGTAAAATTCGCCATCAAGGGTAATGAAATCCACAACGACATAGTGACCAACTTTCAGGTAAACCCGTTACTTATCGAAAATCGGATCTTATAGCCAAAGTAAAAGACTTTCATTATTCCAAGTACTAAGTACCTTTAATTATGTAGGGAAGTCTAAACTTCTTGATTCTTAAAATGTCGCCTTCTAAACTGTGGAGGACTATGGGCCACAAAATTTATGCCGGCCTAGTCATCCGATCATATTGGCAATATCGCCTCTACCTCAGCTGCTCTTGAGATTTCGCTCTGCTTCCTATATCATTACCTATGATAGGTCATGTACGACTATCAAACCTCTATTCATCATTCTGAAGGTCTCTAAGGATTTTATCGACCCTAGTATAATACCTCCAGTAAACACTCCAGTCCATTCTACTCACCGGTACCTCTTCCGGTAGTCCAATAATAAGTTTACTACGATCTCTTATGTCATTCTCCTACTTAGACTTAACTCTCAACACTCTCGTTTCTGAGTACTGTAACTTATCGCTCTGATACCATTTCTGTGACGCCCCCAAATCCGAGGTCAAAGATTCAAGTCGTCACATCACCATCCCACCATATCATACCTGTATTAACTTTACAACTCAACAATACATCCATCCAGACCTCAATCTTACGCACAAACAAGTTAGATCCTCAGAAATGATAATCAAAAGTAACACTAAATATTACAATTCATCTGTACAATCCAGAATCTTACGCACTTCCACTTATACAACTACACTTGAAGACAAATCTTACTATTACAGTTGAAAACCTATCAGACTTACTCTGTAGTATTTATCAGGAACTAAATCATCTCCGGGGGTAAATCTTCTACTCCTCTTCTGCTGGTGCGGAGTTAATCGGCCAAATTCTTCTCTTTCTGAAAAGTTTTTATAAAGCAAGAATGAGCTACATAATGCTCAGCAAGTTCACCATTTTGAAAAATAATAATGTGGTTTATTTCGAAAACATTCCCAACTATATGGGTATATATCTCAAATTTCAAAACATAATTGGACGATATATATGTCTGAGTTTGAATAAAACATCTATACTCACTAAGGAGCTTTAAGAATAACATATGAACCCTTTATAAGGTTCCCATTTCAAGATATCTCAAGTTTGAAAATATATACATATGAGTATATCATTTTCGGCAAAACACTCTACGGTTAACATACTGTACAGGGAATACATCATTGCAAACCTCTTTCCTTCCATTAGCTCAGAAGGTTTCTCATTCAAAAACATTTCATTCTTTGAAATAATTGCAAGAGTGCACTAACACGTGCCAATCTTTATAGAAAATCTTGCAGTTCTAGATACTGCACGATGTCAATGTTTTTCTTATCAAAAACCACACTATCGGCAACTTTGCACTTAGGCCCAAGAAGAAGTGTTTGAGTATTTTTCCAAAGTGGAGGATGGGACTGGAAGAAACATAAAAACCTGACAAGGATTGACGATGATCAGTCGCCACATCCAAGTCCAATAATCCGCGGGTCTTCTCTACCGTTAGAAGGATAGAAACTACATCCGTAACTATCCTCGGGCGAAAACTACATCCGTAATCACCCTCGATGAAAACTACATCCGTAATCATCCTTCGGCAACACCTGGGCCGGAATAATAATTGATGGACCGCATGGCTCACGGCCGCTTACACATCCCGGGAATCGTTCGTCAACGATTCCCACACCTGCCAGAGTCCCTTTTTTTCTTTTCTTCAAAAAAAAATCATTTTGATAGAAAATTCGAGTAGTTGAAGTTCGACCTCAGTCGACCGATAATTCTTGAGAAATGTACAAGAAGTAAAACCTGACCGGGGGTTTTCGAAAATGTTTTGAGTTCGAAAGGGTTCGAGTTTGAAAGTACTAAAGGTATCTTGGATTAGCTTTGTGTTTAAAATAATGAAAATAATTAATAAATGATATTTTAAGATTTAATATAAATAATTAATAAAATAATTATTTAATTAAATATGCTTTTAATCCAAGATAGATATTTTTGAGTATTTATGATGATATAAAAATAATTACTTAAGTACACGATACTTCCCGAACGACCCTTCGGGTTTTCGCAATTTAATTACGATATGATAATATACCGCTCCCCGGTCAATGGTATATATGGACCGCTACGACCTCTATTGCTAGAGTCGCTGTCTGAAGAAAACATTTCATTCTAAGTTCAAGGGGGTACAAACATATATGAGCATATATCTCAATTTTCATCATAACCTCAATAGGCGTAAGCACATAATACGATTGAAAACTACAAACACAACAGTGAAAGTCCATATATATGTAAGTTTTGAAAAGTAAACTTGCATAGGTAGAATCAGGAACATAATATCTTGAAAATAAATGCTTAGGGTTGGAAAACTTGCCTTGGGAAGGTTGGGGTGGTTGGGCTCGTGGAGTGGAGCGACAATCTATAAATATCCAATATTCGCTCGTTAGTATCTTAGCAACACCACTTAATCATAATGTTTTAAAGAATACAAGGCCATCTTAGCGACTCCACCATTTGACCCACTAACCCTCCTATATGACCATGTCATCACATTATCACATTCTTTACCCATTCGACTCAAATCTATTCCTCAAACTTGAAACTCAAGTGAATACTCTTAAAACTACTTTAAACTAATCTCCTAAGTGGTTTTTCACTTGCGCGGATTTTACTCTAACATTTTTATAAAATTGAAAAATACATATTTTAATCCAATTTTTTTTGGGTAGCCTTCACCACTGCATTTACTAGCTCCCCTAATTTTTCCATGATCCTACATAAATATTTAGGGGTTTAAACAAGGTTCACAAGTGGACCATTTAGTGCGTTCGGATTCCAGAAACACTTTTCACTTCTCAGGCCATAACTCAAAATCTATACATCACCTAGTCATGAACCTTATATTTCTGGAAACTACATTCAAATACCTTTCCAACAATATATATTAGGACTTCAGGGGACAAGATTTAGGGGTTCAAAACCCTCCTACAAGACAGTACAAGTTCCTGGAAAATTTACACAGCATGTTTTTCCCACTTAACCATTCAAGAATCCCATATAAACATCACAACCATCATCTAAACCACCAAGATCATACTCTCTAGCACACATGGAGTTACATACACTAACCACAAGCTTAAAAATCACAACCACAACATTTAAACTCAAGATCTACATCATCCATAACTTATATGTCCAAGATTCACACTAACATCCATGGATCTATCATTATACACCACAAATAATTCATAACCAAGAGGGGTTAGAGTTTTATACCTTCTTGAGTATCTAGGGGCCTTGGGTAAGCTTTACAAGTCTCAAGAACACTTAGATGAGCTCCTACAACCCTTAATCCTTCCAGATCTAAAAGATAAACACACTTGGTTACTATTCACTCTATCTTTAACAATTAATATCTCAAGATTAGATGGATAAAATGGTGTGAAATTCATAGCATACCTTCTTTATAGTGTATAGGAGACCTAGGATTTTTGCCTTGATTTGTAAGTGAGGGGAAGTTGAAGAAGATTCTTCTTCTTCCTCCCTTGAGAGCTTGGGCCGAGAGTTCTTGAACAAAGGGGGGGTGAGTTGTTTTGGTTGGGTAATGTGTTATGATATGTATTATTGTGTTATGTATTGATATGTATTGGTAGTGTATCACATGTTGACACCCTAGGTAGTAGACTAGGCATGCACCATACTCCTTTGTCTCCTAGAATAATGCACCAACTAATTACTATTCATTGGTTGCTTTTGCATTTTCTAGTTTGCTTTTCTAACAATCTAGTTTCATGAGACTTGCATGTAATATCCTTCCTTGTATTATTATTCCTCCACCAATGCTTGTCACTTAATCCTCATTTCATAACGTATCTTAATTAAACTCCTCGTAATAATATTTTGTCACTTAGAGATCTCCTTGTAATTCCTTGAGTACTTAATTGTGTAAATTCCTTGAATATCCATAACCCCTTGTCATAGTCTCTTAAAAATCTTTTAATACTCTAATAACTCTCAAATCCCAAGTTTTATAAATCTTACTAGCAATAAGACTCTGGCCTTCAGCAATCTTCCCTTTTCCTTACACAGTGAATGTAACAACATAAATTTCTCAGATAATCCATTCCATTAAACAACATGGGTGACTCAAAAGGTTCCAAATTGACAATGTCATATGAAATTATATAAAAAAAATATTACAAAAATTAAGGTTCTTACAGTAAACATGGAAAAAATTACATAATTAATTCTTTCTTAATATGTGTGTTTTTTGCAAATGTGCCAACTAAAAAGGGACGGAGGGAGTAATAAAATCCGGGTCGGATTTTATTCGAGTGAAATTTTATACAAGTGGAACACCTCCGAATAAGGGGCCAAAAATTATCCATATTTTGGGTAAAATAAATATTATTATTTGATAATAATATAAAATTATGTTCGACCACAATCCTACTCGAATCGAGCAGGATTTCTGCTCGAAAATCTGTTCGACCAGCAACATATTTGACGCTTAATTCGATCAGCCCTCGTCGAAGGAATGCAGCAGGCGCGTGGACTACTTGGAAAATGAGAAAAGTGTAGTTTAGTACCCCGAGTTCTGTTGAGTTTACGAAAATATTAGGGCTGCGGACCCCTCTAAAGTTACAAAAATTATTATTATTATTGTTGAAAATAATAATAATAAAATCCGAATCGGACTTTATTCAAATGAAATTTTATCCGAGTGGGACACCTCCGATTTGGGGATCGAAATTATCCGAGATTCGAACAAAGAAATATTATTATTGAATAAAAATATTCTAAAAAAAAAATTCATTCGACCAAAATCCTGATCGAAAAAGACCAAGATTCTGATCGAAAAAAGCTTCGACCAGCTGCCAAAAGAGGCCTTATGTCGACCAGCCTTGATCGAAAGGTGTGAAAAAAAAAAGAGTTGGAAAGCAAAAAAAAAAAAAAAAAAATATTCCATCATGATTCTGCTCGAATCGACCAGGACTTCTGTTCTAAAACTGCTTCGACCAAAAACAAAATGAGTGCTTATTTCGACGAGAAACGTGGTCGAAAGTTAATGTTTTTGGCAAAAATGCAATTTGGTACCTCAAGTTCTGTACACCTTACAAAAGGAGTACTGCAGTTTACAAACTGACAGAAAGAATATTGGAGTTTATAATTTTTACGAAAAGACCCCTACTGTTTATATTTTTACAGAAAGGTCCCTGCACTTCGCATTTTGACGAAAAATACCTGTTGGTACGTAGAAATTCCTAAATTATTAGGAAAAATTAAGAAAAATATCTGTTGGTACATAAAAATTCCTAAATTATTACGAATAATTAAGGAAAATACCTGTGGGTACATAAAAATTCCTAAATTATTAGGAAAAATTACAAAAAATACCCGTGAGTACATAAAAATTCCTAAAATATTAGGAAAAGT
Source organism: Saposhnikovia divaricata (assembly GCA_036435485.1). Taxonomy (NCBI): domain Eukaryota; kingdom Viridiplantae; phylum Streptophyta; class Magnoliopsida; order Apiales; family Apiaceae; genus Saposhnikovia; species Saposhnikovia divaricata. Next base: position 216,715,343 of record CM071594.1, read on the forward strand.
ACAGAAAAGTATGAGGAAAATTATAGAAATATTTTCTTCAAAAATTGAGAAATAATTTATGCTAATAATGCATAAAAGCTCTATGAAAGTGCCGAAATTGCTTAAAGCAAGCACAAATTAATGCCTCGAATAAGGCAAATCGTCGTAAATGTGTAGGTCGCTCCACACTTTACAATAAGACGATACTCGTGAAACACTAGTGTATTGAATCCCCGGTAAGGGAACGAAAATAAACCCCGAGTCTCGAAAAGGCAAATTAAAACTTCTACAAAAACTTGAACGTTTTTCCAGAAGTTGGGGGGCAAATGATATGGGTTAAAAATAAGCCCTAAAGACACATTTAATGTGGCATTAATTAGACCCATTATGGTCCAAACGCGGGGCCCACCAGATGGCCCAAAACCATAATTAAATATTAATTTCGTAATTAATATTAAGGGTTAATTAACAGCTGGGAAGTACAAGTCAAATAAGGATATTATCTCTCCAAAGAGTAGCCTCCAAGGCACATAGTCATACAAGGAAACAGACTCCTACAACGAAGGAGTCTAGAACCGTCCTCAAGGCTGACTTGCCCACCAAGTCACTTAACCCTACCATAATTCTGAGGCTTCTCAGCCTATATAAAGGGTCAGACCCCTCACCTCAGAACTAAGTTTTTGGCTTGATCTTTGATATACATCGAAGTACGTAGGCATCTTATGAAGGCCAATTCAGCCACGAGCACGAGAGAAGCCATTAAAGCTCAAAGCTCCCACAAACCCTAGTAGTTAATACGCAATAAATATATCCTACTTTTTATTCCACAACAAATATACATTTGATATATATATTGGCCTTTGCTCCATACAGAACACTCTTATATAACAAACAACAAAGAACACCTTAGATCTATTAGATCCTTTGGCCCCGCCAGGGGCACCCAATACAAAAAGTTGTTATTTTTTTACCCTCTATCAAGTCTGCAAAAAAAATTGAAAATTACTGTTCACTGATGACGTCACTGATGACGTCATCAATGAACAGTGAATTTTCAAAAAAAAAAAATTTGCTGGTTTGCTAGAGTGTAAAAAAATAATAACTTTTTGTATTGGGTGCTATGAAGGAACTCTTAAATTATATTAGATATGAGGTGTTCTTTATTGTTTGTTATATAAGGTGTTTGCTATGGAGTGCAACTATATATATATATATATATATATATATATATATATATATATATATATATATATATATATGTATGTATATATGTATATATGTATGTATGTATATATATATATATTGAACTTATTAGCTTTCATAATTTATTATGTAATATATAAAAATATAAATTATTATATGTATATTGTGGTTTGCGATTCCGGTTCGGAGTTTGCGAGTTTTGAAAATATAAAATCGCTATCAAACCGTAAATAATCGATTATTAAAATTTGCATCCGCAAATAACCCACATTTTGCGATTATCTGCAAAATGCGGCTCGATTACGATCGATTAATGTGATTGAGCGGATGTTCTGTACACCCTAGCTATAAATAAAAATGGATTAAATAAATACATAAATTTTTACAAACCTAAATATGAATATCAAACCTGAAAAATGGATAATCCATAAAAATTTTAACCAAACCTAGTTATATTATGGATCCGAATATGAGGAAGTTATCCAGCAATTTATAATATATACTCTCTCTATCCCTTTTAGTTGTCATGTTTGGAAAAAACATATTTATTAAGAAAATTTGTATTGTCACTAATTATTATATTAAATTATTAAATTAGTTGTAAAATCAAATATAGAAATTAAAAATTAAAGAATAAATATAAAAAAATAAATACAAAAATGTATTGAAATAAAAGTAAGATAATTATTTAAAAATAAATTGCTTTTACAAGTAAAAACTCAACTCAACTCAACGTACTCAGTATATCCCGCATGAGCAGGGTCTGAGGGGGTAGGTTGTACGCAGCCTTGCCTCTACCCAAGGATAGAGTGGCTGTTTCCGGTTTTTATTTTTGACCCCCGGCAGGAGTCGAACCCATGACCTCTCGGTTCATGGATTGGGCACTTAACCACTGTGCCAACTAATATAAATTGCTTTTTAAAATTGCTTTTACAAGTGCGATAACTAAAAAGCACGGAAGGAGTAACAAGTAGGAGTATATCCTACGTCTTTGCATATAATTTGAGGAGGTGAAGGGTGTTCCTAAAAAGTAGAAAAAGTAGCTGCGAAATTAATGTATTTAGGCCAAACCCTTTTGGCCACTTTCGGTGCTGGTCGTGTCTTTCACTGTAAATTCCTAAGAGCATCTTTCGTTAAATGGGAAGGAAACGAATTCAAGCATGACATACACACAAACACGCTCTCCAGTCAAAGATTTAGTCAACAGTAGATGACAAGGGTGAACATATAGTAATGACAAGTATCTTTTTCTTTCTACCACAACGGTATGCATATGTCTGACGGGATTTAGGGCAGTAGAATAGAGTGTAGAACTATTTTTCCCAATATATATATTTTTAATACATTTTATATTATATGGTTCGGTAATTTTTGAAGATTGTATAAGAGTTAAATGCATTTTGCATCCCATAGCTTTACTCCAATTTCAATTATGTATATGTAGTTTAATAAATTGCATTTTACATCCCTCAACTTTAAATTATAGGTCGAATCACAATCTCTTATACGTTTTCTATAAAAAAATAATATATCTTTTAACGATGTATTGACAAATGCAATATAAAATTGTGTAGTGATTATATAATTCATATTTTAAGATGGTACAAATATATATTAATGATTTTATTCGTATCATATATCATAATAGTCAAAACATTATTTAATGAAAACATATTAGTTCAATTTTTTACAAATATATTATAATTGATTAATGGTCAAAAAATAATATTAAATTATAATTTAAAAAAATGAAAGTGTAAAATTAGTTACATATTTAAAATCTATAATTTATATTATAATTGCTATCATTTTATATTGCATTTGTTAATATATTCGTTAAAAGCAATATTATTTTTGATAGAAAACATATAAGGGGTTGTGAATTGACTTATGATTTAAAGTTTGGGATGCAAAATGCAATTTATGAAACTACATATACATAACTGAAATTGGAGTAAAACTAAGGGATGCAAAATGCAATTGACTCATTGTATAACAATTATTCTTGATATTTTCAAGCTAAATATTGTTCTCCTCTGAATTACATTCTATATAATACAATATATAAATTTTTTTATATGCATATGATACATGCATGTAGTCAAAGTTGATACCACCAGCACCAGCGTCTCCTTCAGCAGTCCTATCTGTTTAAGTACAAAACATATAGCGACGAGGAACTTTAGCTGTGTTTTTTAATGTGATGGGTCCCACCACCCCACCACCTTAGAAATAAATACTGGGAGCTAGCTGCCATTTTGGCAGGTGCTTCAACTGCTAGCATGCTGCACCTGCATTTGAATTCTTTAGCCCCTCTCCCCCCTCTGCAAATGACTCAGGATTTCAGGGTCAAAGATGATATATTAATACTTACAGACTTCAATTATATATCATTTAAGTGTCATCATAAAGTTAATTGAAAGAAACGCAGTTGCTTCAGTTTTGTAATGTCTGTACAATAATAAATAAGTAATCACAAGATTGAGAGGTTAATTAAACAATGTATACAGGGGGAGACAGTTGCCTTAAAAGTGTAAACTGAGAAGGGGGAGGACAATTACAGTAGGTACTACAAAACAATTGACTCGGGTTCTTATCTTATGTTGTTGGCTTTGAATGCTAGTCTAGCAACCCCAACCAAACCAAAACCCTAGCCTTATCTTATGCTGTTGGTGTGTTCCATTGCATGTGGCCTAATAATATTATTATTGTTGGTATACACACACACACTCACACAGACACCATCTATCAACATTCAGCATTTTCAATATCATCTAATCATGTACAACAACAACAACAACAATAATAACAGTAACTCCTTCTCCTCCGACCACAGAAATGTTGTTGGTAACATGAGTCCTAGAATCTCATTTTCTAATGACTTTGTGGAATCTCATTCTCGTCTCATGAACCTGCATCATCCATCACCGCCACCTCCCGTGTCTTCGGACTTTGAGTTTTCGGTGTCGAATCATTCCATGATGAGTGCTGATGAGCTTTTCTCCAAGGGAAAATTGTTGCCGTTTAAAAACAACAATCAGCAAAAGACTACTGTGAGTACTCTAAGAGAAGAGCTGCTTACTAGTGGCGAAGACGACAATGTGGTTGCGAGTACTAGTGGTAAGCCACCTAAGAGTGGTCGGTGGAAGGGGCTTTTGGGCTTGAGAAAATCTCATGGTACCTCCAAAAAGCAGCCTGATAATAATGGTAGATCTCCTTTTTACCCTCATGACAACTCCCAAAACTTCACTGGTTAGTGTTCTTTTTCTGCATCAATTTCCTTTACATTACACACGTATAAATGCTGGTTCCAGTACAAACTAATTTAGCGGAGAGAGTACAAACCATGATTTCTAGTACTATATATCACGGTATTTGCTGAATTGATGAGTTTTAATTCCCTGGCATGTATTTTTCAGCTGGTCTCTAGAGTTTGTTGTGTAAAATAGGCTACGGTTAAATATATGTAACATACATATTTACTGTAAACGATAAAAACACATACATATTTACATCATATATGCTTTTACTCAAAAAAAAATTTGCTTTTACTCAAAAAAAAAAAAAATGAAATCCTTCCTTAATCTATAAAATTGTCCCTTAATCTATAAAATCCTTCCTTTTCCCTCAAAAAAAAATATGCTTTTACTCTTTTACTAAAAATTTGTTATTGGAGTCAAAGTTAATTTACTTTGCGAAATTTAATGGGACTAAAATTGTAGGACGAGGAGTACCTAACATAAAAAATGTTTGAAGGGTCATTTTATAATTACAGACTGTAGTCTTTTTACATAAACTTCTTACATCTGATAAAAAAAAAAATATTTATTTATTGCAGGAAATTCAGAATAAGGGGAGGAGGATCAAACTGGAGTAGTGAGTGGGGGAGTTTGAAATGTAGTATAAGAAATTGTAAAGGCGTTCCTGGGGGAGGGTAATTTTGTATGTTTTTGAAGAAGGAATTAGCTAGATTAATATTATAGTGGGGATATTATTATGACTTTTTTCATCACAACTAATTTTAATTACCTGCCCTGTTTTCAGGCAGGCAGGTAATTGGTAGCTAATTAAGGTCTGGTTGTTTGTATCAGGGGATAATTTATTGGAATTTACAGTACTAATTAATTTTGTCTCTAGTAGTTAAAGTCTTGTTCTACTTACAGTTTCCACCAGCCAATTTTTTTTTAAGTGCTGCTATAGAACACTACATATCATTCAGTACTTACGGAGAAATTTGATGTGATTTTATCATCTCGTTGACAAATCCCACTACTATATTTATATGGACTGTTTATACATTTGTACTTGATTTTCAACTCAGTTTTTTTTTTTTTTTTTGCCATAGTATCTAAAACCTAGGACCAAATACCAAAGTTAAGTTCATTTTACTGGACAATCTTTTACTGTAAGTTTTTTGATAGTAGCAGAGTATGGTTGCAGTTCGTAGAAGTGTATGCATGTATTAATTAGTTTCTCCTCCTCTGAATTCGTTACTTTGGCCCAAATGTGCAGGCAGCTACAGCAAATGCAACATGTTCAATTAATCATTGAAGTTTAGGGACCAAAATGTCTTTAACTTGGACCACAAATAATTACTGCTCCAAGATTTTACTTGTTTTGCTCAAACACAAATATGTCAATAATGCATTACATTCTTTTCCCTGAATTTTATTTACCAATGTCGCTGTATAAATTTACTAGTAATTAAAATTTGTATTCTGTGAGATTTTACATATTTTCTTTGTATTTTTTAACTATAGTATAATTCAGTAGATTTTTTTTTAAATACTCACTACCTTAGCGGTAATTTTTTTAAATACAAGAGGATGGGAGATTATATGTGTACATAAGGCCTTACTGAAGAGAAGCTTAGAGGTAATGACTGAAGATTATAACCATGTTAATACAGTCCAGATAAAACATTCTTACAATACAGAATCATACAGAAGAAACCCAACACAAATTAGAAATGTTAAAACTGAAATACCGGAAAAACATATCAGTTACTTCAATAATGGTCATTTGAACAACACGAACAAGCACCAGTAATAACTGGAAATATAGGGCACACACAAGAGGACAAGCATTGCTCCGCAACTCAAAGTAATCACCAGCTATTTTTCTTAATTTTCATATGCAGATGCTTTTGTGCATATTTCACCAGTTTTTCGATTTCTTTGGAATTATTTATGTAGCCATTACCATCATTATCAGCAGCTTTTATCCCTTGACGGGCCTTCCACCACCCAAACCATATACGGAGGCTACGGAGAGCTTCTGCCAGTTCCTCAAGACTGATCTTGCCATCATGATCCATGTCATATCGTCGGAGCCAGGCTCTGAATTCTTCCACCGTCATTTCCCTGTTAGGTTCCAACTGAATACAACACATAAATGCCATTTCTCAGATAGTGGATCTACCTTGCAACCCAGTGAAATGTCATTTATATCTCAATAATAAGTGAGTGGATTATGGCCAACTTGAATTTGATAGTGGCACAAGAATATGCTCCAGCTAAAAGAAGGAAGCTTTTGTTTGGCATCTTTTATCCGGGTTCATATTTTCAAAATTAACAGATTCACAATATGGTGATGCTTTGAAATTTCAACCTGGTGCTAATATTCTCTCTTTTATTTGAAAGGAGCCAGACACCCATGCTACTATGCTGGGATGTTCTAAGATTAAATAAGTATTGAGAAGATTCGGAGATAGCCTAAAGGCCATGTGTTCGAATTTCGAATTATTATAAGAGGTAGAACCCTCTTTAGTTAAACAATTACTGTATATTTGATTTCAAAATTCCTAATTTTCATGTACTTTAGTTTCCATTCACCCAAATTTACGTGTTCTGTTTAGTATGCATCGGAACACAAAGATGTCAAAAGTTCGGTAGTTTAGGAGAGGAAAGTCTAAGATTCGGAAAGCAGAACACAATCAGAGCATATAATCTTTGCATGCTAAACTAGTGAACGACACTACCATTAAAAATATGATTCACAATCATTTAATTTACTACATTTGAATACATTATTAGAACCACTGAAACTGGAATGCTTTCACAGACATTAAGATAGTAGTAGTAGAAATCATAACAGTTAGTCAGTTACTAAACTAAAAACAAAAAATGTCCCAATAGGGGAATATGATCCTCTCTTATTTACCACATTTTGCGCAATGCACGTATGTCAAGTGATACACACGTGTAATGCGTAATATAGCCCGTGCCATGCTTGAGTTTCTGAAAAAACAATGGCGTTTTAACCAAAATTGTGATCTTAGTATTGTGGTAAAAGGACATGCAGACGCACAAATTAAATTCGAAGTAGCATAATCGTCTGTGTTGTCATCTTGTCAAACTTTCGACATGTCAATTAATCCATCTCCATTAATGTGTACACTCAGCTATTTTTTGAACAGTCTCTCCAAGCTGCAACCATCTCCTAGCCTCTTCAAAACCTCTATCAATTCCTCAGAACTTATTTTCTGGTTACCATCCAAATCAAACAAGCGGAACACTTTACTTGTCTGCTGCACAAGACCATGATTATGCAGCTGCATGTAACCTTTAAAGTCTATAAACAAATTGTTAAATTATCATTCTAGAAAGAACCCCTAACTTGAAGTTAGGGGTATTTGGTGTGGTAACCCGTAACTTGAAGTTATGGGTATTTGGTGTGTTGTCAACAAAGATGGCTGCAACAAACATCAAAGATGGCTGCAACAAAGATTCAAGATGGCTCGAACAAATTCAACAATAATGTCTAGTCAATTGTAGGCTAGTAAAATGATATAAGCCATGATGTAAGTAGAGTCTGTACAAGCTATAAATAAGTCTATCAAGTTGTATTATTAAGTATGTGTTAAGTATGAAATAAGATTCATTCTTCCACTAATTTTAAGTATCACTGCCAGAAAATTTGTCATACGAAAAACCAATGCTTTGAACTAGTGGGCTATCCAGAATGGTGGGATCGTAGTCGCAAGACTCAACAAAGTGGAACAAAAAATTGTCAAGGGTCCTCTAATATAGCATCTGGTGGAACAAAAAAGGAAGACACAAGTACCAAACTGCAACCATCTCCTAGCCTCTTCAAAACCTCTATCAATTCCTCAGAACTTATTTTCTGGTTACCATCCAAATCAAACAAGCGGAACATTTACTTGTCTGCTGCACAAGACCATGATTATGCAGCTGCATGTAACCTTTAAAGTCTATAAACAAATTGTTAAATTATCATTCTAGAAAGAACCCCTAACTTCAAGTTAGGGGTATTTGGTGTGGTAACCCGTAACTTGAAGTTATGGGTATTTGGTGTGTTGTCAACAAAGATGACTGCAACAAACATCAAAGATGGCTGCAACAAAGATTCAAGATGGCTCGAACAAATTCAACAATAATGTCTAGTCAATTGTAGGCTAGTAAAATGATGTAAGCCATGATGTAAGTAGAGTCTGTACAGGCTATAAATAAGTCTATCAAATTGTATTATTAAGTATGTGTTAAGTATGAAATAAGATTCATTCTTCCACTAATTTTAAGTATCACTGCCAGAAAATTGGTCATACGAAAAACCAATGCTTTGAACTAGTGGGCTATCCAGAATGGTGGGATCGTAGTCGCAATACTCAACAAAGTGGAACAAAAAATTTTCAAGGGTCCTCTAATATAGCATCTGGTGGAACAAAAAAGGAAGACACAAGTACCAAACAATCTTCAGCATTTGTCATGTCTTCAAACAATGATGGTAAGGTCTTTACTACGTCTACACCTATTGCATATAATACGTGGATAATTGATTCTGGCGCCACCGATCATATGACAGTTGAGTCTAGACATGTTTCACCTCTTAAATCTTCCAATAAAAAATGTGTGTCTACTGCTAATGGAAGTTCAGCCCCAGTCATCGGGGAAGGATCATTAACCTTAACTGATTCCATAAATCTGAATTCTGTTCTAGTTGTCCCATCTTTAGAAAATAATTTATTGTCCATTTCTCAAATAACAACTAACCTATCTTGTGTTGTAATTTTTTGGCCTGATTTCTATATTTTTAAGGACATCAATACCAGGAAGACGATTGCTTGTGGTATTAGAAGAGGGAAGCTATATTATTTAGATATGGAGTCACAGAGTATTGAAGATCTTAGACAAGCTTTGGCAGTAGGAGTTAAAAAAAGGGAAACAAGGGAAGCAAACATCTGGTTATGGCATCGTCGATTCGGGCATGCATCTTTTGGGTATCTAAAAAAATTATTTCCTATTTTATTTCAGCAAATTGATGTCTCTTCTTTTCAATGTGATATTTGTGAACTTGCAAAGAGTCATCAGACTTCTTTCCCGTTACAATTAAATAAAAGTCGCATTCCTTTTATGATTATTCACTATGATGTTTGGGGACCCTCTAAAGTTAATACTTTAGGTGGATCAAGATAGTTTGTAACTTTTATCGATGATTGTACGAGGATGACATGGGTATGTATGATGAAATCTAAAGGCGAGGTAAACTCATTATTTCAGAAATTTCATAAATTTGTTCAAATTCAGTACAAAACAAATATTCAAGTCCTTCGCAGTGATAATGGCAGAGAATATCTAAGTACTGATTTTCAAAAATATTTGGAAGATCAAGGAATGATTCATCACACTACTTGTCCTAACACACCCCAACAAAACGGGGTAGCAGAACGAAAAAATCGGCACCTTCTTGAGGTTGTTCGAGCTTTCTTAATTAGTGCTCACCTTCCCTTATCTTATTGGGGGGAAGCTCTAGCTTCTGCAGCATATCTGATCAACCGAGTTCCTTCAAGTACTCTTGATTTCAAAACCCCATTCCAGACTCTTACTGAGATTGATGTTGCTCCACCAGATTCAAATTTAACCCCGCGTATATTTGGATGTGTAGTATTTTTTCATCTTCATAAACACCAACGTACGAAATTAACACCTCGAGCTTTGCGGTGTATTTTTGTCGAGTATGCTACTCATCAAAAAGGCTACAGGTGCTATCATCCTCCAACTCATCGAGTATTTGTAACAATGGATGTTTTTTCCATGAAAATATTATGTACTTCTCTGAGACTAAATTTCAGGGGGAGTATAGGAGAGAAATTCAAACTCTCATTTATGATGAAGACGACAATCACAATGTAATTGTTTTGGATGAAAGTGGTGATAACAAACAAACTGATCAAAATCAGGAAACATATGAAAGTGATCAAAGTAGTGGTATACCTCCTTTAGTTGAGGACCGTAGTGATGATACATCTCCAGATCGATCAAATTCTGATAATATAGCTTCAACCTCGGACGATATACCACAACAATCTCTTACTGAGGATGTTCCTGAGATACAAAGAAGGCAACTGCCCCCACGTCACAACAGAGGTATCCCTAAGTTCACATATGAACCTGAAATATCCTCCAAAGTCAAATATCCAATGAGCCACTATGTTTCCAACCATCGCTTATCAGAATCAAATGTGTCTTTCATGAATAAATTAACTGCTGTATCTATCCCTAAAAGTGTGCAGGAAGCCTCTCTTGATCCCAGATGGAAAGAAGCCATGAACGAGGAGATGAAATCTCTGCAGAAAAATAAAACATGGGAACTTGTCGAGCTTCCACCTGGAAAGAAAACAGTTGGCTGTCGATGGGTTTACACAATCAAATACAAAGCTGATGGTACAATCGAGCGATGTAAAGCGAGAGTGGTGGCAAAGGGGTACACCTAGACCTATGGAATCGATTACACCGAGACTTTTGCCCCCGTGGCGAAAATTAACACAGTACGAGTTCTATTGTCTCTTGCTGCAAATCTGGATTGGCCATTACAACAATTTGACGTAAAAAACGCCTTTTTACATGGTGAATTACAAGAAGAAGTTTACATGGATCTGCCACCAGGATGCATGGTTCCAGAAAAGTATAAACAAATGGTGTGCAGGTTGAAGAAATCTATATATGGGTTGAAATAATCTCCAAGAGTTTGGTTTGGACAATTTACAAGGGTAATGAAAGCCTTTGGATATCAACAAAGTAATTCTGACCATACTTTGTTCATAAAGAAAAAACAAGGAAAGGTCACAACACTTATCATTTATGTTGACGACATGATAGTCACAGGAGATGATCCAGAAGAAAGAAAAGCTTTACAAGAACATTTAGCCAAAGAATTTGAGATGAAAGATCTTGGTAATTTAAAATACTTCCTTGGGATAGAAGTATCAAGATCAGAGAAAGGCATTTATTTATCTCAAAGAAAGTATGTCCTAGACTTGCTAGAAGAAACGAGAATGTCAGCTTGTCAACCTATTGATACTCCTGTTGAAGAAAGATTAAAGCTATGTATCAAAAAGGATCAAGTTTCAGTTGACAAAGGTAGATATCAAAGACTTGTTGGCAGATTAATGTACTTGACCCATACAAGACCAGACCTTGTATATGCATTAAGCGTTATAAGTCAATTTATGCATATCCCTGAAGAACAACACATGAATGCAGTTATGCGCATTTGAGATACTTGAAGTCAGCTCCAGGTAGAGGAATTTTATTTTCTAGAAATAAAGGGGAGCAGACCATAGATATATATATACTGATGCAGATTGGGCAGGAGACAAGACAGATAGAAGGTCCACTTCTGGATATTTTACATTTGTAGGTGGCAATTTAGTCACGTGGAGGAGCAGAAAACAACATGTTGTTTCTCGATCAAGTGGAGAATCTGAACTCAGGGGGTTGGCTCTAGGAACATGTGAAGGTTTATGGTTGAAGTTCATATTACAAGATTTGGGATATGCAACAAAGAAACCAATTCAGTTGTATTGTGATAATAAGTCTGCTCGTGACATGGTTTACAATCCTGTTAACCATGATCAGACTAAACATGTTGAGGTGGATAGATTCTTTATCAAAGAAAAAAATAGAAGACAGTACTTTAGAACTTCCAAAAATAAGATCAGAAGATCAATTGGCAGACATCCTCACCAAAGCTGTATCAACCTGAGTGTTCTCAAATTTCTTGGACAAGTTGGGCTTATATGACATCTATGCACCAACTTGAGAGGGGGTGTTAAATTATCATTCTAGAAAGAACCCCTAACTTGAAGTTAGGGGTATTTGGTGTGGTAACCCGTAACTTGAAGTTATGGGTATTTGGTGTGTTGTCAACAAAGATGGCTGCAACAAAGATTCAAGATGGCTGCAACAAATTCAACAATAATGTCTAGTCAATTGTAGGCTAGTAAAATGATGTAAGCCATGATGTAAGTAGAGTCTGTACAGACTATAAATAAGTCTATCAAGTTGTATTATTAAGTATGTGTTAAGTATGAAATAAGATTCATTTTTTCACTAATTTTAAGTCAAATCATTCAAGGCCGGGTTTCAAGGGGTCCTAGGCAGAAGAACAAATCATTCAGGGCCGGGTTTCAAGGGGTCCTAGGCACAAGTGACCATCCCTGAAATCATTATTACTACTGGAAAATGAAATGCCTTGGCAACCTCAATGCCACTGTTCAGGATCTACCCTGAGCACTCACCGCTAACTTGTACCGATCCTGGTAAATCTTCCCATCGTTTTTGGTGTCAAAATCATCAAACACTTGTTTCAAATCTTTTATTTTTGGTTAGAAGACCATTGAAAACTAAATTTTGACTGGGCCAGTTTTTTTAGCAGGGTTCCTTGAATTGTCAAAAATAAGTTCGAGAAACTTAGACTTGACATTCTGCAATATGCTACAAAAGAATATAGATGAATTATTCTAAACACCCTTTAGCCTTTAACAATATTAGGAGAAGCTTCAGATTCCTTTGATTTACTTTTTCAGTAAGATATGCTGTAATAGGTAGCAAACTACAAAGCAATCACTTTAAACTATGGATTTTTGTTTTCGTGTCGATATTCAACTTGGAAGATGAATTCATTTTTGGGTGCATGAATCATAATAACGCCCAGTTGCCTACAAACAGAGCTCTTAAGACCACGATTACTAATTCTTCTTTGGTAAAGTTGCAACATTTTCTCTCCACATCTTGCCTTACAAAATGTCTGGAAGTAAAAGAAATACCAAAAAGAAAGTAAACACATTGTGCAAACATACTATTCGGGATTAAATTTCTAAAGAGTGAATTGCACTTTATGTATCTAAACCATTCACTTTCTGCACTTTATGTACCTAAACTATTGATTGAACACTTTGTATACTCAAACTATGCACATATGTGCAATTTGTGTATGTCTGTTAGATAGTACCAACTTCCGTTAGTTTCTATTTGTTTACGTATTTAACTAGGTGTTTTGGCGCCCGTACCTTCACTCTATTTCTTCTCTCCCTCTCTTACTTATATCTATCTATCTAATTTTATCTAAGATTATATCATATTAAAAAAGAAAATTATATACTAAAAATGATATAATTAGAAAAAATTACATTAGAAGTGAATTTTAAAAAGAAAATTATAATCTAAAAAGGATATAATTAAAAAAAGCTATATTAGAATTGAATTTAAAAAAAATTATAATACGAAAAAGATATAATTAGAAAAGGTTATTTTAGAATTGAATTTTATTTATTTTTTATTAGTATTAAATATTCATATTTACTATTTGGGCTCTATCTTTAGATCTAGAAATCAGATTTAAATGATTTTACAGTACACTCGTAACTCATAAAATTATCTTTAATTTAATGATAATTTAATAATTATTATTCAAATAATAACACTCAGAATCTCAAAAGAAAATATAATTACGAATTTGTACATTAATCCTATTGTGTAGTAGACCTACATTAATAATGCTATTCAAGATAGAAAATCTAATTATATATCATTTTAATCACTGACATACACCATTTCATATTTCAATATAAATATAATATTTAGTTATAACATATTAAATATAAAATATTTTTTTAATAAAAAAATAAAATACTTATAACTAACCAATTACCGTTTTTAGCTAAAATAAAATAATTATGTTATAATACTTATAACTAACCAATGACCAATTACCGTTTTCAGCTAAAACACGTTATCATTTCTATTTTTCCTAACTAAATCCTATTCTTTTTCAATAATATCACGGAGTTTTATTTAAATAAATTAAAATAATAATTTTATAATAACTAACCAATTACTTTTTTTTAGCTAAAACGTATCATATTTCCTATATTTTCAAACTATTTTTTTCCCTAAAACTATCGTGGAAAGCATATGCATAATTATAACAAATTACCTTTATAAGCTAAATATTCAAATTAAAATCCATATTCTTTTAAAAATATCGCGGACAATATATGCATAATTACTATCAAATTATATCATTTAAAATTTTAAGCCTACGCATTCACGTCTTATAATATCAAAGAAAATCCGTGCATGGCATGAATTTTAAGCTAGTATATATCAAAAGAAGCTGATATCCAAACAAAATGGTTAGAAGACAAGAATGCCCCCTTATTGGTTATTACTAACGGGAGTTAGTATCAACTAACGGTTGTACACAAGTTGCACACATATGCATAGTTTGAGTACACAAAGTGTTCAGTCAATAGTTTAGATACACAAAATGCAGGAAGTGGATAGTTTAGGTACACAAAGTGCAATTCACTCATTTCTAAATAAAAATGTGCAACACTGACAACATTGTTTGTTCTCCTTATCATTACATGCAATGTTTTCCCTCTTTGATCATACCAGCCACAACAATGATTTAAGTAAAAACTAGTGCCAAGGTCCAAATCATGTTAAGACGATAAAAATCCAACTTGTTTCTCCTGCCAGATGCTAACAAGAAAAAGACTGAGGTTACGTCTCAAGGCCTGCGATTATCTTTTTTGCTATTAAGGCCTGTTATTATATGAGCGCAAGAACAAAATACAACACTAAGCCAATGGAATCCCATAAATTAGAGTTGCTTTTAATTTGTATATAAAACTAACAATGTACAAATCTTTTAATGAATACATATCTAAAATCTCGCAACTTTCGATATTAAAACAAACAATGTACCTATCAGCAACTAACAGCTATAAGACTGTAACTTCTCTTAATTTTCATTTGATAACTTTCATGATGGCAAGCATCTGTGTATGTAAGAGCATGTTCACGCAATCCAAAAACGTACAATTGATGATTCCATTCTTGTTGTAATTAATCTTCATACTGGCTTAATTCTATATATTACCTCTTTCATGTGGGTGAGCAACAATGACATCAGTTCTTGGAATTCCAAGAAGCCTAAGAATCATCACAGTATCTCAAATATCTGCAGCAATCACATCTTTAGAGGTCATTTCCCTAAACTGTGAATATGAAATTGTTCGTAATAATAAAAGAATAAAGATGGGCTCCGTATCTTTCTAATTAAACCCTCTTATCCCCGATATATTTGGAATTTAAGATATACTACAGAACATATTCGTATATATCACAATATAGCATTAACAATTTCATGCACACAACACAAGCATGAGCAAATGATAACATATACTACTAGTGTCAACAATATGACACTATAACACATACCATCATATTATAGTTTCTATCTTGTACTGGTTATCACAATACAACTTTGTACTCATTTTAAGTAACTAGTTTACTTGTCTACTAGTATATAAATAAAAGAGCAGGAACCAATATAAAAACTTACATTTATGGGCATTTCTGCTATAACCAGACTACTGCTTTCTTCGATTCCTTTAAGAGTCACCACTTCACCCCCAACAACCATGTTTATCACAATGCCATCTGCAGCTGATTACATCACTTAAATTTGAAAAAGAAGAATACTAAAACTTAGTCTAAAACTAACGACGAAGAATTACCTGCTGCCAAACAGGTTGCCATCCGCCTCATATACGTTTCCTGCATGCAGATTCTGATCATCACTATATAACTTGAATGGTGATGGAACAACAAGAAAATGTACAAACTGGACTAGTTACCATATCCCAAATATCTTAGGTCAGTAATTTGTGGTTAGGCAAGGATAAAAACTCTAAATCCAACGGATCGGTCACTAAGGAATGTAGAAAACTTTTAATGTGAAACTTCCGTTGAACTATGTAAGTATTATAAAAGTTCATATCACCAAAAAGAGATTCCCATGCAGTGCCCCCACGCAATTGAGAATTACACCTCAAATGTATGATAAACTGATAATACGGTGAAGATAATAATGTAAATATAACCTTATCAGTTTTGTTTAGAGAATCGTTGGGAAAAGAAACAAAGTTTCAAGCTAGACGACTCTGGCAATCTTACAAAGAACAAAGGCAAAAAGCAACTAACATGGACCAACTTTATCATATCCATTAAATGAATATGTAAATGGTATCATAATGGTGTTAAAAATTAGAGAAGTAGTAATAGAAGATATTTCTATTGTCTGATTTGCTGAATACATGTACTGGAATCAAGCTATTGAGTATTATGCATATTAGATATGCATCCTATCAGCAAGTTTAGAAGTTGGACAAAGTGCCTTTTACAAGCCATAAAGTTGTGAGATCAGAGGGTCAGACAAGGGCTACAAGCCCAACAGGTAACAATTGAACTCTAACTAAATTGATGTAGACACATGCAAGTATTATGCTATCAAGATGGGGGCAATTCATTCACTGATAGGTTCATGATTGTGTAATGTTTGGCTAAAACAAGGAAATTATTTTAAAGTTTAACAGATATCTTAGCTCTTACATACTTTCTTACTAGGTAACTCGTAATTTATTAACACGCGAGCACTAACAGGTGCCTCCCCAGAAGAAATAAGTGGCAGGCAAGCATCTGTTGCAACCACCACACGTGACTTTTGCTCCTCGTTTTCAGTATCGCTCTTATCCTCCGAATAAAGGATAGCATTCCTGTTCCATTTGATAGTTGCTTGGCGAAATTTATCTAAAACCAGAGCGCGATCTGCTTCAGCAAGGTCACTGTACTGAGGGTGCGATAACAAAAGAAAAAAGACATGCCGTATTAGCTAAAAAGTTATTTAAGTTAGCATAATACAACCTACCATACGAGAAGTAAAATGATAACAAAAATCCTGACAGTTATGCAAAAAGAAAAGATTGTCTAACTATTATAGACCTATGAATATTATCAGGCTCCCCAGGATATGTTCTTTACATATATACAATCACAGGGCATAACATCGAGTGACTGAGGCATAAACTATTTAAAACTCCGGAAAAACATATTATTGTAGCTTTATGAAAAGGAAACGGAATAATTAATGTACGTGAAATTTCAACTTCACGAAGTCGAACAGAGATGTGGATCTAATAAAGTAGAAATCCAAAGTGCGTGATTTATAATCAACACTTATCTGGTGTGCTTATATGATGCATCGAAACCCCTAACATTCTAGGGATATTGGCAGGAGGTTCAGTGAAAGTGAGTGACACTACTGGCAAATGTGTATAATATAATCATTTCTAGCTGACAACATAAAAGAACAGAACTAATGATATTACTGCAATAAGAAAGCTAAGACTCATCTGGAATACTATGTGGTCTAGTTTTTTTTTAATAGTACAAATCATTTTCAATGTGGTTCCTCGGTTATATGCAAACCACACTGAATCCTTAAAATGATGTATACTAAATATGAATAGGAGAAAGTACGAGAGGGGTTGCGGAAAGATAAGATAAGCTGGAAAGGGCATAGGAAATAGCATCAAGCTGGTCACGAGTATTGCAGCAAACAAGCATTGGCAAACAAGGACGACGGGCCGCCATGCCTAATAAATCCACCAATGTCTCCTGAACGTAATAAACCTAATTAAGTAACATTGGAAATCTGATTGAATAAAATAAAATTGTGGGAAATAATTGGGAGAAACAGACCGACCATCTTAAATTGGAGCCTGTCAACAGCAAGATAAAAGTGGCGTTGTGAACTGTGGAAACCCCCAATGAATTCAACAACTTGTATATTCATCAATATTAAACTAAAATCGTATATAACATATAAATGTGTGTATGTTAGATAGTACCTGAAATTGGAAGGAGAATTGGGTGAAGCAGATTCAGCATCACCACCATCCATTTCGTTTCGTTTCTTCAATCTAAACCCCCTAAACAACCACTCAGTTTATGTATTTGTTTTGCAAACTACTCCATTAAATTTAACGCAATCTTAATTTTTAATATTAAAGATTTGAAACAAGTCTGGCTGGCTGCAAACTTGTATGTGAAAAAATAACGCTCATCTTAACGTTCCTATAAAATATAATTTCAGATATTATTTTAAAATTCTTTTTTTTGAATAAAAATTTAATGTTTAAATTTATATTTAAAGGAAAAATATTTTTAAAATAAGTTTTAAAACTATATTTGATATACACTTTTTTTTATTTTTAACGAAAAGAAGATTGTATTACTCCATTAAATCAGCCAACAAAAGAGAACATAGCTTAACAGGGACAGACCCCCATAAAAAACTTGACCCGGAAAAGAACATGACTCCCTAACTAAAAAATGGGCAACCATGTTAGCAGATCGCAAATCGTCAAATAAAAAATAGTACAATGTTTGAATCACTAAGCAACTTACGACACCCCATAAAAACCTTACCAAAAGAAGATAGCATTAGAACCCTGCTCCTAATTGCTTGAACAGTTGAACTACTGTCTAGTAATCTGATTCCACAGCCACCTTCTCCCATCTGTTTGCTTTTGACCACCTCAAAGCCTCTTTAATCGCAACAGCTTCTGCAAGCTCAGGGTTAGCATACCCCTGGTAACACTCGGATCGACCCAGCATCACTTTACCCTCCCAATTTCGAGCCAACATTCCCACACCATAAGATATACACTTTTAAATGTGTGTCGAGCAATGTAAAAAAAATGTAAAAAAATGAGGGAAATCTAGGAAGTATTAAATTTTACGGAGACAAAATCCAACTCGACAAAAAACTCAAGATAAAAACTCTTTATCTAGCTCAAAAGCGGTTATTTTTATTTTATCGATTTTATTATTACTATGTTTTAAATAAATATTAAGATTTAAAGTATATTACCCACTGCATATGCTCAATGTATTTGACTGAAATAATTGACTCAATACGAACTACTGTAATCTCACACGTGAAAATAGGTGGTGTTGGGTTAAACGAGATTCAAATCCAATAAATGGGGGTGGAAATGAAACACTAATGTTGTGCCCAAAATTTGTAATGGGTTTAGTTTTGGGCCCATGGATGTTGGAGGCCTGGTAGGGTGTTTAAAAGGTAGGAACAAGGTAGCTGGAAGAAAAAGAGGTGTACCTCTAGAGGGAAGCTCTGGAGGTGGAGGTTCACTTTTTAGGGAAGCTGTGTAGGTGCAGGTGGGCTCACAGGTTCCACCTCTGCTGGCCGAACGGATAAGGATTGACTCCTAATTTGTAGGAAATACGAGCTGAGTCCTTTTAACAGTTTATTTCATGGAGATACACGTTTCTAATATGATAAATATTGGATATTTGTGATATATGTCAATATATACATGGAGTTCTCATATGCGTAGGATTTGTGAGTTTTACTTCGAATAGGACTCTACTATGGGGCTAGCTGATTTAAGGAAAAGTCATATTTCTACACAAATACTTCGAGATTAACATGGATGGAGGGATTAAATCTTATCAATTTCGTGGCTTAATGGACAAGGAAAGGATTCCTAACCTAAAAGAACTACATTAGGGCTTGATTCCTATAAATAGGATATGTAGGCAATTAGCAAGGGGTTCGGTTTTTTACTTTCTGAATACACAAGGCACGTGTACCCTAAGTAATACATTCCTGGACATACTTGGCCGGATTTTTGCCATTATTGTCCGGTGAACTTGCTAATTCAGCCCAAAAAACACTAAACACCATTATTAGGTTCAGCTGCCCTGTTTTGGCACAGCTGTTCGGTATGTTAATTATCCGAAAACCAAGGATAATTCCCGTTATTCCGGCGAAACTTTCTTGGGGTGTCGTGTGAATTTTTTGCACAACATTTTTGGCGCTAGAAGGAGGGGCGTTTCTCTCTTGAATCAATGTCGAAATATTCTGAACCTGTTCGAATGCCGAGCGGCGAGGATGGTAGGCATAAGGCCAATCCTGATGTTGAAGTAACTGCTAAGGATATCCTCAACCATCTTCAAGCTATGGATGGTAGGATCGACCAGTTGGAAAGGAAATCGTCGCGGAAAAAGAAAGGACAAAGAAAGCATAGGTCCTCGGAAAGGCGTTTTAGACGTCGTGAAGTGACACCAAGAAATTTGGATTTTGGGAGTGAAGAAGAGCCTGAACAAGAGGCTCGAAAAAATAATTTTTCTGATGTGGAAACAGATCGGGAAAATGTGGATCGGAAGGAAGGTCCTGTGGACTCCCCAACTAGGAGTGTGAGCGTATTTGATCGTGTCGGGAAGAAGCTCAATAGTAAAGATTTACGGCATGTGTTGGATGGAACGAAAGAAAAGGTGGATGGAAATGACCACCTTGACAAGTCTCAGTCGAGGGGTTCTAAGAGCTATAGGAAGGAAAAATCTAGAGAGGAGGAGCGGGCTCATGACAGGAGGTCTAGGTCCGCCAAGCTCCAATCAGCTGTCGGGAGTGAAGGCAGCTCCAGCTCCCGAGACAGTTCAGCTCACAAACAGAATGGAGACTCGAATGAAGACACAGATGAGAGTGAGGAATACCTCTCAAACGGAGAGGATGCAAATTATAAGGTGGCTGATTTGAGGAAAGCTCTGGAAAAAATTAAAGCTGAGAAGAGGTCGACATCAGGGCTAGCTGTAGCTTCACCTTTCACTAAAAAGGTCCGGGATTCACCCCTTCCACCTAGGTACAGGGGGGTATGAGATTTGAAGTTTGATGGCACTACAGATCCAGTGGAATATCTCAGCCGTTTTAGTACTGAGATGGAGGTGTACCAAGTCAGGGATCACACAAAATGCCGGCTGTTGGCAGCTACGCTAAGGGATAATGCTCATCAGTGGTTCAAGAGGCTGCCATCTAATTCAATTCGCTCCTGGAGGCAAATGAGTGAACTTTTTGTGACTCAATTTCGGGCTACTGTGGCATTTGTACCTCCTGCTAACACTTTGGCAAATATCAAGCAAAGGGAGAAGGAAACTCTCAGAGAGTATTTTAAGCATTTTAACGCAGAGGTGCCCAAAGTGAGGAAGGCTACCGATGAAACCTATAAGAATTTTCTGATAGCTGGGATATGGCCTGGGAGTGATTTCTGGAAGGAGCTTCAAAAGAAGGAACCTGTCACGCTGGCTGATTTTCATGCACGGGCTAAAGCTCATAAAGAAGTTGAGGAATCTATGGCTAAATTGAGGAAAGATAAAAACTCAACTGGTTGGAATGGGAGAAAAGAAGCAGGTCCTACAGTCCTAGGAGAAGAAATGTGGATAGGCGTGCTTCCTATCATGGAGCTTCAGCTTCCACGGAAAGAGAAGCTGGTCGCAAGGAAAGGACAGCACCTCTAACTGTGAATGCAATTGGTTCAAGGAGGTCTGTGGAATACAAGCCCCCACCCTTGAAGAATTATAATAGATATTCAGAGTATACCCCATTGGCGGCACCTCTCGAACATCTGTTTGAGGTTGGGGACAAAGCTGGAGTGTTCAAGAAGCCGACCCGCATCGGCCCACCTGGGAGGAGGGACCTAGGAAAATACTGTGCATTTTATGATGCAAACGGACACGAGACAGCTGACTGTCGTCACTTGAAGGACCATGTTGAGGATTTAATTAGGAAGGGATACCTTACAGAGTTTGTGGCGCAAGAGGCGAAAAAGTATAAAGATGAGAAAGAGAGAAAGGAGGCAGAAAAAATGGTACCTGATCGTACAGCAAGGGCGAATAGCATCCGTACCATAATAGGAGGTCCATACATTGGAGGCACAAGCAGGAACTCTATGAAAAATTTTGCTCGGGAGGCTAAAGGAGCTCCCCTTACTAATGTCTTCCATCTGGCTGAAAGGCCCCCGAAGTTGTTTGAGGGGGAAGCTGCAGACATCACTTTTACCGAAGAAGATGCAAAGCATGTGCATCACCCACATAATGATGCTTTGGTGGTCATGTTCTCCATTGGGGGAATGAATGTGCATCGAATTTTGGTGGACAATGGAAGCTCTTGTAACATAATAGCTTACGATACCTACCAAAAAATGGGTCTCCTGGATAAAGAAATGTTTCCTTCTTACAACGATTTATATGGATTTACTGGAGGTCCAGTTCAGATTGTGGGACGTGTGAAACTCCCAATCAGGATGGGGAGTGAACCTTATGTGGCAACCCAGGTTGCAGAGTTTATGGTTGTGAATGAAGACATATCCTATAATGCTATCATGGGTAGGCCTTTCTTGAAGGAGATGCGTGTGGTGACTTCTATTTACCATCTCTCAATGAAATTTCCAACTCCTAATGGGATTGGGTGCCTACGAGGATGTCAGTCAGACTCACGAGAATGTTACGGTAAAGCCTTGTGTACTACTGATCAAGCTTCAAAACACTTGTTGTTGGTAGATGGCGGAACAACTGACAACTGTTACCGCTATCTTGGACTTCCAAATACTTCGGCTGAAGAGTCCTCTCAAAGGAAAGGAGGGGTATGTGAGAGAGAATCATGCAATACAATTATGATTGTGCAACATCCAGATGAAGACCCTTACGTGGATGTAGCTTCTTTTTTGGGGGAAGGTACTGGAAGGGAGGTGCTTATGCTGGAGGCACCTCAACAGAAAAATGGAAACGGTAATGATGATTTTGTTGAAGGCATCTTGGAAGAAGTCAATGACAGTGACTTCGATGAGGTGGAAATCTTAGAGCAATCGCAGAAAGAGGTACCTGAATCTGCCCAAGTGGATGATAAAGGGAACCTGGTGGAAATTGATTTGGATCCTAGGATGCCCGAATCCAAAGAAAAGGCTGGTGCTGCAGGAGACATTATATCTTTTATGGTAGATGACACTGATTCTAGTAAGGAGCTGAAAGTTGGAAAACAGCTGGATCCGAATATGAGGGAAGCTCTGGTGAGCTTCCTTAGAAAGAATGTGGACGTGTTTGCTTGGGATCATTCAGACATGATTGGGATAGACCCAAAGGTAATGTGTCATCGTCTTAATATTGATCCAGAAGCGAAAATAGTAAGGCAGAAAAGAAGGGCTATATTTGGTGAAAGAGCTTCCACTTTGAGAGAAGAGGTGGACAGATTATTGGCAGCTGGTTTGGTGAGGGAGTCTTTTTACCCCATGTGGTTGGCAAATCCAGTGCTGGTCAAAAAGCCCAATGGAAAAATGGCGTACTTGTGTGGATTTTACAGACTTGAATAAAGCGTGCCCAAAGGATAGCTTCCCGCTTCCTCGTATTGACCAGCTGGTGGATGCAACTGTTGGGCATGCCCTGCTGAGTTTTATGGACGCATATTCAGGATATAATCAGATTCCTATGTATGGCCCAGACCAAGAACATACTTCCTTTATAACAGATAGGGGTTGTATTGCTACATTGGGATGCCTTTTGGTCTAATCAACGCGGGAGCTACGTATCAGCGTCTGGTAAACATGATGTTCAAGGATCAAATTGGGAAAACAATGGAAGTATATGTTGACGATATGTTGGTAAAGTCAAGAGAGGCAGCTGATCATGTTTCGCACTTGGCAGAAATGTTTGACATATTGACAAAATATATAATGAAGCTCAATCCTCAGAAATGTGTATTCGGGGTCGAATCTGGGAAGTTTCTCGGGTTCATGGTTAATCACCGGGGTATTGAGGCTAACCCTGCAAAGATTAAAGCTTTGTTAGAAATGAGGTCACCTAGGAGCGTGAAGGAGGTTCAGTCGTTAACAGGAAGGGTTGCAGCTCTGAACAGGTTCGTCTCAAAATCTTTAGATAGGTGTAAGGAATTCTTTTCAGCAATTAAGAAAGGAAAGAACTTTGAGTGGACAGCTGAATGTGAAGCTGCTTTTGAGAAGCTAAAGGAACAGCTGGGTAGTCCCCCGCTCCTTTCTAAACCAGTTGATGGTGAGGCTCTGATACTCTACCTAGCAGTTTCTGAGTATTCTATTAGTGCGGTGTTGGTTCGAGAGGAAGGGAAGGTGCAGTTTCCGGTGTATTATGTAAGCAAGAGATTGCCGGATGCAGAAACCCGATACACTAACATGGAAAAGCTAGCTTATGCATTGATTCTTGCTTCAAGGAAGCTTCGACCTTACTTTCAGTCTCACAAGGTTGAGGTACGGACTTCTTTCCCGCTAAGGCAGGTGTTACATAAACCAGAAGCTTCTGGAAGGTTGATGAAGTGGGCTATTAAATTAGGATAGTTTGATGTTGAATACAAGCCGAGGTCTGCAATAAAAGGGCAAGCGTTGGCTGATTTTCTGTTGGAATTTCCTCCATCCTTCGAGGTAGGTGGAAACGAATGTATACCTGCTGGTGAGCTACCTGCTGGTGAGCTACCTTCTGGTGAGCTAGCTGTTGGAGGGCTACCTGTTGCAAAGGTACCTGTGGAAAATTGCGCTCCGTGGTGGACTTTGTATGTGGATGGGGCAGTTAACTCTAATGGAGCAGGAGCTGGCATAGTGCTAGTAAGCCCCGAAGGACACAAGTTGCAGAGTGCTATTCATTTTTCATTCTACGCAACTAACAATGATGCGGAGTACGAAGCTCTGATTGCTGGTTTGAAGTTAGCTTTAGAAATGAAGGTGGAAAATTTGACCGTCTTTAGTGATTCAATGTTGGTGGTTTGGCACATTAAAGGAGGGTTTCAGGCTCGAGGCCCTCGTACTGATTTGTACATGAGGTATGCACAGGAATTGGTGAAGAGATTCAGGGAGGTGAATCTAGAACAGATTCCTAGGTCGGAGAATGCGAATGCAGATGCGCTGGCTAAGCTAGGCTCTCAAAGGGAAGCTACATTGTTAGGAGTCATTCCCTTTGAGGTTCAGCGTCAACCGAGTATTTTAAAAATCGAGATTTTGAATATGGAAACTACAGTGGAGGATCACTGGATGGTTCCAATAGTGGAGTACATCACTAAGGGAGTTTTGCCAGAAGATAAGGATGAAGCTCAGAAATTAAAATATAAAGCGGCAAGGTATGTGATCTATGAAGGAATTTTGTATATGAGGGGTTTTAATAAGCCTTTGTTAAGGTGTATTTTTGGAGACGAATGTGAGTATATCATGAGGGAGATCCATGAGGGGATTTGTGGTAACCACTCTGGGGGAACCTCATTGGCACACAAAATACTTCGTCAAGGGTACTATTGGCCGACTTTGCAAAGAGATGCTCACAAGTACACTCGAGCATGTGATCGCTATCAGAGGTTCGCGAAATTGGGTGTCAACCCAGCTGTACCCCTTAAACCCCTCACCAGTCCTTGGCCTTTTGCGGTTTGGGGTATAGATCTAATTGGGGAGCTTCCCAAGGGTAAAGGCGGAGTAAAATACGCAGTCGTTGCAGTGGATTACTTTACAAAGTGGGCTGAAGCGGAACCTTTGGCTACAATAACTACTGCAAAATTGAAGGAATTTGTGTTTCGAGCTATAGTTTGTAGGTATGGAGTACCTTATAAGCTCATCTCAGACAATGGGAAGCAGTTTGACAGCAAGGAGATGCGAGGCTTGTGTGAGGACCTTGGAATTCAAAAGGGGTTCTCAGCTGTTTGCCACCCCCAAAGTAATGGTCAAACGGAGGCTGTGAACAAGATAATAAAACACACTCTAAAAACCAAGCTGGAGGAGCGAAAGGGAAGCTGGCCGGAGGAGCTTCCAATGGTATTATGGTCTTATAATACCACTCCAAGAACTACAACAGGTGAATCTCCATTCACTTTGGCATATGGTTGTGAGGCAATGGTGCCTGTTGAGATAGGAGCTGGTTCATTCAGGAGGGAAAATTATAATCCGGAAGATAATGAGGTGAATCATCGCTTATACCTGGATCTTGTTGAAGAGGTGCGCATGAATTCACAGCTGAAGCTGGCTGCATACCAGCAGCGTACACGGAAATATTTTGATAAGAAGGTACGAGCTCGCCCATTGAAGGTGGGTGATTTGGTTTTAAGGAGGGTGCTACCCAACATGAGGGTACCTGGTCATGGTGTGTTTGGTGCCAATTGGGAAGGACCTTACCTTATAAAGACGGTTCTTTGGGAAGGTACTTATCATTTGACTGATTTGGATGGGAAGCTGATCCCTAGGGCATGGAATGCCAAACATTTGAGGAAATATTACCAGTAGGTGCTTTTTTCAGGTAACGCTTTTAAGTAGACCTCTTTCAGGTATATGATTAATAAAGGTAGTTTATTAGTTATAACTGCCATCTCTAGGACAAGTAGATGATTTGATTGTGTCTTTCTATGCTCGGGGGGTAGTGCATGTACACCTCACCGATAGGAAATGTCGTGAATTTTTGCTTCCATGAGGCCAATAAATTTGTTACTTTCTTTTATATATAACATGTTTTGCTTATGAATTATGTTGTGTTCCTTATATACTTTATGGAATTAGTATGGAAACATATGTGTAAATAGGTGGTTTTAGGTTCTCCATCATAGTTGGTAACATGATCAAAGAACTTGGGGGGTAGTAGGTTATACCACCTCCCCGTCGAAATATTTCTTGAATGTAGGAAGACAAAAAATTGGAGTATAACAAAAATTGGGATAAAAAATATATATATATGGATTTTGCAATGGATTATGGTAATGGATTTTGGAATGGATTATGGTAATGGATTTTGGAATGGATTATGGTAATGGATTTTGGAATGGATTATGGTAATGGATTTTGGAATGGATTATGGTACATGAGGAACCTCATGGAAAGAGGTTCGCAAAACTGGTCCACCTATGAGGAGGTTCCAGTATGGAAGCTGCTCTGGAAATATACTATCAGGTTCATGCGAATCCCAGGGAATCTGGGCGCATAAAGAGCCAAAGGATAAAAAAATGTATCATGTAGGAGCCAGAATTCAGGCTACATGAAATGGAATAACTTACATAAAAATTGGCAATAAGCTTCAGCTGGTTAAAAAAGCGAAGCTCACATATGAGGCGCATTGTGTTCATATTTCTTGGAAAAGGTTTTATGGATTCTTTTTACAAAATAAAACAAAGTCATATGGGAACCGAGGCATTGGCCATATGATCACTCTTTACGCGGAAAGGCAAGGTGCGAGCAAATGGGAAGCTCTACCTTACTTTGGAATCTTACACATCAATATGTATGATTGTTTAAGGACAATTATTCATAAGGATTTTATGATGAATTGGATGGGATATCTTTAACATGGAAAAAGGATTGGTTGGGTGTCAAACTGGTATGACCACCAAACATATTAAATCATGTTAAGAGAAGCTTCATGATATACGTATTGGAAGGATGTTATCGGTATTCGAAAAACAAGAATTATCTTATGTGGTTTTAGGTAATTTGATACGTTTGGATTATTGGCATTAATCATAAATGGACAATATTTACTTAACAGGAAGTGTTAAGATATAGAATTCATGACGAGCTAGACATTGTTTATGAAGCTGATCTAATTAATCTAGCTACGAGTGAAAAATTCACATCCGGGTTAAAGTATGTGCTTTGTTACTGGCATATGTGTACTCAACATGGTAAATTCAGAACAATACGAGGATATATGGAAATCAGAGATGCATAATTCAAAAGAAACCAAAGTTATGGATTACATCCTGTGAGGCAATACGAGGAGCCCACGACCTCATAAAATTCAAAGTTAATGGCTACCAAAGCCATTCAAAATGATTTAAAAGTTTAAACCCACGCAGGGGTAGGCAAAGTTTTTAATTTCAAGGAGTTAAGGAGTAGGGGTGTCAGGAGATACCTCAGCCCTTGGAGTAGGAGGAACAGGGGTAGCTGTGTTAGAGGCGTCTGCTTTAGCTTCAGCTGGATCTTCCGAGGGAACCTCCACCTCTTTCTCCATATCAGCTGGATCAATGGAGTCCACCTTAGCTGCAGCAGCTTCCCTCTTCTTGATGTCCTCCACAGCTTTCACGGCATCTTCGCCTAGCTGAGACCAGTCTAGATCGGGGAATCGGAGGTAGGTGGATTCGATATAGTCATTGATGGCCGCATTAAAGCCTATACCATAGGCTTCCTTCCTCTTCTCCTTTTGAACGGACCTTTCCTCAGCTAGCTTGACATTCATAGCTTCCATTTTTAGCTCTAGCTCATGAATTTCCTTGGCGTGGGAAGAAACCAACTCCTCTTTCTCGGCATCAAGAGCAGTAACTGAATTGGCCAGCTGGTCACGTTCCTTTATCAACTTGGTTTCAACAGACTTGAGCTTCCTATTGGCATCCATATACTTCTTCTTCTCATCATCCTTGGCTTTGACAGACTGTTTGAGCTGTTTCACCTCCTCAGCAAGTCTTTGGTCACCTCGAGCTGTCTCCACAATCTTCTCCCCATGCTTAAGATAATGAAACAAACTCTGGGCATTAGCATGAAGAGCAGCTCGTGCACCCTCAGCTAGTGACAATTTGTCCCAAGCAGCTATGGCCTCCTCAGGAATCTGGTTTCCTGCCATCTCAAAGAAATACTGCATATGGGGACCAGAATTTCCGAGGTCCAGGGAAGGAGATGTCTTAGCCTTTTTAACAGAGCGAGAAGCAGAGACAGAAGCTCGAGGTGCTTCAGGGAGAGGAGGTGGTAACTTTCTCTTTGGAGAGGTGGATGATTTTTCTACATTAGGAGACGGAACTTTAATCTTCGAGATAGGAGTAGCTGCAATAGGGGTGACCTTGTCATCTTCGTCATCAGTAAACATTTCTTCATATTTGGTTGTTTTCTTGATAAAAGATGGAATTCCTGAAGCCATTTCTGCAAAGATTAAACAATATAGAAATTGGTGAGCAAGTTATCAATCAAAAATACTTAAAATTATCGTAAGTATATGCCTATATTATTGATGAGCATGGTGTGAGGAAGGAAAATAATTTTAGCTGGTCGGAATAGTGGTACCTCTCCCAGGAATGAAATTACAACTCATGAGGTTGTCACGGGTTAGCAAACTAAGGCCGTTCCCTAGCCCAGCTGACAAACTTAGCGCCTCTACAGCACGCTCTAAGGTTCGACCTCTTAAGGAGGATTTTGCAGGTATTTTCACAAACAGGTTAAAATCAATTCTTAATTGAGGGTAGTCATAACAGTAAAGGAACTGTTTGAGCCAACCACTCATCCCTCTCTTGCAACTTCTGAAACATTGGCCCTCATGGACACTCCAGGCGGATAGATAAAAGAAACCTGAGTCCTTGCCAGTCTGTTTTAGCTGGTAAAAATAACCTAGCTCTCGAGCAGAAAGAGTCTTGTTGAATCTGGTATGATAAAGGATATACATACACATCGCCATGCGATATGAGTTGATGGTGAGTTGGATAGGAGCTAAATCAAAGAATTCGAGAACCTCTTGGATAAAGGGGTGTAAAGGCAGAGATAATCCCAATCTAAAAAATTGGGCTGACAAAACAGCTTTAGGTAGAAGCTGGCCTGGTTCAAACATATCGAATTTGTGACATCTCTCTTCAGGAGAGGGGATGACTAAAGAACAGCCTATGTGGTGTGATTGTGTCAGTTTCTTTAATAAGGGGCAGTCATGGAGCTACTCAAATTTTCACAAGATAGGGTGGCAGGAGGTTTTTCAAAGGTATTGTTTTCTAATTCACCTGTTACAGAATCAGTTCTAGGAGGAGTTGTTGAGGTAGTATGTGAAGGGGTAGCTTTTGCAGAGGAAGCTTCATCAGCAGTAAGGAGAAGGTTTGGCGTTGTGGATTCTAGTGACATTTGTTCATCTGAGGAGGATACAAGGATAGCTGGTCGAGTGTCCCTGATATTGTGAGTGAAAAGGTTGGTGTTTGATAAACGAGTTTTTGAATGGTCTATTAGTTTGACCTTGGAACGAGTCCTGGCACTTACGGTGAAAGATGGGTTAGTTCTGGAAATTGGGTCAAGGGGAAGCTGGATTGTGTTAGGAAGTTCTGGGGAGTGGGCCATCTCCTCAGAGGTAGAATGCTGGGAGCTAGCTGCATCTGATCCACCAGACATCTGCACAAAGTGAAGCAAGATGAGTAGGTGATCAGCGAGTTTCCCAAGTGAGGTGTTTAAACAGGTGTGTGCGGATAAGCACCTACAAACGGCCAGGAGCGAATGAAAGGCCAGGTTCGCCTAAACAGCTAGCTAGGCACAGGTATGCCTATCAAGGAATCTACACTATTCTTCTTAAATTGGGTATTCGTATATAATGCACACATTACTTATACAAATTTAATTAAAAACAAGGATTGGTACATGCATTATAACAACAAACAATCATTGGTTTCTGGAAAAAGGAGAATTACACATGGATTTTTACAAAAACATATAACACTGATGGGTTTTCGAGTGAAAATCAGTACAATTAGGGTTTGAGGGTTTTGGTTTCTAGAAAAAATATCATAGTTGTGGAAGGATAATACTTGGTCTAAAGATCAATTAGAAGACCAACAGCATAATAAGATGATTCGTGTGATAATGGTGATGGTATGTGTCTAAATATGCATGTACAAGTTTAGATCGGAACCAAATTAAGGCATGCAATTAAGAACACAGCAGTAAATCAGTTCATTGAAAGGAGTAAAAAGGGATTATACCTGGATGATAGTTGGAAGGATTAAAGTGGCTGGAGTCGGAGAGTGTCGCCGAGTTGCTTTGCCTGAAAATAGCTTCCAGAAGGGAGATGAACCGTTTTGGGGGAAAAAGAGAGTGTATGCTCGGGATAAAAGGAAAAGAAAGAAGATGTGTGAGTGTATAAATAAATACAGAGAGAGAGATTGTGGCGTGTAGAAATTGTGATGGAAAAGAGTTATTGTTGTCTTGGGAAACGAAATGGTGGAAGCTGAATTGAAACATGACACGGCTATTAGCAAGAGAAATGGAATTTATTTTTTGTTCTTTGGTGAAATTCTAATTTATGAGTTGCTTTTTACAAAATAAATTTTTGGGAATTAACCCGTGATATCAGAAAGGTTATTCTGGAGAGAATTGTTTAGAAGAAAGAGTATTTCCTGGAAGGGGTTAAATTAGAGGAACCTGTGTTTTAAAAAAAAATTTGTTTTGATTTTCTAAATTCTTTAATAATGGGAGTAGTTTAGGTTTTAGCTTAAAAGGAAATCATGGAATCTTTGGAAAGGTTTTACTGGCTTAATTATGGCAAGGTTATTGCGAAATATATGGGATGTTAAGGTGATATGCTGGAGCTGGACATAAAAAGTGAAGCTGAAGCTAAGGAGAAATGGCAAGGATCCTTGTGTATTTTATAGCTACAAGGAACCTGGGGGGTAGTTGTTGTGCCCAAAATTTGTAATGGGTTTAGTTTTGGGCCCATGGATGTTGGAGGCCTGGTAGGGTGTTTAAAAGGTAGGAACAAGGTAGCTGGAAGAAAAAGAGGTGTACCTCTAGAGGGAAGCTCTGGAGGTGGAGGTTCACTTTTTAGGGAAGCTGTGTAGGTGCAGGTGGGCTCACAGGTTCCACCTCTACTGGCCGAACGGATAAGGATTGACTCCTAATTTGTAGGAAATACGAGTTGAGTCCTTTTAACAGTTTATTTCATGGAGATACACGTTTTTAATATGATAAATATTGGATATTTGTGATATATGTCAATATATACATGGAGTTCTCATATGCGTAGGATTTGTGAGTTCTACTTCAAATAGGACTCTACTATGGGGCTAGCTAATTTAAGGAAAAGTCATATTTCTACACAAATACTTCAAGATTAACATGGATGGAGGGATTAAATCTTATCAATTTCGTGGCTTAATGGACAAGGAAAGGATTCCTAAACTAAAAGAACTACATTAGGGCTTGATTCCTATAAATAGGATATGTAGGCAATTAGCAAGGGGTTCGGTTTTTTACTTTCTGAATACACAAGGCACGTGTACCCTAAGTAATATATTCCTGGACATACTTGGCCGGATTTTTGCCATTATTGTCCGGTGAACTTGCTAACTCAGCCCAAAAAACACTAAACACCATTATTAGGTTCAGCTGCCCTGTTTTGGCACAGCTGTTCGGTTTGTTAATTATCCGAAAACCAAGGATAATTCCCGTTATTCCGGCGAAACTTTCTTGGGGTGTCGTGTGAATTTTTTGCACAACAACTACTACGATTTTTGTATTGCAATTTCATTGTGATTCCCATCTGCCGGTTAATCTCATAGTCCAAGCTGCACCATTGTGTCATTCTCACCACAATTATATTGTCATCACCACAATGCTTTCACCTTGTTCAAGTTATAACAAACAACCTTTAGCCCTCTCAGAGCATAGACTTCTCTAAGTTGAATACGTTCCCCCTCCCTTTGAGCACCTTGTTTAAAAAAATAACCCCAAACGTATCTTCAATTCCTTCCCCACTTACGAGCTCTGACTTCTTTAGTTCCGTGTACATTCCCCTCCCCTGGACCGCCTTGCATGCGATAACCCTGAACCTCTTAGTTTCATTTTCCCATCGGAGCTTTAACTTTATAGTGTCAAACTCATTCCTCCTCCCTTGACGTCCTTGCTTAAGATGACAACATTTACTTCTCTTGATTTGAGGAGAGATACATAAACATATCTGTTACCATCACCAAAGAATTATTTACAGTGATGTTCCACTTCTCCCGAGGAGACTATATCCGGGTAATTTTGCTACTTGCTTCCTTTCCATCTCAGATCTTACTCTATTAGCATCTGTCCACCTTCCTGCAGCTGCATATAAGTTGTAGAGGACCACATATGGTCCCGAAGTTTCAGGCTTCATTTCAAGGAGCAGCCCACCAATTTCTTCTCCAACTTCAATATTGCCATGAACTAGACAAGAACCCAACAATGACTCCAGTATGTTTGCAGAAGGTTTATACAAGGAGCTCTTTAAAAATTTTAATGCCTCGTCTAAGTTACCGGTTCTACCGAGGAGATCCATCATGCAAGAATAGTGTTCCATTCGTGGCACTATCCCATCTTCTACCATAGAATTGAAAGCTAATTGACCTTGCTTAAGTCGATTTATCAGTACAAACTTGAGCCCAAATCACCTGATCACCAGCATCTTTGAAGTGATTATACAAATCGACTCCAGTTGCACTTGTATCCAAATTACTCACTAATAACATCCTGGGGTTTATGTCACGAATGGCCCAGATGCTAGTAGGGCCGGAAGTTATAATTGGGCCTGAGCTTGAAGTTGTCAAGAGTCTACAATTAGGTCCAAGATTAGTCACCGGTTTGCTATAGTTGTCTGTACTATATATTGTACTTCATTTCATTTTCCAGATTATGAATGAGAATGAATGTTTAACCTCCCTATATTATTATGCTAATTTAAAGAATATTTTTATATGAATATGTCTCTGCAATTTTCTTTTACATGCCAAAAAAAGGAAAAAGTTAATGCTTAATTGTGTAAATTTGTTTTCTAGACTTTAAGAAAAATCGAGTGTCAATTTCTTTTATTGTTTTTTTTTCTATTTGTAGTAAAAGAACTTTATATGTCCTGCTTGATCAAATTGTTTCTCCTAGTTGCACATGCATGCACTAGTGTTTATGATTGATTTAGTGTGACTTGGAAAGCTTATAATTTTATTTTTATTTGCTTAATAGAAATTGGAATAATTAATTATGTATTATTAAGTTTGGATATATGCCTAACTTCCGTGATAATGTGCCTGGTCATGCACTTTTTCTGAATTTTATGTAAAGCTAATATTGGTCATTCTTTAATATTGCAAGTCAAATATTGTGTGCGAGTTGATTATTTTGTGCATACTGACATTTTTTTTTGGTGTGTAGCTAGTAAATTACTATGTTAAACGAATTTGGCTTAATTTGTTGTACAAACATGTACTATTTAGGATCATTGCATTATTAGGTTTTATTATGAGATGAAGAGTATGTATAATTGCCTGAGTTAAATCCCTCTCTTAATGTCTTGTACGTTAAATGTTTCATTTTTGTTTTTGTTTCATTTTTTTGATATACTAATGTTAGTGCAAAATTTGTGTTCATGTATTGATTGGAGTATTTTTAAGAGTTTGTAATGAACACATTTAATGATAATATTTATTAACCTAATTATAAAGAATTGTAAAGACATGGCAGTTTAGTATTTGCAAAAGAAAAATGTCAATATATTTGTGTATGTATCTAGTGTGAGCATCATCCATTTCCTTTAAATTATCATCTCCTGGCCCCAAGTTTGCATGCATTGTTTGCTTGACATAATCTCTTTTCACAGTGTACAACTCTTGTCCTCTTTATAAGTAAAATATATCTAAACACCCTTTGCCCTCTCTTCAAAACAAATATATGTGTGACATGTGAGTTACTTTTCTTTGGAATGGATTTTCATTGGTTAAGCCTGGTGAACCATATATTTTTGCATTAGCTTTTCTTGGATGTGTTCGAGGGAATTTGTTGCTAAGTACTTTTGTTCAAGGATCTAAAATAGTTTATGTTGAGTTTATGGCCGAGTTTCACTTTTGAATTTATGAGTTCGAGTATACAAGTTAAGCATCTTTCGAGCGGAAAGGTTTTTTTTTTCTTCAGAGTACAGTGTTCTTATAATTATTTGGTCGCAATTTAGAGGTAAATATTCTATCCAAAACTTTCCAGTTATTTTCGAAATTATATTCATATGTTTTAAATTCTGAAATTATATTTATTGTGATTCCGCTCTATTTTGTTGATATGAAAATTTGGGTCAAGTGCAATTATTTTGAAAGAGTATGATTTTAGATTTTATAAGAATATACGAGCTTTGAGACCCTAGTTGAGTCTATGATCTGAACCCCTTAGTATCTGCGCATAGTTCCGGAACTAAATTAAGATACCTCTCTAGGGCGCACTTATGTGCAACTTCTGATACCTTAGTGAGGAACGCAATACTAAATTCTAGATCGCGTCACTGATTTATAGTGACTTCTGAACTTTTGGACCGTGTCACCGATTTGTAGTGCCCTTAGTTAGACTGGTGGTTAAAAGTTATTGTTTCATTTGTGAATTTCAGAAAATTATTATCGTCTTATATTGTATTTTATTTATTGGATTTGACCCGCTGGTTTGTTTGGTTAGTTTGCTTGCTGGGCTTTATAGCTCACTCTTTTAATATTTCAGGTTTTGTTCGGTTCGCTGGATTTACAAAGAGCTTGTTAGTTGGATTTTTATCTAGATCGTGTCAAATATTTTGGGTAGCTGCGCTTCTGTTTTATATGACTTAGCTTGTAATAGAATTGTAATAGTTTTCTGTTAGAATTTTCGAGATTAAATTTTTGTATTTTACTTTTGGCTCGAACTAACATTCCGAAAAAGTGCGGGATGTTACAGATGGTATCAGAGCTCTAGGTTAATTTCATGTAGACTGCCTTTAGGTGTGACCTATGGGTAGCTCGCGTTATTTAGAATTTTGGTCTTACTATTTTTGTTTTTTGTGAAATTATTAATTTTGGAGAATTTGGGGACCAAATTCTTTTAAGGAGGGTAGTTTGTAACACCCCTACATTATTATGCTAATTTAAAGAATACTTTTATGTGAATATGTGTCTGCAATTTTCTTTTACATGCCAAAAAAAGGAAAAAGTTAATGCTTAATTATGTAAAATTGTTTTCTAGACTTTAAGAAAAATCGAGTGTCAATTTCTTCTGTTTTTTTTTCTATTTGCATTAAAAGAACTTCATATGTCCTGCTTGATCAAATTGATTCTCCTGCTTGCACATGTATGCACTAGTATTTATGATTGATTTAGTGTGACTTGGAAAGCTTATAATTTATTTTTACTTGCTTAATAGAAATTGGGATAATTAATTGTGTATTATTAAGTTTGGATATATGCCTAACTTCCGTGACAATGTGCTTGGTCATGCACTTTTTTTGAATTTTATGTGAAGCTAATATTGGTCATTCTTTAATATTGTGAGTCAAGTATTGTGTGCAAGTTGATTATTTTGTGCCTACTGACATTATTTTTTTTTTTGGTGTGTAGCTAGTATATTACTATGTTAACGAATTTGGCTTAATTTGTTGTATAAACATGTACTATTTAGGATCATTGCAATTATTTTGAAAGAGTATGATTTTAGATTTTATAAGAATATACAAGCTTTGAGACCCTAGTTGAGTCTATGATCTGAACCCCTTAGTATCTGCGCATAGTTCCGGAACTAAATTAAGATACCTCTCTAGGGCGCACTTATGTGCAACTTCTGATACCTTAGTGAGGGACGCAATACTAAATTCTAGATCCCACCACCGATTTATAGTGACTTATGAACTTTTGGACCATGTCACCGATTTTTAGTGACCTTAATTAGACTGGTGGTTAAAAGTTATTGTTTCGTTTTTGAATTTCTGAAAATTATTATCGTCTTATATTGTATTTTATTTATTGGATTTGACCCGCTGGTTTGTTTGGTTAGTTTGCTTGCTGGGCTTTATAGCTCACTCTTTTAATATATCAGGTTTTGTTCGGTTCGCTGGATTAACAAAGAGCTTGTTAGTTGGATTTTTATCTTGATCGTGTCAAATATTTTGGGTAACTGCGCTTCTGTTTTATATGACTTAGCTTGTAATAGAATTGTAATAATTTTCTGTTAGAATTTTCGAGATTAAATTTTTGTATTTTACTTTTGGCTCGAACTAACATTCCGAAAAAGTGCGGGATGTTACAGATGGTATCAGAGCTCTAGTTTAATTTCCTGTAGACTGCCTTTAGGCGTGACCTGTGGGTAGCTCGCGTTATTTAGAATTTTGGTCTTACTATTTTTGTTATTTGTGAAACTAGTAATTTTGGAGAATTTGGGGACCAAATTCTTTTAAGGAGGGTAGTTTGTAATACCCCTATATTATTATGAAAATTTAAAGGATACTTTTATGTGAATATGTGTCTGCAATTTTCTTTTACATGCCAAAAAAAGGAAAAAGTTAATGCTTAATTGTGTAAATTTGTTTTCTAGACTTTAAGAAATATCGAGTGTCAATTTCTTCTGTTGTTTTTTTTCTTTTTGCATTAAAAGAACTTTATATGTCCTGCTTGATCAAATTGTTTCTCCTGATTGCACATGCATGCACTAGTATTTATGATTGATTTAGTGTGACTTGGAAAGCTTATAATTTATTTTTATTTGCTTAATAGAAATTGGGATAATTAATTGTGTATTATTATGTTTGGATATATGCCTAACTTCCGTGACAATGTGCCTCTATACATTTTTTATCTTAGTTATCTTTTATAACATCATTTACCTTTACTCTCTCAAACAACTCAATTTTCATTCTGAGGTCATGCACTTTTTCCGAATTTTATGTGAAGCTAATATTGGTCATTCTTTAATATTGTGAATCAAATATTGTGTGCAAGTTGATTATTTTGTGCCTACTAACATTATTTTTTTGGTGTGTAGCTAGTAAATTACTATGTTAAACGAATTTGGCTTAATTTGTTGTATAAACATGTACTATTTAGGATCATTGCATTATTAGGTTTTATTATGAGATGATGAGTATGTATAATTACCTGAGTCAAATTCCTCTCTTAATGTCTTGTACGTTAAATGTTTCATTTTTGTTTTTGTTTCATTTTTTTTATATACTAATGTTAGTGTAAAATTTGTGTTCATGTAAAATGATTGGAGTTTTTTTAAGAGTTTGTAATAGACACATTTAATGATAATATTTATAACCTAATTATAAAGTATTGTAAAGACATGGCAGTTTAGTATTTGCAAAAGAAAAATGTCAATATATTTGTTTCTGTATCTAGTGTGAGCATCATCCATTTCCTTTAAATTATCATCTCCTGGCCCCAAGTTTGCATGTATGGTTTGCTTGACATAATCTCTTTTCATAGTGTACAACCCTTGTCCTCTTTATAAGTAATATATATCAAACACCCTTTGCCCTCTCTTCAAAACAAATATATGTGGGACATGTGAGTTACTTTTCTTTGGAATGGATTTTCATTGGTTAAGCCTGGTGAACCATATATTTTTGCATTAGTTTTTCTTGGATGTGTTCGAGGGAATTTGTTGCTAAGTACTTTTGTTCAAGGATCTAAAATAGTTTATGTTGAGTTTATGGCCGAGTTTCACTTTTGAATTTATTAGTTCGAGTATACAAGTTAAGCATCTTTCGAGCGGAAAGGATTTTTTTTCAGATTTCAGTGTTCTTAATCGAATCTAACGCTCTTTCGGGCGTATAACAACGTTGTAAGGATTCTCGTTGGTTCTTCTGATCTCACCATAGCCGTTCAAGCGAGGGACTATCCTTGTTCCCCTTCGCCCCCACCCCCTAAAGTGGTAAAGATCTCGAAAGCTTTAGTCTTTCACCCCCTAGATAAAATCTCTATGACTCTTAGGAAGGGCAAGAAAAATGAGAAGATTTGTTACGAAGAAAGACGAAGATGGATTCGTATTCACATAGATATTTGGTCGCAATTTTAGAGGTAAGTATTCTATCCAAAACTTTCCAGTTATTTTCGAAATTATATTCATATGTTTTAAATTCTGAAATTATATTTATTGTGATTTCGCTCTAGCTATTTTGTTAATATGAAAATTTGGGTCACGTGCAATTATTTTGATAGAGTATGATTTTAGATTTTATAAGAATATACGAGCTTTGAGACCCCAGTTGAGTCTATGATCTCAACCCCTTAGTATCCGCGCATAGTTCCGAAACTAAATTCTGATACCTTTCTAGGGCGCACTTATATGCAACTTCTGATACTTTAGTGAGGGACGCAATAGTAAATTCTGGACCGCGTCACCGATTTATAGTGACTTCTGAACTTTTGGACCGTGTCACCGGTTTGTAGTGACCTTAGTTAGACTGGTGGTTAAAAGTTATTGTTTCGTAAGTTGTGAATTTCTGAAAATTATTATCGTCTATATTGTATTTTATTTATTGGATTTGACCCGCTGGTTTGTTTGGTTAGTTTGCTTGCTGGGCTTTATAGCTCACTCTTTTAATATTTCAGGTTTTGTTCGGTTCGCTGGATTTACAAAGAGCTTGTTAGTTGGATTTTTATCTAGATCGTGTCACATATTTTGGGTAGCTGCGCTTCTGTTTTATATGACTTAGCTTGTAATAGAATTGTAATAGTTTTCTGTTAGAATTTTCGAGATTAAATTTTTGTATTTTACTTTTGGCTCGAACTAACATTCCCAAAAAGTGCGGGATATTACATTTATTATGGAAATAAACACTATTATAAATTATAATTTTTGGTGACCATATTTTAATATAGAATTAGTGGAAAGTCTATTTCATTTACATAGTAGTCTCTCTTTGTCAAAATAGATTTTTGGGAATTCGTGTCGTGTTATCTTCTCACTTGTGTAATGTATGTAATGTAAGTATATATCTCATCTTCTTCATCATATCATTTATTTACGATTAAAATTATAGATCTAAACATCAACCTCTTCTCCTTTATCAAACCATCTTGTCCATTTACATCAATTTGCATCCGATTTTGATCCGATTTTTACCGCTTTTGACCAGTTTTCAGGAAAACCGTTTTTTCCGGCGATAACCTGAAAATTGATAGGTAGCTTGCCGATCACCGATAAATCGGCCGATTTATCGGGAAAATCACCGATTTTT
Source organism: Saposhnikovia divaricata (assembly GCA_036435485.1). Classification (NCBI taxonomy): domain Eukaryota; kingdom Viridiplantae; phylum Streptophyta; class Magnoliopsida; order Apiales; family Apiaceae; genus Saposhnikovia; species Saposhnikovia divaricata. The sequence continues at coordinate 216,755,164 of CM071594.1, forward strand.
AGAACCATGATAAATACTGAAAAATATATAAATATAGATAATAAAAAAGAAGTTGTGCATTGCATGAGTTATAAGCTAGTAAATAAACTATAGCATGAGTTATAAGCTAGTAAACAAACTATAGGATTTTTGCATTTTGTATACCTAAACTACAAATTATGCAAAAACAAATAACTTGTGTACTTTCATCCTTTGTTTACTTTAATTGTGCATTTTGTGTACCTAAATTATTAATATTGAGCAATTTTGTGTACCTAAACTATTAATATTAGCAATTTTGTATATTTATTATGTATGTAGTTAAATATGTATTAAATAAAATTACAAAAATTAAATATTTAAGAATAATGCATAGAACGAAATATTAAATCAAATAACTTGATATGATAGAAATAATTTTCTTAAAAAATATTTGTATGTATTAAACCAAACAAACTCCAAAGTATACAACACTTGTGGCATGGAATTTATATATAGTTGTGTTGCAATCTCGAAGCCTTTGAGCAGGCTGAACCATACATGACTGAATCACAGGGGTCTAGTAAGTCTAGCTCACCGGTACATGGATGTTGTCATATCTATGTAATAGATCAAAACAGACCCAACCATTACTTGCTTCATGGTGGCAACCTTCCCCTTCGGTCCAAAATCCCGAGCTCCAGCTGTGCGACTATATATGCAAGTATAAATTTCAGTTGATACATCAATATTGAACCATAGGCATCTCTATGGAAACCAAGATAAGATACCTTTTTTTGGAGTTTAAGGTCCGATAACTTTCTGTAATATGTAAAGTACCTTAAAATGCTATAGAATTTAATTGTACAGGACTAGAAGTGACTAGATGTTCTACCCACGACTAAAGACACTAGAAATTTGGCGATTGCGCCCATTTTCTGATTGGATTTAGCCCTCCTCCCAGTCAATGTCATCTTCTTCATCTCCTAAAGCATCAGCTTCAACATTTAAGTCCGATGTTACACCTGTATTTCCAGCTGTTGGAGCTTCTTCCCATTCAACATTTTCATCTTCGTCATTATCGTCATTGTATCCACGCTTAGATTTCATGCCAACTTGACGCGAAGTTGTATCATCAGTAGTGTTAAAAGGCTCCTGTTTTCTCTTATTAGACTCCTCTTGTTCTTGTTGCCTTTGAAATAGAGCTGCATAATATGCTTCCAAATATGCATCCTGTAAATTCTTTTCATCTTTTTGATCTACATACTTCTTGTCATCAGATAGTCCAGCAGTAGCTGAAGCACCCTCCATATTTGACTCTTGCTTAACCTCACCACGCTGCTCATCAGTAAGAACCATCCCTTTCTTAATCATCCATGGAGGCAAAACTTTCGTTGGTGTACTTGTATTTTCAGATTTCGCATTTGCTCCTTTTTCTCCGACATCAAAGGCAACTTCAAACTTTGTCTCTCCAAGAGATGGCATAGGAGTTCCATTATAAGATTGTAAAGATTTAGATGGATCATTGTCGTTGGCATCACCATTTGAACGTGCAGCAGCATATGCTTGAACTTCCCAGTCTTGGAGGGTTTTAAATTCAGGTACAGGTAAGTCTTTGACTCTGTTGAGTAGATCCATTAAAGGCTTAAGCTTCTCCTCAAACTTTTGAAGCATGTCTTTAAATTTTTCGCGATGCCTTCTTCTTGCATTGTCGTCTCCGTCTCCCATTTCTTCAGCTGCTAACTTGTCACTCTCCACTAATTCTCCGTTGCAATGTTCGCAGTGAAAATATTCATCATCCACAGAAGAAACAAGTTGGAGTGCATCTAAAGCAGTATATCTTCTCTTGCAGTTTGAGCATATATACTCCTGAATTGTATTCCTATCCTCCAGTTGATCTTTTATCTTCTTCTTCATGCGGTGCATCCGGTACCTCACGACATCGTATATCTGTGCATAATCCAGACAACAGTAAGAGTGAGTATGCAACTTTATCTTTCCCTCTCCCTCTCTTCCAGGATGATGCCCGTCTGCAGTGGCAGCAACAGCAGCACTATATATTTTTGCACCTTTTGCAGTCTCTTTCCTGTGATGTCGCGTCACTAGTTTCTCTTCTTCAAAAAACCTTAATATTCGTCGAAGTTGGTTTGTGTGCAGCTTTAAGTCCTTTGCTAAATCTTCTTCTCTTACCCATTGACGCCTGGTGAGGGCATCAAGTACAACAACAGCAAGGCCTCTATCATCAGTCCTGCCAGACTTGGGCTGATTATCACCTCTAGTAGTAATGTCATCATAAAAAACCCTAGCTGTCAATTTCACCAACCGATTAAAGGAATCCATACTGGTGGTGTTAAAATTTTCAACTTTAATACATATAGAATTATGATCCATGTAGACAAGGTTCAGCCTAAGAGATTCGCAACAAGAATCCAATTGATTTGATTATTCGGTTTGTGCAATTTAATTGAATTAAGGTTCCACAACCCAAACGGACATCATATATTATTCTCTTAACAATAACGCACCTGATTTTCAGTAGGCAAGATGCCTGCGGATTAAAGACGTGAGATTGTCCGGGATTTTATATAAGTGATGCTTGCGGGGGTTATTCAACTTCGAATCCTTCTGGGCTTTTGATTCTTTTCATGTCCTGTTTTTTTTCCTTTTTTATATTTAAATTATAAATCCTGTTTCCTTTTCTTCCTTGGATTTTATTTGTGTACATTAATACGTGTTCTAAAAATCGTTCAATTTTGCAAAAATTGTCGATAAATTATCGATTTATCATTAAAAAATATTTGACCGTTTTGTTTTTTAAATCCGATTTATCACAAAATATTATCACAAAATATACGAATTTTTTGAATATCCGAGAGGTTACAATAAAAAATAAAATACGTAAATATACATCATGATAACATAAAAAGTTTATTTAAGAAATTTTGTGACGTGATTGTTGTGTAAAATTTAGATGTATAAGAGTACACAATCTCGCAAACAAGTAAATTTACTTTAATTACAAGTAAAATCTGACAATTTGATTATGAAACACAAAATTAATTGAAATTTTTATAACTAAATTAGTTGATAAGAATTGAATTGGCTCCCTTGCTTTTCTAGTACACTTGTATTTCTTTATTTCATTCCTTTTTTTCATTTCTGGTGCAGTTGTGAACTGTGGAAACCCCCAATAAATTCAACAACTTGTATATTCATCAAATTGTATTTCATCAAGATTAAACTAAGATGCATATAACATATACGAGTGGTGTGTATGTTAGAATAGTACCTGAAATTGGAAGGAGAATTGGGTGAAGCAGATTCAGCAGCACCACCATCCATTTCGTTTCCTTTCTATAATCTAAACCCCCTAACCAACCACTCAGTTTATGTATTTGCTTTGCAAACTACTCCATTAAATTTAACGCAATTTTATTTTTAATACTATTAAGATTTGAAACAAGTCTGGCTGGCTGCAAACTTGTATGTAAAAAAATAATACTACCACCGTCCCCTCAATTCTTTTTAATTCCTATAGAATGTATAGTTCCATATATTATTTCGAAATATTTTTTTCCCAAATAAAAGTTTAATTTTTTTCTTCTACATAAAATTTTAATGTTTAAATTTTTATTCAAAGGAAAAAAAAATTTAAAAAAAATTTGAAATTATATTTGATATACACTTTAAAATGCACGTCATGCAAAAGAAATGTAAAGAAATAAGGAGAACGAAGGAAATATCAATTTTTACGAGACAAAATCCAACTCGATAAAAAACTCAAGATAAAAACTCTTTATCTAGCTCAAAAGCGGTCATTTTTATTTTATCAATTTAATTATTACTATGTTTTAAATAAATATTAAGACTTAAAAGTTTATTCTCCACATATGCTCAATGTATTTGACTGAAATAATTGACTCAATATGAACTACTGTAATCTCACACGTGAAAATAGGTGGTGTTGGGTTAAACGAGATTCAAATCCAATAAATGGGGGTGGAAATGAAACACTACTACGATTTTTGTTTTGCAATTTCATTGTGATTCCCATCTGCCGGTTAATCTCATAGTCCAAGCTGCACCATTGTGTCATTCTCACCACAATTATATTGTCATCACCACAATGCTTTCACCTTGTTCAAGTTATAACAACCAACCTTTAGCCCTCTCAGAGCATAGACTTCTCTAAGTTGAATACGTTCCCCCTCCCTTTGAGCACCTTGTTTAAAAAAATAACCCCAAACGTGTCTTCAATTCCTTCCCCGCTTACGAGCTCTGACTTCTTTAGTTCCGTGTACATTCCCCTCCCCTGGACCGCCTTGCATGCGATAACCCTGAACCTCTTAGTTTCATTTTCCCATCGGAGCTTTAACTTTATAGTGTCAAACTCATTCCTCCTCCCTTGACGTCCTTGCTTAAGATGACAACATTTACTTCTCTTGATTTGAGGAGAGATACATAAACATATCTGTTACCATCACCAAAGAATTATTTACAGTGATGTTCCACTTCTCCCGAGGAGACTATATCCGGGTACTTTTGCTACTTGCTTCCTTTCCATCTCAGATCTTACTCTATTAGCATCTGTCCACCTTCCTGCAGCTGCATATAAGTTGTAGAGGACCACATATGGTCCCGAAGTTTCAGGCTTCATTTCAAGGAGCAACCCACCAATTTCTTCTCCAACTTCAATATTGCCATGAACTAGACAAGAACCCAACAATGACTCCAGTATGTTTGCAGAAGGTTTATACAAGGAGCTCTTTAAAAATTTTAATGCCTCGTCTAAGTTACCGGTTCTACCGAGGAGATCCATCATGCAAGAATAGTGTTCCATTCGTGGCACTATCCCATCTTCTACCATAGAATTGAAAGCTAATTGACCTTGCTTAACTGAACCAGTGTGGCTACATGCTGATAAAATACTCACGTAGGTGATATCATCAGGTATAAAGCCCACGCATCTCATTTGTGACAGAAGAGCAAGGGCAGTTTCACTATCACCATGCAATGAGTACCCATTTATCATCCCACTCCAAGAAATTGCATCCTTTTGAAACATATTGTCGAAGATCATTCTTGCACATGTTATGAGTCCGGATCTTGAATACAAATCAATTAAAGCATTGCTAACCGCTACATCTTTGTCAAAACCCTTTTGTATTATGTAAGCCATTGTAGAATTTGTCAGATAAGAATCGTTCAACTGATTACAAGCTGAAGTTAAGCTCAAAACTGTTACGTAATCAGGTTCAATATCTGTTTTAAGTAATTCACAGAAAAAAGAAACTGCTACATCGGCATTATCGGAATCTACATGTGCGGATATAATAGTATTCCAAAGAGAAATATTGCTTTTCTTCCCCATTTGAAACAGTACGCGACATGATTTAATATTGCCAAGTCTAGTATACATGAGCATTAAAGCTGTAAGGAATGGAGTCTCTAAAACGAACCCTGCCCTGACAGCATATGCATGAAAAGATTTACCTTGCATTTGGGAGTAGCATACGGACAAAACGTTTAGCAAAGTAACATAATTTGGTCTTTGATCTTCACTGATCATTTGATCAAACAAGTGCATAACCTCATTCTGCATATTATGATGCCTATAACCAGTTATCAATGCATTCCAAGAAATCACGTTCCTATCCTGAAGGTTTTTAAATATTAATTTCCCAGCAACAAGTTCTTTGCAGTTGACATACATACTAATAAGTGCATTAGCTAAAGTCACATCAGAGGTAAAACCCCTTTTAATAGCACACCCATGAATTGCCTGACCCTGCACCAAATCCTCAGTTTCATGGTAGCAAGGGAGGATACTTATTAGAGTAACCAAATCCATGTCCATGTCTTTTTGATGCATTTGGTGGTGAAGTGAAACCGCATTTTTGTACTCTCCATTGTGTACAAATCCAGATATCAATGTATTCCATGAAATAACATTGGTTATCTGTGTATTATGGAATAATTTAAGTGCACTGATCATGTCACGACAGTCTGAGTAAAATGCTAGCAGTGCATTGGAAACATTAAGATCCAAATTCACCCACCTTTTCAAGCTATATGCATGAGCAGATTTACCTAGTAGAATTGCACCAAGCTTAGAGCAGGAAGAAAGAATGGTAACAATGGAGACTGCATCTGGATCAGATCCTTTAGATAGCATTTCATGAAATGTAGCCAAACTCTCTCCCCAACATCTATTATGTACATACCCAGATATTATTGAATTCCATGTAAGAACGTTTTTCTGTGGAATTTGATGAGAAAGAAACTTAGCTGAATCGACATTCCCAAGCTTAGCATACGTTGATATAAGCACCGTAGCAACTGAGACTTCATTCTCATATCCCCTTACTAATACACAAGCATGCATGGCCTCGCCACAAATGCTATCAAAGCTCTTGCAAGCGGGAACAATAGATACAAATGTGACCACATTAGGTTGCACGTCATCTTGGAGCATTTTGCGAAACAGCATAAAGGCATCCTCAGATTTTTGATTCTGCGTATATGCAGAGATCATAGCATTAAAAATCGTAACATTCTTTTCCAATAAACAATCAAAGATATCTCTGGCAATATCTACATTCCCCCCATCACCATAAACAGAAATAAAAGCAGGAACCAAATTTTCATCCAAAAGATAACCACATTTCAATGCAAACCCATGAATCGATACACCAACACGAAACTTACCCAACCGCGAGCACACAGGAAGCACACTAGCTAAAGTACTCACATTCGCCTTCAAACCCCTCAATCCAATCTCTCTAAAAATCTCAAAAGCCTCATCATAAAACCCTTGCAAAGAATACCCAGAAATCAACGCATTCCACGCAACCAAATCCGGTTCAGACATTTCATCAAACACCAACCGTGCCTTCCCCATTTCACCAATCTTTGCATAAAAATCAACCAAACCAGTCTGCACAAACACATTCCCTCCAAACCCACTTCTCCAAACCTTACAATGCACCCCTTCTCCAATCTTAACACTACCCAAACAAGAACAAGCCTTAATAACAAAAGGAAACGTATAATTATCATACAAACAACCATAAAGTTGACACCTTTTGTACACATACAACACATCTTCATACAACCCATGATCACAAAGTGACCTAATGAGCAAATTTTGCAAGTAAAGATTGGGTTTTTTAATCAAATTAAATGTTGAAAGGGCTAACTGGGGAGCACCCAAGTGAAAGCAGTGGCTTAAAAAGGCTTCAAGTTGAGCTTTTTGAGGTGGAAATGAGCCAGTAACAATGAGGTGAGAAGTTAATAATTTGAAATTTGAAATGTATTGACAGTGGGAGAGTATATTTATGAAAGTGTGAGTTGAGATGAATGGTGTGACGAGTAAATTGTGAAGGGAGGTGAGGAGAGGAGGTAGTAACCGTGGAGAAAATAGACTCATAATATGAGTTGTAGTGATTCTGCAATTTTGATCGCCAACTCGACGATGATATATGTACCCCTAAATTTTTCGCAAACAAAATTTTGTAATTTAGGTTCGCTCAGCTTTTATAGAAATTTTCTGTCAAATTTGGGATAATTTGGTTAGTAGTTTCAAAAGATCACTTTCACATGCTATTTCAGACATCTCATATACATTTTCGAGTCCCTCTTCATTAAAATACATATGCAACGTCATCCTGAATTTCTGCTACTTAGATTAAAAGATGACAGTGTAACATGTATATAGTAGTTGGAAACATTTGTCGAAATTGTCCATACAGTACCATTCTTTCTCCATAAATGCCAGTATCCAAGCACTGATAAAATATAGAACTCCATACATATAATTTCTACTTGATTAAGTATGTCGGCATTTTAAACCAGGACTCCTAACCTCTACATAGTCGCCTACAATTTTAGCTTTTACATGGTATCGCACAATATAACACAAACAAGTATATGAAGTACACCATAGAAGTTTAGCTTAGGCCTTGTATCCATAAGAAGTCCTTTTCATCATTCTCATGAACTCCTCAAAGTTTACTTCGCCATCACCTGAAATCACAAGACCAGATTATATGAATCGGCAGAGGCCATGCAAAGACCCATAATATTATATTGGAACAAAACTCACCATCGCGATCAGCTTCCTCAACCATCTCCTGAATATCTCTAGCAGTAAATCGTTCTCCCAAATCCTTGGCAATAAGCTGAATGTCTGCAGCAGAGATCTTCCCCTGCACCCAGAAAAAATGAAGAATGTTGACATCAAAAAGTAATGGACAATATAGACCTAATATAAGTTCACAGTTTTGAATTTCACATTTTTATCTTGGTCAATGACTTGGAAAGCTTTCAAGAGCTCGTCCTTGGAATCCCTTTCACCAATCTTCGCTGTCATCATGTACACAAATTCATCGAAGTCAATTGCACCACTGCCGTCCTTGTCTACATCAGCAATCATCTGACGGATTTGCTGAAATTAAACACAGTATAAGAAGTTAGTCTTGCAACACAAGTACTACTTATTAGAAAATAATGACAAAGCTAAACATATGGAAACAAATAAAAAAACTAGGGGAAGAATAGAAGAGAAAGCACCAAGCACTAAAAGAATAACACATAGCCAAATTTCATTAAGCAAACTAAAGAAAATGTTTTCAAAAGAAACATTGAAAGAAACATAAAGAAATAAGGAGACAGTAGATGATGTCATAAAAAGGTTTCAAAAAGCAATGAATAACTAACTAGCATTCATGAACCTAAAGTCGCATCAGAAAAGATAATAGGTAGCTTGTCTCGCTTACAAGTCCAGAGAGATAGGTCATAACTTAGTGAAGATGGCTCAAAGATCATTGAAGCCATATCACGTGTGAGTGGCTAAATAAATCGACAATTGCCTTAAAGTAAGTTATGATTCTACTAAACTACTTCTAGTTCGATGCAACTCGTTATTAAATGACCACCAAAACTTAAACATCTCAACTATTGAATGATAACACAATCAAATGTCAAATTACCCAAATATCTATTAATTAAAAAAAAAGAATAATTGCAGCCAACAGTTTTTTCTGCCTTCTGGCAATCTAAAAGCAATTAAAAAATAATAATAAACAAATACTGAAAGACGACACCAATTTTTGAGTATTTTTATTATACCATCAACTTATGATGACTGAACCACATAACATTAGTTTGAATAAAGTCTTTCTAACGTACAAAAATGAATGAGTGCTTCAGTAAACGGAACTACCTCATCATTCATTTCGAATCCCAGTGCCCTGAAATAATAAGAAGTTAGTTGTAATCATGAAGTTCGTTGAAAATCTATGTCAGTGATGGGATTTTATACCTCATTGCAACTGTCAGCTCTTTGGCATCAATGGTGCCTGTATAAGTGAGAAAAACAGAATCAAAGTCATTGCAACCTATGATGTAATTATGATGTGTATTGTTAGGGGAGCAATTTCAATACCAGATCCATCAATGTCAAATAGCTCAAATGCTTCCTTGATTTCTTGTTTTTTCTGTTGAGATAGCCCATGATGACGTCCTCTGGGCTTATCTATCCTTGTAGCTCCTACTCCTGTAGCTCCTCTATTAAGACTCGCCTAACAAATTAATATAAACAGAACAATTAGAAAAAGAAATGCCTACCAGAGAAAAATGTTTTAAGGGCTAAAAATATAGTAAGTGACTGAAAGTGTCTAGCAGTGTCCCAAAGGATAAACATTCATAGAGAATTAGAGATTACATAACCAACTAGCTAACTCTTAATACACTGTAGCTTTGCATGACGTGCATCTTCTAAGGATCACTTAAAATCTCGAAATCTCTAAGTATAGTGGACAGCCGCCACATGAAATTGGTTGCCTATGTATATCTCTTAAAAATAGTTGCTGAAACTAAGTACTCATTGGTGCAAAATTACGTTTGAGCCACAACATAGGCCGTGAGCACAATTTATAACTAGTACACCTAACCAGAAGTTGGAATAAGCTTTCATGTTCAAGTTTAACTTGCCTAGCGTGCCTATAAAATGATAAAAGCACATCCAAATATGAATAAGTTAAACATGAATAATAATTTCAATTAGAAATTAAAAAGATCAATCTAATTGTCCGAAAATCGCAAATAAAATTAGTTTATGTTACTCGGGTTTAGCCAACATCAACATGACATGTATACGTACAAGTCCAAGTGTCGAACTCAAACAATATTTTAAATGTTCATATTTATTTGGAAAAGAGTTGAGTTAATCTAATTGTCAAAAACCAGTACACAAAAGTGAAATAAAGAGTTCAGGTCGCACAACTCAAAAATCAATGTTCATCGTTCCGGCATGCACATGATTGCACAAAAATATTACCGATGCTATTTCTTCTGTTTTCTGAAAATTATAATGTTACTTAGGACAGTTGGATATTATTGGGTTTATCTCAACCCAAAAAAAGCATTAATCATCAAAGTGTTCATCAGATAACCGATGTGCTATAACCCAACAACCTACCCCATCACACATAGGGGTCGGCAAATGCAATTGGCACCACTGAAAATAGCTCCCCGTGGCCAGGCTGCCCCTAGACCCAAATCCAAATATTTAAAGTAACGAAGCCACATAACCTAGATAGGGGTTGACAATTAATTCAGTAATCCCAGCAACTTTAAAGTACAAAATCTTAATACAACTTCAAACCATTTACTTAAAACTCACGATCTTCACTTTCTTAAAATGTTAAATGCGACTTTATAAGGAAATAAACCTTAGCATACAACAACAACAACAAAAAACAAGTAAAAAAGGTGCAGTTGAACTCAAGCTCAATTCACATAAACACATAAAGAATCAGATATATAAAAAGTAATTAAAAAAAAGGAACCACGATTAAAAAAAGGGGATGACGACAAAGGGTGGGAGAAGAACAAGGGTGGGATTTACCATGGTTCTGTTTGCTTATTCTGATTTGCAACTTGTCGCAGTTTTTTCTTCGGTTTGATGGAAGTGGTATGGACCGAACTAAATACAGATCATGTACTCATAAGGAGTCTTGTGTAAGAGCACGTTAAGGGCAACCCCTGTGTTCATCCCCTAAAATATAATAAAATAGTGATAATTTAAAATATAAGTAATCAAAAAGTTCTTTTGCTTCAATGGTGTTACTTATATTCATTACCTATAACTTAAAAACTAATATTTAATCAATATTTTAGGTAATATAGAAAAGGGGTGAGCGTATTGATATAGATATATAATATATTAAAAGGAAAGAATGATGATGTGTCATTATAGGGAGTTGCTTTTCTCTCCCCTAAATAAGGGGTTGGATTTTCTCTCCCCTACAAATTATAGGGGATAGGGATTTTCATTGGAACATGCATGTAGGAAAAATATAGATAAGCACTCATTGCATTAGAGTTGCTCTAACAGTTTTATCGTTTACCAAGTTTTATTTTGGTGGAGACCAAACTAATATGGAACTAAACACTCGAGCAAACTTGATAAATCCCCACGTGTCCCCGAATCGAATTTTACATCTTATTTAAATTATTAAGGGAATGCAAATAAACTCAATAATAAGTGAAATTCGGTTTGAATGATAATTCATTACTAAATTTTATTGTTTTTTGGGATATTTCAAATGATATCACTGTATAATTGGTTTTTCTATTTGGTATTGTCTAACATTTTTGAATTCCAAGTGACACTATTGTACTTTTGGCTTCATCCATTTTATACATCATTCTGAAACAAATGTTAGTCAGACGTTAGATTATTTTTAATGGTACCACTATACAATTGACTTTTTCATACGGTACGATACAATATTTTTGACTTCTACATGGTGCCATTTTTCTCTCACTTAGGTTAAATTTTTCTCTGAATTTTACAATTTATCTATACATTTTACCCTATAGTAAGTCATTGATTCTCTCACTTTTTCTGATCAGCCTCCAAGTTATTAATTAGTCATACATTATATATATATAATGTAAACCCTCCGGAAGCTCCTGGACAGTTTCGAGCACACATTATATATGTATATGTTCGTACGGGTTGATTCTATATATTATGTATTGATTTAATATTTTGAACAATTGATCAAAGTTTATTATGATTGGACAATTGAATCCGAGTCTAATGAATGACTTGATTGCTTATGAGAAATAGTGATAGTTAGAGAATCAATGACTTATTACAGACAAATCATATAGATAAGTTGTGAAAATTCCAAGAAAAAATTGATTTTAGTGAGAGAACAATGGTATCATGTAGAAGTCAAAAATATTGAATGGCATCGTATGAAAAAATCAATTGTATAGTGGTGCCATTAAAAATAATCTAACGTCCGACTAACATTTGCTTGACAGAATAGTCTAAAATGAATGAAGCCAAAAATACAGTGATATCACCTGGAAGTCAAAAATATTGGATGACACCAAATGAAAAAATCAATTATAGAGTGGTATGATTTGGAATATCCCAACTCATAACTCATAATGTAATTTATTCGTTTTATAAAGCAGTATCTTGCTCGATTCATCAATCAGGTAAATTAAAGGTGATTTTCCCGCAGTTCATACAAGTTTTAGCCTAAAAAGGCACTACTTAATACATTCATTTTACCTTATTTATAAATAAGACTTGTGTAATCTTGCTACTGAAGTTGAAAATATTCATGTATATTTTTGATATATGGGTATGATTTTCCCCCATATTTTGATTTTAACTGGAAACATGATAAAAGAAAAGAGTAATGATTAAAATCTCAAAAAAGGTCCCAAATGATGTGATATCATTGATTTGGAATGTAAATGTATAATTGACACATTTTAGTAATATGATACACATGGGATCTCATCATTCTATTAGAAAAGTTACGAAATATTTAAGATTTTGGGAAAAATTTTGGGAGAACTTTTGAATTCTCTAGCAAAACTTTTCCCAAATGATGAGATGTCACAAGTGTATTTGGTAATTTCCTATTAATAAAACACGATCCCGCGTGCATTCATATACGCACACGAATCAAATTGTATCAAATGGCATGCCACGTCATTTGGTAAATAATTTGGTAAATATTTTAGGATACCTAGCACTACCCTTTTCATTTTGGAAAATGAATAAAAGCGGCAAAGTGTGTAATAGGTGATCAATTTAGTTAACATTTCTTAAAATAGTTTTTAGAAATCATGATCAATTTTAATCATAAACTAGCTTTATAGCCCGTGCGAGGCACGGGCATGCTCGAGATGTGCTTAATGACTTCGCGCATATTTGAGTATTAGGTTGGTAATGCAATATATGTTGTGTTGTGAGCGCGAGATTTCTCTTTTATTTATTGCTTAGTGTCAATCTCAAGTAGGCATGAATCTCTTAAATGTCCTTTTAGGCGATAGTAATTTTGCAAGGTACTGGCTTGTTACTTTGTGTTGCTTTCTATTCAAATAATCAAATAGTAGTTTCAATGTGTTGATGCTCAGAATGTAAATAAGTCCAAAAGGGATAATGTGTGCACGGTGTATATCAACTATATAGCTAAAAAAAGGTATCATTTGCAATGTGCTTATCTCATTTCAAGGATTACTACTTGCCTGAGTTATGAGTATAAAAGTATTTACATAAATAGTGACTGTTCTGAACTTGCATATTAGCTAAAGATAGATACGATTGAAGAATTTATACGAGAGACTGGCTCCAAATTGCTTGGGATCAACCTTGTGATCCTAACACCATGTAACCAAGTGCCTTAAATTAGTGCTTCAATTTTTTGTTTGACCTGATATTATCGTAATGGGCTGAACCTAAATTTAAAAAACGCATAGAGCAAGTAGAAGAACTTCCCAAGCCCATATTGTCATAAGAAAGAGATAATGGATCGATACGTTTTTCTGTTCCACTATAATTAAATATGTGGTGGTTAATGTGCATGCAATTTACCGCTCAAGCTTTGCTAGTAAAATCATGTTATTATGTATTTATATTGTTTTGTAATTAAATGGTGCTTGCAACATGTAAATGCTTAGTATGCAAAACATATCTAAGAAATTATCTATTTATGATGATTGATGTATGTACCACTAACAATAATTAAATTTTAATGTGCTAGTCTCTTTGAACGAATGTTCAAATGACTGAGTTATGAGCATATAAGAATTTATATTAGTAGTGACTGTTTGATCATCCACAACCGATTTGTGCATTTTGATCCGGATTAAGGGATATGCGTAAGATATAAATTAATACACAAATTAAAGTATCTATCTTCTAAATCCAAGTAACTTGTTTCTACTATAAAATAAAAAAAATGCTACATAACTATGTACTATTCATAATATTCTCAAAGTTTTATAATATAATAAAAACTAATATTTAGCATAGTGATAAGAAATCTCACTTCTAAGTTAGAGCTCAAGGATTAAATTTCCATTAGAAACAATTTTTTTATCGTTAATATAATATAGGAGGGGTAATTTAGTAATTTCATGATAATTAAATTGTCTCACGATATATTAATAATGAGTTTTATAATATATTCAAAATTGATGTCTAGTATAGTGATAAGTAACCTTTTTTCTAAGTTAGAGGTCAAGGGTTCAATTCTCTCTAGGAACAAATTTTTTATCATTAATATAATATATGAGGGTTGTCTCATGATATATTAATAATGAGTTTTATAATATATTTAAAACTCATGTCTAGCATAGTGGTAAGGATTCTCATCTACAAGTTAGAGGTTAAGGGTTCAATTCTCAATAGAAACAATTTTTTTTCATTAATATAATATAGGAAGGGTAAATTAGTAATTTCAACGTTGAATAAATTGTCTCACAAAATCTCATGTTGTGCTATTAATAATATAATAGATATGTAAGAGAATTACTCCCTCCGTCCCCTCATTTCTTTACAGTTTTTTTCACTGCTTGACACGCATTTTAAGGCTCCTAAAAAATATAGTTCCATAACTTATTTTTAAAATTTTCTTTTTTTGTATAAAAGTAGAACAATTCTATTTTTATACAAAAAAAGAAAATTTTAAAAATAAATTATGAAACTATTCACAAAATACACCTTAAAATCCGTGCCAGAATTACGTCCCCTAAAGTAAAGAACCAGGGGGACAGAGGGAGTAGCTTATAACTACAACCAACTTGAATTTATCTGGGGATGACATACTTCTATGGAAAATGCTAGAGACCCCCCAAAAAATATCCCAAAATTTTCCCCAAATGCTTATGTGTCATGTGAGTAATTAGTAAGTTTCCTAATAATGATATGAGACCCTGCGTGCAAAGATATGCGTCCACAAATTAAAATGTGCCAACTGTCATGCCACCTCATTTGGGAAAAGTTTTGGGGAAAATTTTGAGGTACATAGTGTTGGGTTTCAAACAATCAAACGCAGCGAAAAAAACGCGAAAAATAAAACCAAATTGAAACCCACCGCTAGGATCCATGCGAGAATTGTATATTTAATTCGTAGTTCACAGAAATCAGTACCTTTAAAAAGCTTTTCGAGGTCTGAGATTGTAGAAAGGATGTTCGATCACCACGTATCCCGCACGAGCGATGCACGTCTCTATCGGTATCCACACGAATGAATTATCGAAGTTAGATGTGTACTAGCACCACTAATCCGTTCTTACTCTCACTCTCTCTCTTTGGGTTTCAAACAATCAAACGCAGCGAAAAAAACGCGAAAAATAAAACCAAATTGAAACCCACCGCTAGGATCCATGCGAGAATTGTATATTTAATTCGTAGTTCACAAAAATCAGTACATTTAAAAAGTTTTTCGAGGTCTGAGATTGTAGAAAGGATGTTCGATCACCACGTATCCCGCACGAGCGATGCACGTCTCTATCGGTATCCACACGAATGAATTATCGAAGTTAGATGTGTACTAGCACCACTAATCCGTTCTTACTCTCACTCTCTCTCTTTACAGCTAGGGTTTTTATGAAACGTCAACCCTAATATGAAATCATAATTTCATTATATAGGAGAAGAGCAAAAAACGAATCCTAAGTCTAGTATAAATCAGAATTTTGACAAATCCGAAATTCTATCTTTTTAATACTTTAAGTCCAACTTAAAGTCTTAATAAAATAATTTTAGATTTTATTCTAATTTAAATTAGAGTTTTATCAAATCCGAAAATCGTATTTTAAAGCTTATTAAGTCTAACTTAAAATCTTTAATAAATCTGATTTCGAATTTGAAAATCGTATTTTAAAGCTTATTAAGTCTAACTTAAAATCTTTAATAAATCTGATTTCGAATTTGATTTATTTATAAATTCGAAATTCAATATTTTAATTAATTAAGTCAAACTTAATTTAATTAAATAATTTCGAATTATATTTGATTTAATCTAAATCTGAATTTAATTTAAATAATCCTTCATTCATTCTTTTTTGTGACCCTATAGGTTATTATTATATTGGCAACAATTTTTTTAATAAATAAAATCGTAA
This sequence comes from Saposhnikovia divaricata, assembly GCA_036435485.1. Lineage (NCBI taxonomy): Eukaryota > Viridiplantae > Streptophyta > Magnoliopsida > Apiales > Apiaceae > Saposhnikovia > Saposhnikovia divaricata. The sequence goes on from CM071594.1 coordinate 216,771,568, forward strand.
ACAATGAGCGGCATCTAGTAATACATCATTGTTACCCAAATAATAATAATTAAATCGGTGAATCGATTTCGCCTTTCGTGAATAATGTACAATGTAATATAATCTCTTTAACCTTGATATTATAGATTAAAATAGAGGCATGGAATGTGTCATCCTCGTCATAATTTAATCTTTATTTTTTGATCGATGAGTAGACTATTCAAACAAATCACTATTTGAGCACGATCATGCATTTCATAGTCTCACTCAAACAAGAGGCCAATAATATCACTCCTATTTGTTAAGGAGGGTTAAATTCCATCTAGATCATTCACATTTCTCATACGATTGATAATATACCCAAGACTACCTTTATCATTACCCGATTAAAGATAACTTTTTGATAGAATCAAAATATATTAATTCTCGTATAGAAATGTAATGACTTCAGGTCTAAAGATCATTACATCATTATCACATTGAAATTCATAATGACACATTTATTCATTCCATGTCGAATCTCATAGTGGTGTCTATCCAGTACATCGTACTCATACATGTACCTATGCATTGACTTTAGTATCACTATACTTATGATCAATGAGAAGTGATCATCAGTCAATCAACATACTAGTCTCGATGTATTATTATTGTCCCAATAACAATAATACTTGACCATGGATATTTAAGATTATTATACTGTATAATCTCATAGTTATATATAGTTCGTATCAATAATCTAGGGACATTTATTATACTAACAATTATATCGCAGTAAATACAAAGCATAATAAAACAACATTTATTATACTAACAATTATATCGCAGTAAATACAAAGCATAATAAAACATTAATATAATCAAAATAGAACATAAATGTCAATAACGAAATTTAAGTAAACTGAAATGTATTGCCTCTAGGACACCTACATTAACACGTAGCACTACTCATATTTCTTGTCTAGCACAACACGTCAGTATGTCACTATATGCCTTCACTTGCATAGTCTAAATTTATTCATAGAAGATTGATACAACATATAATACACATCAACACCATAAGGTATTATTTAGATATACCATGTGAAAGTATTCAAATTTCATAATCACTAGGAAAGAGCTCGGCATAAACTTAGCGTCCATCTAATTATCTTAAATATTGAAACATATAGTCTGACCGGGGACCAAATCATATACAGAACTTGGGACCTTTTGCATGAATGATTATGCATGTCCTTCAGCATCAGATTTCTTCCAGAACTTAGCGCGGAGCCCTTCCGCAGGTATCAAGAATGGTGCATACTGAACTCCACAGTCTCCATTCTTGAGGCTCGCCAATTCCCACCTGTCATATCAGAGATTTATGCCACGATCAAAAATCAAGATTTTGCATTGCAAAAATCCTGGAAATTTATGGTTTGTATTCATATAATTGAGAACTATTTTTGTAGAGGAAAAAACACTTGTCATACCTGAATTTTTTAACAAGATGATGAATCAGAATAAGCATCTCTAGTCTAGCAACCTCATTTCCAGGACAAGCATGAGTGCCATTACCAAATGGCATGTAAGTATTTGGCTTTTGTACTCCCTTCAATTGAAAACGGCCACAAGTGCATCAGTTTATCTCATGGACATCAGCTTATCTAACTAAATACAGCAACGATCAATCCATTAAACTACCGAGGTGATAACAGAACTCATTCGTTTACCTCAAATCTCGATGGATCAAATTTTTTTGGTTGAGGGAAGAACTCTGGATTGTGATGAATGTTTCTAAATAACGGCAAGACTTTCCAACCTTTTGGTATCAGAAAACCTGCCAAATTATGAGCCAATAATACATAAATAATCATCCATGTTGTCAAACTATAGTGTGTTTAAGTAATGCTACATTCAAAACATTCTCTAACCATGCAGCCAAATTCATATATATATTAGTATAGATGACTCTGCTTTTCTTTCTTAGCCAAGTGATACCTCTGCTTCTCATAACAAGAGTTTGAGTCATGCAGCAGCGTATGGATATTTAAATATTTAGGCGAGATTGACCATTCTCGATAATAATAAAATCCAAATAAAATTTTCATTCAAAGGGAAAACTTCAGTGACCAAATTAAGTGTCTTCACATTAGCAATAACATTGTTTTGATCAGTGCATGCGTACATGGAATTAAGGTACTTTGGTGAAAATTGATTCAGAACAAATTTACTCCCCCACTCTGTTTTTATCCAAATTGGGCGGTCAAAATTCTGAACATAGAAATAGAATAAATACGTGTGCAAGTGTCAACATTTGTCGACTACTCGAATGCATGTAGTGTACTTTGTGGTGGAAAAACATTGAGCTATAACTTTATTTCCTTTTCACCTAGCTTGTACTAAGAATTTAAGTGCCAAGTACTGTTTGCAATATGGAAACATGCATGTGTGCTCACCATTGTATTCAACATCAACAATAGCTTCCCTGTAAGTGAAGGCTACTATGCTGGCCATTCTCAGACTCTCTGATATCACCTAATACACAAACATGAACAAGATGAAAAGTAAAGAATTCGAAGCGCCCTTAATAAAAAAAAAAACTTGGAATTAGTTTTGAAAAATAATACCCTTTGAGTAAATGGCATATTCCTTGTATGAGCCCATGTAAGTGATGTTTGGGTTCCTCCTTCACTTGACACGCACAAAGCCTCTTGCTCCCTCTGTAATTTGACATCATGTATCAGCGCAAAACATAATTAGATCGTCAACTTAATAACGAAGTCTGTGAAAATATGTATGTTGTATATACCTCAACAGCTGTTAGAATATCTGGATCATCACTAATGTACTTAATAATCCATGTGAGAACACTAGCTGTGGTATCTTGAGCAGCAAACAACACCCCGATGATATTATCCGCAATTTGAGTATCGGTCAAGACCTGTCCATCTTCATCTTTGTAGTTTAAAAAACAATTCAAAAGATTATTCTCTTCCCATTTCTTCTCTCTCATCTCAGTAATTTTATCGTGGATCATCCCTTCAAGCCTCCTTCTTGCCTGAAATGATTACCATTTACAGTTATTAATTATGGAGCTTCATTCTTTAAACTTGCTACTATATCACTGCACGTACGCTTTTGTGCTGGCATGTAGCTTTGCGAATTTGTGTGTGTGTGTGTGTGAACTTACTAGTAGAGCCTTGCGGAATAGAGTCCCAGGGAGGTTGATAGGAAAAGAGTTGTATCCTTTGTCCACGATATGATAATTATACTTTAGTTTGTCTTTAAATTTAGTGTCCAGCTCCCCGAAGATAGACAGAACAGCTACATCGAAAGTGAACTGCATGTAGTATTTAAGTCAAGACAAGGCAGAAACAGTGAAATTTATAGATGAAACCACAGTCATGTTTGAGATAATTGAGCCAGAGCTATTTACGAATTACTGTTTCGGGTTAAACTTTACCGAATATATTGGAGAAATTTAAGTATAGATTATTTTGGAGTGAGCAATGTTAGGGATGCCGAAATAGTTCCCAAAATTGTTGCCGAATGCCAAATGTCATCTTTTGATTAGTGGAGGTCATATGAATACATGGAGGGTCTCTTTATTTTTAAAATACATATCCAATCAGATCTTGCCAACTAAGTTTTTGAAAACGGTTTTGAGAATTTTTTTGGGAACTCTAGCATTTCTCATCATGTATTATATATGTACGAAGAGACTTATTACAAAAGGTATATGGGACATTAAGGCATTCCTCGATGAGGAATGAAGCATACATGTAAGGAGTAGCAGAATCAAAACTCAAAATGATCCCAGCTTGGGCAAAAAGAAATTACCCGATTTTCTATAATTAGTCCGAACAAAATAAAAAGATTCGACCAATTCTCAAGAACAAAAGAGAATTTAATATTCTCCCCACAGTATCTAACAAATAAATACAAAAGGGATTAACCTTTTTCAGCTGCTGGAAAGTATTGATCATTGTGCCATTACACCAGGAGTCTAATGTTGAAAGAGCAATAGACTCGATAGCTGGGATGAAGCTGCGGATAATATTTAGAGAGAGTGAGTTCTGAACCAACTTTCGAATTTGTGAATGGTAATTTCCCCGATGAAAGAAAATAGCCGAAGGTCCGATCAATGTTTCTTTGCTTTTGGGATAGCTTGGCTTGAACAAATCTGCATGTGTAACCAATACAAAACGAGCCGCCTCTGGACTAGCCAACATGACGCAGGGGTAGCCCAAAATGTGCGTTTTAAATATCGCACCACGCCTAAAACAAACCATTACAAAATCAAACAAATAAGTGAGTACAAGCATGTTTGTAGTAACTTTGTATATGTATACATGAATAAAAGAGACAGTAAGATTGCAGACAACCTTTTGTATCTGGAGTCGAAGAAAAGGGATGGATTCTGCGAGAATAATTTAAGAGTTTCTCCGATATAAGGCCATCCCAAGGAACCTGGAGGAAGTTTTGATTCTATCTTGGAGGCCTTGTTGTTGTGTTTAAATAATAAGTAGGAGAAAATGGCAAGTAAAATGAAGAAAATACATTGAAACACATAATAAGCCCCTTCCATATCTCTTTTTCTTACTTGCTACCGTTACTGCAACAGGATGGTCGCCTGTGACCAATTTATATAGCTAGACACGGACGTTAACAATTGGACCGGCATTTATTTTATCTAGCTTTTGAAAGGGATATTGACTTTCACAAAATCTTCTGGATACTATTACATATTTTTTTTTTTTTAATGAAATATATTTGGTGTCTCAGATTATCCAAAATATTTCTCCAAATTAAATGTCTAGTCATCATTGATATCGAGTCACATATGCACAATCTGTAAATAAATAACTTTTTTTTTTGAAACCAATAAATAAATAAATAACTTTTGATAACCAATTTCTACTTCTTTACAAATTGGATAGATTATCTTATCTACTAGAATTGTTGATATATAATCCTAACTTTGACTTTTAGATATTAATTTATCAATATCTAAAATTCTCAAAAGATAAGAGCAATACTATGTATCCAGTAAAAGATTCAAAAAAAAATTTCAACATACGAAGGGACCATCTCATTAATAAAGAGATAATCAATCAGAGGATGATAACTCAAATGACTCAACATTTGAGAACGGTTTCGGGAACTTCAGCATTTCTCATAATATAACATCTCTATTAGTAATTATTCAAATATATTAGTAACGTCTCTATTAATAATATAACGTCTCTATTAGAAAATACATTGACTCTATTAGTAATTATTCAAATATATTAGTAACGTCTCTATTAGTAATATAACGTCTCTATTAGAAAATACATTGAAACACATGATAAGCCCCTTCCATCTCTTTTTCTTACTTGCTACCGTTACTGCAACAGGATGGTCGCCTGTGACCAATTTATATAGCTAGACACGGATGTTAACAATTGCACCGGCATTTATTTTGACTAGCTTTTGAAAGGGATATTGACTTTCACAAAATCTTCTGGATACTATTACATCTTTTTTTTTTTTTAATGAAATATATTTGGTGTCTCAGATTATCAATCAGAGGATGACGACTCAGCATTTGAGAACGGTTTCGGGAACTCTAGCATTTCTGGTAATATAACGTCTCTACTAGTAATTAATACTCTTTATTAAAAGTAGAAACCCCTCTTAGTGGTATGCAATGTATACCACGGTATGCCACGATATATTAAATTAATTTAATTAATTAATTTAACAATATTATATATTAATTTAATTTATTAGTGAAGTTAGATAGTAGGAGTCTGTTAACTAAAAATCGAGAATATAGTATTATATATAACTTAGGACTCCATTAATTAATGAAGTTATATAAATTCAATTAATTAAAATAATATTATTAAATATTAATTTAATTTAATAGTGAAATTTTATACTACGAGTCTTTTAACTAACAATCAAAATAAAAGTCGAGAACATAGCATTATATACAACTTCAGGCTCTATTAATTAATATTTAAAAAATGTCTATAATAGAATAATAAATGCAATTAATAATATAGCTACTCTTATATTACATGGACCTCTATACTTTTATGATGGTTAACATTTACTATAATGAATTATAAATATTGGATCATTCCTTGCTGCTTACTTAAACGGAGAAACTAAGAACTCTTATATAAACTTCATAATAATATGTATATATTATTATATATAGATCATGGGTAAAGTTGTCCAAAAACACAAAATGTATAATTTAGAGACAATTCATATTTGATTGACAATTATATCGATTTAAATTGTCATTAATTTATTTAATCGAAAGAATATTATAAATGATTTTATTTAAAAAATATCAAAAAATAAAAATTTAAGATAATTGATCACGAATCATGCTTCGCACGGGTTATCGGCTAGTTATTCAAATATATCCAAATTTTGACCAGAATAAATTTGTTTCTGGTTAATCTTTTTGTTTCACAAAAGTAACTTTTAAAGAAATTAGAGTATCAGAAATATTCATGGGATTACTCTATTTTTACCCGTCATTTTTTGGATATTCGAAATGAGTTTCATCTCACTGCCATCAGTCAATTTTCTATTTATTTATCAGTTACCACATAAGTGATAGAATGTCTGTTTTCACCCTCCATGAGTTGATTAAAACTGGTGTTGTAAGCGAGCCGAGCCGAGCCGAACCGAACACTGTTAAGCTCGAGTTCGAGTTCGATTAAATAGTTCGGGTTCGAGTTCGATCGTGCCATAAATATCAAGCTCGAAGCTCGGCTCGTAAAATGTTCGATATGCTCGAGCTCGACTCGAAAGCTCGAATCGATTTTATGAAATAGTAAGAAAAGCTTAAATGTCACAAGTTCGGTTCGAGTTCGACTAGATTAAATATGAAAAATATATATAAATATTGAATATTCATAAAATTATATATAAATAATAATAAAATACAAGCTCGATTAGGCTCGCGAACCTCACGAACCGAGTAGTATAAAGCTCGAGCTCGGCTTGGTAGACTATTCGAAGAGCTCGAGCTCGATTATTATAGAATTCCAGTTTTTTTACAAGCCGGACTCGAGTAACTCACAGAACAGTTTGGCTCATTTATACCTCTAATTAAAACCAATTCATCCCACCAGAATATAATAACATTTACTTTTTGAGTATGTGATGGAACTAGATAGCGCTCAAAGTTCTTATGTCACAATTTTAAAATTGTGACATATATTATTTCGACAAAAAGATTGCCAAATTAGTTTTTAGTCTTAATTACTGGGACTGGCATGCTTCAGCTCCGAGAGTGAACAAGAAATTTATGCTTGTTGCATTGTCTAGCAACTCTCTCCAAGTTGCCAACGACTTGCTCAATCTTGAAAGGTTTAAGAAACTTTTAGCAGCTTTTCATTCTTTTTTTATTTGAAAATCTTATGTCTTCAATAGGTAGACATCATGCATATATGGTTTGGATGGAATGGAAGAAGACTGAATCCGGGTTAGGCCCAACCGAAATTATTGGTCTCAAAAGAGTCGGTGTTTCGTTGCTAATGGTGATGAGGGAACTAAGTACCGAATTAGGCCCATCAGCAACATCATATCACTTCACGTGAAACATCCTCCATATCTTCTGAGAGTAAAAAGGACAGTTGCTACTATCATCAATCTCCAGTGCTTCAAGTGTCTGTTTCTCCGACAACCCAATGGAGAGTTAGTGCTGCTGGCCCATGAAAATTTGTTTAGTGGTTTAGATTGCTCAACTTAACTCAACTGAATTGTCGTTGTTGATTGTGAAATACATGATTGTACCAAAACGTCACTATACATTTGAATTGTCATTTGGGATATACTCCGGGAAAACATCATTCACTAATCACTAAGGTACGAGGATCACTAAATATTATGGTAGTAAATTATTGTTAGTCGTAATATTAAGGAAGTGTTAGTCCGCCTTTGAATTAACAGACTGGGATCACCGTCAGACACCCTCATACTCACATAGCAAGTGATTGGTCTGATCTAGTTTGATAGTTGTAACTTGTAACTAGAGCTCCTTTAAAAGCTAGCTAACTCATCTGGCGAGGCCTTTTTTTTTTTTTTTTTTTTTTTTGCAAATTAGACTCTGAGCTCTTCATACACGTGTTAACCTGCATATACCACTGTACCAGTAAACATTTTCCTCTTCACGAATTCCTGTACAATTCTTCATCAATACTGAGGATAAACTAGTTCAATTGTTTCTTAATAGAGGAATACATTGAGATTAAATTCTTCTGGAAGACAGAACAACACTGATAATCTATCACACACATTCAAAGGTTAATGGAACTTTGTACCGTGCGACAAGAATTTTCTATCAGCTTTCTGCACACCAATAATCAATTCAGCTTGTAGCATCTCATCTACTGTTATACTTAACTTCATTAATCCAGTACTTCTTTTTTCGATAGATACACACACGATCACACATTTCAGCACCGTAAATAGCATAGCCACAATACAAGACCACACAGATAGACAGTTAAACCTCTCCAGGAAAGCTTATCGCAATTAACACAAGACGAATGAAACAATCATTCTCTTCCCTTTAATCATTCCCTTTGGTCACTTGTCAATTGCAATCATCAAAAAAATAAAATAAAAATAAGAAGCCAAAATTCGATAAATATACAAACCAAATACAAAATTAAAAATAACATAAACACTAGAAAAGAGGGGTAACGACTTACTTACAGATAAGTATTGAGATTGAAAAAAGATGGGCTGAACACTTGGACTACGGCGAAACAGATTGATTGGATTTAGGGTTTGTAACCGAGCATGCACCATTATTTTGGCCATTTCTACGCACACACTCAAGAGATTGGGAAATGGAGTCCCGGAACTTGTTATAATTTTTTTTTGATTCTAGCAGAATCAAATTTTCTATAATTATTTTTTTCAAAAATATTTTTACAAAAAAAATTGATATTGCCACGTTACTGCTGACGTGGCACTGACACAGCATCACTGCTGACATAACATTGTCACGTGACACTGACACATCATCACTGCTGACGTGACAGTGCCACATCATTAGTGACGTCATCATTGATGACATGTCAATACCACGTCAGCAGTGATGCCGTGACAGGTGATGTCAGCAGTGACATATTAACAGCAATGTCGTATCAGCATTTGGTTCTGCTACAGAATCAGAAGTGGTTTTTTTTTATTATAGAACTAAAAAAAATTGGTCTTTTTCTATAAAACCAAAAATTAAAATTTTGATTTTATAATGAAATCATAAAATTAATAATTCTTTCCAATTTTCTATATAAGATGTTCTCTCTCAAACAATGGCCATGAAAAATGAGAATCTATACGTACACTTTCTTTTGTATTCTTTATTATTCTCTCTAAATTTTTTTAAAACATAATGGTGAACGTAAAAGACAAAAAATATAGGAGTAACAAACACTACTTTTAACATTTCAGGCGAATCATATTCTTCATGTATTAATGTATTTTTATGGTTTATATTTTTTGAAATTATTTTTTACTTAAACATCACGACACCATTTTTTTTAAAAAAAAAAACTAGACAAGCAGCTTATTGTTTTCGTACTTTTTAAAAAAGATACAAAAGATAATATTAAACATCATCTTAATTCTTTTTATTCTTTTTATCAAATAATTCACTATATTTTGTTAGAATCTATACTCTTTATTAAAAGTAGAAACCCTTCCTCTAAATGGTATGCCATGCATACCACGGTATGCCATGCATATCATGATATGCCACTAAATATTAATTAATTTAATTAATTAAAATCAAAATATTACATATTAATTTAATTTAAAAATGAAGTTATATACTAGGAGTTTATTAACTAAAAATTTAAATAAAAGTTGAAAATATACTATTATATAAAACTTAGGACTCCATTAATTAATATTTAAAAATATTTATAATATATTAACAATAAATACAATTAATTATATAGCTACTCTTATATTACCATCTTTATTAAAAGTAGAAATCCCCGACGTTATGCCATGCATATCACGATATGCCATTAAATATTAATTAATTTAATTAATTAAAATTATTATATTATATATTAGTTTAATTTATTAATGAAGTTATATAGTAAGAGCTTATTAACTAAAAATTGAAATAAAAGTCGAGAATATAATCATTATATTATATATTAATTTAATTTAATAATGAAATTATATACTAGGAGTCTATTAACTAAAAGTTGAAATAAAAGTCGAGAATATAAAAATACCCTTTTTATTTTCAACTTATTTTGCCCAGAATAATAGTGCGCACAAAAGATGTCCAAAATAACAAATTGTACACGCATTTGTCACATGCGTGGAGAAGAACACGCATTTGTCGGATGCGTGTACAGCTCAAAATCAGTGCACTCGCATACAAGCAATGCATATAGCTGAATGAATTTATTTTATTTTCGCTGGATGCGCATGCTGCAAACGCGCATGCTGCAAATGCGCAATGCAAATTACGCATAACCTGAATGCGTAGGTAGACTTGTACTGAAACAAATGATTGAATTCCCATTCCCAATTCGCCCTTCAAATCAATAATCTTTAGCTTCACAGTTCACATATAAATGCTTGTGAGGCTTGTTTTGAACAATCAAAACATCACGCCAAGATCATATGAAGAAAGAATGTATGAGTCACTGAATTGACGAACATAGTTAAATTAATCAACAACTAACTTATATTTCTTCTCACGAGACAGGAATTTGGCTAGATTTTCAGCACTGGGTAAATTTGCTAACCACATGGACAACATAAGTAATATCGGGACGAGAAATGGTATGAAGAAGTGAATATGTATAAATGTGTTTTTTTAGAAGTGCTTTCCTAAATTGTGATGGAGAGAAGGTCGGTGGGACTAGGGAGTACAAAGAAAATAAAGAGAGCAATAGATATGTATAGAATACAGTAAGGCGTGGGATTGATTCAATAATTGAATTGAATAATTAAAGTTGGTATACGCATGTAAGGTATGCGAAGATAAGTGGAGAAAAAGGGCACCAGATCCGACAAGTGTCAATATGGGCAACATATACTTATTTTTGTGGAATTGGAGTCATTTTCTCTATAACCTAGGCTCCATTAATTAATATTTAAAAAATATTTATAATAGATTTATAATTATTCCAATCAATAATATAGGTACTCTTATATTATCATAGTGAAGTCATATAAATTTAAATTAAGATAATAAGATTAAATATTAATTTAATATAATTTAATAGTGAAGTTATATACTATGAGTTAATTAACTAACAATCGAAATAAAAGTCGAGAATATAGTTTTATATACAACTTGGGGATTCAAGATTTTATTTTCTATAGATCAGGGGTAAAATTGTCCAAAAATACAAGATATATAATTTACAGACAATTCATATTTGATTGATAGTTATAATCATACACCAACATCAATCACAAAATCCTCCATTAACATTATAAAAATTTTCTAATATTTTCATCAACTTTTGTAAAAATACTCAAATGGTATAAATACAATGTATGAGATTAAATGTTCAACAACAAAATATTCAAATACAAATAAGTTCACTTGTACAACTTTAGAATTCATGTGCTTGACTTCAAAATTCGGATAAATAACTTTTAAGTTCAGTTGTAGAACATTAAAATTATGGTATAAATATAATATGAGATAATAATGTTCAGCAGCAGAATATTGTTAAAAAAATAAGCTCTGTTGTAGAATTTGTAAAAAAAAGCAAGTTCAGTTGTAAAACTTTTAAGCTCGTGTGCACAACTTTGAAATTCAGTAGCAAAATATTGTATTTTTACTACGAAACAAAATAGGTTATGCAGTAGAACCCTATTATTTCGGGGATTATTTTTTTGTAAAATAAGTTTAATAAAATAAAATAAAATGTTTGAAGAAAGAAGATTGAAAAAATCAGCCAAAAGTTATGTGAAATAAAAAATATTAATAAAAATAAAAGATTATAAAAAATGAGTCATTAATTAAATTTTATTATTTCAATTAATTGAACTTATAGTGTAGCTTTTATTTCCAACAATATCCTTACAAAAATTATTTAAAAATGAACTGAATCTAGACAGTTCATTTAGAAGTAATCCAACGACAAATAATGGGTTCTCTTTTAGTATTTTGTTCTCTCTTGATCCGGACCTTATAAATATTATTGATAATTAAATTATGGTTAATAGAAACATGGGTTTTTTAAAAATATTAATATCAAAATAAGTAAATGTCATTAAATTATTTAATAAAAATAATATGATAAATAGTTTTATTTTAAAAAATTAGAAATTTTAAATAATTGATCATGATCCATATTTCGCATTGGTTATCAGCTAGTATAATATAAAGATAAGTTGCTTCCTCTAACATGATATCAGCACGTAGGTCTCAGGTTCATTTTCTGCGATCCCCAATATTCTCAAAATTATCTTGGACATGAAGGCCATTTTATGCCCAAAGATAGGTGCACGTGATCCACTTTTCACCCACCATATTTATTATGTTAATACCGCTGACAATACAAATTACTTAACATGTTTATGTTAATGCTGCTGACAATGTGTGAGACAAAAAATGTTTATGTTGATAGATCTAAATAAATAATCACGGATCATCTTATGCGATATTATCAAGGTTACACGATAAAACTGTAGCTACGGAAACGAATCTGATTCCATGACGGTAGATATGAATACGGATTATGGGACTTGGTTTCTATGACGGTAGATATGAATACAGATTATGGAACTTGATCTTCCACAGACTTGATTCGCCTCTAACCGTATCTCTCTCTGACTGATGGAAATAGAGGAGTAGAGGTTGTGAGTAGCTTTGGGGACCAAGACCCTATTGTGTTCTTTATATAGTACTCTAATTAGACCCCATTAATCCTAATCAGATTGCTTTTGGGTATTACACATTACAAAACCCATACCGAATAAGATGTTATTAGACCCTTTATTTAAGACCACTTAATTAGTCCAAATATAGAATAAACATTAAATATAATTGTCATTAATTTGTAAGCCCATAAATTATTATTAGATTATAAAAAATAATCTAACAATCTCCCACTTGGGCTACAAATTGTTCCAAACAACAATTACATTCACTAACCATAAGTGCACACAAAATTGTTTATTCTTTAGAAAACATCTTCCTTAGTCAATCTGGCCCATCTCATATATAAACATGAAACCAAAGCGAACTTCGTCACATTATCGTAACTGGATCCTCAATGATCACCACATAAATATATTCAATGACATAGATCAAGTATGGATGTGTAACTAAAAATTACATGCAATGTGATCTCAATCATGTCTATTTCCAATTGGTCCTTAATACCTTAGTGAGATCAATCTTTATTCTTTCAAAACTAATGTCAAAACCACAATTGAAAGATACAGCTCATATAGAGCAATAGAGAGAATAAAATAAATAACTTTATTCTGCAGAAAACTCAAAAAACATAAATATGACCACATTGTCAATAAAAACTGAGTTCGGAATATAAGAACAAAACAAAAAAAAACTCCCACTAAAAAACTGAATATCCTCCAATGAGACAACACCCATATGAGCAGTATGCCCAAGATAGAACTTTACGGTGTCAAAAACTTTAGTAAGTGGGTCTGCTAGCATAGAATTTGTTCTTATATACTCAATAGACACTAATTGATATTGTATTCTCTCTATAATGACTTGATATTTAATGTCTATATGTTTAAACATAACAAAAAAACTTAACCAGAAGTAGATTTTCTTATATCTACACAACCAACATAATCAGACTCAGAATACATAATGATCTCCAAATTTTACGATTTCTGATAAACGAGCATGTAATATTTTGTTCCTTGCAAGTACCTTATAACCCATTTAATTACAATTCAATGATCCATTCCAGGGTTACTCGAATATCTGCTTAACATACCTACATTGAATGCCAAAATCGGTAGGGTACAAACTTGAGCATACATAAGACTCCCAATAGCCGAAGTATATGGAATGTTCTACATCTCCTTTCCCTCATGATCATTCTGAGGGCACTGTTTGAGAATAAATTTATCTCCTTTAGCAACAGGAGTACTTATTTGTGCACAATCTTCCATGCCAAACTTAGCAAGCACCTTATCGATATAGCTCTTTTGTGATAACCCAATGATACCTCGAGAACGGTCTCGATATATCTTAATTCCTAATACAAAAGAGGCATTACCAAGATCCTTCATCTCAAAACGAGAAGTAAGAAATCTTTTGGTTTCGTGCAATAAGCCTATATCGTTGCAAGCCAATAGTATATCATCGACATAAAGCACAAGGAATATAAATTTACTCCCACTGAACTTATGATATATGCATTTTTAACAACATTGGCCTAAAAACTGTATGAGACAATGGTTTGATGAAATTTGCGATTCCACATACGGGTAGCTAAGAAAATTTCCTTATAGTCAATGCCTTCTATTTGAGAAAAATCCTTTACGACTAAACGTGCTTTATATCTCTCAATATTGTCCTCAGAATCCCTTTTGGTTTTAAATATCCATATATACCAGTCGGTTTTACACCTTCAGGCAATTTTACAAGATCTCAAACGTCATTGTCCTTCATGGATTTCATCTCATCATTCATGGCTTCAATCCACTTTTATTAGCACTTCGTTTGGCTTGTTGGAAGTTGATAGGATCATCTTCCATAAACCCTATGTCAAACTCATGCTCTTGAAGAAATACAATATAATCATCCGAAATTGCACTTCTTTTATCTCTAGTGGATCGCTTAAGTGGCACTTCCTCTTGAGTTTGTTGAGTTTGCCCTTCTTGAGCATCATCATGATTTTGAGTAGGAAACTGAACAAGTATATCCACATTGTTGTCTTAAACTACATGAGGCAAAAAAACTGATTCTTCCTCAAAGACAACATCCCTAACTTTATCTTCCCCCTCAAACTCAACATCCACAAGAAATTTAGCATTTCCCGTTTTGAAAAAAGACTTTTTCAAAGGATCATAAAACTTGAAACCCTTTGTTTTTTCAGGATACCCAACAAAATAACAACTAACAGTTCTTGAGTCCAGTTTATTTTCATGCGGCCTGTAAGACCTTGCCTCAGCTGGACAACCCCACACATGTAAATGATTGAGACTAAGTGGTTTCTTAGTCCACAATTCATAAGGGGTTTTAGCTACTGCTTTGCTAGGTACTCTATTTAGTATGTAGGCTGCAGTCTTAAGTGCATCTCCCTAGAGTGCTTCTGGTAAAGAAGACTGACTAATCATACTTCTTACCATGTCCTTAAGCATTCTATTTCGTCTTTCCGTAACACCATTCATGCATGGTTGTCCAAGCATTGTGTATTGTGGGACGTTTCCGCATTCCTCTAGGAATTTAGCAAAAGGTTCAGGACGATGTTCACTGGATCCGTCATACCGACCATAGTACTCACCACCATGATCAGATCTGACACATTTAATCTTCTCACGAAGCTGATTTTCAACTTTGACTTTAAAGACTTTAAACACGTCCAAAGCTTGTGACTTTTCATGAATTAAATATAAGTACCCATATCGAGAATAGTCGTCTATAAAAGTGATAAAATACCGTTGACCATTCCAAGAAGCTGTAGGGAATGGACAACATATATCAGTATGTATCAACTTTAAGACGCCAGTACTCCTATTTGCACTTAAGTTCCTTATGTTTGTCTGTTTACCATTAATACACTCAATGCATACATTAAGGTCTGAATAATCAAGAGATTCAAGCATTCCATGTGACACAAGTCTCTCTAGCCTCCCTTTAGAGATATGTCCTAAGCGCTGATAAGTGAATTTTATATCCACTTGGAACGTTCCATATCGGCTTAAATTGATTGTCTTGGACTCAAGTTTGTTGTAGTTTTGATGTATTTTTGTTTAGTTGTGCAGGTTCATGAAATATCGATTATGGTTGATGTTTTCGTCAATTTTGGAGTTGAATTCGAGCATAGGAATGAGGAATGAAGTCTTTCCCTAGGATACCGTGAAGGTTCATGAGTCAAAGGAATGAAGAAAGGGAAGTTGCAAAAGAATCGGAAGAGAAAACGGATGAGAAATAAACAAATTGTGGAAAATTTGGATTTCCGGGTAGGTTGCGCAGTTTCCACTGTTTTGGCCATATCTGGAGTTCTACAAGTCCGTTTGAGGCCCGTAAGCAGTCCACGCGAAGCTTGGGAAATTTTCTTGAAGTCTGAAGCAAAATAAAAATCTGAACAGGAACTTGCTGCGCAGACTGCGCCCTAACAGCGCAGACTGCGCCCTAATTCGCCAGAAACAGAAGTCAGGTGGGCAGACTGCGCCCTAGGTGCGCAGACTGCGCCCTTGGACAGAATGCTACTGTGCAGGCTGCACCCTAGGTGCGCTGACTGCGCCCTAGTCGGCCAGAAGATGCTGAAAAATTACCGTTTTGCCCTAATTTGAGTTGTAATCGTATTTTAGGCAGTTTCTTGCACCGAATCGAATTCTAATAGTTTTGTAAGGTATTTTCTTGTGGGACAAGGCTTCTAGAGCCTACATAAACACATCGAATCATTGTAATTTATATCAATTACATAATATAACATAGAATTGCAAGGGAGAAAAGGGGAGAAAGATCAAACGCTCGTGACAAGCAACGGATCTCGATCTACTTCATCTTTTGTGTTCTTTTCTTAGGAGTTATTCTGGATTCTAGATTTGTTTTCTCAACTCTTTGTTTTAATAATATTCTTATTTTCATTCATATTTTGTTTCATACCATGTTTTCATCAAATCCCATGGTGACGAACGGTTCAATTATGAACTAATCGTTGTCATGGGATTCTAACGGATTTATATATGTAGCTTAGTAGTGTGAATGCTTTAAAGATTTGTGTGTGATGAATTCTTGATATCCTTGTATGGTCAATCTTAATGCTTTTAGATGCGTAGCTAACATCTAAATTGAATTGTTAATCTCTTGTGAAGTGAAAGTGGATCTTGAGATTTAGAACTTGCCATGCTAGCATAGGTTCATAATTGGTTATCAATATGATTCGTAGTATAAGATGAAAATACTTATATTGCCCTATGTGATCAATATGAGTAACTTGTTCTTCAACCTTTATGTTTTCAAATTCTATAGACATATAGGGTCTAAGCATAATTGGTGTCTATTCATCTTCTATCTCTTTTGTGGATGTATGAGTAGTTTGATATACGTATGCTGACAGGTAGCGTGTACTTGTTTCGTGTTATTCGATCAGTTATCAAAATCATCACATGCATTGATTAAAGGCATCAACTCTAAGCGAAGTAGTTAATGAAGTTAGAGTCCCATGTTTATTCTCATATAAGAAGTTCAGTTTTAAATCTCAGCAGTTAATTAATTCTTAATTTGATAAATTGCATCTTAGTTTAGTATAGGTAATTAAAACTCCAATTTGTTACTTGTCTTAGCAGTGAGTTATAACCATACATTGTTGAATAGGTACATTAACCGAATAGAAACTCAACCAGATCTCTGTGGAACGAACTTAATCTATATTACTTGTGACCACATATACTGGCGTGATGTAGTGCAAATAAGCTTTTGGCGCCGCTGCTGGGGATCAACGGTGTTTTGTTTTTAGTTTATGTGCTTGTCATCAGTGGTCGTTAGCGTTCACTGACTCGGATTTTCTTACTTAGTTTGTTGTTTCTTTGTGTTTCAGGTACTTGAACGTGTATGCGAACATGTTTGCAAACTCGTAAATTGGCAGAAGAAGAACTTGTAACAGCAAAAGAGATGGCAGATTTACCAGCAGTAGCTAAGGCTTTGAAGGACTTTTCTCAGCCTAAGATCAATGATATCCAATCTAGCATTGTCAGGCCAGCTATTGCAGCTAACAACTTCGAAATCAAGCCTGGAACGATTCAGATGGTGCAGAATTCAGTTCAGTTTGGGGGAGCTCTTACGGAGGACCCTAATATGCACATCAGGGATTTTATCGAAATTTGTGACACCTTCAAGTTCAATGGTGTGTCGGATGATGCTATCAAATTGAGACTTTTCCCATTCTCTCTTAGGGATAAGGCTAAAGGCTGGTTACACTCCTTACCAGCCGGTTCCATTACTACCTGGGAGGATCTTGCTCAGAAGTTTCTTACTAAATTCTTTCCCATGGCGAAAGCTGCAGCAATAAGGAATGCTCTTACTCAATTTCAGCAGCAATCTGCAGAATCTTTGTGTGAGGCTTGGGAACGCTACAAGGAGATGCTTCGAAAGTGTCCTCATCATGGTATGCCTGATTGGATGGTTATCAATGGTTTCTACAATGGGTTGGGAGCACAGTCTAGACCTTTGCTAGACGCAGCATCAGGTGGAGCTCTATGGGCTAAGAGCTATGATGAAGCTTATGAGTTAATTGAGACGATGGCTGCTAATGAATATCAGAATCCAACTCAAAGACTGTCTCAAGGCAAGGTAGCAGGAATTCTTGAAGTTGATGCAGCTACATCTATTGCAGCTCAGTTGAAGGCTTTAACTATGAAGGTGGATTCTCTAACCAATTATGGAGTTCAGCAGGTTGCTAGTGTTTGTGAGCTATGTGCGGGGGCACATGACACGAATCAGTGTGCTATCTCTTCTGAATCAGAACAGTTCGTGAGTAATTTCCAGAGACCTGTTGTACCAGTTCCAGCCACTTATCATCCAAATAATCGAAATCATCCCAATTTCAGCTGGAGCAATACTCAAGGTGCTCAACAACAACAACAGCCTTATCAACAATTTGGAGCTAGGTCATTCAATCAGGGCTATCAGCAGCAGTATGCTCCAAGGAAACCATTCCAACCTCCAGGTTTTCAGCAACAGCCTCAGGCTAATGCAGGGCAATCTTCTAATGAAAAATCAGAATTGGATGAGTTGAGGTTGATGGTTAAAAGCCAGGCAATTTCTCTCAAGACCTTGGAGAACCAGATGGGGCAGCTTGCAAGTGCTTTATTGTATAGGTAGCAAGGAACTCTTCCAAGTGATACAGAGCCTAATCCAGGCAAGAGGGAAGTCAAAGAACAGGTCAATGCAATTACTTTGAGATCTGGAAAAGTCACGAGGGATCAAAAATCAGCAGCTGAGGAAGACGAAGAAATCAAGAAACAGAAAGTGGAGGCTTCTGCAGATAAAGAAAAGGCAAATTCTGAATTGGCAGCTGATCAGTTGGATGGCGAAGCGGAAAAAGGCAAAACCTTTGCTGAAACATCTACTCCAAAGTAGCCTACAGAGAGCAATAAGATCTATCCACCTCCTCCATTCCCAAAAAGACTTCAAAATAAAAATTCTGCTGAAAACTCTCCTCCGAAGCATAAGTTGGTGAATCAGATCTATCCTCCTCCTCCATATCCTCAACGGTTGCAAAAACAAGATCAAGAAAAATAGTTTCAGAAGTTTATGGATGTCTTCAAGAAACTGTCCACTAACATTCCTTTTGTTGAAGCATTGGAGCAGATGCCGAGATATGCAAAGTTCATGAAGATATATTGTCATGAAAGAGAAGGTTGGAAGAATTTGAGACAGTGGCATTGACAGAGGAGTGCAGTGCGGTGTTGCAACAGAAATTGCCTCCTAAACTTAAGGGTCCAGGAAGCTTTACAATTCCATGCACCATTGTAAAGTTGTCTTTTGACAAATGCTTATGTGATTTGGGAGCTAGCATTAATCTCATGCCCTTGTCGATTTTCAAGCAACTTGGTCTGCCTGATCCGAAGCCAACCAACATCTCTTTGCAGTTGGCTGATAGGACGATCACTTATCCAAGGGGTATAGTAGAGGATGTCTTGGTGAAGGTTGATAAGCTCATATTTCCTACCGATTTTGTGATTCTAGATTTTGAAGAAGACAAGAAGATTCCCATAATCTTGGGAAGGCCTTTTCTAGCTACGGGCCATACTTTGATCGATGTGCAAAAAGGAGAGCTTACAATGAGGGTGCAAGACCAAAATGTCACCTTTAATGTGTTCAAGGCCATGAAATTTCTGAAAAAAATGAAGAGTGTTTCAGTGTGGAAATGGTTGATACGGGTCAGGTAGAGGAGTTTGATCAGTTGTTGAGCGAAAAATCGGACACACACATGCTAGAGCATCACATCAGTGATTCCATTGACAGTTCTTCAATTCGAGATCTCTCGAATGTCAAGCTCGGAAAACGTCTATCCCATTTGAAGTATGTCCTTCTGAATGATGAGTTGGTGATTTTTAAAGTGTGTCAAGATAATGTGTTAAGAAGGTGGATCATGGATGATGAGGTAGAAAAGGGTTCTTATCAATCAACTGTGATGCATAAACACCTTAGAGGTGTGAAGAAGAAAAAGAAAAAATCGATTGGAGGAAGAGTCAAGGTGAAGTTTTATTTAGAAAAGATGTGGGAAGATAGCAAGAAGGTTGTCAACCAATGGGTGAATGGTCCTTCTGATAAGGACAAGTCGAATGCGATCTTCGAGCCACCATGATTTGAATCATATTTGTCTGGCTAAATGACGTTAACGACAGCGCTTCATGGGAGGCAACCCATGTGGTTTCGATGAGTAGGTTTGTTCTATTATTCCTCGTATTTACTTCCATTCAATGTGGACATTGAATCTTTCAAGTTTGGGGGTGGTTTGGGGGATAAGTAGCGTGTAGTAGTTATTTGTGTTTCATTGTGTTCATATAGATATCATATTTTGCATGTTAATGGTAATTCATGCATGTATGTGCGTATTATTTATGTTTATTTCATATAGGACATTCTGTTATTTTATTTTTATACCATGTGAGTCCATTTTAGTTGCATTTTCATGCATGTATAGTTCATGATCCCTTAGGATGAGCCAATTCTGATTGGTAGGTCGATGTCTATTTGAGTGTGGTAATCATGAATAGAGGGTTGATTTATAGTTCTTATGAAATTGACGTGCATGATTCAGAAACAAATTATTTTCACAGTCTCATCGTTTGCTTTTGGGCTAGGTTGAGGTCATGCTTGTTTGGTTGTTTTAGATTTAATCACTTGATTATATTTAGAATTTTCGTTATTCCCTTGATGGCGTAGGGACACTAAAGTCTAAGTTTGGGGGAAACCAGGGTGAGCTCTTCAATACTTGAGCAATTAAGTTCGCGGGGACTTTGTGCCTAGTGACCTAAGGCTTTTATAGTCTGGGATCCACTAACCTAACGCTCGCTACATGGGTATTATTGTATAAGCCTTTTGGGTCTCATCCATTGCACGGTTAAATAAGCATGCTTGTATATTATGAGTCGTAGTAGTATAGTAATAAAACATGAATTTCTGGCTAACTTAGATGAGGATGGAGGTGTTCCTAGGTTATGAAGTGTTTACAGTCTATTCTATTTATAAACTTGTGATTGTTTTGACGAAGGATAAGTATGATTTTGATCTAGTTTTATGAGTATATCTGATGAGCATCGCACACACGCACGTTTCTGTTCATGTAATGTTAGTATACGGGGACTTAGTCGTGCTCTATTTGGAGTTATTCGCATTCTTTGAGTTATTAGCTTGTTAGTTGGTTTTGGTGAGTTTGAAGGGGATCGTTGCATTTCCATATTAGTTGCATTGTTTTTGCATTGTTAGTTAGATGGATTTTATGGGTACATTCGCTATAGGCCTTCACGAGACCTTACTCGTCCACTAGGGCTGCCTAGGGGTTTAAAGGGCTTGGTACATATGCCAAATGCAACCGTGATCACCCTACGGAAGTGGTACTAATTATGTAGTGTTTAGTTGTTTATGCTTGAGGACAAGCATCGGTTTAAGTTTGGGGGTGTGATAAGTGGATTTTATATCCACTTGGAACGTTCCATATGGGCTTAAATTGATTGTCTTGGACTCAAGTTTGTTGTAGTTTTGATGTGTTTTTGTTTAGTTGTGCAGGTTCATGAAATATCGATTAGGGTTGATGTTTTCGTCAATTTTGGAGTTGAATTCGAGCATAGGAATGAGGAATGAAGTCTTTCCCTAGGCTACCGTGAAGGTTCATGAGTCAAAGGAATGAAGAATGGGAAGTGGCAAAAGAATCGGAAGAGAAAACGGATGAGAAATAAACAAATTGTGGAAAATTCGGATTTCCGGGTAGGTTACGCAGTCTCCACTGTTTTGGCTATATCTGGAGTTCTACAAGTCCGTTTGAGGCCCGTAAGCAGTCCACGCGAAGCTTGGGAAATTTTATTGAAGTCTGAAGCAAAATAAAAATCTGGACAGGAACTTGTTGCGCAGACTGCGCCATAATTCGCCAGAAACAGAAGTCAGGTGGGCAGACTGCGCCCTAGGTGCGCAGACTGCGCCCTTGGACAGAATGCTACTGCGCAGGCTGCGCCCTAGGTGCGCTGACTGCGCCCTAGTCGACCAGAAGATGCTGAAAAATTACCGTTTTGCCCTAATTTGAATTGTAAACGTATTTTAGGCAGTTTTTTGCACCGAATCGAATTCTAATAGTTTGGTAAGGTATTTTCTTGTGGGACAAGGCTTCTAGAGCCTATATAAACACATCGAATCATTGTAATTTATATCAATTACATAATATAGCATAGAATTGCAAGGGAGAAAAGGGGAGAAAGATCAAACGCTCGTGACAAGCAACGGATCTCGATCTACTTCATCTTTTGTGTTCTTTTCTTAGGCGTTATTCTGGATTCTAGATTTGTTTTCTCAACTCTTTGTTTTAATAATATTCTTATTTTCATTCATATTTTGTTTCATACCATGTTTTCATCAAATCCCATGGTGACGAACGGTTCAATTATGAACTAATCGTTGTTATGGGATTCTAACGGATTTATCTATGTAGCTTAGTAGTGTGAATGCTTTAAAGATCTGTGTGTGATGAATTCTTGATATCCTTGTATGGTCAATCTTAATGCTTTTAGATGCGTAGCTAACATCTAAATTGAATTGTTAATCTCTTCTGAAGTGAAAGTGGATCTTGAGATTTAGAAATTGCCATGCTAGCATAGGTTCATAATTGGTTATCAATATGATTCGTAGTATAAGATGAAAATACTTATATTGCCCTATGTGATCAATATGAGTAACTTGTTCTTCAACCTTTATGTTTTCAAATTCTATAGACATATAGGGTCTAAGCATAATTGGTGTCTATTCATCTTCTATCTCTTTTGTGGATGTATGAGTAGTTTGGTATATGTATGCTGACAGGTAGCGTGTACTTGTTTCGTGTTATTCGATCAGTTATCAAAATCATCACATGCATTGATTAAAGGCATCAACTCTAAGCGAAGTAGTTAATGAAGTTAGAGTCCCATGTTTATTCTCATATAAGAAGTTCAGTTTTAAATCTCAGCAGTTAATTAATTCTTAATTTGATAAATTGCATCTTAGTTTAGTATAGGTAATTAAAATTCCAATTTGTTACTTGTCTTAGCAGTGGGTTATAACCATACATTGTTGAATAGGTACATTAACTGAATAGAAACTCAACCAGATCTCTGTGGAATGAACTTAATCTATATTACTTGTGACCACGTATACTTGCGTGATTTAGTGCAAACAAGCGCTTATGTCATAACATGTTAGGTCCGATAAGATTGTAGAAGGGGGGGTTGAATACAATCTATACCATTTTCTCAAAATTTATTCGTTAAACAATTTTCACTTAAACGAATATTTTGTGCGGAATAATATAACACAAATTTCAAGTTGAATATAACAATATATTAACTTGATGGGTGTTACAAAATCAGTCCAAATGATTATCAAGTAATTAATAACTAATTAGAAAATTCAACATGAACTTTGCTAATTTAGTTAATAAAATCAAGATATCAATTTGTGAACTAGGAAACTTAATTCGCTAGTAGTACAAGAATCACAAGTAAACAAGTTCCAATGGATAGGATATTACAACTGAGATGAACTTGAATTTACAGAATTAAATTTGTAGGTGTTCTTGAGCTTGAGAGAGAGAGAGAATGGCTGCTGTGTGTATTTTCTGTTATGAGCTCGACTGATTTTTCATCTTCTGCATTCTGCTTCCTTAAATACACAGCCATAGTCATATTACTTGATTTAAACTGATATGACAATCATTTTACATTAATATGACAATCGGTATGACTATCAAATCAATGTAATATGACTGTCCAGTTTTAATATGACTTTTGGTATAACAATCCAGCTCAATATGACATTCGGTATAACTTACCATGTCAATATAACATTCGGTATAACTTACCATTTGAATGAAATATGACTATCTCCTTTGAACTGTATATGACTATCTCCTTTGAACTGAATATGACTATCTCCTTTATAAACTGAATATGACTATCTCCTTTATAAACTGAATATGACTATCGGTATAACTATCAGTTTGATAGTTATATCATCATATTTTTCAGTTTATAATTAATTAAATGACTTATTAAAAATCATTTAACTAATTAATCCTTTTTCATATTAATTCTTATTTAATTAATCTAACAATCATTTTAACAAATATATTAATTCTGATAGAATTAATTTATTTATTAACTTAATTACTTGACTTAATCAATTAAAATAGAATTAATATAAATTCTTTAAAAGTCAATACTCCGCTGAAAACCACGTAATTATGATAAGGAACATACACTGGAATGATGTTGACGTTCGATGTACTGTCTGGTTCATGAACGACTAACTCCAATCTCTATTCTTCATCGTGACTTTTAACACTGTGGTCTTTTTATACTCTTCACTCTCATCAATCATTTGGTACTGAAATTGTTTCTTGTCACTAGTAGAAATCTCTGTCTTCTTAAATGAATCCACTTGTTTCAATGCTACCTTGAGGCCTGATCAGATATCTGAATCTTCTTCCAGTGTAAAACATCAAAACTATAGATTGACTTGTTGATTTTTCTTCTGACGGTTATCATCTTTTGAGATTCCTGTGACAGTTGATATTATTTACTTATTACAATCTAGTTTAATTGGATTAGGATCCTCGAACTACAAATAGGCTGAGTCATATGCCTTTCAATCTCACCCTATTTGTTTGTTATACAATAACAAGCAAATACCTAGAGGATTCTTCAACTAATCCCAATTAAACAAGTAAAAGAAAACACTTTAAATGCTAAGTAAATAATGTAAAAGTTCTGGTTTATATTAACATTATCCAGATTCAAACAGAAAAGATAAATACAAGATAGATGATCCTCTAGACTGATCATATAAGACAATTATCCTATCTTGTTCTATCAAAGCTCTAATGATATAACTTGTAGAGCTAATCTTCATTTACCACCTTCTTCCTCGTTGATTTCTCCTTCTTCTTGTTCATCCATATCAGGTAGATTCTTGATCAACTCGGAGTCAACAAGTAATTCCCTTCTGGATGACACATCTGTAGGATAAACCAGTGGTATTCCAAGTTTCTTTCTCAACTCACCTTGATACTGCTTGTACTTCTTCATGTTGGTCTGAGCATAGGATCGAATATGATTTGCAGCTTCAATCTTTTCTTGTGATGCAAAACCATGATTTCGAAGAGCATATTCAACATATACCAAATGTCTGGCAAGGTGTGTATACAATTCGTCTGTCTGAAGATTAACAGTATGAATAACTTCTCCCTTAAGAATTTTAACTTGTGGAGGGTCATATATAACTTCAGGACCAGCTCTTTCAGCAAACTCTTGAAATTTTTCATGAAGCAGTATGCCTAGTTCAGAAGATGTTCTTACTTTTAGTCTTAACACCCAAAGCTCTGACAGAGATCTATCATAGAAGAACTGAAGCGATACTTTGTGAGATCCGAGCTTATGACATTCAACAAAGATAAGTAGCTCACCATTCTTAGGATCAGATGCAGTGGTTATTCTCACAATTTCTGTCTTTAAAGCTTTCAAATACATATCATGTATAGGGTTCTTCTTTTTAAAGCTTTCAAAAATAGCAATCATCCGACGATCATCATAGTCAGAAGTTTGTGGTGAGTCAATTACCTTTTGAGCACGTTCCCACTTATCACCATTTTTGTACTTGATGTACATCTTCCTAGCTTCCAGCTTTTGAGCATGTTGCTTTTGAAGTGCTTCATGTTCTGCCTTTTGAAGTCTTTCATTATGAGCTAACTGTTCGAGTGTCTTCTTGAGTCTTTCTTCTCTCATAGCCAGATTAGCTTCATTCTGTTCAAGTTCTTTATTTGCTTCAAAATTCATTTGTTGTGTTTCAACAGAATCAGGAATTATTTGCTCTTCATCATCCCAAAAATTGAGATCTGGTTCATCGAATTCTTCACCAACATCAGGAAACTGTAAGTCAGCAAACAGATCAATATCAGGTTCACCTGTATAGTAAAAACCTTCTACATCATCATCTTCCTGTTCTGCTGCTTGATGAGTTGTCTTCTTCTTCCCTTCACTCCTATCTTCAATTTTCTCTTTACTTGCACTTCCTCCCCCTCTAGATTTCTCCCCCTTAGTTGAGGAATCCTCTACAGTCTTGTGACTTGTACCAGCTCCAGGGTCACTTCCATCACTACCTCCAAAGAATTTCTTCTCTTCTGCTGTAAGTGAGTGAGTTCTGCTAATGATATTTTATAAGTGTCTCAACCCCTTTGCTTGATGATCACTTTGCTTTTCAATCTGACTGAGACGATGTTCAGTGGTTAAGTGATTCTCATTTATGTTATTCTGAAGATCTTCAATCTGATTAGACATAGATGATATAATAAGATCTTGAGCCACTGTGACATCTCCAAAGTCTTCAACTGCTTGTTGTTGAGAGAGTTTAAGTGCATTGATTTTGTTGTTGAAGATAGTTCTCATGTTATCCATATCAAACCTCAAGTTTTTGTTGTCTTCTTCAGCTTGAGCAAGACTTTCTTTCATTTGATTGAGTTGTGCGATGAGAGATAAAGTGTATGTGTCATTGTGTGCTCTCACCTCAATCGCTCTCTGAGTATCACTCACCTCACGTGCTAGTGTTTCACTCAGATTTGAAGTAATTCTCACATCACTCCTCTCATAATCCTGAGCTGCATCCATTGTACCTGCACTAGAGATCACCCTAGCCTCCTCTTGGAAGGTCAGTGGTGGTGCAATGGGAGTTCGCAAATCCTGATAAACCTGTGAAGGTTCTTCTGCCGTAACAATGGCAGGCACTGTAACTTGCTCCTCTTGCATAACAAAGTTTTCAGCTTCATGTGAGAAAATATCTTCCCCCATTGTGAGTAACATGGGTGAACTTGAAGGGATGAATGGGTTTAAGATTGCCTTTGACATGGTTTTACTTTTCTTTTGTGATGGCAAATCTGTTTCACTCAAGATATCACTACTGGGGATAGCTCTTTTGAATGACAATTTCTTTCTACGATAGTGTTTGGAGAATTTAGGATCAGTGTTTGGTGCATTGACCTGGGATAAAGGTTGTGGATCTACAATCCCTTGGTCACTTCTCACAATCATTTGACTATCAGAAAGATATTGAGATTGTAAAGGAGTTGAGTCAAATACCTGATCATTGACATGTACATCATCTTCATTCTGAGTGGGTTGATCCACTGGAAGTTGATGTTCAAGAGTATTCAAGGGTTCAGAATCAGGTTGAGGTGCTGGAACTTGTTCTGCTTCAGGCTGTGGAGCTTGTTGAATTAAAGGTATCTCAGCATCTGGCTGTGGCATGACATTTGGCAAATGTATGTATGTAGACACATATATGGTGTTATGACTACAGGAACATGCAACAAGACCTTAGAAGTATCCAGCCTGGTGCAGAACTTCTTGTTTGGTTTACCAGACCATTGAATTCGATCATTTGGAAATGGAGCAGGTTGATCCTTAGGCATAAGATGATTAAAAATTAGTGTCAAAAATCGAGGATAATGACACTTAACCAGTTTACCTTTTCCAAAATTCTTTGTAGCCTTCTTCAATCGATTTAGCAGAATAGGCCATATCAAGCTGCCAAAATTGATTCTCCTATTGTGAGCAATTGAGAAACCAATTGACTATAACATACCTGTGATGACAGTATTGTTACTCTTTGTAGAATTAGCAAACACCTTTGCTATGATCTCGAAGAAGATATTCCATTCTTGAACAAGATTGCTTTTGAGTGGTCGTTTAAGATTCAGTTGACCATGATAGTTGATATTTGTGAAAAGTTGAGTCAACTCATCATTTGAAGGCACTTCAGCAAATCGTTCAGTAGGAAGCCTCAGAGCAGCATTGAAGACAGATTCATCCACTGTATATGTCTTGTCATTAAAGTCGAATGAAAATGATCTTTAATCTGAGACAGCTGTAGTACACATTAGTTTGAGTGGACCATATTTCATTGGAACATTTGCAGTTATAGAATGGCTACAAATATTTTGTTCGTTTAGAAATTTTATCCAGGGCTTGAACCGATCCACTGGGCAATCCTCGGGATTAAAATATCCAATATAATTGTGATTCACAAGCTCAAAATTATTATAAGCACCAGCCATTCCAAATCAGGGATTAAAATTAATAAATCTGCAAAATTCAACAATTTAACCCAATTAAATTACAAAATTCGAATTAATAAATAAATAAAAATTCGAAAAATCAAAATCTTTATCAAAAATTCTGAAAAATTTAGGCAAAGATCTTGATTGCAGTACAAACACATAAATATTTTTAGATTTTACAAAATCATCACCATTTGTTCAGATTTTTAGATCAAAAATTCGAACTTTTCAAACTCAAAATCCAAAACCTCGACCAAATCTTACATTTTAACCGTGGTTTTGAAGATTATAGACTGGGTAAACGATTAATGTCCTTAGAATCGTGTTTTGAGATGAAAATTGGGCAGCAATTCGACCGAAAATTGTGTGTATATTGTGTATGTATCGTTCGACTGTTTTGGGTGACTTAACACGCCAATATAACAAACACTGAGATATAACTGTTGAATATAACTTAGCTTCTTAAATATCAAATGACTGTGATATGACTATCGGGTGATAGTCATACCGATAGTTATATTACGTTTAAACGTAATATGACTATCTTTGGCAGTAAGTTATATAACACTTAAATCTCTAATATAACTACCGAAAAACACATAATATGACAATAAAATCAACAGTTATACCGATAGTTATATTACTAGAAAAACACACAATATAACTATAAACTAATTAACAGTTATATTTAAACAAAAACAAAATTATATCTATTTTATTACTAAGTTATATTACACTACTTATCACTAATATAACTAACACAAATTCGAATATAACAATCAAGTAGATTGTTATACCGATAGTTATATTCTAACAAAACAATTAATATAACTAACCGAAAACAGAATTTTAACAGAATTTTAACAAGAAAATCACATTAATAATTTCCATAAACAAAAAATAGCAAATTAATTTATACTAAAATTATAAAACCTAATAAAAATTATAAAAACGATCATATGTAGTCCCTTTTACGAAATCCAACATTAATAACAAAAGGACAAACATTACAAATCAAATAAAATAAAATAAAATAAAATAATCATACTACATATTTACATAATTATTTCTGACGAGTTAATAAATCTATAAATTTTCTAATAAAACAATTTCCATATAGAAAATTATTCAAAAAGAAACTATGATTTATTTAAACAACAAAAATAATTAAACTGAATTAAAAACAACAACATTTTCAAGAAAAATAGATTTCTCATAAATTACAGCTTGTAAAATTTGAGAAAAATATTTTTAAAGAAAATGAATTAATCTAAAAATACAATAAGTAATTAAAAATATGTACAGAAGATAATAACAATGATTTAAGATGAAACAAGCAAGAGTATAAGTTGATAAAATAATTATACAAGTGATTTAATAACAAATATTAACACATCCATCACTTGTAAATTATTAAAGATCAAACCTCAGATATTAACCAGTTTAATTACTAGGACTATTTAACATACCCAATTCACCAACAATTCTGGTAAATGTGGATTCGTCAAGAGACTTAGTAAAAATATCAGCTGTTTGTTCTTCCGTGGGTACAAAAAATAACTCCACGGTACCATTCATGACATGCTCTCGAATAAAATGATACCTGACGTCAATATGCTTTGTCCTTGTGTGCTACACAAGATTGTTAGAGATTGCTATGGCACTTGTATTATCACATAAAATTGGAATTTTATCAAGCACAAAGCCATAGTCTCTCAGCTGATTCCTGTTCCACAAAATCTGTGCGCAACAGCTTCCGGCAGCTATATATTCAGCTTCAGCCGTTGAGTTGGAAACTGTTTGTTGTTTCTTGCTGTACCAGGAAACTAGTCTACCACCTAGGAATTGACAACTCCCAGATGTGCTTTTTCTATCCACAACACTTCCTGCATAGTCAGAATCTGTATATCCAACAAGATTAAAACCAGAATCTTTAGGGTACCAGATGCCTAGGTTAGGCGTACCCTTAAGATATCTCAGAATTCGTTTAACAGCAATAAGATGAACATCTCTAGGATCCGATTGGAACCTTGCACACAAACACGTAGCATGCATAATATCAGGTCTACTCGCAGTAAGATAAAGTAATGAGCCTATCATACCTCTGTAGCTTGTGATATCTACCTTGGCAGAATTTTCACATGCTCCAAATTTGACAGCTGTGGATGATGGTGTCTTTGCTGAAGAAGAGTCCTCCATTTGATACTTCTTGAGAAGCTCTTTGACATACTTGGATTGACAGATAAATATTCCATCTGTCCTTTGACTTATTTGCAATCCAAGAAAGAACTTCAGCTCACCCATCATGCTCATTTCAAATCTACCCTGCATTAACTTCGCAAATTTCTTGCACAAAAGATCATTAGTAGACCCGAATATTATATCGTCCACATAGACTTGGACTATAATTGTATCATTCTTATGTTTCTTTGTGAAGAGAGTTTTGTCTATAACTCCTCTAACAAAATCATTTTCAAGTAAAAATTCAGAGAGAGTGTCATACCATTTCCTTGGTGCTTGCTTAAGACCATAGACAGCCTTGAAAAGGAAGTAGACATAGTCAATTAAATCTGGATCTTCAAAGCCAGGGGGCTGTTCTACATAAACCTCTTCATCTAGCTTGTCATTCAAGAAAGCACTCTTGACATCCATTTGATAAACTTTAAAGCTTGAAAATGCTGCGAATGCCAGGAATATTCTTATGGCCTCAAGTCTAGCCACTGGAGCATAGGTCTCATCATAGTCAATGCCTTCAGATTGGGAGTAACCCTTTGCTACCAGTCTTGCTTTGTTTCTCGTCACTGTGCCATCTTCATCAAGTTTGTTTCTGAATACCCACCTTGTGCCAACTACTGGTCTGTCTGTAGGTCTGGGTACCAGCTTCCAAACTTCTTGTTGTTTAAATTGATTGAGTTCATCTTGCATAGCAATCACCCAATCAGGATCAGAAAGAGCTTCTTCAGTTTTCTTAGGTTCCATTTCAGATAGAAACCCTGAATAATTGCATTGATTCTGAAAAGCTCTTCTAGTCTTTACACCAACAACTGGATCACCAATAATTAGCTCAAAAGGATGAGCTCTATTCCAAACAGTCTGTCTGGGAAGATTAGATCTTGATGATTCGCCTTGACCTTCATTGGGATGTTGTGTGTGACCAGTTGACCCTTCATTTTCTCCCCCTAAGTTGTTGCCAGGTTGACTAGATGATGATTGATTATTAGAGTCAGGGGAATTTTGACTACTATCATTGATTTCATCACCATTACCCTGATCATCATTGTTGTCATTAGCATCAGCAAAAATCTCAGGTGCATTATCATCATCTGAATCTGTATCTGTCATGTCATCGAAAGATAGCTTCTCAGATGGATTCTCAGTTTGGATACTAGGGAGTTTAGTGTCATCGAATGTTACATTGACACTTTCCATCATTTTCTGTTCATCAATCACATACACCCTGTATGCTCTCATTGAATAACCAATAAAAATTGCTTCAAATGCTTTGGTATCGAATTTACCACCTTGATCATCACCTTCTTTAAGCACAAAGCACTTTGCTCCAAATACATGAAAATATTTGAGTGAAGGTTTCTTATCAGCCATAATTTCATAGGGTGTCTTCATATGATCTTTATTGATTAGAGTTCGATTCTGGGTATAGCACGCAGTATTGATGGTTTCAGCCCAAAAGTACAATGGATGTAACACCCCCAGATCCGGGGTCAGGAATCTGGTGGTTACGGTCTTACATCCATTCATAATACTTGACTTGAGTCCATAATAAATAAATCACATGCTGTGACCCCACAATAATTACCACTCACACACACAACAGTTATAGTCCCAGAGATGAAATTGAAATAAGTCGTACATTAAAGGGTTTACGAATAAAAGTTATTACAATCCCAAAAGGATAACATCATAGGTTTAAAAGTTTTGCCGTTGATTACATTAATTATACATATAGTTAAACAGGAAACAAAAGCTGTCTAACTATGCTACCTCAGCAATGGCGGCTAGCATCTCAGCGGGTAGTCCGGTGGGTCGGGTAACCTGCTTGCGCCGAGTGCGCCTGACGCGAGCCATCTGTCCTAGCTGTTGTTGTGACATAATATAAACAAAGCAAGGGTGAGCGAAAGCCCACCAACAAATATATAACTGAACGATAATTTAAAACAGTTCAAAGCTATCCTTTAAACCATATGCCATGCATTTACGGAAATGATGCCAGTATAATATGAACGATGAAGTTACAAGGTAACTTAAAGTATTTGTTTGAAGAAATATCTGCTACATCAAAGTAAGCGAGATATTATTATCGTTATTAAGAAGAGGAACTTGCAAGAAAGGGTTGCAATTCCAGTTATGACTCTTTTCCAACTCTGCCAACAGTAATCATGTTGCAGGAAATAAATGAATTTGGATGATGAACCAATGATGGAGTATTCACCGCGCCCGCTGTTCCAATCTTGATGATCAGTCGAGATCGTACAGCTCAATTTAGATTTACTACCGGTAGAAGGAAGAACTGACGGCTTTACTTGTATACCGCCATGCTAGCTCTCCCCGGCCAACGGTTGGGCCAAGGGGATGGACCGGCGCTACTCGGCCTCTTACACGACTCCTAGTTCAAATAGAATTCATGATTCTGAATATAACGTTCGTCCCCCCTTTCCCCAAGTATAATACTTGTTGATAAGACTCCACAAAGTAGTCGTATCTAGTTGGAAAGGAAAATTTACCAATAACTCCCAAGCTATTACTTGGTAACGGATATCAACTTGTTCCAGTAATCTTACCCCTCGAAAGATGAGAAGGTAAACAACGACTTAATAAGTCAACAGCACCCGAGTTGCGGGTGAAGGGAATACTTTATGACCGGGAAGTCGACAAGATAAATAATATTTTCCAAGTAAGGTTCCCTTATTATTAAGAAGATAGACTCAAAGATGAATGATGTCTGGGAACCTTTCTTGATATAAGATTAATAATAATATGACTTCGAAATATTTTCTGTAATAATCGAAGAAGATAAACCTTATCGAGATTATTCTAAGTATGGAATAAATATTCAGAGAATATTTATTGAGTTAAAATATTGAAAGAATATTTGGGAATATGAAAGAATATTTTTAATCAGAGTATTTCTCAAAATAATCCCTGAAGAAATATCAGGAGAATATTTATTGAATAAATAAATGTTTAAATGAATATTCAAAGCAATATTCATTAATTAATAAGACTTGAAAAGGATATTTAAGGTAATATTCATGATTAATTAGGAATTTAAATGAATATTCAAAAGTAATATTCATTTATTGAATAATATCCTAAATGAATATCAAGTAATATTCATTTAGTAATCCAAGCCTTAAGGAATATTCGAGATAATATTCGATAATTAAATCAAGCCTCAGATGAATATTAAAATAATATTCATCAAGTATTTAATTTCTTAAATGAATATTCAAAAGTAATATTTATTTAATAAAATAATATTCTAAAAGAATATCCAATTAATATTCATTTACTAGTCTCATCTTTAGAAGAATATTCGAAATAATAGTCGATAGTTAATTCGACTCTGAATGAATATTGAGAAATATTATTCGTTGAATAGTTAAATTCAAATAATTATTTGAAGTAAGGATCGTTAAAATAATTAGTCTCGAACGAATATTCAAATAATATTCGTCGCCCAAATAATAGAAAATATTTACTTAAATATTTTCTCCCGAGGTAATCTCGATATATCAAGAAATATTGACTCCCGGTTTATATTTGACGGATAAAGATGTATACGCCCTTCTATGAGGGTCTTACAATAACCGGCTTATAACTGATATATAACTATCTAGCTTATAAGCCAACACTAACATTCAGGGAACAAGTATATCGATTCAACTTGAAAGTAGGCATGCATGCGATGGCATATGTATATCAGCAATCATATATATATATTTATTCAATCACAACAACAGCCTAAAAGAAGGGAACTGAAACTTGCCTGGTAGTCGAGTACGGTAAGGGGTAGTGGTAGCGGGTCCCGGTTCAGCCTGGTGATCTATAAATAGCCAAGGCATTCGGAATTAATCACTTAACATATTAAACGTTAAGTTATACTTAAATCGAAACACGTTCTCGAGTCATCTCGTTATACCCCTTTTTGTGGATTACTTATTATCACTGATCCGACCCGACATTCGTTTGTTAATACGACATGTCACTGCACTTATACTTGGGACATACTTAAGTCATATGAGTTCTAAGGTTGATCGTTACGAACCAATATTTTACTCCGAGTTTTATCGCCCGTTTTCTAAGCGTTTTACCAAAGTTATAAAAGAGTCGTCTTTTAGGGGTTCGTTCTCGTTTAACCTTGACTCGAACATTTTTAATAAATCGAAAAATGCTCTTTTTGACATACAGTTTTCTTTCACACCTTCCTTCTTACCCCTAGTATTTATTTACCAAGATTCGCCATGACGTTACATAGCTTACGAGGGTTCAATTTCAGTTACGAACTTTTGTTTACGGATTCGAACTACTTTTAGTAATTTAGTCATAAATCCTAAACCGTAAGTCCGTTTCACGTGATCTTTATATCAAAACGAAGCTTAGAGCATTACCTATCCTATCATGGCAGATAAGGTCTCTGGACAGTAGGGGTTCAACATGGAAAACGGCATACAAAACATGGTATTGTAAAATCGGGCATTATAACGGCTGTAAATCGAATATCTATCAATTTCGAATCTTCCCATAAACATAGCATCCAACCCAAACAACATATACATGACTTATATACATGAACTGAGGCCAAGCAATGCCTTTCCGTTCATCTAGCTATTTACATCATTAATCCAAAATCCATACATAATCATGCTTATAACTTTAACATAATCATAACTAAGTTATAACTATCAAAAACATGCTTAAATCTCAAACAAGGGTTAGGGTTTCAAGAGCTTTATACCTTCCTTAGATAGTGATATAGCCTTACTAAGCCTTGTATGGTCCTTAGGAGTGATTATGCTTGCTATATCAACCATGAAAAATCAAGAAAACCAAGTTAGTTCAAGAAGAACACTATTCATGCTCCTCTTGGATGATTTATTTGAAAATGGAAATGGATGAGTTTGAAGCTAGGATTTTGAGGAGATAAGTTTTATGAAATGTAAGACTCACCTTAATTATTACAAGATCAATTGATGGTTGGAGGTTGGATTTTGGTTTTGGAATTAAGCTATAGGCCGAATGGAGTGAAATGGAGGAGAATGGAGTATTTGCTTGGTTGCTTGTGTTTGTTCTCATCTAAAATGAATTATTGTAATGTTTGTAGATAATATCTAGCATAAAGTGGCTTTTGATAAAGTGATTTGGTCATTACATGCATCACTTAATGGACAAGTGTTGATAAATTGTGGTAGGATGAGAGATTAGTCTTAACCAAGTGGTTTGATCTCTAAATATGCTAGTTACTTGTGTAACTAACTAGTTACTAGATATTATCACTTGCACATGCATGTATCTTGCTTTCTCTGCTTGATTCTGTGTCCGGTTATTGCTCGTTTCGATTGATCGTTCGTAGGAATATTCCACGGATTTCTAGTTAGGGTTTACCGGGAATCCTCTTTAATATTAATACTTTCATTCTCCATCTTTCATTCTAACTTTCCATTATATATTCCTTTAATCCATTCGTTAAATACTTAAGGCTATCAGTGTCCAGGGAACTCTCGGAGAAAATAAAAGTGCGGTTTTTCAGAATCCGACAGCTTTTACATACACTTATTTTCCCCCTGGATCACTAATACGAACTCGGAAATCCGTTCCGAATACTTCTATATAGTGTCATCTCATATTATTATATACTCTCACCAAAACACTATTCATTCTGTATTCTTTACTTGTTCTCTTAGGGTTGTATAATTGTCCGTATTCTCTTTCGATCGTTCCTTAACCTTTTTACGGAACTACTGGATTAATCGTTATCGATCTGGATGACATGAGAGTCTTCTCTTGCTTGAAGTTGCCATATCTTATTCCCTTAGAAGATAGATTATTCTTACCTATGTTGTCACCCTTTAGCATTCTTCAAGACATAAACATAATAAAGTCGAATTCCATTCATTCTTTCCCAAATATCAATTATTACATTGTAGCCATATCCACTATTCATTCTTACATCATTAAATACATAAAAGTTTTAATTCTACCCAAAATCTGGGTTCTTACAATGGAAGCCTTGATTCACTTAGCATAGTACGTGCAGCTTCAATCAAGGTTCTATTCTTTCTTTCCACTACCCCATTTTGCTGAGGAGTTCTTGGAGCTGAATATTGTCTGGTTATACCCTTCTCAGTGCAAAAGTCATTTAGAACTGTATTCTTGAATTCAATTCCATTGTCTGATGCTCTCACTGGATACGTAGAATCTCGCTCAATTAATTTAATGTGATCAATCACCAGTTGTGGAGTCTCATCTTTAGAATTCAAAAACAGAACCCATGTGTATTTTGAAAAATCATCAACAATCACCAGAGCATATCTCTTCCTTGACATAGACATCACATTAACTGGACCAAACAAATCCATATGAAGTAATTGTAATGGTTCAGTTATTGAAGATGTATCAGTGCTCCTGTGACTTGCCCTTTTTAGCTTGCCCTTTTGACATGCATCACACAGTCCTTCTTGAGTGAATTCCATTGAAGGCAAACCTCTCACCAATTCTCTTTTGACCAGAGAATTCATTGTCTTAAAATTAAGATGAGAAAGTTTCTTGTGCCATAGCCAACTCTCATCATTAGATGCTTTAGTGTAGAAGCAAGTGACTTCTTCATTGCTTCCTGAGTTCATATTGGCTACGTACAGATTGCCTTTTCTAACTCCTGTCAGTTGTGGCTTTTCATGTCTCTTGTGTGAAATTAGACAATTCTTCTTGTTGAAATGAACTTCATAACCTTTATCACAGAATTGACTGACACTGAGCAAATTGTGCTCAAGTCCTTTTACAAAAGAAACTTCATCAATGATAACATTTCCAACTTCAAGTTTGCCATATCCATCAGTTCTACCTTTGCTGTTATCTCCAAAGGTAACTACTGGGCCGGCCTTTTCCACCACATTTGTCAGCAGGGTTCTATCTCCAGTCATATGCCTTGAACATCCACTGTCCAATATCCAGGTTACCCGATCAACCTGTTCAATACCCTGCAATGACAAATGAGTTAAACCTTCTTCGGGACCCAAATTTGATTGGGTCCTGCGTATTTAAAGTATTGACCTTTATCAGGCAAAACAACATTTTTAATTTTAACCTCTTTAGTCAATAAACATTTAACCTTATAAACAGATTTGAAAATCTTTTGTTTAATCTTGGGTATCCATGTTTCTCTCGCAGCAGTAACACTTGTGTCATTGACTGGACATTTGACCTGGTAGACATTCTTGGTAATCTTTTGTTTAGTCTTAGGTGCAAATGTCTCTCTCCTAACTTGAGGAGGAAAAGCAGTCTTAGATCGAACATTATTGTTCCTGTTCATGTGCTGTCGAGGAGCATTCTGTTTAACACATGCATAATTACCATTAAAATAAGCACGCATATTGTTAAAAGCACAAGACATACAATTGATAATACCACATGCTTTATGATTAGAATCAATAGTAGACATGGTATTTTTCTGTTTCAACTTATCACTACCTAATCCAGTCTTAGAAGAACTAGCTGATTCAACAACTTCGACTGGTACTTTAGGTACATCTTTCTTGGATGAAACATTTGTTGTGTTAACGTCCTCAACTGATTTAGCCTTAACAAATACTGTGACATTTTTCTTGGATGACACATTCTTTGTATTAGAGTTCTTAACAGTTTTATCCTTAACACATTTATTCTTAACAAGAACTGTGCCATTTGCACTATCCTCATTTCTCATTTATTCTTGTATAACCATAGAACGAATATCTGGTGGGCCAGCATCAGATTTTGTAAACATTGGTTTTTCAACATTCTTGAGAATATGTGGTATACCTCTTTCTTTAGCTGGGATAGAATTAGGAGAATGATTACTCAAAGAACCAACAGCTTGACTGTAATCAAATCCTATTCCTACAGTTCGTTCTACTGCTTGTTTGTTGAAGAAATCTTTAGAAACTTTAACAGTATTATAACAAGCTCTAACCTGTGTTTCAAGTTCTCTAATCTTGGTTTCTTGTTCAGCAATCCTATCAACTTGTTTTACCATGTATTCTCCTAGACCCTTTTCTCTGTAGTTAAGTCGAGCTATTTCTTCTATATTCTTATCTTGATTAACCTGCACCCTTTTTAAATCTAACATTTGATTTTCAAGGTTAGTGTTAACAAGACTTATTCTCTCGTACCCTCTTTGTGCATTATTCAAGGAACTACGTAAACTATAAATTAACTGAGCATCAGTAAGAATTACCGGTGTGGTATAATAAGTTGAAGATTCAGCATTTGCCACCAACGCAAAGTTTTCATATTCTTCATCTTCGCTATCTGTGTCATCCCAGCTTTTACCAGCAGCTACATAAGCTCTTCCACTTTTCTTCTTTTCAGAAGCATAATCTTTCTTCTGTGCTTGCTTGGGTTTCTGACACTCAGTAGCAAAATGTCCCAACTCATTACAATTGAAACAACGGATTTTGCTTCTATCAACAGTTCCAGTTTTATAACCTCCCCTGTTACTAAAGGATGAAGAACCTCCTCTCTGAAATCTGTTATTTGACTTAAACCTGAACTTTGGATTTCTTCTGAATCTGAAGTTACTAAATTGTCTCACCATCATTGCCATAGATTCATCTTCCAATTGATCCAGCTCTTCAAGTGAATAAAATTCTCCACCATCCTGAGTAGCTGGTGTTTGGCCAAGTTCTACTTCAGTTTGTTCCTTCTTGAAACTGTTGGGTTGAACAACTTTAGTTTCCACTTCCTTAGGAACCTCAACCTTTTGCTGTACTTGTTCTAATTCATATGTTTTCAGAACACCAAACAGCCTTTCAAGAGCAACCTGAGTTAGATCTCTAGATTCTCTGATGGCAGTGATTCTATGCTCCAAGTGAGTAGGCATAGTTAGTAAAAACTTCATGTTGATCTCCTTCTGAGTATATTGCTTGCCATGAACTTGCAAGTTGTTGATTATCTTGTTATATCTTTCGAACACTTCCTGAATGCCTTCATTAGGGCCAGCTCTAAAGTGTTCATATTCAGAAGTTAGAATTTGTAGTCTATTTTCCTTGACTTCATCAGTCCCTTCATTAATGACCTCAATAGTTTCCCAGATGTGCTTAGCAGTTTTACAATTCCTCACATGGCTATACATTACAGCATCTAGGGAATCCAATAGAATGAGTCTCAAATTTTTATCCAATCCAGCT
This sequence comes from Saposhnikovia divaricata, assembly GCA_036435485.1. Taxonomy (NCBI): domain Eukaryota; kingdom Viridiplantae; phylum Streptophyta; class Magnoliopsida; order Apiales; family Apiaceae; genus Saposhnikovia; species Saposhnikovia divaricata. Next base: position 216,811,451 of record CM071594.1, read on the forward strand.
TCCTCCTTATCTTCAGAGGTATAGTTCTTAGGGTCCTTTGGATAGGATTTGGCAGGGACTGTTACAGTTCCATTTACAACTGTTTCAGTATCATGTTGCATGGGAGTTACTGGTCCATTTTCCAAAACCCACAAAAATCTTGGGTTTGCTACATCAAGAAATAACTCCATTTTGTTTTTCCACATATCATAGTTATCTTTATTAAAGATAGGAATTTTAACATAGCCTTTGGCTGACATGATGAATTTTTAAGAGAGTTAAAAATTCGAGCTTGATTTTTGATTGAGTAAAAATAGGATCTTGATTTGTGTATCAATCAATAGGCTCTGATACCAATTGTTAGGTCCGATAAGATTGTAGAAGGGGGGGTTGAATACAATCTATACCATTTTCTCAAAATTTATTCGTTAAACAATTTTCACTTAAACGAATATTTTGTGCGGAATAATATAACACAAATTTCAAGTTGAATATAACAATATATTAACTTGATGGGTGTTACAAAATCAGTCCAAATGATTATCAAGTAATTAATAACTAATTAGAAAATTCAACATGAACTTTGCTAATTTAGTTAATAAAATCAAGATATCAATTTGTGAACTAGGAAACTTAATTCGCTAGTAGTACAAGAATCACAAGTAAACAAGTTCCAATGGATAGGATATTACAACTGAGATGAACTTGAATTTACAGAATTAAATTTGTAGGTGTTCTTGAGCTTGAGAGAGAGAGAGAATGGCTGCTGTGTGTATTTTCTGTTATGAGCTCGACTGATTTTTCATCTTCTGCATTCTACTTCCTTAAATACACAGCCATAGTCATATTACTTGATTTAAACTGATATGACAATCATTTTACATTAATATGACAATCGGTATGACTATCAAATCAATGTAATATGACTGTCCAGTTTAAATATGACTTTTGGTATAACAATCCAGCTCAATATGACATTCGGTATAACTTACCATGTCAATATAACATTCGGTATAACTTACCATTTGAATGAAATATGACTATCTCCTTTGAACTGTATATGACTATCTCCTTTGAACTTAATATGACTATCTCCTTTATAAACTGAATATGACTATCTCCTTTATAAACTGAATATGACTATCGGTATAACTATCAGTTTGATATTTATATCATCATATTTTTCAGTTTATAATTAATTAAATGACTTATTAAAAATCATTTAACTAATTAATCCTTTTTCATATTAATTCTTATTTAATTAATCTAATAATCATTTTAACAAATATATTAATTCTGATAGAATTAATTTATTTTATTAACTTAATTACTTGACTTAATCAATTAAAATAGAATTAATATAAATTCTTTAATAGTCAATACTCCGCTGAAAACCACGTAATTATGATAAGGAACATACACTGGAATGATGTTGACGTTCGATGTACTGTCTGGTTCATGAACGACTAACTCCAATCTCTATTCTTCATCGTGACTTTTAACACTGTGGTCTTTTTATACTCTTCACTCTCATCAATCATTTGGTACTGAAATTGTTTCTTGTCACTAGTAGAAATCTCTGTCTTCTTAAATGAATCCACTTTTTTCAATGCTACCTTGAGGCCTGATCAGATATCTGAATCTTCTTCCAGTGTAAAACATCAAAACTATAGATTGACTTGTTGATTTTTCTTCTGACGGTTATCATCTTTTGAGATTCCTGTGACAGTTGATATTATTTACTTATTACAATCTAGTTTAATTGGATTAGGATCCTCGAACTACAAATAGGCTGAGTCATATGCCTTTCATAACATAGTAGAATTCTCTTTCTCTCTTGATAATTTTTGTTTTGTACCTCTTGATGTTGTTTGCAAGGATTCATTATGTGAAGCAATTGTATTTAGCATATATAAATTATCAATCAAAGAACTAGTCGCAACAAAAAGAAATTAAGAAATAGACTAAATTTAGTATCTCCAAATGAACAAGAGTAACCATATTTGTCCAAAACGAAAATAAAAACCAAATTCCGTCTAAATGACGGTACTACATAAGTCTCTCTTAATTCAACAAAATGACCAGTCTCAAAAGACAATGTAAAAGTGCCAATAGCTTCAACTGGAACTGTATTACCATCACCCACATAGATGAATCTTTCAGCATCACTTGGTTTCCGGCTCCAAATGCAACCCTCCATAGAAATACTTGTGTGAGTAGTAGCACCAGAATCTACCCACCATGTATTACTAGGCACAGAAGTCAAATTAACTTCAGAACAGACAAAGGTGAAAAGTCTACCTTTCTTTATACGCCATAAGACGTACTTGGGACAATCCTTCTTCACATGCCCAGATTTCTTACAAAAGAAACAAGTAACAGCTTGTTCCTGAGTTTTTTGTATCTTAGGCCGTGATTTTCCCACTACAGTCTCTTTATCTTTAGTCCTCTTTCGATGATTAACCTTTGAGGTAGTTGCAACATGAATACTTTCAGTATTTTCATGCTTCAATCTATCTTCCTCTTGCACACAATGTGAAATGAGCTCATTCAGAATCCACTTATCCTTCTGAGTATTATAACTCACTATAAATTGACTATATTATGCAGGAAGCATGATGAGTACCAAATGCACAAGCAAGTCATCAGACAAGCCAAGGTTTAGTGCCTTAGGTTTTGAAGCGATGTTAGACATGTCCATAATGTACTCACGAATATTTCCTTTAGCTTTATACCTCATCTGAACAAGATCAGCCAAAAAACTTACTTGTCCCAGCCTTTTCATTTTTCGCAAAACGCTTTTCAACTCATCAAGGAAATCCTTAACAGATACCTCATCGGAGTCATCAGACATACCGCCCCTGAATGCTTCAGGAATGCTGCACTTTATCATCATTAGACTTAAGCGATTAGAACGCTCCCACTTCTCAAATTTCAATTTCTCAGTATTAGAACTTTCATCCGTAAGAGAAGGAGGTTGTTCTTTCCTTATAGTATAGTCTTAAATCCATGCAACCGAGAACTAACAGAACGTTCTCTTTCCAACTCTTAAAGTTTATGCCCTTAAGCACATGAATGGAGTTCATGTTGGCAGTTATATTAGCAGCAGATGTATTAACTAGCAATTTAGAACAAAAAACATATAAGCTCGCATAATAGAAATTCATGTCATATGCATACATAATAGCACACAAAAAACATGAATTTAAATACTATTGTGTGTGGGCCCATTCGAACAAGATACCTAACACAACATTAATATTTAGTCTTTGGACAGAAATATTAACTTGCAAGTGGTACTCTCCACGCAAAAATCAAATATTAATAATAAATTCGGTTATTTGGCCATTAAATAATCTTCCTTTGGGCCGATTATTTAACGTATAAATAATAAACATACACATCCTATTATTTCAAAATAAATAAATCTACACATAAATATCACTTTGGCAATATTTTGTTTCAATTCACTTATTTGCGAAATAAAAGGATGAAAAATAAATAATCATTATTTTTCAAAAAAAATGTGCCCAAAATCTGTATTATTATAAAAAATATTAAAATTAAACACCAAAATATTTTAATACCATTACAACAGTTTATGATAGGGTGAAAAACCAAAATACCCACATTTTAATTCCACCTGCCCAAAATACCCACCGGCGGAAAGGTCCGCCCTTTTTACCCATGGAACATGCATATCTCACATGCGTATGCGTACAGAGTATACGCATGTCTCACATGCGTGGTCTTCAAAAAAACTGAAGTACGTGGTCACAGGCATAACTGGGATACGCATTTCTTAAATGCGCATCTACGGATACGCATCTAAGAAATGCGTATCTCAATCACTGTTCATCGTCTTCACAGATGAGATACAGAGACGCTATCGGAGGTGATTTTTGGTCATTTTTTCGATGGTTTCGTTCACCCCCTTGCAAGCATCATTCACAAGCATATTATATGCCAAAATGATCGTATTCTCCTCATCTACAAGCCTGTATCCTTCAATTTTCGTTTCTTTTGCCGGATTCGAAAGCCTCAAAAACAAGTTCGTTTTCCGATTTGCTTTCCGGCATGCACATACACGCCCCTACGGGGCCGTAAATCTACAAATCAATGGTTTAGAATGAAGATCTGGACATCATTTTGATGTCCTTAAATTTGGTGGAGGTAGTGGGAGGGTGGAGATCGGAGGTGGGCGAACGGAGAGGCGATCGAGAGATCGAGAGAGACACCGGTTGAGTTTTGCAAAAAATGATGTCAGCTGACGTCATTGCGCATCTGGGAGATGCGTGACTTGAGATACGCATTCCTGGAATGCGTATCTTAGGCCACGCATTCCCAGAATGCGTAACGCGTGGTCAAAAAGGGCGGACGTTCCCGCAAACAGGCATTTTGGGCAAGTTGTAAGGGAAAGTAGTGTATTTTGGGCATTATTTCTTTATGATGTAATCACAATAAAAATCAATCATAAACATCAATGATCCTGTCACTATATCATCTGATTCCATATCACGTTAATGAGTTAAAAAAAATTAACTCAGCCTAATAAACATATATATACGTGACCAATGAATGACAGCCAGATTAAAAAAAATTAATGCAATCTTACACACGAATCGTAATTTAGCATAGCAAATACATAAATTGATTTGTCAATAAAATCCGTTCTTCAACAACCGAATATATGTCTATGTCTGTGTACCAAAAAAAAACATGGTCGCAAGATGTACATGCCACATACAATAATATGCACGCTTCAGAAAATGGTCATGACGAACAAAAAAACGATACAAATATTCATGATTGATCGGCAAACATAAGAACAATCATAAAATATATTTGATCAACCCTAATAATTCGACATAAGATAGGCTCGGATACTAATTGATAGATCTAAATAAATAATCACCGATCATCTTATGCGATATTATCAAGGTTACACGATAAAATTGTAGCTATGGAAACGAACCTGATTTCATGACGGTAGATATGAATACGGATTATGGACTTGATTTCCATGACGGTAGATATGAATACAGATTATGAGACTTGATCTTCCACAGACTTGATTCGCCTTTAACCGTATCTCTCTCTGACTGATGGGAATAGAGGAGTAGAGATTGTGAATAGCCTTAGGGACCACGACCCTATTGTGTTCTTTATATAGTACTCTAATTAAACCCCATTAACCCTAATCAGATTACTATTGGGTATTACACATTACAAAGCTCATACCGAATAAGATGTTATTAGACCCTTTATTTAAGACCACTTAATTAGTTCAAATATAGAATAAACATTAAATATAACTGTCTTTAATTTGTAAGCCCATAAATTATTATTAGAGTATAAAAAATAATCTATATGTTACTAGACAAAATACAAATTATAGCAACTACAGAGGCAGAATAGTCATAAAGCAAGAACTTATAACCGATCAAAGTGAAGTATAAGAAGTACTAGATCACTAACAGTCACAAGGTAAAAGATGTCCTGGCTAGTGCGATTGAAGGCTCCCTCCATGGGATACTAGCATATTTTCCCTCCTCTGCTAACAATTGTCTCGGTGGCATTTCGATTCAAGAAAACAAACCATCTCAGAACGTCCAGAATTTCTCGGGCAACATGGACATAGACAACCTCTGCTAAGAAGGTTCAATCTACTAAGATGGTCCCCATGACAAGACGCAGGATTAAACCTCTTTTTGTTTTTTCCAATGGCCTGCCTAACTAAGAGCATCTCCAACCACGTTTTCTAAATTTATTGGCTAAAGTAATATAAAATAATGATTCTCTAAATTGTAGAGAACCAAAAAGGTATTTTGTTCCAACCATATTCTCTATATGAATTATCTATAATTTAATATCACTATTTTATCATTTTTATTCAATGGTATAAGAAAGGTGATTGGCTATCTTTATACATGCTGGCGTTTTCATTACAAAGAAGGATGTTGAAGTGGGCGGGAGTCTATGTGGACAATTTTGCAGAATGATATTCACTAGCAAATATGGATAATGAGTATACAGATTTGTAAAACTTTAGCTAATGGCTCAATTGCCTTGGAGCTGAATTTTTGTGTTTGGTTATGTATATTTTGCTTGCCAGGTCAGATATAGCTAATGGGTTGAGAAGGTTGGAGGTGCTCTAATCTAGTTGTAATATGTTATTCTTTTGTTGCACTTTATCCTTCTATTGTACTTACCCTGTTTTTAACAGATATGAGGTATTCATGTTTTTGTTAAATTTAGTCTAGTAATTTATACTACTGAATAATGTACTTATGTGTGTATGTGTGGCAAGGTACTGTTTTCGACAAATGAGTTCATGATAATGTATATATGTATACCTTTATTTAATTGTTTAGTTTGCTTCTAAATGCTGTTATGCTCTTAGGATGATGTTGTTGCGGAAACAAAGCAAAGCAGTTTAATGACCAGGGGACCACGATCTGTGTGGAAGGAACCCTTTGTTGATGCATTCCTTATGAAAATGATTCAAAAGGGAGAAAAGCTTGATAACAAGAAAATTTGGGCACGAAGATCCACTATTCTGCCAAAATTTGTTGATTCCTTTGTAAGGATTTACAATGGTAAAAGTCATGTTCGATGTAAGATTACTGAAGGAAAGGTTGGTCACAAATTTGGAGAGTTTGCTTTCGCTCGGAAACGTAGACCTCAAAAAGATCATGATGCACCCGTAAAGAAAAAGGCAAAAAAGTGAAATATTCTTGTGACACTGGTAATTTCAATTAAAAGCTAAATGCTTTTACTTCTCCTCTAATGTTTTTTAATTTATTGGTGCTTGTTGATGAAATGTCGTATGATATACTTATTTTTCACTGTTAATTATGATATCTGTAAACAGTGAAGAGAATTAGATAACTATACGAATTAACTTGAATTTTATCTGCAAATAAATACTTATATTTCTAGCCTAGCACATCATGTCCAACCTTATGCAACTTAAATTTATGTTCAGATAGATGATTGGTACGACTCATAATGCCACCATACATTAGCATTTGGATAAAGAAAGATGTGAAAGTATATATAAATTTTATAATCACAAAATGCGTTGCTCCTTGTCATGTTTCTGTATATTTCCCACAACACAGCTCGGCATAAACTTGCATCCATCTTATTTACAGAAACAGAAGTCTGATTGGGGACTTAACCTTGTACAGAATTAGCAAGTTTTTGCATGCAGTCATTTTTTCTTAGGTCGAGTAATATCAATGTCCTTTAGCATCAGATTTCTTCCAAAACTTGGCGCGAAGCCCTTCCACGGGTATCAAGAAGAGTGCATATTGAACTCCACAGTCTCCACTTTTTGGGGTCGCCAGTTCCCCCACCTGTCATATCAGAGATTTTTAGGCGAGATTGGCCATTCTCTAAATTAATAATATCCAAATATTATTTTTATTTACAGGGAAAATATCAATGACCAAAAGTGTCCTCACATTAGCAGGAATATTGTTATGATCAGTGTATAAGTATACATGGAAGGTATATTGTTGAAAATGGGAAAATTAATTCAAAGGTCCCTGAACTATATGATTTTTATTGTCCAGGTCCCTGAATTTTTTTCCAAATATTCCGATCCCTGAGCTTTTAAAAATTCCAAAGCGCATACTTCCGTCTAATATTGACTAACAGACGTTAGTCAAATCCGATGTGGCCAATAAAAAATTAAAAATAAATAAATAAAATGCTGAGCTGTGTGTTCTTATGTGGCAACAACAGAGGTTGCTTCTCACGTGCTGATGTTTATACTGAAATTAAAACGGGTTTAACTTTTATTTGTACTGAATAAACGAGCTAATTAGGGTAGTAGTGAAATAGGGGCGGAATTAGGGTTTATGAATATATTGGGGATTCTGGGTTCATCATCAGATTGGGTTAATTGAAGTCTATTTCAGCCATTATCAAAGGTATAAACATACATATATATATCATCATATGTTGTTTCATTCGTTTATTTCTTTATTCCCTTCGTTTATTTCATCATTTATGTTGTAACGTATTGCAGATGGGTATTCATCATGTTAATGTGCGGATTCATCATGGTGGGGAGTTCACATATAAAGATCGAGTACGATGTTATGAACGAGGTAAAGTAGAAACAATCTATGATCAGAGCTTAGATACAATTAATCTTGATGTGTGTGAGAATTTCGTAAAAAAAGATCTTGGATATAAGGATTTTAAGATTTACTGGCATAGAGAAGGTACTTCGCTTGATAGTTGTCAATTATTATGGAATGAAGATATTGTTGGTGATATGTGTACGTATGCATTTAAATATGGTACTTGCATTATATATGTTGATCATGCTTCTGATATTGTGAATGCTTTCGGTGTGAGTGATGAGGATGTGAGTGAATATAGGGTGAGTGATGAAGAGCACAGTGATGATGAGTTTAGTGAGGGGACAGAGAGTGATGAAACTGATTTAGATTACAGTGAGAATGAGAGTGATAAAGATGAGGAGTTTGAGGAGATAATGAAGTATAAGAAACATGTTTATAAGGCAAAAAAGAACCCAGTTGTAGATGAGGGTGCTGATTTTGACGTTCCATTGAGTAGTTTGCGGAATAAAAATAAAAAAGGAAAGAAAAAGGAAAAAATTGAAGTGGCTAGAGATAATGATTGGGAGAGTGATTGTAATAACCCTAACTTTAGAAAGGCTACAGTGCTAAAATGAATAGTGATCTTGAGGAATCCAGGGAAATGGTGTGTAGGTACTCTATATTGGAGATGGAAAATGAACAAACAGAAACCATATTAGTGATATACTATGAAAATAAGTGACTCGAAATGACGATGGATTTCAGAAATTCCTGAATTATGATATTGAGGATTTTGAGCTCGAACGAACTTCTATATTTTGGATAATAAGGAGTATAGAAATATTAAAGGAATTATATATTGAGGGATTAGTGAATTTAGATTAAACCAAGGGATTATTAAGTTAAGAGAATACCAATGGAAATTGGATTCGTAAATGATTTCGAAAACCACTGAGATAATGAGGTATACTCGAAACGAACCATGATTAGACGAGTATGGAAACCAAGCAACCAAGATTTGTAATCTAACAAGGATGCATACCACATTATGATTATCCAAGACTAGTAGCATAATACTTAGAAAAACAAGAAATGAGAATATTAGGTTACCTTAATGACACCATTAGTGATGTCACACTCCACTAACTCAAATTAAGGGTAAATTAGTCAAATTGCCTAGGAAAATATCAACCAAAGCTTCCAAGACAATCTAGAATACAAGATTAAGCAAGATAATTATCAAGAAACATAAAAATCTCTCTCCCCCATCCATACTACTACATTCGGCCAAGAGGAAAAAAAAAGGAGAAAAAGAAAGAAAAAATTTCAAAACCCTAGCTCTCTTCAATATTAAATCAAGGGATAAATCATGGGTGTTCTTGGAGGTTAGGAAGGATCATATACAAAGTTTCATAGCAAACCAACATCATTTACCAAGGTAATAAAATCATTCATGTTACTAGAAAGGATGATGAATAGTGTTTTCAAGTGTTAACCTTGTTTTAATGGTTCCTTTAGTTGATTCAAGCTAATTCAAGGTGGTTTAAGGATTACCCAAGGCTTGTTAAGTGTTGTTAGAGCTTCAAGAAGGTATAACTACTCTTGCCCTCTTTGTATTTATGGTGGAAATTAAGTTGGTTAGTAGTTAAGTGGTGTTAATGTTTAGTTTATAATGAGTATGTGTTATAAATGGTTTGTTTTGATGTGGAAATTGTGTTGTGGACTTGTAACCATGGCTGGTAAAGAAGACCACATGGTGTAGGTGATGATTATTGTGTTTGATAAGTGATTTGGAGGAGTTGGATTTATGGAAAGTATGAAAATATAGCCGTTATAATGCCCGATTTTCGTTAGGAAGAAATCTGCACTGTTTTGTGACCCCTTCATCCGTACGATTCCCTACTGCCTAGGTTACCAATTGACCATGTAATGATAGAGCTTAGTTCATAGATCGTTTTGATATAAGGTATGTTAAAATCTGATGAACGGTTTAGGAGAAAAGTCAGTTTTAGTGAAAGCGGTTCAGAAACCGAGAAAACGTAGTTGTGTCAACTTTGAAGTAATGACTACCATACTTAAACATTTTTAAAAATTATGAAACTTTGGGATAGTGTAGTATGGTAGTCAAAGAGTTGTTACCAGTTGGCCTTGTGGTAAAATTCGAAATCCATATTTTCTGAGAATTTTTACAGTTAAGTGTGATCGTTAGGGGAAATGGTGAAAACCCCTGAAACCTCGATTAAGGTTTTAAATGGTTAAGTTCTTGAACCTTTTGAGTAATAGTAATACGTTAAACATATATTCAAGTTCAAAGGTAATGTCATACAAGAGTGTAGTGAGTAAGAGATGTGGTCCTAACAACAGTCCTTTTGTGTTTATAGAAACTCCGGAAGAGGGACGAGCCATACCGTCAGGTTACCGGAACCGAGGCAAGATCTTTTCTATTCTTACCTTGGAAAACTATTTTATTTTCAAAGTAAATGATTTCATGGAATATATATGTTATTCTATGTTTGCTATATTGCTAAGAATTATTTCCCTGATCTTAGAATTAAAGAGAAATGAATATGATTATGAATGGAGCGAATATGCTTTATGGTAAAGAGAGGTGAAAAAGAATGGTGTCAGTTGTTATTTAGGGTTATATGGTTTATAATACTATATTAAAGATATTCTTTTTGAGTATCAGTGGTTTAATAAATATTATTTGATTATCATTTATTACTCTTAAAATAGACGGAATATTTGATTCCTGAAAATGAAAGAGATGTCTGGATCATAATCAAAGCATTATGATATATATATATATATATATATATATATATATATATATATATATTATAGAAGTAATGTGCGAGAATGGAAATGATATGAGTGAATGATATGTGGAAATGAAAGCGAGAAAATGGAAATATGGAATGATATTTTAAAAGGGAATAATGATGTGACAAAAGGGGGATTGCAACAGACTTGCGTAAGTGGCTGTGTCAGGGCTGTGTGCGACACAGTCCAGTATTTATTATTTTTATTACGGCACGAAGATGCCAAGGGAGGATGTTAGCAGGTGGCCTTCCTCCAGGGATGATCTTCATTCCTTCTACCGGTAGTAAAAAAGAGAGCAGGTACGATTAGGTGACTGATCATCGTCCTAACGTATCAGGCGACAGCAGATATCCCCAATGTTTTTGAAAAGAAAGTATAGACAATGGTTTTCAGATTTCTATACTGAAAACAGAATAATGATATGAGATGATGGAATTATGGTTACAGATGAAGAAAAACTGATATTATATTATTTCAGATTTCTATACTGAAAACAGAATAATGATATGAGATGATGGAATTATGGTTACAGATGAAGAAAAACTGATATTATGTTATTTCAGATTTCTATACTGAAAACAGAATAATGATATGAGATGATGGAATTATGGTTACAGATGAAGAAAAACTGATATTATATTAATTTAGATTTCTTTCTTATAATAGTGAGTGGGTGATGTATTATTAAATAAGAGCTTTATTCTTCCTTAAGGATTTTAATTGTTTTCTGCTATTATATATGCATATACATATATGTATACTTGTTCACATTTTTAATTCTAGTTTACAGTATTATCTTGCTGAGCTATTATAGCTCACTCTTGCTACTTATGTATATAGCAGCTAGGTCCCATGCCGATACTACGTACCACACCCCGCAAGAGGGTAAGGGAAAGGCGACCTTTTGAGCGAGTGCTGGCGACCATCCCCGAGGTAGTGACAAGCGAAGGGGCTTAGTAGATTTATGTAAATTAAGTGTGTAAGTTTGAAATAAACTTTAGTTGTTGAAGTGCTTCCTGTAGAAGCTTTGTTCAACAATGTACTTAGTAAATTCTGGGCTTGTAATAACTGTTAACTTTAAACTTTTAAATATTGTGGATGTTGTTCTATGAGCATATGACTGGTGTGTGTGTGTGTATTAGTGTGGGGTCAATTGCATAAGTATTAAGTAAAAAAAAAAGACTAAAGGGATATTGATATTGATCGAAAATTGGACCGTGATGACCTGGATCCTTGACCCCGGATCTAGGGGCGTCACAGTGATCATGGCAGTGACTCTTTCAAAATGATTTCTCTAGATTCAACAGACTCTAGTGATTATGGGGAGGAATCATCTAGGACTGTCACCAAACGAAAACAAGTTTCATATAATTTATTCAATCCAAAAACCCCAATGAAGCACATTGAGTTCTAGACTGGTTTGATGTTCATGAGTGTTAAAGTTTTGAAGAATGCAATAATTGACTATGCTGTGGAACAGAAAAGAGATATCTGGTATTCTAAAAATGATTTACAGATGGTTCAAGCTAGGTGTAGTAAAACTTGTCCTTGGTACTAATGGGACATTTCAGGTGAAGACATACAATAAACATCATAGCTACATACTAGTACACAAGCACCCCTTTGTTAGGTCAGACTGGTTGGCTAGAAAATTTGGGAATCAGGTGAGGGCTAACCCTAAATGGAAGTTAAGAGATTTTCAGCAACATATCAATGAGCCAGGTGCAGGTGTGAAGTTGGGAAAAAAAGGAGTGAGAATGAGGTGCAGTTTATGTTTGATGTATGGTCACAACAAGTCAACCTGTAAGACACCTAAGGAAGAATGTGTGGAGAGACAGAGGCAAGCAGCTGAGGCAAAAAAAGCCCAAGCTGAGGCAGTAAAGGCACAATCTGAAGCCAATGTAAGTTCTATTTTGAAATCCAATGTAAGTTATTTTTTGAAAGCTGCATCCTAATACATGTATGTTGTTGGTTAAAACTGCAGAGGAAGAAGAAGGCATCAAGTCAAAAAAAGAAAGCAACAAATGCTGAGGAACAACCTACAAATGAAGGTGAACAACCAAAGAGGAAGAGAGGAAGACCACCAAAGGCAAAGAATGTTCAAGTGCTCCCACCACCACCTCCACTTCCTCCACCTGGTATGGGTGTTTATAGATTGAAGGATGGTCACGTTTATTTCTCAACCACAAGAGAAATAATCAATGTTTCAACTTCACAGCCAGTTGCCAAGATCTCTAAGTTATCACTAAGAAAAAAGGCCAAAACAAGTTCTAGCCAGCCTTGAAGAAAACCTATTATCTGATGTATCTTAAGTTTTCTTTTGGATGTTAAATATTGCTATATTTTGGATGTTCAATGTTAACTTTGAATTCAACGTTAATTTCAATTTTAATATTATGTTGGCTACCTCAAGTTCAATTTTATGAATTATCAAAAAAAAATCAATTTTATGTTGTTGTTTACGGTAGTAATCAAAGAAACATTTTTGTTATTATTGAATTTCAACCTTAACTGAATACAATATGCACGTGAGAAGCAACCTCTGTTGTTGCCATATAAGAACACACAGCTCAGCTTTATATTTATTTTTTTTTAATTTTTTATTGGCCACATCGGATTTGACTAATGTCTGTTAGTCAATATTAGACGGAAGTATGCGCTTTGGAAATTTTTAAAAGTTTAGGGATCGGAATATTTGGAAAAATAGTTCAGGGACCTGGACAATAAAAGTCATATAGTTCAGGGACCATTGAATTAATTTTCCATGGTAAAAATTGCTTTAGAAACAAAATTAGTCCCCACTCTGTTTTTAGTCCTAAGTATGTGCTCAAATATTCTCTAGACATGTAATGGATATGTGGCAAGTGTCACATTCGTGTACCCTAATGCATTTAGTTTGCCTCCTCGTGGAAAAAACATTGAGCTATAACTTTATATCCTTTTCACCTACTTGTACTAAAAATTTAAGTGCCAAGTGTTGTTTGCAAATTGGAAACATGCATGTAGTGCTGACCATTGTATTCAACACCAACAACTGGTGAAGGCTACAATGCTGGCCATCCTTGGACTCTCCGATATCACCTAATACACACACACACACATGACCAAGATAAGAAATAAAGAAGTACCCTTATTGAAAACAGACTTGTAAGTAGATAAAAGATGTACCCACCTTTTGAGTAAATGACATATTCCTAGTATGAACCCATGTAAGTAATGTTTGGGTTCCTCCTTCACTTGATACGTACAAAGCCTTGTCCTCTGTGATTTGACATCATGCATCAACGCAATACATATATAGATCGTCAACACATATATTTCAAGTATTTCTCGTCACAGACGGAACTGGATAGCGCTCAAGGTTCTTATTGTTGGGCTGTATAAAATTCAGTGGTGTTTTTGACATTTTAAGATATTTGATGTGCAGGTTACTTAACAAGGTATCAGTTTGATTTAAAGAGGGATCTCGGGTTTCAGTTAATCAGTTCTCTCACCTTCGTCTGTTTAACTTAATTATTTGTTTGTTTATCAATCTGTTTGATTAAATCTTCCGTGAATCTGTTCAATCGTACAAATCGTACAATTGAGGGGGAGTGTTGAATAGTATAAGATCCGGCCAGGGTCCAAACAAATAGTATATGTAATTTTCTGTCAAAATTTGATCAATTTGACCAGATAAAAGTCAAACTAGCCAATTAACTAATTTTGGACGGAGGGAGTAAGTTTAAATTCATAATTATTGTACCCAAACTTGTGAAAATCAATGCTAGTTCTGCCACTGGCTTTGATATGCTTCAGCTCCGAGAGTGAACAAGAAACTAATGCTTGTTAAACAGTATTTTCTACTGAAGAAAGGTAGCCTTCTTGGTTTTATGACTTTTATCTGCTTTTCCCTTCACTTCTTTTTGAAGTGATTATGTAATGAATATCCTAGCGTATCAAAAAAAAAAAAAAAAAAAAAACTCTTTCCAGGAACAAGTTGCGAACAACTTGTTGAATTTTGATAGGTTTGATAAACTTCTAGCAGCATGTCATTTTTTATTTGAAAATCTAGTAGCATGCATTTGAACGTATATATCTGATATCACATATGGTTTGAATGGAAGAACCCTGAATCGGGGTTGGGCCTAAATGAAATTATTGGTCTCAAAACAGTCGGTGCTTCGTTGCTACTGGTAATGAGGGAACTCAACTACCAAATTTGGCCCATAAACATCACTTCACGTGCAACATCCTCCATATCTTCTGAGAGACAAAAGGACACCGTTGCTACTATCATCAATCTGCACTCTGCAGTGCTTCACGTGTCTGTTTCTCCGTCAACCCAATGAAGACTTAGTGGTGCTGGCCCATGATAAGTTTGATTTAGTGGTTCATATTACTCAACTTAGCTCAACTGAGTTTTCTTTGTTGATTGTGAAATACATGATTAACGGACCAAAAAGTCCTATATATTTGAATTATCATTTGTGAGTGTTGGAGGCCCTCGGTCCAATGGACCAGTATGAAGGTCCGTTATTGTGCGACCCAAAACCAGTTTAAGATATGAAGGCCCCTTCGGTTTGTTCGGTCCAATCCAGTATTGACACCTCAGATCGGTCCATCCCTTTTTGTTCAACGGTCACATTCTCCACCCACTTTTAACAGGTCACCTTGACACTTTACTTGAGAGCATGGGGCAATGATAATGTCTTCTCATTCTTCCGATCTAGATCGGATCCAAGAGGAAAAAGGTAAAGTTAAGTCTATAAAAGGAAGGTATGATCCACTTCATAAAGGCATCTAAAACTACACTCACGCATACTATCAAAAGATTCTAAAAACACAAACTCTTTACGTTACCTGTTTCCTTCAAAAGAACCGGAATACTTACTCTTACACCGGAGGTGAATCGGGGGTCAACACCCTCGCATTCTTCTTCTTGCAGGTCCAACCGAAGGAATTCTCCGGCAGAAATCTGGTTCCAACATTTGGCGCCGTCTGTGGGAACGTAGAGATACGATTTGTGTTGAAAATCACCACCTACCAAGCTGCTATGGCTAACGAAGAAACTCCAACAAATACCCAGGCAGGAGGCAGCCGTCCACCTCCTGTTACACCAAGAAATCTAAACTTCGACGAAGAGGGAGAAATGCCAACCCCCGAAGAACAATAACAAATGCTCCAAAAATGGAGAGAGGAGCAAAAAACCAAAGGAAAACCAAAAGAAAAAAAGCGATCAGGATACAGAACGAATGGCCAAAAAAAAATGGCCGACCAGTTGAAATTACAACCCTTAAAACTCCAAAGAGAAGAAATAGAGCTCCAAGAAAAACTTCTACGAAAGGCCCTAGAGACCGAAGACCATTCCGAGAGCCGAAAGGAAAAGAGGACCAGGGATGACGAAAACGACTCAGGAAACTCCGAACCATGTTCCAGACGGTCCCGATCGAAGGTAGTTTATACCTCAGATTCCGATGAGGACGACTCACATGTGGGGGATAGGATAAAAAGGATTGAGAAGGTAATGTTCGGAGATAGAAAGGTCATTCACGAACCCGTGGTAACCGAAGACATTGAACAATACCGACCACCACCCGGAAGACAATTCCCGAAGATGTACGAGTTCAATGGAAAGGGTGATCCCGAGGACCATTGTGAGAAATACGAATCTCTCATGACTGGTATGGGGCACTGTGATGTCATGTATGCAAGATGTTCAAAATTTACTTGAAAGGGACGGCATCTATGTGGTACCGTTCGCTAAGACCAAGGTCGATCGGTTCATATGAACAGATCAAGAGAAAATTTTTGAGGCACTACTCACACCTGTGCCGAAGAGAAAAGGATACCGAAGCCCTGATCCATTGTAGACAAAAACCGAACGAAGAGCTTGGCGATTATCTTGCCAGGTTTAAAGAAGAAGCGGGAATGGTGACGAACTTAGATAAAGTCAAAGCCGCAGGATTCCTCTCCGCAGGCCTCGACCCCCTGAAAGGAAAAAAGCTTCGATCTTCGTTATATGATGTACCACCAAAATCATTGAACGACATATACCTGCGGGGGGAAGCCATTAGAAGGAAAATGGAGTCAATAGGTGGATACAAGGAGGAAAAAAGAGGCAATTCCAGCAGAGAGGAAAGAAAAGACAATCGAAGAGAAGACCGAAGCAGCCGAGGAGATATTAAAAGCCGATTAAAAGACCTTAGGCCAGACACGGGGACCGATCGAAAACGAGATAGAGATCACGTGGTGTTTACACCCCTCAATACACCTATCTCGAAGATTCTCCACGAGATTAAAATTAAACCTGGATTCGTTCGGCCACCTAGGTTGAGAACCCCGGAGCACCGAAGGAGCGAAAGCAAATACTATGAGTACCATCAAGACAAAGGACACAATACTGATGAATGTTTCCATTTGAAGAGATTGATAGAAAAAATGATCAAGGACGGAGACTTAACACATTTCATCGGAGACCTAAGAGAAAAACTGGAAAACAAGGAGAAGAAGAAAGACGCCGAGGAAGAAGAAAAATTCCGAGGGGAGGTAAGAACCATTTCTGGTGGGACGATATTAAATCGGGACAGTAGAACCGCCCGAAAGAAATACGCCAGACAAATCTATAACTTATATCAGTCAAACACAGCGAAGCAACAGTTACCTATATTCTTTTACAGAGGATGACTACGAGGATGTAATTTGGCCGCACGAAGACCCACTCGTTATCAACCCAGTCATCGGGGAAAACAAGATTTGGAAGATGCTAGTGGACGAGGGGAGTTCGGTGAACATTCTGTACCATCGAACATACTGCAAGATGAACTTTGGAGGCGAACAATTGGAGCCATGTCACGAAGCACCGCTGTATGGCTTCGGGAATCAGCCCGTGCCGATCGAAGGAACAATTACACTTTCTATCCTATTGGGAAAAACACCATACACCACAACGAAGGAATCCAAATTCTACGTTGTCCGGGTAGACAGCCCGTACAATGGAATCCTCGGAAGACCAGTCTTATCCTCATTCTAGGCTGTTTCTTCCATTCCTCACTTGAAACTAAAATTCCCAACCGAGCACGGGATTGGAGAAATGAGAGGCGACCAGAAAGCCGCACGGATAATCATGCTGGAAGACATGGAGAAGGACAAAGACGTAGAAATGATCGAAGGAGGAAAAAGGAAGAGGAACGAGAATGACGTTGCAGGCAGTCACCAACTGCTGAATATAGAACTGGAAAAATTTGGGGCCGATCTATCCAATCCGATAGCCGAACCAGCAATTGAGACCGAAGAGGTGGAGTTATACGCAGGCCAATCGGGTAAGATGATCCAAATAGGCAAGAATATGGAGCCAGAGCTGAAGAAAAGGGTCGTCGAGGTCATTAGGGAATTCCACGACGTATTCGCTTGGAACCTCGAAGACATGCCAGGATTGGACCCATCGGTTGCAAAGCATTGTTTGAATGTAAAGTCCGACGCCCAACCCGTAAGGCAAAAGAAACGAAACTTCGCCGTTGAAAGACAAAAGGTCATTCAGACCGAAGTTGAAAAACTACTGGAGGCCAAATTTATCGAAGAAATTGATTATCCCGAATGGTTGGCGAACGTAGTTGTCGTCAAAAAATCAAACGGCAAGTGGAGAATGTGCGTCGATTACACTGACCTAAATAAGCACTGTCCGAAAGACCACTATCCCCTACCTAACATTGATCAGCTAATAGACGCCACATCGGGGCATCAAATCCTTAGTTTTTTGGACGATTTTTCAGGCTATCACCAAATCGCCATGAATGCCGAGGACATTCCGAAGACAGCCTTCATCACCCCGAACAGCACTTATGCATACATCAAAATGCCCTTCGGACTGAAGAACGTGGGGGCATCTTTCCAGAAAATGGTGAACAAGCTCTTCAAAAAGCAAATAGGACGAAGCATGGAATGTTACGTCGACGACATGATCATAAAGTCACTCTTCAAAGATCATGCCGAAGATTTAAAGGAGTGCTTCGAAACACTCAGAAAAAACAACATGAGAATCAACCCGAACAAATGTAAATTCGGAGTCAGCAGTGGAAAATTTCTGGGTTATATGGTCAGCGCCCGAGGGATTGAGGCAAACCCAGAAAAAATCAAAGCCGTTCTCGACATGGAAGCACCAAAAACCATAAGGGACATCCAGAAACTGACCGGATGAATGGCCACCTTGAGGAGGTTCATCTCTAGATCCGCCGAAAAAGCTCTGCCATTTTTTGAGGTGCTTCGGGGGTCGAAAAATTTCGAATGGGGGCCAAGTTGCCAAAAAGTGTTTGAAGAAGTAAAAGAATATCTGGTGAATACCCCACTCCTAATGAGACCAAACCCGAACGAAACTCTACAGTTATATCTAGCAGTGAACGACCGAACACTCGGGGCGGTGTTGGTTAAACAACATGAAGGGAACCAACATCCAGTGTTCTACGTCTCTCACATTCTGAAGGACGCAGAGACAAGATATCCCAATGCGGAGAAGTTCGCTTACGGACTAGTCATGGCTTCCAGAAAATTACGACACTATTTCCAAGGTGGAACAATTCAAATAGTAACTGACCAACCCCTAAAGAAAATCATGCGAAGACCCGAAGCATCGGGTAGGGTGGTCGCCTGGTCGGTCGAGTTAGGAGAATACGACCTTTAGTTCATTCCAAGGACAGCGATTAAAGCACAAACCCTAGCCAATTTCATTGTAGAATGTTCTTTCGCTGGACCGAAGGATTTAGCTCCAGAAGAACAATTGATTCGTTCGCCAGGAAAGTGGAGGCTTTTTGTGGATGGTTCAGTAGCCGGATCGAAATGCGGAGCAGGGCTAATCCTAACTAGCCCCGAAGGCTTTGAGATATGCCAGGCAATCAGGTTCACTTTTTCTCTGACCAACAAGGAAGCCGAATACGAAGCACTACTAGCAGGTCTGGATTTGGCAAAAAAATTGGAGGTAAAACACTTGAGAGTCTTCAGCGATTCTATGTTAGTGGTCAAACAATTTTCAGGAGAATACGGACAGAAAGATCCACGAACGAAGGCCTATGCCACAAAGGTACGCGAAAATTCAACATTATTTGAATCATTCGAATTAAGCCAAGTTGCTAGGGAAAACAATAGTCGAGCCGATGCTTTATCAAGGCTAGCCTCGGCAGAAACCAAGAACCTTACAGGCTCAATCTATCTAACTGAAGTGAAGACACCTTCAATAGACAAAAAACAATGCATGGAAATACACCAAGGAGTTAATTGGATGACACCGATCAGAGCTTTTCTGGAAAAGGATACCTTTCCACTCGACAAAAAACAGGCCCAAAAGGTAATATACCGATCAGCCAGCTATTCCATTGTCGGAGGCAGGCTATTCAGAAGATCGGCAACTCAACCGTTACTTCGATGCCTTGATCCCGAAGAACAGAAAATGGCCTTAGAATGTATCCATGAGGGTATCTGTGGGGAGCACCTCGCTGGCCGATCACTTGCCTTCAAAATACTAAGGCGAGGCTTCTACTAGCCAACGATAAGAGAAGATGCTTCGGACTATGCGAAAAAATGCAGACAGTGCCAGCTATTCAGCAACGTTCCGAAGCAACCACCAGAAGAAATGACATCAGTGCTCAACCCGATTCCCTTCGCTATGTGGGCTGTAGACATTGTGGGCATTCTGCCAATTAGCACTAAATAAGCAAAATACTGTATCGTCGCCATTGATTACATGACCAAATGGGTAGAAGCCAGACCCCTCTCAGCGATCACCAAAGAAGCAGCAAAAAAGTTCATGTTAGAACAGATAATACTAAGATTTGGCATCCGAATGATTTGTGTGTCGGACAACGGAACACAATTCATTGGAAACAAATTCAGAAAATTCTTGGTTGAATTTGGGATTCAACAAAAGTTCAGCTCAGTCGGTCATCCACAAGGGAATGGGGCGATCGAAGCAACTAACAAAATCATCTTCGATGGAATTAAGAAAAGACTTGGAGATTCGAAGGGACTTTGGGCCGAAGAACTGCCATATGTTCTATGGGCCTACCGAACAACTCCAAGATCGTCGACCGGAGAAACACCATTCAGACTAGCCTTCGGAACTGATGCCTTGATGCCAACAGAAGTTGGTTTGGAGTCCTATCGAACACAAGTATTTAATGTGGAAACGAATGAACATGGGCTCCGAACGAACGTTGATTTGCTTGAGGAAGAAAGGGAGACAGCTTACCGAAGAAACTTAAAATACCAGCTTCAGGCAGCTCAATATTATGATTCGGGAATAAAAAAGAGATCCTTCCAAGTGGGAGATTTAGTACTTCGGGAACTAGCTACTTCCATGCCAACTAAGCAGGGAAAACTCATGCCCAACTGGGAAGGACCCTACACAGTGGTAGAAATAGTTCGCCCGGGCACGTACAAGCTAGCCCATTCGGACGGAAGCCTGATTAAAAATACGTGGCATGCAACACGCCTTCGTCGTTTCTATCAGTAAGCTTCCTCAGACATGTTTATACCTATGATTTTTAGCTGAAAAATGTTGAAAATAATGAATTGTGTTTAACGAACCCATGCTTGGGGACGATCGAATAAAAACATGTGTTCTTATACTTTGCTTCAGTCTTTAGTTGTGTTGAAATGATTAAGGCAGGGAGGAAATAGTTTTCACCGAAAGAAAAAAACCTTAATCATTCACAAAACACCAAAACACTAGGGACAAACAGATTATGACTTAACATAACCAAACATGCTAGGCCGATGGCCGAAGACGCATAAAACAAAAGGGAATTATGCTATGGCCAAAAAAGGCCGAAGACGCATAACAAAGAAAATTATGCTAGGCCGAAGGCCGAAGATGCATAACAAAGAAAATCATGCTAGGCCGAAGGCCAAAGACGCATAACAAATAAAATTATGCTAGGCCGAAGGCCGAAGACGCATAACAAAGAAAATCATGCTAGGCCGAAGGCCGAAGACACATAACAAAGAAAATCATGCTAGGCCGATGGCCGAAGACGCATAAAACAAAAGGGAATTATGCTATGGCCAAAAAAACGGCCGAAGATGCATAACAAAGCTAAAATTATGTTAAGGCCAAACACGGCCGAAGACGCATAACAAGCTAAAAATATGCTAAGGCAAAATAATTTTATGCTAAGGCCGAACACAGCCAAAGACGCATAACGAAGATAAATTATGCTAAGGTAAACGTGACCGAAGATGCATAAAACAAAAGGAATTGTTATAAAACCAAAGGGAATCCGAACAGAATAAATATCAACAAAGGCCCGAAGGCAATCAAAAGTTATGCCCGAAGGCTTACATCGTTCAAAGAAATTACGAAAATCAACTAGAGAGATCAGATTCTGGGTCAGAGCTAACTTCAAGAGGAAGATCAGGCTCCTCTGGGCGACCGATTGGATCCTCAAAATCACCAAGGATCTTCTTGTATTCCAAACCAGCATCATTCGCCCTAATGATCGCCTCATCAAAGCCAGCCTAATAGCTCCTATCCTCAGCCCGTGTAAGTTTCTTCTCGGCCTTCTTCAGCAACCGGCGACTCCTCCTAGCCTGATTGGCCCTTCGTTCAGCAAGAATCTTTTGAGTGTCTCGCTCAGTTGAAAGAGCATTGCGCTCAAGTTCCAATCTGTTTACCTGTTGCTGAAGATCCAAATTGGAAGTTCGGAGCTCCTCCAAAGCCTCCAGCTGACGACCCACATCCTTAGCTTTTGCCTCAACGGCCGCAGCCCAAGGAGCAGCCTGGAGAAAAGAAAATAAAAACACATATTGTTAAAAATAGAGCAGAAGGAAAGCACAAAAGAGGATAACCTATGTACACTTACCAAAGACATGTGGCCCAACAATTCACCACAAGCCTTCACCAGATCAGCCGAATCGTAAGTAGGACGATCGGAGGGGAGGATCATAGCTCTAAAGAAGTCACCGGCCACGTTCTTTGCTTCATTCGGAGCAGGAACGGCAAACGAATCTGTGGCCAAGATCGACCAAGAAGGCCGATAGGTCTGAACAATGCCTTCGGTTTTTCGCTGCCTTTTCTGGGGATTGTCAGCCGAATCCCCCATTTGGCTGGTCGACGACCGAACAGGTTCAGCGGTGAGAGCACTTGCACGAGGAGGGCTCAGTGGGTGACCGGTCGGAGAACCGCCCGCTTCCCGAAGCCGCCTAGCTTCGGCCTCCTCCGCCTTCTTCTTGTTTTTTTCGGCCAGCCTTCTAGCCATGTCTGTTCTCGAAGACACTACAAGAAATTTAGAAGTCAACGAACGAAACAAAAGAATCAAATTTGAACAAAGGGAAATTCAAGCGTTACCGTTACCCCAACGTAAGGCCTCAAGAAACTCTTTACTTCGGCTCATGGAAAGAGGAATCTTGTCAGGATTCATCGGCCGACTTATCAACAAATAATCCGACCTATCTTCATCGCTCATCTCCGGAGCGATGACAGAATTAGGATCCACTTCCCTCCAAATCCTAAAATTATCCAACCTCGGACCACTAATAAAAAACCAGTTTCTATGTGTACCAGAGTTACTAGAGTTCGTGGCGGCCCAATCGGCCCGACCAGACCTTCGGGCAACAGTATAAAATCCCGCAGACTTAGGATTCTTCCTGAAGTCGTAATGGTAAAAGAAAAGAGACAGTCGTGGTTTAACCTCAGCCATCACGCAACGGGTCTGAAAGGCGTTAAAATGAATAAAACTGTTCGGATCCAATTGCCCGAGCGCTATCCGAGTAAAAAGCAAGAATCTTCTAACGATAGGGAGGAGAGGTAGCCTCAAACCGCAATAAAAAGCACGCTCGGAGACACCTATTTTAAAACTCCCATCCGGACAAGGAGAAACAGGAGTATGGTAAACTAAATCATCATCTTCGGCATGATAGGCCTCGAACTGTTTGGGGAAATCGTACTTGGCGTGCATCGATACGACCTCCTCCTCCTTCATCTCGGAAACTCGATTGGCGGCAGGGAACTTAAATTCGTCGCCGAAGTGTGCCATAGCCGAATATGGAGGAACGACGTTCGGCTGATCCATTTCCTGCGTTCGGAAACATAGGAATTAGCCATGTACTCGGAAACTAAGAAGAAAAGGGACAGGAAAAACCTATTTGACTAAAAGCCAAGTACAGAGGGCTGGGATCGGCCGAATAAACGACAACTCAATTGACAAAACAGAAAACATCTACATGCCTGAAAACCGAAGATAGAAGGGTCGACCCGAAGGAAGTTTATGAACCTTGAACATACCGAAGGATGTTCATATCCAGAAACCCCCAGAAACCCAAAATAAAACCCAAATAAAAGCTAGAGCCCCAAGGAAAGTTGAAACCAACCCATTAAACATTATATATCCACCCAAAACACCCATATTTCCCCAATAAACCCTTCAAAACTTGCACATGCATACACCAATATATATAATACACACAGACACAACTATGCAAAATAAACAGGAGAAAATCGTAAAAGGAAAAAGGGGAAACTTACTGTTTCGCAAATAGTGAATGAGATCGGCCTCCTGAGGATAAAATTCCTGAAGATGAACTTCCACCGGCACCGGAGAACTGACGCTTTTCTGAGAGAGGACGGCGTTTCCAATCGCTGCTGAGAGAAAGTAAAAGGAGACTGGTGGTTATGAAAAGTGAAAAAAGAAAGTAAAAAGGGTTTTATGGGACGCGACGTTTGGTTGTCAAACGTTACAGATCCAACGGTTGAGATTGCAGCATAGATCTCGAGACAAAAACAGCTGTCCACATTAAATGGACACAACTCCCCATGCGAACCTTTTCACCTAAGATTGGCATCGTTATCCAAAGTAAAACTCTGAAGGCAGGTTTTAGGTTTTGGTCTTCGTCTCGGAGAGTCCTCCGACCGAAGCCCAGGGACATGTTGGAGGCCCATCGACCCAATGGACCAGTATGAAGGCCCGTTACTGTGCGACCCAAAACCAGTTTAAGACATGAAGGCCCCTTCGGTTCGTTCGGTCCAATCCAGTATTGACACCTCAGATCGGTCCATCCCTTTTTGTTCAACGGTCACATGCTCCACCCACTTTTAACAGGTCACCTTGACACTTTACTTGAGAGCATGGGGCAATGATAATGTCTTCTCATTCTTCCGATCTAGATCGGATCCAAGAGGAAAAGGTAAAGTTAAGTCTATAAAAGGAAGGTATGATCCACTTCATAAAGGCATCTAAAACTACACTCACGCATACTATCAAAAAATTCTAAAAACACAAACTCTTTACGTTACTTGTTTCCTTCAAAAGAACCGGAATACTTACTCTTACACCGGAGATAAATCGGGGGTCAACACCCTCGCATTCTTCTTCTTGCAGGTCCAATCGAAAGAATTCTCCGGCAGAAATCTGGTTCCAACAGTGAGATACTCCAGAAAACATCATTCACTAAGGTATGACGATCGCTAATTTTTACAAGCATAGCAATAATTATTACATCACCAGAACAGGTGTTGGCTTATTACATAGCCAGTTGTATAGAACTACAAATTATAAGCTTTATTCAAGGCTTCTAAGTCTCTTGTTGCTATATCTTGACCACAAAACCGAAGTATGTTTGGACTTCAAAAGCAGATCTATATCTACGGAAACCCATATTTTGAAACACTTGTTTCCTCTCACATTTCTGTTTACCCGCGCAAAGGTCTAACCAGATTTGTAATACTTTGCCTTGACGGCAAAGTGGATGTACAGATGAGAAGGTTGCACCTCACTTCCTCAGCAAAGTTTGACGCATCTGTTGAGGATTTGTGTCCTAATGAGCTATTTATATTCCATGCTACTCCGTATGGCAGTCCATCTCTTGGCATTACACAGTTCATGCGATCGATCACTAACAAAATGTCAAAACAGGCCTCCTGTTCTTCGAATCACCTCACGGAAGATATTCGTGATAGCTGCCAAATTACTATCATTACAGTTCGAAAACAAGAGTTCCAATTATTTTGCATATCTTGGGAGCTCTAAGCCTCTTAACAGTTTCAAAACATTGTGATGAACTGAATACAAGAGTAATATATATAAACAAATACAAATGTCCCTTGACTACCGCGTAGATACATTTAAATAATCAATCAAAAACGAAATTTTCACATTAATTTGTTCAAACAATAGGGAGACCTTTTAGTAACACCTCCCAAGTCTAAAACTTACTTAATTACAACATCAAATCAAACTAAACAACAACAAAAAGGCCATGACTAATTCATCCCCCCTTAATTTATTTCTTAACACAACTACTAGTACATTTCACCAACCTGTACCCTTTGGTTTGGTCTGTGCTTGCTTTTTTACCTACTCATCTCGACCGACGACCACACTTGTTTATATCTCATTCGCTCAGTTGCAAACCTTACTGCAATTCTCAGTGTAGGGACCCACCATATTCATCCAAGGCCCACTACGGGACCTCTTCATGGACCCACCAAAATCCATTATTTCATCTACACCCCTCTTCTTCTTTTTCTCTTTCATCCACACCCCAAAAAGTTTCAAACACTCCACATTTTCGTCATTATCATCTTCCCACTCATTTTCAGCACTTTTTTCCTTCTCAACAACCATACGGCCATCCTCAATCAACTGATCTGGCCCCACTTTCACATACTGACTCAGAACCACAATGAGTTTGTCTAGTTCCTCCTTGGTCTGAGCCAACTCGGAGTTGAGCTTCTCATTTTCCTTCTTTAGCTTCTCGTTCTCCTGAGATATCATGCCAACATTTGATGTTTCCGCATTCTTCGAGTGCTGTGATGAGGAGGTTGAGATAGAACCAGAGCCCAAGTACTCACCAGAGTTCGACGGTGACTTGGGCCTGGATACGACTGCAGCGCTGCCCGCTTTTCCGCCACCTTGAGTTGCAGAAGTAGACGTGATACTTTTACGACGACGAATGCCTGTGAGGAGATCTTTGTGTCCTCTTTTGAAGTTATCATTCGAAAATTCCCATTTGTCAGGCACTATCTTGCGGAAGCCCTGAAAAAAAATAAAAATCGAACTCATTAGATTTATGCAATTATTGTTAAAATGACTAAAATTTGTCGCACGTAAAATTTATTAGCTAGCAGTCTAGCACGTTCAGTATAACGCTTCTAATTTGCAACTTGCATGCATGGACTCCTATAATAACGTTTTTCAGAAACAGAATATTCAAACAATTGTACAAATATTTCCCATTTTCCCTGGAAATGTTTTAACAATATAAAATTAGCAGCAGCAATCGTTGACACTGAATACTCAGCTCCACCTGCTATACGACGAGGTATTGAAAATTATATATTCAAAAAATTAAATATCGAAAGTCCACAAGTTTTGTTGATTGTTTATAAATAGTCTTTGTAAGATAAACGGTCAATATCGTGAAATTAAACATCTACACGTTTGGTTAAAACTTTAAAAGTCTTCTATCTCATCAACTCACGCAATCAAAGTTAGAATAAAGACCGGAAAAATGTTTTCAAATTTCAACTTTAACATTTACGTATCGCTATTGTCACTTTCTCCTTATTCCACGAAATTTGTTGAAACTTTTTTACTTGCTTTTAGTCGTACAAGTTTAATATATTATATTAAAAAGCTAGGAAAAAGATTGAATTAAAGTTTTCGTATGTAAAATTTAAACGTTTAATTCACTTTTTCGTCCATATCATCACGGATTAACATATTTACAAGCAGGACTGGGCACCTTTAAGTGCAGAAGAAGGTTGCGGACAATTTCGACCTTAAAGACTAGAAAGACGGGTTTATCCCTTACCTAAAATGGTTTACACCAAGTTAACCCACCACCTAATAAGATAATCTTAGCCACTAAACTATACTTAGTGGTTGAGGCATCTTTTAATAAAGGCAGGAAAATATATTTCATTTCTTTTTTTGTTTCTTTCTCTAAAAATCAGTTACTCTAAGCACTGGAATACTGGATAGTGGATACTACTTTAAAGTACTTGTAGAAACAAATCACAAAACCAATGATTGCACAAAACTCTAACAACAAATTTTTATTACAGAAATGATTTAATTAAATTTACAATACTAGTACTAGTATAGTATGTTATCAGAAACCCACGACATCCCTTTAGAAGAATCGAGAACAGACCATTGACCTAGGCATAATCTTTTGTTAATCTAGAAATGACGAAGCTTAAACATTTTAAAACTCGCTTACTTACTTTAATTTCTATATAAAAGTTTCTGTTCTTTTTAACTTTAACATTGCTAAAGAGGAGATGGCATTCGCTAATATAAAACCAACGACAAAAGGCGCAAACTCAAGTTCGGGTTGTTACCTAATACAGTATATATTAAACTATATTAAACCGCTTCCGTCCTTCTGATCTATTGTAATTTTTGTTAATCTGTGTAGAAGTGACATAGTTCGAGGACATACATGTCATTTCAACGTTGTTTTATTAAGGTGCCAAGCAATACGAATATTCAGTATAGCTATAACTTATAAGTTATAGGTAACACTTTTTGACTAACATGCAAAAATTACTTGATCAATTAAAATGAGAAACAAAGAGAGAAATCGTACATAGGTGTTGAGCTGACGAACGAAGCTTGAGAAATTATTGTGCTTAAAGTAAGCAGGCAGCAAATCCTTGGAAAAATCATCAATTTTCCACACAATGAACGTCGTTCCGCTTTCGTTCCACGACACGACGTCGTCGGTCATCCGATCCTCCACCAGCTGATACGTCTTGGTCAGAAACGGTGCCGGCACCGATCTTTGCGACA
Source organism: Saposhnikovia divaricata (assembly GCA_036435485.1). Taxonomy (NCBI): domain Eukaryota; kingdom Viridiplantae; phylum Streptophyta; class Magnoliopsida; order Apiales; family Apiaceae; genus Saposhnikovia; species Saposhnikovia divaricata. The sequence goes on from CM071594.1 coordinate 216,840,090, forward strand.
TTTTTCTAATATAATATATGATTTGTACGTGTATGAATATAATTACCTAGGTGGCTAGAGATGTTAATTTATGAGGAAATGAAAATTTAGAAATTAGTAGGTAGGGTGAATTAAGGACCAACTAATTGAAGATCAAAATAGCAGTGATAATTACCCAATCCCAACAGTAAAAACCTGATAAAAACACCGTAAATTGAGGTAGATGTTTGTTACGTTTACTATCTTCCATTAGCTTCTTGTTGTTGTTGTTGTCTGTAAATCTAAAAACATAACTTCCACCTGCAGGAACTCTACTTATCTGTGTTGTATGTAATAAGTAGAGAGGTTCGGCTCCTAATTTATAATTTATGTAGAGGGAGAGAGATATGGAGGAGAATGAAAGATGCAAACCCACAAAATAAAGTGAGAAAGAGAGAGCTTATACTTTATATATATATAGACACACAAGAAAAGGCCACTTTTCTTTGACAGAATTTTATTTTATTGGAAACGGGAGGATTGTTCTACCAAAATACAAGGACTTTTACGGAAGGGAAATAGGTTTGCGCACGCATCTGTTTCTTTTTTCTTCTTCTTAGAACGCTTCCGTTTAGTTTTTACATAAAAACAAAAATCTAAAGTGGATTTGTATACTAATTGAAAAAATATCTAAATGCACAATTAAGGCCATGTTTACTTCAACAAAAAAATTTCATTTTTCTATTTTCAAATTTTTCAAAATTTTTGAATTTTCATTTTCTTAGAAAATTATTAAAAACTGAGAAAACATGTTCCAAACACATTTTTTAGTTCAACTACGTTTTTCTTTTTTTAAATATATAAATATTCTACTATTGTTTTTTTAGGTTGCATGTTTAAGAATTTAATGACTTTCTAAAGTAATATTTATATTAAATATTTCTAAAGCTAAAAACATTTAAAAAAATCTTTTATCATGTTTATATAATATAAATTTGTAACTTTCAGAAAGTAATGTGTGAATACTTTATTTTAAAATAATTATTTTATGATTATAAATTCTTCAATTGCTAGTTATGTGTTCGATTTTTGTCTATCTATAGTTTGTAGCTTATAGGCTATAGCATAGTAATATGATTCCGATCTGATAGCATACGTAGGTGTGCTGCGCTTTATAATTTTTTCCTGTTATTGTAAATTGTTTTTCCTGTTATTCAGTATATAATAATATAAATTGATGTAGGTGCAAAGGATCTCAAAATACTCCAAAACTGGCTTTTATAATTGCTTTCAAAATATATTGATTTATCTCAAAATACTTTTGACTACACCGAATGTTAACCGACCAATTTTTAACATACATTCCATCTGTGGGATGTCATCGAGTCTAGTCGAAAAAAGTCGAACATTATTGAATTTAAGTTATAATTTAATTGAAAAGCTCAATCGAGACTTAAATTTCAAACTCGAAATTGGTTAAAAAAAAATTTGAAATATTCAAGCTTGGCTCGAAAACTCAAATCAAATACACCAAATTTGACCAAAAGCGCGAACACAATCGATTTGGTTCAAGTTGAGTACTATTTAATATATGGGATTCATGTGCCTAAAGATAATCTCAGGGTTCTACCAGAGATTAAAAGGTTTTTAATACAATTTTAAGGATATTTATGTAAATTACTGTAAAACAATTTATTTAGAAAAATGCCCCTGCGGAGCCACTTACTTTATAGGCAATTTGTGTTATAACTTCAGAAAAAATACCTGAGGTTGTCCTCAGACCCAGTTTTCTCTTAATATATAAATATATGTAAATAGTGAATATATTTATATAAAAATATATATACAATATAAAAATAATTAAAAATAATAAAGGTTCAACTGGACTTCCGAATCTTACAAATTGATTAGTTTGAAATTCGGACTCGGTTCAATAAAATTTTTGAATATTTAAACTTAAATTCAATCCAATTATTATTAAATCGAATTTAAATAATTCACGAATCGAATTTGAATAGTTCACAAACAATTGACTCATTTTGCCCCTACTTTGTACTCCAATCATTGATTGAGTGACATTACTCGATTCAATGAGTGAGTGACATAAGTTGTTCTATTAAAATATATATACAAAAGGGGTGTTTGAAAAACTTTTTTGTAGAATAAGTCAACTTATTTTAAGACAAAATTAGAGATTTCTAACTTTCCAATTTATTTTTCAACTTATTTTTGTAACTTATTGAATCTCAAACATACATTAAATACTTATATAAATTTTTTTTATCAAAATATAAAATTTTTAGCCGAAAATAATTCCATAAGTCCTTAATAAAAGGCGAGCCAAACAGGCACTAAGACTCTTACTCTTTTCATCCCATTTATCATTACAAGAAAACAAGGTTAAATGTAACCAAATAAATTTGATCGCGGCTAAATTTGATCGTATTTGATCGACCAATTTCGATCTGACTAAATTCAATCGAATTCGGTCGAATTTATAGTCAGCCAAATTTAATTGGTCGATTTTAATACTAAATTCGATCGATTTTTTTCGGTCGAATTTAGTAGCTACTAAATTGGACCAATTTTATTTTGGTCGAATTTAGTAGCTATTAAATTTGACCTTATTTTTGTTCGGTCGAATTTAGCACCGGCCAAAAAAGGGGGGGAAAATCCCGTCCATAATATTTTGGGGCGTGCTAAATTCGAACGAATGTGGTTGAATTTAGTAGGTGAGCGGGAAAATTGCCGCCCAAATTTTTTTCCAAATGTGGCCGAAATTTGGTCGAATTTATAAATATGACCGAATTTGGTCGAATTTACCCACATTAAATTCGACCAAATTTGGTCGAATTTAATAAATGTGACTAAATTCGGTTGAATTTATTATTTTCAGAAATTGAAAAAATATTATTAAATATTTAAATATTTGTACACATCATGAAAAAATATTTATAAATACAAGGATGACATTATTCATATGTATAAATTTAGTTAGTGCGTAAAAAAATATTCATATGATAGGAGAAAGTTAAATTTTTATTTAGTAGATTGTTTAAATAAATTAAATAAGTATCTAATTAGTTTGAAAAAATATTATTAAATATTTAAATATTTGTACACATCATTAAAAATATTTACAGATACAAGGATAACATTATTTATATGTATAAATTTAGTTGTGTGTAAAAAATATTCATATGATAGGATAAAGTTGAATTTTTATTTAGTAGATTGTCTAAATAAATTAAATAAGTATTTAATAAGTTTGAAAAAATACAAAAAAAAAACTATGACTGTAACGCCCCCCAAATCCGGGGTCAGAAGATTTGGTGGTCACGCGAAAATTCTCAAAATAAAACATCTGTTTAATAATAATCATTCACTTGCAGTTGTCCAACACTGGGAATATACATCTATGACCCCAAACATACCAAGATCTTTTAAGGTTATAGGGCTAGAAACAAGAATCCAAATTCCATTAAGTAAAAATTAATCCTTCTTTACAACATTCTCTTTGATCAAATCTTAAATCACTGGTGTAACTTCGATAAGAAGTACGCCAGGACAACTAGACTATTACATAATAATAATAATAATAATAATAATAATAATAATAATAATAATAATAATAATAATAATAATAATAATAATAATAAATATTAACTAAATTATATAAAATAGATCTTACACTAAATCCAGACATCCTGAGCCAAACCATCTTCGAAATGGCATCACGCTTCTTCTCTTTCTGAACTGTGCGGATAAGTCTCGCCAACTACCTTTACTGAAATGTTAGAATTTACAACGGCAAGTATGAGCGAAAGAAATGCTCAGCAAGAATATAAAAGTTTTGATATAAAACCAGTATAAGTGGGGCATAAAATCAACTGAAATGTAAAACAGTTTATAGAGAAACTGAATCAACAACTGTGATATAATTCAAATCATCACTGAAATCATTTGGCATGTCATAAAAATGAATCATCTGCCAATTCACAATATATAATAGCCATTCGGGCGATATGGATTGGATACACTTTACTGAAACACCATTGCCCCCTGATCAGGTTCAAAAGCAATGGGACCCTTTATACTCCACTGGTACAGCTATACCCGTGTGTATAATCCAGATTTCATGAGGGTACCAAAATAGGCAAGTAATATTAGCCTATAGGAAGATGGAATGGTTACCATATCCTCCTTAAATATTGCTGGACCATGGCAGCTACCATGGCCTCCTACGCTTTATCATTTTCCAATCCAATAGAGCAATTTCCGAATTCAACAGGAAATGCTTAGTTTCACATACAGTTCACATCCCTATTATTTACTACGATAATAAGGATATGAAGAGTTTATCTTAAACAATTCCACACATCAAGGGTACCAATATCAAGTAACTTTGTTCGCACAAAAATATTTAAGAATCACAAATATCTCTGAACAATAACTATTTGTCATGATATGAATCAATGAAACATGAAATAAAAGTGTTTAAGATGATCAAGAAAATACTTGCCTCTGGTCCTTAGCTATTGCGTAATGCCGAAGTAATACAACTATCTCTTTCTTCTATCTCACGTCATCACGTCCTCTGTTTTAATCATGATTCGGTTTACGCTTTAGTGGCTGCCACGAGTCTGATCTGTCGACATCGAGCCCGCGCGTCAACTTCAACAATCAAACCAATATCTCCGTTGGAAGAAAATAAATGGAAATATCCCTTCTAAACATAGACGTTTTCCCCAGTGTTAAAACACCTCACAATAAATCCAACAATCCACAAATAATATTGTATCCATCTAAACCATTTTCATAACCCACAAAGAATACCACATCTATCTCCAACCCTCTTCATTATATCTTCGCTGACAAACCTAAGTCAATACTTACCAATTAATCCTCGATAAAGAAATAGAAATATAATTACAACGCTTAATCCTTAAAGTAAACACTTCGATAATTCACATCGCACGTAAAGAGACTAATAAGTAGATCACATAATCACATAGCACGTATTTCACATAGAAGATACGACTCACAAATAAAAGAGCACTCAAAGTATTTTTAGAATATTTAAAAATATTTTTAAAGCAATTAAAAGAATTTTAAAAGATTTAAATACCCCTTTTTTAATCAAAACGGATCGTTAATAAACCCTCCTGGTAATTATTGGATCCCCAAAATATTTTAATAAGTATTTAATCCGGGTTTATAAATAATTTTAGAATTTTAAAACTATTTTTATCACTTCCGGATTATTTTAGAATTTTAAAACAATTTTATTCTATTTTTAAACAAATAAAGAAATAAATATTAAAGGTAAAATAATATTTAGAAAATAAATAAATCACTCTATTTTCCAAAATAATTAAATTTGATTATTTTACATCATATTTAAATAATATTTAATTAATTAAATTAATTGATTATTAGTAATTAATCAATCAATTTAAATTAATTAAGATATTAGCTAAATAGATTCAAAATAATCAAATAAAATAAATTTCGAATTAAAAATAATTTATTAAAATTTTAAAACTATTTTTCGAAATTAAAAATAATTTTTCAAAATTTAAAAATAATTTTTCGAATTTTTAAAAGTATTTTTCAAATTTTTGAAAATAAAATTCGAATTTATAAAAACATTATAAAATAATTTTTAAAAATAAAAACTTAATTCAGAAATAAATTCTGAATTTCAAAAATATTTTTAGAAATAATTTTCTGAATTTTATAATTAAATTCAGAATTATTTAAAAGATTTTTAAAAGTAAATAAAAGTAAAATAAATAAATAAGTTTTTTTTTTTTTTTTTGTAAAACCTGTCTTCTTCCTCGACCAACACCCCCCCGACTTCACTGCAACACCGGTCGGAGTGATTCCGGCCACACTCCGGCGAGGCCCAAAAACGTACCATTTGCTAAGTTTTAAATACCACTCTCACTCTAAATCACGTTCTAAACGTAACCATACCATTCATTTAATCCCAGAACTGACCAAAATAAAAATCCGGCCAAAACCGAATAAATTCCGGCGAACTTAAAATTTAAAACCGATGAGCTCGAAATCGGGCACCAAATCACACGTTCTATATATCAAATCAAAGCCCAAGAGTTCAATAACTCATATCAATCATCAAAATCATCAACCAATCATCAAGAAATCCAGAAAATTGAAAATTAAACTCACCCCCACAAAATTCGATTTCGAGTTTTAGGCTATGTAAAATCAAACAAAAATTATAATGATGCTCCTGGGATTATATACAATCTATACATACTAACCATATCAACAACAAATCCCTGTACAATTCACAATAAATTAAACAAATTCGAAAATTAAAATAAAAAAACAAATTTTCGAATAAAACAATTTTGGTTATGCACACTTACATAAACATGTAGTAGAGATCAAGAGCTTCAGTTTGGTTACTCATATGAACGATTTGAATAACAGAATCACCTCCAAATTTGAGTTTGATTCTCAAGAACACCAAGAACACAAAATAAAGAATTTCCAGAAAATAATTTAAAAAAAAATTGATTTTTCAGAATTTTTATAAAATTAAAATAATTATTCTGCTATTTATACTAATAAAAAATTAATACCCCAAAAATATTTTTAACCCCTAATAAAAATTATTAAGCATTAAAAATAATTTTTATGGGATAAAAATGTAAAAAATTTATTTTCCAATAAATACAATATATATGCCAAAATTTCCCAAAAATTATGAATTTTTCATAAATGATAAAATAATATAGTTTGAACCTCCCAAAATTTTATAAAAATAATCGTATCAAAAACAAGACCTCGAATTCAGTACAGGGGCTGGATCCGAAAATTAAAATGCGAAATATTTGTATTCGAAAAATATAAAAATTACAGAAAAATAGAATAAAATATTTTATGCTACACAAAAGTCACGTAACATGTATGGGATGATTTTCCTATTTAATAAAAATTATAACGCGTTTATTTGCATTATAAATAAACTAACACACACTAAATTAAACTAAAAATATATTTTAATATAATTAATTACACATAATTCTCCCTGATTGATCAAAAATATAAAATAAAAAATTTACAAATATTTTCATAATGCACCCAAATATTAATGGGGCACAGATAAGATACCGGGTAAAATTTTAGTACGAGAAAAATATAGTTCTGATCCTTAAAATTCTAAAATAATTTCAAGTTACCAAAAATGTGAAAATACTAAATTTTAAACATTTTAATAATTTATACAAATAAAACTTTTGTACACGGGTAGAATATCGGGTACAATTTTTGTACCAATAAAATACCAACTCCATCCATAAAATTTTAAAACAAACTCAATTTATCACTTTTGATAAAAATATAATTTTTTTAATAAAATAAAAAATTTTACTATCACAGACATTACCAAATACAGTCTACCCGAATAATCTATTAACAATTAAGCACGTAACTGCATTCAAATTAAAATTAAATATTTACAATCTTATTATTCCTTTACGGAAAACTAATAAAATATTTAAGTAATAATAATAATAAATCCGGAAAAAAAAATCGGGGTTGTTACAATGAGGGTATTGGAAATACATACAGTATATAGCCTAATTTTTTTTTAAAAAATAAAGAGAAAATTCGACTAAACTTGGTCGAATGTAATAAATGTGACCAAATTCGGTTGAATTTATTATTTTCAGAAATTAAAAAAATAATATTAAATATTTAAATGTTTGTACCCATCATGAAAAAATATTTATAAATAGAAGGATGACATTAATCACATGTACAAATTTAGTTTGTACAAAAAAAAATATTCATATGAAAAGAGAATTTTGAATTTTTACACATTTGATACTTTCAAATTTTTATGAAAAATATCTAGTTAGTTGTAAAAAATCCAAAAAACAAATGTGAGTATTCGGAAGACATATTACATTCTATAACTAAAAATTAGAAAATAATAATGAGGGGAAAAAAAATAACGGTCACTTAGTACTCTGACTACAACCCCTAAACAGGGTTTCGTCAGGGTTTAGTGTTTCGATTTTTTAAATATTTCTCGATGACCCAACTGTATGGTGGTCAAGATCCATCCTTTCTAATGTTATTGCCAAAATTTCAGAAAAAATTAAATTAATTTGATTTGGTAATTTAACGGTCAACTAGTACTTTGACTAGAACCCCTAAATAGGGTTTCGTCAGGATTTAATGTTTCAATTTTTTTAAAAATATTTCTCGATGACCCAACCGTACGGTGGTCAAAATCCATCCTTTCTAATGTTATTGCCCAAATTTTCGAAAAAAATAAATTAATTTGGTTTGGTAATTAAACGGTCAACTAGTAAACTAGTACTTTGACTGGAACCCCTAAACAGGATTTCATCAGAGTTTAGAGTTTCGATTTTTTTAAAAATATTGCACGATGACCCAACCGTACAGAGGTCAAGATCCATCATTTCTAATGTTATTGCCAAAATTTCAGAAAAAAATAAATTAATTTGGTTTGGTAATTTAACGATCAACTAGTACTTTGACTAGAACCCCTAAACAGGGTTTCGTCAAGGTTTAGTTTTCAATTTTTTTAAAAATATTTCTTGATGACCCAACCATACGGTGGTCAAGATCCATCCTTTCTAATGTTATTGCCAAAATTTCAGGAAAAAATAAATTAATTTGGTTTGGTAATTTAACAGTCAACTAGTACTTTGACTAGAACCCCTAAACAGGGTTTCGTCAAAGTTCAGTGTTTTGATTTTTTCAAAAATATTTCTCGACGACCCAACCATACGGTGGTCAAGATCTATCATTTCTAATGTTATTGCCAAAATTTAAAAAAAATAAAATAAATTAATTTGGTTTGGTAATTTAACGCTCAACTAGTACTTTGACTAGAACCCTAAACAGGGTTTCATCAGGATTTAGTGTTTCAATTTTTTTAAAAATAATTCTCAAAGACCCAACTGTACGGTGGTCAAGATCCATCCTTTATAATATTATTGCCAAAATTTTAGAAAAAAAGAAAATAATTTGGTCTGGTAATTTAACGGTCAACTAGTACTTTCACTAGAACCCCTAAACAGGGTTTCGTTAGGGTTTAATGTTTCAATCTTTTTAAAAATATTTCTCGATGATCCAACCATACGGTGGTCAAGATCCATCCTTTCTAATGTTATTTCTAAAATTTCAAAAAAAAAAAAATTTGGTTTGTTAATTTAACGGTCAACTAGTACTTCGACTAGAACCCCTAAACATGGTTTCATCAGAGTTTAGTGTTTCGATTTTTTTAAAAATATTTCTCGACGACCCAACCATACGGCGGTCAAGATCCATCATTTCTAATGTTATTGCCAAAATTTGAGAAAAAAAAAATTAATTTGGTTTGGTAATTTAACGGTCAACTAGTACTTTGACTAGAACACCTAAACAGGATTTCGTCAGGGTTTAGTGTTTAGATTTTTTTAAAAATATTTCTCGACGACCCAACCGTACAGTGATCAAGATCCATCTTTCTAATGTTATTGCCAAAATTTCAGGAAAAAAATAAATTACTTTGGTTTGGTAATTTAACGGTCAACTAGTACTTTGACTAGAACCCTAAACACGGTTTCGTCAGGGTTTAGTGTTTCGATTTTTTTAAAAATATTTCTCGATGATCCAACCGTACGGTGGTCAAGATCCATCCTTTCTAATGTTATTGCCAAAATTTTAGAAAAAAAATTAATTTGGTTTGGTAATTTAACGGTCACTAGTAATTTGACTAGAACCCCTAAACAGGGTTTCGTCAGGGTTTAGTGTTTCGATTTTTTAAAAAATATTAATCGATGACCCAACCACATGGTGGTAAAGATCCATCCTTTTTAATGTTATTGCCAAAATTTTAGAAAAAAATAAATTAATTTAGTTTGGTAATTTAACGGTCAACTAATTTGGAAAATTAATTAAAAAATTAATTAAAAATAGAAAAAAAACCAAAATTTAATTTAAAATTTATGCACACCAAAGTAGTCATACTCACTATTTGTGAGATGAATATTACCCTACTTTCACTAATCTTCCATTTTTTTTACTTTTTTCCGCATTTTTAACTAGTTTGTAAAATAAATTAAAAAGTTAAATAAAAATAGAAAAAATACCTATTTTTTAACATAAAATTTGGTGGTATGATTACGTGGGTGATTATAAATTCTGAATAAAAAGTTCATTTTTTTCTATTTTATTTAATTTTTTGGCCTTTATTCCTAATTTTATTAATTTTTAAAATAATCAATTCAACTGAATTTTGACAAAATATTAAATTCGACCGAAATCGGTCGAGTTTATCCGAGCTCCTAATTTAAACTATATTTGGTTGAATTTAATCATAAATTCGATCGTATTTTGTCGAATTTAGCGGTGTTATCATTATATTTGAATTTCTCAATCATCGTCTACATGTCTATCTCTCATTGGTCAATTTAGTATCACATGGATTGATGAGTCAAGCAATCTGAGCCCTTAAAAAAACTAATCCTAACCATACCTTTTAGAAACATACATATGTAATATATATACACATACATAAAACCCACCCCCCCAATCACTACTGGCCTGCCCCCCCCCCCCCCCGCCCCTACCCCCTGTTGCCTGCCCCCACCCCCACGCCCCACCCCCTGTTGGTAATTTAACGGTCAACTAGTACTTTGACTAGAACCCTAAACACGGTTTCGTCAGGGTTTATGTAATAACCCAAATTTTCGAATAATATTTTCTGCTCGTTATTTAAATTTATTTAAGGTTAATGCGTTAATATATTTAATTAGCATATTTTTGGTTAAATTTTAAAATTTTATATTCGTATGTAAATAAATGTTTATTTTATCTATTTATTTATATTTATTAGGTATTTATTTAAATTAGAAAATTTAGGAAATAGGATTTTAATTTTGGACGGATATTAATTTTATATCGCAGAATTATTTTTAGAAAACGAATTTGGGTCTCGTTATAATTATCCAGCAGGAAAACGACGATATTAATGTTTCGGTTTTAACTGATCGGGTCGTTAAACACGAGAAGAGACAGCATTTCTCGATCGCAGAAAACGAGCTTTATTCTCACAAGACACGATATTCTTTTTACAGACACGAGACACTCTTTCACAAAACACAAAACATTCAGCACATTTTCTTTTGTTATGTCACCCACGTTTTGTTTCCCTTATAGCTTTACAAACTGAGAACAGATAAAACCCAACCTCATATTTGTTTTTCATACAGTGTCACCATTTCGTTTACACAGGAACAAAACACAACACCAAAACAAAAGCCAGTGTTAAAAACCAAACCAAATTCTCTTTTTATTCCTCTACACCACCAGAGAAGCAAAACCCAATTCACTCCTCTCTAAAACCAAAAGAAACTTGATCTTATAATTGGATATAACACAAACCCACCACAGGTAATTATCTCATTTAGACTACGTTTTTTTTTCTTGTTACCGATTCGTTATTTGCGCGTGTTCTGTGTGACCAGTTCAGTTGTGCCATTGTTTTTTTTTCGATTGATAGCTGTGTAGGGTCGTAGGTGAGACAGAGAGAGGTAGGAGTTGTAGTGGGGTGTTGGTTGTTCTGTTGTTGTGGTCTGTGTAGAGGGGGAGATAGGAGTAAGGAAGAAAGGGCTGTGGTGGTAGTCGAAGCAGGGGCGACACGGAGAGATTGTTGAGTGTGGTTGTGTTGTCGGGTTTGTAATCGGAGGTATAAGGGAGGGCTAGAACTCGTGTGGGTGTTGTGTACGTAGCTGTGTTCGGTTTAGAAATTTAAGGGGGATGTCGTGTTGATGCAGTCGGCGAGAGGGAGATGAGGAGAAGTAGTATGAAAAGGGATTGTATCGGGGAGGCTATGCTCGTTAGTCCGTCGTTGTGATCAGTGCAAAGGGGGGAGAACATAGAGGAGATGGTGATTACGGCTTGAATCGATGTCGTAGGGGGAGGGAACTGTGTTGTTGACGGAAAAGAAAGGGAGAAGAAGAGAGTAGGCGAGAGAGGAGTAGAGAGAAGAGAGACTGTCGAGAGAGAGAGAGAGAGAGAGAGAGAGAGAGAGAGATTTCTGGAGAGATTAGTGCAGAGAGAGATTTCGGGATTATGTTTGTCCGTTTCGAGGAATAAACGAAATAAAAACGTAATAATAAATAAATATAAATATACATATTTATTTATTTATAAAATAAATAGAGAGATAATAATAAAAGAAGTTAAATATTATCAATTGAGAGAAATGTTTAATTAAAATGAAAAAGGGTGAAAAATGTTAAAAGTTAGTTTATTAGCTAAATTGTGAGAAATGAGAATATTTTTTTTTAAATAAAAGGAGTTTGATAAAAATGGAGTAATTATTTATTAATTTGTTAAAAATAATCATTTAATGATTTTTGGATAAAAATTAGAGATTTACATAAAAAGGAGGAATAATTGTGAATAAATGGGAATATGGAATAATTAAAATGGTTGATAATAAGTAATATATTAAAAATGGTTTAATTAAATAAGTTATTTATTAATCAGGAATATTTGTGATTTATTGGGCATAATTTTAGAGATTTAATAATTAGTTGATAAAATGGAGTTAAATAAGGTTTTATTTTGGATTGATGATAATAAATATTTTCAGATTATCTTAGTAGGTTAAATCGGAATAAGATTCATTTATTTACGAGATTAAAAATGAAAGAGAAATTAACTAACGACATGGAATAAAATTAGGATTCTCTATTAATGGATGTTCGTTCTTCTTCTAAAAAAAATAGAAATATTATTAATTACGGATTAAGTTGAATAAAAATGGATTGTCGGATTATTTGAGAATAATTAAGTTAGATTATTTACGAGACGTTAGACACGGAGTATCGCCGTAGCCGTATTTCTTATTAAGTCGGATTTACGATAAATATTACGGGTTTATTTTGTGGATCGAAGAGAGACGTATTTATCCGGGGTTTATTATCCGTTAGTTATCGAACAGATTTTCGAGAGTTGTGTTATTATTATATTTAATTATTATTATCGGCTGAGAAGTATTTTATTTTGACGAGTCGCTCACGTATTTTCTGGTTGACATTGTTAGTGCCTAATTCTCGAGCCGTAGACCGAAGTCGAGCCCACGGGTAGAGTATAATTTTATCTGCATTTTCTGCACTTCGAAATCGAGGCAAGTTCCTTCTGACCCTCACTCCTTTTGAAAAATTTCGAGATATGCTGAGATATTATGATATTGAATTATCTGTTTAAATTGCTAGTTCGTGATAAAATATTCTGTTATCAAATATTTATGTAGAAAATTATAGAAATGCTCTCTAAAATTTATAGAACGTAAATTTGATTGAATTCTAGGGCACCTTATTGTTCGAGATGACCCTTAAATATTATTCAGCTATAATTACACTCATATATCGAGGTAGTTAGATCTTCATTGTCTTCAAACGGATGTATTGTTCATATCCGTTAAACTTTATTTCGACAATTAAATTTGATTCATTTTTCGAATCAAAGTAGAAATACGCAGAACAGTGTAGAAATGAAGAGTATATCATCACAAGTTCCTCTAAAATACCTACTCCAACGTATTTAGAAGTTTCATTCCGTATCAGGTCGTTCTTATTATTTCAAGACGACTCCATGAGATTCATTCTGATCCGCAAACGTTTCTTGTTCAAGGTTGCTACTTTATTGTCTTGAATTGACATATTGTTTGTGTCAATACAATAAATTAATTCCTTTTGAGATTATTGTGACGGCCTATTGTCTAGGTCGGTTTTGTACAAAGTGTAGACTGGCGATCGGCCAGTAGTGAATTTGAATCCAAATCAATCAATTTTATTCGGAAGAATAATCGTATAATCCACTGGTCAACATGGGAGATGGCCCATGGGTTTCTTTCAGATCAACACGGGAAAATAAACTCGTGGTATCGAAAGAGAATGTTTATATTTTGGCACAAATGTTGCCAGGTTGACTTTTCAATCACCTTTACGCTAGCGGAATGATATTGTGATACTTGAGACATAGTAGTGATCGTGCTATGGGGTATCACGGGAGTGTGGTACTTGCGACACAGCGGTTGATCGCGCTGTGGGGTATCGTAGAGGCGGAAGACCAGTATCTCAAGCTTTTCAATTTCAACTTCTTTGTTCTGAGATAGATTGTTATTGTCTATCAGTAAGTGTTATCATTATCAAGACACATTGCTTACAAATGAGAATCTTTCTTGATCAAAGTTGATTTCCTTCCATTTTTCCATTATTAGTGAGGGAGCGAGTCAGTGGACTTGCTGAGCACCTAGTTGCTCACTCTTGTTGTTAATATTATTTTTCAGTAAAGTTGGAAAAAGGCGAAACCTCTCGTTTCAAGGGGAAGGAGATAATGCACCAGAGCATGAAGTCAAACTAGTATGTTTTCCTCCAAGGCGACGACCCTGTCGAAGACTGCCTATGTTTGGCGTATCTATCGATATCTTGTATTATTATTATTATGTTGTACTATTCAGAGATTTGTCGATGCTTGGACTTGTGGGATGGAACCGCTGTTGAACGATGAAGCCTTTATGATGATTATGTATTGTAATGTTTCTTGGATTAAGACAGGTATTGACGGTAGTGGCGACCCAAGTCCACAGATGGTGAATTTTGGGGGCGTCACAGCTTGGTATCAGAGCTTTAGTTATATTTTTAGGAATCGTACGAGCCTAGAATTATAACGCGACGTGAGAATTTAGAGATATAGTACAACGTTGATATTTTAGCACTAAGTGCCCTACGCCGTTATATTTATACTTTTATCTATCGATTTGGAACCTGGTTATGACTGAGACTTTTGTACCTTTTGTAGATGTCGACATCCGGACCAGCTGACATTCGTTCCCGCCGAGATAGATCCCCTACACCTTACCCGCACGGGTTACGAGATTCCAGTTCGGGTTCAGATAGTGATCCATCGGAGGAGTACATGCCGCTTGATAGCGTTTCGGAGGACTCTTCTGTTCAGATTCTTACACCTTCTCCTCCGCATGTGATAGATATAGCAGATTCCCCAGACCAGATCACAGAGGTAGTCGATTCACCTATTCCGGTGACTGTTGTAGAGACTCCTACTCTTGTTTCTGAGCAGCCTGCTCGGACTCCAGCTCTTGAGGCGTACAGGCATGAGACACCCGAGCCGTTTATATCCGAGCCGATTGTGGAGGGCCAGTTTTCGTCCATTCGCACCGGAGTAGCAGCACCTACTTCATCTGTGCCAGTCTATGTGATGACTTCAGCAGCTCCTACCATACCAGACTACATGCTTCCATCAGTCGGAGATGCTCCAGCTTGTGACACGGCTCCACCTGCACCTACCATCCATATCCCGGCTCCAGTGGTGATGATATCTTCTGCTCCAGCTTTTCCAGCTCAGCCTGCCGGTATGCCTACACAGCCTATAGTAGGTAGAGAGCCAGTGCCCTGGATTGTTCATGATCACCTTTACCAGCAGTTTCGCTGGGTTTGGGCGCGCTACGAGGAAATTTTTGCTACGAGGGATGCCATTCTGCGGTTATTGTCAGTGGATCCTATTACAGTTCACGGAGGTGGTAGCCTACTTGTGAGGGATGTATCCATGGAGATCGTACATCAGATCTCTATCTCTATCTTGACAGGGCTGCAGACTGATATCACAGCCTTACCATCTTCCAGCACCGGAGCTGTGGACCGTAGCACTATTGCCGACATGATCACTAGAGCAGTTGAGGAGTTTCACAGGCGTGTCATGGAGATGTTCGGTCATTGAGATCACTACCGATGTTGTAGCTTGGGTTTTTCCACTATGTTTGGAGGATAGATTTCTGTTAGGGTGCTTATGTTTGTACCTAGTTGTTATAGATAGATCTGCGCCCTGTTGATTTAGTGGTTGGATGTATTAGTTGACTAGAGGACTTTGATTGTAGTCTTTGATTTTACCTGTTGTACCAGTTGAAATTATATGTTAATATTCGTACTTTTACGTTTTATCTGTTTCAGATTTATTATTACTGTTGCTCTCTATTAGTAGTACCTCTGTTTAAAAAAAAAAAAAAAAAAGAAAGAAGATTTGATCTGTTTAAATGTCGCATAAGATAAATTTTCCGTAATTCCAGAAATCGATATATAACCTTGAGGATTTACAGCACCAACATTGATACTCTGATCTGTATATATATCTCACTCTGTTTAACCAGACTCTATATTTTAAATCTTAATAGAAAAAGATGCCAAGAAGAGGTAGACCCCGCAAGAACCAAGAGGTACCCCCAGCGCAGGACCAGCATGAAGTTGATCCTCAACCAGAAACCGAAACAGAACCTGAACCAGGGCGAGTACCCGCAGCGCAACCCAATCCAAATGAACCTATGAATTTACTTGTGGAATTCCTTAGGCAATATACACAGAACCCTCCACCAAGGCAAAGAGTACCCCAAATCAGAGTTGATCAACCCCCTGCACCACCAACTAATAATGCAGTTACTTTTAAATCCTTCAAATCCTTAAACCCCCCTGAGTTCAAAGGCACCACTGATCCGATTGAAGCAAGGATCTGGTTGCGAGAGATAGAAAAGACTTTTGAGATTGTAGGAGTGGAGGAAGAAAAGAAAACCATCTTTGCAGCTTTCATGCTAAAGGGAGAAACGAGTTATTGGTGGGAGTCAAAAAGAGCCATAGAAGGGAACGCAGTCATACCTTGGGCTAGGTTCACCCAACTATTTTTGGAAAAATATTTTCCTAAGTATTTGGAAAACCAGATGGAAATCAAATTTTTGGAACTGAAGCAAGGCAATATGACTGTGGCTGAGTATGAAGCCAAATTTTCGGAACTCTCAAGATTCGTTCCTTACCATGTGGATACCGAAGAAAAGAGGGCTAAACGTTTCCAGCTAGGGCTGAAACCGTGGATCCAGAATCGAGTTGCGGTACTAGAAATCACCGACTATGCGACTTTGGTTCAGAAAGCATCCATTGTCGAAAGTGGTTCTGAATTGTACTCGAAGGATAAGGATATCAAGAAAAGAAAGTTTCAGAATCATGGGTCTAGTTTTGAGAGGAAGCCTGATGATCGAAATGCAAAGAAACCGTTTGTGAGACGGGAAGAGAGAAGCAATGCCGTAAGGAGATTTGGGAATCAGGACACTAGGGGGAACAACCAGAAGTTCAGACCCCCTCAGACAGCAAACTTACTCCAAGGAAGGCCGCCATTACCTGAATGCGGCACTTGTGGAAGGAAGCACCCGGGACCATGTAACCTTGCCAACATTGTGTGCTACACTTGTGGACAGAAAGGCCATTATTCTTCCAACTGCAAGGAGAGAGAGAAGGCAACTACTTGTTTCAAATGCGGGAAGAAGGGACACGTAGCACGAGATTGCAGGTCACCACCAAAGGAAACCACTGTACCTAGATTGATGGCACCTCCTAGCAACAAGCCAACTGCCCGTACTTTCAACATGACAGTGAAGGATGCTATTGCCGATAGCGATGTGATTGCAGGTACGCTTTTGGTAAATTCTGTAGATGCGTGTGTTTTAATTGATTCGGGAGCAACAAGATCTTTCATATCGGAGAGTTTTATGAACAAGCTAAATATTCAGTCTGTACCGTTAGGAGAGACCTTGATTATAGAAGTAGCAAATCAGGAAAAAGTTCCTGTAGATCAGATATGCCCAGATTGCGGAATCGAAATTCAAGGACGACGCTTCGATGCAAATCTTCTTTCCTTTAACCTAGGGGAGTTTGATATAATTCTTGGAATGGATTGGTTAGCACGATACGATGCGCAAATCAACTGCCGGCGTAAGTGGGTTAGTTTAAAGGCATCGGACGGCAAAAGAATACATTTTCGCGGAAGGAAACCGACCCGTAATTTTCTGACTATGATCCAAGCAAAGAAGCTACTAAGGCAAGGATGTCAAGCATACTTAGCTCATGTGGTTGATAGCGAGAAGCAAGCCCCTACTATTGACGAAATTCCTGTAGTGAATCAATTTGAGGATGTCTTTCCTGAAGAATTGCCAGGATTACCTCCTGACCGAGAAATAGAATTCGCTATCGATCTTGCCCCTGGAACTGCACCGATTTCAAAAGCACCATACCGAATGGCCCCAATTGAGATGAAGGAGTTGGCCACACAACTGCAAGAACTATTAGACAAAGGCGTAATTCGACCCAGCGTGTCCCCTTGGGGAGCTCCAGTATTATTTGTGAAGAAGAAAGACGGATCTATGAGATTGTGCATAGATTATCGAGAACTAAACAAGATGACGATCAAGAATAGATACCCCTTGCCACGAATTGATGATTTGTTCGATCAGCTTAAGGGAGCAGCTTATTTTTCTAAGATTGATCTTAGATCGGGTTATCACCAGTTGAAGATCAAACCTGAAGATGTACCAAAGACGGCCTTTAGGACTCGCTATGGACATTACGAATTTCTAGTGATGCCATTTGGATTGACGAATGCTCTAGCTGCTTTCATGGATTTGATGAATCGCGTATTCAAGAAATATTTGGACAAGTCCGTGATTGTATTTATTGATGACATCTTGATTTATTCTAAGAATCAAGAAGAACACGCAGAGCACCTCCGAATAGTGTTGGAAACTTTACGCAAGGAAAGGTTGTATGCAAAATTCTCTAAGTGCGAATTTTGGCTAAGTTCAGTGCAATTCCTAGGACACATTGTGAGCAGTGAAGGAATTTCGGTTGACCCTGCGAAAGTGGAGGCTGTTGCAAATTGGGAAAAGCCAAAGACTCCAACAGAAGTAAGAAGCTTTCTTGGACTAGCAGGATATTATCGGAGATTTGTAATGGATTTTTCAAAGATAGCTACACCATTGACTAAGCTTACCAGAAAGAATGAGAAGTTTGAATGGACTCCCAAGTGTGAAGAAAGTTTTCAAGAACTTAAGAGACGATTAACATCTGCCCCGGTTTTGACGTTACCAGACGATACAGGAAATTTTGTAATCTATAGTGATGCTTCCCATAAGGGTTTAGGATGCGTATTGATGTAGCATGGAAAAGTAATTGCTTATGCTTCTCGACAGTTAAAAGATTATGAGATAAGATACCCAACTCACGATCTCGAATTAGCTGCGATTGTTTTTGCATTAAAGATCTAGAGACACTATTTATATGGAGAAAAGTGTGAGATTTACACGGATCATAAGAGTCTAAAATATATCTTCACCCAGAAAGAATTGAATATGAGACAGAAGCGGTGGTTAGAATTAATCAAGGACTATGATTGTTCGATTAATTACCATCCAGGGAAGGCCAATGTGGTGGCAGACGCGCTAAGTAGAAAAGAAAGACTCAAGATGGTAGTATCGTCAAAGGAATTGATCAAAGAAATTGAGAGATTTGACTTGGAGATTAAGATTCCTGTTCAAACCAATGAAAGAGTATATGAAATTTCCTTACAACCAGAGTTAATTGAAAAGATTCGTCGTTGTCAAGAGAAAGTGATGGAAGAAGAGAGGGATCAGTTAACAGGAGAAGAATTTCAAAGTCCAAAGGATGTCAAGGGAATTAAAAGATTTGCTTCTAGAATTTGGATACCGAATGTTGCAGAATTAAAGGAAGAGATTTTGAGCGAAGCACATAATTCGAGGTACTCTATTCATCCCGGGAGCACGAAGATGTATCAGGATATCAAGCAAAACTATTGGTGGCCAAACATGAAAAGAGAGATTGCAGAATGGGTAAGTAAGTGTTTAACCTGTCAGAAAGTGAAGGCAGAACATCAACGACCAAGTGGACTTTTACAACCCTTAGAGATACCCGAATGGAAATGGGAGCATATTACCATGGATTTTGTCATAGGATTGCCCCGAACTAGAGCCAGCCATGATGCAATTTGGGTTATTGTTGACCGACTCACTAAGTCTGCGCATTTCCTACCAATCAGTGATAAGTACTCTGTTGAAAGATTGGTGGACCTATACCTAAAAGAAATTGTGGTTCGTCATGGGGTGCCCGTTTCAATTGTATCTGATAGGGATGCCCGTTTTACTTCTCGATTTTGGAAAAGTTTTCAGGAATGTTTGGGCACGAAGTTAAATCTGAGCACTGCATATCATCCACAGACCGACGGACAAAGTGAAAGGACGATTCAAACAGTTGAAGATATGTTAAGAGCCTGTGCACTGGATTTTAAAGGAAGTTGGGATGAGCATTTGCCCCTAGTCGAGTTTGCTTACAACAACAGTTACCACTCCAGCATAGGCATGGCACCATACGAAGCGCTATACGGAAGAAAGTGCAGATCACCGTTATACTGGGATGAAGTAGGGGAAGGAAAGATACTAGGGCCAGAACTACTTCAACAAACTAAGCAAGCAACCGAAGTGATTCGAAGAAGGTTAGTTGCAGCTCAGGATCGACAGAAGAAGTATGCGAATCAAAAGAGAAAGGACAAAGCATTCGAAGTGGGAGATAAAGTGATGCTGAAGGTTTCACCTTGGAAGGGAGTTATGAGATTCGGAAAGAAAGGCAAATTGAGTCCCAGATATATTGGACCTTTTGAGATTCTCAAGAAGATAGGACCACTAGCTTATCAGTTGGCCCTACCTCCAGACCTCCAGCTTATTCATGACGTATTTCATGTTTCTGCGTTAAGAGAATACCATTCCGATTTCAGACATGTCATAACATACGAACCAGTGGAAATTCGTCCTGATCTGACGTACGAAGAGCAACCAGTACAGATTCTAGATCACAAGGTGCAAGAGTTAAGGACTAAGCAAATAAATCTGGTGAAAGTACTTTGGCGGAATCATCAAGTGGAAGAAGCTACGTGGGAATTAGAAAGCGAAATGCGAATTAAGTATCCTGAATTGTTTAGTGCGTAGATTTGATTCCGAGGACGGAATCCTTTAAGGGGGGAAGGCTGTAATAACCGCAAATTTTTGAATAATATTTTCTGCTCGTTATTTAAATTTATTTAAGGTTAATGCGTTAATATATTTAATTAGCATATTTTTGGTTAAATTTTAAAATTTTATATTCGTATGTAAATAAATGTTTATTTTATCTATTTATTTATATTTATTAGGTATTTATTTAAATTAGAAAATTTAGGAAATAGGATTTTAATTTTGGACGGATATTAATTTTATATCGCAGAATTATTTTTAGAAAACGAATTTGGGTCTCGTTATAATTATCCAGCAGGAAAACGACGATATTAATGTTTCGGTTTTAACTGATCGGGTCGTTAAACACGAGAAGAGACAGCATTTCTCGATCGCAGAAAACGAGCTTTATTCTCACAAGACACGATATTCTTTTTACAGACACGAGACACTCTTTCACAAAACACAAAACATTCAGCACATTTTCTTTTGTTATGTCACCCACGTTTTGTTTCCCTTATAGCTTTACAAACTGAGAACAGATAAAACCCAACCTCATATTTGTTTTTCATACAGTGTCACCATTTCGTTTACACAGGAACAAAACACAACACCAAAACAAAAGCCAGTGTTAAAAACCAAACCAAATTCTCTTTTTATTCCTCTACACCACCAGAGAAGCAAAACCCAATTCACTCCTCTCTAAAACCAAAAGAAACTTGATCTTATAATTGGATATAACACAAACCCACCACAGGTAATTATCTCATTTAGACTACGTTTTTTTTTTCTTGTTACCGATTCGTTATTTGCGCGTGTTCTGTGTGACCAGTTCAGTTGTGCCGTTGTTTTTTTTCGATTGATAGCTGTGTAGGGTCGTAGGTGAGACAGAGAGAGGTAGGAGTTGTAGTGGGGTGTTGGTTGTTCTGTTGTTGTGGTCTGTGTAGAGGGGGAGATAGGAGTAAGGAAGAAAGGGCTGTGGTGGTAGTCGAAGCAGGGGCGACACGGAGAGATTGTTGAGTGTGGTTGTGTTGTCGGGTTTGTAATCGGAGGTATAAGGGAGGGCTAGAACTCGTGTGGGTGTTGTGTACGTAGCTGTGTTCGGTTTAGAAATTTAAGGGGGATGTCGTGTTGATGCAGTCGGCGAGAGGGAGATGAGGAGAAGTAGTATGAAGAGGGATTGTATCGGGGAGGCTATGCTCGTTAGTCCGTCGTTGTGATCAGTGCAAAGGGGGGGAGAACATAGAGGAGATGGTGATTACGGCTTGAATCGATGTCGTAGGGGGAGGGAACTGTGTTGTTGACGGAAAAGAAAGGGAGAAGAAGAGAGTAGGCGAGAGAGGAGTAGAGAGAAGAGAGACTGTCGAGAGAGAGAGAGAGAGAGAGAGAGAGAGAGAGAGAGAGAGAGAGAGAGAGAGAGATTTCTGGAGAGATTAGTGCAGAGAGAGATTTCGGGATTATGTTTGTCCGTTTCGAGGAATAAACGAAATAAAAACGTAATAATAAATAAATATAAATATACATATTTATTTATTTATAAAATAAATAGAGAGATAATAATAAAAGTAGTTAAATATTATCAATTGAGAGAAATGTTTAATTAAAATGAAAAAGGGTGAAAAATGTTAAAAGTTAGTTTATTATCTAAATTGTGAGAAATGAGAATATTTTTTTTTAAATAAAAGGAGTTTCATAAAAATGGAGTAATTATTTATTAATTTGTTAAAAATAATCATTTAATGATTTTTGGATAAAAATTAGAGATTTACATAAAAAGGAGGAATAATTGTGAATAAATGGGAATATGGAATAATTAAAATGGTGGCTTAATGACCTTTTAACCCTCAAGGTTTCCACCAATATACCCATCAGCCCTTACTGTTTCAAAACGTTCCTTTTGACCCTCCGAGTATCCGTAAAGGTCCAATTAGCCCTTATACCGGATAGGAAATGGTGAGTTTGGGTGACTTTTGGTTCGTTTTAATCGGTTTCTAGCCGGAATTTTGCTGTATTGTTGTTGTGTCGATTAAAACGAACCAACAATCACCCAAACTCACCATTTCCTATACCGATATAAGGGCTAATTGGACCTTTACGGATACTTGGAGGGTCAAAAGGAACGTTTTGAAACAGTGAGGGCTGATGGGTATTTTGGTGGAAACTTTGAGGGCTAAAAGGCCATTAAGCCTAAAATGGTTGATAATAAGTAATATATTAAAAATGGTTTAATTAAATAAGTTATTTATTAATCAGGAATATTTGTGATTTATTGGGCATAATTTTAGAGATTTAATAATTAGTTGATAAAATGGAGTTAAATAAGGTTTTATTTTGGATTGATGATAATAAATATTTTCAGATTATCTTAGTAGGTTAAATCGGAATAAGATTCATTTATTTACGAGATTAAAAATGAAAGAGAAATTAACTAACGACATGGAATAAAATTAGGATTCTCTATTAATGGATGTTCATTCTTCTTCTAAAAAAAATAGAAATATTATTAATTACGGATTAAGTTGAATAAAAATGGATTGTCGGATTATTTGAGAATAATTAAGTTAGATTATTTACGAGACGTTAGACACGGAGTATCGCCGTAGCCGTATTTCTTATTAAGTCGGATTTACGATAAATATTACGGGTTTATTTTGTGGATCGAAGAGAGACGTATTTATCCGGGGTTTATTATCCGTTAGTTATCGAACAGATTTTCGAGAGTTGTGTTATTATTATATTTAATTATTATTATCGGCTGAGAAGTATTTTATTTTGACGATTCGCTCACGTATTTTCTGGTTGACATTGTTAGTGCCCAATTCTCGAGCCGTAGACCGAAGTCGAGCCCACGGGTAGAGTATAATTTTATCTGCATTTTCTGCACTTCGAAATCGAGGCAAGTTCCTTCTGACCCTCACTCCTTTTGAAAAATTTCGAGATATGCTGAGATATTATGATATTGAATTATCTGTTTAAATTGCTAGTTCGTGATAAAATATTCTGTTATCAAATATTTATGTAGAAAATTATAGAAATGCTCTCTAAAATTTATAGAACGTAAATTTGATTGAATTCTAGGGCACCTTATTGTTCGAGATGACCCTTAAATATTATTCAGCTATAATTACACTCATATATCGAGGTAGTTAGATCTTCATTGTCTTCAAACGGATGTATTGTTCATATCCGTTAAACTTTATTTCGACAATTAAATTTGATTCATTTTTCGAATCAAAGTAGAAATACGCAGAACAGTGTAGAAATGAAGAGTATATCATCACAAGTACCTCTAAAATACCTACTCCAACGTATTTAGAAGTTTCATTCCGTATCAGGTCGTTCTTATTATTTCAAGGCGACTCCATGAGATTCATTCTGATCCGCAAACCTTTCTTGTTCAAGGTTGCTACTTTATTGTCTTGAATTGACATATTGTTTGTGTCAATACAATAAATTAATTCCTTTTGAGATTATTGTGACCGCCTATTGTCCAGGTCGGTTTTGTACAAAGTGTAGACTGGCGATCGGCCAGTAGTGAATTTGAATCCAAATCAATCAATTTTATTCGGAAGAATAATCGTATAATCCACTGGTCAACATGGGAGATGGCCCATGGGTTTCTTTCAGATCAACACGGGAAAATAAACTCGTGGTATCGAAAGAGAATGTTTATATTTTGGCACAAATGTTGCCAGGTTGACTTTTCAACCACCTTTACGCTACCGGAATGATATTGTGATACTTGCGACATAGTAGTGATCGTGCTATGGGGTATCACGGGAGTGCGGTACTTGCGACACAGCGGTTGATCGCGCTGTGGGGTATCGTAGAGGCGGAAGACCAGTATCTCAAGCTTTTCAATTTCAACTTCTTTGTTCTGAGATAGATTGTTATTGTCTATCAGTAAGTGTTATCATTATCAAGACACATTGCTTACAAATGAGAATCTTTCTTGATCAAAGTTGATTTCCTTCCATTTTTCCATTATTAGTGAGGGAGCGAGTCAGTGGACTTGCTGAGCACCTAGTTGCTCACTCTTGTTGTTAATATTGTTTTTCAGTAAAGTTGGAAAAAGGCGAAACCTCTCGTTTCAAGGGGAAGGAGATAATGCACCAGAGCATGAAGTCAAACTAGTATGTTTTCCTCCAAGGCGACGACCCTGTCGAAGACTGCCTATGTTTGGCGTATCTATCGATATCTTGTATTATTATTATTATGTTGTACTATTCAGAGATTTGTCGATGCTTGGACTTGTGGGATGGAACCGCTGTTGAACGATGAAGCCTTTATGATGATTATGTATTGTAATGTTTCTTGGATTAAGACATGTATTGACGGTAGTGGCGACCCAAGTCCACAGATGGTGAATTTTGGGGGCGTCACAGTTTAGTGTTTCGATTTTTTTAAAAATATTTCTCGATGATCCAACCATACGGTGGTCAAGATCCATCCTTTCTAATGTTATTGCCAAAATTTCAGAAAAAATTAATTTGGTTTGGTAATTTAACGGTCACTAGTAATTTGACTAGAACCCCTAAACAGGGTTTCGTCAGGGTTTAGTGTTTCGATTTTTTTATAATTATTTATCGATGACCCAACCACATGGTGGTCAAGATCCATCCTTTTTAATGTTATTGCCAAAATTTCAGAAAAAAATAAATTAATTTAGTTTGGTAATTTAACGGTCAACTAATTTGGAAAATAAATTAAAAATTAAATAAAAATAGAAAAAAAGCCAAATTTTAATTTAAAATTTATGCACACCAAAGTAGTCATACTCACTATTTGTGAGATGAAAATTACCCTACTTTCACTAATCTTCCATTTTTTTACTTTTTTCCGAATTTTTAACTAGTTTGTAAAATAAATTAAAAAGTTAAATAAAAATAGAAAAAATGCCTATTTTTGAACATAAAATTTGGTGGTATGATTACGTGGGTGATAAAATTCTGAATAAAAAGTTCATTTTTTCTATTTTATTTAATTTTTTGGCCTTTATTCCTAATTTTATTAATTTTTTAAAATAATCAATTCAACTGAATTTTGACCAAATATTAAATTCGACCGAATTCGGTCGAGTTTATCCGAGCTCCTAATTTAAACTATATTTGGTCGAATTTAATCATAAATTCGATCGTATTTTATCGAATTTAGCGGTGTTATCATTATATTTGAATTTCTCAGTCATCGTCTACGTGTCTATCTCTCATTGGTCAATTTAGTATCACATGGATTGATGAGTCAAGCAATCTGAGTCCTTAAAAAAACTAATCCTAACCATACCTTTTAGAAACATACATATATAATATATATACACATACATAAAACCCACCCCCAATCTCTATTGGCCTGGCCCCCCCTAACCCCTGTTGCCTACCCTCACCCCCACGCCCCCTGCTGCCCCCCACCCCCACCCCCACCCCCACCCCCATCCCCATCCCCATCCCCCATCAATTTCTTTTTATTTTTTTTTATGTTCTGGAGTTTTCAAGAATTAAACCAACATTTGGAGGCATTATCGGTGTCCGATTTCAAAATTCTTATAGTGGAATCGAAGCCTTCATTATTCTCTATCCAAAAACATCATCAGATTTTGTGGGGTATAATTTATGAATTTCTCCTATTTTTTTATTAAATTCGAATTTACTTATTAAAATTATGAATTTTTGTAAACATGTTTGGTTGCTAATTTTGATGTTACCATCGTGTAGAGTATATTTTTCTAATCAATTTCATATATTATATGTTGAATTTCGAGTTCAATAACGTATAGAAATCGAAGTTTGATTGTCTTGTTCTTCGTGTTCTTGAGGATCGAATCATTTCTGGAAGTGTTATTGAACTCCAATTTTGATGTTCTAGTTACCAGAATGAATCCCACATGATGTTCATGATGTTCTATTATTGAGCAGCAGATTCTGCTGCTTTTTTTTAAATAAAAACTGGTGCACATTAAATTCGACGGAATTTGGTTGAATTTAGTATATAAATTCGACTATATTTGGTCGAATTTAGTGTACTAAATTCGGCCAAATTTGATCGAATTTAATGCATTTTGGGCGCCAAAATTTAAAATTTTGAAATTTTCACCAAAATTTGAAAGTTTCAAAATTTTGGTCGAATTTATAATTCGATCGATTTCGTTCGAATTTAGTACACTAAATTCGTTCGAATATAGTCGAATTTATATTATAAATTCGACCGATTGATTCGGTCATAAATTCGACCGAATTAATCGGTCAAGTTTATCCTAAATTCGACTGTGTTACTAAATTTGACCAGCTTAAATATGACCAACAGAAATTCGGTCGAATTTAGCTAAATTCGACCGAATTCAGTCGAATTTAGCTAAATTCGACCGAATTTTTTCGGTCATATTTAGCCGTTTTTCTTGTAGTGTATATTGTTTGCTAATCGAAGTTCACATTTTATTCTATCATATTCATAATTACCAAAAAATTATTTATTTTAAAAAATATAATCATATATACAATTTAGTTTATTATATTTAAAAAAGAGGACGAAAATGACAACAAAATGGAACTTGAAATCAGTAACTGAATGCAACCACATGCAACTAAATTTGCAACTACATCCAACTGAATGTAATTTTTTTTTTTCAGTTGCATTCAGTTGAATATGCCTCTGCGGGGCCTTGCAACCCAAATCCACCAAAATCACCCCACCGTTTTTTCTTTAAAAAAAAGTTGAATGTGGTTGCGTTCAGTTGAATGTGGTTGCATTGAGTTGAATATTGTCCCTGACGGGGCCTTGAAACCCAAATCCACCAATTTAGTTGCATTCAGTTGAATATTGCCCCTGACGGAGCCTTGAAACCCAAATCCACCAATTCAATTGCATGTGGTTGAAAGTTGAATATTGCCCCTGGCGGGGCCATGAAACCAAAATCCACCAAATCAGTTGAATATTGCCCCTAGCGGGGTCTTAAAACCCAAATTCACCAATTTAGTTGCATGTGGTTGTATTAAGTTGAATATTACCCCTTGCAACCCAAATCCAACATATCATCCCACCTTAAAAAAAATTAAAAAAATCGATGAACAGTACCTGCCACGTGGCAGGTACTGTTCATCGACAGGTTACTGTTCATCCAAATTATTTAAAAAGAAAAAAGAAAAAAGGGTTGGAAAATGAAAGATAGTATTTTTGCAAATAAGAAACTTGAGATAGTAAATATGTAATGAATTAAAGAAGATGGTATTTTTACAAAAATAAACTTGAAACCTAGTATTTTTGGTAAATTCTTAATAATAAAAAAATGATCAATTTAAATAAATTATCTTGAGTGCACGAATTATCATATAATATATAACTATAAATATTACAAAATATATATTCTTTTTGATTTGGAATTTTTAAAATTAAATTAGGAAAGACCTTTCAATCAAGGTATGTGCAGTCATCATAAAGGAAAAAAAACGAAGTTATCTAGTAGATTGTCGTTTCATTAACTATCACACCAAAATTACCTTACATAGTTACATGTATCCAGTTTCTTACTCTCTTTCTAAAGTTAATATTCTATATGTAGTCGTGTTCGTCTATATATACATTTCACATGGTGGCCGAAAGAACAACCCGTCTACGTAGAAATCACTAAGGAATTTAATCCCACACTTTCTCAAGAATTTCAGACAAGTCAATAACGATGGCATCAAAAAGCTAAAATTTGACTAAAAATTGCGTTTGTTCTAGATAAATCCCGATTATTAAATTACTCGTAGCAATCCAAGTATTGTCCATACCTGCTAGTTGTTTAGGCTGGTGGAAACGACTTGGGTTGAGTTTGTGAAGTGTTCGATTTTTAGAGTGAGAAGTCAGGGGTCATTTGCCTGTTTACAGCTTCTAAGTTGTCATCTAGTTGTCTACAATGTATAAATTTAGGACTGGACATTTCAATTTTAGACCAATCCTCTTTATACGTGGTTGTGACATTCGTTGGATTAAATTATTATCTAGACTTTCAAGTCAAGATCAAAGCGGTACTTGTAGGCAGCAAAAATCAAAAAAAATTATTATTTTTGTTCGAGCTTCTACGTTTGCTAGTTTCATTTAAAAATATAATTTCAATCTGATAACTAAAAATATATAATTTCATTTAAAAATTAAAAGTTTAATTTGTTTAGTTGTTATCTAAATAATATAATTTCAATCTGATAACTAAAAATATATAAATATTAACCCATTTAGATATTAAAATTTCACTTACATCTCAATCACCTCGTATTTCATGGAGAACCTCTCTCACCTGTTCTCCTAACTCATCCCCCGCACCTAATATATGTATGGAAGAAAGACAGAAATGAATTTTTTAATGTGAAATTGATACATTCAGATAAACATTCTCAAATTTTGTGATCATTAATAATTGTCAATAGAATTCCTACTACTGCTATCAATACCTAAACCTTACATGCACTTCATACTTGATTAGTTTATCATTGATAAGTACCCGTTGATAGTCATCAGCGGGCACCCGCTAATAAGTAAAAATATTAATTCTCAAAAAACACAATTCTGGAATACTTGACAAAGTATATCTAATTTCAAAATTATTATTCCAAATACAAAAGAATATCCATAAAAAGTATTTCAAATCATCATACTAATCCACTTGCACAAAAATATCTTGCTTTATCCAATTTCATAAAGGTACACCCACTTGCTCACTTGCATAAAGGTATCTTACTCCATAAGACAAAGAGACAATATAATATTCAAACACCCATGTGCAAGAGACAGAATCTGATCAAAGTAGTCCAAGTGGCAGAATCAAGGTATGTTTAAGGGGACATCAATCACTGTTCCAATAGTGGCTCACTGTAGCTTTAACGGCACAACTAGTGGGCGACAGTGATTGAAGAACCCAACCTATAAATATCCCCATTCTACACACACACAAAGGGATCCGAAAAACAAAAAAAAAAAGATACAATCCTTTCAGACACAGAAAAAGCTCTCTACAATACTCTTTCACATACGATATATTTTCACTAGTCCGATTATTATTATTTCCGATTACTAATTCTCACGCCGGAGGTGCTTGACGGCCACCACCCCCGGGCAAGCATTGTTTTGCAGGCACCCCAAACTCAGGTGAAGTACTTCCGGTAAAGTGCCCTGAATGGTGATCGGAAGCCTCTAATCGGCTGTGGGAATTATCATTTGGCGCTAGAAGGAGGGCGTTTTATTTTCTTGAAGAAAATTCCCTCACCTGCTCTAACCAACACAACAAAAATCCCAACACAAGAACCTCGCATTCGAGAGAAACCAAACACATACACATCGCCAAAATAGCCCCAAGTACCCGATCCAAAACCATGACAGATAACCAAGAAGAGCAGCAAAGAGAACTAAACACAAACGTCCCCCCCACAAACCCGCAAAATAATAAGTTAACAAATCACCCCCCCAACAAAGATAACCAGGAACAACCGCTTAGCCTGAACCTCGCGGGATTCAACCAGCAACAAGTAGATTTAATCATGCAAATAGCTTCAGCTTTTCCGCAGCAAGGGCAACCACTAGCACAGGGCTCCCAAGTCCACTCTCACAACGACCAAGACCAAGAGGTACACAGTCGGCCTAGGAAGGCTAACTCAGCTTTCTCTCGACTAGGCTCCTCCCAGAACACAAACCACAAAAAACACGGAAAAGGTCACCACAGACCGGAGACATGGGAACAAAATAGAAAAGAAAGAGACCTGAGAAAAATCATCAACGACAAGAAAGCCGCATATGAGAAAGTGTTGGTGGAATATGATAACCAAAGGCGGGGAGAACGGCCCCCCATTCGCCCGCACGAAACAGAGAATACCCAACCATCAAATGCAGACATGATGCACACCATCATGGAGCTAAAGAGAAAAATAGAGGGCACAAGCGAACCAGAAACAAACGGGTCACCCTTTACTGCAAGATTAGAAGCGGAGCCTAGACAAAAAGACATCAAGCACCATAGCTTCAATTCCTTCGACGGGCTGGGCGGCCCGGAGGAACACCTCAGCTACTTCGACCAACTGGCCCTCCATTACGAGTATAATGATCTCACAAGGTGCCGTTTCTTCGCCGCGACTCTCCGCGGTAACGCTCAGAGATGGTTCTGTCGATTGACCGCCAGATCCGTTGATACCTGGTTGGAATTCAAAAAACTTTTTCTAAACAAGTTCAAAGCAAACCAACAACACGAGGTGCATACCGTGTTTTTGGAAACAGTCGCCCAACGCAACGAAGAAACCTTGCAGAACTACATCGACCGCTTCAAAGAGGCCGTTAACAAGGTCGTTTGTGTAAATGAGACAGAAGCTTTGGTTCGCCTAAGAAGAGGTCTCAACCCCTACGAATGTGAGAAGTATGTATGCAAACTCATGGAAGCTAAACCCACCACCTTGGCAAAAGCATATGACCTGGCTTCACAGGCCATCAATGAAGCCGAATCCCTGAACGTGCTTAGACAGTCCAGGGCCCCGCCCACTCAATCCTACTTCCAAAGAGAAAGATACACGCCCTATCAAAGGCAAACACCGGCCCAAAATCAGGTACAGACCACTCACGGGCCACCGCCTCCCGCCCAAAAAATACAGCCCACAATCCCAGTAAGAGACCGCTTAGGGCCAACAAACCCGCCGCGCACAGATAGGCGTCCCGAGCCAAAATGGACGGACTTCACACTCCCCAGGGCGACCATTCTACGAGAAATCAGGGGAAAGCCTTTCTACCTACCACCAGCCCCAATGTACACACTACCTGAAGACAGACCAAAGGACAAGCACTGCGACTATCACGAAACACATGGCCACACTACGGAGAGCTGCTTGTCCCTCAAATACTTCCTGGAAAGGCAATTAAAAGCGGGCAACCTATCCCAATACTTGCCCAGACAAATACAAGGGGCAGCCACGTCTCAAGGGCAGGACAAAAACATCGTACATACCGTTTTCGGTGGACAATCCTCCCCGCCAAGAGAGGAGCGTGACATTTAAGAGATATACGAAGGACCCCCGAATATCATTACTTTTACTGACGCGGACTATGAGGGTATTAACCCGAATCACACTGAGGCACTAGTTGTGTCGTTGGGCGTGGCCAACAACGAGGTAAAGAGAATCCTCGTGGATAATGGATCCTCAGTCGACATCTGTTTCAAACACACATGGGACAGGCTCAAGTTAAATGGCGAGAAACTCGAACCCTGTCCCGATGAAACACCACTTTACGGTTTTGGCCACAACGCTGTCCCAATTGCGGGCATTGCTAGACTACCCGTTTATTTCGGCAAATCACCCAGGCAAGTATGTCAAACGATCAAGTTCTATGTCATCAATACTGCATCCTCCTACAACATGATTCTAGGGAGGCCCACACTGAACACACTCAAAGCAGTCACCTCCACCCCGCATCTAAAGATCAAATTTCCTACTCTGAACGGGGTGGGAGAAATCAAGGGAGATTCTGAAACTTCCAAAAGATGCTACGGCATAGCACTCACCCTGGGTAAGACTGAACCCAGCAACCTCCGCAGAGAAAAGACAAATAAGAGGAAAAGGGAAAAAAGACAAAGACACATTGAACATCAACAAAACAACCGCAAAAGAAAGAAAGAGGTACAGTTCATCGACGGGCCCGACCCGCAACGAATAGATGCAAATCTCTTGAAGTGTCTCAAACGGGAAGAGAAACCGCCAATAAGCCCCGCGGTGCAGACAGAAAAAATAGAAGTTGTGCCCGGAGACGCAAACAAAAGTGTGAGTGTGGGAACGGGCTTAGATTCAGTCTTTAAGGCTGGCCTCACAGACCTCCTAAGAAAATATGCCGATGTCTTTGCATGGAGCCCAAAAGACATGCCAGGTCTGGACGAGTCGGTAGCAATCCACAAACTGAATGTGGACCCGGAGAAGGCACCCAAAATACAGAAAAGAAGGAATTTCGCTCCTGAGCGACAACAGGCAATTGATGTCGAAATTGACAAACTCTTAGACGCGGAATTAATTTGCGAAGTCACCTACCCAAAGTGGGTCGCGAATGTAGTTCTGGTAAAAAAGGCCAACGACAAATGGAGAATGTGCGTGGATTACACTGACCTAAACAAAGCATGCCCAAAAGACCCGTACCCCCTCCCCTCAATGGATCAACTCATCGACGCAACAGCGGGCCACCTAATGTTGAGTTTCATGGACGCATACTCCGGTTACAATCAGATCAAAATGTCACCGGAAGACAGAGAGAAAACAGCCTTCATTACACACAGAGGGGTCTATTGCTACAAAGTCATGCCTTTTAGATTAATCAACGCGGGCGCCACATTCCAGAAAACAATGAACAAAATCTTCGGCAGTCAGATAGGCCGCAACATGGAGGTATATGTGGACGATCTCATAGTAAAGTCTCTCTTAACGACTTGTCATTTACAAGACTTGGAGGAATGTTTCTCAACCCTCAGAAAACACAACATGAAGCTCAACTCGGACAAATGTGCGTTCGCACTAGACGCGGGAAAATTCCTGGGATTTTTGGTATCTCACAGGGGCATTGAGGCCAATCCCGAAAAAATAAGAGCAATCATCGACATGCAACCGCCAAAGACCTTAAAGGAGATACAAAAGTTAACAGGGAGACTAGCAGCCCTCAGAAGGTTCATAGCAAAGTTGGCCGACAGATGTCTTCCGTTCTTTGATACCCTGAAGGGAGCAACAAAAACAAAGGCAATCTCCTGGACAGAGGAATGCCAGAAAGCCTTCGAGGATCTTAAAACCTATCTCTCCTCTTCTCCTCTACTAACGGTCGCGGCTCCCTCAGAACCACTATCACTATACTTATCTGCAACGGATAAGGCTGTGGGGGCCGTACTGATCAAAGAAGAAAAAGGCGAGCAAAAGCCCGTCTATTATATCAGCCAAGTACTTAAAGACGCAGAGACTCGCTATCCTAATGTTCAAAAGTTTGCTCTGGCTCTGGTAATGGCAAGCAGAAAATTAAGACATTACTTCCAAGGCAGACAAATCAGGGTTATCACAGACCAACCGTTGAGAAAAATACTGCACAAACCGGACCTATCTGGTAGGCTAATCAATTGGGGTGTAGAGCTTGGTCAATTCGATTTGAAATACAAGCCAAGAACCGCAATCAAAGCACAAGCATTGGCGGACTTTGTCACCGAATGTTCATTCACCACAAGGGAAGAAACAATACTAGCAGAGAGCGGGGTCATCACCGGAAACAATTGGCAGTTATACGGGGACGGTTCCTCCACCAACACCCGCTGTGGGGCAGGATTAATCCTTACCAGCCCCAACGGCTTCCAAGTCAAACAGGCCATACAGCTAAACTTTAAAGCGACAAATAACCAGGCAGAGTATGAGGCACTCCTCGCCGGTTTAGCGTTGGCAAGAAACTTACAAGTCAAAGAAATCACCATCTACAGCGACTCACAGCTCATAGTCCGCCAGACGACGGGGGATTATTCTACCAAAGATATAAGTCTCGGCAAGTACCAGGAAATGGTACAAGCTATGCTATCCCAATTTGAGAAACATACCCTCGAACAAATAGACAGAACGGATAATACAGTGGCGGATATGTTATCCAAACTAACAAAAGGGGAGAAAACGGGTAGCGACACAATCTATTTCGAGGAATTGCAAACTTCCAGCATTAACAGTCTGCCTGTAATGGAGATAGGCCCGCAACAAGATACTTGGATGACTCCCTATATCCGGTACTTGAAAGATGGCACCCTGCCCGATGACAACATTAAAGCTAAGGTACTCAAATCTCAAGCGGTAAAGTACTTTATGCAAGAAGACACCCTGTACAAAAGAAGCTTTGATTCTCCCATACTCAAGTGTGTTGATGAAGAAGAGGCTTTATACTGCATGAGAGAAGTTCACGAAGGCATCTGTGGCGACCACATGGCTGGAAAGGCACTAGCACATAAAATACTCAGACAAGGCTATTATTGGCCCAAGATGCACAAAGAATGCAAAGCTTTCACAAAGAAGTGCCACCAATGCCAACTATTCAGCAACATGTCCCGGAAAGCGCCAGCCCTTCCAGCAGCAATCTTGTCCCCAATACCCTTTGCGGTTTGGGGCATCGACATAATGGGGCCCTTCCCTAAAGCCAAGGGTGACCTACAATACGTAATGGTCGCCATCGATTACATGACTAAGTGGGCCGAAGCAAAGGCACTTAAGAACGTCACACAGGATGATGCAATCCGTTTTGTCACAGATCAAGTCATCACGAGATTCGGGATCCCGGTGGTACTCATATCCGACAACGGGACACAGTTTGTTGGATCGAAATTTACAAAATTCCTATCCGACCACGGGATCAAACACAAGAAAGCTTCTGTCTGCCACCCACAGAGCAACGGACAGGTCGAGGCGACTAACCGCACCATTATACGAGGCCTGGAAAAAAGGCTAACTACTTCCAAAAAGAAATGGCCTCATGAGTTGCCAAACGTCCTTTGGGCATACCGGACGTCAGCTAGGGCAAGTACAGGGGAAACCCCGTTCAAACTAGCTTTCGGCACGGAAGCTCTTGCTCCAATCGAGATTGGATCCCCATCCTACCGAGCTATCAACTTCGAAGAAGAGCCCAATAATCAAGGACTCAAAACAAACCTAGACTTACTAGATGAAGCAAGGGAAGCCGCTGTCGAAAAAATGACTGCTTACAAAGAAAAGACAAAGGAATTTTTCGGGAAAAGAACCA
Source organism: Saposhnikovia divaricata (assembly GCA_036435485.1). NCBI lineage: Eukaryota > Viridiplantae > Streptophyta > Magnoliopsida > Apiales > Apiaceae > Saposhnikovia > Saposhnikovia divaricata. Next base: position 216,875,683 of record CM071594.1, read on the forward strand.
GAATCAAGGCTTTTCTAGAAGGCGATCTAGTCAACAGGGCAACCGAGGCATCTGACCCTAGACACACCGGAAAGCTTATGCCAAAGTGGGAAGGCCCATACAAAATCATTCAGGTCTTAAGGCCGGGCTCTTACAAACTAGCACGCCTGGATGGCACCGAAGTCAACAACACTTGGCACGGGGATAAATTGAGGAAGTATTACCAATAGACAGTCAATCAATCTGTACTTTCTCTTTCTTGTACGCAACAGTCATGAATGGAATACTTTTTTACCAACAAATTGTCTGCAATAGCATCCTATTATTATCAAGTCCTCTACGCGGACAAGCATTCTACTACACAGTCCTCTACGCGGACAAGCATCCTATTATTATCAAGTCCTCTACGCGGACAAGCATCCTGTTATTATCAAGTCCTCTACGCGTACAAGCATCCTATTATTATCAAGTCCTCTACGCGGACAAGCATCCTATTATTATCAAGTCCTCTACGCGGACAAGCATCCTATTATTATCAAGTCCTCTACGCGGACAAGCATCCTATTATTATCAAGTCCTCTACACGGACAAGCATCCTATTATTATCAAGTCCTCTACACGGACAAGCATCCTATTATTATCAAGTCCTCTACGCGGACAAGCTTCCTATTATTATCAAGTTCTCTACGCGGACAAGCATCCTATTATTATCAAGTCCTCTATACGGACAAGCATCCTATTATTATCAAGTCCTCTACGCGGACAAGCATCCTATTATTATCAAGTCCTCTATGCGGACAAGCATCCTATTATTATCAAGTCCTCTACGCGGACAAGCATCCTATTATTATCGAGTCCTCTACGCGGACAAGCATCATATTATTATCAAGTCCTCTAAACGGACAAGCATTCTATTACACAGTCCTCTACGCGGACAAGCATCCTATTATTATCAAGTCCCCTAAACGGACAAGCATTCTATTATCAAGTCCTCTAAACGGGCAAGCGTTCTATCTCAAGGTCATTTACGCGGACAACCATCCTACTACTCAAAACAATCTATGCGGGCAATCAGCCTATGGAATTCCCTCAACAAAAAACAAATAGTACGTCCCTAAACGGGCAAAGACAGGAGACAACAGTTATCAAGCGTTCAAGCGTGACGCTACATCAAGGAAAATACAAAAAACATGCAAAGAAGGAGAAATTGTAAACAAGTTCAAGCGACAAAAGAAAAAGGGCAACTTTATTCATTTTCATTTTAATTATTACAAGGCTAGACGGTATACAAGATTTGAATCCCTAGTCTAGGCCTTGCAACTTCCACCTTCTCCGCCACCGTCGTCTTTCTTTGGTGGGCGTGGGTTCTTGGCAGCTTCCCTCTCTTCCCGGCGCTTCGCCAGAGCTTCCTCGATTTTCCTGAACACTTCAGGAAAATCGGCCTCGGACTCCGGCCCATCGAACACCATGCCATCGATTATGACTTTGTTGTTGTCGTAGTCGTACATCATCACGCGAGGATCCATGACCAGATAACAAGTAACAAGAAGGAAGCAAGCTAGGAAATGAAAAAGATGCTCAGAATTGAGCACGTTAAACCCTTTTTATGGGGGGGTAAAAGCAAGTTAAAAGGTGCGCAGTTAATACTGCCATTCCCAAGCCACGGAATACTACGCGCACAGTCAAAAACATCCATCCCCATGCAGACTGCAGTAAAAGCACGGTCAAAACAACGTGATTTCCATGCAGCATTTAATGCTCGTGCCTAATCCCCATAGTCAAAACGCGCGATTTCTAGGTAACATTTCCCAAACACATATTTATTTTCCACTTTCACAAACAAACACAAATACACACAATACAAATATATTTCGCCAACAGAAATTCAAAAATAAATATCCACCAAACACAAAATATTCCGGACTTTAGAGAAACAATTTACAAGTACGAGAAATAGAAATCTTTTTCCAAGTCACAGAGCGGACAGACCCGCGGAGCAACTTCAAAAACACATTAACAGCGGGCGGCCAGAGTAAGGCTTCATCCCCAGCGGGAAGCTCTCAGCGGGCTCGACATGCCTATTAAAGTTTTCTCTTCACCCGGATCCTCGCCATACACGGCCGCTATTGCAGACAACGGCGCTACGGCGTCCAACTCTTCCAACCCGGACACGCCTATCAACGGCTCCTTTTCATCCGGTTCCTCGGCATAAACGGCTGCTATGGCCGACAACGGAGTGGCAACATCAACCTCATCTCCACCCGCTCCACGCTCAATAACTGGCACACCAACTTCACCTGCCACGGCCTCTGTTTGACAGCCAACACTAACTCTGACCGTCTCTCCTAGACGGGCCTTCAATGCTTTCACCTTACGCTTAGCTCTCTTGGCCTTAGACTTCAGCTTAGCCATTTCGGTTCTCAAACGGTCAATCTCTGCACTGCCTTGCGACACCGTTACATGCATCTTCGCGGCTTCCTCTTTCACAATTCCGGCAAACTCGGCACTGTTTTTATATTTCCTAACCGCGGCCTCTTCCGTCGGACGGGAGTCAAGGTGGCTTTCAGCATCATTTGCACGGTCCCTCTCATACTTCAGTGAGGTATTTAAGTTCTTTATCTGCTCCGTCAAAGTCGCCTTCTCGGCCTCAAGCTCAATTTTATCCTCCGCCAAAAACCTTCGAAGCTCAGAACTGTAAGCATAGCTTGCCTTAATGTCGGTTTTCTCGGTCTCAATCTCAAACAAAGCCTTTGCAGCATTATCCTTCATTGTCCTCTCGGCGGCCAGTTCCCGCTCAAGCACCTTCACTCTCTCCTTTAAAGCTATATTGCTGCTGCGGTACATATTACTCCGGCCCATCAAACCCGTATACATGCACTGATTCTACAAAAAACAAATGCACAAAAGGTTAACAAGTCACCAACAAGCAAAAGTAAGAGACAACACCAAACTACTGGATAAATGCATACCCGAGCGGCGTACTTCTGCGAAAGGCGACACATCCGCCCCCAACTCAGCTCATTCATCCTCAGCAGATCATCATCAGTCATAGATTCCGCTGTAAAAGTATTAGGCCCTGACTTGAACAGAAAACCATATCCGGGCCTACTGCCAAACTCAGCATCATTCACTTCATCATCACTACTTGTATAATGGACAATCTCTTCCGACGACTCTCCACTATCTCCACCATCTTCTTCCCCAGTACCATCAGATGCGGTGCCTGCGCTTTCATCAACAACCACGTTGGGAGGAACGTAATCACTTACCCTGAAAGGCTCAACCCGTCTACGCTTAGACGGACCAACATCATCAATAGTTTTCCGTTTCAGACTTGGAGGCGGAACATCACCCGCAACATCAACATGTTCTTCCGCCCCAACATCGGCCACCTTTGCGGCCCCCAAAGTCTCTTCAGAATCTAAATCAACGACTTCCTTGATCCCAGGGGTGCCAACCGCTTCAGGAATATTAGACACACCCCGCTCAACTCCTCGAATGGACGCTCTATACTCCTTTGAAAGAATATCCGGTTCATGCTCACCAACTCCTAGGCTAGCAGCATATAACCTTGCCACAGTACCGGGACTATTGCCTCCACTTTCAGTAGCCATCTCCTCAGCATTAGCGGGCTATTCACCACCAGCTTCCACATCTCCCACACTGGCCCGGCCAACTTCCACTTCAACCTCATCCCTCTCACTCTCCCCTTGTGCAGCTTCTTCTCCCTCTAACTCCAACTCAAAGTTCTCTTCAAATGCCTGGCCTTCCCCACCCAAAAACTGCTCACCTAGCAGCTCCTCAGATAGTGACTCGGCCTTCGAATCAATGTCATCTTCATCCTCCTCCTCCTCCGCATCTTCCTCCACAACGGTTTCTGGATCTTCAAAACGAATAGAAGGCCCAGCCCCTCTGCTTTCACCTGACAAATCAAAGGCATCCAATATATTTGCAGCGGAAAAATGCCCGCCACGAAGACGGTTGGGTCTGGGGGGCACTGTCAATATAAACTTCGCATACAACCTCGCTTCATTCAAACCCAAGGTCGGGTGCACATCTAGCTCCGGTTTACGAGGGTCCAATACTACACAAAACAAACAATATGGTTAATAGCAGATACAACGAAAACAACAGACTACATAAAACAAAGACTTACAGCAGTGTTTTCTTAGATCGGCCGGATCAACAAAATTGGATTCCGTCCACACTTCGCCTAACGCCTTCACAAGCCTCACCAAAATATCAATCTCAGCATGGCTCAATCGATTGCGGTTCACCTTATAAGAACACTCAACTTTCTTCGTAAAATTCTTCTGCCAAGCAAACTCACCGCCACCAATAACCAAAAACTCCTCAGCCCAACCCGCCATACCCTTGGGAAATAACCGCGGGCGAAATCCATCCAAGGCCTTCCCAATCACGCTATTTGGCTTCACAAATTGCAGCTCATAGAAAGGCTTTGAACGACTCGCTTTTACATCAAACAGACAGAAAAAGGCCCTGAAAGTCGGCTGTTTACCCATTGCTTCACTGCTGGCTATAAACCAATTAATAGCCCTTATGGAGTTGGGACCGAACTGAGCTAACGGGCACTGAAAGTACACACAGAATAAATCCATGATAAATTTATGCGGGGGAACCCGGAAACCAGCCTTCAAATGACTAACGGGGAGGCACACAGAACCATCATCAAAACGGTGATACAGCCTCTCACCCGGCTCCGCCCGCCTCCAGAAATAGCCATCTTCTATCCGGAACATCCTACTCACATACGCTGACCACTCCTCACTCAGAAACGTACTGTCATGTTGAAGGTGAGGAAATCTAGAAAAAACGGTATCCATCTGCGCCTTCGAATACGCTGTCGGGGCCACATTGGTCGCCCGGAACAAACTCTCACTACTCTCAAAGTACCTGTACCGATTTCTCCGAAGAACCGCTGGATAGGTCAGTTGCCCAATGTCCGCCCACCGCCCGTACCCATTTATCAGCGGTCTCTTCTCTCCGGTCCCAGGATCTGTAAATACGTCACCCATCTACACAAATTCAAAAGTAAAATTCCTGTACCGCCGACACAAAAACCGCTTACAACTATCAAGGTACACGTGAATTTTCACAGCAATTTCCTTTTTTCTAAAATATAAGAAAAACGATTCATATTCCATTTCCCTCCACAAACATCGAAGACACACCATCACAAAACCAATTTACACAACATTTACCACATATACGTACATATATATACACCATTACTGGCCTAAACATCCACAGATTACATTATTCAAACTCAGAACCTATGAACAACAAACAATACACCACCGAAAATCTTGACCAAAAACCTATCGAACACATAGATCGAACTCTTTTGCATAAAAGAGGAAATCAACAACAAATATCCACTTACCACCGAGACAAAAAACAAACACAAAACCACGATCAAAACCATCTACCTAAACAGACATCACCAAATTATAAATACATACATTGCACGATTATCTATGCAACAGATATCACAAAAGAAAAATGCAAGGAAAGAACAACAAATCTTACCGCAAAGCAGGAGATACGAACGGCTTTATAAACCTCGCCGATCACCGGAATAGCACAACCACCACAAAAAACAACCGAGTAAGCACTCAATGGCAAGAGATATGAAGGCAGTAAAAAGATGAGAGAAAATAACTGACCAAACCCCCCTTTTTATTACGTGAGGCGCGTGAAAAGGGGAAACCACTGTCACACGCAACGTGGCAGATTCTTACTGGTCCACGCCAAAAGCACAACAGTAACCACCTCGGTACAAAACACCAACTACTCACTTGGTAATAACTCCCCACTTCTCCTTACATATTATTTCAAAGGTACACTCTCCCTCCACCCAAAGGTCACTTCACTCATTAATACGCACTGCCACTTATCATTTCTCTTATTATTGGCATTTAATATTATTCTTGCATTAATTGGCAATAATAAGCATTTATTCGCATAACAGTTACGCATATCAAACAAAGAACTTTTCAACTCCACATACGTCAAGCACCGCAAACCGCCTAAGTGTTGCCCGCCAACACTTGGGGGGCACATTTTCACAAAAATTTCTAACTCCTAAGTGTTGTCCGCCAACACTTGGGGGGCACATTTTCACAAAAAATTCTAATTCCTAAGTGTTGTCCGCCAACACTTGCGGGGTTCATTTTTTCACAAAACTTTCTGCCCACCTAAGTGTTGCCCGCCAACACTTGGGGGGCACAGACATTCCGTAATTTTGCATTTTTTTCGCTTACCGTTTCCTCTTCCTCCCCCTACCCGCAAACGCGCCTAGAGGGAGTGGGGGGCAATGATAAGTACCCGCTGATAGCCATCAGCGGGCACCCGCTAATAAGTAAAAACATTAACTCTCTAAAAACACAATTCTGGAATACTTGACAAAGTATATCTAATTTCAAAAGTATTATTCCAAATACAAAAGAATATCCACAAAAAGTATTTCAAATCATCATACTAATCCACTTGCACAAAAATATCTTGCTTTATCCACTTGCATAAAGGTACACCCACTTGCCCACTTGCATAAAGGTATCTTACTCCATAAGGCAAAGAGACAATATAATATTCAAACACCCATGTGCAAGAGACAGAATCTGATCAAAGTAGTCCAAGTGGCAGAATCAAGGTATGTTTAAGGGGACATCAATCACTGTTCCAATAGTGGCTCACTGTAGCTTTAACGGCACAACTAGTGGGCGACAGTGATTGAAGAACTCAACCTATAAATATCCCCATTCTACACACACACAAAGGGATCCGAAAAACACACACAAAAAAGATACAATCCTTTCAGACACAGAAAAAGCTCTCTACAATACTCTTTCACATACGATATATTTTCACCAGTCCGATTATTATTATTTCCGATTACTGATTCTCACGCCGGAGGTGCTTGACGGCCACCACCCCCGGGCAAGCATTGTTTTGCAGGCACCCCAAACTCAGGTGAAGTACTTCCGGTAAAGCTCCCGGAACGGTGATCAGAAGCCTCTAATCGGCCGTGGGAATTATCAATCATGCAATTTAATTTTCCAAGAATCTACTTCAAATTATGGATGCATAACAAGCAATTTCTTAATTAGTAATTTGGTGAAATTAAGTACTACAACGATTTACATAATTAACGATTCAATTATTAAATTCGGAACATGTTAGTGCACCACATATGTAATCTATATATGCACAAACTTTTGTATCTACCAGAGTTGGTAAGTTTGAATACTAATAGGACGAAAGAGTCCGGACAGAGAAGATTAATGTAGGTAGGGGCGAAGGTCTCCAAAAAATATAGATTTTGTTGATTATCATGTATAATTTAATAAATAATTTCTATTCGCCTCCTCATTTTATAACAAAAAAAAAAAAGTGACTTACATAATTAACGGTTCAGTTATTAAATTCAGAACACGCCGGTACAGCACATATGTAATCTATATATGTACTAACTCTACGTCTCTATCAGGGTTCGTAAGTTTGAACACTAGCGGGTCGGAAGATTCCGAAGAGAGACGAAGGTAGGTAGGGACGGGGGTGGGAAGATTCCGAAAAGTATAAATTTTATTTATTGTTATGTATAATTTATTTAATGAATAATTGCTATTCGTCCCCTCATTTTATAACAAAAAAACGTGGGTACATTTACTCAAATTAAATCAAAGTAAGCATAATTATAAGCCATTAATTATTAAAATATTCGAATATTTTTAAAATCCATTAATTCAAATATTCGATTTTTTTAAAAGCTCAAAATATATTTATTATTAATTTTTTAATAAAATTAATTAATAACTACATATAAGCCAACACTACATATATTTTAATTATTTAAATTATTAAATATACGTTAGAAGAGTATTATTATTTATAATATTTTCTATAAATCCACAAAACAGTAAATTGCATATGTTTATATATCTCTTAGTTATGAATTGTTTTTGAACATCTTCTATATCTATATATATTATAATAGCAGGAGATCGGAGAAGCTTGCACTCAAAAGCTTCAAAATACTTTTCTTGAATTCTCACATTTTTAATTTTTTTATTAAAATAATTTTCTTGCATTTAATTAATAATTAATTATACCTATTAAATATATATCAAATACAATTTATTTCATATTTAATATAAAAGTTTAACAATATTAATGATTTATATAAAAGTACCACTATTTTAAGATAAAACAATAAAATAAAATTATTTTTATCGTGTCATTTCTATTCCTTATTCAAAATCATTACAATTTTTTTGGCAACAATTAATAGACGATTTTAACTTTTCGATAAATCTAAAAAATATATTATAATGGCAGGAGATCGAAAATGAACCAGGACAGTTTAAGGTATTTTTCTTGAATTTTCGTTTTTTTATTTTTCTTATTAAAATTATTTTCTTGCATTAAATAACTATTAATGACAATTTAATTAGTCATTAATTACACCTATTAAACATCTATTCAATTTATTCTATTTAATTTGTTTAAAAATAAGCAAACTTTATTTGAACATTATAGTTATTATTTCAATATTAAATATTAATTATATACAGTTAAGTTTATTTTTAGGTAAAATGACGACTAACAATTGTTATATTGCGTTATTTTTTATTTACTATTCAAGATCATTATATTTTCTTTTCAAATGATTATAGGATAGACGACCTTAACTTCTCAAACAATTTTTATTATCAACGATTGTGAAAGTCGTAATAAATTATGGAAGTACAAGATATCTACTTAATTTTTGGAACTGTATACAAACAATACATACAAATTTTTAATTTTGTGCATGAATAAATTATACATGAGTTATGATCAAATCAATTAAATTTAACAAATCCAACCATTTATCGGAAGAAAGATCGATAAAAAAGCTATACACCCATTGTTTCATTACATTGTGTCGAAATAAAATTTTATTCTAATTAAACAAATTTTTACACTATTATTGAATATGTATATTATGAGAGGGGTGTCGGCTTTAAAAAAATGTTATTAACATGAACTTCTCAAGCATTCTTTATTATCAATGATTGTGGAGTCAAAATAAACCAGGAGATCGGAGAGGCTTTCACTCAGAAGTTTCAAAATATTTTTCTTGATTTTCACATTTTTGAATTTTTTTTATTAAAATAATTTTCTTGCATTTAATAGCATTTTAATTAGTCATTAATTGTACATATTAAACTTATATTAAATACACTTTATATTATACTTATTATAAAAATTTTGCAATCTTTACTAGAACATTATAATTATTATATTAATATAAAATATTAATTATCTATCTAAAAGTACAATTATTTCAAGGTAAAACGGTAAAATAAACTTATTTATATCGTCCATTTCTAATCCTTATTCAAAATTGATGCAATTTTTTTCGGCAATAATATATAGACGATTTTAAATTTTCGATTAATTCGTAATCAGTGACCGTGAGAATCATGATAAGATACGGAAGCATATAAATTTTCCAATTAACATGTACAATTTAAATACAAGCAATATTGTATAATTTACTTTTACACATGAACAATTTACACATGGAGTGTGATCAACTCGATTAAATTGAATCAATCCAACCTTTTTCTTTACTGATTAAATCAATGAAAAAGTTATACATTCGGTGTTTCATTATATCATGTTGGATTAAATTAATATTCTAACTACACAAATTCTCATACCATTACTAATCAATTAATCATGTATGTATGTTATGAGACGGGAATTAATTATGCATGTATGTTATGAGACGGGCGTAACTCAATCAAATCTCTTATCACATTTACATTTTGCTTCTTTTTTCATCATACAAACAAATTTATCAACAAACTAAGCAATCACGTCTCTCATAATGCCACTGACAACAAAAATGATATAAAAAATATTACTTTTAGTTATCCATTGTTGAACTTTACAAATGTTTATCAATATTGGATTTCAAAAGCATTTTTTTATGTAACAAAATAAGTGTCGTCAATATCTTCGAAAATATTATTATTAATACTTAATAGTTTAATTGAAACATGTTTTTTTTTTTGCTAATTCTTTTCTCTATAATTCTTTAACATTCAAATTTAGTTACATTTTACACAAGTTTCAGTTCATCATATCAAATTTCAGATAGTAAAACTCAACAAACAATGATGTTATATACACAATTTTAAAAAATGTTTTCATGTCGCGCGTAGCGCGGCTTTGTTACCTAGTATATTATAATGCCTAGAGATCGGAAATGCACCAGAACAGTTTAAGGTATTTTTCTTGAATTTTTATTTTTTTGATTTTTTAATTAAAATTCTTTCTGGCATTAAATAGCTATAAATGAGAACTTAATTAGTCATTATTACTCCTATTAAACATTTATAAAATTTACTCTATTTAATTGTTTAAAAATTAGCAAACTTTATTTGAAGATTATAGTTATTATTTTAATATTAAATATTAATTATAAATAGTTAAATTTATTTTTAGGTAAAATTACAACTAACAATTGTTTATATTGCGTTACTTTTTATTCTCTATTCAAGATCACTATAATTTCTTTTCAGATGATTATAGGGTAGACGACCTTAACTTCTCAAATAAATTTTATTATCAATTGTGAAATACGTAATAAATTATGGAAGTACTGGATATTTACTTAATATCTGGAATTGTATACAAACAATGCAGACAAATTTTTAATTTTGTACATGAATAAATTATACATGAGTTATGGTCAAATTGATCAAATTTAACAAACCCTGCCATTTAGCGGAAGATAAAATCGATAAAAAAAAAAGCTATACACCCATTGTTTCATTATATTGTGTCGAAATAAATTTTTATTCTAATTAAACAAATTCTTACACTATTATTGAATACATATATTATGAGAGGGGTGTCGGCTTTGAAAAACGTTATTAACTTGAACTTTTCAAGCAATCTTTATTATCAATGATTGTGGAGTCGTAATAAATTATGGAAGTACACAGATCTTTAAGTACACAGATCTTTACTTAATATCTGAAATTTGTAAACAAATATTACACACAGAATTTTACTTTTGCACATGAATAAATTACACATGAGTTATGACCAAATTAATTAAATTAAACAAACCCAACCATTTTATCGAAATATTGAATTGATAAAAAATTTATACACCCGTTGTTTCATTATATTGTGTCAATATAAATTAATATACAAATTAAATAAATTCTTACACTATTATTGAACATGTATATTATGAGAGGGGTATCGACTTTAAAAAATCTTATTAAGTTATATTCAATATTTGTGACTTTTGATCGTAAATATTACATTCATATTGTAATTTTTATTTTTATATGTTTGTGATATTTTTAAGATTATCAAAATTTTAGATATGTAATGAGTGTATTTTTCCAACTAATAATTCATGTAAATTATTTTTAAATAAACTTTTTTAGAAAATTCATAAGAGACCAATCAATTTTTAAGAATTATAGAAATCAATTTTTAAAAATTGTGCGAAGCGCGAATAAGTTGGCTAGTTTATTATAATACTCGAGTCTACCACTTATTATTTAACTAATTAGAATATTGTGAATTATTTTAGCATCAATCACATTCTACTAAATTTTAGATTAATTAAACACAATGTAACATGTTTCTTAATTGGACTACGTTTCAGCCAAGATTAAACTCAACTCAAGTTAAACCCATTAACAATTAATTCTTATTTTTTATATCAATTAACTAATCTTTTATTATAATACTCAAGTCTACCACTTATTATTTAACCAATTAGAATATTGTGAATTATTTAGCATCAATCACATTCTAGTAAATTTTAGATCAATTAAACATAATGTAACATGTTTATTGGATCTAGATTCTACGTTTCAGCCAAGATTAAACTCAACTCAAGTTAAACTCATTAACAATTAATTCTTATTTTTTTATATCAATTAACTAAACATAATAATTACTAATTTTTATTTTAACGATTAACTAATAATCAATTCACATAAAATAAAATACCTCAAATATAAAATTCTTACAAACTAAAAAATAGAATCATTTATTATAATACATGAGTCTACCCAAGTATATAATTAGATGCAGTTAACCAATCAAAAAATTATGAATTATTTTAGAACCAATCAGAGGTCATTCCTAAATTTTAGACCAATCATATTATATCCAAAGTTTTCCTTATTTACCATTCTCATTCTATTATATTAATCATGGTTAGTTAACAATTCTAATTTAAATATTGTAATCACTTAATTAAATTAATCACATCAATCTCATCCTAATTTGCTTATCGTGGTTACTTAACAATTTTTTTGAAATACACAATTTATTTTATTTAGTACATGCATAAATTACCTGTTTTTTCAAGTGATAAAATATTTACTAACCTATCAATCTTTTAAATTAAAGTCAATCACAATTATATCATATATTACGAGCTAATTTTCATAAAGATCAAGTACAATCATACTATAAAATATAGTTTTCTATTACTGATTAATTTTCATAAATACTTATTAACTAATTAATCACAATTTTTAATTTAAAATCAATCACAATTATATTATATTATTATATACCGGCATATCTGTTCTTTGCGCCCCTCTCTAAGTATAGAGCAATTTTCCAAAATTTTGTATTTATTAATTGATTTTAATACAAATATATTATTTTAATGCATTGATCTATTTTATCTTTATTATATAATAGAATATTTTAATATCTCAAACACTCGATCTACAATCATAAGGTGCAATCAAATTTGAACAAATCTACTCCTATTCAATAAAATATTTTACAAATTAAAAAATATTTACTCCACTATTCTAAATACAAGTTCAAAATTTAAGTTATATAAACTTTTAAATTAATCAATTATAAAAAAGATAGATTCAACCAATTAAAATATTAAAAAATGAATTTTAAACCAATTTTCATTAACATTTTAATTATCATTATTTTTTAGTTATGCAATAATTAGTGGGACAAACAAATTGACTTGACAATATATTTGAATTATTCAAATACTATATAGACTCTCAAATAGTATTAGACATTATTTGGTGTATAAATTATCAATCCTAAAAAAAATCATTATAGAGTCAATCAATTAGTGAATATTTTCATACCAAATTGTTCAACTGAGCACAATAATTCTAATAAATCACTATTGATAGATAATTAATTTATCAATAAAAGGGCATACACAATCTACACAAATAATCATTCAAATTTCTTATAAATCGCTATCTTTTATTGGTACATAATTCATCAATAAAATGTCATACATCTGCAAAAAATATCAAGATTGGAAAAACACATATTAAAATTGATCATATCAAGGTAACAAAGTTTCCTTCATCTAAACAATTATCGTTGATCAGATCTTAAATTGAGGTACATCCTTGCTTTTATCACTGAAATATTGTTGTAGAATAAAAACTAGGTTGCGATTTATAATTAATGATAGGGTGGTTGAGCTTCGAGCTTTAATGGCTGTTCTTGTGTTCGTGGCTGAATCTGCCTTCACAAGATGCCTACGTACTTTGATGAATATCAAAGATCAAGCCAAAAACGTAGTTCTAGATTGAGGGGTCTGACCCTTTATATAGGCTGAGAAGCCTTAGAATTATGGTAGGAGTCAGAGACTTGGTGGACAAGTCTTTGAGGAAGGTTCTAGATCTATTCCTTGTAGGAATCAGTTTCCATATCAAATTGGTTGCCTTGGTAGCTAAGTCTGATGGAGATAATATCCTTATCCAACTCTTATTGCTGAGCTTTTTATTTCCCCCAATATTAATTACGAAATTAATATTATAATTGGGGTTTTGGGTCCACCTGGTGGGCCCCACGTTTGGACCGTTCTTGGTCTAATTAATGCCACATTAAATGTGTCTTTAGGGCTTATTTTCAGCCCATATCAAATATATAGTCTTTCAAGCGAGATAATTCAACAATTTTTGTATTTTAACATGTTAGTCAAATAGATAAAAGATAGGTAATACTCATTTTCAAATGCCTTTTTTTATGCGTAGGGATGACAACGAGTTGGATTTGATCCGAATTTTGTAAAATCCAAACCAATATCCAAATATTTTTGGGTTTTAAAAATAAATCCAAATCCAAAACTCAATATTCAAGACCAAATTTGGTTTTTTTTTAGTTTCCAAAATTAGTAATAATTTAGTGAAAATTAAAATAATTGCTACACGTAAACAATATTAATTATATTTATACAATAACTAAAAATTAAAATGATTAAATTAAGTAGTCAAATGTAAAATATTATACGAATTGACATACTAAGTAAAATTTAAAATATGATACAAAAATAATTCTTTGTATATAACACGAATGAAAATTTTATGTAAAGTAAAGAAAATTACATCTTATTTATATCAATAAAATTTGTGATTGAGAAATAGCAGTTCTAATTACTAAATTAGTATTGACAATTTCTAATGAAATATTTGAATAATATTAAATAAATTATATGTGTTACATCTAAAATGTATTATTTATGTATCGAATTTCGATAGTGGATTAGGTTTCAAATCGGATATCGGTTCAGTACAACTTAAATCCAAATGCGAACCGAAATTATTCTGGGTTTAAAATTTATATTTAAACCTAAATCCAGAAATTCAGGTTTGGTATATCCAAAAATTCAGATTTCGGATCGGGTACCATCAGATCGAATCAATTTTTCTTCCTTATTTATGGGTAAAAAAACTAATATTAAATATATGAAAGGCATATGACTCAGCCTATTTGTAGTTCGAGGATCCTAATCCAATTAAATTAGATTGTAATAAGTAAATAATATCAACTGTCACAGGAATCTCAAAAGATGATAACTGTCAGAAGAAAAATCAACAAGTCAATCTATAGTTTTGATGTTTTACATTGGAAGAAGATTCAGTTGTCTGATCAAGCCTCAAGGTAGCATTGAAACACATGGATTCATTTAAAGGACAAAGATTTCTATAAGTGATAAGAAACAGTATCAGTACAGAATGATTGAAGAGACTGAAGAAAAAAAAAGACCACAGTTTAAAGTCAAGATGAAGAACAGAGATTGGAGTTAGTCGTTCATGAACCAGACAGTACATCGAGCGTCAACAACGATCCAGTGTATGTTCCTTATTATAATTACGTGGTACACAGTGAAGTATTGACTATTAAAGGATTTGTATTAATTCTACTTTAATTAATTAAATCAAATAATTAATTTAAATAAATTAATTAATTCTATTAGAATTAATATATTTGTTAAAGTAATTATTAGATTTATTAAATCAGAATTAATATGAAAAAGAAATAGTTATTTAAATGATTTTTGTAAATCATTTGATTAATTATAAGCTGAAAAAATATGATAATATAACTATCAAAGGATAGTTATACCGATTGTCATATACAGTTCAAAGAGTATAGTCATATCAAGATGTTGGATTGGACAGTCATATTATCTCAACTGGATAGTCATATATCGTTCAAAGAGATAGTTATACCGAAAGTTATATTGGGATGGATTGTCATATCTAGTTCAACAAACTGTCATATCAAGTATTAAGGATAGTCATACCGAAAGTTATATTGGAAGAGACTGTCATATTACTTGCAGCGGATAGTCATACCGAATATCATATTATTGTTAACTGATTGTTATATCAGTTGAAACAAAGCAATATGATTATGGTTGTGCTATAAAAGACAGAAGATTGCAAAAGAAGCAGAACGGACAGAACATAACATTACATACAAAAACACAGCAGGCTATCTCTCTCTGTCTCAAGCTCAAGAACACATACAAATTAATTTCTGTAAATTCAAGTTTATCTCAGTTGTAATATTCTATCCATTGGAACTTGTTTACTTGTAATTCTTGTACTACTAGCGAATTAAGTTTCCTAGTTCACAATTTGATATCTTGATTTTTATTAACTAAATTAGAAAAGTTCATGTCGAATTTTTTAATTAGTTATTAATTACTTGATAATCATTTGCACTGATTTTGTAGCACCCATCAAGTTAATATATTGTTATATTCTACTTGAAATCTGTGTTATATTATTCCGCACAAATTTGTTTAAAATAAATTTTATTTAAAGAACAAATTTCGAGAAAATGATATAGATTGTATTCAACCCCCCTTCTACAATCTTATCGGACCTAACAATATACCATATTTTAATAGAAAAGAATAAAAAATCCAACGTACAAATTACCAAACTGAATATACATATTTTAAGTTGTCACTAAAAACAAGCCGAGGGCAATCACCAAAAACTCTAACAGTCATATCTTACTCTAAGAACGGGATCTATTGGATTTGTTTGGTTGATTGATAATGTCCTATTTCTATACAATTCACTAATAAAAGTACATAAAAGTTGTAAAAATGATATTGGATAAACACATAGGAAACTAGATTAGATGAAAGTTTTTTTTTTTTTTTTTTTTTTTTACATAACTACGTTTGTTTAATGGATCTTGCACAGTAGTGATCCTTTCTCATATCGCTGAAACAGGCAACATTTTTTGATAGACAATCTAATTATTTATAACGGTCGTTAGAAATAAGTGTTTACGAATTTTTAATATGTATTCAAAAAATTGATCGCGATCCATGTAAATATTTTGAATGTATTAATATAATAAAAATTATAGAAACCTACAATATTGCACATTTAAATATACCAAATTTTCGAAAGAACAAAACTTAAAATATGGGTAAAAAATTTATGAACTTGGTTGAAAGATTCTAAAAAAATGAGAGAAATCAAATGAAAAATAAAATTGAGAAAAAATAATAGAGAAGGGTTTTGAATGTTTGAGTGGGGATGTGAATGTTATGACAATTGTTTGATTAATATTAATATTAATGCAATTAGTATAAATTGAGGATAATTTTATACTTAAATTTTAATGAAATTATCTTTTTTTTTCCTTCTAAATAATGATTAAAATAATATATTTATATTAATTAATTAATTAATTAATTTTATTGGTGCGTAGTACGGGTAGATGACTAGTTTTGTAAATTTTTGCTAAGCGTGGAATGTTAATACTTATAGCTACTCTTGCCCGCAAATTTAGATTCCCGGCTCCGTCCCGGTCCCGGACATATTCCAGTTCCTTAGGTTTTGTAAAGCTACTCTCTCTGCTCCTCTCATTTTTTACAATTTCTATTTTGGAACGTTTTTTTTATTTCTTTACATACTATAAATAGTAACTTTTAATAATAAAGTATATTATTATATCCATTACTTCATTCCACTTTTTTAATACTATTACGCCTATTACTTCAATTATTTTAACAATAAAATCACTATTACACTAATTATTTCACTTATTTTAATTATAATTCTTAAATTTCATGAAAAAATCCAATATAAACAACGGTGGGGAACGAAGGGAGTACTACACATTCTTAAAACGTATCGTGATGTAGTTTCCCTCAAGTGATATGGTTTCTTAAAGTTATATGTGTAATATATTCGCGGGAATAGTATAAATATAAATTTTAACAGACCATACATGTACGGGGTAGCAGACCTTAAAAGCTAACTTAGAGCATCTTCAATAGGAATGGTTAAAATTGGTTGGCTAAAATAATATTTGCTGAACCTGTAAGGTATTTGATGAATCTATAAGGTGTTGTATTCTAATGGGGTTGGCTATATTAATAAAATTTATATGTACAGCTTTGTTACAGTTCTTGATTGGTTCGACAAATTTGGCCAACTTGGAAAGATTGGCTATAATTATAGCCAAGGGTTTTGAAAGGTTAGAGATTCAAAATTTATACTCCCTCCGTCCCAACGGATTCTTTACAGTTACTATTTGGGCCGTCCCATCCATTTCTTTACATTCCTAAAATAGTAAGTTTTAACACTATTACACCCACTACTTCACTTATTTTAACACTACTTTACACTATTACACCCACTACTTCACTTATTTTAACATTAAAATTACTATTACACCTACTACTTCACTTATTTTAACAATAAAATCACTATTACATCCACTACTTCATTTATTTTAAAATATTAGACCCAATTTATACCCACTATTATATGTTTGTCTTGTCCTCCGTGCCCAGCTAGGATGTAAAGATCCCACTGGGACGGAGGAATTACAAATTATCTAAAATATTTGCCGCTTAAAATTTTTTTACTAAGGGACTCTCCTATTGATGATGCGCTTACTTGTCATTCACGTGCAGACATGAGAGGATGTATTTGGCCTCGAAAGTCAAAATCGGCGGTTATCCCATTCCAAATTCCAGGTCCCTTGGCTTTCCTCTCACAAATTTTTGGCATTTCATCTTTGCATTTCTTCTAAGCCGACCACTATTTATGCATAATGCATGCGTGTACATGTATGTCTAATAATAGTCGTATATATCGTCTACACTAGCTCCATTGTCCGATCCTCTACAGGATTAAGTTTGTAAATGTTACTGTAAGGGAGATCGTTCTCCCATACATTTGTTGTAGTACATTGTATTGTGATAAATGATCGTGTTCTGTGATAATGAGTAAGAATAATCTTGATTATAAGTGAATAAAACTTAATTACGTTTACTGTCCTTGATATCAAAAGATTCCGAAATTGATTAGCAAAAAAAAAAAAAAGGACTCCAAAATTTCCTAATTGTTTGTATAAAATTATATAAACATCACGCTGTAAATGAGACACTTCTTATCTACATCCACAAATTTTAATTTTATATGTATCGTTGTAAATAATTACAAGACGATATTTTTATACTATAACATAGAGTAGGATCCCAAACCATGTAATAACTAATGCTGCTGTTATGGCTTTCTTATGTAATAATTATTTTTGCTTCAGTTTGCCGCTAGACTAACAAATTATGAACTCATCAAAATAATTGGCTGAGTATAGTGACTTAATTTAATCAGGTAGATTTACTCAATAATTAAGCTGGCGGCAGGCATGCATGCAGCATTAGAACGTTTAGTTGAATAATAGTTGTACAAAGTTGATCAGAAAAGGACTGGCGTTGGAACACGCGAGAAACTCGTGAAATTCGCGTCACACATGCATTATTATTCCATATATAGACGTAAGACGATCCAAAAACAGTGAAAGCATATAGGTAAATGTTCAAATTGGAGACCCCTCCCCCCGATATGTTTTGTAAAAGCAACATCACTTAAATTCTGAAAAAGAAAAAGAAAAGGAAAGAATGTCTGGGCAAAAAAGAATCTATGAGAAGAGTTTTTATACAATTGAGATGTCAGGTGCTCCTGATGATAGATACATAGTGTACCTGACTCTCGATTCCAATTCACTAGATCGTTTTCATATTCTTCCAATTTCACAATTTTCCAGTCAATGCAATGAACCAGGCAGCCAATTTTAATCACAGTAATTGTGAGTATTGATATCCTGATATTTCAGTAAAGGGTTTTAGAAGTGTACCTATAAACTTTCAAGAAAATGGTGTGACACGACTAGCTACTCAAATCATGACTACTCATTAAATTATTCTGGCTTTTATATTATTGATTTGCGTTAGCCTACAACGTATAATATTACATTATATTTCGAAATTATCTTATCAATGATACACGATTGTTAGCGGGTGATTCATTGAAAACCTGCTGCTAGTTACAGAGTTTTCAAATAAATGTTATTAATAATTTAAGGTGTAAATTACTCGCTTTAAGTATAAATTACTCGCTTTGAATGATATACTACTAACATCTAACTTGTATTTCATGACTTGAATCATGTCTTCATAAGATGCTTATGTATATTAAAAGTTAAGAATTAAGATAAAAAAATGATCGCGATGCGAGCGGTGCGATTTTTCTCCAAAATCGCGATCAACCTGAGCATGCAGTTTGGTCAAATTTTCAAATCGCAATCGTACCACGAAATTTTAAAAATGCATAAATCACATCGCGAAAATGCAAAAATGCAGAACGGTGCGACGCAGTTCATTGCGATTTACACCTTCGCTAAAGATCATTGTAAGTTTGAAATATAAATTTTCATCCATGTGAAATAAGTTTTAAAGTTCTCACTCAACCACATTTTTAATTCTTATGCAGACCATGACCTCTACACACTTGATGAAATATATACACTGTAGTATGAAATATTATGATACTAAAATAGACAAAGATGGGCTAACCCATTACAATTGATTAATACAATCCAATAATAAGCCTCTAAAATAAATACTATGAGGCAACAAGCACTAACGAAGCAAATTGCAAACTATCCATTAAATCCTTAACAAAGTATTAATATATATATATATATATATATATATATATATATATATATATAATTTTATATAATTAATATATGAGTTGGGTTAAGTGGAAACCATGTTTTTTGTGGAGTCCTGGAGTCCATCTTTATTTTGCATACATTCATTAGCATTTTACATTGCATTAACAATTTTCTACGGTCATCACCAAGATTAGTTAGGATTTTTTCAACAATATCGTCGAATCCATCACAAATATACATTATATTGCCCGCAACGACAAAATATTGAATTTGCAGAACAAATTTTAATTTGCAGAACCAAGTGTTCAAGAACAAAGCGATTTAAATATTTTACATCAATTCAAGAGATGTTTAGGCGTGTTTCGGAGCAGTTTACGGTCATGTTCGGGAGGAAAGCATTTTTGCATTGGTAAAACATTGTTAAATGCGGATGAATGTCTGCAGAACAGAGGTGGACTCCAGGACTCCACAAAAAACATGGTCTCCACTGAACTTTGTTCTTGATATATATATATATATATATATATATATATATAAAATATTGCGGTGCGGTGCGGTTTGGACCACATTTCAGAAATCTAAAACTGCAACCCACACCACATCACGCGTTTTGTCAAAATTTGAAATCGCAACCGCATCACAGAAAATGAAAACCGCACGGTGTGGTGCGGTTTGGTGCGGTTTATGATCACTCCTAAAATGAGGGGTCATATCCTTTATATAGACGTTGGGAGCCTTAGATTTAGAGTAGGGTTGGGAGACTTGGAGGCCAAGTCTGCTCCTAAGTTAGTGATTTTTAGAACCTTCTGTACGTCAAGGATTCAGATTTCATGTTGATTTAGATTTCTCAAATCGTGGATTCTAGAAGCACGCCTTGCATCGGGTGTCCCTGGTACAGGCTGCATTCTTGGCCCAAGTATTAATTACAAATTAATACTTAATTATGGTTTTGAGCCTCTTAAACGGGATTTGTTATAGGACCGAGTTAGATCTAATTAATGTAATATTAATTATGTCTTCAGGGTTTATTATTTACCCATATCATTTGCCGCCAACTTTTGGGAAAACTTTTCGATTTTTTGTAGAAGTTATAACGGTCTTTTTGGTGACTCGGGGTTCCATCGTTCTTTATCGAGTTTCACCTTGTTGTAAAGTGTGGAGCAACCTACACGTTTACGGCGATTTACTATGGGGGTGTTTGGGGGAACTTATTTTCCAGAATAAGTCAACTTATTTTAAGTTAAAAGTTAAGATTCCTAACTTTCCAACTTATTTTTGCAGCTTATTGAATCTCAAACAAACATTAAATACTTGTATAAAAAAAATTTATCAAAATATAAAAATTTTACTCGAAAATAAGTCCATAAGGACTTATTTTTAAGGTGTGCCAAACAGGCCATATGTTCGTCGAGTAAACGTTGTTTTTCAACCTTGACTTAGGCTGGTTAGTGAGCGAACGATGCCTTTTTACCCTAAACGAGGGTAATAAGTGAGCGAACGTCGCCGATTAGCCTTAATCTAGGTTAATTATTGAGCGAACGTCATCATCCATAAACGGGGCTAATAAGTGAATGAACGCCGATGTTTAGACTAAATATTGGTTAAGTATTGAGTGAACGTCGCCGTTTTACCCTAAACAGGGATAATAAGTGAGCAAACGCCACCATTTAGCCTTAATCAAGGATAATTATTGAGCAAAAGTCATCGTGGAATAACCAAGTTTGATGTTTTTTTTTTGTCCCGTAGACGGCGCTAAAAGTGTGGAATAAGAATTAGATTGTAGATTGCCTATATTTATTCCTAGAGTTAAGAGTTTCGAACTTAAATGGGTGTACTTGTGTTTCTTGACTTGAATCGTGTCCTTACAAGATGCTTACGTATCTGAGAATGTGGGGTCAGACCCTTTATATAGGCGTCGGGAACCTTAGATTTAGAGTAGGGTTGAGAGACTTGGAGGCCAAGTCTCCTTCTAGATCAATGATTTCTAGATCCTTCTATCAAGGATTCAGTTTCCATGTTAATTTAGATTTATCAAATCGTGGATTATAGAAGTAGGCCTTGTATTGGACATCCTCGGTACAAGTTGCGTTCTAGGCCCAAGTATTAATTACGAATTTAATATTCAGTTAAGATTTCGTACCTCTTGAATGGACTTTGTTATTGGACTAAGTTAAGTCTAATTAACGTAAGGAATATTCTCATTGATAATCTTTTGATTTGACTTTTTCAGATGGTATCATTCCTTCTTTTTGACTTACCAGTGGTACCCTTATATTTTAGGTTTCGTGTATGTTATACCATTCCGTTAGTCCAAACATTAAAATACAAGTAAATGAACTAATTTCTTAATTTAATCTCAATTTTTTCGCACTTTTAATAATCGTAGCCTTATGTTACTCATAGAAACATCATCCATCAAAATGTTTGAACAAAAACAGTGCCAAAATTCAGGAAATAACTTTATGAATATTCTCAATAATACCATTGTACAATTGACTTTTATGACTTATGCCATTTAGTTTTTGACTTCTACGTATGATATCCTTATATTTAAACATTTGATTAATGTTTGGGTAACGCAATGGTATAACATACACGAAACCTAAAGTATAAGGGTATCACTCATTAGTCAAAAAAAAAAGGAATGATATCATTTGGAAAAATCTAAATCAAAATGATACCATTGAAAATATTTTCTAATGTGATATTAATTATCTATTTAGAACTTATTATTTACCCATATTCTTTTTGAAAAGGATAGAAACCCTTTTCATAGCTCAATACATATATATTTTATTCTTACTTCTTGTACTAGAACTAAAAAATATGGCAACAAAGCTAGTACACTTCAATGGAAAATTTAGATAACGGTAGATACATAATTTATACATCAAACTTTCAAATGAAGGCAACAATTATTTTTTCTAAATTATCCCAAGGGGTTGAATACTTGTATGTATAAAGCACTCTCTCACTCATTCTAGAACCTTCGAGTGTGAACATTTAAGTTTGAACAACAATTTAACGTTTTCTTAAGAAAATACATAGATTAAGCATACATGCATTTTACTTGGTCAATTGAAACAGCCGCATGCTTCTTGACTACTTATTTTAACTAAAATCTCTTTTCGCACGTGCATACTCAATAAAATGAGTTAGATAATTCAAAACTGTTTCAATTCAGTAATTATTGAATATCGCGGTATTTACGGTCAAAGCACATGCAAGAATAAAATATTAATATTACAACAATTTCTTGTGCAACATCCTCTCTTCGAGTACAAATTTACCAAAATCGATAGAACCGTAAATGAATCGATAAGTTCACGATCAGTTTGGTCTTTATACGTTTACGATCAGTTCGATGTTCAGTTCAAAAAAAATTTAATTTGAGTCCGGTTTAATTTGTAAATGTCGAACATGAACATAATTTGAAAGTTCATCTTATAAATGAGTTGAACCTGAACACGACATAATTTGACTCGAAAGTTCGTGAACAAGTTCGATTATATAGTTTATAAACAAGTTTGTTAATATAGTTCACGAACCTCATTCGTATATATGGTTCATGAATAAGTTTGTGTACAAACTTCATATGTATATGTTCGTAAACATATTTTATTAACATTTAACGGGAGTTTTTGAATTCATGATAATTTATAAATAATTGTATAAGTAAGTGTTACGAAGTAATATGTTAGTTTATTCTATTAATTAGTTATATTTTCTTCGGTTAAAATTATAAATTATTTTTATTAAGTAATTAAATTATATATATATATATTACATTATAAATTATAACATTAGTTCGTTATATATTAACTAAACTTGATCCAAATTTGATTTGTTGATACATCTAAATTTGAAGCATTTCTCGAGTTTTTACGTTTTATCGCCCAATTTTATTTTTATTTTAATTACAATAAAAATTTTCTAGAAAAAAGGTTGAGGTGTTGATGAACAATAGATCATGAACACTATTTATAAGATGTTCGTGAATAGTAGTTCGTTAGACATATTCGTGAACTGTTCGCGAACATGCTCGTGAATAAAATTTTTCTTAATGAATCGATACACAAACAAAAATATTGGCTAATCAAAGTTCGAGCTCGAATTCGAATTCGATGTATTTATAATGAGCTGATCATACACGAACAGTTAAGTTTCGGTATAACCATGGTTATGGATTTCGGAAATCGGAACAAATCGGTTTAGGTACCTAATAGCGATTTATCGGTAAATCGGGATTTAGCGGAATGGTAAATTGAAACAAAATTTGGATTAATTTTAATATTAGTTACTCTAATTTATAATATAATATACAATTTAAAATTATTTTATAATGATAAATCGGATTTTAAAATTAAATCGATCAATTTTTTTTTGATAATTTATCAACAATTATTAAAAAATCCAACAATTTTTAGAACACGGGATATAACCGGTGACAACCTTAGAATTTCATTAGGATGTCCAAATTATTTTTTACTCAAATTTTGTAAATTTAATGGACCTCCTTCTTACTTCAACCTGCACAGGTGAGAAATGAACCTCTTTTCCTTTTGCTAGTTGACAAATGAACTTTATAAAGGACGTAAATAATGTTTAGTACAACTTCATGTATGAATCACTGCATTTTAAAACATATCATAAAGTGGAAAAAGCATTACAAAGCAAAACAAAACAATTATATCTTTATATATAATAAGTATAAAAGAAATTTTATCATTACTTTAGTCATTGTACTACCAAAATAATATTAACTATCAAATATAATATTTTTTAAAATAAACAATCAAAATTATATCAAATTAAAAATAAAATTATAATCTAAAAAGAACTTAACTAAAAAAGGTTGTATTAGAATTAAAATTTAAAAAAAAATATGAAAATGATATAATTAAAAAGGGATACAATTGAATTTTATTTATTTATTTATTAATATTAAAAAAGTTCATATTTGCTATTTAGACTCTATCTCGATATCTATAAATCATATTTGAATGATTTTACAGCTCACACGAAACTCATAAAATTATCTTTAACTTAGTGATGATTTAACAATTATTATCGAAATGGAAACACTCGAAATCTCAAGAGAAAATATAATTACGAATTTTTACATTAATTCTATTTAATGTAGAAAACCTATAATCCTATTCAATGTAGAAAACCAAATTATAAATGATTTAAATCATTGACATACACTTTTTTGTATTTTAATATAAATACACTTTTTAGTTTACCTGTTAAAATATAAATATTTATTATGCTAGATCTAACGTTTTTCATCTATTTATTTTATGATCTAACGGTTCTTATTTATTTTGTCGTACTGAAGACCAGATTACGGAATACTAAAGTTTTAGACAAAATCACTCTTACACTTATTATTAAAAATTGTAATTGTTTGTTAGCATAACTATTCAAATAATGAAAGGGTATTTTGATAATCAAAACGAAATATAAGTTGATTTCATAAACTAAATAGAATTTTCAACGTAAAAAATTATCAATTTTTTCTCTTTTTTTCTGCATAGTTTTAATTGGAAAATAATTATTAAATCATCACTAAATTAAAGATTATTTTATGAATTTCATGTTGGCTGTAAAATCGTCCAAATCAAAATTTAAGAATTAGATATAGATCGCAAATATTAAATTCAACGTGCAAAATCTTATATATGTATCAATTTTTTAACAACAATTTGATACGTAAATTAATAACATATAAATATAAAAAAATTAATGTAATTGTGGATATTAAAAAAGGAGATGTGCTAGTAAAAAAAAAACAAACATCAATTCCGTAACAGGAAAATTGGTTTATTGTGCATGTAAATTGTAAAGGAAGAGAATTCAAGTTAGACGACCTGAACTTTCAATTTTTGGGAAAAAAAAAGAGAAAATAGAATTCGCACGACATATATAAAAGATCACTTATTGTGATAATACTAGAATTTCGTGGGAGAATGGTGAGTTATTATCATCCCATTTTTTTTTTTCAAGAAATAAACAATTACTATACACATATACTCGGTGCTCCAAATATTATGACCGTATACAATATTTTTTTAATCCAAAACAATTGTCTAAATTCACACATCACACACATATATTATTTTTTAAAACATTTTTGCGCCAAAATGTGTTTGGCATTTTTCAGAAACACGTACTGAGAGTCTGAGAGTGTGAGATGCCCTCTTTCTCTTTATTCCCTTTCTATTTCTTCTTTGACTATCCAAGAATGTTACTGTATAACAAAATTTAAGCTCATTACAATATTCTGGACACTGGTCAACATGGGCCTGAAAGTAGGAGCCCGCATCAAGGCGATTTCTAACGATCAACATACAACTGTATCGACCTGGTTTGCAAAAAACCATTTGTTTCTAAGCCCAATTAGATTGTTTGGCATATCTATCCTCTTTTAACTTGCTTTTCCTCCAATGCAGTTTCCTTTTTAAAATAGTTAGCGTCTTAGATCAATTCCAACAACCTCCTAATTTTATTCTATAAATAATATTATTATATAGTCGCTTATGAAATTAAGATACAAAATTTTTTATCATCTCCAACAATATCTTTATTCCTAGCTCCTAAATTATATTTTATAATAAATATGTCCATGTACTGTTACAGGTGGCACCGTAATGGCACCGTAACTTCAAGTTATGGTGACATGCATCATAACTTCAACTTATGGTGGCATGCCATAACTTCAAGTTATGGTGGCTAGAGCAAGTCATATGTTCATATATTAAAGTACTCAAAACATATATCTTGATATATAGTGTAGATTTGTCTTTAATATTGGGTCCTTTTCTTCAATGAACTTATGAATACGGGTAAGTGGCCGGATTACGGGTGGGTGGCCGGATTACGGGTGTTGTGGAATAAAAACGAGGGTTTGTATGTATTAAATACGAGGGATGGTGAGCTTCGAGCTTTAATAGCCGTTCTTGCGTTCGAGACTGATCGGTCCTCACAAGATGCCTACGTATCTCTGTATTGCTAGAGAATCAAGCCAACGTAGTTCTGAGAATGAGGGGTCAGACCCTTTATATAGGCTGAGAAGCTTTAGAATTAAGGTAGGAGTTGGAGACTTAATAGATAAGTCACCTCCTTGAGGAAAGTTCTAGACTCCTTCCTTGTAGGAGTCTGTTGCCATATCGAATTGGATGCCTTGGAGGCTAAGTCTTGTAGAGATAATGTCCTTATCTGACACTTATTGCTGAGCTGTTTATTACCCCTAATATTAATTACGAAATTAATATTAAAAATAGGACTTTGGACCCTGTTGGTGGGCCCCACGTTCGGACCATACCGGGTCTAATTAATGCAACACTAAATGTGTCTTTAGGGCTTATTTTTAGCCCATATCATTTGCCCCCCAACTTCTAGGAAAATTGATCAGGTTTTCCTTGAAGTTTTAACGGTCCTTTCCAAGACTCGGGTCAGGGTTCATCTTTATACACTAGTGTTTCACGAGTATTGTCTTTATGTAAAGCGTGGAGCGACCGACGCGTTTACGACAATGTTAATTCGATGCTAATCGGCAATAATCAGCCTTAACGACATTTAAACAATGTTTAAACGACGTTGAACGGCATAAAACGGCACTAAACGGTACTAACCAGCCTTAAACGACACTTAAACAACGTTTAAGTGACGCCAACCGGCATTAAACGACACTGAACGGTGCTTATCGGCACTAACGGTGCTAATCGGTACTTAATCGGTGCTTATCGGCACTGACGGTGCTATCGGCACTTAATCGGTGCTTATCGGCACTAACGGTGCTAATCGACACTTAATCGGTGCTTATCGGCACTAACAAGCCTTGAACGACACTTAAACAATGTTAAGCGATTCTAAATGGCGTTAAACGGTGCTAAACGGCACTAGCGGGGGTCCGGGGGCAGCAGCCCCCGGGCGGGGTCCAAGGGGCGGCAGCCCCTGGCGGGGTCCAAGGGGCAGAGCCCCTGGCTGGGGTCGAGCTGAATTTCCAAGGGCTAGTACTATTCAGAAATTATCATTTCGACTCAAATTTCTGAATTTTAATCACAAATTTCGATCAGGAAACTTCACATTTTTCGACCAGGATTTCGACCAGGATTCTGGTCGAAATAAGGTCTGATTTTTCTCCTGGTCGAACGGATTTTCGACCAGGATTCCTGGTCGTTTCGACCAGGATTCTGGTCGAAATAAGGTCCAAGGTTTCTCCTGGTCGAACGAATTTTCGATCAGAATTCCTAGTCATTTCGACCAGGATTCTGGTCGAATTAAGGGTCCAAGGTTTCTCCTGGTCGAACGAATTTTCGATCAGAATTCCTAGTCATTTCGACCAGGATTCTGGTCGAATTAAGGGTCCAAAATTTCTCCTGGTCGAACGAATTTTCGACCAGGATTCCTGGTCGTTTCGACCAGGATTCTGGTCGAAATAAGGTCTCAATTTTTCTCCTGGTCGAACGAATTTTCTATCAGAATTCCTAGTCATTTCGACCAGGATTCTGGTCGAATTAAGGGCCAAATTCGTGGCCTCGTCGAAGAGTTTTTCGACCAGGATTCTTGGTCATTTCGACCAGGATTCTGGTCGAATTAATGGCCTTTTTCGTGGCTCAGTCGAACAATTTTTCGACCAGGATTCTTGGTCATTTCGACCAGGATTCTGGTCGAATTAATGGCCTTTTAATGGCTTGGTCTGTCAAGACCTCGATTTTACGTGACTAAAAAGTAAGGTCTCAATTTTCTTGAACCCATGACCGTGCCTAAAACAAACTTCTCTATAGCGGAGTGATTCAGGTCAGCTTCATGAAGCACCTTGGTGTCATAGTAAATGGGTTTCCAAACCTTCCACGAGAAAGCTTCAAAATCCTTTCAAAGGTTTCATGCTTGCCTAATCTTACATAGAATTACTTTGAACCTTTCATCCACCTTGTTGGAATGTTGATTCAGTTACTCATTCTTGAGTTGTTCACGAATCTCTTGATCCAAGGTTGGATCTGATAGCTTTGTTGGCCTTCTAAGGCTTCAACTTAGTTCCTTAGCCCTTGATTTTTAACACAAGGCCTGGATTCTAAGGTTGATGTTGGTGTTCTGGATCACCAACACGAGGTTCCAGGTCAATAGGAGGTGTTTGTTATGCCTTAAATGGTTTCGTGAACCTTGACTTGTGACCTTCCGGGCCTTAACTTATTTGCTGAGACCTTGGTTTTAAGGTTATTATCAACCCTTGATTCCCTTGATTCTCATTCTAAGATGTAGGAATGATGAAGTCCCTTAGTTCTTGCCCCCTTGCTTCATACGGAGGAGGTCTTACTTTTCAGTTGATCGTGCAGGGAGTTCACTTGCTCCTCAGCGTTTGACTTCAATTCCGGTGTGTCTTGGCTGGTTGTTAACCTTCTTTTCTTGATTCTAGGTTTCTAACCTTCTTCTTATGCTCACAGGACCTTGCTTTGGTTTATATTCGATTGAAGGCTCTTGATTCAAGTCCTTAAACTTCAAATGACAAATTTGATTGGAGGCAGACAGCCTTTTTGGCCATCAAGGCTAAAATTTTGTGTCGGGATTTGAGATTCAAGATTTTAAGTAAGGAATGACAAAAGGACCTCTCATCTCAACACTCTCACTGACTGTTTCTGTGCCTTCAAGGCATTATCAGGGAGCCAACTAGTCTCGAGATGAGCTCGAAGAGGGTCTATCCTTCAGCTTACATCAACTGGTGCTACCAATTTTGATTCGATGGTGGGGTCTTCAGGACCTGGAAGCAAAAGCTCTCTGCATAATTCTTTATCTCAGAAGAGCCATACTTAGACTGGGCTTCGGCCTTAATGTTCTTTTCTCTCTTGGGATATACTCAACATGGCATTTATCGAGCGGGGCTATCACGGCTTTCACAATCCTCAAGAATTTGGCCATATTCTTTTCTCTAGCCTTAAACTCTCCATTGACTTGTGAGACTACCAGATTTGAGTCTCCACAAACTTTCAGGTTCTTCACCCTCAGGGCTCTCGTCAATCCAAGGCTGGCCATCAGAGCTTCATACTCCGCCTTATTGTAGGTTGTTTGGAAGTCCAACTTTAAGGCATACTCAAGTGTGAAGCCATCATGGATTTGCAGAACTAAACCTGCACCACTGGTTTTTGTTTAGATGCCCCATGAAAATAGAGCTTTTTCTTTTTGATGCCCCCATCAAAATAGAGCATCCAATATTCCTTCTTCTCTTCCAGGGGTTTCTCACCTTGCTGACCTTCCTGGTCTATTACCTCCTGCCCCCCGACTTCTTGGTTGTCAATGGTATATTCAATCACGAAGTCAGCTAGAGCCTGAGCTTTGATGGGCGTACTAGCCTTAACATCGAATTCTTTTAGTTAGATTGCCCACTTGATGAGCCTTCCATTGGCTTTCATGCTATGCAATATGTTTCTTCAGGGGGTGTTCCATCAGGACTTCAACGTTTGTCTTTATCCCGGGTCCTTCAAGGACTTAAACTCTTATCTGCTGTATCCTAACTCTACCATTCGGGGTATGCATTCGTTTGTTTTCATTCGTGTATTCTTTTATTTTCGGTACTTGGTCTTCTTTGACTCACACATCAGGTGCTTGGCACATAAATAAAATCACAATCAATGAATGGAAAACAAACTTGCATTAATAACTTGAAATGGGTTCAACCCTTACATAGAGTACTACTGTCCTACTCGGAGCAATATGCTCTGCAATATGTTTCTTCAGCGGGTGTTCCATCAGGACTTCAACGTTTGTCTTTATCCCGGGTCCTTCAAGGACTTAAACTCTTATCTGCTGTATCCTAACTCTACCATTCGGGGTATGCATTCGTTTGTTTTCATTCGTGTATTCTTTTATTTTCGGTACTTGGTCTTCTTTGACTCACACATCAGGTGCTTGGCACATAAATAAAATCACAATCAATGAATGGAAAACAAACTTGCATTAATAACTTGAAATGGGTTCAACCCTTACATAGAGTACTACTGTCCTACTCGGAGCAATATGCTCTGCAATGGTTTTAATGAACCTTATTTCTACTTCTACTATATAAATATGAAGCTAAGTCCTACTAGAATAACTTAAGCCCCATCGGGGTTTTGCAAGACTAGGCCTGCACCACTTGATTTTGTTTTTGATGCTCCATCAAAATAGAGCACCCGCCACTCCTTCTGGTCTCCTCATTCTTATTCTGCAGTTCACTTCCTGCTCGGGGTACTACCTCCTGCCCCCCAACTTCTTGGTTGCCAATGGTGCACTCAACCACAAAGTCAGTTAACGCCTTAGCCTCGATGGCTGTCCGAGGCTTCTGTGTGATGTCCTCTGCTGACCTTTCTTTGTGTTCCTTACCACTGTGGACATCCATGTCTTCAATCAGAAGGACTTGCCCCCCGACTCCGTCAGGCCTTAACGAGGCTACATAACAGCTTCGTGCCATCTTCTGATCACCTTTATGTTCTCCAACACCATTCCTGGTAGGGAACTTGATCTTCACATGATAGGTTGAGGCAACAGCCTTGAATGCATGAAGTCCAGTCCTTCCAAGGATAGCGTTGTACGTTGAATCCGCCTTGATTACCAGGAAGTTCAACATCTGAGTGGCCTCCTTGGGCTCTTGCCCAATAGTTACAGGCAGCTGAATAGTCCCTTCAACTTTGGATTTTATTCCATTAAATCCGTATATAGGCATGTTATTGGGGGTCAATTGAGAATCAGTGTATCCCATCTTCACAAACGCATCATGAAACAGAATGTCAACGGAAGCTCCATTGTCTATCAAGACTCGCTTCACCTCCGAGTTTCCAATCACAGGAGTTATGACCAGCGGGTCATCATGGGGGAACTTCACCCCTTCCAAGTCTGAGTCATCAAAGCTAATCGCTACCTCAGTTTTTGCACGCTTCGGGGCCTCTCCCACGATGTGCAACACCTCTCGAGCATAAGCCTTTCGAGAGTTCCTAGTTGTCCCGGCCGCAGTCGGGCCTCCTGAGATCATGTTGATTACTGGCCCTCGGGGCTGTGGGTTGCGATCTTGATCGTCATCCCTTCTATTATAGTCTCTTCTCTGATTAGCACGGTCTTCACCCTTAGTGAAGTGCCTCAGCTTCCCTCTACGGATCAAAAACTCGATCTCATCTTTGAGTTGCTTGCAATCGTCAGTGTCATGCCCCACGTCTCTATGGAATCTGCAATACTGATTCTGGTTTCTCTTTGCGGGATCACCCCTGAGTGGCTTCGGCCATCTGAAATCATTATCATTCTCAATGTCCAACAAGATTCGACTCCTAGGAGTATTCAACCTTGCATACTCAGTGAACCTTGACCCTTGGTTCTTCTTAGGGGCAGAGTCGGAATCCTCGCTAGTTCGGGGATACTTGTCCCTAGCATCATACTCTTGATCATCATAGTCCTGGTCTTGCTTTCGCTTCTTGGAGTCATTGTTACCTCCTCCTCCACCTACGGTGGTTTCTTTCTTCAAGCTATCCTCAGCTTTAATATACTTATCAGCCCTTCGTTGGAGCTCGGCCATGTTCTCAGGGGGATGCTTCGCCAATGATCTCTTGAAGAAGAGGTCAGTGGTTCCGTGTTCCAGGGCTACCATTGCCACCTTATTTTCCAAATCAGTGATATTCAGGGTCTCCTTAGTGAATCGCTTGAGGTAATCCCTCAGATTTTCATTCTTTCCTTGCACTACATACATAAGAGATGCGGAGCTCTTCTCATGCACCCTTCCGCTAATGAATTGGCTAACGAAAGCGGCACTCAACTCCTTAAAAGAGCCAATAGAGTTCGCAGGCAATCGGCTATACCATCTCTGAGCCATGCCCGACAGGGTTTGGGGGAACGCTCTGCACTTTAGGGCATCACTTGCAGGCTGCAGCAGCAGTGCGTTCGAGAACGTCCTGACGTGATTTGCGGGATCACCCGTTCCATCATAAGCCTTAATTGTCGGCATCTTAAACTTCCTAGAAATATGAGCATTCATCACCTCCTCAGTAAACGGGGGTGTTGGATCATCAGGATCTCCTAGAGGCATCAGATCTTTGGGGTTTCCCTTGGGAATTTCCATCCTTGTGGTTGTTCTTCCGAATGAGGCATCAGCCCTTCTTTGTCTCCTTGAAGACCTCTCCAAATCAATGATGGGAATCGTTTCTGAGGTTGGAGGAGGTCGAGTTTGATTCTGTCTTGCTTGCTCCATTGCTATGTCATCCTTCAGCCCTTGGATCTCAGCCTCGTGAGCCTTAATCCTCTCCTCAGCCGTTGGTGGAGGTCCATCATGGATCCCTTGAGTCCTTCTTCGATGTTCTCTACTAGCACGTCGCTTTCTCGGGGCTTCATCATGGTCATCATCCTCATCGTCGGAGGAGGTTTCATCAGTATAAGGACCCGAATAATCGTGATACTCTCGATCTCGGATCTGCAAAGTGTGACCACTTGGGCCTGTCCCTTAGATAGGAGGATAATTAGGCAGCCTGTATGTCGGGTTAGTACTCACGGGGAGATCTGTAGTGTGGATCTGGACCCCATGCAATGGGTTGTTCGGATCAATCAGAGGAGAGACCACCATCTGAAGAGGATTGGTTTCTCGTCTTGTACGGGTAATCGGAAGTAATGTACTCTCAATGTGGGGGATCGCCCCTGATTTTTGAGAAACTTGAGATTGGGTGATCGCCCCTGATGCTGGGGGAACCTGTTCGGTGAGAGGTGGGGCAGAGCTAATTGGCACGGCCTCAGTTACAACTGGTGTTGTTCTTCGTGTTTTAACCATGGTTGATGTTGTCTTCCCACAGACGGCGCCAAATGTTGTGGAATAAAAACGAGGGTTTGTATGTATTAAATACAAGGGATGGTGAGCTTCGAGCTTTAATGGCTGTTCTTGCGTTCGAGACTGATCGGTCCTCACAAGATGCCTACGTATCACTGTATTGCTAGAGAATCAAGCCAACGTAGTTCTGAGAATGAGGGGTCAGGCCCTTTATATAGGCTGAGAAGCTTTAGAATTAAGGTAGGAGTTGGAGACTTAATAGATAAGTCACCTCCTTGAGGAAAGTTCTAGACTCCTTCCTTGTAGGAGTCTGTTGCCATATCGAATTGGATGCCTTGGAGGCTAAGTTTTGTAGAGATAATGTCCTTATCTGACACTTATTGCTGAGCTGTTTATTACCCCTAATATTAATTATGAAATTAATATTAAAAATAGGACTTTGGACCCTGTTGGTGGGCCCCACGTTCGGACCATACCGGGTCTAATTAATGCAACACTAAATGTGTCTTTAGGGCTTATTTTTAGCCCATATCAACGGGTGGTCATTCAAGTAAGTCTATCTGTTGGTGTAGAGCATGTGTTGGTTATAATAAAAAATGAGATATGGAGAACGGAGAGAATCTTAAAATTGAGGAAAGAAATGAAGCTCCTAAAGATTTGAAGATGAGTTAGGAGGCTGTTGGAGACCTTTTTTAGTTCAATCTCCTCAAAATTTAATTTAAGAGGCTGTGCAGAGAGCTTGTTGGAGTTGCTCTTATGTCCATTCTTCATAGCTATGCCTGTTAAATAATAAATATGTTTGCTATTTTTTTTCTCCGTTACCCGTATTATTATATTACTAGCTTATAGCCCATGCAAAGCACGGGTTAGTTTTAATTTTTTATAATTGGTTTATAGTGTAATATAATATTATAAATATTAATTTTAATATGTCATTGGAAGAATTCGGACCTTACATATTTGTATATAATAATTTTTATTATTAAATATAAATTAATATGTTATTGGTGGGAATCGAACCTTGGACTTCTGTATATAACATTATTATTGTTATATCTAACGGTCATGATTTATTTGAGTTGATGATCTAACGGTTATGAATGAGGGATAACCAAAAATGGGGATAATCAAACTACAAATTATGTCCCCTTTCGCTTATTATAATATAGTGTAGATAGATAGTATAGATTTCGCTTATATATTATAATATAGTATAGATAGTGTAGATATAAATTAATATGTTATTGGTGGGAATCGAACCTTGGACTTATGTATATAACAATTTTTAGAATGAGAGATAACCAAAAATGGGGATAACCAAACTACAAATTATACCCTTTCGCTTATTATAATATAGTATAGATATAAATTAATATGTTATTATTGGGAATCGAACCTTGGATTGTATATAACAATTTTTAGTATTGTTGTATCTAACGGTCATGATTTATTTGAGTTGATGATCTAACGGTTATAAATGAGGGATAACCAGAAATGGGGATAACCAAACTACAAATTATACCCCCTTTCGCTTATTATAATATAATATAGATTATTAAGAGAATGAGAATTTTGAGCTAGATTTCAGGATACTTTCTCTACTTTCCCTCATAATATAGTATAGATTATTAAGAGAATGAGAATTTCGAGCTAGATTTCAGGATACTTTCTCTACTTTCCCTCAGATAATGATTTAGTTGATATTTTCGAGCTAGGTATCCCAAAACGGTTCCCGAATTTTATCCCAAATGATGTGGCATGCTAAGTATCGAATTATAATTTGTGGGCGCATATGTATGCACGCCGGGTCCCATATTAATATTAGGAAAGTTACTAATTATATAGGTGACACGTAAGTTTTTGGGAAAATTTTGGGAGACTCTAGCATTTTCCATTATAATATAAACTAGCTTGAAAGTCCGTGCAAGGCACGGGTCACATTCTAATTTGCACAATTTTTTTTCGCAAATCGTGTTTGAGTCGGTCAGATCTTTTTTTCAGTCTATTCTATGTGCTTTTCAGTTTATTTTATGTACTTCGATTTATTTAAGGCCAATAGTTGGTAACTGTTCAAATTTTGAAATATTATTGAATTCTATATTTTGAATATCATACAGAGGCAATCCTTAGATTAAGCCGTTCATGCAATGGGGCACCGAGAAGATGATGTAATTTAGGGGCACATCTTTTCTAATAAGTAAAAAAATTTAAAAGTATGTAGAGGCACAAAAATGATATTTGGGGCACATTTTGTTCAAGGTAGCACCAA
Organism: Saposhnikovia divaricata; assembly: GCA_036435485.1. Classification (NCBI taxonomy): domain Eukaryota; kingdom Viridiplantae; phylum Streptophyta; class Magnoliopsida; order Apiales; family Apiaceae; genus Saposhnikovia; species Saposhnikovia divaricata. The sequence goes on from CM071594.1 coordinate 216,912,036, forward strand.
AAATAGTTTAAGATATAAGAAGTGCCGAAAAATAAATGGTATGTAGATTTTTAGTTAAGTACAAAATTCAAATTCACTTGGAACTTTCAATTTCTAAAGACCGACATAGGTATCATATTTGTAAATAGTACTCGTTTAATGTAAGATGAATGACCGATAATAATGATACGTAAAAGTTACTCATCATTAGTGGTCAAGTACTATTGCAACAATAATGTGTCGTTTAGTCTATTTTCTAGCAGTTTTTTTTAAAAGATTATCACGATAATGATATGCTATTTATTTTATTTCCATTAGTAATAGTAAACCAGTAAGAGGAGATAGGTGGATCATTACATATTTGGTAGGAGATGTATTATGGCAGGAGATTGGTGGATCATTACATATTTGGTAGGAGATGTATTATGGCAGCAATAGCACAAACCGGTTTAATATTAGGAAAAATCAACTAAAATGTATGTTGTATCCATACAAACTAATATGTGCTACAGTGAAAAAAAAATTATTTTTTATACAGTCTTAAAATATCACTAATCGATCATTATGTTATATGTAGTCATATATAATTTTACATCTTTGTTTAGTATATATAATGTTTATGATACTATGTTATAATTCAACTATGCATTTTATTCATTTATTTAATCGATAACTCATATAGAGTCCAAATCTAACATATCCGCTAATTCTGATTTATATATATATATATATATATATATATATATATATATATATATATATATATATATATATATTGTACATAGCATCAATCATATTAAAGGTCTGTTTGGTATTGATGTTGCAGACCGCAACAACAATTTTTTTGTAGAAAACTTGGTTCAAAACAGTTTAGTAAATCTAAAAGCAATTTTTCAACAACATTTTTTATAAAAAAAATTGCTTTAGCAAAAACATTTATTTTTCACAATTGCAACTTTTGTAGACAACAATTTTAGGTAAATGTATCAAACCCCAACAATCACATATTAAATAAATTTTATGAAAGTTAATTTAAAATAAGATATAAACAAACACTAAAAGAGATAATTTATTTAGTAGTTGTGAATTTAACTCCATTTTTATTTAGAGGTCATAAATTAAGTTCCTTTGATAAGACCAAAAAATATAACCATGTCGTGTTTCCGTATATTCTATATCATATTTCCTAATTCGATGGTTGAAAAACTCACGTTATCTTGTGTACCACGTGAATGCATATCTTATTTTCATGGCATATTCATAATATAGATAAAAATATTATTGTATTATAATTTCATAAAACTATAATTCTAATTTCAGAACAAAATTTTTCTTCGATAACAATTTTCTTTTGTAGTTGTTAAAATACTTTTATCTTAGAATTTTAAAAGTGAAATTATTATGATAGCATGATAGTCGTGTAATGCATGAACTGCATTTTAACTGTGATAATCTTACATGCACATATTCGTATGAAATTATCACTATATGATTATGAGCTAATTAGGTATAAAAATCTTTAATTGCCATATCTCTCGTACAATAATCTTATACATTTACTTCTTTCGAATGTTTTTCTGTTAACACTATAATTTTTAAATTTTAAATAAACTCATCTAATATTTGTCAATAGGTTAGATTAACATATTATTATCAACTATTTAGTTCTATTACCATTTGTTTTTAAGTTGGCATAAATGTACCTATTCTTTTGTTAGTATTTAATTCAGATATAAATGTTTGCAATAAGCGTTTTTTATATCTAGATGTCCAAATTTGACAGTAAATGAATTCATGTTATCTTGTGTATCTAGGATTGACATCAGTTCAATTTAGGATTGAGGAGTAATATACCTATTGATAGTGTTATTGCCCTAGAGACAATGTAGTTGTACTTCTAGGAAAGACTATTTTGTTACTTAATGATCATGTTTTACTGATTATTCTACATTAATTTATTATGTCTTAATTTACTGCGATATAAATGTTAGAGTAATAAATGTCCTTGGAATATAGAACATGAATTCTATATCTTTAAGTATGTGACTTAAAAATGAGATTATATGAATAGTGTTTATATTCCAAAATATCCCTAATCGAGCATTATTATTAAGGGACAATTATAATGCATAAAGATTAGTATGTTGGTTGACAGATGACCACATCTCATTGGTCATAGGTATAGTGATACTAAAGTCAAGAACATAGGTGCATGTAATTTTATACATGGCACTGGATTAACCCACGGTGAGATTCTACATATTGATAATGTCATTAGAAAGGCTCACAGTGATAATGGTGTAATGATCCTTAGACTTGAGATCATTATATTTCTATACGAGGATTAATATACTTTGACTACATTAAAAGTTACCTTTGATCGGGTGATGATAAAAGTGTACATCGGGTATATTATGAGTCGTATAAGAAATATGAATGATAGATAAAGGATTTAACCCTCTTATTATTAGGAGAGATATTATTGGCCTCTTGATTGAGTGAGACTATGAAAATGCTTGGCCATGCTCAAGTAGTGATTTGTTTTAATAGTCTACTCATGGATCAAGTAAACCCGGATTAAATGTTGAAGAGGATGATTAAATACATGCCTCGAGTTTAATCTATAATATATATGGTTAAAGGGATTATATTACACGGAAACATTAATCACAAAAGGTTTAATTGGATCACCAATTATTATTATTACTTGGGTAGCAATGATGTATTACTAGATGCCACTCATTGTTTATAATTTTATTATTGGATATTAAAATTATTGCCAACGTAATAATAACCTAAAGGGTTACACAATAAGAACGTTTAAAAGGAGTTTTAATTTAAATTAAGAATTTAAATTAAATTATTAAATTCGAAATTGGATATTTAATTAATTGAGCTAGTCTTAATTATAATTAAATATAATTCGAAGTTAATATTAAAACCAAATAAGAATGGGTTTGGAGAAGCCCAATTCGATTTAGGGTTTAGCCCAATCTCTCTTCCCTATAAATACATTATGATGTATTGTTTAGGGTGAGACTTTTACAATTCGTTTTTATAGAAAAACGTGTGAGAGGCTAGAGAGAGAGAGAGAGAGGTAGGTTCTTCGGCTAGTACCGACTCCGGTGATCGTTGGACGATCAAGCGTTCGTGTGGATTACTTTGGCAACGTAGATCTCGAAGAGGGATGCGTGGTGATTGTTTTGGACCTCCATCTTCCATCAATTTGTAAAGCTTCTTTAAGGTAATCATCTATCTCCGAATTAAATATCATGTTTTTGCATGGATCCTGCGGCAGGGTTTCGATTTTTTATTATTTTAATTATTGCTTTCCGCTGCGTTTATGCCTCGAAACCCTTCACCTATGGCAATCCCCGAATTCGAACATTATCATTGAACCTATCTAGGTTCCTGAACGAAGAGTATTTTACTCTCCGATTTCTACCCCGGACGGGAATGAGGATTATGAGCTAATTAGGTATAAAAATATTTGATTGCCATATCTCTTGTACAATAATCTTATACATATATTTGAATTTTATTGTTTCAACATTATATATTTTTTTAATTTTAATATAATTAATAATTAAAATAGTTATTTGTCACCTCTCGCACATTAAACATACATACTTCTTTCGAATGTTTTTCTGCTAACATTATAATTTTTAAATTTAAATAAACTCATCTAATATTTGTAACAGGTTAGATTAACATATTATTATCAACTATTTAGTTCTATTACCATTTGTTTATAAGTTGGCAAAAAATTTGATGTACATATTCTTTTGATAGAATTTAATTGAGACATAAGTGTTTGCAATAAGTATTTTTCATATCTCGATGTCCAAATTTGACAGTAAATAAATTTATGTTATTTTGTGTACATGGGAGTGGCATCAGGTCAATTTACGATCGAAGAGTGCTATACCCATGGTGATCCCCAATTCGAACATTATCATTGTGAAACCCTTAAGTTTTGATGATAACAATCAGTAGTAGATATAAAACAGCACTCTTTCGTATATGTTCTAACTTGGTTTTGCATGACAAAATAGCTTGCTGATTACATGATCAGTTTATCACAAACAGCAAGCCAATGTTCACAAACAGCGTGCCAATTTCACAATTAGCAAGCTGATTGTATCTGATGGAATTAAAGATGCATCTCGAAAAATCAAAGAGCATCAAGAGGGAATATTATATAGATTATATGTAAGGGTCCTCAGAATATATGTTGATCATTCCTACCACTCAAAACATTTGGAGACAAGTCAATACTTCTTTATTTAAATAAGGTCACTTTACCTTATTTTAATACCCCACCATACCTCCACTCAAAGACATCACATGGGATTCATCATGGCAAATATTCTCTCTATGTCTTTAACATAAAACACGTTCCATCATCTACTGAATCTGCAAAACATCAAGCTCCTCCCTTTGGCTAGAAATATTCATCATCTCTAACGGTTGTATTTCATACCGTTGGAATTATTTCAAAACAAATGTTTACTTGTTCTTGTTTACCTATTTAAGGACTGATCATCTTCAGTTCTTGAAATCAATCAAGTGCAGAAAAAAAACCAAGATACACAAACAACTACAAAGCTTTCATTGCAAAATCTTTTCAACCTTCAAACCTCTTTATACACGCATATACATATATTCTGAAGGTTCATAGGTTGAGTTGTATTTATTAAAATCATTGTATTGTTCAAGTTGTAATTGATTTGTTGCTGTACAAGGTTGACTTAAGGTTTTGGGTGGGTAGAACTAGGCTAGAGAAGGATACTTGGGAAGTATTTCTTAGAGAGCTAGTTTCAGCACAGCAAACAACAAGCCATTTGTAAGCAGCAAGGGTGTAAGGGAGATATATTGTTGGATCTTGTAATTGGTTTATATTTGATCAATAATATATTCTCTTACCAAGTTGGTAAGGGACCAGGACGTAGACCATAGGGGTTTAGGGGTCGAACCTGGCTAAAAGATCTTGTGTTCTTTAATTTTCTGCATTTTAGTTACAAACAGCGTACCATTTGCAAACTGATAAAACACAAACAGCAAGCTGTTTGTAGTAATTTTTAAAACAGTTCATAAAATACGATTGTTAGCCATAAACACCTATTCACCCCCCCTCTAGGTGTTGTTTTCAATTGGTATCAGAGCAAGGTTTACTAACAATTCTGTAACAGGAAAGTATCGATCATGGCTGAACATTATCTTGAAGCAAAAGCCGATTATAGAGCTCCTCTCCTCACTGGATCAGAAAATTACAACTGGTGGAAATGTAGAATGGAAACATTCTTGTCCAAAAGGCCACTGGTATTAAGAGTTGTGCATAAAGGAGACTACCAGTTTTTGGATGATAAAAACCAATCGAAAGATGTTGATGATCTCACCATGGATGAGATTATCAAGTCTGGCTTCAATGGAGAAGCTAGAAATTCTATAATGAATGCATTAGATCAATCTGAATATGACAAGGTCTCCTCTCTAAAAACGGAAAAGGAAATGTGGGATGCCTTTGAAACTTATCATGAAGGATCGACCACTTTGAGAAAGGTGAAGCTTAGCAAGCTAATGAATGATTTTGGAAATTTCAAGCTCAAAGATGGTGAAACAATCAAGGAAGGACAAGCAAGGTTTCAAGTCACTATAAACTCTTTAAAGAGACTTGGAAAGGATATTCCACAAGATGAGATTAACATGAAAGTGTTAAGTTCCGTTCCATTCATTTATGAAGCTAAAGTCACGGCCTTGGAATCATCTTCAAATATTGACACCATGGATCACCTAGCTGTATTTGCTGAGCTAGAACAGTTTGAAAATAAGATAAATAATAGTCAGGTTGAAGGTGTTCGAACTCCTCTAACCAAAATGAAGAATTTTACTCTTCATTCTACAAACAGCAAGCCAGAGTCGACAAACAGCAAGCTGATTGAATCTGATGAAGAATCGGATGAAGAACTTGCACTCATTTCAAAGAAGATCAAGAGGCTGATTGAAAAGAAGAACAGAATGAAAAGAGATAGAGGGAGTTACAAGAAAACCAAGGAACAAACATGTTTCGAATGTGGCAAGCCAGGCCATTTTAAGAAGGACTGCTTCAAGCTAAAGTCAAAACAGCAAGATGTTTTCAAAGACAAGAGAAAATCGAAGGCTTTACTGACTTGGAGTGACGATGATTCAGAATCAAGTGATGACTCAAGTGAAGACATGGTGAATTTAGCACTTGTAGGTCTAAATGATGAAGAAAGCTCACAAGGATCCATAAAAGAAGATTCTATGGATAGTGATTATTCAAATTCGGAAGATGATACAAGTGAGGTAAACTCAATCAATTCTGATTTACATTCTACTCCTACTATGCTAGAAAAACTAACCATTCAGGTACCAAGCAATATATCTATTATTGAGTTCATGGAACTCAAAAATAAGAACAACAAGCTTGAACAAAAGAATAGTCATTTGAGAAAAATCATTTCTGAATTAATGGTTGAAAAGGCTCCTGAAATCAACCATGATGATCTTATTGCTGATCTAAAAGAGAAACTAGTTCAATTTGAAGGAGTTAACAAAGTAATTCTACAAAGGAATGAAGCCCTCATGAAAGAACTAAGACATCTAAGGTCAGAGATTGAAGATAGAGATAAAAGTATTAAATCATTCAAGCTCAAAGAGTCTAGCCAAGCCGAGTCTTCAAAATCTGCTGAGAAGAGAAAACATCAAGCTGAATGTGCAGATAAACAGCACGCCATTCTTATCAAACAGCAAGCTGAACTGATTTCCTTGCTGGAAAATGAAGTCAAAGATCTTGAGAAAGGAATGGAAACATTTGTTCAAGTAGAAGACAACTTAAAAACAATCATGAAGAAGGCAAATGCCCCCTTGGTTAGAGAAGGAGTTGGCATGAACTTGAATAAGAAGCATGGAGCACTAAAATATGATGGAAGAAATGGCATACCTTACGATTATGCTATGCCTTGGAAGACACGCAACAAGTGTGGTGGAAAAGGCCATCTGGAAAGTCAGTGTGTGGTTCAAATTAATCATAAAAGGAAAACAGCATGCCAGAATGGACCAGTCAGACTACAAACAGCTTACCAGAATGCTCCTGACTGAAGACAAACAGCATACCAGAAGAGTAAAAGAAAGCAAAATCAATTATCAAAAGTGATCCAAATGTGGATCAAGAAAGCTGATTTAAATGTCCTATATACTCTTGCTACTAACCAAATTGGACCCAAACCTATATGGGTTCCAATACATTAAGTTGGTAATTGTTTGTTTTGTAGACATGTCTTGCGGCTAAAGGATGGTCAAAGAAATGGATTTTGGATAGCGGATGCACTAGACATATGTGTGGAGACAAGTCTCAGTTCAAAAGTCTCAAAATGAAGAAAGGTGGAAGAGTTACAATTGGTAATAGTAAGACTCTTCGAATCCTTGGTATTGGTTCTATTGGTAATAGTAATATATCAATTGATAAAGTTCAATATATCAAAGGTCTTTCATATAATTTACTTAGTGTCACTCAATTATTTGATGATGGACATTTTGTTCAGTTTGGCATTGATAAAACCATTATTAATATTGGTACTAACAAAAGCCCCCTAGTTGCTAGAAGGGAAGGAAATATATATGTACTAGACTTCGAAATGCAGGAAACAATATGCTGTTTGGCTGTATTTGATAATGATCCATATATATGGCATAGAAGGTTGGGACATGCATACATGGACTTGCTCAATAAACTTTCAAGCAAGAATCTGGTCAGAGGACTACCAAAACTGAAATATACTAAGGTTGAAGTATGTTCAGCATGCCAATTGGGTAAACAAATTCGAAGCACTCACAAAGCAAAGAAAATGGTATCTACTTCCAAACCTTTAGAGCTTCTGCACTTAGATCTTTTTGGTCCAGAATCTTATAAAAGTATTGGAGGTAAACAATATGGCTTTGTAATTGTAGATGATTATTCCAGATTTACTTGGGTATTGTTTCTTCGTACTAAAGATTGTGCTTTTATTGAGTTTGAAAAACTGATAAAATTACTTGAGAACAAGCATGATACAAGACTTGTAGGTATAAGAAGTGATAGAGGAGGTGAATTTATCAATGAGAAGTTTATTGCATATTGTGAAGAAAGGGGAATCTCTCATGAATTTTCTGCTCCAAGGACTCCACAACAAAATGGTGTGGTGGAAAGGAAGAATAGGTCACTTCAAGAAACAACAAGGACTCTACTTCAAGAAAGCAAGTTGCTTAGGAGTTTTTGGGCCGAAGCTGTGAATACAGCATGCTATTTGTTGAATCGAATCATAATCAGACCTATTTTGGATAAAACTCCTTATCAATTGTTGAGAAACAAGAAGCCAAACATTAGTTACTTCAAGATTTTTGGCTCTAAGTGTTTTGTCCTCAAGACAATTGGTAAAGATGGTAAATTCGATGCAAAATCCTACGAAGCTATATATCTTGGTTATTCTTTAACAAGTAGAGCTTATAGAGTTTATAATATAGATAAGCATATTGTTGAAGAATCTATTGATGTTACATTTCAAGAATCTAACAATGATCTACCAAGAGATGAGAAAGAATTTTCAGGTGAAAGAGAAAGTATGCAACCTCAAATCATTGACAATCTGCAAGCTGGAAGTGAAAGTCATCAAGCTGGAAGTGAAAATCAGCAAGCTGGAAGTGAAAATCAGCAAGCTGGAAGTGAAAATCAACAAGATGGAAGAACAAATCAGCAAGCTGGAGTTCTAAACAGCAAACTAAAGATATAGATGACACTGAAAGTCATCAAGCTAAGAAGGATGCAGATATTGACAAACAGCAAGCTGGAAGATCAAAACAGCAAGCTGGAATGGAAGATACAATCTCCAAAATAGCAAAAATGACTCTGGAAGGTCCTAGAGGTTCAAGGGCTACTGAGAAACAACCTATCTATGATGGAGAATATCAGTTACCACCAGCAAAGATAAGGAAGACAACTCATGAAGAAATAGCTCAACATTCTTTACCGAGGTCAACAAGAGTAGTAAAGAATCATCCTCCAGAGTTGGTCATTGGTGATATTACTGATGGAATTACTACAAGAAGAGGGAAAGCAAATTATTGTGCTAATGCAGCCTTCCTAGCTCAAGAAGAACCTAAAAATATAAATGAAGCTCTAGAAGATGAAAATTGGATCATGGCTATGCAAGAAGAATTAAATCAATTTGAAAGATGTGATGTATGGGAACTTGTCAAGCCTCCAGAAGATGCATCAATTATAGGAACAAAATGGGTGTTCAAAAACAAAGTTGATGAATTTGGCACTGTTACTCGAAATAAAGCAAGACTTGTAGCTCAAGGTTACAACCAACAAGAAGGCATTGACTTTGATCAAACATATGCTCCTGTTGCTCGTTTGGAATCAATTAGAATACTTCTAGCCTATGCATGTTTCAAGAAAATCAAGCTATATCAAATGGACGTGAAGAGTGCATTCCTAAATGGCGTGCTGGGAGAGGAAGTTTTTGTCAAACAACCTCCTGGATTCGAGCATGATCAATTTCCAAACTATGTATTCAAGATAAAGAAGGCTCTCTATGGATTAAAGCAGGCCCCTAGAGCTTGGTACAAAAGGCTTAGTAAGTATCTAATCCAAAATGGATTCATTCGAGGTAAAATCGATCCCATATTATTTATTATGCAAAATGGTAAAGACATTTTAATTGTTCAAATATATGTGGATGATATTATTTTTGGAGCTACTAATGAATCAATGTGCAAGTGGTTTTCAAAGTGTATGCATAGCGAGTTCGAAATGAGCATGATGGGTGAGCTCAATTATTTCTTGGGTCTTCAAATCAAGCAATCTAAAGATGGAATTTTTGTACACCAATCCAAGTATACAAAAAGTCTACTGAAAAGCTTTGGTTATGAGGATGTTAAGCCAAAATCGACTCCTATGATTCAAAACAGCAAGCTGTTTGCTGATGAAAATGGTAAGGCTGTCGATATAAAAAGGTATCGAGGTATGATTGGTAGCCTTCTTTACTTAACTGCTTCTAGACCTGACATAATGTATAGTGTTTGTGGTTGTGAAAGGTTTCAATCAAATCCTAAGGAGTCTCACTTAAATGCTATTAAAAGAATTTTTCGATATTTAAGTGGTACCATTACTCTTGGTTTGTTTTATCCTATCACAAATACTTTTGATCTTGTTGGGTATAGTGATGCAGATTATGCAGGTTGTCAAGTCGATAGAAAAAGTACTAGTGATGTTTGTACATTTCTTGGACAAAGTTTGGTTTCATGGCAATGCAAGAAGCAAACTTCTGTAGCGTTATCCACGGCAGAAGGAGAGTATCTAGCAGCTGGGAGCTGTTGTTCTCAACTTCTATGGATGATTCAAACACTAAGGGACTTTGATATCAAGTGTGAAAAGGTTCCAATAAATTGTGACAACACTAGCACCATTAATATTTCAAAGAATCCTGTGAATCACTCAAGAACGAAGCACATCGATGTTCGACACCATTTCTTGAGAGATAATGTTGCTAAAGGCAAGATAGAATTGGTATTTGTTCCAACAGAGTTTCAACTTGCTGATATTTTCACAAAGCCTCTTGCTGAAGAAAGATTTTCAATCATTCGAATGCAACTTGGTATGTGTTCTATTTAAAACAGCATGCTGAATGATTGTTTGCAGGACAGGTTAGCTTACCATTTGTACAGGTAACATTCAACAAATAGCAAGCTATCTGTGCAGGAACAATACCACAAACAGCAAGCTGTTTGTGCAGGTATCATACTGCAAATAGCATACTGTTTGTCACTAATTCTGGATTATCATATGTGTGAAAATAAATATTTTATGAATATATGTAATCTATGTGTTTTGATATTTAATGCCATAACGTGCTAAATGGTTAAAATTGCTATGGTTCAGATTAATGTACATTTAAATTTGAATTATTATGTTTTCAGATATAATTGTGCCTATCAGGTTAAGTGTGTTATATCCTTTCCATATTTTTAAGTTTGCTTTAATTAGAATTTAGTATATTTAATTATCCTAAATTTTCCCCTAAATTCTATCAAAACAAGAGACACGGGTCTATTCAGTTCATTCCCATACTCAAACGCAGTTATCTCTTTAAGCGGCGATTAGGGTTTATAAACAGCGATTAGGGCTTTTTATCATTTCTCAATTCCATGGCTCGAAAGACTAGAGCACGAAAGGATCCTTCTCCATCTATTTCAAAGAAGGATGATACCGTTGATGGGGTGCGTGAAAGTGTAGATGAAATTACTCAAACCCCAGAATCCAAGAAGCTCAAGATGACCATGTCTCCATCGTTTGTATCTCCTGCCTTCGAAGATCGGTACAAGGATTTGGATTTGGAAAATCGGGGTATTATCTATGGGCAACCTCTATCAAGTAAGATTACTCCTCTCTTTGCCCAGTGTGGCATAATGAAGTTATTTCATGATATTGGGCTAGAATCATTCGTACTTGACATGCCTAATTACTACTATCCTGATTTGGTACGAGAATATTATGCTAATTTACAAACCGATAAATTTGGAAATGTGATATCTACGGTTAGAGGTAAGAAAATCCAATTGAATCCTCCTATCCTAAGCTCTGTTTTAAAGATTGAAATGGAAAGTGATATTGATGTCTATACTGCTCAAGGGTCTGTGTCTTTTCCGGATTTTAGCTTTAATGATCAGTTAAAATTGATAATGGGTGATGTTAAGCCTTTGGACTCAAATCCCCCTCCTACCACTGTAGTAACTCCATTAGCCCACTTAGTGTTTAAGATAGCTAGGTCACACATCTGTCCACGGGTAGGAAATAAATCAAATTTCACCTGTCAAGATGTGGTGGTTGTAGCTATGATTCTGACTGGAAGATCTTTTGATGTGTCCAACTTCATTTTGAAAATGATGCAAGCTACTATGGAGAAAACTGTGAGTGGGTTACCTTATGCCTCATGGCTGTCTAAGATTTTTAAGTTTTTCGATATTGATGTCAAAGGTGCTGCTAAGGTTGTTGTTAAAGAGTGTATGGATCAAAAGTTTTTGACGATGAATAACTTGCAAATTGAAGATGGGTTGTTGTCTCGGCTTGTGGTTCCTCAAGATGATCCTCCACTTACTGATCCTGCTACTTCTGCTGAGCCTATGTCTGTGGCTCATAATTTGGTCTCTAAGTCTCTTCATGCAGATATAGCAATTATGTCTAGTGAGCTCATTTCCCTTCGAAATGATACTCAAGCAATTAGGACTGATGTGCAGTCTCTCAAAGCAGAATTTCAAGCAATTAAGGGTGCTATGAGGGAACTTATTTTTGAAGTCAAAACTGTGAAGGATATAATGCTTAAATCTATTGGGAACACATCTGCTACTCAGTCTGAAATGGAACATGATCAAGGGTTGGACAATTTAGCTAATGTTGCTGCAAGGAATGCTCCGGATGATGATGCAGATACAGGGGCTACCAAGTCAAATGTTCAAGCAAGTGATCCTCCAGCTCCCTAATTTTTGATGAATTAAGGGGGAGAAATTTAGGAGAATTAATAATTATGTGTGTTATGTGTGTCCTGTTGTGTGTCCTGTTGTTGAACTATGTGTTGTTGAACTATGTGTTTCTATGCCTGTTGAACTTGTTATGGCTTTTATTTTGTTGAACTTATCTGTTAGTGGCTTTTATGCCTGGTGTTGGTGTTCTAAATTGTTGAACTGTTGGTTTATGTTTTTAATTAGATCTTGAATGCCTTGAACTTATTAGATTATTGTTTTATATCTAATGTTGAGATGCAGGGATTTAGGGGGAGTTTCAAAATTCTCCTAAAATTATTTGTAATCATCAAAAAGGGGGAGATTGAAACCTTTAAGTTTTGATGATAACAATCAGTAATAGATATAAAACAGCACTCTTTCGTATATGTTCTAACTTGGTTTTGCAGGACAAAATAGCTTGCTGATTACATGATCAGTTTATCACAAACAGCAAGCCAATGTTCACAAACAACGTGCCAATTTCACAATTAGCAAGCTGATTGTATCTGATGGAATTAAAGATGCATCTCGAAAAATCAAAGAGCATCAAGAGGGAATATTATATAGATTATATGTAAGGGTCCTCAGAATATATGTTGATCATTCCTACCACTCAAAACATTTGGAGACAAGTCAATACTTCTTTATTTAAATAAGGTCACTTTACCTTATTTTAATACCCCACCATACCTCCACTCAAAGACATCACATGGGATTCATCATGGCAAATATTCTCTCTATGTCTTTAACATAAAACACGCTCCATCATCTACTGAATCTGCAAAACATCAAGCTCCTCCCTTTGGCTAGAAATATTCATCATCTCTAACGGTTGTATTTCATACCGTTGGAATTATTTCAAAACAAATGTTTACTTGTTCTTGTTTACCTATTTAAGGACTGATCATCTTCAGTTCTTGAAATCAATCAAGTGCAGAAAAAAACCAAGATACACAAACAACTACAAAGCTTTCATTGCAAAATCTTTTCAACCTTCAAACCTCTTTATACACGCATATACATATATTCTGAAGGTTCATAGGTTGAGTTGTATTTATTAAAATCATTGTATTGTTCAAGTTGTAATTGATTTATTGTTGTACAAGGTTGGCTTAAGGTTTTAGGTGGGTAGAACTAGGCTAGAGAAGGATACTTGGGAAGTATTTCTTAGAGAGCTAGTTTCAGCACAGCAAACAACAAGCCATTTGTAAGCAGCAAGGGTGTAAGGGAGATATATTGTTGGATCTTGTGATTGGTTTATATTTGATCAATAATATATTCTCTTACCAAGTTGGTAAGGGACCAGGACGTAGACCATAGGGGTTTAGGGGTCGAACCTGGCTAAAAGATCTTGTGTTCTTTAATTTTCTGCATTTTAGTTACAAATAGCGTACCATTTGCAAACTGATAAAACACAAACAGCAAGCTGTTTGTAGTAATTTTTAAAACAGTTCATAAAATACGATTGTTAGCCATAAACACCTATTCACCCCCCTCTAGGTGTTGTTTTCACATTCAACCTGTCTCGGTTCCTGAACGGAAATTATTTTGCTCTCCGATTACTGCCCTGAACAGGAATGAGGATCCCCGGAGAAATCGTGATTTTTTTAATCGAAATATTATTTTTAATAAAAATTTCGAACATAATAGTTGAACCCTTGTCAATCCCTGAATGAGGAAAATTTTACTACACCGAAAGGGGAACGTGGATCCCACGAGAAATTGAAGATTCTTATTTTTTTAATTGAAATTTATAATTCCTTTATTTATTTTTTAATTAAAATAATTTTATAAATCATGATAAATATTATTATTATATCATAAATAGCGATTCAAATTATTTTTTATAATAAAAGATGAAATATATAACTAAAATTATTAAAATCAAAATTTTATTTTGTTATTTTTTTGTGAAATTTTAAATTTATCAAAATTTTAAAATTTTGAATTATATTTATCTTTAATAATCTAGTAAATAAAATATTCCCTTAATACCCGATAATCGACTGGGAACGTGAATTGGGGATCAGGTCGGGATACCTTAATCCCCGATCCCATTCTCATCCCCCGAATTTCTATTTTATAATATTTCATATTTCTCATACTGAAAGAAAAATTTTCGCAATCCTCAACCCGAATGGGAAGAGGATTGGATCGCGATCGGACGGGATGGATGAAATGCTCATCTATACGTGTACCAAGTGAATTTTTTTGTGTTTGTCATGAGCATAACAAACATGAATAAATATTATGATTTATGATTTCACAAAAAAATATTATTATACATGTACCAGAATTCAAAATTTGAATTTATGTCATTTCGTGTACAATGTGAATTTGTGTCGTATTTTCGCATCACATACATAATACAAAACGAATACTTTATAATTTTAAAATTTTATGAAAATATAATAATAATAATAATAATAATAATAATAATAATAATAATTTTAATTTTAATTTTAATTAAATGAGATGGAAATATATTTTTTTATAGTTTTATCATGCACAAATTTATAAAAAAATCAGGGAAAATCTAGGAAGTAGGTTCTTTGAAAATGTAGTAAATGATTTTTAAGTAGGTATCAGAAATTGTTATGGTGTAGTTGTTAGGTCCAAAATAGTTTGTAGAAGGGGGGTTGAATACAAACTATGTCGTTTTATCGAATTTGCTCTTTTCTTAAAATATTAAATCAAGAACAAATTGATGCGGAATAAACGAATACCAATATTTCAAGTTGAATATAAAATTTATATTAACTTGATGGGGTGTGTCTAAATACACGGGTACAAATTACAAGGTTTGATGACCAAACTAATTATTACAAATTCTATAGAAAATTCGACATGAATTTTTCTATATTTGTAAGTAAAAAGATCGAAATTAATTATTACAAATTCTATAGAAAATTCGACATGAACTTTTCTATATTTGTAATAAAAATATCGAGAGGTTCTAGTAAACTTAATCCGCTAGATAGTTCCACAAGTACAAGTAAACAATTTCTAGTGGTTTAGATTTATCAATACAAGCTAGAAATAATTTACAAGAATTTATTTGATGTTTAAGGAACCATTTTCTCTCTTGGTCTCTCTCTGCTGTGATTTTTCTTGAGAGGTGAAGGTTCTGAGCTGTTTTTTTTGTGTCTGCTGCTTCTGTCTGTATTTATATAGTCATTTAAGTCTTGCTGGCTTTCTGTAGGATATTTTATTGATCTGGTATGACTTAAACTGCTTCAAGACATAATAAATCAGCTGTCAACATGACAAACTTTCTCCAAGACATAATTTTCCTTCAATATGATTTAAATCTGTCGGTATGACTTAATAAATCTGTCGGTATGACTTAATTCTGAGCAGCCTTTGGGTATGACATAAAGCACTTTGTCGGTATGACTTAATTTACTTTTCAGAAATATCTTCAAGTCGGTAAGACTTAATCTTCTCGGTATGACTTAACTGGTCTGTGTGACTTCGGTATGACTTAATCTGCTCGGTATGACTTAACTGGTCTGTATGGCTTCGGTATGACTTAATCTGTCTGACTTAGATCAGAATGACTTAAATCAGAATGACTTAGATCAGAATGACTTAAATCAGAATGACTTATATCAGAATTACTTAGATCATAATGACTTAAATCAGCATGACTTAAGGATAAGTCATACCGACCTCCAGTAAGTCATATTCGCTGAGCAGAATTTGTTTTAAGTCTTTAAACACTTATATTAATTCTGATTTAATTAATTAATTGATTAATTTAAAGAATAAATTAATTCTGACTGAATTAATTTATAAAATAAATTAGCCAACTAATTTAATTTAATTAAAAGAGAATTAATATGAAGTCTTTTGATAATTATATTAATTCCAACTTAATTAATATTTTAATTAATCTATAGAATAAATTAATTCTACATAAATAAATCAAATGACTTAATTAATTAAGCGAAAATTAATATACCTCCTTGTTTGATAATTATATTAATTCTAACTTAATTAATCTTTTAAATAATTTACTGAATAAATTAATTCGGATAGAATTAATTTATCAAATAAATAAATCAAATGACTTAATTAATTAAGATAAAATTAATATACCTCCTTGATAGCATAACCCTTGTGGTCTTCTATGTCTTGATAAATTTGATCCTCCACAAAGATTATTCCTTAGCAAGTCTTGATTGCAAAACCATTGTGGTTAATTAATTTAGCACCTCTGTTGCTTGCACAATGATTTCTTCCATATACCAGTCTTGATAGCTTGAACCACTGAAAGTAATAAAGAATTACCACCGAATTTTTGTTGACGCTCGATGCACGGTCTGGTTCATGAGCGACTAACTCCAACGGCTTTTCTTTATTTTTGACTTTATGATTTGGTTCATGTATTCCTTTTCTTCACTCTTTTTTCAAACCTTTATAATCTGTATTCTGTCACTGTAAGAACCTCTTGTCACTATAAATAGAAACCACTGTCTTGATTACTCCACTGATGCTTGATCAACTGAATGAACTTCTTCAAGTGTAGTATACCTCAAAACGGTAGATTGACTTTGTCTTCTTTCTTTTGACAATTATACATTTGAGATCCCTGTGATAGTACATATACTATTTACTATTACATTCTTGTTTGAGTTGATTTGTATCCTCGAAATACAAATAGGCTATGTCATATGCCTTTCAATCTCCCCCTATTTGTTTGTTAAACATTAACATACAAATTCCTAGAGGATAACTCAACTACAAACAAGAAGAAGATAAAGCTTTAAAGGGCTATAGTAAATAATACAAAAAAAAAAATTTCTGGTTTAGATATTACAATTCCAGAATCTCAGTACATGAAATGATAGATGATTGTTCCTCTGACAATGAATTAAGTAACTCATCTTCATTTCTTGACATATCTGCCTGATAACCCTTTACATCTAATATTGAATATTATCAGCAGATACTTGGAAATTCTTCAGTGGTAAAGAATATGACTTGTCAACCACATACTGAAGAATTCTTTTTTGTCGTTTCATACTTCTCTCCTTCCTTATGTCTCCCCACCTAAGGTGATATGTCTCTTCCTTATAACGGTGAATACTCCTTATCTCCCCTGACAAGGCGAATAAATCTATCTCCCCCTGACAAGGTGAATACTCCCCCATTCTAAGGTATATCCTTTTTCATATCTCTCCCCCTTAGATAGAAACCCCCTCACTAAGGTAAGCTTATACTCTCCCCCTTAGTTGAGTATCTCTTAGTAAAGCAATCTTTGAGTATATCTTCTTCAGAATACTCCTTATCTTCTTTGAGTATATCTTCTTCTCTCCCCCTTAGATAGAAAATCTCCCCCTCACTAAGGTAAGCTTATACTCTCCCCCTTAGTTGAGTATCTCTTACTAAAGCAATCTTTGAGTATATCTTCTTCAATATATCTCTCCCCCTTAGTTGAGTAATCCTCCAAGCATTCAATTATAGCAAACATCCAATTAAATTAGATGATACCATATTTTCAATTATAACTCACCTCTTACCTTTAGTACAACAGATTCTTCATACATCTAACATTGACTGCTGGAATAAAGTAAAGAAGCTTTGCTTGTGTTGAAGGATTTTTATGAAGACTTCCAGAATAGAAGTATGTAGACTGATCAACTTTGCCCTTTAGATATTTTAAAATGGCCTCACTATTGATCATCCTGACAACCAAATCTTCCGACAATTTCCTTGTATCTCCCAAATCTTGTAAGTAACTTTGTTTGGGAATAGGAAATGAGATTTGGTGTTTATCTTTCTTCCTCACTGTGAGTGTGTGATTCTGTTTCGTGTACCTCACAAGTGTTTAGCTCATCTCTCCACTCATATCACTTAAAATGAGTGATCTCATCTCTCAACTCTCAAGTGTTTACACTCATGCTCACTAGTGTATCACTCTTATCTCTCATAGCTCCAACATCCATGTGTACCTGCAAGGAAAATTCACCATAGCCCCTTCTAGAGAAGTCACTGGTGGTGCAATGGGGTTTCGCAAATCCCCGATCCTCGTTAGACTCGTCAGACGAATCTGAGTCATAATCTACAAGTTGATAAAAATTTTCCCTTTTTGTGGGTTTCAGATTTGAATTCTGAGAAGGTAAACAATGAAATCAAAACTTAGAATTAAAATCATGTTTCCATCTAATGTCTATGAAGCCATCACCTTGTTAAACTCATCAGGTAAATCTGAATCATAGTTAACAAGTTGCCGATCCGTACCTATGTCGGACCCGATACCAGCAGGATCCAGAGATGTTCCCTTTGGGGAGTTAGATAATGATCTTGTTGAATTTTGCATTGAGATCAATATCTTCTCTCGAGGTCTGTGAAGACCTTGGTTCTTTGAGGAACCTTCAACTTATAATCCTAACCGTAAAATGGTCGGAGTATGAGTTGTTTCCGTCAATTCATCCTTAGTGTGTGCAATCTCACTTGGTGCATAGGAAGTATTTTAATATTGTGTATGAGGTAGTGACTTACCAACAGATGCCCTGGCCGACAGGCGAATTTCAATAAACTCATCATTTTAAGATAATGAATCCGGAGAATGTTTTAGTGCCATTTTCAGCTCTGCATTCTTTTGGGAGAATGCAGGCGAGCTTACAGATACCTCAAGTTATATACATCTATTCTCCTTGAGAGGTAGAGCTGTGGGTTTACTATCTCTCACATCCTTATTTGCTGCATCAAGTGCAGTTACTCCCTTAATGACCTCTAGTCAAATAAGTTACTTCCACTTCAGGGGTAAGTTAGGTTGTGTTTAGATTTGGATTTATAGTTCGGGATAGAAGTTGTTGGGTTTACAACCTCATGACTTACAATGTGAGAAAACTTCCACTAGGAGCTGAACCTGCATCACATAGTAATAGAGCAATATAGAGATAGAATGCATTTACATCATACCATAACATTGTGTGAAAACATATGCATTATATCCAATGAGAGAAATGATGTACAATTGTGACTTCAAAAAGTTTTATAATATAAGCAATCACAACTGTAGAAAAAATTGAGTTTTTCTTTTAAAAACTGTTAATGTGCAAGAATTTGTATTTATGCATAAATCAATGTATTATAATGTCTTTTAATGAAAACTAGGTGGTTTTATTTTTAAAAGACACAAACTCTTGACTTCGCAGTAATTTAGAAAGAAAGATTTTCTTTAAGTTCTTATTATGTATAGAGAACTTTAACACAAAAGTTAGTGAAAAGACTCATACAAGCACTGAATGTAGTTTAGGTAACAAAGATTACCAAGTACATAAGTATAGATAACCAATGTCTCTCCTTTGGCACTTCATTACTTAGCACAGCATAAACTAAGTAATTGACTGATGGATGTAAAATATTCTAAGAACTATTATATGTATAAAGTGGTGTATAACCAGAATTAGAGAATTCAATTTTGAAAATTTTCACCACTTCAAAATATGATAGGAGACCGAATGTAATTTTAAGTCTCACTTACTTAGAAAGTTGAACACCTTAATTTATACTAACATTAATGATTTATAGATAAGACACATTTACTAAGAATAAATCCTAAGTAATATCATCAGAGATAATATATACATCACAATTAGTTTGCAATAAAGTATCAGAACAACTATCAATTGTTAGTAAACAAATATTTTACTATTTGATACCAACTGCTAGTATTTATCAAATACTTTAAAATGCAAGTAATTGTGTTTATGATTACTTTACCAAAATTAATTTATGAGCAAATAAACCATTGAATTACTTCACGTCATAATTTAACTAGGATATAAATAATCACTGATAAATTCAATCTATTGTAAGATAAATTCAATTTAGTGAAGATTGAATTGTTACATTGAGTACCAATTGACATAATGAATATTAGTATCTAACTACTTAAGAACATCATTCACTGATATTCATAAGTACGAGGAACTAGTTGACAAGAAACACACAAGCTCTTAAGATATAACATTTCAAACTTATGACTTCAAGGCAACTCCTCGATAATAACAATTGTTAACTCCTAACAACTGTTTACTGGTAGACAACCTTGGTTCTATAAATAAGACTCGATTACCAAAGCTGTCTTGTCTGCAATCTTAGAAATGATATTCTAAGTCCTATACACCTTGATCTATAGTATATAACATTTATTATCAAAGTGATTAGAAGCTTGCAAATAAGCATAAAAATTATTCCAAGTAACTGAACAATGGTCACTTTAGATATTACAATATCCATAGTTCTACTTAGAGAATTTTCATATCTTGTATAGTGTTGGGTTTTCAGCCCAATACAATAGTATGGGTTTTGGTGATCCAAAACATATATGGATTGGGTAATAATTATACGTTTAGATAATTATTATAGATGGTATATTTAGATACCAAGTATGATAAGGATTGTAATTGGAAACCAAGTATGATTAGGATATCTTGGTGGCTAAGTTTGTGATGGCTATATATACATAGTCATATTATATTTGTCTGGGGGGAGGTGAAAGAATAAGAGATGTAGTCTTAAGTATTGTTTGGGAGGTGCTTGAGCATTGTTGGCTCAAGTATCGGGTTGGGACACCGTTAAGGTGTTATTGTTTTGATGTATTATTGATATTGTTAAGATTAATAATACAAGTTTGGGACGTGGGTGTTTCCACGTCAAGTATTTGTGTGTGCTCTGTATTGATGTTTGTCAATCTCGAATTGTGTAAGTCCCCTAACCTAACAGTATAGTAGTATGGGTGAATTGTAAAAGATATAATAATGATTACTTAGAGGAGTTCTAAGCAATTTCACACATACCAATATATCTCACAATTAGTTAGTAAATATAATTTTAACTAAATATCATTAACTGATATAAGTCAAAACTTCAATACAACCAATTGTTAGAACAATGATATTAATTATAGTGAATTTCTGAAATGGGATATTAAAGTTAACTAGAATTAACATCTCATAACTGATTGAAGACCAATACAGATTAGGTCCAAATTAGTTATGTTGTTTATTTATTTTAATAAATATAAGGTACAGAGAAAATACTAAATTGAATTGCTTCAAGTCCGTAACCCATATAAATCAAAATAAATAATTCAATAATTAAATACTAAATCTCCATGAGTTAGATTTTAGCACACTAGTACAGAATACACCTATAGTGTCGCCACCTATAGCGTCGGTTGTTGACCTATAGCGTCGCCAGTTTACCTATTGCGTCGGTTGTTTGCATTAACCGACGCCTTAGGTCATCTGCCAGAAGCTATTTCGTCGGTTGTTTGCATTAACCGACGCTATAGGTATAACCTATAGCGTCGCCTTTTTAAGGGGCGACGCTATAGGCTATATCCAGAAGCTATTGCGTCGGTTGTTTGCATTAACCGACGCTATAGGTATAGCCTATAGCGTCGCCCTTTTAAGGGGCGATGCTATAGGCTCTACCTATAGCGTCGCCCCATAAAATGCCGACGCTATAGGTTAATGTTTTTTTTAAAAAGAGCCTATAGCGTCGCCCATTCAAATGACCGACGCTATAGGTCAATTTTTTTTTAAAAAATAATTATTTCAAAAGTGGAATTTCACCATTACAAAATATAATCCAAGAACACCAAACAAGTCTAAACACAATTTTAATCCCATTACAAAATAAACCATTCAATACAACCAAAATATTAACTAGTTTTACTCATTAATGTTACCCTACTTTCGAATAGGGTTAGTGCTACCACTGGAGGACACTCCGATTCACCACTGTTGAAGAAACGGAAACAGGTTATTGATGTTTTGCAAGAGCTTGTCTCGAAATTAGAGCAAATGCATTCTGAAGTTCGAGAGATAAAGAAGATTTTGAAGGACTTCAGGTCTGGTACTTTAGAGTCTTCGTTGCTCCCACCTCCACTTTCCCCAGCCGAATCTACTGTCACTACTGCTGATGTTGCTGAAAATGAAGGTGATGCGCAAAGCGTCAAGATCTAGCTGCCAAGGACAAGAGTTTTTGTGAAGGAATTTCCAGGACTATTATAATACTAAGGGGCTTAGAGCTTTGTGTTTGTATGGGCCGAGGAGTTCAATTACACAGTAAAAACGAGAACACGGTGAGATACGGAGGCTTCGACAATTTTCAGGCAATACTTGTACATCTCATTCATATTTAGGGGTGTAAATGAGCCGAGCCGAGCCGAACTCTAAAATGTTCATGTATCGTTTGTTAAGAAATTATCGAACTCGAACTCGAGCTCGAACTTAAATCGAGCCAAAAAATATGTTTGAGCTCGGTTCGTTAAGATAAAATGTTGTTCGCGAACAGTTCGCGAACATGTCTCATGAGCTTACTCACGAACTTTTGCTTTCGAACAACCCATTAAGCTTGTTCACGAGCTTGTTCATGTAATTATGCTCATGAATAAATCTTAAACATTGTTCGCGAACTTATGCTCACGAGCTCACTTACGAACAACTCATAAGTTTATTTCCTTATTTTTGTATACAGAAATCTAATATTAAAAAAAATCAAAAAGTCCAAAATTAAATAATTTTGTCTCAGCACTAGAAATATTAATAAATCATCAACCAATAAAATTCTCATATCTCCAATTCCAAAAGAACAAACAAAGTTTGATTTAAAAATAAAGAGTAAAGAAACGTAATTGTTTGATGTAAATAAACTTAAGTTATTAAAGCTTAATCATTTAAAAATCTGAAGCTTGCACCAGCTTTATAATAATCAAACATATATTATATATAGGATATTATTTATCGAATTTGTTTATGAATCGCTAATGAACTCGTATACCGAGCATGTTAACAAGCTCAATTATTGAACTTATTCACGAACATGTTCATGAGCTATGTTCACGAGCCTGTTCACGAACTATGTTCACGAGCACGTTAATCGAACTTGTTCGCGAGCTATCGAGTCGAACTTTACCGTGATCAAGTTCAGCTCGTTTATAAATCGATCCTTAAAATCATGTTCAAGATCGACTCGTTTGTGAATCGAACCGAACTTGAACCGAACTTTTTTCGAACCGAACACCGAGCCGTTCGCGAGTGTATCGGTTCATTTACAACCCTATTCATATTCGATATAAAATTGGTATGTACCGTATGATTTGATCCCACGGAAATGGTATGGATTCTTTAACCCTTTTTATAATGTATCATATGATTTTAGTTATGTGGTTGATGCATATTGTGAATGATCATCTTGTTTGCATATATGAGTTATTGAATTGACTGGCCTCTTTTTCATAATCAAAGAAGCTTATTATTTAGTTAAATTTACAGTGTGATATTTGGATATTAAAGGACTATTATTTGATTATTATTTTTCTTGTTTGAGTTTAGTATGCTGTATAGGAGTTAGTCTTTGTCGTTATTCTCGTTGTGATGATATTGATAATGAGAGGGAAGCAAATAATTTGTTTATATTGTCTTTCAATCATTTTGTTAGATTGAGCTTAGTTTGTTTGATTACAGATTGAGCTTAGTTTAATGTATCCTTAGATGGTTATATACAAATAGTTCACTATCGAATTCTTTGAGAGTCTTGATTAATCTGCCGTGTTAGTGTGTTAAACGATCTTACAGTGGGGAATTGATTTTGAAATGGATGAGTTTGTCTAATCTATTTAATCGGTAAGTTTTATTATGTGTATTGACTCTTTATCATGTTTTTAATTTTTTGACCAGCAGATCATTAGTTCACTAATTTTTAGGTTAATTTGCAGGTTTTAGTGCTATTTTTATGATTAATTTTGGTTTTGACATGTTTACGTTTTCAGCATAGTCTTCTACTTTTGCTTGTAATTTATGCCTTAATTGTGTTAATTATTAAGTTGCCATTATTTGATTTGGAAATATTTTTAATTAGTAATTTTGTTTCATGAATAAATATATTTTTTGGAAGTTTGTGATTTCTTGTTTTTGTGCGAGATAAGATTGTACAACTATGTGGATATGTGGGGAGTTTCATTTTTTTAATTTTAGTATATGTATATATATGATTTTAAGAGTTATTAATGGCGTCCATTTTCAAAAATTTCAGTTCATGTGCACAAGATTTATTAGCTAAAATTTAGCCTAGTGTTAATTGTGCATTTAATATAATTGATTGCTTATTTTTTCCAATTATATATTATTGTTTGATGATTAATAGTATTTTAATGTGCTTTAATTGATAATTTTATTTGTCTTGAATTTAGCTAATTATCATGTAAAGAGTCAAATCTATATATTTTATTTAAGGCTATTTCCATATATGTTTGTTTTGTAGGTATTCTTTATCAACTTGGTAAATGTTATAAATTATGTGCTTTAATTAGTCTTAATAATTATGGCTTATTATAATAAACTGATTTTGCATAAATTAGAATAGTTACATATGCATTTAATTGCTCATCATGTCATCAGGTGTATTAGTGAGTCATTATTTTCTCTTATTTGGGGGTATTCAAATATTTATGTGATTATCAGTTGATTTTTTGCACGTTGAGTAATTGGTGGTCATGATTAAGGCTTGATTTTGATAATCAGTTTTGTACCTTTATTGGGGGCCATAAATGATGGCATTTTTGGTGCCTTGAAGGGGTATTTTGTGGCCATAATTTTGGTTTAGTTTGTGATTGTGATAATCAGTTTCGTACCTTTATTGAGGCCATAAATGATGTCATATTTGTGTCTTGAAGAAGTAATTTGTGTCATAAATGATGACGAGTTGCGTTTTGTACTCTTTTGACCTATTTAAAATGAGAGCAACCATCTCTCTTCGGTTGTTCTATAAATTAGTATTGTAGGTTTAACGAATATTATCGGTCGTCCGTCTGACGAATTTTTATATTATATATATATATATATATATATTATCTTTTTAATATATCGTAGTATTTTATTTTATTTTATATTTGGTTGGATTTTAAATTTTTTTATCTTATTTATAAATTTTTGGTTTTGAAAAAGTATTACAATTTCCTCAATTTTAGTTATTTTATTATTTTCATCTAAATGTAATGGAACGAATCTTTACTTAATTTTAAATATTACTTTTTATTTTAAATAGAGATCTAACCAAAGGGACCCCCTTTGGTTAGATTATATATATTCTTATTTTTTCTTTTAATATCTTATCACCGTATATAGATTTTATTATTAAATAATATAATATTATTTACTTTTTGTTTTATCTCAAACTTATGTCTTTGTTTTAACTTAATTTTCTTGATTTATATCTGGTTTTGTGACCTTCCAGATTTACTTGGATGGGAAAAAGATGGAAAAGGAGACTTTTGAAGTCGGGAATGGGATTGCTATAGCAGAAGAACCAAGAAGAGTATAGCCTTTTGTTTAGTTAGGCATGATGTAAAATGATGTACTGTACTTTTATTTTAGTTGGGCACTCTTTTTCCCCGCTTGAGTTTTTTTCCCAAAGGGTTTTGCTCATGTGGTGTTTTTTAACGAGGCCTAGTTTGGTGGATATAAAGGTTTTATTATCTAAACTTCCGGGGGAATCTCTTTCCTATGGATCATGCCATTCATGGATTGGCTAAGCATACCTTTCGGTTAGATAATGAGCATTTATTATCTCTTTGAGATGTTTTTCTGATTTTATATCAATAAAATGATTTATCATTTTAGCAAAAAAAAAAAAATGTTACCCTACTTTCAATAATTTTCTATTTTTTTATATTTTTCCCCATTTTTAAACTAGTTTGTCAAAGAAATCAAAAAATTAAATAAAAATAGGAAAAATGCCAATTTTTGAAAATAAATTCATACACAACAAATTAGTGATACTGACAATTTGTATGATTAATTTTACCCTACTTTCCCTAATTTTCCATTTTTTTATTTTTTTCCCTATTTTTAACTAGTTTGTAAAATAAATAAAAAAATTAAATAAAAATAAGAAAAATGCCACTTTTTGAAAATGAATTCATACACACCGAAGTAGTCATACTCACTATTTATGTGATGAATCTTACCCTACTTTCCTTAATTTTCCATTTTTTTTATTTTCCCCATTTTTAACTAGTTTTTCAAATAAATCAAAAAATTAAATAAAAATAGGAAAAATTCCAATTTTTGAAAATAAATTCATACACACCAAATTAGTCATACTCACTATTTGTGTGATGAATGTTACCCAACTTTCACTAATTTTTCATTTTTTTTTATTTTTCCACCATTTTTAACTAGTTTGTCAAATAAATCAAAAAATTAAATAAAAATTTAATGAGGTTTTTTAATAAATATATTGTTAAAAGTAATTTTTTAAAATTTTACTTTTTTAAAATAAACTATTTCCAAATATACCATTTTAATAGTTTTTCTTAAAATTTGCAAAAATACGTTGTAGCTAGACTTGGTAAAAGAAATTGAATATTTTATGAAAAAAAAATTTAATTTTTCAAAATAAATTAAAAATTAAAAATTAAATTGGTCTTTAAAAATTGTGTAGCCTTTAACTTTGAAAATCAATAAAAAATAAGCGGGCTCAATTTTTGTCCCAAATAAATTGGCGGGCTCTAAATATTTCAATTAAGCGGGTCAAATTTCAGTTCTCTCGATTTTTCACTCTGTCTCAACTCTCAACTCTCAAAACTCTCTCTCTCTCTCTCTCTCTCTCTCTCTCTCTCTCAAGTCTCTCTGAAATATATCTCTCTCAACTCTCTCCCAAATTTCAATTAAACACTAAGCAATTATAGGGCTTTCTCTCTACGGGTTCTCTACAATTAGGGCTTGTAGAATAGGTTCTGTTCGGTTTCAATTAGGGTTCGATTAGGTTCGATTCGGGTTCAATTAGGGTTTATTAGGTTCGATTTTCTTCTTCTTTAACTGTCTTCTTCAGGTATTCTTACTACCTTCTTCTTGTATATATGACATGGTTCAATTATGGCTTTTTTGCTTGTTTGGGGCTTCGATTATGAATGTTTATTTGTGTATCACATGTTTCGATTGCTTTTTTTTGTTTTTTTATATGTTTCTATTTTCTCAAGTTAGATTTTTAGTTATGATTTCGAAAGATGTTTCGGAACAATTAATCTATTGATTTATCATTATTTTGCAGCTTTGTAATTCATTAGTTGTCAGATTTCAGAAGAAGTACTTGACATGGGAGAAAGCAGCACCAGTAGTCCTTGGAATGGCAGCATATGGTTTGGATTTACCTGTTGAGAACAGTGATTTTATTCGTGTGGAACAGGATGAGATACTGAAACATGGAGAAGATGAATGTGCCCTCCCTTCAACTCCTTCCGGGCGTAGATGGAGGCTCTGGTCATTGCCGTTTAGAAGAGTTAAAACACTTGAGCATACTACTAGTAACTTGACCGCGGAGGAGGTGGTGGCTAATGTTGAACATGCAGGATCAACTCCAGCATCTAGTGTTTTAATTGAGTCTCCTCGCAAGCAACTACTTAGAACAAATGTCCCAACCTCTGAGGAAATAGCTTCTTTAAACTTGAAAGAAGGAAAAAACATGGTGAATTTCATTTTCTCTGCAGGGGTGCTAGGGAAGCCAAATGAGGTTTGTGTTTTTTAGTAATATGAATACCATCTTTCATTTAAAAGCGTTTCTGAAATCCATTTTTCCTAAAACAGGTTCAGGCTCATATTTACTTGTGGAAGTGGAACGCAAGAATTGTCATATCAGATGTTGATGGAACAATTACAAAGTAAGGCCAAAAATATTCTTATGTATTTGAGGTTTTTTTTTCCCTGTTTTAAGAAATGTGATGCGTGTTTTTGTTTAGCCCTAATGAGGCTGCGATTAGCAATTGAAAATTTCACTTGTTCCTTGTGATTAATAGTAAATTGTGCTCGTTTCTAGGTCTGATGTTCTTGGCCAGTTCATGCCCTTAGTTGGCAGGGATTGGACACGATCTGGGGTAGCTCGGCTTTTCGGTGCCATAAAGGTATTTTTTTTGCCTAAGCTTTAGCTCTGGAATTATTGCTTATAAGCTCGTGTCGAATTTTGTGAAAGCTTGTGGTGTTGATTTATCAAACTTATGTTTAGAAGTACTATTAGATCCTTTCACAAAACAGTAACGTATTGTGACTTGGAGAATGCTTATCTAAAATCAGCATGCTAAGAATTTAAGATTGGACTCACTGTTATAGGCAAAGACATCTCTATCGAAAAGTGAATGACTGAGGTTTCTTCTGCGGGAATGACAGTGTACGTGTTAAATAGTTCTAAAGAAACTTCATAAAGTGGAAAATGTCTCAATTACATGAGAATGTAGCAGTGTTTTCAGACCAGTCCCTAGCAAGTATAAAACTGCCAATTGTTTACCAACTTTGCTGTAGTTTTGTTTAAGTCAAGTCCTGCACAGGGTGCTGTTTTATAGTTGCCTGTATAGTTACTTCAACAGATTTAGTTTGCCAACTTTGCAATTTTGTCTAGAATGATAACTGTTTTTTCTTTTCCTATTTATAGGAGAGCGGATATCAGCTACTGTTTCTGAGTGCACGTGCAATTGTTCAAGCATATTTAACAAGAAGTTTTCTTGTAAATCTCAAGCATGTATTGAATTGCCTTCTATTGTGTCAGCCATTAGTATTGTCAGGTGATTACTTAACTATCGAGTGGGCCAATCAGGCAATTAGCTAATGCTTGTGGTTTTTTGAAAATGACTTGATTAGTTATATAAAGCCAATAAATGAAGTAAACATTTTCTTTTTAATTTTGAAAAGATATTAACTGCTGCTATCGGTAGGTCACAACGATATACACTACAAACCTGTAGAATTCACACAGACTCTTTAATATCTTTTCCTTTTTATTACCCACTGTTTTAATCAGGTAAGTAATTATTAACATATAGCATATACACATAATTTGATGGCTTTGGAATGTAGAATGTTCAACTTGACTACTTGAGTTACTCTGTTTTTGGCACAGGGGAATACTAATTGAGTTATTCTGGTATATTGTTTTACAGGGACTTGTTACATCATGAGTAAATTAACCTACAGAGGCATCTGAAAGTTCTTCCAGAAAACATCCAGGGAATTACTATTTTTTTTGTAATTATGCCCCAATTAAATTAGATGAACAATATAATTTTTGTTGTAACTTTTGAGATTTAATTGCTATTTTAGTTGTGTTGCTATTATATGTATTGTTATCAAATGTTTGTTGGCATGGGATAATTGTAATTGTTTTATACTATATTGTGGTATTTGTTGGGTTTGGTAAAGATTATTGAAATTGCAATTTTGAAATTATTGTTTTTTAAAAAAAAAAAAAATTGACCTATAGCGTCGGTCATTTGAAAGGGCGACGCTATAGACTTTTTTTTAAAAAAAAAATAACTTATAGCGTCGGTCATTTAAAAGGGCGACGCTATAAGGTATACCTATAGCGTCGGTCATTTGAAAGGGCGACGCTATAAGGTATACCTATAGCGTCGGTCGTTTGAAAGGGCGATGCTATAGGCTTTTTTTAAAAAAAAAAAAATAACCTATAGCGTCGGTCATTTGAAAGGGCGACGCTATAAGCTATACCTATAGCGTCGGTCATTTAAATGACCGACGCCTAAAGTAGGATTCAGCTTCGCCATTTTAACCGACGATATAGGCCTATACCTATAGCGTCCCCTGCATATACTACGCCAAACAACCGACGCTATAGGTCTATATAGGCGACGCTATAGGTTCAGTCTGTAGTAGTGGCATTTAAGTATTTAAATTATCCTTAAATAATCACCACTAAAATATATTACAATTATACACATGGCAATCATTCAACAGATAATTCTCAGCGTGAGGTCTAGATGTAAATAAGTTCACAAGTCCTTTCAATACGGACAACTGAATACTTATGAACTCATTTATGAATTTCTTACAATGAATTTACAAGTCCTTTCAATACTACAATTGAATACTTGTAAACTCATTTAAGAATCACTTATAGTAAAATCACAAGTCCTTTCAATACAGACAATTGAATACTTGTGAGCTTACTTAAGTAATACTTAACAGATGGGATATACAAATTATATAACATTAATAAAATCCCAAGTTTATAAACCAATCTTGAAAATTTAATTTCATAAAATGATTTAGTAAACGTATCTGCAAGTTATTCCTGACTAAAGACATGCTCTCAAAAGAATTGATACCTTATGCAAGATGCTTAGCCCTTGAGTGTTCCACAGAGTTGTTGGAGATAAATTTGTTTCCTTGTGTTCTCCTACATTCGTACAACTCATTTGATCTGTCTCTATGCAGCAAAACATGTCAGAACTGATGTCTCTAGGGTACCATCTCCGGAGATGGGTCAAACTTAAGACATCTGAAAATCAAGTGTAATAACTACAAGAATAGATTCTCTAGGATCCACTTAGGGCCTTGCAAATTTGCATATTGAGAATAAAATATGTGTGTAAGTGATCTATTATCAATTGAATAAGATAATGAGCTGATGATTCCTCTATAGCCTGATTAGGTCCTAATTAATAGATCCTGAACTTATTGGGTCAAATATCTCTAGGGTACCATTTCCTCAGATCAGGGTCCATCTTAAGATTTTTGATTACCAACTTGTTAGGTCCAAACTAATAGGTCAAAAGCCAGCTATAGTGGTGTGTTGGCATGTAGTCTTGACAGGTCTAGAATCTTCTGAATAAAAACAAAAGATCCTGGACTTACTTTTATTGTCATCATTCTTTTGGCTTACTTGTGCTCCAAATAGAATTATTCTTTTGGCTTGCCTGAGCTCCTAAAAGGATTCTTCTATTGGCTTGCATGAAGTAATTCAAAAGAATTGCAACTTTACCAACATCAAAACAGCAAATATCTTGATCCCAATTTATAGTTAGTAGACCAACATATAATATAATCAAGATATCATTGCACATTTATATCATTTATGTTTGTGCCTAAAGATGTAGAGAGTTCTATAAATGTGACACCAATTGTTAAAAGATACCAACTGTTAAAGATTGATACCAAATATTAAATTATAGGTAGGGTATCATACCATGTCTTCCATGCTTGCTTGAGTGATGATACCAGTTCATACTAACCTGTAGAGATTTTCAATTATATCACCAACTAGGAGTGCACTTGTTCACATTCCTCTAGCATCCACATTCAGTAGGTCCAGATGTCTATCATGATCATGAATGTACAACAGGTGCCTGATATCCTCAAGTCTTGTCACTGGTGCTTCTTGTTAGATATACTGTCTTATCAGCTTGTAACCTTGCACCCAATTTGGTCTTGTCCCTCATAACAATGCCTTGACATCCAGTTAAACTTCTGGTTATCCTTATACCAAATAAAGCCTTGTTGTTTGGTCTGGATACCAGCTTCCCTTCAATCTGCCTTTTATAGTGATTGAGATCATCTTGCATTGCAATCACTCAATTTGAATCTTTCAGAGCTTTTGTAGCTTTCTTAGTTTCTTCTAAAAGAAAACTAAAGAAATAATCATTAGTACTTGAAGCTCTGCTAGTCTTTTACTTCCACCATTAGAAACACTAAGAACTAGGACAAAGAATTAATTGAGTCAACATTCTTTGTCTTGGCAGACATGTTCTCATAGTATCCTTTGACTTTCAGTGTGGTGTTGAGTTGACTAGTTGATCCTTTAGTTGCTCCCCCTAAGCTGTTGCTGGGTTTACATGAAGATTCTCCATGTTTGACATTGCTTGGATCTGAATCACCATCACCATTGACAGCTGGGAGCTAGAGGTTATTGAACATCACTAAGACTTTCAATCACCTTATGTTGATTAATAACAATCACCCTGTAGGCTGTTGACTCCACTGAGTAACAAAGGAAATTATCCTCTTGAGCATTAGCTGATTGCTAGGATGCTCACTTTCGATTTAATATTGCAAAACAATTTCCTTCATACTTATGGGGTCTTCCTAAAATTCTTACGGATCAGGGTTTAAGATGTGATTAATCACCATCAGTGGTGTCTTGTCTTCAGATTGTCTGAACAACAACTTGTTTGTTGAGAGAAGTCATCAGTCATCACTACTAAAATATATTTTATTTTGATGTAGAACTTCTGTGTGATGCTTCTTTGACTTCCCTTTATGACATGCCTCATAATTTTATTTTACTTTAATTCCAGATAAGGCAGTCTCCTTTATTGATTCGATTTCCAGGAAAGAATCTCTTGATATGACATTCAGGTGAGAGAGCTCCTTATGTCATAGCTGAACTCTTGTCTGATGAAGCTTTAGAATTGACCTTGTTGACTTCACCTTTGACTGAGATTCCATGTCAGCTACAGATAAGTTCTCTTTCCTTAATCCTCGAACAGTAGGCTCTTCATCTTATAAAAGATTCTTTATTACTGACAACATTCCTTAGCTATTGAATAGCCTTGACCCTAGGTCATACCCTTGCTGTTGTCTCCAAGGGATAAACCACTTGGCCTGTCTTCACTTTCACATTTGATAGCAGGGTTCTTTCTTCGATGATATGCTTTGAATAAATCAATAATAATGCATAATCGATTAACCTGTTAAGCCCTACATTCACAAATGGATAAAAAGTTTTTGGTACCCAAATTGTTTAATTGGGTCCAGATGGATTAGAGATTTCTCTTTTATTATAGTTAACAACAATTTTAACCTTAACATGCTCATTCTTATCTTTGACTGACCATTTCTCCTTTTTAATGTCATTGACAAAATATCCACTGATTAAGGAGAATAATGGTTCCTTCCTAACATAAGGAGGACTAGTAGTCTGTACCTTACTGTTATTCTTAAAAATGCTTTTTCTATGATCAATGCAAATACTAGGAAATGTATTTATGACATTTGAAATAAGCAGGCATGATAATAAGAATACATTGCATACATTCAGCATTAAAACATTGCAGATAAGAATTATGCAAATTAGGCATGTTATGCATTTTAGAAAATTCAGTACTATCTACTTTAACCTATGTACACTTGTGTAACAGGTAGCAAGTAGATTTACAGATATTCAATAATTTTCTAAACATGCATGGAATAGAAGAATTAACAATTAATCACTAATTCTATCCAAACCATTCCTATTGTTATATTATATTATATAATCTCTATTATCTAAGTCAGTTTTACAAATGACTTGATGTTCTACTGACACCCTAGGTAATTATTCCATCTTTTAAACTTTCTAAACCTTAACAAACAATTCAGAATGAATAAGCAAATCTTGTTCTACTGGGGATCCTGAAACTAGCTTAAGCAGAGGTCATATATGCTTGACATATATCATTTAAGAATTGAGAGATATTGTCTAAGGAACACTTCTAACTCACTATTGCAATTAATTAAATTCAACAAATATTCATACACATAATAAGATCTTCTAACCAAAGATATAATAATTTAAAACTAAGATCTTAACATGCTTTGAATTTCTGAGAATTACATATTACACTAGTTCGAAGAATTGATACCTGAGACATGTGAGGTGAATCTTCTTCAGAGATTGCTATGAAGGCAAGATATTAATTATGCTCTTCTCATCATCATCTGATCCATCCCAACTCTTTTCTTCAGCAAGATAAGTTCTGCACTGATGCTTCTGTTTCATCTCATTTAATGAATCCCTATTCATCCTTGTCTGTCAGAATTCTGTACCATGT
This sequence comes from Saposhnikovia divaricata, assembly GCA_036435485.1. Taxonomy (NCBI): domain Eukaryota; kingdom Viridiplantae; phylum Streptophyta; class Magnoliopsida; order Apiales; family Apiaceae; genus Saposhnikovia; species Saposhnikovia divaricata. Next base: position 216,946,192 of record CM071594.1, read on the forward strand.
TGCACACCTTGATAGTTACTTATCACATAAAACTTTTCATAACTACAACTATCATGTTTTGTTCTTTTCACCAACTCAGTCTTGTAGCCACCTCTTGAACTGTATCCTGAAGAGTTTCTGCTTTGGAATAGATAGGCCTAATTCCTGGATTAAACATTTGTACTCTTTCTAAATTAGTAACTCTTCATGTATGTTCTGAGGTTCCATCATTAATTCCTGACTGAGATGTCTAACTGTCTAGTTCATTCTCAAACCTCCTTGATTCCACTTTTCTAAAATCTTTGTTGATTCCTTGAAAGATATTTCTTGGTACAATCCACTAAGTGTAGTAGATGTTACATTGGAGCAATCCACTTAGTGTTTGTATATCACAGAATCAATAGGCTTAATTCAAATCTTTGAGAAAAATTCTATCCACTAAAACCTCTTCCATTCCTGCTTCTGAAAAACCAGTGAATTCTATGGATATAATTTTGAGGAGCTTCCACAAATTTTTCTTCAATAGGTAGAAATTAACTTCATTGAAAAATGCATTTTCTTCAAAAGATTCAAATCATCTTTGACAATTCATAGGAATCTTCAACTAACAACCTTCTTAGAACTATTGGCTTAGAATAAATTCAAAATATTTAAAATTCAAAAACTTCAAGGACTCAAAAATTTTTTGGGAAATAAAAAATTTGAAAGTAAGTTCAAATTAATTAAAATTCGAAATTAGAGTCAAATTAATTAAGAATCAAAAAATCTAAAGAAATGACATTTCTTAGAGTTAAAGAATCCTAAAATAAATTCAAGTTAATTAAAATTCGAAATTACCAAGAATTAAAAATTTTGAAAATTAAACAATTTGAAAATAAACTCAAGTTGTTTAAAAATAAAAATTTCCAATAATTAATCATTTCAAGAATTAAAAAATTCGAATATAAGTTAAGATTACTTAACAATCAAAAATATCATAAAATGAAAATTTTTGAAGATTAAACAATTTGAGAATAAATTCAATTTAATTAACAATTGAAAATAAACTCATATTGTTTAAAAATAAAAAATATCATAAATTGAGAATTTTTAAAGGTTAAAGAATCCGAAAATAAATTTAGATTATTTAAAATTCAAAAATATCAAAATTGAAAATTTTGAAAGTTAAAGAATCCAAAAATAAGTTCAAATTATTTAAAGTTCAAAAATCTCAAGTATTGAATTTTTTGAAGGTTAAAAAATCGAAAATAGAGGAGTTGACTTTTTGGTCTAATACCGGATTTAATTTCTGTATGGGTCAACAAACTCGAAAACCAATTGGAGGACCACAAAAATAAGGATCTTGATTTGTGCGTCAATCAAAAGGCTCTGATGCCAATTTTTAGGTCCAAAATAGTTTGTAGAAGGGGGGTTGAATACAAACTATGTCGTTTTATCGAATTTGCTCTTTTCTTAAAATATTAAATCAAGAACAAATTGATGCGGAATAAACGAATACCAATATTTCAAGTTGAATATAAAATTTATATTAACTTGATGGGGTGTGTCTAAATACACGGGTACAAATTACAAGGTTTGATGACCAAACTAATTATTGCAAATTCTATAGAAAATTCGACATGAATTTTTCTATATTTGTAAGTAAAAAGATCGAAATTAATTATTACAAATTCTATAGAAAATTCGACATGAACTTTTCTATATTTGTAATAAAAATATCGAGAGGTTCTAGTAAACTTAATCCGCTAGATAGTTCCACAAGTACAAGTAAACAATTTCTAGTGGTTTAGATTTATCAATACAAGCTAGAAATAATTTACAAGAATTTATTTGATGTTTAAGGAACCATTTTCTCTCTTGGTCTCTCTCTGCTGTGATTTTTCTTGAGAGGTGAAGGTTCTGAGCTGTTTTTTTTGTGTCTGCTGCTTCTGTCTGTATTTATATAGTCATTTAAGTCTTGCTGGCTTTCTGTAGGATATTTTATTGATCTGGTATGACTTAAACTGCTTCAAGACATAATAAATCAGCTGTCAACATGACAAACTTTCTCCAAGACATAATTTTCCTTCAATATGATTTAAATCTGTCGGTATGACTTAATAAATCTGTCGGTATGACTTAATTCTGAGCAGCCTTTGGGTATGACATAAAGCACTTTGTCGGTATGACTTAATTTACTTTTCAGAAATATCTTCAAGTCGGTAAGACTTAATCTTCTCGGTATGACTTAACTGGTCTGTGTGACTTCGGTATGACTTAATCTGCTCGGTATGACTTAACTGGTCTGTATGGCTTCGGTATGACTTAATCTGTCTGACTTAGATCAGAATGACTTAAATCAGAATGACTTAGATCAGAATGACTTAAATCAGAATGACTTATATCAGAATTACTTAGATCATAATGACTTAAATCAGCATGACTTAAGGATAAGTCATACCGACCTCCAGTAAGTCATATTCGCTGAGCAGAATTTGTTTTAAGTCTTTAAACACTTATATTAATTCTGATTTAATTAATTAATTGATTAATTTAAAGAATAAATTAATTCTGACTGAATTAATTTATAAAATAAATTAGCCAACTAATTTAATTTAATTAAAAGAGAATTAATATGAAGTCTTTTGATAATTATATTAATTCCAACTTAATTAATATTTTAATTAATCTATAGAATAAATTAATTCTACATAAATAAATCAAATGACTTAATTAATTAAGCGAAAATTAATATACCTCCTTGTTTGATAATTATATTAATTCTAACTTAATTAATCTTTTAAATAATTTACTGAATAAATTAATTCGGATAGAATTAATTTATCAAATAAATAAATCAAATGACTTAATTAATTAAGATAAAATTAATATACCTCCTTGATAGCATAACCCTTGTGGTCTTCTATGTCTTGATAAATTTGATCCTCCACAAAGATTATTCCTTAGCAAGTCTTGATTGCAAAACCATTGTGGTTAATTAATTTAGCACCTCTGTTGCTTGCACAATGATTTCTTCCATATACCAGTCTTGATAGCTTGAACCACTGAAAGTAATAAAGAATTACCACCGAATTTTTGTTGACGCTCGATGCACGGTCTGGTTCATGAGCGACTAACTCCAACGGCTTTTCTTTATTTTTGACTTTATGATTTGGTTCATGTATTCCTTTTCTTCACTCTTTTTTCAAACCTTTATAATCTGTATTCTGTCACTGTAAGAACCTCTTGTCACTATAAATAGAAACCACTGTCTTGATTACTCCACTGATGCTTGATCAACTGAATGAACTTCTTCAAGTGTAGTATACCTCAAAACGGTAGATTGACTTTGTCTTCTTTCTTTTGACAATTATACATTTGAGATCCCTGTGATAGTACATATACTATTTACTATTACATTCTTGTTTGAGTTGATTTGTATCCTCGAAATACAAATAGGCTATGTCATATGCCTTTCAATCTCCCCCTATTTGTTTGTTAAACATTAACATACAAATTCCTAGAGGATAACTCAACTACAAACAAGAAGAAGATAAAGCTTTAAAGGGCTATAGTAAATAATACAAAAAAAAAATTTCTGGTTTAGATATTACAATTCCAGAATCTCAGTACATGAAATGATAGATGATTGTTCCTCTGACAATGAATTAAGTAACTCATCTTCATTTCTTGACATATCTGCCTGATAACCCTTTACATCTAATATTGAATATTATCAGCAGATACTTGGAAATTCTTCAGTGGTAAAGAATATGACTTGTCAACCACATACTGAAGAATTCTTTTTTGTCGTTTCATACTTCTCTCCTTCCTTATGTCTCCCCACCTAAGGTGATATGTCTCTTCCTTATAACGGTGAATACTCCTTATCTCCCCTGACAAGGCGAATAAATCTATCTCCCCCTGACAAGGTGAATACTCCCCCATTCTAAGGTATATCCTTTTTCATATCTCTCCCCCTTAGATAGAAACCCCCTCACTAAGGTAAGCTTATACTCTCCCCCTTAGTTGAGTATCTCTTAGTAAAGCAATCTTTGAGTATATCTTCTTCAGAATACTCCTTATCTTCTTTGAGTATATCTTCTTCTCTCCCCCTTAGATAGAAAATCTCCCCCTCACTAAGGTAAGCTTATACTCTCCCCCTTAGTTGAGTATCTCTTACTAAAGCAATCTTTGAGTATATCTTCTTCAATATATCTCTCCCCCTTAGTTGAGTAATCCTCCAAGCATTCAATTATAGCAAACATCCAATTAAATTAGATGATACCATATTTTCAATTATAACTCACCTCTTACCTTTAGTACAACAGATTCTTCATACATCTAACATTGACTGCTGGAATAAAGTAAAGAAGCTTTGCTTGTGTTGAAGGATTTTTATGAAGACTTCCAGAATAGAAGTATGTAGACTGATCAACTTTGCCCTTTAGATATTTTAAAATGGCCTCACTATTGATCATCCTGACAACCAAATCTTCCGACAATTTCCTTGTATCTCCCAAATCTTGTAAGTAACTTTGTTTGGGAATAGGAAATGAGATTTGGTGTTTATCTTTCTTCCTCACTGTGAGTGTGTGATTCTGTTTCGTGTACCTCACAAGTGTTTAGCTCATCTCTCCACTCATATCACTTAAAATGAGTGATCTCATCTCTCAACTCTCAAGTGTTTACACTCATGCTCACTAGTGTATCACTCTTATCTCTCATAGCTCCAACATCCATGTGTACCTGCAAGGAAAATTCACCATAGCCCCTTCTAGAGAAGTCACTGGTGGTGCAATGGGGTTTCGCAAATCCCCGATCCTCGTTAGACTCGTCAGACGAATCTGAGTCATAATCTACAAGTTGATAAAAATTTTCCCTTTTTGTGGGTTTCAGATTTGAATTCTGAGAAGGTAAACAATGAAATCAAAACTTAGAATTAAAATCATGTTTCCATCTAATGTCTATGAAGCCATCACCTTGTTAAACTCATCAGGTAAATCTGAATCATAGTTAACAAGTTGCCGATCCGTACCTATGTCGGACCCGATACCAGCAGGATCCAGAGATGTTCCCTTTGGGGAGTTAGATAATGATCTTGTTGAATTTTGCATTGAGATCAATATCTTCTCTCGAGGTCTGTGAAGACTCTTGGTTCTTTGAGGAACCTTCAACTTATAATCCTAACCGTAAAATGGTCGGAGTATGAGTTGTTTCCGTCAATTCATCCTTAGTGTGTGCAATCTCACTTGGTGCATAGGAAGTATTTTAATATTGTGTATGAGGTAGTGACTTACCAACAGATGCCCTGGCCGACAGGCGAATTTCAATAAACTCATCATTTTAAGATAATGAATCCGGAGAATGTTTTAGTGCCATTTTCAGCTCTGCATTCTTTTGGGAGAATGCAGGCGAGCTTACAGATACCTCAAGTTATATACATCTATTCTCCTTGAGAGGTAGAGCTGTGGGTTTACTATCTCTCACATCCTTATTTGCTGCATCAAGTGCAGTTACTCCCTTAATGACCTCTAGTCAAATAAGTTACTTCCACTTCAGGGGTAAGTTAGGTTGTGTTTAGATTTGGATTTATAGTTCGGGATAGAAGTTGTTGGGTTTACAACCTCATGACTTACAATGTGAGAAAACTTCCACTAGGAGCTGAACCTGCATCACATAGTAATAGAGCAATATAGAGATAGAATGCATTTACATCATACCATAACATTGTGTGAAAACATATGCATTATATCCAATGAGAGAAATGATGTACAATTGTGACTTCAAAAAGTTTTATAATATAAGCAATCACAACTGTAGAAAAAATTGAGTTTTTCTTTTAAAAACTGTTAATGTGCAAGAATTTGTATTTATGCATAAATCAATGTATTATAATGTCTTTTAATGAAAACTAGGTGGTTTTATTTTTAAAAGACACAAACTCTTGACTTCGCAGTAATTTAGAAAGAAAGATTTTCTTTAAGTTCTTATTATGTATAGAGAACTTTAACACAAAAGTTAGTGAAAAGACTCATACAAGCACTGAATGTAGTTTAGGTAACAAAGATTACCAAGTACATAAGTATAGATAACCAATGTCTCTCCTTTGGCACTTCATTACTTAGCACAGCATAAACTAAGTAATTGACTGATGGATGTAAAATATTCTAAGAACTATTATATGTATAAAGTGGTGTATAACCAGAATTAGAGAATTCAATTTTGAAAATTTTCACCACTTCAAAATATGATAGGAGACCGAATGTAATTTTAAGTCTCACTTACTTAGAAAGTTGAACACCTTAATTTATACTAACATTAATGATTTATAGATAAGACACATTTACTAAGAATAAATCCTAAGTAATATCATCAGAGATAATATATACATCACAATTAGTTTGCAATAAAGTATCAGAACAACTATCAATTGTTAGTAAACAAATATTTTACTATTTGATACCAACTGCTAGTATTTATCAAATACTTTAAAATGCAAGTAATTGTGTTTATGATTACTTTACCAAAATTAATTTATGAGCAAATAAACCATTGAATTACTTCACGTCATAATTTAACTAGGATATAAATAATCACTGATAAATTCAATCTATTGTAAGATAAATTCAATTTAGTGAAGATTGAATTGTTACATTGAGTACCAATTGACATAATGAATATTAGTATCTAACTACTTAAGAAGATCATTCACTGATATTCATAAGTACGAGGAACTAGTTGACAAGAAACACACAAGCTCTTAAGATATAACATTTCAAACTTATGACTTCAAGGCAACTCCTCGATAATAACAATTGTTAACTCCTAACAACTGTTTACTGGTAGACAACCTTGGTTCTATAAATAAGACTCGATTACCAAAGCTGTCTTGTCTGCAATCTTAGAAATGATATTCTAAGTCCTATACACCTTGATCTATAGTATATAACATTTATTATCAAAGTGATTAGAAGCTTGCAAATAAGCATAAAAATTATTCCAAGTAACTGAACAATGGTCACTTTAGATATTACAATATCCATAGTTCTACTTAGAGAATTTTCATATCTTGTATAGTGTTGGGTTTTCAGCCCAATACAATAGTATGGGTTTTGGTGATCCAAAACATATATGGATTGGGTAATAATTATACGTTTAGATAATTATTATAGATGGTATATTTAGATACCAAGTATGATAAGGATTGTAATTGGAAACCAAGTATGATTAGGATATCTTGGTGGCTAAGTTTGTGATGGCTATATATACATAGTCATATTATATTTGTCTGGGGGGAGGTGAAAGAATAAGAGATGTAGTCTTAAGTATTGTTTGGGAGGTGCTTGAGCATTGTTGGCTCAAGTATCGGGTTGGGACACCGTTAAGGTGTTATTGTTTTGATGTATTATTGATATTGTTAAGATTAATAATACAAGTTTGGGACGTGGGTGTTTCCACGTCAAGTATTTGTGTGTGCTCTGTATTGATGTTTGTCAATCTCGAATTGTGTAAGTCCCCTAACCTAACAGTATAGTAGTATGGGTGAATTGTAAAAGATATAATAATGATTACTTAGAGGAGTTCTAAGCAATTTCACACATACCAATATATCTCACAATTAGTTAGTAAATATAATTTTAACTAAATATCATTAACTGATATAAGTCAAAACTTCAATACAACCAATTGTTAGAACAATGATATTAATTATAGTGAATTTCTGAAATGGGATATTAAAGTTAACTAGAATTAACATCTCATAACTGATTGAAGACCAATACAGATTAGGTCCAAATTAGTTATGTTGTTTATTTATTTTAATAAATATAAGGTATAGAGAAAATACTAAATTGAATTGCTTCAAGTCCGTAACCCATATAAATCAAAATAAATAATTCAATAATTAAATACTAAATCTCCATGAGTTAGATTTTAGCACACTAGTACAGAATACACCTATAGTGTCGCCACCTATAGCGTCGGTTGTTGACCTATAGCGTCGCCAGTTTACCTATTGCGTCGGTTGTTTGCATTAACCGACGCCTTAGGTCATCTGCCAGAAGCTATTTCGTCGGTTGTTTGCATTAACCGACGCTATAGGTATAACCTATAGCGTCGCCTTTTTAAGGGGCGACGCTATAGGCTATATCCAGAAGCTATTGCGTCGGTTGTTTGCATTAACCGACGCTATAGGTATAGCCTATAGCGTCGCCCTTTTAAGGGGCGATGCTATAGGCTCTACCTATAGCGTCGCCCCCTAAAATGCCGACGCTATAGGTTAATGTTTTTTTTAAAAAGAGCCTATAGCGTCGCCCATTCAAATGACCGACGCTATAGGTCAATTTTTTTTTAAAAAATAATTATTTCAAAAGTGGAATTTCACCATTACAAAATATAATCCAAGAACACCAAACAAGTCTAAACACAATTTTAATCCCATTACAAAATAAACCATTCAATACAACCAAAATATTAACTAGTTTTACTCATTAATGTTACCCTACTTTCGAATAGGGTTAGTGCTACCACTGGAGGACACTCCGATTCACCACTGTTGAAGAAACGGAAACAGGTTATTGATGTTTTGCAAGAGCTTGTCTCGAAATTAGAGCAAATGCATTCTGAAGTTCGAGAGATAAAGAAGATTTTGAAGGACTTCAGGTCTGGTACTTTAGAGTCTTCGTTGCTCCCACCTCCACTTTCCCCAGCCGAATCTACTGTCACTACTGCTGATGTTGCTGAAAATGAAGGTGATGCGCAAAGCGTCAAGATCTAGCTGCCAAGGACAAGAGTTTTTGTGAAGGAATTTCCAGGACTATTATAATACTAAGGGGCTTAGGGCTTTGTGTTTGTATGGGCCGAGGAGTTCAATTACACAGTAAAAACGAGAACACGGTGAGATACGGAGGCTTCGACAATTTTCAGGCAATACTTGTACATCTCATTCATATTTAGGGGTGTAAATGAGCCGAGCCGAGCCGAACTCTAAAATGTTCATGTATCGTTTGTTAAGAAATTATCGAACTCGAACTCGAGCTCGAACTTAAATCGAGCCAAAAAATATGTTTGAGCTCGGTTCGTTAAGATAAAATGTTGTTCGCGAACAGTTCACGAACATGTCTCATGAGCTTACTCACGAACTTTTGCTTTCGAACAACCCATTAAGCTTGTTCACGAGCTTGTTCATGTAATTATGCTCATGAATAAATCTTAAACATTGTTCGCGAACTTATGCTCACGAGCTCACTTACGAACAACTCATAAGTTTATTTCCTTATTTTTGTATACAGAAATCTAATATTAAAAAAAATCAAAAAGTCCAAAATTAAATAATTTTGTCTCAGCACTAGAAATATTAATAAATCATCAACCAATAAAATTCTCATATCTCCAATTCCAAAAGAACAAACAAAGTTTGATTTAAAAATAAAGAGTAAAGAAACGTAATTGTTTGATGTAAATAAACTTAAGTTATTAAAGCTTAATCATTTAAAAATCTGAAGCTTGCACCAGCTTTATAATAATCAAACATATATTATATATAGGATATTATTTATCGAATTTGTTTATGAATCGCTAATGAACTCGTATACCGAGCATGTTAACAAGCTCAATTATTGAACTTATTCACGAACATGTTCATGAGCTATGTTCACGAGCCTGTTCACGAACTATGTTCACGAGCACGTTAATCGAACTTGTTCGCGAGCTATCGAGTCGAACTTTACCGTGATCAAGTTCAGCTCGTTTATAAATCGATCCTTAAAATCATGTTCAAGATCGACTCGTTTGTGAATCGAACCGAACTTGAACCAAACTTTTTTCGAACCGAACACCGAGCCGTTCGCGAGTGTATCGGTTCATTTACAACCCTATTCATATTCGATATAAAATTGGTATGTACCGTATGATTTGATCCCACGGAAATGGTATGGATTCTTTAACCCTTTTTATAATGTATCATATGATTTTAGTTATGTGGTTGATGCATATTGTGAATGATCATCTTGTTTGCATATATGAGTTATTGAATTGACTGGCCTCTTTTTCATAATCAAAGAAGCTTATTATTTAGTTAAATTTACAGTGTGATATTTGGATATTAAAGGACTATTATTTGATTATTATTTTTCTTGTTTGAGTTTAGTATGCTGTATAGGAGTTAGTCTTTGTCGTTATTCTCGTTGTGATGATATTGATAATGAGAGGGAAGCAAATAATTTGTTTATATTGTCTTTCAATCATTTTGTTAGATTGAGCTTAGTTTGTTTTATTACAGATTGAGCTTAGTTTAATGTATCCTTAGATGGTTATATACAAATAGTTCACTATCGAATTCTTTGAGAGTCTTGATTAATCTGCCGTGTTAGTGTGTTAAACGATCTTACAGTGGGGAATTGATTTTGAAATGGATGAGTTTGTCTAATCTATTTAATCGGTAAGTTTTATTATGTGTATTGACTCTTTATCATATTTTTAATTTTTTGACCAGCAGATCATTAGTTCACTAATTTTTAGGTTAATTTGCAGGTTTTAGTGCTATTTTTATGATTAATTTTGGTTTTGACATGTTTACGTTTTCAGCATAGTCTTCTACTTTTGCTTGTAATTTATGCCTTAATTGTGTTAATTATTAAGTTGCCATTATTTGATTTGGAAATATTTTTAATTAGTAATTTTGTTTCATGAATAAATATATTTTTTGGAAGTTTGTGATTTCTTGTTTTTGTGCGAGATAAGATTGTACAACTATGTGGATATGTGGGGAGTTTCATTTTTTTAATTTTAGTATATGTATATATATGATTTTAAGAGTTATTAATGGCGTCCATTTTCAAAAATTTCAGTTCATGTGCACAAGATTTATTAGCTAAATTTAGCCTAGTGTTAATTGTGCATTTAATATAATTGATTGCTTATTTTTTCCAATTATATATTATTGTTTGATGATTAATAGTATTTTAATGTGCTTTAATTGATAATTTTATTTGTCTTGAATTTAGCTAATTATCATGTAAAGAGTCAAATCTATATATTTTATTTAAGGCTATTTCCATATATGTTTGTTTTGTAGGTATTCTTTATCAACTTGGTAAATGTTATAAATTATGTGCTTTAATTAGTCTTAATAATTATGGCTTATTATAATAAACTGATTTTGCATAAATTAGAATAGTTACATATGCATTTAATTGCTCATCATGTCATCAGGTGTATTAGTGAGTCATTATTTTCTCTTATTTGGGGGTATTCAAATATTTATGTGATTATCAGTTGATTTTTTGCACGTTGAGTAATTGGTGGTCATGATTAAGGCTTGATTTTGATAATCAGTTTTGTACCTTTATTGGGGGCCATAAATGATGGCATTTTTGGTGCCTTGAAGGGGTATTTTGTGGCCATAATTTTGGTTTAGTTTGTGATTGTGATAATCAGTTTCGTACCTTTATTGAGGCCATAAATGATGTCATATTTGTGTCTTGAAGAAGTAATTTGTGTCATAAATGATGACGAGTTGCGTTTTGTACTCTTTTGACCTATTTAAAATGAGAGCAACCATCTCTCTTCGGTTGTTCTATAAATTAGTATTGTAGGTTTAACGAATATTATCGGTCGTCCGTCTGACGAATTTTTATATTATATATATATATATATATATATATATATATTATCTTTTTAATATATCGTAGTATTTTATTTTATTTTATATTTGGTTGGATTTTAAATTTTTTATCTTATTTATAAATTTTTGGTTTTGAAAAAGTATTACAATTTCCTCAATTTTAGTTATTTTATTATTTTCATCTAAATGTAATGGAACGAATCTTTACTTAATTTTAAATATTACTTTTTATTTTAAATAGAGATCTAACCAAAGGGACCCCCTTTGGTTAGATTATATATATTCTTATTTTTTCTTTTAATATCTTATCACCGTATATAGATTTTATTATTAAATAATATAATATTATTTACTTTTTGTTTTATCTCAAACTTATGTCTTTGTTTTAACTTAATTTTCTTGATTTATATCTGGTTTTGTGACCTTCCAGATTTACTTGGATGGGAAAAAGATGGAAAAGGAGACTTTTGAAGTCGGGAATGGGATTGCTATAGCAGAAGAACCAAGAAGAGTATAGCCTTTTGTTTAGTTAGGCATGATGTAAAATGATGTACTGTACTTTTATTTTAGTTGGGCACTCTTTTTCCCCGCTTGAGTTTTTTTCCCAAAGGGTTTTGCTCATGTGGTGTTTTTTAACGAGGCCTAGTTTGGTGGATATAAAGGTTTTATTATCTAAACTTCCGGGGGAATCTCTTTCCTATGGATCATGCCATTCATGGATTGGCTAAGCATACCTTTTGGTTAGATAATGAGCATTTATTATCTCTTTGAGATGTTTTTCTGATTTTATATCAATAAAATGATTTATCATTTTAGCAAAAAAAAAAAAATGTTACCCTACTTTCAATAATTTTCTATTTTTTTATATTTTTCCCCATTTTTAAACTAGTTTGTCAAAGAAATCAAAAAATTAAATAAAAATAGGAAAAATGCCAATTTTTGAAAATAAATTCATACACAACAAATTAGTGATACTGACAATTTGTATGATTAATTTTACCCTACTTTCCCTAATTTTCCATTTTTTTATTTTTTTCCCTATTTTTAACTAGTTTGTAAAATAAATAAAAAATTTAAATAAAAATAAGAAAAATGCCACTTTTTGAAAATGAATTCATACACACCGAAGTAGTCATACTCACTATTTATGTGATGAATCTTACCCTACTTTCCTTAATTTTCCATTTTTTTTATTTTCCCCATTTTTAACTAGTTTTTCAAATAAATCAAAAAATTAAATAAAAATAGGAAAAATTCCAATTTTTGAAAATAAATTCATACACACCAAATTAGTCATACTCACTATTTGTGTGATGAATGTTACCCAACTTTCACTAATTTTTCATTTTTTTTTTTATTTTTCCACCATTTTTAACTAGTTTGTCAAATAAATCAAAAAATTAAATAAAAATTTAATGAGGTTTTTTAATAAATATATTGTTAAAAGTAATTTTTTAAAATTTTACTTTTTTAAAATAAACTATTTCCAAATATACCATTTTAATAGTTTTTCTTAAAATTTGCAAAAATACGTTGTAGCTAGACTTGGTAAAAGAAATTGAATATTTTATGAAAAAAAAATTTACTTTTTCAAAATAAATTAAAAATTAAAAATTAAATTGGTCTTTAAAAATTGTGTAGCCTTTAACTTTGAAAATCAATAAAAAATAAGCGGGCTCAATTTTTGTCCCAAATAAATTGGCGGGCTCTAAATATTTCAATTAAGCGGGTCAAATTTCAGTTCTCTCGATTTTTCACTCTGTCTCAACTCTCAACTCTCAAAACTCTCTCTCTCTCTCTCTCTCTCTCTCTCTCTCTCTCTCAAGTCTCTCTGAAATATATCTCTCTCAACTCTCTCCCAAATTTCAATTAAACACTAAGCAATTATAGGGCTTTCTCTCTACGGGTTCTCTACAATTAGGGCTTGTAGAATAGGTTCTGTTCGGTTTCAATTAGGGTTCGATTAGGTTCGATTCGGGTTCAATTAGGGTTTATTAGGTTCGATTTTCTTCTTCTTTAACTGTCTTCTTCAGGTATTCTTACTACCTTCTTCTTGTATATATGACATGGTTCAATTATGGCTTTTTTGCTTGTTTGGGGCTTCGATTATGAATGTTTATTTGTGTATCACATGTTTCGATTGCTTGTTTTTGTTTTTTTATATGTTTCTATTTTCTCAAGTTAGATTTTTAGTTATGATTTCGAAAGATGTTTCGGAACAATTAATCTATTGATTTATCATTATTTTGCAGCTTTGTAATTCATTAGTTGTCAGATTTCAGAAGAAGTACTTGACATGGGAGAAAGCAGCACCAGTAGTCCTTGGAATGGCAGCATATGGTTTGGATTTACCTTTTGAGAACAGTGATTTTATTCGTGTGGAACAGGATGAGATACTGAAACATGGAGAAGATGAATGTGCCCTCCCTTCAACTCCTTCCGGGCGTAGATGGAGGCTCTGGTCATTGCCGTTTAGAAGAGTTAAAACACTTGAGCATACTACTAGTAACTTGACCGCGGAGGAGGTGGTGGCTAATGTTGAACATGCAGGATCAACTCCAGCATCTAGTGTTTTAATTGAGTCTCCTCGCAAGCAACTACTTAGAACAAATGTCCCAACCTCTGAGGAAATAGCTTCTTTAAACTTGAAAGAAGGAAAAAACATGGTGAATTTCATTTTCTCTGCAGGGGTGCTAGGGAAGCCAAATGAGGTTTGTGTTTTTTAGTAATATGAATACCATCTTTCATTTAAAAGCGTTTCTGAAATCCATTTTTCCTAAAACAGGTTCAGGCTCATATTTACTTGTGGAAGTGGAACGCAAGAATTGTCATATCAGATGTTGATGGAACAATTACAAAGTAAGGCCAAAAATATTCTTATGTATTTGAGGTTTTTTTTTCCCTGTTTTAAGAAATGTGATGCGTGTTTTTGTTTAGCCCTAATGAGGCTGCGATTAGCAATTGAAAATTTCACTTGTTCCTTGTGATTAATAGTAAATTGTGCTCGTTTCTAGGTCTGATGTTCTTGGCCAGTTCATGCCCTTAGTTGGCAGGGATTGGACACGATCTGGGGTAGCTCGGCTTTTCGGTGCCATAAAGGTATTTTTTTGCCTAAGCTTTAGCTCTGGAATTATTGCTTATAAGCTCGTGTCGAATTTTGTGAAAGCTTGTGGTGTTGATTTATCAAACTTATGTTTAGAAGTACTATTAGATCCTTTCACAAAACAGTAACGTATTGTGACTTGGAGAATGCTTATCTAAAATCAGCATGCTAAGAATTTAAGATTGGACTCACTGTTATAGGCAAAGACATCTCTATCGAAAAGTGAATGACTGAGGTTTCTTCTGCGGGAATGACAGTGTACGTGTTAAATAGTTCTAAAGAAACTTCATAAAGTGGAAAATGTCTCAATTACATGAGAATGTAGCAGTGTTTTCAGACCAGTCCCTAGCAAGTATAAAACTGCCAATTGTTTACCAACTTTGCTGTAGTTTTGTTTAAGTCAAGTCCTGCACAGGGTGCTGTTTTATAGTTGCCTGTATAGTTACTTCAACAGATTTAGTTTGCCAACTTTGCAATTTTGTCTAGAATGATAACTGTTTTTTCTTTTCCTATTTATAGGAGAGCGGATATCAGCTACTGTTTCTGAGTGCACGTGCAATTGTTCAAGCATATTTAACAAGAAGTTTTCTTGTAAATCTCAAGCAGGTATTGAATTGCCTTCTATTGTGTCAGCCATTAGTATTGTCAGGTGATTACTTAACTATCGAGTGGGCCAATCAGGCAATTAGCTAATGCTTGTGGTTTTTTGAAAATGACTTGATTAGTTATATAAAGCCAATAAATGAAGTAAACATTTTCTTTTTAATTTTGAAAAGATATTAACTGCTGCTATCGGTAGGTCACAACGATATACACTACAAACCTGTAGAATTCACACAGACTCTTTAATATCTTTTCCTTTTTATTACCCACTGTTTTAATCAGGTAAGTAATTATTAACATATAGCATATACACATAATTTGATGGCTTTGGAATGTAGAATGTTCAACTTGACTACTTGAGTTACTCTGTTTTTGGCACAGGGGAATACTAATTGAGTTATTCTGGTATATTGTTTTACAGGGACTTGTTACATCATGAGTAAATTAACCTACAGAGGCATCTGAAAGTTCTTCCAGAAAACATCCAGGGAATTACTATTTTTTTTGTAATTATGCCCCAATTAAATTAGATGAACAATATAATTTTTGTTGTAACTTTTGAGATTTAATTGCTATTTTAGTTGTGTTGCTATTATATGTATTGTTATCAAATGTTTGTTGGCATGGGATAATTGTAATTGTTTTATACTATATTGTGGTATTTGTTGGGTTTGGTAAAGATTATTGAAATTGCAATTTTGAAATTATTGTTTTTTTTAAAAAAAAAAATTGACCTATAGCGTCGGTCATTTGAAAGGGCGACGCTATAGACTTTTTTTTAAAAAAAAAATAACTTATAGCGTCGGTCATTTAAAAGGGCGACGCTATAAGGTATACCTATAGCGTCGGTCATTTGAAAGGGCGACGCTATAAGGTATACCTATAGCGTCGGTCGTTTGAAAGGGCGATGCTATAGGCTTTTTTTAAAAAAAAAAAATTAACCTATAGCGTCGGTCATTTGAAAGGGCGACGCTATAAGCTATACCTATAGCGTCGGTCATTTAAATGACCGACGCCTAAAGTAGGATTCAGCTTCGCCATTTTAACCGACGATATAGGCCTATACCTATAGCGTCCCCTGCATATACTACGCCAAACAACCGACGCTATAGGTCTATATAGGCGACGCTATAGGTTCAGTCTGTAGTAGTGGCATTTAAGTATTTAAATTATCCTTAAATAATCACCACTAAAATATATTACAATTATACACATGGCAATCATTCAACAGATAATTCTCAGCGTGAGGTCTAGATGTAAATAAGTTCACAAGTCCTTTCAATACGGACAACTGAATACTTATGAACTCATTTATGAATTTCTTACAATGAATTTACAAGTCCTTTCAATACTACAATTGAATACTTGTAAACTCATTTAAGAATCACTTATAGTAAAATCACAAGTCCTTTCAATACAGACAATTGAATACTTGTGAGCTTACTTAAGTAATACTTAACAGATGGGATATACAAATTATATAACATTAATAAAATCCCAAGTTTATAAACCAATCTTGAAAATTTAATTTCATAAAATGATTTAGTAAACGTATCTGCAAGTTATTCCTGACTAAAGACATGCTCTCAAAAGAATTGATACCTTATGCAAGATGCTTAGCCCTTGAGTGTTCCACAGAGTTGTTGGAGATAAATTTGTTTCCTTGTGTTCTCCTACATTCGTACAACTCATTTGATCTGTCTCTATGCAGCAAAACATGTCAGAACTGATGTCTCTAGGGTACCATCTCCGGAGATGGGTCAAACTTAAGACATCTGAAAATCAAGTGTAATAACTACAAGAATAGATTCTCTAGGATCCACTTAGGGCCTTGCAAATTTGCATATTGAGAATAAAATATGTGTGTAAGTGATCTATTATCAATTGAATAAGATAATGAGCTGATGATTCCTCTATAGCCTGATTAGGTCCTAATTAATAGATCCTGAACTTATTGGGTCAAATATCTCTAGGGTACCATTTCCTCAGATCAGGGTCCATCTTAAGATTTTTGATTACCAACTTGTTAGGTCCAAACTAATAGGTCAAAAGCCAGCTATAGTGGTGTGTTGGCATGTAGTCTTGACAGGTCTAGAATCTTCTGAATAAAAACAAAAGATCCTGGACTTACTTTTATTGTCATCATTCTTTTGGCTTACTTGTGCTCCAAATAGAATTATTCTTTTGGCTTGCCTGAGCTCCTAAAAGGATTCTTCTATTGGCTTGCATGAAGTAATTCAAAAGAATTGCAACTTTACCAACATCAAAACAGCAAATATCTTGATCCCAATTTATAGTTAGTAGACCAACATATAATATAATCAAGATATCATTGCACATTTATATCATTTATGTTTGTGCCTAAAGATGTAGAGAGTTCTATAAATGTGACACCAATTGTTAAAAGATACCAACTGTTAAAGATTGATACCAAATATTAAATTATAGGTAGGGTATCATACCATGTCTTCCATGCTTGCTTGAGTGATGATACCAGTTCATACTAACCTGTAGAGATTTTCAATTATATCACCAACTAGGAGTGCACTTGTTCACATTCCTCTAGCATCCACATTCAGTAGGTCCAGATGTCTATCATGATCATGAATGTATAACAGGTGCCTGATATCCTCAAGTCTTGTCACTGGTGCTTCTTGTTAGATATACTGTCTTATCAGCTTGTAACCTTGCACCCAATTTGGTCTTGTCCCTCATAACAATGCCTTGACATCCAGTTAAACTTCTGGTTATCCTTATACCAAATAAAGCCTTGTTGTTTGGTCTGGATACCAGCTTCCCTTCAATCTGCCTTTTATAGTGATTGAGATCATCTTGCATTGCAATCACTCAATTTGAATCTTTCAGAGCTTTTGTAGCTTTCTTAGTTTCTTCTAAAAGAAAACTAAAGAAATAATCATTAGTACTTGAAGCTCTGCTAGTCTTTTACTTCCACCATTAGAAACACTAAGAACTAGGACAAAGAATTAATTGAGTCAACATTCTTTGTCTTGGCAGACATGTTCTCATAGTATCCTTTGACTTTCAGTGTGGTGTTGAGTTGACTAGTTGATCCTTTAGTTGCTCCCCCTAAGCTGTTGCTGGGTTTACATGAAGATTCTCCATGTTTGACATTGCTTGGATCTGAATCACCATCACCATTGACAGCTGGGAGCTAGAGGTTATTGAACATCACTAAGACTTTCAATCACCTTATGTTGATTAATAACAATCACCCTGTAGGCTGTTGACTCCACTGAGTAACAAAGGAAATTATCCTCTTGAGCATTAGCTGATTGCTAGGATGCTCACTTTCGATTTAATATTGCAAAACAATTTCCTTCATACTTATGGGGTCTTCCTAAAATTCTTACGGATCAGGGTTTAAGATGTGATTAATCACCATCAGTGGTGTCTTGTCTTCAGATTGTCTGAACAACAACTTGTTTGTTGAGAGAAGTCATCAGTCATCACTACTAAAATATATTTTATTTTGATGTAGAACTTCTGTGTGATGCTTCTTTGACTTCCCTTTATGACATGCCTCATAATTTTATTTTACTTTAATTCCAGATAAGGCAGTCTCCTTTACTGATTCGATTTCCAGGAAAGAATCTCTTGATATGACATTCAGGTGAGAGAGCTCCTTATGTCATAGCTGAACTCTTGTCTGATGAAGCTTTAGAATTGACCTTGTTGACTTCACCTTTGACTGAGATTCCATGTCAGCTACAGATAAGTTCTCTTTCCTTAATCCTCGAACAGTAGGCTCTTCATCTTATAAAAGATTCTTTATTACTGACAACATTCCTTAGCTATTGAATAGCCTTGACCCTAGGTCATACCCTTGCTGTTGTCTCCAAGGGATAAACCACTTGGCCTGTCTTCACTTTCACATTTGATAGCAGGGTTCTTTCTTCGATGATATGCTTTGAATAAATCAATAATAATGCATAATCGATTAACCTGTTAAGCCCTACATTCACAAATGGATAAAAAGTTTTTGGTACCCAAATTGTTTAATTGGGTCCAGATGGATTAGAGATTTCTCTTTTATTATAGTTAACAACAATTTTAACCTTAACATGCTCATTCTTATCTTTGACTGACCATTTCTCCTTTTTAATGTCATTGACAAAATATCCACTGATTAAGGAGAATAATGGTTCCTTCCTAACATAAGGAGGACTAGTAGTCTGTACCTTACTGTTATTCTTAAAAATGCTTTTTCTATGATCAATGCAAATACTAGGAAATGTATTTATGACATTTGAAATAAGCAGGCATGATAATAAGAATACATTGCATACATTCAGCATTAAAACATTGCAGATAAGAATTATGCAAATTAGGCATGTTATGCATTTTAGAAAATTCAGTACTATCTACTTTAACCTATGTACACTTGTGTAACAGGTAGCAAGTAGATTTACAGATATTCAATAATTTTCTAAACATGCATGGAATAGAAGAATTAACAATTAATCACTAATTCTATCCAAACCATTCCTATTGTTATATTATATTATATAATCTCTATTATCTAAGTCAGTTTTACAAATGACTTGATGTTCTACTGACACCCTAGGTAATTATTCCATCTTTTAAACTTTCTAAACCTTAACAAACAATTCAGAATGAATAAGCAAATCTTGTTCTACTGGGGATCCTGAAACTAGCTTAAGCAGAGGTCATATATGCTTGACATATATCATTTAAGAATTGAGAGATATTGTCTAAGGAACACTTCTAACTCACTATTGCAATTAATTAAATTCAACAAATATTCATACACATAATAAGATCTTCTAACCAAAGATATAATAATTTAAAACTAAGATCTTAACATGCTTTGAATTTCTGAGAATTACATATTACACTAGTTCGAAGAATTGATACCTGAGACATGTGAGGTGAATCTTCTTCAGAGATTGCTATGAAGGCAAGATATTAATTATGCTCTTCTCATCATCATCTGATCCATCCCAACTCTTTTCTTCAGCAAGATAAGTTCTGCACTGATGCTTCTGTTTCATCTCATTTAATGAATCCCTATTCATCCTTGTCTGTCAGAATTCTGTACCATGTTGCACACCTTGATAGTTACTTATCACATAAAACTTTTCATAACTACAACTATCATGTTTTGTTCTTTTCACCAACTCAGTCTTGTAGCCACCTCTTGAACTGTATCCTGAAGAGTTTCTGCTTTGGAATAGATAGGCCTAATTCCTGGATTAAACATTTGTACTCTTTCTAAATTAGTAACTCTTCATGTATGTTCTGAGGTTCCATCATTAATTCCTGACTGAGATGTCAAACTGTCTAGTTCATTCTCAAACCTCCTTGATTCCACTTTTCTAAAATCTTTGTTGATTCCTTGAAAGATATTTCTTGGTACAATCCACTAAGTGTAGTAGATGTTACATTGGAGCAATCCACTTAGTGTTTGTATATCACAGAATCAATAGGCTTAATTCAAATCTTTGAGAAAAATTCTATCCACTAAAACCTCTTCCATTCCTGCTTCTGAAAAACCAGTGAATTCTATGGATATAATTTTGAGGAGCTTCCACAAATTTTTCTTCAGTAGGTAGAAATTAACTTCATTGAAAAATGCATTTTCTTCAAAAGATTCAAATCATCTTTGACAATTCATAGGAATCTTCAACTAACAACCTTCTTAGAACTATTGGCTTAGAATAAATTCAAAATATTTAAAATTCAAAAACTTCAAGGACTCGAAAATTTTTTGGGAAATAAAAAATTTGAAAGTAAGTTCAAATTAATTAAAATTCGAAATTAGAGTCAAATTAATTAAGAATCAAAAAATCTAAAGAAATGACATTTTTTAGAGTTAAAGAATCCTAAAATAAATTCAAGTTAATTAAAATTCGAAATTACCAAGAATTAAAAATTTTGAAAATTAAACAATTTGAAAATAAACTCAAGTTGTTTAAAAATAAAAATTTCCAATAATTAATCATTTCAAGAATTAAAAAATTCGAATATAAGTTAAGATTACTTAACAATCAAAAATATCATAAAATGAAAATTTTTGAAGATTAAACAATTTGAGAATAAATTCAATTTAATTAACAATTAAAAATAAACTCATATTGTTTAAAAATAAAAAATATCATAAATTGAGAATTTTTAAAGGTTAAAGAATCCGAAAATAAATTTAGATTATTTAAAATTCAAAAATATCAAAATTGAAAATTTTGAAAGTTAAAGAATCCAAAAATAAGTTCAAATTATTTAAAGTTCAAAAATCTCAAGTATTGAATTTTTTGAAGGTTAAAAAATCGAAAATAGAGGAGTTGACTTTTTGGTCTAATACCGGATTTAATTTCTGTATGGGTCAACAAACTCGAAAACCAATTGGAGGACCACAAAAATAAGGATCTTGATTTGTGCGTCAATCAAAAGGCTCTGATGCTAATTTTTAGGTCCAAAATAGTTTGTAGAAGGGGGGTTGAATACAAACTATGTCGTTTTATCGAATTTGCTCTTTTCTTAAAATATTAAATCAAGAACAAATTGATGCGGAATAAACGAATACCAATATTTCAAGTTGAATATAAAATTTATATTAACTTGATGGGGTGTGTCTAAATACACGGGTACAAATTACAAGGTTTGATGACCAAACTAATTATACAAATTCTATAGAAAATTCGACATGAATTTTTCTATATTTGTAAGTAAAAAGATCGAAATTAATTATTACAAATTCTATAGAAAATTCGACATGAACTTTTCTATATTTGTAATAAAAATATCGAGAGGTTCTAGGGAACTTAATCCGCTAGATAGTTCCACAAGTACAAGTAAACAATATCTAGTGGTTTAGATTTATCAATACAAGCTAGAAATAATTTACAAGAATTTATTTGATGTTCAAGGAACCATTTTCTCTCTTGGTCTCTCTCTGCTGTGATTTTTCTGGGAGGTGAAGGTTCCGAGCTGTTTTTTTTTTTGTCTGCTGCTTCTGTCTGTATTTATATAGTCATTTAAGTCTTGCTGGCTTTCTGTAGGATATTTTATTGATCTGGTATGACTTAAACTGCTTCAAGATATAATAAATCAGCGGTCAACATGACTTAAACTTGCTCCAAGACATAATTTTCCTTCGGTATGACTTAAATCTTGGTCGGTATGACTTAATAAATCTGTCGGTATGACTTAATTCTGAGCAGCCTTTGGGTATGACATAAAGCACTTTGTCGGTATGACTTAATTTACTTTTCAGAAATATCTTCAAGTCGGTATGAATTAACTGGTCTGTGTGACTTCGGTATGACTTAATCTGCTCGGTATGACTTAACTGGTCTGTATGGCTTCGGTATGACATAATCTGTCTGACTTATATCAGAATGACTTAAATCAGAATGACTTAGATCAGAATGACTTAAGTCAGAATGACTTAGATCAGAATGACTTAGATCATAATGACTTAAATCAGTATGACTTAAGGATAAGTCATACCGACCTCCAGTAAGTCATATTCGCTGAGCAGAATTTGTTTTAAGTCTTTAAACACTTATATTAATTCTGATTTAATTAATTAATTGATTAATTTAAAGAATAAATTAATTCTGACTGAATTAATTTATAAAATAAATTAGCCAACTAATTTAATTTAATTAAAAGAGAATTAATATGAAGTTTTTGATAATTATATTAATTCCAACTTAATTAATCTTTTAATTAATCTATAGAATTAATTAATTC